>CM038343.1:40692188-41958264 GCA_021464625.1 Proterorhinus semilunaris
ATCACGATGTTTGTACATGCAGTGTTGGGATCCTACATGGATGTCAGTCCCAGGCAGTTCTTCAATGTCCAGGTACAGATGGTACTTGTACATAATTAAAAGTAATGAAATATTTTCTTATTTCATGCAACTCAAATTATTGAATGAGTTGTACATTTAAATAATGGAAGCACAGACTGTAGAGTCTGTGATGCATGTGTAGCACAAAAGGGCACCTCTTGTTCTAATTTTAGCACCTTGTGCTTCACTCAAATCTTTACCTTTCCTCCAGTTGGACACCGAGTACAGAAAGAAGTGGGACTCGTTGGTTATCAAACTGGAGGTAGTAGATAGAGATGTCAACACTGGGTCTGAAGTAGTACACTGGGCAACGCATTTTCCTGTGAGTGTCTTGCAATTTTTTTGTACTATGATGTTTTATTACCACACATTTTCATTGATTATACGTTTTCCCTACAGTATCCTATGTATTCAAGGGATTATGTCTATGTGCGTAGATATGATGTGGATGTTGAGAACAACTTGATGATTCTTGTGTCCAGGTAAAAATTAACCATATTTATATTAAAAAAATTTACATTATGGAGACTATTGTTCTTTAGCCTTGAAAAATAAAATTGTTCTTTGCAGGGCGGTAGCACATCCTCGGGTTCCAGAGACCCAGTCGTTTGTGAGGGTGCACACATATCAATCAAAGATGGTGATTCGTCCACACAAATCATTTGATGAGGTTTATTGCCATTGCTTTGCTTAATAGATTATAAATTTGGGGGTAGAAGTTCAGTGTCATAATAACACATGTTTGTGTCTCACAGAATGGATTTGATTACTTGCTAACATATAGTGATGACCCGCAAACCGTCTTTCCTCGTTACTGTGTCAGTTGGATGGTGTCAAGCGGTAAGACTTTTTATTTTATTGCATAAAAAAAGCAAATTAAAAGAGTCGACAATTTCTGATATGCCTGCTCCTGTGCTATATTCTACTTTTAGGTATGCCTGATTTCCTGGAGAAGTTGCATGTTGCTGCCCTCAAAGCTAAGAACCTGGAAGTGGGGATACGTGACTATGCAGGTGTCATAAAGTCAAGCGATAAAAACAGACAGCCTTCCCAAGAGTGCCTTACTGGAGATAACCCACACACAGGGGGCTCGGGGCAAATCTATGCTTAATATCGACCTTTTCATTATCAAGGGCCGTGTTTATATGTCCTCAAATACTTCATCCCCAACACTGTCGGTCTTGTCCAATATATTTCTTCAATTTTTGGAAGAAACGTTTGACCATTGAGTTTTAAGTTTCTTGATCACGCAGGGCTCATGTTGGTGCTCCTGCCGGTTGCCATGGTAAAACCTGGTCATGACAGCTGGTTTTGGCGTCACGTTTACTCTGCCACATGATGCCAACAGTGACGAGGCATTAGTGTTCAATAATAGCCTTTGTTATTTTGGCTTAGGATACAATGCCTGTACTGCAACCTTTTGTAAGATTGCGCCAAAATTCGTCGTGGAAAAACTAATGCCAAAGCACTGTGTGTAAATATTTTCATCCTTCTGTTGTTTGACAGGGCGTGACTAAAGACCAGAAGCCACTTCAATGAATCTAAAGAGATTTCCGGCCATAGCAGCAGGTTACTGTAATGAATAAAAATTAAAGCACTACTATTACTAATCTATGGCACTGTAGAGGTTTGGTGGATAAACTTTAGATCTGATTGTCATGGATTCAGTTAATCAACTTACTCCGACATAACACATCTTACAAAAGGTACTGTCCCATTTATAACTGGCCGTCAAAATAAGATTAGTATTGCCATTATGAACGTGTAACTGTTGGCCATACAACATTTTTGAATACTAGAAAGGCTAATCCTTTGTATATTATGACGTTTTTAACAAAACTCATGAAGGCCTGTTCAGTAAAGGGCACCGATACATAATAAGCATTTCAACAAATGGCTGAAAAAGACATGCATGAATTTGATTTTTTTCTCTCATAACTAAACACTGTGGGAATAGTATCAGGCGTCCATGATCTTTGCACTATTTGGCCTCTGGTTTTATTGTCCGTAGAACTATCTTGGCCCATTTAGGATTTATGTCATGTTGGTTTGTTTACCGGAGTGTTGTGAATGTACAAAATGCACCAAGCTGTGTAAACAGTGTTGCCTAATTAAAGTACAATGTTGTTTACAGCTTAGTCACTATTATCTTTTATTATTGGTAGTTACCTAAGAGGATACCATGACTATTATTAACAAGTAATGAGACATTTTCTGATTTTACCTTTGTGCTACGAATGGAGGAAATGTAGTTGGGGAAAGTCGCAGATATTACCGATACTAGCAATGGTATGCAATTTTTAACTCAAGTGAGTACAGCATGTTGGTTGATGTTCTTTGACTGAAAGAGATGCATTGTTGCATGTAGAGTCTGCCTGGCAACATCAGAAACCCCTCCAGAGATAGGATGTCACCTACTACTGAGCTTTTGTACAGCTGCAGGCAGTTAACATTTGTCATGATGTTAGGCTGTCTTTTATTACTATAGCAGATTCTATTAATCCAATGTAATAATTGACCTGGATATACAATGGAAATGAAAGAGATTAAATAAATCAAATCACTGCTTCTTGAGCAAGTTGCCTCCCCCTGCTTGTTTGCATTTGTGTAGCTACGGCTTGTGCGCCATAGTTTAGTATAATTGGATGATCAGTAAAGCCTATATTGGCTGTCTGAGCATGAGGTCACACACACTGCAACAAACTGTGAAGCGGTGCCCATTCAGTGAGTTTATGAACACACGAGGCTTGGTCAGATGGAAAAAATACCAATCAACAAAATTATTACAAAGCAATTACATTCGTGAAAGTTGACGAAGATTTGGAACTTTGAGTGTAGGGGCCATTTTTAAAGGTCCGCTGGTGCTTGTTGAATAAAGACAAAAGAATACGGTAGTTGAGTAATTGTGACATTTTTGTTATGAGGCTCTTTTTATGTTCCATGTTTTGGAATAAAGCAGCTCATCGTGTGTGTGTGTGTGTGACCTTGCCAAATGTAGAGTTTTTTTGTGATTTTGTTATGTAAATATAGGTGATTCAGGTGGACTTGCTTAACACGTAACCCTGATACTGTGAGAAGTATGGGGCAAGAATAGATTGAGGAACTACTATAAAAACTTAAAGGACATCCATGTAAAATCCGTCTATTTTTTTTTTTACAAAGATCTCAGAATAATGAAGCACCTTTGTTTAATTTTAACAAAGAACATGGACATATTAATACTCATTTATTGTGTATAGCAGCAGAAACCTTGTGCCGGGCCAGTTATCGTTACCATGTGTTGTACAGTACATAGGAATGTCACCAGAAAGGACGACCTGGTTCAAATGTTGGCAGTAAACTACCTCTAAAGGGCTTGACCGATAGATTTAGATGGAGACACTGCCGGCATACAAACATAGTTTCATTTTATCATTGCTTGATCATGGAGCAGTTCTCCTGCTTTGTCTGGGACACATTACGCAATGTCTCATAGTTTGATTTATTGATCTGTGATGTGGTTTGCAGTCCTAACATGAAGAACATTGTTTTAATATATGGCCCTGCAGGCTGAGATTATTGGCCTCTCTTAAAAGCCTCTGAGCACTTACTGTAATTGATCGTTTGCCAATGTGACACATTGAAACTGAGCAGCTTGTAGGTAATGATGAAATGTCTACATTGCGAAATAAATCTTTATTGATACGCAGCAGTTTATTTTTTATCTGAACAGTTGCAATAATTAAATGAAACAGACAAAGGTGACACCAGGTTTGCTATACATTTATTATGGCATAAGAATTCACACTATAAAAATAACAATTGACAGTTAAAATCCACATGTTCACAAAAAACATTTCAGATTTGTTGAAGTTACCAAAACATTTCTACTTTTGTAATAAAAACAGACCAAAAAAACGTATTTGGTTTGAAATAGAAAGCAAAGTCCTTGTTCCTGTCTCCGGGTTTGAGTCAAAGGCAGATTGTGCTCACAAGGCTTCAAGGTGCTTGGCACAACCATGGACAGAAGATACCACTGCATGGTTAGATCAAGCACAATGAGGTCCTGGGCGAATACCGAAACCCTGTAACTCAACTCAGCTCCTGGGCTTCAGTTAAGAATCAATGCTTTAATTAAAAAAAAAAGAGAGAGATATACTCTAAGGCTTGATTCAAAGACACCCTGGTTGATGCATATCCATTCGCCCCTTTTGAACAAGTCAGTTTTAAAATGACTAAAGTTACTAAAGTTGATTTCTTAAGTGTCACCATTACATCTCATAACAAGTCCGAAATGGTGATTCTGTTGCTGTTAAACATCTGCAGAATAGAAGAAGATTGTCATAGGTGTTGCACGCAATGCGGAAAATTGGGGCTACACCCTTTCTGCGTACGAACTGCGACAAACCCCACCCTCACAGCGTCGGCGTCCTTGTCACCGTCCAAACCCAAAGTCTAATTTCTTTTTATTTTTGATGAAACGTCTGACTTACAAATTAAATGGAGTCTTACTAATGTGTCAGAAGTGGATTTTTTTTTTTTAAATGAGTAATGTGACAAAAGTTTGCGTACATACAGGAGGGACGTTTTTACCTGTACATCCACCCGCAAAGTCACAAGGCAAAAATAAAACAGACGCTAGATTTATCCTGGATTATCAATTGAAACTCTAAACCAGGCTTGATGTTTTTCAGCTAACCATGTTAACGGTCACCGAGAGCAATGTCAAGAGTCACGATGCCATCAAGCAAAGAGTCCTGCGTCTCCCTAAAGAATTGAATCTTGTTATCTGCTCAACTCTACTCACATTGAGCCTCCCCAGGGACGACTTACTAAAATGAGAGCGCATGGGGCGATAATCAACTTAGACTTTTGGTAACTGAACCTCTGTGATGAAGCTACACATGGTATAAATGAAAACCGAATAGAATGAATGAAAACATTTGTATTTTCATGTCTGGGGAAATGGGAGGGTTTGTGATGGTGACACATTGTTTTTTTGGAAATGATGCCAAAAATAATAGTCATGGTAATGGGAATGGTATGTAATGGTTTGATGAAACACATCTTTTTTTTTTTTCTTACCTTTTAGATTCAAGAAATTACTTGAATCGTCCCAAGTAGAAGTTCCGAAAGATTTTAAGCTTATTGTGTTGAGAATTTTGTCACCAGTTGTTGCTCCTGCTTGGAAAGAAAAGGTAAAACGACACACTATTTGAGAAGAAATATTTACCAGTCGCTGTCTACACACCTGACCCTGAGAGAACCCGCCTTTCCATCCTCTGGCCCTGGCTCTTTGCGGCGGGTTTTTGGTGGGGCGAAGGTGGCTGGATGTGCTGGAGCGGAGTCTTGGGTCTTCCAGCCTGCTCTACTGGAGACAGACTGTCCTGACTGCGTCCTCAGCACCCTTCAAGTCCCCATCTCCTGCCCCTCCTTCCAGCTAGGAGGGGTTGGTGATGTTCTCTTGGGATAGGTGCACTGGCAAGGAGCACTTGGTCAGCCCGGGATTGGACATGAGAAGGAGTTTGGGGGGGCCTTGTTCCGCATTTCATAAATATTAATACAGTGTCCTCCCTCTCCAAATGGGTAGATTCTTTAATTTTGTTAGAGGGGGAAGTGCTTTATTCACTTAATGGCTTTTATTAGTGCCCGGTCTTCAACTCTTTCATTAGCTAAAGTGCTGCTATAATTTACAGGGAGAAAGGGGGTGGGGTAGAGGGTTGATCCTGCTGTTGCTTCTGCAGGCCAGTCAGTCAGGCAATGCTCTCAGCTCAACCACTGCAGCTTTTCCTCAAAAGTCCTTTATGTTTTTAAAGAGAGTATATACCTCCTTATACACCTACCAAACTGTTAACTGTACCGCACCTTTTGTAGCTTTTTACGTTTTAGTATATTGTATTTAGGAGGGATTCTCTCATATTTACCTTGTAATAGAAAGTTAATCTTTATTCTTTCACTTTGCATGAAGTTGAATTTAAATGTATAGTAATCCCATTTGATTCCTCCAGGTAGGATCACATAAATACTGTATTGTGACATTTCCGTAATGGACGTCCCTCTAAATTTAAGGTTAATTGTGCCCATTGTGGTGTGATCTTTTTTGCTTAAACGCTTTAGATATTTTAGTCGCTCTTTATATTCATAGTGTGGCACCAGTTTCTATGATCAGGTGATCAACCACAAAGTGGCTGCACTGATTGAACAGATTGCAGCACACAGACACAAGATAAAGAAGTGGTCCAATGTTATACTTATGAAATGCATTTATTTAGCTCTGTGGAGGCTTGTTAGTTGTGAACAGCTGGCGTATTTTGTCCCCAGACTGCGTCTGAGTGAATGAACTGATTAACCTGAGTGGCCGTCCCCACAAGAAAGAGGGGGTGGGCGGTCAGCTTCTGTAAGTGCCGTCATCATCAATGTCACATAAATCACATTGCTGGACAAGGCTCTCAAACAAGAATCCATCTGACTCTAGTGCTTTCACCGATGTTAAACTGGGAGCTCTATGAGGAACTAAGCTGTCGGACTTACTGATGCTAAAGTCTGTGCTTTTGAAGTCAATGTAACAATGTCTGCTGAGGACTTGCAGATCATATTCATTCGTCAAGACAATAAAGAGCAGAGAATTGTTTGAAGATTTTTATTGAACAGTTTTGTGCATGACTTAACCAATATTCAATATGAACTATTCATGGTGTTTTACAGCGTTGGGGAGTAACACAATATATTTAGAATACCTTGTTTCGGTAATTGTATTCCTGTAAAGTAACTTTCATTTAAGGGAAGGAAGTTTAGGATGAAATGACAGAATAAATCGCAGTTCTCAATCATTAGATTTCAGCTTCATCCAACAATGCACTTCTGCAGTGCATTTGCAATGCGCTTTTTTGAGTTTCTAATTAGTGGAAAATCATTTTACAACAGGCGGTCCAACAAGCATAGCCTACTTTTCTTTTGATCATTTTTTGGAATAAATACAAAGCTTATCAACCTGAAAGTATTCAAAGTAGACAGACTACAATAGTATTACACTAAGTAATGAAATACATTCCAAAATACACTTGTTCAGTATCCTGTAACCAAATACAATTTCAAAGTATTCTCCCCAACACTGGGTGCCAACTATGGTGGGTTTATGCAGCACTTTATGCCTTTCTTTGCCGTTTTTTAGAGATTGGATCAAAAACAGAAACATCACACAAAAGCTTCAAATATGGCCTTGGTATTTAGTTGGTAACTGTACAGATGTGTTACATTATACTAAAAAGGCCATGCGACATGGAAGTATCTCATTACTTTTTCACAAGCTGGATAACATCTTCATCATCCATGATGTGATCCTTTCCTACTTTTTGAGGATTATGTTTTACCGATGAGCCCCACACGAGTGCACTGTAAAAGAGAAATGTGTTCAGTTTTAAGACGGCTAAATGCATTACTTCAGTATCAGACAGTAAAATGCACACAACATTTTTTACACCTGAACCATATGGCTATTTTTAAATCTAGTTGGTTGACCCAGTCCCCATATGGTCACTTACACATTGATGGATGCCTTTGTCTTTTGGGAGACCGCAGCTGAGGGGCCTAATTGAAGTTCAGCATTTATCTTTTTATGGTGCACTTAATAGTTATAGAAAGTGCGGTCTTAAACCCTATTATCATTATTTGTCATTTCATTTATGTAGCCATATGGTGTTATTTTTGGATAATACATAAATATTAAATCAATAAAATATTCCGTGATGAAAAGTGTAATGTAGGAGGGGCAATACTCACTATTTCAATTCTTTGATAAGATTTTTGTGAATTTTTAAGCAGAAATCCTCCACTGCAGTGTGCATAGTTGGAAGTACAACGGGGGATGTGTAGTCCGGCAGCTGGCCTTTAGGTTTGGTGTAGCTGTTGGATGACAAAATACACATGTATATTTAAAATAATTCTTAAGAAAAGAAAACAAAAATCAGTTGTGTTGCGAAATACTTGATAATGTTGCTTACATTCGCACAAGCTGCAAGTAGTCCCACATCTTCTCCAGTAAGTCGTCAAAGTTCCAGCGGTGGTGGGCAGAGATTGGGACACAGTGGGGCACTTTGTATATGACGTCGAGCTCTTCAATTGAGATCTGGTCAATTTTGTTGAGTACAAAAATGCATGGGATGTACACTCTGTTGAGACAAATACAGTGACATTAATTATAACTTCATAACATCCATTTTATTAGATGAGATGTAATGTAAATCTAAAAAGACAACCAATAAAATTGTATGTTATGTGCAAACTCTGTGCTTAGTTGTAAACATGATATTGAGGATCTTTTTGTGATCATATAGTGGCTCACCGGTTTCCTTCCACTACATCAATGAGGTCATCCGCTGTAACGTCGCTACGCAGAGTTATGTCAGCATTGTGAATCTTGTACTCGGCAAGGATGGTTTTCACCGTCTCTACATCCAACTCACTTTGTGCACACTACAAAAAAAAAAGATTCATGAGGCATGGCAGTAGTAGAAAATGATTTGCAATAACTACCAAGCTTATGGATGGCCAGGGTGCTACATAAGACACTGATCTCACAATTTAGAGAAATTCACATGAAAAGGAATAAAGATTTTACTTAATACATTCATTTTTAAAAGATGAATGAACAAGATTAGTAAATGCATTTTTTAAAATCACATTAGAGATAAAACTGTTTGGTTAAACTGCCTTTAGCTTTGAGGGTTGGGTATGGATGGAAGTGTGTGGCATGGGAAGGAGGGTTGGGTGTGGGTGGGCGGGGTGTATAGGAGTGCATGAGTGTGTGCAGAATATATGTTTGATGACTGATGGTTGCTTTGCTGAGTGACTGGTGTGTGGTGCGCAACTGGGCCTGGTCCGGGGACAGAGGATGTAAATTAACTTTAGCTATAATCGTGCCTTATTGAAGTATTTTTTTTGTAAATGCTCCAGCAAAGTCAGGAGATGGCGTGGATGTGTAAAAATGATGCCTCATGCTCCCACTCTTTCACAATTGTAGCCCGATGAATCCTGGCCTTTTAATCTGGACTATGTCTGTGTCATTAGTGGCAAAAATTAAATCAGTTGATAGCATAACCTGGTCATTTTGCATATTAATTTAGTCGGCAGACCTTATTCTTTGGCCACATAATGTTGCTGAGCTGTAGCAATCCCAGATTAAAGTAGCAACCTTTTTGGTCCAGGCGGGGCAGTGTGAGAGCAAACACGGATAACAGAGCGCTCTGTACAATTTTTTTTTAACCTCTTACCCCCCACCTTAACCAAGCACATTTTCTCCACTTCTCGACTGGTAATGCCTCATTTGAAAGCTAAGGCCTACAAAACTGATCCAAACGTTGTCGCCGCCTTTGACGCTTTTTTGTTGTATTGTTGATTTTCTGGCACGTTTTTGTCGCTCTTTTATTGCTTCTTTGTCGCTTTATTTGTTGCATTTTTGTGGCCTGTTTTTTGTTATGACATTGCCGCTCTTTTGTCACTTTTTATGTTGCGTTGTAATCCTTGTTTTCGTTGCTATATTGTCGCTTTTTTCCAAGAAGCTTTTAGACTTGGGTAAAGCCAAAGTGGAGAAAATTGTCTTTAGATTGTTATCCATTTTTGACAAATAAAAGTATAAAACATTTTCTTTATTTTTCCTGAATCTAGTCTAAATAAAGACTTAAAACCCGTTAAACTATAATGTAATTTGATGTCATAGCGACAATGCATATTGGATTGCCAGGACAGCCCTGAAAAGAACTGAGGGCCCCAATGCAAAGTCATTATAAACTTCATAGCTTTCAGTGAGAAAGTATGTATGTAACCCTGTAAACCCATTTTAATGTAGCAAAATCAAGCATACTTTTGATGAAAACATATTTAAAAATATTAGTGAGATTATTTAAATTCAATTTATGTTAATGATGAAGTTAAAATCCATGGTCACATACTCATCTACATGTTTTTGTACTGTAACATCAACCTGCCCAGGGACTACAACTGGAAATAACCAGGTACAACTTTCCTTTTGGTCAAAGTAAAATTGTGCACGGTCCTCGTCTAAATAAAAAAACATGCCATACCATTTGACTGCAAGCCTGCCTTAAATCAGATGATGATTTTTGCAAACAGTGCTCAGATATGTACTTACTGTAGCTGTAAAGTTGATGCCCCCTTTGTCTTTCTTCTTGTAGCCAATGTTTGGTGGCTGCTTGTTCAGTCGAATTCCAAAGCCTTCCAACTCGTGCTCTATGAGTTTTTTATGACCCAAAGGCTTCAGCACATCCAACACTATCAGAATTAGGTTACAAGTTCGAGCCACTGTAAGACAATGAGGAACACATCAGATTGGTATTACGTTTTCAGTCATTCTTTTCAGAGACAATATCATACATTTTCAGGACACAATTTTTCCACACCATGTTTCATTCTGATTATTTTGTCAGATAAATTGCATGAAAGTTTTACCTGCAATGACTTGTCTGCCTCGCCCCTTGCCATCCTTGGCTCCTTCAATAATACCAGGCAGATCAAGAAGCTTTCGGGCACAACAAAGTAGTTAGCAAATCATTCTTTTAAAGTAAATAAACTATACCACTACACTTGTCCTTCTTTACCTGTATTTTGGCACCTTTATAACGAATGACCCCAGGTACCGTTGTAAGAGTGGTGAACTCGTACGCAGCAACTTCAGAATACACTCCTGCTAGGTTGCTGAGCAGAGTAGACTTCCCCACTGAAGGGAACCCAACAAAACCTATACGAGCATCTCCTGTTTTTGCAACATCAAAACCTAAAAAGCAGAAATAAAATCATTTAAAGATATTACAAAATGCCAGTAAGGTGTGAGGTTATAGTAAAATAAGCCTTACCTTCTCCTGTCCCACCGCCGGTGCCCCCTTTAGGTGTAATAAGCTCCCTCCTTAGTTTGGCCAGACGTGCTTTGAGCAGACCCAAGTGGTGAGCTGTGGCCTTGTTCTTCTGGGTCCTGTTCATCTATACAATTATACAAGTTTAGTTATTAATTACGTAAACCCGTACAATCATTTGCGTTTGATAACCTAATTTATAACAAACTGATAGATTAACCTAACTCGTGTGAAGTGCTTTGAGTGACTTGTAACATGTGAAAAGAGCAATACAAGGAAGCTTCTATTCCAACACTACAAAAAAAGGGGTTTTATCAGTTAATAATTTTGGCTTTGGCAATTTGATATACTCAAAGAAAAACACAAAATAGTTGGGGCAATTATGCACAAGACAACCCTTATACAATCTTGGCCATCATGATGGCCAATATATCCCTTTTTGGTTTATTTGGTCGGGACAGTGCATGTTAATGTACATACATGGGTCTCATGCATGTAAACAAGCCACACCAAATTGGGCTAAATTGCATTTGTTGTCCCCCATGTGCACTCTCAAAGACCCTGGCCTATTGTACATGATTTTCGTGGTAGGGCCGTAGGGGAAACCGGAGTACCCGGGGGAAACCTACGCAGACATGGGGAGAACATGCAAACTCCACACAGAAAGACCCCGTCCAGATGGGACTCAAACCCAGGACCTTCAAGCTGTGAAGCCCGTGCCGCTCATGCCATTAGAGTTATTATTCCGTGAAATATGGGTATATTAGACAGAGTAAATAATTGAACACTTAAGAAAAGAGTAATACAATTGGCATTATGTTCTGGTAAAGCTGTCTTCATCACTTTTCCAACTTAGTAAGAGGGGAAGAGAGCCAGTGTGCATAACTATAACATCTACAAGGTCACATAGTAAGTAGTTACTCTTTCATTTTGTGTTAAAGATACATATGTATGTAGATGTGATAAACTAGATGGTTTATAAGTGTAGCCTCAAGGGTCTACATGTTCTATAACTGACATTATACACCCAGGGACAACACTTGAAAACTAGGTCTACAGCCAATACGGACACATTTACAGAAATGTTCATTATTGTGCCCTGTCCCTGTCAAATAAACTAATAAAGATAAATAAATAAATGGACAGTCATTTGTACAAAATGACGAGGCGAGCCTTTACTGTCTTCATTGTGATAAGCTGATGGGTTTAACTTCCTTACTAATATTAATATTATCATTTGGTGTCATTTCCAGTTTGCGGCGACAAACTGGAAACAAGCTGGTTACAGTTTCCATGCTACAAGCTAACTTCACGGTCGGTTTAATCACAATGCTCCAAAAAAAAATCTGTTATGAAAACCTGAAGTTACTGTACTGTTAATAATGTATTCCTACAGATATCAGTAACAGCTGTACAGTGCTCACTGCTCTTAATAGTGTTTGCCAGTGTTTATTGGATCGCATAGTCGTTAACTAGCTGAAACGTGACAGATTCATTGCGTTCACCAGATTTATTCTTACCTCATTTTCGATCTCTGCAATTTTAGCTAGGATACTCATGATGGTAGTTTGTTATCGATTTAATCAAGTCAGAAAAAGTAAATGAAAGGGACAAACAGCACTCTTGACTAAGAATAAATGCTCTCCGGCCGGCATGTGCTAGCTATAATAGCTACCAACATGGAAGACGTGTCCAAATCACGCAACGTCTCGCGATAGTTCGAGTGATCGTTGAGCTGCATGGAGAGCGCATAGATCATTCATGTCTAGAGTAAACCGTTGAACTATAAGTAGACTTGTAGGCCGAGGGAGGGCTTACTAGGCGCATTGTGTTGCCTTGTGTACAAAATGCGCGGGATGTCACCTTACCCAGTGGGGGGCAGGAGCCAGTTTTTCCTATTAACAGCATTACACTTTCACGAAAAGAAAAAAAAGCAATATGTATCAATTACAAAAATTATTATTGATATCAGCCACTGGGTCCATGATCTCTCTGTACAAGACCAAAAATGTCCTCAAAAACGAAATCATTTTACCTCTATATAATATTATAGGCCTTTAGAACGCTGCGACGTCCTGAAACCCAGCAATAAATAAAGTTGCCTAGTAGGATTTTTGCATAATAGAATATTTAGTTTTGCATATTTTGTAATTATTATTATTGGTCACAACTTTTTACTTGAATAAAATAATTTAAAGGAAATTTAAGTTACTTGCGTAAATATATCAGCTACTCTACCCACCGCAGATAGGGCCCTATACATATGTATTGCGACCAATGATTAAAAATGTTATTGAAATCACAATCTCTACTTTGGTCAATGTCAATAATTGTCAGGTTTCTTTGGCAGAAACAGCACCTAGTTTTGGAGTTTGGATCATGGGACACTTTTGAGCATTAAATGGTTGGCTACTGGATCAGCTATAGGCTACATGTTCTATTTATTTTATTATGAAAAAATAAAATTCAATAAAAAATATGAGAAATAAATTTTTTTTTACCATATCATACAGCCCTATGATACACAATTCTTAGCGCCCAATTATAATGAGCTGCAATACTTTACCCTGCATTATTTAAAGCACAAGTTTAGTGTCCAAATGATACACTAAATATATCTATCACATGTAGTCCACATAAGTATTCACACTCTTTGGTGTGACACTCAAAACTGAGCTCAGCTGCATTCTGTTTCCACTGATCGTCCTTGGGATGTTTCATCCATTTGACTGGATTCCACCAGTGGTAAAATAAATTCTTTGGACTTGATTTGGAAAGACACAACCTGTCCCACACCAGACAGAGATTAATAAAGTATAACATAACATAAATTGCTGCACCCCCGGAGAGGACAGTGGCCTCCATCATTTGTGAATAGAAGAAGTTCAGAACCAGGACTCTTCCAAAAGCTGGCTGACCCAACCTGGTGAATAGCATCCCTATGCTGATGGCAGCATCATGTATCTTTTTCAGCAGCATGAATGGAGGGAAAGTTGAATGCAGCAATGTACAGAGACATCCTGGATGAAAACCTGCCCCAGAGCGCTCAGGTCCTCAGACTGGGGTGACGGTTTAATCTTCCAATAGGACAACGACCTGCAGCACACAGCAGAGATAACGAAAGAGTGGCTTCAGGTCAAGTCTGTGAATGTTCTGGAGAAAAGATCTTAAGCCCGATTGAACATCTCTGGAAATACCTGAAAATAGTTGTGTAGCGACGCTCCCCATCGAAGCTGACAGAGCATGAGGGCGAGAACAATTGGAAAAATACCCCAAAACTCGAGGCTGTAATCACTGCCTCAACCACTGAATAAAGGATAAAGGGTGTGAATACTTTATCCTATGTATGTACATGTGATATTTCAGTTTTTTCTAAAACTGTACATTTGCACACACACACACAAAAAAAAACTTTTTTACTTTGTCATTATGGGAGTATTGTGTGTATATACAGGTGGTCGTCATATAATATCATGAAAAAGTTCATTTATTTCTCTATTTCAACTTAAAATGTGAAATTAATATATGATATAGACTCATTACATGCACAGTGAGATATGTCAAGCCTTTATTTGTTATAATGTTGATGATTATGACCTACATTCCATTTTCAAAATATTGTAATTTTATGAGATTTTTAATTTGGAGTTTTTACAAGCTGAGCCTTAATAATCAAACTTATAACAAATAAAGGCTACACATATCTCACTTTGCATGTAATGAGTCTATCAGTTTCACAGTTTAAAGGGACTATACAGAGTTTAAAAATGTTAAAACTAAGTATTTTCCTCCCCCTAAATGTTCCAGCCATGTCCTGATGTAGAATGAGCCCAGACCTGTTCACCACAACTGCCTCTAAAATCCTGCAATGTCACTCAAAAAGTTGTTACTTCGGTCCGAAGTGCCGTCATGCACGAGCTTAACATAGAGACTGCAGTTACGCGTAATACCCGAGGTGGCAGTAGTGAGCATAAAATGACCAACTTGCATCTAGTCCTTTTAAAGCAGTACTAAGTAACTCTTGCCCCTAGAGGCCATAAGCGCAATTGCGGGTGTCGTAGCCATTTGCTATTTTTTAACTTATTAATTGTCCGTGAGAGTAAAAAGCAAAGGGAGAGAGGGATATTGTACATCCAATTACACAATGGAAATTTTTTTTTCACTTAAACTTGGCTGTATATACTGTTTAAAGTGGCACTAGCCCGTAGTTAGCTTTGCCCGTTCCATTAGTGTGTATTGGTTGCTCCAGTCCGGTGGCAGTCAAGTTGCAAATGTGGTTTTCTGGCCAGAGACACCAAGGGGAGATGAAAGCCCCTGAAATCATCCCATTAACACTTGTATTACCCCCAGAGGGACTACGGAAAGGATTTATTAAGGTAAACAAGTTACTTAGTACTGCTATAAGTTAAATAACAGAAGTGAATGCACTTTTTCATGATATTCTAATTATATGACGAGCACCTATATATATATATATATATATATATATATATATATATATATATATATATATATATATATATATACACACACACACCCTTCTGGAGGGTGAAGGCATCAGTCATTTCCCACTTTGACCTTGGGGTTTCCCGCCCATACTCTGCACAGATGTTCCTGTAGACTATGCCAGCCACTTGGTTATGGCACTCCATGTAAGCTTTCCCTGCCAGCATCTTACACCCTGCCGTTATGTGTTGGATTGTCTAAGGGGCCTCTTTGCACAGTCTACACCACGGTCTTGTCTGGTGTGATAGATTTGGGCCTCTATTGCTCTGGTGCTCAAGGCCTGCTCCTGTGCAGCCATGATGAGCCTCTGTGCTCTCCTTCAGTCCAGCTCTGTCTAGCCATTGGTAGGATTTCTTGATATCTGCCACTTCAGTTATGTGTTGGTGGTACAGCCCATGTATGCCCATTATCTGAGACATACACTGAGGACGTCATCTGTTGGAGCCTTGTCCTTGATGTACTTATGGATCTTGGATGTTTCATCCTGGATAGTGGCTCTCACGCTCACTAGTCTTCTGCCTCCTTCCTTACGGCTAGCGTACAGTCTCAGGGTGCTGGATTTGGGCTGGAACCCTCTGTGCATATATATATATATATATATATATATATATATATATATATAGCTCCAACAGCTACTCCCACAACCTGGCAATGGACAAGTGGAAGAAAATGGATGGATGGATGGATAGAAATGTTGTCCAGGCCCTGAGGCAACAAAATAGCCCCACATCATGATTCTCCCTGCACCATACGTCACCGTGGGGATAGGGTTTTGATGTTGGTGTGTGCTGTTCCATTTTTCTTCCACACATGACATTATGTGTTCCTTCCAAAAAAATTGAACTTTGGTTTGCGAAAGAGCACTTGGATACTCCACAGCACTACTGGAAAAATAGACTGTGGACGGATTAACTCAAAGTTAAAAAGCAGACACTGTTGTTATATCAGACCCCAGATTTTATGACCAATTTAGGCAGAAATGCGAGAAATTCCAAAGCGTTCACATACATTTTCCTCCCACTGTGTGTGTGTGTGTATATATATATATATATATATATATATATATATATATATATATATATATAAGGCTACACATAAAAGGCTAAGCATAGGCTACTAATAGCGTGACAATATAAAATTATGTGGCAAGCATAACTTGATCTTTGATCTGACTGCTAATATCAGGAGTCGTATCAGGGGTCCTGAGTGGAGAGGGGATAGAATAAAATCTTACTGCATAACTTTAATGAACTTATGTGATTCAAGCTATGATTGGACAGTGAGTTGAAATAGTAGGCCTACTAAAGGCCTACTGTCAAGATTAGAACATACCTGATCACATGGGACCATAGAAATATAAATATCATGGGACCAGACAAAAAACTAGTTCTCAACCCATGTTTAAACGTGTATGCCATACATATAATCACCTCAAGAGGGCGTTTGAGACAACTCAAAATAGCCTCTATAACATCTGTGGTCGTGAGGAGTGCTTGTCCTTGTTCAGAATATTTAAGAAATATGCAGGCCTTCGGCTGTCTACTGTTTTTAACAAGACTTTAAACCTTTTTAGTGCATCAAAGAATTTTGCTGCCTACTGAATATATAACAAGCACATTCTGCACTGAGGTGGCTGGGACTTGAGCCCAAAGGTTGACAAGTTCATACAGCCACTGTGTCCATGAGCAAGGTACCCTATCCCTCTTGCCATTGTATGAATATGTTTGTGTGTGACTGACAGTATAGTAGCTTACACCATTGTCAAGGGTGAGTGCATGCAACTATGATTGTCTTGAAAAGTGCTGCTATTGCATTATTATTACACTGAAGAGAATCCGTTGATTTTGTTTATTACAGATCCTACCAGGAACGTTTCAAAGTTATGCTTTGTATAAAAATACAAGAACAACAACAACAACCAAATGAGTATAGTGAACCCATGCCCAAACATTTCAAACCTTCTTTTAATGAGCAACACATTGATATCAGTCAGAATTGAAGTGCATTGATTAAAAAGTAAGTGCAAGTACAGATTTTGATGCATTCATTTTGACTAGAGGATTAAATTGTTTTAAGTATTGCCCTCAAAATAGTCATTCTACAGGGCACTCTGTAAAAGAAAACTTCTTTATTTAATGCTGTTTGTAACCTAAAGGATATATGCCGTTTCCTCATTTTACTGTGAGTGACAGAGTGAAAGGACAATCTTAAACTGCCTTCAGCTGTCACAATATTTCAATATCTGTCATGCTGCCTGCCTCCAGTCTTTACGTTTCTCGGTTTTTTTGAGGAACGCTGCAACTGAGTCAAGCCAGTGGAAGCACAGCTGTCTGTGAGAAGCACTAGTTTAGTGCAATAGTTTCAGATGTGGTAACCTGGCCACTTAAAACTGGCTACCGCTGCATAGAGATGGGTAGAATTCTTCTCACAGTCCCATCGATAGGCCTTAAGTTAACTGAGGGAAGCGCTATTGTGGTCACCAGAGCAAGGATATCAAGAACTTTGAGGTAATAAATAACAGCATGAAGTTATCTGTTAAAACATATCGTAGCAATATCTTGGATTCTGTCATCAGAATTTGGATAATATTGAAACCATAAGGCTTTACAATAAATGCAACTTGGCCATATGATGGCAAAAGTCTTGAGCGGAAGACCCTTGGACTCTAGCTGCTCTCGGAGGACGTGGGTGGTGCTGTGGAGGAGGAGCGTCGCCGGGACACGGACTGTGAGCGCTCAGGGCTGTGTTTGTCGTACGGCTGGAGCTGCACCTCCAGAAAGTCCCTGTGCTGCTGGCTGATCACCTGGCTGATGAGTCCAGGCAGCGCCTGCAAGTTACTCAGAAGAGTCTCCAGTTTGGTCTCCAACAGCCCAATCCTCTTGTCCATGTCCTCTCCTCGCTCATTCAAGTCCGAAATCATGTCATACATGATGTTTTGTGTCTGCAATAGGGCACAAGCATAACATTTCTGAGCAAAGGAAAGTTTTCCATAGGCCGCATAAACCCACTTCAGTCGGATAATAATAATAATGAAAATCCTCCCTCTGTTGACATGTTCAAACAGGAGAAACCCACTACTCAAGAGCAAGAGTCATTTTCTCCTCATAAAGAGTAATTCTGTTTTAACAAGTAAGCATGAAAAACAATTGCAGTTCTGTCTAGTCTTCACATGCTTCTTTCTTTCATACATTCAACATTGATATCGCTACTGTAAGTATTTGTCACACACACAAGACAAACCTGTTGCTAAAACAAATTAAAAGGGTTACTCATAGCAAGGTTACAGCTTGTGTATGATGCTAAAATTTGACAACCTTGAAAAAAAACACATTTCAATAAAACAAACGACATAAACAGTTTATAAGAGATCATGTTTGTGTAGTGTGTCAAAACAGATTACCATGAGCCCACGACCTTGAGAAGACAGACATGTGCTGCTCAGTTTCCAAAACTACTATAGCTGCAGATTTGTAATTCTACAGAAATAGTCTTTAAACACAGTCAACATACGGCAGCCGGTGTCACATCGGGGCGAAGGGTGCAAGTGATGCTGCCGGGAGGAGGTTTGTGGGGTATTATTCAGCTCAGGACTAATAATCCCTGGCAGCCAGGAGGCACAGCCATCCATCACTTACCTTGTCCTGCTCTGAAGTGAGGCGGGGAGATGAGAGGGGCCGTTTATATGAATCAGCTCGGGCTAAAGAGGCACTGACACACCACCCAATTGCAACACTTCCAGCACTATTTCTGTGGGGCACTATAATATACACTAATGTAGCAACTGCTTTCAACAGGGACTCCAAATCAAAGTTGAGTACACATAAAAATACATATTTTCAATATAAGTAGATCTAAGTATTGCTATAAGTATGTTAATCTGAGCTGCATTGATCAACTCCAAAAATAAATTAATCTGATTTGTTCATCATTGTATATTCTATAAAGTGATATAGGAAGAAGTCCATGTCCAAAAGAAAGAACGGGGACTCCCTTATGGGCCTTGTGTACTTTTTTTTTTAAACCTATTCTACACAGATAGTAGTTCTTTTTTTCTTCTTAAAAAATTCAAATGACCTTCCTTTATGTCAGTGACAATATCTTTGGTGTTTTCCTATTTTAGCCCATACTTTTTTTTGACTTGGTGATATTTGCAGGTCGGATGGAAGGGCTAGATGGGCCGCATTTGGCCCTCTTGCCTTTAATCTACCTACATCTGTGTTTGTGCCACATCTCGGGCTCTGAGAACCTCAGGGAGTGTTGCCCAGAATTAGGACAAAAAAACACGGTCAAGCTGCGTTGCAGTTTTATGCAGCAGAAGATGAGATCGGGGTCAGACAGCACTCTGACAATGTTCCAATCCAGGCTGAAAACGGTTCCATTTAGCTGTGCATATGACAACTGAAAATAACATGTTTTGTCCGCACTCGTTATTTTTTTATTTAATTTTATGATTATTTATTATCTTTATGATTTGTATTTATTTATTTGATTTGAAGGATTTTTATATCGTGTGTGTAAATAGTCATGTACTGAGAAACTGCACATTTCTACAGTGAAGGAAGCGGTGCAAAAAGAAGTGGTGCAATTTTGCAATTTGGAGATGAATAATTGAATGCAAAACGCAGCCGTGAAGAAGCCCTGTGGGAGAAATACAAACGCTCTCAACACCTTCTCTGTTAAACACCTGCTACGTCTAATGTTACTGGTCATAGTGCGATCTCACAAAGCACTGCAGCAATTATGCAGTTCCCAATAAGCAGCTTAATTTAGCTCCATTATCTGCTGCAATTGTTGAGAGTGGTGAAACAACACTGCCCTCTTCTGGCAACAAGCTCCTTCAACCGCATCGTCGCATACGCCACGCTATTCAATGTCACATTCTAGATCCACTGCTGTTTTCCAGAGCAAGGTGATATTCTGAAACCTTTCATGACATGCTGGCTGGAATCCCATTCAAAGCAGAGAGCTTTTGTGAATGTCAAAGCGCTCTACCCTCTCTCACTGCTGCGTGCACTTCTGGCTGAATCATCAGATCACTGTGTCTCCCTTCCCAGGTTACTCTTTCTGCTGTGTCAGGCTGGCACTACGCCTGGTCTTTCCCTAAGGTTTGTCAACTTCTGTTTAGAGCATCTGGAGACAAACAACTGACATACATAAAGAGAAAATAAATGTTGGATTTTTACACGCTGTATAGTATATGCGAGTGTTTACTTTGCTCATTCAGTAATTTGTGATCAAATATATCCTGGGAGAAGCGGTAGTCAAACTGCATTATCACAAGGTTTCATTTTAACAGCACCATAGAAAGCCTGTCTGTTTATTTGACACCTGTAGACTTTGACGGTATTAGAGAACACAGTGAAGCAGCATGCAGTCAGTCGAGTTACACAAAGGAAAATCTCCTATGGCGCAGTGAAGCTGTGAGCTTAGTCCAGCTTACCTTTGCAAGGTCCACTAGTGAGTTTGCTTGGTCATTCAGCTTGCGTTGCTCCATTTTAACACTTCTCAATCTGAACACAAGACCATTCAGAACCCAATAAATTATCTATCAGTTGGTCATTGAAGGTGTGCACACAAGAGGCAGACACGCAGAGCACTCCTTGGACATGCAGAGGATGTGTAGTATAATGCAGGGGTCGTACGGGTCAGTCTGTTTGGTGGAGCTGCATGCAGTGACTGCACAAGGGAGAGCTGCCACTGAGGATGAACTGCTCCGGGACCTACTCATGTGATGCATCAGTCTTTAGAGAGGGCCCTCTGACAAATCACAGCGTTAACAGTCAAACTATAAAGGTGTAAAACAAAGATGGTGATTGTTTCTAGTGCCTTATAGGCCCCATACCTGATTTTTTTTTTTTATTACGAACAATGAAAGAGGAAGCCAATCAATTAAAATGTTAGTTGTGGTTCAAACTGATTCCTAACTTTGTTAACACATTTGTAGCATCCCAATTTCTTCACAAGGAAGAGTTTTTAGCACGTTTCACAACTTTCAGGGTCACTTTTACAGAAATGCTTGAAAATAAGCCAGCAAGTTCATGAAATTGATACAAATGCTTTATAATTAGATGCACAGTATTATTTCCACAAATAGCAGTTTAGAGTTTAAAATATACAAAACAATGGCAAAACAATTTAGTTCCACTACTAGAAAAATATATATTATTTAGTTGGATGTTTATCTTTATGGTCACAATAGATAGCAATGTCAGGTATTTTTACATAGTAAGATTAAAAATATTGACATTCCCGAAATTAGAAAAAAGCTTTGACAGTTTGATCAATGTATGTTCTCACTCTTCAGCTCATTTCCTGCTGTTAATCGTCCAGTCCAACAAAGCCAGTAGGCAAAAAATGCATATGTGATTATTTATTGTCACTAAGCTTTGATCTTTTACATAATTTATAAGAGAAGAAAAAAATTCACATCTTCTAATTAGGTTTCAAAGTTTCTTTGTTCCTTCAGGGCTTTAAAAAGAACATCTGTGCAGAATTATGTGGGCCACATGCAGTCTTATATTCAGGAGTGTTCCTGAAGTCATGTACACGTGCTAAATTACTTAAGCACAAAATGCATCACACTATTGAGGTATAAAGTCAGCAAGCATCAGAGATTTAGAGCAAACATCTCCTGTGTTTCTAACAGAGACGAAGGGTGCATGAATAAAAAAAATAAAAAAAAGTAACGAAGGTCGAAAAGAGATTTAAAGGGGCCTTTAGGGAAATCTGCTAATTAGCCGTGATGCAACCATTTTATGCAATGCAGCAGTCGTTTTTTTTCTGCTCCCTGAAGATGGGCAGATGCGGAGCAAAGATGGCAGCTTACACCAACATATGGCGTCACAATAATGACAAAAGAAAGGCCTATATAAATTCGCTGGATTTGGATCTACTTTCCAAAATGATACATTCAAAATAAGAACAAGAGCATCTCAAGTAATGAAATACTAATATTTAAAAAATCAATGTTAAATGACAGCAGGTGATGTAAGGCCTGTTAAAGCATTTCACAGTTGGATGACCAATGGCCAGCAGGGGCAAAGTGAGGTCACCCTGAGGCAAAGAGTGGCCCTGGCCTGAATATTCAATAGAACCCATAGCCTCAGTCAATCACTGCTCATAGGCACTTGTCCTTTCCAACAGGGCACTCTCTTTCTGCTTGTTATTCATCAGGGGAAACGGCTAAGCTAAGCTTTTCATTAGACTCCTCTAAATCTGTTAAGGCAATCTCAGCTAGTGCAGAGCGACGTTTCGTCATGCTCTCGACTTGCTGTCCTTTGATGAACTCAGTTGACCTAGGGAGGAGAGAAGCCTGCTGTTTTGAGTCCCCTGCAGACAGATTTGACGACTGTTCCTGGTGCTACGCTGAGGATCATATTGACCTTGTATCTCTCAGTCACTAAAGCGACTTCACACACAGCTCAGCTAACAAGCCCTCACCGAGCGCCTACGGTGCACACTTGTTTATGTAGGAGACACTAATCCCCAAAGACAGACAGACAAAGAAAAAGATTGTAAGTAAGATCATTCTTGTGGGTTTTGTGCCAGTTTCGTGCTTTTTTTCCGGATAGGACAAATGTCATATTAGAGTTAGAATCAATTATTTACCATTTTCTACATGTGAATGAAAGGACATTAATACTCTACAACTTAAATAAAATCATGTAATAACATACTATGAAATATAAACTATAGCGAGTTATATGCGACGTTACAATTGGAGTTGTGTGGGGATCAGTGGTGCATTTCTTTTTTCAGGGTATTTTCAAAGCACCACAAAGGGGTTCAGCAAAAAGTTGAATTTACAGTTTGCGTGGTGGTGGTGAAAATGTATCTCTTGTGAAAATGTCAAACCTACTTTTAATGCCTCTAACATAATCTTCTCAGATATGAAACAGCCCGCCCAGACAACCTTTTGGATATGTCAACCTATTTCTTTATCGGCCAATTCCACTCAACGCACAGATGCATGACAACTGGGTATTATGTTGTTAATGCCAGCCATGATAACGCCATATCATTGCTACAGAGTCATCCAACAGGGAAATGAGGGAAATGTGGCTGCTAATGTAGTACCAGGCGTAACAATGGTTCCACACGCCGAAGAGATGACCCTGAGCCTGATTAGTGCACAAGCGTGACTGCTAAGTGCTACAACATGGCTTAGTGGCGAGAGAGAATGAGATAGCTTGCTGCTCGAGTCGTCATCCTTCGGTACGTGAAAGCACAGTCGGCTGGAGTTTAATCAGTGACTTCCTGATTAAAGTTGATATTCTCATCACATCCATGCAGAAATGGGAAAACTAGAACCCTCCATCAATGATAATTGAAATTCACTTAAAGTGAGTGTATTGTGTTTACATAGAGTGCAGTTACTAAAAACATAAAACATCGCCATGTGAAGTGTGACATTAACTGACAAATGTCAGATTACTCAACACATCATTTAATTGACTGTTTTACAGAAAGGGATTAATCACATAGACTTCTTTGCTGTGTTCAATACAATAATTTGAGGTTGTGATACTTTTTTTTAACTTTTGGTGACATGAATTTCACTTATCAAATGAGGGAGTGTAAATTTTTGTTACATTATTGGGTTCAAGCTCTCATTTAGGCATGCACACATCACGTCTGTATCTACATATTAGGCGTAAACTTACTTCCGAGCTCTATCGCATTGTGTTGACACAAATAGGAAAAAAGGAAACATGAAGTAGACAAATGAGATATTGCAACATTATAAAAACATACTCAGATGGTGAAGGTCTGTCCTGGTGTATGGTCGCAACCCTCATCCTCATCTCAGAGCTGAATGGTCCCTCATTCTGCCACCACTGGATCATAAAAATGCCCTAACCTTCTTGTTTAAGTATGAATCAGTACCGCTGTACATAACAATACCAGTAACCGCATTCAAGTCACTGCTGTTTGTCTTACAGAGAGTTAAGAGTTTCCAGCGTCCTGTGGTTTATATTCTGTTGCTAGACAGGAGGAAAAAACTTGTATTCAGTATTACCTCTTTTTATACAAAAGGTAAATGACCACTTCACGTCTTAATACTTTATATACAGTTTGGACGTCAAACCCTACACGGCGATAGCTACCAACCACACTCACTGCAATAAGGTACACAATCACACCACCCACAAACAAAGGCTGAATTTAAAGATTTAAAAAATGCTACAGGAGGCTACACCATGCTGAGTAAATGTCCTTGAACACTGAGCTAAAATTACATTTCCCTACAAAATATACTTTTAAAGCGTGTTCTACAGAAAAAGTGTGTTGCAGCAGCTACACACAGACTCTTTAATCAAATATTCTATTGTTTTCAAAACACTGATGTGTGTCCATAAGCTTTAAATGCAAAGCAAAGATGCACACTGCACAGGGACCTCGAAACATACACAAAGTTCAAAGACAAGCAAACACACAGAGAACACTATGAATTGCACATTCTGGCATCATTTTAGCAGCTCTCTATCAGGTTTTAAATGACGGCCAGTTGATTAAGGAGCTGCACAGTTTGTGGGCATGTGGGGCCTTCATGCCAAAACAAAAAAGAAGGGAGGTGAAGCTGCAATTATTTAGCAATTAGACAAAATTTTAGGGTTTCTCCAGGAGGAAGCTGACAGGTGCATGTTCGAACAGCCATGAGGAGCCCTGAGGCCAGGACCAGCTAAAGGCGAGCAGAGGAGCACGATTCACCAAAGCAAGTGGCAAACTATCAACGCTACTACTGCTTCAGTAACTTAAGAAAGCATAATATTATTGGGTTAGAAAAGCAAACAAAATATTTATATTGACCACATAATTTTGCTACAGGTGTCAAACAATTCAGATTTCAGCTTCGTTTCAGATTCATGTTGCTGCCAGAGAGGAGTGGTGGTGCCCGTGTGGTACCTACTGGTGAATGGCTTGGAGAAACTTCCTCTGGTGTTTCCTGACTTTGGCGTGGTCCATCTTTCTCACCAGTTTGGTGTTTTTGTAGATGAGCCACGTCTCCCTGAGAACATTCGCAGCTGTATTTTTCACCTAGAGCACATGATACAGTTTAAGTCACTCAAGACACAGGACAATGACCACATTTTGAGGTACTCACTCTTTTTGTAAGCTGGGTGTCCATCATAAAATTGTGGACATGTTTTTCAGCTTTGGTTAGCTCCAGTTTTTTTGCCACAACAGCCACCACCAGCGCAGTGCAGCCGGCACCCTGACAAAGACAGGCACACACTGGAGAAATATTCCAAAAAGTCAAATTTCAAAGTGCTCAGGAAGTTATTGTTAAATTATTTTTCTTTTTGTTGGCCGCTATGCATAGGATGAAGAAACACCCGGCGCGTAACGTTATTAAAGACTTTTTTAAACAATTAGCCGCTTGAAATAAATGCTTCTTAGAGAGAATGTAAAGGCCTTGGTTTTTATTTTCTCCTCATGGGAATAATATTCGAGAGAGAAGATTCTGGGGCATAGATTTTTATGAAGCAGGCTAATTGTTTGTTGTATTTTTTTAGCATCATGTCCTTTCAAACAGAAGGCACTGTTGTCATGCTTAATGTTTACGTGAGTCAAACATGTGTCTCTGTACAACATGTGTGCTCATGTGTCTGCAGGGCACTGGATCTCACTTCCGTGAACTTCCCTTGCCTTGAGTTTACTTCTAGTGACTGATTGTGCATTATTAGGAATAATCAGATGGGTCATGGGTGTAACATTAAAAACAAGTAGCATCAGCACGTTTATTTCTTCTATTGTAAATATAACAGCATCATTGCTCACCATAATGCCAGTTATGAGGCAGACACCTTTCCCACAGTACGTGTTTGGGACCATATCTCCATACCCAATGGTAAGAAATGTGATCGAAATCAACCACATGGCTCCTAGAAAGTTGCTGGTTATGTCCTGGTTGTCATGGTACCTGCAATAAATAATACATTAAAGATGTGTCGCTTTACTTGGAAAAACATCGCCCAATTTTCAGGGCCAACACAGAATACAAGAAAAAAGCTTCAATTGTACCTTAACTGAAAAAAACAAATATATACTGTAGATTGGGTTCACAGGGCTTCAGGGTTAAACCATTTAGAGTTTACATACAGCTAAAAATGTACTGGGAGCAATTATATATTTTCCTTTGTTGCACCAGTGCAATCCTTGTAATAGTAGTAATAGTAATATTTCTTACATTTCTGAATTGTATGTATTTTTGATGAAAAACAGCATAGATTGGTGGAATTAAGCCACATATCAAAATACAGTATCCAAACGAACATCGTTACACCAGATTTTAAATGTTTAGGAACCTTGCATTATTAGAAATGCTGATTACATTTTACAGAAGCGGGTCCTGATTTTGGGGACGCAGCCTGAAAAGTTTGGGAACCCCTGATATGTAAGACCATGTAGTAAGAATATAGCGCCATTTCTTACAGAAAAAAACAACTATTAAGTCTGTTGAGCTTTTCCGTGAGAGCCGCTCACACCTGGAACACTGTTGGCCCCAACATCAGGAACATTACATCACTGTGAACTTTCACTAGAACTCTGGCTCCTGGACAATCAAACCTGTCCCAGCGCAGACATGTCGTTTATTTTGCTAATAATTGATATTAGTGTGTTCTGTTTTATCTTCATGCTGTTGTCTGCTTGCTATGGGGATAATTGTCTTTTCTAATTAATTCCAAAGGTCTGTTGTTTATAGCTTTTGACAATATGTCGTGTGGCCGTCTATAAACATCAACTCTTTCCTTTTCTATTAATCTGAATTTGAGTCACTTAAACTAATCTAGAAATGTTTTGGCGGTGCATTTACTTGTTCAATGCCTTTTTGTACAGTGCAATATGTAACTAAAGCTTTTTCCTGCATGCGTCAGCCTGGCACAACCAATATGCCTACATAAACTATTTTTATGCTTCATGCATGTTTTATGTCATAGCGTGGGGAAGCTATCCAGCACCTCTCACAGGCTCTGACAGTCCACGCAGCAATGATCCACAGCGAGATGGTGAAGACTAGCAGCACTGTCCCGGGACAGATAGTCATGAGCGTCTTCATCACAAAGCGCGTGTTAAAGTTGATCTTGTTGAGGGCACCGATGCTTCGCGAGGAGGCGTCTGTGAAGAGCTTACTGTGCAACAACATGACTCGTGCAATGAGGTACAGACGGAGGAACATGGGGATGGACAGAATGATGTCCACATCCGCATCAGTCTTGGATGGAATGTAGGAGTAGGCCAGGCGGGCAGTCCAGGTGAAGGTGTAGTTCCCTGGGATGGGGTGGATGGCGCACACCAGGATCTCCAGGCAGATGAAGAAGATGCGCTCGTAGGTCATGGCTATCCTCCAGTCATCCGCTGCATTGTCCACCATGAATAACTGCAAAACAACGCACACTTTGAGACCCGAGGAGCTGACTGGCATCGTTCCATCATGGCTGCAAAAAACTGCAGGAAATCTTTAAACTCTAAACAACAATAAATCATAAAAGCCTGGCGGGACAATTTTCTTTTCTTTTTTTAATACAATGATGAAAACACTGACTTTAACAACTGCATTGATTGTAATTCTAATGAAGTGCATAAAACACCATACGTCAGTCCTATATGCAGTAACAAAAGTGTGCCCAGACATCAAGATGGTGTGGACTCAAATGTAAAGGCACTTTCAATTGCCAGGGCTTATTTCTTTTTACTTTAAAGGATTGCAAAAAGGACCACTTAATTTCAAGGAGATTGCGTCTGAAAGCCTTGAATAAAGTGTCCTCATTGTCCTTGATCTTCTATTGCAGGAGGGAATAGTACATTTTTTCTGTGTAAAATGGACTCAGGATGATTCCCATAGGAAAGACTATTGCGAGGCTTTGGTAACTATTGCTTATTGTCTAGTGCATAGATTGGAATAACTACCAGTATTCATACTGTTTCATGCCCTCACTGACCAAAAAAAAGAAGAAAATAAAAGACAGATATTTGAAAATAGTGGAGAGCTTAAAGGTTGCCATTTTTTTTGTTAACTGGCTTGTTTTTGAATATACCACGAAGAGAGGCGATATTTTTAAGCCAGTAATAGCGGTTATAATGTTGGAATGTATGTAATGTACCAAAATATAAGCATTACATTGAGGCATTCAAGTCATTTTACAACCAATATGCCTATAAAAACATGTTAGATCAATATCTTCTTCTGTACGCGTTGTGCAGTGCAGTGAACACACTGGACTGAAGCAGCGCTGATGAGAACAGCTGTGCTTCCACATTAGCGGGGCTCCTGTTGGCCCGCTGCTCCATCCAGAAGGCTTTTGTTTCACAGGGGAGTGCAGTGTGGGCGGATCAGTGCGCCCATCATCAGTCACACACCTCCACTGTCACACAGTGGCCCCTCCTCATTACATCAATCCTCTGTGCAGTTATCTCGAGTCAGGACTCTCTCTGAACTGACACTCCCCTGGACCACAGCCACCACCTGAGACCCCACACAACCTGCACTGATACCCCACTATCTTCATATCAGAGCGGGATATTACTGGTGTGGGTGATTTAACACTATCAAACTGCGTTAGATTCTTCTGCGTTTGTCAAAGCGCTGCAATCGCTGACATGCCTAGCTGCTCTTCCTTCACTGCACCCCCTTCCACTCAATCACCCCAAGGTCCTGCACTGTGCACACGCCATCACAGCCGCCAGTAGATATTTCACAAAATGTTGCTGTCAGCAAATACAGCGGAGTTTGCCGTGTTTTTTTCACTGAGAGCAGGAGCCTTTCAGAGCAAGAAAAGGCAAAAACGCACATGATTACATTCTGCCGAGGCAGCCTTAATGTGCTTGAATTACAGCAGTGGATCTAAATAACTTCACACTCACACACGGCTTGTACTTAGCATTTTTTGAGTGGAGTTTTCACAGGCCAGGCCATCCTAAGCTTATCTTTAAGTGTGAGGATTTTGCTGAGTGACTCTCTATTCCCCACAAGAGTATGTGTGTTTAGCCATGAATAAAAGGCTTAAAGGATCTTGTGGTTTTAGCTGTGTAAGTGTAAAAATACTAAATGTTAATTCACAGGTCAAAACAGCACTTATCAGATAAAAGTCATAATATGGAATACCGTCTCAAAGAATCATCTTTTTATTTTAATTTTTTTTTATTTATGTATTTGAGTATCAGTGTAAAAGGGAACAAACACAACAACAAGGAACAATAGCAAAAAAAGGATGAGGTGCACAGTCTGGTCATGGTTGGCAAGATGGCATTTACGTTAAGGAAGATTACATGTCTGCTGCTGTAATCTGCTACTAAGGGAATTCCATAGATTGGAATTGCCACATAGATCTCATGGTTAAAGCTTAAATACACTTTTGATAATGATTTTGCCGTGAGCAGTAGTTTTAAGTTGTGTAAGTCAACTGAAAGGAGGGGTAGGGCCTCATAAGTTATTACTAACTTCCTTCTACCCCCTTTGAGCAACACAAATACTTATGTTGTTAAAAAACATTAACATGTGTATAATACCTGTATGCATCTGTTGCTCAAATAAATAAAAAATAAATAAATAAAATAAAATAAAAAATAAATAAATAAATGTCTGAAATTACATGTCTGTCAAGTACTATAGGCTACACCTTCCCCCAAACAAGTAATACTAATTACAACAATAACAATGATAATTCTATGTAATGAAATCGTGATCACTCTCAACCCCTGAAGCATGATTCAGTTTCCACAGCGATAATAAGAAAATAAGTTTACATGTTCAGTCATACATTTAGCCGAATCCTTTTGTGATTAGTCTCACTGACTGAAAAGAAGAACTTGTTACCTTTCAGAACAGCTTAACACAGACCAAACTCACAACCACTGTTTGAACGAAACACTATTACAAGAACGGTCTTGTTTCATGTAAGATCCCTACAAAGCAAGTAACAAAAGGCGACCATTAATATATTTCTTTCAGATTGTTACCAATGCCAAATATCACCCATAATCACTTGTTTTATGACATAAGGGCACATTAATATACATATATATTATACTCTGTGATCTTGTTGCTCCAATTGTCATTTCCATTATGACTCGGCTGCTCGCCAACGAGTCATCACTTTGTTTCATTTGGTATTTCTTCGTCAAGAAATAAAAATGCGTGTGTTCCGGGAGGGCTAATGGGATCAGTAACCTAGATTGTAAGTTTTGCAGTGATATGTTACATAAAAATTGAATGGCTGAAATAGTAATAATTCTCTCAGTGAAAGAGGCCCCATTCAGCATGTTCAAGGACAAAGGGAGCAGGGATCGATAGTGGACATACTCGAGTGCTCCACATAGTTCAGCTTGACAGCTCTAACTCCACAAAGGCAGCATCACCACGGAAACTCATTATACCGCTGCTTGTTTGTGAGCCAGAGCAAGAAATATCAGCCATCAACACTACAGCGAACATCAGACACTGCCAACACATGTCCCCCTGACAAACACTGCGCTTTTGTATTTAAAAGCCATAATCAAAGCCCATGGAGCACACAGAGAAAATAATAGATTAAATTTTCAGAGGCAGTTGTTCATATCAGATGAGCGACACTGAGCTCTTTTAACAAACAGTCATCTGTCAATTCAAGTGTGTAACTCTAACCACGCACGTCCTGAGTGTAATGTAGACACGGAAACACAAGCTGTGACTCCTGTCGGCCACGCTTACTAATTTACACAAGTCCACCATGAAAAACGACTATAACTATTGTGTGCACAAGACACCCACGCCGCAGTTTTTGTTTACAGCCTGGCCAAGCCATACCGTTAAATGCGTTTACAAAGTTTGTTACCTCAAAACAATGTGATTAAACATTTAAAGGCAGTTGCATAAGGAAGGCCTTCTTGTGGCTAAAAGCAATTATGGAAATGGTAGACCTGAAACACAATACACAAGGGCTCAACTCCCAGCATCACATGTTCCACGCGGGCAGCACAACAAACTGAGGTGACACACATAATGGCTACTGTTGACTGGCTATGTCAAAGCTATTAAAATGGGAAATCCCGGTAGGCTACGGGGGAATTTTTGTAAATATTTCATAAACCTTTACCTATCTAAGGTTGAGAAAACTTTATAACTTTACTACAGTAATGTTGATTTATCAATCAATCAATCAATCAATCAATCAATCTTTATTTATAGAGCACTTTTCATACACAGGTGCATCGCAAAGTGCTTGACATTTAAAAAGACATTAAAAACATTCTCGCCTGTCAAACCCTCCCAATATATACAGTTATCACAATACACACGTACACCTACACCCCCTACCCTTTACTCTACACTCACACGCACACACAGAATCAAAATCAAGTACATAAGGCTGGGTACAGATGACCAGGGTGGGGAAACCCCATCAGAGGAGCCGTCCTCCCCGGGAGCAGCAGACAGGCCGCGGCCGCCTGAGCACCGACACAAAGGCCCCCGTAGGAGGCGCGGCAGAGACACCACACCTCCACCTGGGCACCCACAGGACAGCGCCCACACAGCCACAGCCAGTCACCGCTCCCGAGGCAGAGGGCTCCTTCAGAGGAAACACTGGAGATTCTAAAAATATCAATAAATATCAAGTTATCCAAATTAATAAATAGATAAATCAATAAATGGGACTAAAAAAAATAAATAGATGTCAGTTAAAAGCTAAGCTAAAAAGGTGGGTCTTGAGCCTGCTCTTAAAAACATGAACGTTCTCTGCGGTCCTGAGCTCCTCAGGTCGTTCCAGAGGCGAGGGCCATAATATTGGAAAGACGCCTCGCCGTGAGTCTTTCTGTTGACTTTAGGAATAACTAGGAGACCCCTGCCGGAGGAGCGAAGGGGCCGTGAAGGTTCATAAGGTAAAAGCAGTTCTGAAAGATAAGAAGGACCAAGACCATTAAGACATTTAAAAACCATTAAAAAAACTTTAAAATCAATCCTGAAACACACGGGGAGCCAATGCAGCGTCTCTAAAACCGGTGTAATGTGGTCCCGCCTCCTGGTCTTCGTCAGGACACGAGCTGCTGAATTTTGTAAAAGTTGTAAATCTGAGATACTCTTTTTGGGAAGACCAGAAAGCAGGGCATTACAGTAGTCGATTCGACTGGTGATAAAAGCATGCATGAGCGTCTCCGTGTTGGCTCGAGAGAGAATGGGACGGACTCTGGCTATGTTCTTTAGATGGTAAAAAACTATTTTTGTGATATTCTCAATGTGTGGAATAAAAGTCAGCTCAGAGTCAAAAATCACACCCAGGTTCTTCACCTGTGAGGAAGGATTAAAAGACAATGACTGTAGTTTGGGTAAAGGTTTCTCTCTCTGGGCCTCAGGACCGATGACTAAAACTTCAGTTTTGTTATTTATTTATTTATTGGTTTATTTGGTAGGGAGTGGAAGTTAATGAACAAGCCACACCAGATTGTAGCCATGGGCTAATTTCCATCCGTCGTCCCCCATGCGCACTCTCAAACATCCTGACCTATTGTACATGTTTTTTGTGGTAGGGGAAACCAGAGTACCCAGAGGAAACTTACGGTGACACGGGGAGAACATGCAAACGCCACACAGAAAGGCCCCGTCCCTGGTGGATATCGATCCAGGACCTTCTAGCTGTGAAGCACTGGAGAAAGTTTTCTGCCATCCAGGATTTATTCACAATTACACATGATATTTATGTCTACAATTTGTGTTTCTGTTCTCAAGAACAGAAGAATTATCCAATCAGAAAGCCACATGAGCGCCACAATTTGAGTTGCCAGATTCTCTGGCTAAAAAGCTCAGTGACCGAACTCTGGAGGTTCTTAAGGAAACCCAAGTTCATTTATTGCTGTAGTGCCATTTATTACCCTTGTTGGCACCATTTTTGGCTTTTAAAAGGTACAAATTTTTGTGACGTTGGGGTTTCTTGTGTTGATGATATACTTAAGGCATATCATCATCAAAAGTGAAATAGAAAAATGCAATTTACACTGCCCAGAAGAAATGCTCACACTCCTCTTAAAGCCATTTGTGGCCCTATTGACTTACATTATAATCACTTATTTAATCCACACAAAAAAGTTATACCCATAGAATCTAATGGTAAATGCAGTATGTAAGTCATAACTGTGGTGTAATAATGTCATGATTTTTCGAACGTATCGTCGAACGTAACGTCTTTAACCCAGGGCATTTGTATTATGATTCACTCAAATTGTATATTTGCTTCTAAACTAAATTTTTTTAGATTTCTAATTTAAACAAGCAACTACTAAAGCCATTTAAAGAATAACAAAATGGCTTAGAGAGGCACAATGTGGGACTTTTCCACCTTTTTATTTACGCCAAAACTATTCTAGGGCTCAATAATGATCCGTCTAGGGCCGGTATTTTCAATATAAAAATCAGTTCCATCCTTTATATAGAAAATCTTTGCTGCAACTAACGATTATTTTGGATTATCTGCAGATTTTTACAATTAATCGATTGGCTGTGAAAGGTGGAAGAAAATTTTATTTTTTCAAACTTTTTCCACATAGAGCTTAAGTGACACCACTTGAGGACATGTTGGGGAAACTTAGAGTGAATGTTTGTTGGAGGCGCTTAGTGCTTTAAAAAAGTCAGGTTTGCTCAAAGCTGCACAAGTTTCTGTGAACACGCCATTCCTCCTTTAAGATCCTCCTGAGTTCAGCCACTGAGCTATAGAGGCTACGCTGGCACTGATTGGGATTTTATCGGGGACAGGATTGAAGTTTATTTCTCAACTGGTGTAAACTATAGTGGAGCTCATTCTGTTTTCTGATTCGTATGTCCTGAAAGACAGACAGATAATATTTATGAGATTTACAATGTACAAAACACTCTACAGAACCTCACTTTCGCAACATGAAAGAGCGGCAGCTCTGCTCTGAACTCCTCCCAGATGACTAAGCTCCACACCCTATCTCTAAGGGTGCGCCCATCCACCCTGCGAAGGAAACTCATTTCGGCCGCCTGTATCCATGACCCAGATCTTATGACCATAGGTGAGGGTAGGAACGTAGATCGACTGGTAAATTGAGAGCTTTGCTCAGGTCCCTCTTTACCACAACAGTCCGATACAGCGACTGCATCATTGCTGCCACCGCACCGATCACTCGGTTGATCTCACACTTTATCCGTCACTCGTGAACAAGCCCCCGAGATACTTGAACTCCACCACCGACCTGAAGAGTCACTTCACAATCGCCTGCAAACTGCCCCAGAGCACGCTGAAGGTCCTGATTTGATGAAGCCAACAGAACAACATCATCTGCAAACAGCAGAGATGAGATCCTGAGATTCCCAAATTGGACACCCTCCAGCCCTGGGCTGCGCCTAGAAATTCTGTCAATTAAATTAAATTAAATGCTTCACAACAACAATTAGAGACACATAGAGATAAAATTTTAAATGACAGATAACCGACCAAGATACACTGAACTACCTCGTATTGAAGGCCAGGGAGAAGAGGTGTGTTTTCAGTCTAGACTTGAACTGTCCAACAGACTGAGAAGGCCTGACAGACAGAGGAAGATCGTTCCATAGTCGGGGCACTGCCACAGAGAAGGCTCTATCATCTCTCGTTTTTTGCCTACTTTTTGGAACATCCAACAGGAGCTGATCAGCTGACCTCAAGGCTCTGGATGAAGTGCACGGTCGATACAGCTCACTTAAACAAGGTCGGCCCAACGACCGGTGACATTAAAAAACAATCAACAAAACCTAAAATTGAACATGAAAGCTGACAGGGAGCCAGTGTAAGGTGCACAAAACAGGGGTGATGTACTCACACATGCCACTAGTTTTAGTCGCCTCCTGTTTTGGGGAGAATATCTGCGGTGCCTGCAGAGCGACTGTACACTCTGCAGGCACCGCAGGGAGCACTGGTCTAGTCCAATACACAAGGCATTACAATAGTCCAGACGCCATGTTACAAATGCATGCAAAGCCTTTTAAAAATCATCTCAAGGAAGATAGGGCTTAAAGAGTACTCAGCTGAAATGAGCTGCACTTGATGACAGAGTTGATATGTTTGTCAAATTTAAACAATGGGTTACCCCAAGGTTCTTCACATAAGACGGCTGTAGGAGGACAGCGGACCGATCACACTGTGATGTCCCCACAAGGGGTTTGTCCGAACACCAAAATCTCAGTTTTATTTTTGTATAAGTTCAGAAAGTTTACACTCATCCATGCCTGTAATAACATTTTAACAGCGGACAGAGTGTCACTGGCCGTTACTGACAGATACATCTGAATGTTGTCCATAAAGGTAATGAACAGAGCCGGTGACAAAGGGCAGCCCTGGTGGAGGCCAAATGCACTGGGAACAGGTGTGACTTATTGCTGGGAATGTGACCTAACAGCCCATAGCAGAAGAGGGCCCCGGACCCAATGGCGCTCCATCAATCTGGAGAGGGCAAACCAGCCTTTTCCAGTCAAGTACCACTGCCTCAGAGTTGCAGATCCTCATCTCAGCCACTTCACATTCGGCCGCAATCCACTCCAGTGCACATTGGAGGTTCTGGAGTGATCATGCCACAACATCCTACAAGATCCTATGATCCCTAAACTGAAACCCTCAGGCACATAGCGGCATCCAGAAGTTTTTCTGATAAAGATATAACAGAAACCCTAACTTTCCTCATTTTCGCTAGGCAACAGTGGCACAGTTGGTAGTGCGGGTAATCTCATGATCGGACGGTCGAGGGTTTGAATCCCAGCTCCTGAAAATGCACACTGTCGTTGTGTCCTTGGGCAAGACACTTCACTCACCTTGCCTCCAGTGTCTGCGTACATTGGTGTATGAATGAGAGTGTGAATGGGTAAATGGATCCTTGTAAAAGCACTTTGGGCCTGATGAAGGTAGAAAAGTGCTATATAAAGTTGAGACCATCCACCATTTAGCTCTACATTATCTTTCCATATGACTGCTAATACCCAAAACAGGTTAAATATATGTAATGTTTATATCTGCTTTTAGGCTTTGTATTTACTCAAGAGTGCATTCTCAGGCTTTGTGGGCGGCAGAATCCTCTCTAAGAAGCCGTCGCCATAGAGTGAACAAGGAATATTGACTCTGTGCCATAAGGTAATATTCTTATTGCTCTTTGGACAATACATTATGATAGAGAAAACCTAAAGACGAGTTATTCACAGTTTGAGATTGAATCACTCTGCCAGGGTGAACCCTTCATTATTTATTTATTTATTTATGTGTATAGGACAGTGCATGTAAATGAACACACACTGGTCTCATGTAAACATGCTACGTCTGATTGTAACCATGGGTTCATTTCCATCTGTCGTTCTGCTCTCGCACTCACAAACAACTGTGGTTTATTTTCAACAGGATCCTGCCTTTCCCCCTTCTTAATTAAAGTTTTAACACTGCTGATTGATACTCTCAGTGCCTTGGATATCTTTTCATATCCCTTTCCCATTTTATACAGTTTAAGTACCTTTTCTTGCCTTTCCTTTGACAATTCTTTTGCTTTCCTCAAGACTCAGAAACCAGAAACACCAGTGCAGCACTGGATGAAACATGAAAGGGTCTGTCAGGAGCCCAAAAGCTCACTGACCTTTTATACACACAGAATAATTACAAACACAGATCACTGGTGAGGATGCTTACCTTTAGTAGCCATTCGAACACGTTTGTGTGAACCTTTGTGCGTGTTTTCAGGCTAAGATCACCAGGGTATGTAAACTTTTGATCAGGGTTTAATTTATCATTCTGATCTAAAACGAGTAAACTCAGTTGTTTGACCATAAACAGCTTGACACAACCACTAACTATGAGTGAAAAAAAAAAGTTTTGTGTTATCATTTATATATCATTTTATAAAAATAGTCCCAAAAAAATCCCACTCTAAGTCTGCAGTGAGGCGGGATCTGCAAGTGAAGCTACGGCACCGCCTCCGACATGCTGCCTTTTGTTTTCTGATGGGGAGAAAATAGAAAGTAATCACCGAAAGTGCACGCTCTCGCTCTCTGTGAGAAAGTTTACTTCACATCAGGGTCAGAAACAACACCAGTCCACATAAAAGTGGTTCCTTTTATTAAGTCGTGTAGCTGTCTGCACGCTACGCGGGCGCTCACCTGTGACTCAAGCTGGGTTGGTTACTGGTTTCACTACGTTCAATACAACTAATGGAGTCCGGCTCAATATTTAATCTGTGTAATGCAGAGATGGGAACATATATCTTGTCACTGAGGATGAAATCGCTCAATCTCATTAGCAAATTAGGTCGAGAGGTTCAGCCCAATTAGACTTTCATGTAATGCTTTATTTATGATACCAAAGCGAGCCACTAAGAGGCCACTTTGCTGAGTAAATCCAAAGCTGCGGAGCATTCCGTTTGCTTTTGTATCAGAAATTAAGCCAGCATTTGCATATTCCCTCTTCTGTCCATGCAAAATCAAGGCCAGGGTGAAAAGCCTGTATAAATCAGTCTTCCTTAAAAGGCTAGCTGTCAACCCCAACCTTACCGCGTTCATAAATCAAAAGCACTCTGAAAGTTAAAACTGTGCTGATGTAAAACTGAAGAGTATGTCAAAGAAATACAGTTTCTGACAGCATATTTTGCTTCATAAAGATGTCACAAAGAGGTTGGACCAGGCACATACCGAAATATTCTCTGGCAGCGCTAGTGTCGCCTTCGTCAGTCTTTTGATCACATGGCGAGATTCCAAATGGCCCAGTCAAATGGCAGGCACCGCGATTTGTTTATTTATTCATTTTATTTACCTGTGCCCTGAGTTACGCTTTTGAATGTAAAATGTATGTTTATAAGATGAACTGATAGCAGGTGCAGACTGTGCTTGACTGTGTCAAGGGCAAGACACTTTACCCGCCTTTCCTTCAGTCTCTGTGAGTGTGAATCGCTGAATGGTCCCTTGATGTTAAATTCTTCTTTTTTGTATTCCCATTGTAAAGTTTCTTAAAAATTGCTATATATTATTTTATCATCTTTATTTTTATTAAAGCGCTTTAAGTGTCGAGTGGAGCTAAAAAAAAAAGTGCTATATGAATGTGACCACTTAACAAACATTAGGTCGTTTGTTAAACTATCGGATGCTTTTGGGCCTTTTCTTAAGGGAGACCTTCATCAGGCAAGGTTGGCAATGTGGGGGAAGTATTATTTTTAATAAAATACGCTGGGATTTTCCTGCCTCAAGTAATTGATGTGCAAAGTTTCTCTTCTAAAATTGAAGTGATGTCAAAATAATGTTCTGTTTCACCTAATAAAAGCTTGTGTGTTTCAGAACATAGAATTTATTAATTACTATCTGTTTGCCCTGTGGGATCACGACCATCAAGTTTTTCATTCCATTCATTGATGATCCAGGTGACGCTCCCAGTACCTGATTGTCTTATTAATTTATTTGAAGCTGACATTCTCCGCAACTAAACGGTTAACAAACCAGTAAAAAATAATCAAAGCTGAAGCTACTTTTCATCCGGGGTCTCCCATTTTTTTTTTTCATCGAGGGCCACAGACAAAAACATTTCTTAAGCAGAGGGCCGCTCACTGCCTGGTGACCTATTTTGGGATATTCTATTAGAACTATTATTTTTCTAATCGGTCAATTATGTGAATATATCAGTTTTGAAATCTTTTGAAAATTTTCTCACGTTAAATCATTTCATTTTATGTTACAGAAACGATATTTGGGTCAATTCAGCAGGAAGCCTGGAGGGACAATAACAATAGTCATAGTATATAGTCACGTTTTCACCACTCTGGTAGAAACGTGTTGGCGTCCCAGTAAAAAATAAAGGACTTTTATTCATTTCGAGTTCCTCTTCAATAGTTTTTCATCAAGGCGATTGTTTATTGTCAGCGCTATTCTTTCACCTTTCTGACCCAGTGAAGCACTCCCGTTCTCCTTTGTACTGAAGAGCAGCATTTTGGCCACCCCTCATTTACAGTACGTTGTTAATAACATAACTGCGCTGAACCAAACTCGGCTGTGTTTTCTACCTAATCTTAGTGGTGGCGAGGTCCTTGAGGAGACTTAGCCTGTCTGGCCTATAAACTGTACGTCCAATGAAAACAGGGAGCTCACGGTGTTGTTATCTGACTCCCGTCTGGAGTCTCAGGTACAGGCCGATTTCACCACGCCATATCTTTGACCAAACACACCACCCGCGGCCCCTGCCAAGTCCGCCCCGTGCACTGGCACCACACAGAGCCTGCCCGTTTTACCCCTTCTGCTGATTGTAGAATTTAACTTTGTGCGACTGTGAGACATCACCGCCTCGCTTTTATCAACACAAGTGCACATCAAAGACAGAACAGGCCCAAAGCAGTTTTAATTTTTAAGATCTGTCATCACAAGGTACAGTAACACAGCAATGGCAGAGATACCCCTTGGTAACAGAGTCGGTACAAAACACGAGGTGAACTATATTTCATAAAAAGGGATGCAAAGTGATTCGGATTTGCAATGTCTTTAACACTGCCACATCAAAGCCGTGAACTTCATATAAATGTATAAACTGCAATTGAAAACATCATTCATTGTTTGATAGTTGTGGCTGTTGGGGCATACAGAAAGTCTGAGTAAAGGCTCTGAATGTGCAAGTCCAAGTAATTAAAATACAGACATTTGAGACCAAGTCCAGTGGCTTTCACCTAAAAACAAGCACAAGACCCAGTCCAAGTGTGAGCCCGAGTCACAAGTCCAGCTCATTTAAGAAGAATTGTATTATTCGTTTTCCAAGCAGTGTGCACATGTTCAAGTCCAGTCCAGGAAATTACTGGGAAAACGAGTCACATACCGAGGGAATTATGACAGGTTGGGTCACAAATGTATTGCCAAATGTTTTCTACTCTGTGCAGTTCATATCACACTCTGACAATGACGTCTCAAAGTCAGGAACGCACTCGACTCGAACCTTTCTATTTCTACTCACCGTGAAGTGCAAGTCGCTGTCTGCCAACAGAGCAAACTCAACTTGAAGCCCCTGAAAAATCCTTTTGGGACAATGGCCAGCTGTCAACAACAAAAGACGTTATCGGGTCCAAATGAGGATAGTAACATTTCAAGGGGAAAAAAAAGAGTGCGCTTGAGCGGCCAGGGCTCCATCAGTATGTATAAAAGGGGACTGGAGCGTTTATCCTAATTGAAGATGCTGGAACAAATCTAAGGACATACTTGGTCTCCCTGTTAATGTGCTCTGCTCCGGGGGTCACCCTGCTGATGTGGCCCCAAACAATTGGAATGACAGCCGGTGTCCACTATCTCTGCTGGGTGACTCGACCTTTTAAATGCTCGTTCGCTCTAGAAGAGAAAAATAACTTCCCCCTGTAAATGCCTATGACAAACAAGAGCAGGGGCACAATCTTCAGCGACTTGGACGAGTAAATCAGTTTTCAAAGCCTGATGTGAGAGGAAACATTTCATCAGGGTGACTTCTGCATCTGACAGGGCTCTGTGAGTACACACACACACACGCACACACACACACACACGGAGGCGCATGCATAATCTATTGCCCCACAGAAACCGCATTTCCCTCTTGGAAAACTGCAGTTTGAGGAGCAGGTTGTTAATATTCCAACCAGCACAGGCTTCTCCCCCCACAAAGAGCCTGCAATATTGTGTTATGTTCAAATTAACCAGTGGGTTGTAAACAGTGTCAGTAATCCATTGGGGCTTTTAGTGTTAAAATAACTTTGAAGGCTTTCACATTTGGGAGGACAGAAACATGAACTAAACTGATACAAGAATCTGAGAGCAGAGGTCTAAACTGCGGAGTTAGCAGATTACATGATAAATCCTCATGAGGACGGATCTTTTAAAGGATTTTGGACCCTTAGGCTATGTTGGCTAGGAGAGTTCAGAGTGAAAAAGGGGGGAAAGCGGGGATGACATCCTGCTGATTGAGTCGGGCCCTCAAACCCACGACGCAGGGATCACAACAGTGCTCCCAGACTGCTGCGCATGGCGGCAGACTTGTGCACGGACCCTCGGGCGGCGTCAGCGACAGTTTTGAAAAGACATTACAAAGCCCAAATAAATATAATATCTTCTGATTGCGACCATTGAAATAATGATTTAGATTTGATTGTGATTAATTGTGGGCAGCTGGGTAGCAACGCAGTTAGCTCAGCAAGAAGGTCCAAAGACCGCGTAGGGCCTTGGACCTTGCTTACAACATGCCTGCATGAGTTTCAGGTGTGCTCTTTAACATGCTCTGTCCCAACCACATAAACCAGGTGTCTCTTTTTTACCCAGTGAGCTACTTATATGCTACAAAAATGGCAGAGAGCTATTATGCTTTGATGACACATGAGTAACAACGTGAATTAGGTAGAGAAAGATGATGTTTCAACACAATTAAATAAAACCATCTCTCACCGAAATGAGACATTAGTTTCTGTTCAACATGTCCAAAACAACAAGAAAATGCATTAAAAATGTTGCTCATATGTGAAGATGTTGTAGTGCGTGTGGTAAATGAACTTCGTAGGCAGAATAAAAGTTTCTCGTTTCTTTATTTCATAGCTTTTAGTTTAAAGAGAAAGAAAATTAGGAACAAAAGGAGCTAAAAAACATGTGCCTCTGGAGCTCGCACACACCTGTCTCCCATCTGGTCAGGATGTCTTCAATTTGAGGACGCGCATAGAGCGCGCAGAGGCGCGCGTAGGGGGACGCTCCAGCAGGTGCGTCACCGAAGCGGCCGCCGCCCATAGAGCGACGTTCGAGGAACCGAGGACACAACAAACTCCGGCCCGATGAACATAGAATCTCCTGATTCATTGTTCATCCATTTCCAGCGGGTAGAGGAGCTGAACTGGACGCTTGATGATTGTTCTGGATGGCAAACGAACAGCACATGACCTGATTTTGCCGTCTCTTCCAACAAACGTCTTTTCAATGCATCCCATTGTCCACATGTGCTTAGGTTGTCTGTCTTCAAATATTAAAACAATTTGTCCCACTTTAAAATCCATGGGTTGATTCTGAGAACTCACATGATGAGCGGAACGAAGCTCCATCATGTACTCCTTCCTCCATCGGTTCCAAAAATGATTGATCAATTTTTGCTGATATTTCCATCGTCCTTTTAGTTGGTTGGCGCTCACATTTTTTACATTGAGTGCGCGGAGTGGATACGGAGGCAGTGTGGTTATTCTTTGTCCGGTCAGGAAGTGAGCCGGGGTGAGGGAAGAAGGCTCGCTGCCTTCAGAGTGGACGTAAGTGAGTGGACGAGAATTAATCACTGCTTCAACCTCGCAAATTAGGGTTTGGAGCTCTTCAAATGTGAGTGACGCTTTGCCTAACACCTTGCGCAGGCACGTTTTTGCGGATCTCACCAAACGCTCCCACATACCGCCCCACCAAGCGGCGCGCTCCACGATGTATCTCCATGAGATTCTTTTTTCTGCGAACAGTTTTTGCGTCTCACTCCCTTCCATCATTTCCCATAACTCCTTCAAGTCCCCATCGGCTCGTTTGAATGTCCTGGCATTGTCGCTGTAGATCACACTACATACACCGCGTCTTGAAATAAATCTTCTAAAAGACAACATGAATGCTTCAGTCGACATACATGACACTAGTTCCAGATGAACGGCTCTCGTCACAGCACAAGTGAATAAAGCGATGTAAGCCTTCTCGTTGTTTGGTTTTATGTAAAGAGGCCCCGCGAAGTCCACGCCCGTGGTCTCAAAAGCTTGTAGAGCATTTACGCGCTCTCGTGGCAGGGGGGCGCTTACCTGCTGACCAGCTTTAACTCGAGCCCGTTTACAGATAAAACACTTTAGCACACAAGACTTTGTCATCTGTCTTCCTTTTAGAATCCAAAATTTTTCACGAATTTGACTCAGTGTCGCTTGTAAGCCAGAATGCATAACTTCTTCATGGGCCTTACGAATTAAAAGTTCGGAAAACCTATCATTTCCAGGGAGGATTATCGGATGTTTTTGTGAATAAGACCAGTTTGTCTCCTGCAGTCTGCCTCCCACGCGTAGGATTCCATTCGTGTCCAGGAATGGCCTCAACGACAACAATTTCGATTGCTTGTTTATTGGAATACCACGGGACAAATTCGACAATTCTAGAGAGAATTCCTTGTTTTGTACGAAACGTGTCCAGTATTCCTCCGCCGTAATGATCTCTTCTGTGCGTAACTCGCCATTGTAATTTTCACGTTTTCGTATGTTTTGAATAAAGCGCAGCATCCACGCAGTTACTCTCAAACTCCTGCTGAGACCACTGTATCGAGTTAGATCAAAAAGGGGGTTGAGGGCGTGATTACACTCAGTGGTAATACTTTCAACAACGCACTCTTCTTCTGAGATGTTTTCAATGACGACCGTTTGTGCCACTTCGAATTGTTCTCTGAGCCATTCTGGTCCGTGCCACCACAGAGCATCCATCCCCAGAGCTTGGGCACTTGTTCCTCTGGTGCCACGATCAGCGGGATTCTCTACTCCAGCACAGTGTCTCCAGTTTGCAGGCAGAGACAAGCTTTGAATCTCCATGACTCTATTTGCCACGAATTGCTTCCATTGAGTAGAGCTGCTCCGAATCCAATGAAATACAATCATGGAATCTGTCCAAAAATACACTTCATTTTCTGTCACGTCCAGATTTCTTCGCACATTTTTTCCAAGTCTAGCCCCAATTAATGCACCCATTAACTCTAACCTGGGCAGCGTCAGTTTCTTCAATGGTGCAACTTTCGTCTTCGAGGCAATTAGACTGGTTGTGCAGTGTCCATTTGTTTTCGTACATTTCAGGTAAGCTGCAGCACAATAAGCCTTCTCACTTGCGTCAGTAAACACGTGTATTTGTTTGTGCGTAACAACTGCATTTAAATCTTCAGACTCTTCAGCATCATAACGGCGAGCAATTTTAATAGATTTCAACTCAGATATTTCACAACACCATTGATGCCATTTTATCTGTAAGTCCTCGGGAAGATTTTCGTCCCATGCAAGTCCTTTCTCCCACATTGTTTGGAAGAGACATTTTACGCGAATTGTGAACGGAGACAAGAGACCAATTGGATCAAATATGCGCGCAGCTGTCTGCAGTACACCCCGTTTTGTGTCATTTTTATTGTTCAGATGTACCATCAACTCGTCCGTTTCAAACATGAATTCATCGCTATGGGGGTTCCAGGACAATCCTAAAACCTTGAGCGGATTTTGACCTTTTATTTCCACAACTTCTGCGTCCTCGCTTTTCTTCCAAATGTGTTGCAACTCTTGTGAATTCGTACTCCATTTACACAACTTCATGCTCGCTCCCGACATTATCTCATTTGCTCTGTTTGACAGGTTGATAGCTTCGTCCATGTTCTCAACACCAGTGATTAAATCATCCACATACAAGCATTCGTTCATTTTCTTCACTTCGTTCGGATACATATCTTGGTATTTTTTCAGATGGTGTTTTATAGTGGCCGCCAAAAGGAATGGACTGGCTGACGCACCGAATGGCACGCGCGTCATCCTCATTACGCACACCTTGATTTCTTCAAAGGGAATTGGTTTGTCTTTTAGCCACAAAAAACGCAACACATCTCGATCCTTTTCGTTCAAAGAAATTTGTAAGAATGCTTTAGTCACATCTGCCATCGTTGCAATTTTATGATGCCTGAATTTTATCAAGATATTGAGTAGGTCAGGATTTAAATTTGGTCCGGTGTGTAAACAGTCATTTAACGAGAGCATTTCTTTTTCATGAGAAGAAGCATCAAATACCACACGTAGTCTTGTCGTACTTCTGTTCTCTCTTATTACTGGATGGTGTGGCAAATAGTAGACCAGATTTTCTGTTTTCAAATTGTCTACTCGTTCAATGATGCCCTCCGCCAAATATTCGCACATCACATGATCGTATTGATCATACAATTTGTCATTTCGTTGAAATCTGCGAGACAGACTGTTCAAACGATTCAGAGCATTGTTGTAATTATCTGACAAATTCAACACATTGTCCTTCCAAGGTAGCGAGACCTCATATCTGCCTTGTTTCAATTTCACGGATTCTTCAAATGCTGTCAATGTGTCCGCATCGGGGTTTCTGTCTGTATCCATGTTAATTCCAAGTGACTCCGTTTCCCAAAAACTGCGTAGTTGATCTGTAAGCATTTTTTCTTCTCCAACACTTAAATGAAGCACATCAACTTCGACAGGTTCAATTGTCACATTCATAACTGGGACAGACACAACTCCTTGAATGAGCCATCCAAATTTGCTTTCCACAGCAACGAGTCCCTTTTCCAATCTTTCCGTTCGTCCGGTGACAATATTCCAATAATAATCTCCTCCAATCAGTATTCCCAGCTCTTCGGTTTCCATACCACGCACAGATGTGTCAGCCACCTGTAGACCTTTGTCGTATAAACTCTGTCTCAGTTTTTCATTCACAGTCTTTAATTTCGATGAGCACACTGTGGGCGTCTCCAATAATTCCACATTCACAGATTCGTTCGTTTTCAGATTGCGTAAATTGGCTTTTACTTTTTTGGCTGTTACTCTTTTGTGCGTCACTGACCCAAAAACATGCAGTTTTATTATTTCAGACCCCACAACTGGTAGTTTTAAAGTTCGTGAAATGTCTTCGCGGATAAAACTGCGCTGACTGCCCCCATCTAATAAACACCTTGCAAGTTGACTTTGTTGGGGCGCGTCTATCCAAATTGTGGCAGTTTGGAGAAGCACAGTGTTTCCTTCAGAGTTACTCGGAAATGCTGATACGACTGTGTCAACAGTGGGTTGATTTGACTCTATTTCGTTTTGTCTCGTTCGGGTATAATAGGTACAGACTGATTTATAGTGTTTGTGTCCACAATTTTCACATTTAATGCCGTGTGCTCTACAATCACGCGCAAGATGCCTCGGACCGAGACACACAAAACATCGTCCAGTTCGTTTTAGTTTTTCACGTCTGGTTTCCACAGTAAATTCTGTACATTCTGAGGGCTTGTGGCCCCTTTGTCCACAAAACAAACAGTCACTCATTTCATTTTGACTTGATGTATGAAAGGTTGCAGCTGACGGCACGTTGCCAGCGTGTCTTGGACCTTTTCTCATTCTGCGTTCTCTGTCATAAAAAGCATTTTGTTCCTCCCGTTGTGGAGGTTCTTCCTTTTGCGTAAGATTTGCAGTTCCTTCTCTGCTTTCCACTTCCAGTTTTAAAAAATCCATTAAATCTTTGGCTTTGAGTACATTGTCCCCTTTCACTCGTGTGAACTCGAGCGCAATTTCTTCCGGAATCATTTTCAATAAAATGGGACATAAAAGACTTCCATAAGTATCGGATACAACGCCCATTGCGTCCAGGCTTCGTACTTGTACTTCACAGTCATCATACAGTTTGCGCAGTGACATAATATCATTTGCTCTTTTTACTGGAGTCATATTCAACAGTTTATTCATGTGAGCATTTATCACCAAATCTTTTCGACCAAACCGACTTTGCAGCATGTTAATGGCACTGTCATAGTTTTCTTCGGTGAGAGCAAGACCAGCAACAGCACTCGCTGCAGTGTTTGTCAGAAATTATTTTAAATAGCTGAACCTGTCCGTTTTGCTCAAACTTGCGTTGTTGTGAATTGCAGTTTCGTATTGACTCCAAAAACCTTGCCACTCGCTTATTTCTCCAGAGAACTTTTGTATGATCAGTTTGGGAAGTTTGACCGTATTATTTCGTGGGCCTCTGTTGCTCTGGACCGAGGAATGTGTACTGCCCATTTCATCATCCGTGCGCAATGCGCGTCTTATTCTTGTTTTTCTCAAGTTAATATTGTCCATGTACTCCAAAGTTGAGCTCACTTCTTGCTCCAGTTCATCATCCTTTGTTCCAACTTCAATATCTCGATCATAATCCGCCAGTGTTTGTTCTTTCGTCATTAATTGTTCCATATATTCTTCCAAAACAAACGAATCTGGCGGGTCCTTTCTTAGTTCAGCGTCAATCTTTTGCATCAATTTTGTGGCTGAACTTCGTACCACTCCCCTTACTCTTTTCAAACGTGAAATACCTTCAGCCATGACTTCTTTGTTTATCCACACCACTTCCTTTGTCTTTATCTTTCGTCCGTTCTTGTAGATCCCGGGTTTCGGCACCACTTTGTAGTGCGTGTGGTAAATGAACTTCGTAGGCAGAATAAAAGTTTCTCGTTTCTTTATTTCATAGCTTTTAGTTTAAAGAGAAAGAAAATTAGGAACAAAAGGAGCTAAAAAACATGTGCCTCTGGAGCTCGCACACACCTGTCTCCCATCTGGTCAGGATGTCTTCAATTTGAGGACGCGCATAGAGCGCGCAGAGGCGCGCGTAGGGGGACGCTCCAGCAGGTGCGTCACCGAAGCGGCCGCCGCCCATAGAGCGACGTTCGAGGAACCGAGGACACAACAGATGTCTCAGGCGAGCTACTAGCTCCCGTGCCACTTTATTTCATACAACACAAGTGATGTTTTCATGCATCCGTGAAAAAAACCACAAGTGATACAAAGGGGGTCATTTACAAAGCGAGTAGCACATGCAAAAGTGGATCAGCAGTAGGGGTGGGAACCTCTGGGTACCTCACGATTCGATACGATACGCGATACATGGCTCACAATAACGATTATCTCATGATACGCCAATACTGCGATAATAGATATATTATCGCAGTATAATACGATACATCACAATTTTAAAAAAATCATGCTACTTTTAACCTTTATTTTAAGATACTACATATTATTCATCATTTACATTTCTTTTCATGTGCTTTGTACCACTTTTATAAATGATCCCTGACTTACACACTGAAAATGGGTCTATAGATCTGTAAGTGACTTCATTTACATTTAAATAAACAAGAAACCACAGTCCTATTTAAAAAGTAATAAATCAACCCCAAATTTATCTTCTTTATAATTATAAAAACTATCATTAACACAAATTTATTTGTGTGACAGTGTTTGGTCCAAGTGCTTAAAACTGTAGTGCTGCCCCCTGCTGTCCTGACTGAATTCTTGATCATTGTTGGCCTCTATTGACTGTGAAAACAGTGGAGCACTGCTGCCTCATTAGTATGCATGACGTTGCTCATTAATATGCAAGATGTCATCAAAAGCATCGATATCGGAATAAAAAATATAGGTATCGTATCGTGCCGCAAAATATCGCGATATATTGGAAAAATTGCAATTGGAGTGCGTCCTCAGCTCAACTCATTTCCCATCGTTCTTTACAGCAAAACACAATCGTTATTTTAATCCACATTGTGACCTATTTCATTTTATGAGGCTCGGTGCAGTGGCTATGATGATGACCTTTGCTTTTTGGGCAATCCAGGGTTCGGAACAACAACCTTCTAAACAAGAGGCTGTTGGCGGTTATGCAGGGGAATAAATTCAATTGTAATCAAACTGTGATTAAGTCGATGGTCAATCTCAGTTATTGACAGGGTGCTTTTTCATCGAAATGTCGGCCTGTTGGTAGCAATTTGGACTTTGTATGAAGAGAATGGATAATCAAACAGCAGATCGTCACAGCAATTAAATCATGCTTGCCTTCCTGTTTCTATGCTGTTGGTGTTTCCCTGTATTGGATTGCGTATTGATTTCAAGTCATGTTGTAAAATTAAGAGAAGACTGAATTATGAACAGCTAAACTATACAATTATTTAATTTGGAAAGTGTTTTATATTGGACTAAATCTACAGACGTTTACAAGGGTTTTAAACAATAATAGGCAATCTCTACAAAGCCATGTTCAAGTGACAATGTGCATATAAAATCAGTAACCAATGACAATGAATCTTTCACAGAAGAAATAAAGCAAAAAGCAGCCTAGCATATACAGTAGTAAGCACATCCAAAATATCAGGGGGCAGCGTTCAAAAGTAGGGCAAGTTTTAAAAGCTTGTATTCCTTCCCGCACAGGCACAACCACACCGAGTAAACATTGCGAGGGTAATTAGGCAGCCTCTTATCTAAATACTGCTTTCTGAACACAGACTACAGCTGGGGATGTTTTACTCGACCATTGTTGAACGCACATTCTTATCTCTTTACTTGGCTCTGAGTGTGCTACAGCCCTTAACTGCACACACGCTGAAACACAAGCAAGTGTAGAGGCGGCCGAGCCCCGAGCCCCAACCCCCCCCCCCAGCGTCATTTCCAAGACTGATTCATATTTAACTAGACTGTGAGAGTGCATGCAGGAAAAGTGAGAGAAGAGCAACAGCAGTCGCTCGGGAAGTATCAGACAGAGGGCTGGAACATGCAAACTCCACACAGAAAGGCCCCGTCTGCACCGCCCAAAGTACTGTACTGTATTGGGAATCGATCAATTTTAATCATGATTAATAATCACGGTAATTATTGCCAATATCTTGTTGCAGTTAGTAGTGATTTGTCACAAAATTGCCCGTCAAACAAGCTTTGGCGTAAGGTTTTGACCAAGTAGAAGCATGAAGAAAAATATTCCAGTGCCATCTTAGTGATTATTATGCATCTCTGAGCTCCTCGGTCTGTGAAGTAGCTACAAAGTTTTCAGTTTAATCTAAATCAATGAATACATGGCTTTCCTTTTACATTATGAAATGAACAAAATTTACTTTGGCAATGAAAAATACAAAAACATCTCTCTTAAGCTCAAAGCAAGCCCTGTTCCCCGTCTGCAGCCTTCCCTTTCAGTGTACGCTCCTCACCAGTGACGGGCGGTCAGGGGAGGCAGGGGAGGCCAGGCCTCATGAAAAAAAAATAATTTAAATTATATAATAATATAACAATTATATAATAATTTAAAAATACAATAAACTTTATAAAAACAAGTGCCTTCTCTTAAGATGATAGGTTATTTCCTATGATTTTAATCATTCTCGTGGTTAAAAAATGCCCAAATGTTTTATCAGTTGTCCATAACATGATATGGACAACTGATAAAATGAGGGCGGAGCCTCCAGCGTCCCGCACACACTTGAGCTCGGCTCATTCACTCTGTCCCATTCAGGGCTTTTTCGCCCCTTTAAAGTAAAATACATTTGTAAATGGGTTTTGTTGGGTGCGTTGGTTTTCTATCACCTGGATAAAGAATCAGGCATAAGAACGACTTTATTATTATTTTAACCTGTTCATTTGACTTTAAATAGCGTTTTGAAAGGCCCGAAGTGAGGTTCGCCTCCAATGCACTGCCCCTGACGATACGAGGGGGGCGCTGGGGGGCATTTCTACAAAACATGTGGACTACACGTGTAAAACCAGTCTGTTTTAGTATTCTGCACGGTTCAGGAGAGGCAATTTAAACGTAAAGGAGTAAAAACTGATTAGACTGACATTTTATGGATGAAATGCTGCAGACGATTTTTATTTGCAATATCGTGAGAATGTCGTTTATGTAATGTGTTGCTATTGAATGTTACTATTTTAAAGTAAGAGAATACCAGAGAACATTTTTTCCTGCAGTTTTGTTTACTTTATATTGGAGTCAATAGCGTGTGCCTCACGAGCAACAAACCTCCCCGCACGTCACTGCTCCTCACCTTCCTCTAAGTCCCCTTTAAGGTGACCGTGACCAGGGGAGTTTACAGACTTCCATCTGGGGCAGAGAGAGCGCTGCTGTGGAGTGACACGTCTCATTCATAACAGCAAAACTGTGGCCGATTTCAGCGGCGCATGAGAAGCTTTCTTCCTATGTCAGCGCTCAGTTTTTGAACAGACACCCAGTTGTAGCATGAACCGCATGGAAAGACCATAGACATATTATTAATAGACCGTCATTCCTCACTCCTCCCCGTTTACCACAATGACCATGTTCGAGGGGGAAATCATGGCGGATTTACAGACTCCTCCTCCCCAGCTCTGACCCTGGGATCTTCACTGGTGCTAACAGTCCGGCCCTCATTAGTATACCACATTTCTAAAAATGTTCTTACGAAAACCAGCCTGGTTTCTTTAAGTGTAACTAACCCAGCGTTATCACAAGAGGAATTTCTAGCTGTAGAAAGTAAAAAAAAAAAAAAATTAGAAACCAGGCTTTAAAGTTATTTTTAATGTGTCTAAAGTGCAATGCATTCCAATGGGGAACTGGCGGCTATATGGAGGTACTACAGCAATGGCGGCTTCTAGTGTCGTCGTCACAAAGCAGAGCAGCCAGCGGCCATTTGGAAAGGCACGTGACAGTCGTTGCGCACACCAAAGGCTGGCCCTGTCCCAATACCCACACATCCACCCTCGCGCCCCTCATTTGTGCGTTCCCGATGATGGGTGCAAGTGAGAAGTTGGCCCCCCAATTAAACGAAAAAGGCTATAAAAAATATGTCAATCGTTTGTGCTGTAAAATTTTCCTTTGTGCCGTTATTGTTTTTCAGATATTCAAGATTATTTTTTGCATAAAGTGTGTGTTGGCGTGCGCTCCTGACACGTGCGCGTGCTTCAGAGGAGGACGAGGGTGGACGCCTCAAGGCTCTAAAGTTTGTCATAGATTAAGAACCAAACCAGCACAAACGGAAATCTTTACAGCACAAAACAGCACAGATGTAGAAGAAGAGGTTGACTCAATTTTTACACATTTTGAAGCTTCATAGCGAGCAGGGTGACCGGATTTTCACAACACAGAACAGCACAAACGATTTACATATTTTTAATTTAAATGTTAGCATAATGAGGGGCTAAGTTCACGGAGGTGGGCGCGTAGGGTGTCCCAATTCTCCTGAGTGGTCTTTCGCCCCGCCCCCTTTGCGTCCCTGATCCGCACTTCGGCGAAGCATATTGCCCATAATTCTTTGTATATGGGTAAATACAATCTTGGTTTGCTATGTCACTTGGAAAGAAGCATAAATATCTGTTGAAGCATAACGATGATTTGCGCACCGGTATTTACGGATATTCTATGCTAACAATTTCATTACTTTTTTGTGTGCAATCATTCATAAAGCATCCAATTTCAACTTTTCACTTCAATAATAAACTCAGGACGTTCAAAAACATAGGGCTTACCAGATACCAGTTAGTTACCCACTCTACATTTAAAATTTAAATTAAACAGCGAGCTCAAATAAATTACTGATATCCTATATTATTATAACGTGTTTTAACGTCAAATCATTAACTAATATGGGCGAAATTACCTTCAACTTTATCAGCCCTTACATGTACTTCAAAAACAAGTGCACCCTTCGTAGAGGAGGGTAGTGTGGGTATTGGGACAGGGCAGAAGACACAGAGGTAAAGGTGCACGCGATATCAGTTTTTACTTGGTGGTTTTCAGAGATCGCCAGCCCCGTCATTTTCATGGAAGAGCAGGGAATTTCCTTGCTTCGATTAATTCAGGTAAAGAGATTTTTTATGTGAGGTTTTTTTTCTTTCATTGAACATAAATTCAAAGAAAGAAGGCGAAGGCTTTGACTGTGAAGCGAAGTGGTGATCGCTGAGATTCATGTCTGTTTTCACTTTGGCTTGCGCTGTATAAATCTCATCGGATTGAGGCTACGTGCATTACCTTAATCAACTCTGAGGCAACCGGCAGTCCTAATAAAGCTTTCTAGGTCATCGAAAGGAAAGGAAGTATCTTGGCAGTAGCGAGCTTGAAAAATGTTGAGGGATATTGATGCGACTGTCACTGGATCAAAAGGCAGTCTTCCTGAGGGCTGAGTGCGTAGCTACTGACGATTAAAAGACGAGCGCAGGAAAAACTTGTGTTTGAGCTCAAATTAGCATTTCCCTTTCTGCAATGAAAAGACAGAAGCAAAAGGCTGGTTCAAAAATCCTAAATACTTTGATAGTTGCTTTGCGAAACTTGCAAACTCTAACTGTCAGTGCTATGTGTGAACTGATCATTCAAAAAATTGACATAACAAATCACAACAGCAGAGTTGTTTTTAGGGTAGTTAACTATCTGGACGGAGGCTTACATGATCTCATCAAGGCCTAAGCTGCATAATGCGTGTGTGACTGTTATAAACAACTACAAATCCCCATATAACCTCTCACTTTCTTTTATGCGATTCGATCCCTCTCCAACATTAGCCCAGTATTGACATCAACTGCCATCAAACTGATATGGAAATAGCAGTTTGTAGTCACAAAGAGCAGCAAGGTTAGACATAACACCACACAACAGTATAAATTAAGAAAAAAAATTGAAATTGTGTTTATCGCGATTAATCACAGTTAATTTTTAATGAAATTATTATATTCATTATCAGTTATAGGCCAACAAACATAAATTGCTCTAATTTAAAACTTTTGCTCACATTTCATAAACAAATATTTATTAAATCTATGTGAAAAACCCAACTGCTTACAGTTTGTAATTTGTAATGCAAAACACTATTTCATATTAAAGAAGAAGAAGATCTTTATTTATATAGAGCCTTTCACAGACATGGTCACAAAGCACTTTAAATCCATGAATACTGTCTCAGGTGAGTATACATGACCAAACACCACTTTGTTTGAAGCATATCATGAAAAATACAATGAGATCAATTTGTGATTGATCCATGAATTTAGTTTAGTTTATTTATTTGTTTGAGCAGTTAACCTGCTCAATGGGAGTGGGCCAAAGCCAAAGGCTTATAAGCGCCCACCCCAAAAAGTAAAGCACACATTATTTTTTTATTGTGTGTTAAAGCCTTAACTTTGACAGTTTTCTGGCAACTTACTTTGAGTTAGGGTTATGATCATATATGAAATCATATTATTCTGAATAACTAAATTAGGTATAGTTTTCCTTTTTCCATGTAATATCCATAATCTAATGTAATTATAGTTCAGGTACCATGCTATTTCCATCCTTTTACCCTGCTGTTAGTGTTGGAATGTTAAGTGCTGCCATCATTTTAGACGATATGCAAATAACTTTCCTGCTCTGCATCGTCTGTTATGAAGTTATGAAGCAGGTTCGAGTGGGTCGCCAGTAACCGAGAGGTTGATGTTTGAATTCTGGCTCCCGCACATGCAGACTATCATTGTGTCCTTGGGCAAGACACTTTACCCACAGCCTGTGTAAATGTAGTGAATGGATGGTGGTAGTTGGAGGGGCTGATGGTGCCGATCAGCAGCCTCGCTTCCATCAGTCTACCCCAGGGCAGCTGCGGCTGCAATGGTAGTTTACCGCCACCAAGTCTGGACTGAATGAATAATGACGATTGCTGCGCTCTGGGAACCTTGTGACACAGGCTAGTAAAGCTTGTCATAAGTGAACATAGAAGTATCTGTACTCAACCGTATGGCTTATGGCCTCTAGGGTGCACAAGTTACTTAGTACTGCTTTAATATAAAGATAAAAGTTAATCGAAACCAAGATTGATCAAAATGAGGAAAATATTTTGATCCCCCGTATTGCCCATCACTATAAAATACCTTGAGGCTGGGTAACATTAGCTTTCACTAATATAGTAAGCAGTGTTGGGAACGTTACTTTAAAAAAGTAATTAGTTATAGTTACTCACTACTTGTTCCAAAAAGTAACTGAGTTAGTAACTGAATTACTCTATAATGAAAGTAACTCATTACCAGGGAAAGTAACTATTTGCGTTACTGTTTAAAAAATAAGGCTTTATATCAAACTATTTAGATTTTGTTTTACAGTTTTCAATAGTCAGTTGAACTGAGTAGAACAGACAGGTGTTTGTATTTATGTACTGTCATGTAAAAGATGTTCATAGTAACTGAATGGGGGTAGAAAGCCTCTGTGACAGAACGGTATTGACCAGTATTTGTGCTGCTGTTTTATTAATGTCGGAATACGGCCGTATTCAAAGAGAATGAGGAGGAACAGGAATAAACGAAAAACATGTGCCAACGATCAGGGCAGACTTTACGCACAGGCATTGTGCATAAAGTCTCTCTGTTCATTCATCAGGCAAAACGTAAAACAATCAGCAAATATAAGGTTAACACAAAGTTATCGGCCTGCTGTCTCTCTGGAGTGGAGAGAGCGAGAGGGAGCGAGAGGGAGCGGGGAAAGACGCGTCTCCACCGATTCTGCATCTTTGCGTTAAAAATAAGTTCCAACACGACAGATCAATGATCATCAACTCGATTCTCCCCCGCGGCCGCACCGCGGCTCTGTGGGGATGACGAGCCGCGGGTCGGGGACACACGTAGTTTTTGGAGCAGAGAGCACGATCTCTGCGCACACAGGCAGCGTGAGTCTCCGTGAGACTCCGCCCACCCTCTCCCACTGCTCCTGCTGCGTGAGCTGACACCGCGGAGCTCATTCAGTCGAGTAACGAGCCACTTTGTTGACCCAGTAACGAGAACGGCGTTGTAACGACGGGGAGAGTAATGAATTAGATTACTCCGTTACTGAAAAAATAACGGCGTTACGTAACGCCGTTATTTTAAACGGCGTTATTCCAAACACTGATAGTAAGTAAAGTTTCAAAAATACATTTCAGCTTCAACAACAACAATTCATGCTTTCCACTCCAGCACCACTTCACACAAAAGAGTTGTATTGTATTCATCCAAGTCAAAATGCCGAACAATGAACTGTTAATGCCACAGTCTGTAGCTCAAGTATCATAGCCAAAAAAAATAAACTGCACTCAAAAAGGTGACGATTAATAAAAAGTTGTTAGTTCCCATTTCCTTTAACAGAGCCGTACTGTCATCGAAGGTGTGGCTACTGACACTCAAAAAGATCACCATTAGTTTTTCTTCAGCAGCACGAGAGAGAGAGCAGCCATGGCCCACAATCAGCTCATCCCCGTCTTAAAGCCAGTAACCAAACCTTTGATGACAGCGAGGTCAACGTTCTAGCTAGAGGGAAAGATGTTTTGTGAGAGGAGTAAAGAAGGCTATTTCTGTCAAAAAGTAGAGACCTATCCAGAACTGTTGGCGTGGCCTCAGACACAATTTGTCACCACGGTTCTTCTAATCCAAAAGAGACCCAACAACTCTCTGTTTCGTCTCAGGCTAGACTATTTTAACTATAATGGAACATTCCTGGACATTGTTTAACACAAACTTTTCACATCCAAGCAGCACTCCGCACTACTAAACGATTTAACTAACACAGTATGGCTTTAATATTGTAACTCTTTCTTACTGATGACTGAGTGGAACATTAGAACAATTCAACGGCCAGATAACTAAAAGCAGCGTGTGAGTAGACATTTCCAGGTTGCTCAGCGTACTAAGTGCAGTTTCTGAGTGCATGACTTAGCAGTGATTAATAGAAAGTATAAACACACCTTAGAGCATATTTAAGATATTTAAATAAGTAACTACAAATGATTTACTGGCAGACTTGGAGAGGGTTTCCAGATCTGTGGTGTTCTTGAAGAATTAGGCAGCTTTTGAGTATTTCGTCAGGAAAAAAACAAAAAACTGTAAACAGTGTCTGGTTAAACTAATACCACCCAAACATTTACATTTTACATTACATTTTTATTATATTTTCATTGGCCATAACATGTAAACATTCACAGGACAGGAAGGAAAAAGTAAGTGAACCCAGGAATCTGGCTGAACTGCAGCAGTTTTGTAAAGAGGAATGGTCTAAGATTCAACCTGATCGTTGTGAGCGTTGTAATGACAGTTTTTAGAGTTCATTAAACTAGAACCAGTCGCAGCAAATACACGGACTAAACCCTGGACGACTGGGCCTTTAATCAATGCAGAGACGGCCGTCTGACGCCATGCTGAGTTTGCACTAAAGGCTTTCTGCATCACACCCGAAGAATCACCATGGCCACAAAGACCCCTGCTGGCTGCTCCTTTCACACCTAAGACAAAGGCCTTCCTGTGTCTTGCGCTAAAACAAAAGGTGATGTTTGCATGATAATCTCAGCCCATGTGACGTCATGGTTTTGGGGTCCTGCTGTGCGCCTCCTGACTATAATGTATTGGTACAGTAGCTCTGCCCCGGCAGAGCTCACCATGAAAGACTGTGTGACTCTCCGCACATGTGTGAAATAACTGTATTTACATCTTTGATTAAGACAAGTATCTTTCCAGCTTTTTCCTTTATTGTGGATAGAAATTCCACGACAGCGTCTAATCTGTAACTACAGGAAAGCAGTTATGGCTGCAAAAGATCAGGATGATGATATTTTTTTATCTCTCAAATAGCCTATAGTTATTATTATATTCAATCATAGAAATATGTAGGAGAAGAAGAAGAGCAGCTTTATTTATATTGCGCCTTTCACAGACATATCTAATAGAAGTCGACCAATGTGGGTTTTTCTAAGGCTGATGCTGATTATTGGGGATTTTGATTTGCCGATGCCGATATGCACCGCTGATATTTTTGGCTAAATCTTTAAAAATGTCTCGCTTCTAATCCTGTGAATGATGTCTCTAAACGTGTCAGTGTTGAACTGTGACAGCAGGGGGTGCTGTACGAGGGGCATAGGGCTGATTTATTCAGGATGTTCATGTTTAGTAGGTACTTCAGAGGAAGCTTGTTTGAAAGTAGATTCCAAAACAAAAAAAGGGGTAGTCTCTTTCTCGTATGGTTCTGAAATTACACGCAAAAGTCTACAACATAAAATATACAGGTGAAACTCAGAAATTAGATCAGGAAAAAGTTCATTTATTTCTGTAATTCCTAACTTCAAATGTGAAACTAATATATGATATAGACTCATTACATGCAAAATGACTTCAAGCCTTTGTTTATTTTAATTTTAGAAACCCCAAATTCAAAACCTCAGAAGATTAGAATATTACATGAAATCAATGAAAAAAAATATTTTAAACAGTGAAAAATGTGGGCCTTCTGAAAACTATAATCATGCACAAGTACTTAGTATTTGGTTTGGGCCTTTTACTTGAATGACTGTCTTAATGCGGTTGCGTGGCATGGATGCTATCAGCCTGTTGCACTGTTGAGGTGTTATGGAAGACCAGGATGCTTCAACCAGAGCAATACGACATTTGAAGCCCATGTCCAGGATCTGTCTGTGTGTGGTGGCTCTTGATGCACACTCCAGCCTCAGTTCACTCCTTGTAAAAGTCCCCCACACTTTTGAATGGCCTTTTCCTGACAGTCCTCTCCAGACTGCGCGCATCCCTGCGGCTTGTGCACCTTTTTCTTCCACACTTTTCCCTTCAACTTAACTTTCTATTAATGTGCTGCGATACAGAACTTTGAGAACATCCAACTTATTTTGCTATTACCTTTTGGGGCTTTCAATTATGGTTTTCTGCACAACTGTCAGGTCAGCAGTCTTCCCCATGATGGTGAATTCTACTGAACCACTGAGAGACCATTTAAAGTCTCAGATACCCTTTGCAGGTTGGATTCATTAGCTGATGAAAGGAGACACTTTGAGCCGACAATATAGTCCCTTTTCACAATATTCAAATTTTCTGAGATTTGGAATTGCTAGCTGTGAGCCAAAATCACCATGCAAAGTGAGATATATCAAGCCTTTATTTATAATTTTGATAATTATGGCTTAGCTTGTAAAAACCCCAAATTAAACATCTCAGAAAATTTGAATATTTTGGAAATGGACTGTAAGTCAGAATCATAAAAAATATAACAAACAAAGGCTTGACATATGCCACTTAGCATGTCATGAGTCTATATTATTAGTTGCATTAGAATATCGTGATTTTATTTATTTCAACTAGAGTTTCACCTGTGTATAATAGGTGTACAAACTTGTGACCGATTTTCACCGCAATCTTTCTCCACTCCACTGAGGCCGTGGTCACATATCAACAAACATTTAGCTTTGTACTCGTAGCTGAAGGCATCTCGCTGAGTTGTGATTCCAGTGCCTTTACAATAGACCACTGACACACACTGCTTTTAAGGGCATTAGTAAAAACATTTTCTGGTTTCTTGTACAAAGCCATGTCTGCTGACTAAACAGCCACCTCAGCACATTTCAGTTAATATACAGGAATTTACCATACTAATTCTGTTTAGAAAGAGAGGAACCATTAGCGTGATTAAACATGGAATCAGGGAGTGGATGGAAAAAATGCCAGAGTAGTGTTTTCTTTTCAGAGTGGATTTAATTAAGAAATGTTTGGCGATACATGGAGTCATTCTTGCAGCAGGCTGTACAGTATTAATTCATTAGCGGGTGAATACAACAGAGGGGTCTGAACTGGAACAGAAAGTACTGCAACAATGCATCAGGTCCAGGTAATAAAAATGTCCAAGTGCGCATGGGCACATGTTTAGCCCAAAGGGAGTCACAAAATCTGATCAAAATTACACAATGAGCCTTAATAGGCATCGAAATGACAGTGGAGAGACGCCTACAGCTGTCAAAATATCTTAGCGATGCATTTCTGAACACAATAAATCTGCATTATATATCAGACGATATGGTGATAAAAGGGGATCCCCCACGGCAGATCAGCATTTTGAAAGTCTTGATACAGAAACAGTTTTCCTCAAGAACAACAGATGGGATAATTAGTGGCCCGCTGTTCCCTCTGTTCTAGCACATTACAATTTGTGGCGCTGTTTTATGGGACCATTTCAAAAATATAAACTAGAATGTCCATGCAGAGCCCAAGCATGCAAAATCACATCCAGAAAGCAGCAAATATCTGAGTTGGCCTGTTGTGTTGCATAACAAGAGTTGTGAGTTACTGCATCATGGAATGACATTAAGCTAGTCAAACTATGGTATATTTCTATTTTGACTGGTAGCCATTTAACTCTCACTAGCCACTTTCGACCGTTGAGTACACAATATACGTGCATCTGGTTTTGTAAATAACAAGAAGATGAAGCATGAGACACTTATTCTGGGCCTATAATACCATACTTTTGCTCCACCACACACGGTTCTACGTAAAACTATCAACAGGCCTTTTTCATATTAAAATCAAGAAATGTCACAAATGTCATACAACAATACAAAAGTCGCTTGAAATCAGTGAGCAGAAAAGTGAATGCAGAGCCCTGTGTCTAATTGAAAAAAAGAATACGGTTGTGAATTGTAGAAGGACTTAAAGCAGGGGTGGGCAATTCATTCTCATAAGGGGCCACATAAGAAGCCTCAATTGAGTCGGAGGGCCACACCAACAATAACTCGAACTTATTCTGCAACGTTATCCTATTGTACATTACACTAAATTGTGTATTTTGAATTTCTGATACTGGTATTTAGTAAGACTATTATTTTCTGTAACTATTTAGCCATATTATGGACGTGCATGTGTGCATCGTTATTCAGGTTATTCAACAAAAGCTCCAAAATAAAAATTATGTATTGATTGGGAAAGTACTATTAAGGAAACTTGACTGGACTGTAGCCAATGTGTTGTTTATATCCTGTTCTCTTAACATGTCAGTGCCCTCTGCTGGACACATATGGAATCCTTTCTTTTTATTTTTTTATTTAAGCAGCCCCCCTAGTGGCTGGAATGAGCATTCTAGTAATTTCTTGATAAAAAATCATAACAAAGGAATGGGCTAGAGACTTACTTTTCCTTTTTGACATACTCAGGAATTTATGCCCTACAAGTCGTGGGCCGGATTGAATCATCTCGCGGGCCGGATGTGGCCCGCCGGCCGTAATTTGCCCAGGTCTGACTTATTGTAATGTTTTCAACCTCACTATCGGTATATTAAGTGTTATATTCAAGTAATTTCAGCCCTAATTTCTCTGCACACAATACAGCATTGTGTCCTGTAGAGGGCACTGGGCAGAGGACAACAAATAATAGCAGTAGTTAAGCACCACAAGTAAAACATGCCTTGTAGGGAAGACAACCTGAGTGCTGAAAAGCTTAGTGTTGGTGTATTTTGTTTTTATAATAATAATATTTATTTCATTTATTTATTTATCAGGGACGATACAATCAACATAGTTACAATTAATGTTTGCAGCTGATGCGATGCATGAAGAGCTTAATAATAATAATATGATCAATCAATCAAATCTTTATAGCACATTTAAAAACAATTACTGTTGACCAAAGTGCTCACATATTCGAGATTAAATTACTGATGTACATTTAAGATCAATCAGCCAAAGACAATAATGAAAATAGGAGGTGCAAGCAGTGTCTGAACGCCTTAGAAAAAAGGTGTTTTTTTGATAAGACACTTTTTTTTACAAACCAGTGTTGTCAAGTTTCAAAAAGCGCTAAACTGAAGTCATCATTCATTCACTCCACACTCGGAAACCGACTATTGTAGCCACAGCTGCCCTGCGGTAGACTGACAGAAGGAAGGCATCCAATCTGCGCCTTCAGTCCCTGCGACCACCAGCACTCCCTCATTCACACACTGCTTACACAGGCACGACACACACAGTCTACACCTGCAGGAGCCGGAATTGACTTTTTTACTTTAGCTCTACCATCTGAGCCACTATCGCTCCATCACTACCGTAGGAGTCAGTACGCAGGTGTGACGTAAACAAAGAAAACTCCAGGTATGTGTGTTCAAGGAAACAACACCGCTACAAGCTAAGTATGTTCAGCATGCAGGCCAAAGTAACAACATGATTCCTTTTCCTCGCGAGGGGATTCTCAACTACGCTAGTCATGGGGAAGATAATGAAAATATGTTGACAGTGCAGACAAACAGGATTGAAGGACTTGGCTGGTGAAATAGGGTAGAGGTGTGGCTGGGTATAGGAAGGAGGTAAGGAGGTTGAAGGCTGGTCCTGCTCCCGAGCCTCAGTCAGTAAATATTTAATAACAGTAAATATTAAATAACAGGAACCACCACATATGTCACAGTACGATGTTTCCCTCCACTTACATAACAGCGTTTCTCAGTGGAAAGTCACGTGCGTCTCTGATGTGCCACGACTGAAAACAACATTCAACAAAACCAATCCTTAACAATTTGAGAAATTAACCCAACTATGGTGTGCTGTGTTAAAGCCACGCGGTAGAAGATTCCAGGTTATGCCGCTATGTCATAAAGGAAGTGAAATGTTGAACAAACAGTACAACTGGTAATACCAAATGTGCTCTTAATGAATTCTCATCACAGACAAAGCTATTTACACAGTGGGTTACATAATAAAGCGTTTAAAAGAGGACCACATGTTTATGTTTGTTTTGCTACTTGCAAACCAAAGATCTCCATGGAGAAGAGCAGGTGAAGTTACGAGTCAGGTTTTGAGGTGTAAGCCTTTTCTTTTCTTTTATGGGGGATTTTATATCTTAAGACATAAAATCTTACTTTAACAAATAAGTAACATTAGAAAATGTTTTGAATATGAATTTGAATATAAAGCAGAAATACATAAGAGGATAAAAAAACATATTTTGGCTTTTATGTCCTCTGGATGGCAGCCGAGGGGTTGTAGAACCATGACTGACTTATAGCCCTAATATTTGTGCGCGTAGAAGCCTCCTGTGATCAAAGTGGAAAGAAGAGGGCGAGTGGGGAGCATTACCTGGATCTCCCTGGCGTGGTATATGATAATCAGCCCCAGCAGAATGATTGTGGAAAGGCTTATCAGGCATTTTAGAGCTAATGAATACAGGGACTCCTGGAAAAAAAGAAGAACACTAAAGCAAGCATCACAGCAGCGAAACACAACAATACACATTTGACACAGCATTGGAACATTGAGTGCATATTGGTCCGGCGTAGGGATGCGGGATATGATAAACAGTACCGATATTCGGTAACTGCAGTATTGTGTACAAATTGGGCACTCAGAAACAAACACAAAATCAGGTCCAAAACAACCACAGCAAAACTAAATAAGTAATAAGGACAAATAATACTGAACTTTTTACATTTTTAAGTCAACATGCATTTTTGTTGGCTGTTTTAGCAAAAAATACAAAATCTCAGTCTGATGAAGGACCTCTGTTATTTTGTGATATATTGCGATATGGATATTGCATCCCCTAATATTGAGATAAATAATAGTTGGTGATGTATTGTGCTACTACCCCTGTCTGGAAATCACGTTATAATAGTTACTTCTATTATTGTGAAACTATGAAGAGCTTATTTTATTAATCTTTAAAAGCCCTGTTTTGTCCTCATCAACATGCCATGGTCGATGTTTATCTTCTAGACATGAGAAAAATGCATGTTTAATTTACGAGGTCATCCAAGTTCTTATCCATCATTAGTGGAAATATGCCAGTATAATTAGACACACACTAGCTTTAAATAGGCACGTGTGTGTGTAATCTAGTAGCCTGGCACTGGCCTGGTCCTGGTTCAAGTGCTGTACTGGGAAGCCTCCAAGCGGGACACCGGGCCTCGCGCTGGGCTGTGGGGCACACAGCTGCTCCGGTCTGACTCATTGTCCCTGACACTCGCGCATGAAGTTTCCCATTTAACATGTTCACTCAGACAAGTCCCTACATTCACTCTGACACTGAAGCTTAGAGGCGATACGTACCTTTCCATAGGCTCCCCAAGAGAGTTCAGTCTCTATTACCATAACTACGATCCCAAACATCCCAAAGATTAAAGCATAATCACTGAGTCGTTTTCTTTTCTCAAACAAGGCCCTTCTGTGTCCGAGCTTTTCTCCAATGTTCTGGTTCTTCTTTTTGCCTGATTTCCCGCTGCTGTGGCCGCAGCCTCCTCCGTCCCCCGCTCCGTACGGCATCAGCGTGCTCGAGTTGTTCTCCTGCTTGGATGCAAGAGTGTCCGACGCATCTGCAGCGGAGATGGGCTGCAGCGGCTGCGACTCCGAATCGAACTCGTGTATGTTTCTACGGGACGAGCTCAAGTTGCTCAGCGGCCGCATTACGCCGCCGTTATATCTACAGCTGCTCATAGCGATGTCATTGTAGGAGTTAGTGTCTTTGTGGCTACTGCCCAGGCTGCCCCGCTGCTGCTGCTGCTGGAGGAGGTGCTGGTGCTGGTGGGGATGATGGTGTCTGAATGAACTACCATGACTGGAGGGGGTGAACTCACACGCGCTGTACCGGCCGCCTTGTCTCGAGGACGTCTCTGAAGGCGTCCTCAGTAAAGTTCCCACAGTGGTCGGCGATGTCCCGCGAAAAACGAGGCTTTTCCTGGCGTCACAGGTGCAGCTATTGCAGGTGCAGTGCTCGTGCGGCTTGCCGTAGTGCTGCTGGTACTGACAGTGCTGCTGGAAGAGGCGCTCTGCTGGAAACAAGTCGTTGTGCAGCTGCAATGGGGTTTCCATGTCAGGGGCGCCTTGTGCAACAGCAGTCGGGCAGCGCACAGCACCCGACCAAGGGCGTCCTGCTTCTCACCGCAGGACGACACGCTGGCTGCATGAAGAGAGCCATGTCGGCCCCGATAGAATGACAGCTAGCCTCCGATTGGGCAGCCCGGACCACAACAACTGGGCGTACGTCATGAAAAGGGTGCAACAATGGGACAAGCTCAGCCTTAACGAGTCAGCATTTTGTGAGTCCAAAGACGAGGGACAGTTTTAGTAGATCTGAACTTAAACCTTTGTTTTAGGAGTTGTACTGATTTAACTTCATCCACGTTTAACATTATGGTTGGCCCATATTAGGCCCATGGCCCAATGACCAGACCAGGCGTGTATGACCTGACTAATATTTTGCATGTAGAAAAATTACATATAACATTATAATATATCATGTAGAAATGCTACGAATGTTTTCCTTGTAGATTTCCGCACATGGCCTCCTGCCCAATTTGTAATGTGACTTTGATTTAAAAGTGACATTTGTATAAAATACATTTGGAAGTCCTACAAGGCTGTCCAACAGACAGCCTTTACCTTTAAACTCAGCAATTTAGATATTTAAAGACTTACTTTTAATTTGTCCCTCTGTGTCCCACCAAATTAGATGATAGACCCCACTTTTCTCCTATTTGATTGCATACAAAGTTCAAATATCCTAAATCACATAGTATGCCATATCCTTAACCCTAAAAGTCCTTAAAATTGGGACTACATCGATAGATGGAGTTGGTCTGTGCCCTGTCTTACGGTCTCCCAGTTTGGACGCTCACAACCAAGGAAATACTGGAACCTGTGGTTAGACTCTACAATAGAGCAAACAAGATCCACCACAGGCTCCCTGGTCGGACCCACCACTGCACTGCTCTGTCACACTCTGGGGCCTTGACTTTCCTGAACTACGCCCTGAGCCATGGGATTAAGCTCTACTTCCATCTGCTCAGTTCTGGTCCCAAGACCCAGCTTTCGATCCAAGTGTTCAACCAGATCCACCTCAAACCAAATCCTACCCACACCTCACTACAGGAACACCTACGGACGAAATTCATTTTTCTGTGAGCTCTGTGGAATAGGATCCCCTTCACCATAAGAACCATACAGTCACCTGGACTTTTTAAAAAGACTGTGGTGAAACATCTGACCGACGGCTATTGTTGTGACCACTAGTGACGGACACTATAGCGTCACACCAGTGTGTTTCCTCCTTTTGTGTGTGACAGTATGTTTTTGAGTGTTGAGCTGCGTTTGTGTGTTCTGCAGAGCAGGAACCTGCTGAAAATTAGTTTGTACTAAGCTGGGCCCGATTTTGTTTTTTAAATCTTTCCTACCTAATAAATAAAATAAAATTACACAATACTATGTAACACTTTACTGATCTGCCTATTGCTGTTTAACACACATTTGGATTTGTAATGCCAGCACTGCATCAGTCACTCATTGGTAAATGTGCTGACCATAGCAAAATGACACTGTGGTTATATCTGCCATGAGCGTTTCATTACCGCTATTAAAAATCAGCAACAGTAGTAGTTTTTAAACGATATGCACAAGTGGCATGTTGCTTTATGTATTTGTCATTAAAAGTAATTACTACGTTTCTAGTTAACTAGTTAATCATGTTAATCATTACAGTCCAATATACTGTAGGGAGTCCATGCCCATTCAAAGTCACTCCGCATAAGATAACAGTTCATTGATCCATTGTTTCTGGCTGTAGGATCAATATTCTTTCAGCTCTCATCGATGTTTTTTGGCTACCGTTACTGCCAAAGAAGATCATTTTTGGTGGATCACACAGACGCATAAGTGTTACCCACTTAAAGGGACTATACGGAATAAAAAAATGTTAATATGATGTATTTTCCTCCCCCTACATGTTCCAGCCATGTCCTAATGAGCCCAGACCTTTTCACCACAACTGCCTCTAAAATCCTACACTGTCACTTAAAAAGGTGTTAATTCGGGTCCGAATTGCCGTGATGCACGAGCTTAACATAGAAACTGCAGTTACGCTTTAGACCTGAGGTGGCAGTAGTGAGTATAAAAATGACCAACCTGCATCTAGTGTCTTTAAGAGCACAATTGAGTGAATTAATATGCACAGTGGATGCATTGTCTTTGACCACATACATTATTGCATTCTTTCGTAGTGTGAACTTCTCATGTCGTGCTGCTCTGAATATAAAAAAGCAAGTGCAAGTGCGGTAAATCATCCATCAGCAACGTGTTCAATATTTAAACACGAGTTCAAGAAAAGCAACCTGCTTCTCTCTAGGGCCTATATAACTGCTCCCAAAGTTTATTGTTTGTACAGATTAAGCCACGCTCCAACTGATGTTTTAGTCGTTATTTATTTTGTCACAGCCTTTTCTTTTACTGGACCTTCGACGAACCACCGTGAAAAACTATGAGCAAAAACAATATATTTGTCAATAAAAATTAAACTTAAAAGTAAAAGAAAACATCCACATTCATCATAAATACAAATACATACCGTGTGCGCCTTCTGCACTAACATTTAGGAGTGGTTAGAGTCCATTTTCAGTCCGTTTTTGTTTCCAAATGCTGTCCGTTTTCGTAGCAACTTTTTTGTGTCCGTGTTCTTCAAACACCGGAAACCGTCTGTCTCTATCCAATTAAACACGTGGTTTTGCGCTCTGCTATTTACTTAATCGACCACAAGGGGTCACTAGTGCAACACAGGTATGGCATAACTATTGTGGATAACTAACTTAAATTACAATATAAACAAAAAATAAACACATTTCTTCTGCGACAGCTACACTGCCACCAAAATTACAAAATTTGTACATTTACACACAAAGTAAAACATTGTAATTTTCCACAAAAATAAACATCAACCTTTGAACTCTGACTTCGTTTTAAATCTTGGTAAACTTAAGCGGACTCATTCTGCACTAGTACCACTAGTTTCTGAACTGGTCGCTCAAGAAAAGATAACTGTTTTAAACGTTCACCTTTCTTTCCTAAATCTTTCTGTCCTACTTGAATCTTAACTTTTTGTACTAAGCCATCATCGTCTTCATTTGCTTCGACTACCTTTGCGAATTTCCACTCATTTCTGGGAATATTCTCTTCTTTGACTATCACGATATCTCCGACTTGTACATTTCTTTTGGGTGTATGCCACTGTTGTCTTAGGCTTATGTTTGTTAAATACTCTTTGCGCCATCTGTGCCAGAATTGTTCAGACAAGTATTGTACTTTTCGCCATCTCTTTCTAGCGTACAAATCCTCTCTAACAAAATCGCCTGGAGGTGGAAGTGGCACTGACTCTTTCATTGTAAGTAAATGATTAGGCGTCAAAGGTTCTGCACTCTTTGGGTCATTGACAGTATTGGTAGTGAGCGGACGATTGTTTACGACTGACATGGCCTCATAAAAGAAAGTTCTCAAAGAGTTGTCGTCTAATCTTCCTGTGGCTTGTGCCAGGACAGAACTCAAAACATTTCGGACGGTTCTGATTTGGCGTTCCCAAACTCCGCCTCTGTGACTCGCTTCAGGAACGTTCATTTGAAAGTCACATTGTTTTTTAGCTAAATAAGTAGCAATCCTGTCTTTGTCAAGTTCTAAGAGACATTTGTTGAACTCATTCTTAGCTCCGACAAAATTTGTACCCTGATCGGATCTAATCTGTCTCACTACTCCTCTGATCGCTATAAAACATCTCAATCCATTTATAAATGCATCAGTGGAAAGATCTTCTAACATCTCTATGTGAATAGCTCTGGAGCTCAAACACGTAAACAAAAGACCATAACGTTTACATTCTTTTCGACCTTGTTTCGTGTAAAATGGACCAAAACAGTCTATTCCTGTGCAAGTGAAAGGGGGTGAGGGATCTACTCTGTCAGCTGGTAAGTCAGCCATACGCTGTTCCTCTGTTGGCCTTCGTACCTTTCTGCACACAACACAACCTTTGATGTGATGGGCCACTACCTTACTGGCACCTACAATCCAATAGCCACTGGCTCTAAGTGCATTTAGTGTTTGGCCTCTACCCTGGTGTTGCGTTTTCTTGTGACAATGGTCAAGAATAAGTTGTGTGACAATGCCATCCCTAGGGAGAATAACAGGATGTCTCAATTCAAATGATGCTGAGGATTTTCTTAACCTCCCTCCTACCCTAAGTAGGTCATTATCAACAAAAGGATCAAGTTGGTACAACTTATGAGTTTTGGACAATTTGTTTGCCTTTTCACTCAACTGTTTCATCTCTTGTTCAAATGTTTGTCTCTGTGTTACCCGAATAAGTGCGAATGAAGCTGCTTGTCTCTCCTCAACACTAATGGGCTCTGATTTGTCTTTTTTGGTAAGTCTCTTTATCTTTGCAACAACATTAACTGCTGTATTCCAGTCTGAGAATCTAGAGAACCTCTCAAGAAAATTGTCTCTCTCTAGAACATTAGTTTTAAGAACCTTTACTTCAGGGTCTCCCACTAAAAGCTCTGGGGAATGTGGCTTTGTAACAAGTTCTTGTTCCCATAGAAATCTAGGTCCTTTGAGCCAGTTTGAGTTCATGAGCTCTGCCACCTTGAGACCTCTAGAAGCGTGATCTGCTGGATTTTGATCCGTTTCGATGTGAAACCACTGTTTTGGATCTGTAAAGTCTCTGATTTTCTGTACTCGGTTAGCGACAAAAACATGAAAGCGCCTAGCTTCATTTTTAATGTACCCAAGCACCACTTGTGAATCAGTCCAGAAAAACTCCTCATCAATCTTTAGCTCTAGCTCTGCTCTGAGGAAGTTACTTACTCCTGCGGAAACTGCAGCCGCAGTGAGCTCAAGACGCGGTATAGTGACTACTCTAGTAGGAGCCACTCTGGCTTTTCTGGGATGGTATACCCCGTGGTGAGGTATATACCATGTGTTACCATTTGCAGATATGCCAACTGCTTCCTCTGCATCACCATCCTCGAAGACACTTATCATGAATCTCACATAGTCCTCTTTGTACTTCGGATTTCTTTCCATTTTTGCTTTCAGATGTCTCAGCCGAATTGTAGCAAGCTGTTTATTATTTGGAAGCTGTGGACGCTCTCTGAAAGGTAAAGGCATTTCCAAATGACCTGCCTCATTGAAGTGTACATTTTCATTCAAAATCTGCAAAAACTGAATGTCCTCTTGTGATACGTTTCCTTCTTTAGAGTTTGTGTCCAGAAAATCTGCTTCCAGTGCTCTAATCACAGAAGAGGGTGTGATAGATGGCATCTCTTTGACAGATATACGATGGCATGCTCCGTTTACTTCCATTGAACTTGTCCAAGGCTTGATGGATCCCACAATACTCCAACCTAAGTCTGTTTTGATTGCATAAGGATCGTAGTCATTGCCTGGTATTACTTTCCTAGGTTTCAGAGCCCTTACACAATCGTAACCAATCAGAAGTGCTGCGGGACAATCTAACAGCTCTGACATCTCTTCTACAATGCCTTTGAGATGTGCCCACCTTTTTGCCGTTTCACGAGTGGGAACACTGTTTTGTTCAAGAGGGATGTACTCACGAGTGTATGCGGGTGGTAGCTCAATGTACTCTTGGGAATGGTAGCCTCTTACTTTCAATCCCTCCACTCTTTGACTCTGTACAATTGATCCCCTGTCTGTCATCGTTGTCAGTTTAAGCTTCACAGGTTCTGTGGGCGCTTGAATCTTTTCACAAATATCTTGGACAATGAACGTGTTGCTGCTTTGAGTGTCTAGCAGTGCGTAAACCAAGATTTCAAATCCATTACCTTCTGCGCAAGATAGCCACACAGGGACAATCATTGACGTTCGGTCGCTATTGTCCACTCTCACGTTGTTTGACACAGCAGAAGCATTTTCCTCTGGTGGTGGCGTTTCAGGTTTGTCTACTTGTGGACGGTCCTCATGAAGTGGAGTAGGGTGATTTTTCCTGCAAACATTACAAGTAGCTTTCTGACGACAGTTTTTAGAAAAGTGTCCAACTCTGAGGCAACTAAAGCACATATTATTCTCAGTGACACATCTTTTCTTTTCTTCAAAAGACATTTCAGCAAATTTTTCACATTTGTAAATAAAGTGATTTTGCTTACAGCAGATGCACTCAATTTGTCTTTTGTTCTGAGCTGCAGAAGGGCTAGGTTTGAATCCCTTGTTACTCTGAGTTGTACTGGTTGTCTTTGTATTTTTGTTCACTTTTGTTGTAGTTGTTAGGACACTAGCCTTTAGACGCCTTTGTTCTTTGTCTGGTTTATCAAATGTCCTTAATGCAAACAGGGAAGAGACTGGGTTGCATGCTATGCGTGCTTCTTCAGCCACAAACTCGGCAAATTCTGCAAATCCTGGATATTCTTTTCCTTTATCCAGTATTTTTGTCACATGTCTGTTCCAGCGAGTTGTTGCCCAGTCAGGAAGTTTGAGGAGTATTTTTTGATTTTCCTCACAATCATCTAATACCCTGAGACCTTGTACATGGGGCATAGCGTTTTTACATGAAATGAGGAAATCACTAAACTCTCTCAATTTAAGCGACTCTTTTGACCCAATCTTTGGCCAACTGCTTAGTTTTCCCCTGAAAGCTCTCTGAACTACAAAAGGATGGCCGTAACGTTTGTTCAAAGCCTCCCAAGCCTGTACATAGGCTTCTTCATCACTTCTATAGAATGTCCCTTCTAATACACTAAGCGCTTCTCCACTTATGTACTTTTTCAGATAGAACAGTCTATGTGCTGGATCTACACAACTAGTTTCAATGAGAGCCTTGAAGCAAGTGCTCCACTCTATGAACTTTAGCGAATCACCACTAAATACAAATGGCTCTGGGGCTGGAAGTCTAGTCATGGTAAGTGATTCTTTTAGCGCTTGAACTAGAGATACTTCACTGTCCTTTGACATTAGCTTACTGCCACTGGTCTGTGAGACTGGCACATTTTGGGAAATCTTATTTTTGACCTCAGGGAAAGTAGCTGGAGCTGGATTCAGGAAAACTTGTGGGCGAGTGACAGTGTACTGCTTTATTGGAGGCTGACTTGAAGTGACTTTTATTTCACCATCTTTTATTTCAGCATTTACTTTGGATTCCTCTTCAGCATACACACTATACTCTGCCTCTATTGCCTCAAAATCCCTTTGCTTTTCCAACATTTTCAACTTTTCTTGCTGAGCTACAATCTCTTGTCTTTGTACTGAGATTTCCATTTCTCTGTTTATTTCAGCTCGTTTTGACGCTAAACGTGCAGCTGCTTCAGCCCTTTTTGCAGATATAAGAGTCCCTTGCTCACTAAGACTGTTGTACTGACTCTTTTCAGCCCTTGATACTGTTGATCCATATATTGACCTCACATCATCTCTTTGCAGCAACTGAAGGAGTGATTCTTTTACAGCTTGTGCATCAAATTCCTTGTCTACATCTGTGTAACGTCTTTTCAGAAGCAAAATGATTTCAGTGGAAACTGCATTGGAACTGTCCATTTTCCTTCTTATGTCCTGAGATGGTGCGGTCAGTGTACGTAAAGCCACATAGTTCTGCTTTAAATCTGACTCACAATTTTCAACCGTTTGAATCATGTCACTTAACTCAGCTTTAGAGCACCTAACTTTCAGTTTAGACCTTGCAAGTTGAACCTCTGCCTTAAAATGCACATATGTTGACATAAAACTTCTTTCTCTGCTAATTATGTCATCTTTTTTAAGCTCAAAAATTTTTTCAGTTGGGCGTCGATCTCTTTCTGAACGCCTAACTTCTGTTTCAACTTCGACTGCAAGCTGGAGATTACCTATTTTGTGTATTTCAAGGTCTGCACAGATATCCCCTATGCGAGTTTCAACTTCTTCTCTTTCTGAATCTTCCAGATCACTCTGTAGTGTAGCTTCTAATTGAGCTTTCTCTGCTTCTAAAGCTTCAATTACTTCTTCTAACACACGTGTATCTGGCATACTCTGCTCCATCTCTAAATATTATTTGCACAGTAAACCTTTGAAATATTTCACAAATACCAAATAATACAAGTGTCACAGCACAGGATAAACTCAAAACAGAAAACCATTGCTTTTAACTCTTATCTTTGTTTTCTCTTTGTATTTGGGTAATATTACCAAACTCTGTAGATCCAGTCTGACTTGGTATCCTTGTGGCACTGTATACTTGCACTGTGTTGAGATGAAGCTTTAGTTCCTTTATTCAACTGGCAAAGCTGTTGAGGTTTGGCTATCCAGCTGTTATAGGACCATGAAGGCTGACGATCCCCACGTGGGCCCTGTTCCCTCGAAGCATGGTCGTGCCGATGCCGCGCTGATGCCACGCCACTCTCTCATTGCTGTTTCGCCGGTTGGCCTCTCTCTCAGACTAGCAGCAACAGGCCACGATGTCCTCTCGTTGTCGGAAGCATGGGACACGTTTCACGTTCACCGACAGCGTGTAGGCCAGGGTCCTCAGTTGGCACCAACGAGACGCATGTTACACGAAGCACCAAAGGGAGTGGGACACGTTTTTCACTATAACTGCTCCCAAAGTTTATTGTTTGTACAGATTAAGCCACGCTCCAACTGATGTTTTAGTCGTTATTTATTTTGTCACAGCCTTTTCTTTTACTGGACCTTCGACGAACCACCGTGAAAAACTATGAGCAAAAACAATATATTTGTCAATAAAAATTAAACTTAAAAGTAAAAGAAAACATCCACATTCATCATAAATACAAATACATACCGTGTGCGCCTTCTGCACTAACATTTAGGAGTGGTTAGAGTCCATTTTCAGTCCGTTTTTGTTTCCAAATGCTGTCCGTTTTCGTAGCAACTTTTTTGTGTCCGTGTTCTTCAAACACCGGAAACCGTCTGTCTCTATCCAATTAAACACGTGGTTTTGCGCTCTGCTATTTACTTAATCGACCACAAGGGGTCACTAGTGCAACACAGGTATGGCATAACTATTGTGGATAACTAACTTAAATTACAATATAAACAAAAAATAAACACATTTCTTCTGCGACAGCTACAGCCTACATTTAGTCAAATAAAATTCACAACTTATGCTGGTAAATAGCCATTTTTGGCAAATGTATTTACACCTTGCAATGTTTGTATCTGACATAAGACGACTCTGTATAATTATATTACAACTATCTTTTGACTTAGACCTAAGAGTGTCCCGTCCATAGATATAATATACAATAGATAAACGGTCAGCCATCCACATGCTGTGAGGCAGGATTAGAAAATCTACAAATATCTTAGGTGATCATATTAGGTTTCCAAATCTGCAATAATATTATTCTGGCTGAAAGTCCTTTCAACTGACCAACACCAAGCCTATATAGTTGAATACTGTCATCACTTTAGAAGTCATACCGATAAAAGTAAATATTTTGACCTCTGTTCATTTGTGCTAACAGAGAAGACACTGAACATTGTGCCAGTTTTTGGTTTGTGAAAATGTCTTCTCAGTTGCAGAGATGTCTCACTTCACCTTTACGTCTCTTTAAGATCTCCTTGGTATCTGACCGGTCTCACAGACATTGCAGGGACGTCACAGAAACCTCTTACAGGTGGCGGAGACCTGAAAAACGTTTAAAATGTAACGATTAGAATAGTCTATGTGTGCACTCTCTACTGAAATTGAACCTGTTTGGCTTATCTCCAGGGGACATCGCGGAGACATCAGCGTCACCAGCAGTGACTCACCAACGGGTTGCCAACTAGTTTGCAGGTGAGATAGGCCCTTAACACATGCATGCTTTAAACATGCATTATCTGATCATATTGACTCATTTTCCATTTATTGGCTTCACTGGAAACATGCTAATTGTTCCATCTCAGATTAACATACTGGCTGCACCGAGCCCAATGGCCACTATGCTGTGAATCTGAGGCCTGTAAGTGGTACCTTTACAAAGAGGGGCTTTCCCTGTCTGCTACCGCCAAATGAAATGCTATTGGTGGCTGTCTTATTAATAGAGCTGAGGAGTTATGGCGCCCTGAGGAGATGGTACAGCAGAAGATTGAGCTGGTTCATGAAGGGACATAAAGCAAAGCCCCAGAACCAATCTTCCCACGTCTCTGGACATGCTGCAGTCTCCAGCTGCAGACTTACGTTCTGAGATTTAACTCGAAGGAGAATAACTTTTCTTCAGGACTAGAGGTGTGGTAGGAACGAGTCTCGACCCCAGAGCACCCCATGTGCATACTATTGTTTTTACTGTTTTACATCACAGAGGGGAAAAGTGCATGTTAAAGACAAATGCATCAGGAGTGTCTGCAATTGAATTAATCAAATCGAATGCAGTAAAGCACGATTCATTGTGACTGAGCAAAAATGTTTCTCATAAGAAATTAAAATAATGTTCTTCCTTATACATACGAATAATATTTATAATAATATAAATAATATTTTTTTGAGAAGTACCAGTGTGACCGTGATTGTAAGTTCGAGTCCTGCTCTAGCCTGGTACTGCCATTGTGTGTTTGGGCAGAACATTTCACCCACCTCACCTAATGGTACAGTTGTGCAGCTGCTCTTGCCTCAGTCTACTCCAGGAACATTGTGACTTTGAGTAAAGGAACAGTTTTCTCAACTGTTTGGTAGCGCACACTTTGAGTCCCTGCCAATCAATGAATCATGTGTTGTTTCTAATATTGGCTTGATCAGCCATCTCTACCCTTTGGTTCAAGTGTGTAATACTCAAAAACATTCAGTAGCGGACTCAATAGCTTGTTGTGGCAAGCCCTCTAAAGCGTCAGGCCAGCAAAAAAAATCTCTCACATTTTCGCCTATATATATATATATATATATATATATATATATATATATATATATATATATATAGTATATATTAAATCATAGAACACTTACCTTAACATCAGCATTTCACTTACTGCAACATAAAAGCATTTCATAAAGTTTTATCAATTTGTGAAAACATACTCTACCAATCGGTAGATTTGAGTTTATATAGAAAAACATTTCAAATCTACCATTTGTAGAAGAAGAAATAACTTTATTTGTATAGCACCTTTCGCAGATAAAATCATAAAATGTTTCACAATGAAAGAGTGAACCCAAAAAAAGAGAAAACAATTTTTCCAGTCACAAAATGTTACTGGACCGATTCTGCACATCTGCGCCAACAGAACCACTGACCACCACCATTTATTCAAATGAAAATCAGTCTTATTGTTACATTGGGACTATTACTAATCAAATATGATTATTTATTTATATTTTTTGTTTTTAATCCTCTTTACGCACTTATAGTATAAATAACATTGAAAATATGCCTTGAAATATCAAAATAACCTCCAAGTGAGATGGATACATGTTACAGGCTTTTTGTGTTATCAGAAACAAAACTATACATTTAGAGCAGCATTACCTCCAGAACAGTTTGATTTATGCACTGCAGCTATGTGTGATATTTGAAGAGATGTCCAGTATACAAATCATCGCGGTCAGTGCCACGCTCATTGATCACTACCCAGCCTTTCATAAAACAATCCCTATGCACAGCATCGCAATGCGCACTTACTTCTGATTGGTCATGTATTATCACCACGTGGTGCCTCTCACTGTCTAGTAGGGGAAGTCCTCCTCTGTCTCTCCCCCTGTGTGGATGTGCGAACCCGGATGAATGGGCAGACAGCATATTATTACACACACGGTTACAATGTGAGTGAATGGACGGGAGGGAGCAGAATTACCAATGGTTGCATGACGTGACAGCAGTGCGTAGAAAATTACATTACAATGAGCATTATAACATTGAATTGCTGTTTGTGGTAAGAATGAGGGAATTCTTAGTTCTCCAATTGCTGAGGGTTGTGATCAAGTAGCCACAATGACTTTGTCATCTGGGTATTCCTGAATGTTTTCAGTCAGTAGATGGTGAAAAGGAAAGGAGCGAGCACACCATCCAATCTAGAACCTTTACAGAGTTGTAGCTTCCTCAGTTCTGTTCTCCTATCATCAACTGTAAAGGTGGTCAGGTGATGATGATGAAGGTGACGATAGGGGAGTGGCAAAGATGAGGGATTAAACATTGAACTTGTTATAAAACTTGATGATCTGCTTTCTTCTCCATACCTTCTTAGTGTTATTGGTCTTCTACCTTCTCCCCAACTTCCATTTGTAGTTCAGCTTTCTTAGGCTCCTTTTCACCTTCTGCTGTATCTCTTTTTGCTCTTGTCACCAAACACCCTATTGTTCCTCTTTAGGAGACGCTTCATGTCTGCCGTGATCCAAGGTTTAGAGTGTCTGGATGTTTGCAATCTCGCCACAGTTTCAAGCGTGACATCACACACGACTGCTGGCTCCGCTCGAGGCGGAATGTAAGCAATGATGGCAACTATGCTGTTCAATTGCCTTGGAGAAAGGTCACTGTGTTTCAATTAAATTCTTTTGATTAATTATTAATTATCATACAGTTTTTAGCAGTGGTGAGTTAATGTACAGTGGGGAAAAAAGTATTTAGTCATCCAACAATTGTGCAAGTTCTCCCACTTAAAAAGATGAGAGAGGACTGTAATTTCCATCATAGGTAAACCTCAACTATGAGAGACAAAATGAGAAAAAAAAATCCAGAAAATCACATTTTGATTTTTAATGAATTCATTTGCAAATTATGGTGGAAAAGAAGTATTTGGTCACCTAAAAACAAACAAGCAAGATTTCTGGCTCTCACAGACCTGTAACTTCTTCTTTAAGAGGCTCCTCTGTCCTCCACTCGTCACCTGAATTAATGGCCCCTGTTTGAACTTGTTATCAGTATAAAAGACACCTGTCCACAACCTCAAACAGTCACACTCCAAACTCCACTATGGTCAAGACCAAAGAGCTGTCGAAAGACGCCAGAAACAAAACTGTAGACCTGCACCAGGCTGGGACTGAATCTGTAATTGGTAAGCAGCTTGGTGTGAAGAAATCAACTGTGGAAGCAATTATTAGAAAATGGAAGACATACAAGACCACAGATGATCTCCCTCGATCTGGGGCTCCACGCAAGATCTCACCCAAAATGATCACAAGAACGGTGAGCAAAAACCCCAGAACCACACGGGGGACCTAGTGACTGACCTGCAGAGAGCTGGGACCAAAGTAACAAAGGCTACCGTCAGTAACGCACTACGCAGACGTGTCCCCCTGCTTCAGCCAGGACATGTCCCGGCCCGTCCGAAGTTTGCTAGAGAGCATCTGGATGATCCAGAAGAGGACTGGGAGAATGTCATATGGTCAGATGAAACCAAAATGGAACTTTTTGGTCAAAACTCAACTCGTCGTGTTTGGAGGAGAAAGAATGCTGAGTTACATCCAGAGAACACCATACCTACTGTGAAGCATGGGGGTGGAAACATCACGCTTTGGGGCTGTTTTTCTGCAAAGGGACCCGGACGACTGATCTGTGTAAAGGAAAGAATGAATAGAGCCATGTATTGTGAGATTTTGAGTAAAAACCTCCTTCCATCAGCAAGGGCATTGAACATGAAACGTGGCTGGGTCTTTCAGCAGGACAATGATCCCAAACGCACCGCCCGGGCAACGAAGGAGTGGCTTCATAAGAAGCATTTCAAGGTCCTGGAGTGGCCGAGCCAGTCTCCAGATCTCAACCCCATAGAAAATCTTTGAGGGGAGTTGAAAGTCCGTGTTGCCCAGCGCCTGCCCCAAAACATCACTGCTCTAGAGGAGATCTGCCCCAAAACATCACTGCTCTAGAGGAGATCTGCATGGAGGAATGGACCAAAATACCAGCAACAGTGTGTGAAAACCTTGTGAAGACTTACAGAAAACGTTTGACCTCTGTCATTGCCAACAAAGGGTATATAACAAAGTATTGAGATGAACTTTTGTTATTGACCAAATACTTATTTTCTACCATAATTTGCTAATAAATTCATAAAAAAATCAGACAATGTGATTTTCTGGATTTCCCCCCCCCCCCCCCCCCCCCCCTCATTTTGTCTCTCATAGTTGAGACGTATAATGAAAATTACAGGCCTCTCTCATCTTTTTAAGTGGGAGAACTTGCACAATTGTTAGCTGACTAAATACTTTGTTTTCCCCACTGCATGACCAGTGGCACCAAGAGAAATCCCCTCATTCAACTTTCATGGTCATTCTTGTTTTAGGGGTCAATGAGATCCTACTTCTTAGGGTGATATGTCCCAGTTAGATATATTTATGGCAGGAATGTGGGTAATCACGGAGGACATATACAGGGTACACGGGTCCGTCTTTCATAATGTGCTGCCCATAATGAAATATTTCTACATGAACCCTACAATGGATTTTTACACCTGGCAATTCTTCATTCCCATTATTCAGGCTGCAAGTTATAATTCTTTATTATACTGTATTATAATATTCGTTTATTGCTTTTAAATATCTTTTGGTTCTTGAGCTGTTTTTGCTCGGAAAGTGCAGCAGGAAATGGGAGAGATACTGGTTTGCGACACTGGTTCGCTTAGCGGCACACAGATGTCACTCTCACAATGCCACACAGCCCGAGGGGAGAGCACAACATAGAGCTGAAACTTGGTACTTTAGCAGATAACTAGCTCTATAAAGTGGCCATCTGTTTATAACGCTTTTCTCCCTCTATCGTTCACCCAAAGCACTTTACATCGATGATCATTCACCCGTTCACAATCGGTGTGTGTCTACTCTCATTCGTGCACCAAAATACACAAACACTGGATGCAAAGTCAAGTGTCCTGCCTAAGGACATAACAACATCACTGTCTGGAGCCAAAGTAAGCGGATGCGCTACCACTGAATAAATATATGAGGGGAAGGTTGAGCATCAATGTACTGTATGCCTGTGTCAGCACTACAAAAAAAAAACCTGTCCTTGTCAAGAACCCCACCTAAGGCATTGATAGGCTCTACATACTCTACATGGTGGCACAGCAGTTAGCCCTTTTAATGCACAATGTTTCAATGTGGGTGTGACGGCCCCTGGCTTGGGGTGCCATCTAGTTTTGTGTTTACTAATCATGTTTTGTTTTGTGAGGTGACCTGCTCCGGATGTGCCAGGGCCACTTTTGCACATTGACATAATGCTACTTGGAATAAATGCTGTATGTCAGAGCTCCTCCTTTTTGCTGCGGCTCTTGAGCCAAGGGCCGTAACAGTGGGTCTCAAACCTTTCACACCAAGTGGCACCTCAGAAAACATTGTACCTTCCAAGTACCCTCAGGCCTGGATTAAGCTCAAAGTAAACCAGGTCTAAAAGGGGGTCTAAGAAAGACCTACATTCTGTCGAAAACGTGTGTCAACCATGTCTAAATCAGAAAAAAACCCGCAATCTAAACTGAATAAAGTCTGAAATGAATTACAGATGAGTGAGAACTAGGGATGGGACGAAATATCGTTTGGCGAAATATCGCGATACAAAACGTGACGAAATGCATCGAGTTAAAAAAAATGGATCGCGAAATTAAAAAAAAAATTAAATTTTTTTTTTTTTTTTTTTTTTTTATGTAAACCAGGGGTGGCCAACACGCGGCTCTCGAGCCGCATGGTAGCCTACACATTCCCCATAAACTGTAACAGTCTTTAAGAATCCAAAAATCCAACCATAGTTCATGTGATCCCATCTCTACACGCATGAATGTCCGTATCTCCCTCCTTTTCGAGGCGGCGTGCAAAAGGCGCCCGTGCAGCAGCCTCACTCAAAGCGGGATGTAGGTAAACAACAGTCAGGCAGATTGTGGTACTGGGATCAGCTTCTGTGCATTTCAAGTTTCTGATTAGCCTACTCTTTATTTGATGAAAGTTGGCCTCATATTCACAGAAAAAGATCAAAATTAGGAAATAGAAAAAAGCGGAGCTCTAATGAAGCATATGATGCGAAGCGCGACATCGTAACGCGGAAATACGCAAAGTCATTGTCTTTTCTGTCACATGTGCTGCATCTGTAACAAATGCAACATAAAACAGAATCTCAGACGTCCTCCAGAGGCTCCTGATTAAAGCTTATGAACTTAGTGCAGCCTAAAGTTCGTTCTCTGCACAGTCCAGTCAGGACCAAGCGCACAGGCCAGGGGCGAACCAGAGGAGGGGGCTCAGTGGGCAGGGCCCCTCACACTAACACACTCCAGCATTAAAAATAAAAAAATATAATTCTATCCCAGTCAGAGCAGAACAGCACAAAATGTCAGTTTATTTAATATACATTTATTTCAATCTTGGTGAGGAGTAAAACTATTACATCTAATACAATTATTAAAACAAAAGAAAAAGGCCAGGCATAAAGTTATACTTTATTGTGATTAAATATAACGGTCATATTATATTTAATCACAATAAACTACCGCCCCTGGATCTCGCGAATGATCGGTGCCTTTGTGGCTCTTCACAGGATCAAGGTTGAACATTTCGGCTCTTGGTCTCCGACTAGTTGGCCACCCCTATGTAAAGCGTCTTTGAGTGTCCAAAAAGCGCTATACAAGTTCGATGTATTATTATTATTATTATTATTATTATTAAATGAAAAAAATATATATATATCTGGGGAATGGTGCATTGCGTCGTCATGTCAAGTCACAGGAATGATATGTTATGTTTTTTGAAGAAGAACCAGTCCTGAGATACATTAACCTCGGGTTAGAGCAGCACTAAGGGAGTGTTCTTGTGTTTCCCTGTGTTCAACTGAAACAAAAATAAACAAGTTGTTATTATACAGTAATATTTTTTTCTTTTTTGATATCGTATCGTGACGTATCGTATCGTGACTCTGACATATCGAGGTGCATCGTATCGTGAGTTTAAGTGTATCGTCCCATCCCTAGTGAGAACCACCTGAAAAAGCCAGAGAGCCATTGGTGGGACACGCACCACAGTTTGAGAACCGCTGATTTGACCCTGTTATCAACAGAAGGCGCTGAGAGTTGCTGTGTATGTGCCTATATGCTGTGAGTGCGAGGTTATAAAAGGGAACATCCGGCTGCCTTTCAGTATTCCCGAGTCAGCAGCACCCTTCTCTGCATGCGTTCATCCACTGGCCTGTGTTTTGATCACACTGACGTGAGGTGGAGGACGTGGGAGAGACACGCAGCAAAGTGAGCCGTTTGCCTGGTCGACAAAAAAACACCAGCGCTTGTGTTCAGCAGTTGTTTTCCAATTTCGCTTCAGGCCAAACTAACTGTGCAATAAGTTTGACAGACTTTGGGGAGATTCTTCCATTTTGCTACTTTACAGTGAATGACTGACTAGCAAAAAAAAAAAAAAAAACACACGTATTATTCAGGCTTTTATGTGTGGACTCCTTAGCATTAACGTTTTCAATAAATTCATCCCTATAATTTTTGCGGACCTGTGGTAGACAGTCCTCTTTAAACTGATGCTTTGCAGATAAACACATTATTGGACACAGGAAGAAAAATTGTCTGGACGTTTGTTGTCAACAGCTCACTTGCTTCTAACCAGATGAGGTATAGTTACAAATGCTGCCAATTCTTCAACAGCTTCGGTTCCATCCCATGTTGTCGATTATATGTTCTCCTGCATCCAGTGGTTTTGTAATCTGCAGCCTACTGTCAAATCAAACTTAAAACCGACCAAACTCTGCATATCGAAAAAGGGAAGTGCAATATCACTGATGCCTGAGGTGTGGAGGACTCTGCGTTAGGAACATTTTAAACTAATGTGAACCATGTCTTATTAGAAAAGAAAATTAACATTAATGCCTTGCCTTTAAGAATGCACACAAAAATGACCTTCTAGAGTTATGCTCGTTACTTTCAAATCTACATTTTCCGATTGGAGAGCAAGCCTATACAGTAGATTTGAACCACACGACGCCGGGTCAATGCTTCTCTCCTGTTCACTCTGTGGATGTCCCAAAGTAAATGCACCAGCAGAGGTCCGAGATAAAAATATCCCCATAGCCAAGTTATTTTTACACCGCACCGTTCATTTCTCTTTTAAAGTGTTTTATCTGTATGTATCCTTCAGGGATGTTTTTGTCAGTGCATGAAATGGAAAAGCCACACAGAGTGGGATTAGTACCAAACAATCCAATAGTGTTATGTGCATATTCTTATAGTGTTATGTGCTATAAGAATATGTAGCTAATTATCTTTATTAATTGATTAATTTCTCTAATTAACAGCTGCAAACATGTGACAAAATATTAATACAACAGTACAGTGCTAAACCCTGACCCTCTGATATCTAATTTACCCCAAAAGCCAAGTGTTACATAAATGTTACTTGTTTCCATGGCAGTAGACACCATTTGAGGTCACCGAGGTCCGGAAATAAAATATTATTATTATTATTATTAAGACACATTGAATCCTTAACTGCGCAAATGAATGTTGTGAAGGTTCACGCGCTTATTCAGACGGAAGAGCCTTCTTCAGATGTGGATGAGCTTGTTCTGTAAATCCGAACCTCCGGAGCCGCTTTGGACCCGCGTATAAAACTCCGCGGAGGCCGAGAGCGCGGCTGAGGCTGTGCGTCAGCCCTGCAGCAACAGCAGCGCCTTTAGCATGAACCGCGACTAAATCTGATCGAGTTGCAATTGCTTTACTATCTGTCATAGAGAGAGAGGAGCCTGTGCGTGCGCCGTCAGACTGATGGAGACTTCTACAACAGGAGTTTCCCTCTCATTCTGATCCGAGGAGCGAGAGGAAAGAGAAGTGGCCGCTTCATTCCCCTCCACTGCTGCTAAACCCGTGGCTTTGTATCTGTCACATGCAAAGATTGTAATGTCCTGCGTGTAAATGATCTTCACTTTAATGAGAGCTTAAACCAGCGCATTCACATTTGTAGATACCGGTGGTTTGACAGTACGAGGGGGCGGGGCCAGAGCGCAGAGTCCAAACACGTGTCTGATGTTCAGAATGAGCTGGTCACTGGGACAAAGCAAAACACTCAGCTTTACCCGTTCACACCAACAGCCTCGTTTTCAACAACAATTAAAAACTGACATTTTCATTTAATATATTTGTTGTTATTTAGGACAAGACATTCTTAATAGCCTATCACTCAGGCGAGCAAAAATGTGTGGAAAAAAATGTGGAAACCCTGCTTCACTGTAATAATGGATGAAATAGATATTAAATACATATTTTATTTTGTGATATTCATCGTGTCAAAGTAGGGGGTACGCAACTCGTACACCGCTCCAAAACGTGCCTAGGCTGTTTCTGTGACACAGTCTATCTGGTCCCAACATTTCCACCTCACTGAAACAGAGAAAAAGATGAAGAGGTTCAAGCAAAGAAAGTCAGTCTTCGGGGTCACAGGGGAAAGAAATGCAGATGCCCCGCCTCAGGTCGACTGCAAAAAAGAGAGAGAATTACAAAGAAGACGGGGAGAGAGAAAGTGCAGCTGGCATCTATGGCGTCTCACTAAAGTTTCTTTCAAAGTTTGACACACTGGGTTTTGATATTAATCCTGTCTAGTCTCATTCAGTCCAGGTCCAGTCTTTAATAGCCCTGGTTTAGTCCTGTTGTCTCACTCAGTCCAGGCCTGAATAGTCCTGGTATAGTCCGAGTTAAAGTTGTGAACCTGCTCATAACAATGGCAATAAAACCTATTCTGATTCTGATTTAGTCCTAGTGTCAATAAGTCCAGGTCTAGACAAGAATTGTGTTGGTTTTGAAATAGCTGTCTAAATAAAGCTTCATATTAAAGTTGCATTTTTTTAATCTGAGAGTGAGTGAGCTTGAGAGGTGAGGGTTGATGTTAGAGTAAAGAATTGGGTTAAGTTTTGCTATGGTTTGTTGTTTGACCAAACTGTTCCAAAATAGGGAAGTGCTGTTAGTAAAGCTGTAATATACAGGAAAATAATAATAATGCATCAGTCTTATATAGCGCTTTTTCAAACGCTCAAAGTCACTTTACAATTTCATGCATTATTCATTCACTCCATACTTGGTGGGGATAAGCTACCATTGTACCATTTTGATCACTTAAAATACAGGAAATTACATCTGAATATTTAAAAAATTCCTAGGTGAGGACCCCCAGACCCCCCGGTTTAAAGAATTATCCGGACCTCACTACTTTTAAAATCCTGGCTACGGCCCTGCTTGTTTCCACTTATTTTACTCTTTCATAAGTGTGTGTGCTTTATGCACGCGAGTGACACACGCTCCAGATTAGCATGCGAGTTTACTGATGGACAATCACTGGCTGGTGTTTCACAGACTTCCATCACCACAAGACACAGCTAATTCCTTATGGGGAAAGAATGGGAGAGGAAGTGCCTCCGGAGAATTCACTTGGAAGTCATGCATTGTAACAACACATATATTTCACTACTTTTTCCTTCTATTGCTTAGGTATGGGGGATTATAGCCCGAGCGCTCATTGCCCCAACACTGCCATTGTCACACCGTTCGCCTTCAAACATAAACCTTGCGCGTTTAACTACATTTATTTCGCTCTATTTTGAGGTTGTGATCCTAACACACTACTGTTAAGTAACTCATGTGCAATAACTCCTATGCAAAACCACGCGCAATGACCTCTGTATAAGTGTCAAGGCCCTTTATACTTCAGAATCAGAATGGGTTTTATTGCCATGGTTTGAGAACAGGTTTACAAACTAGGTGCAAACGTGCGACATAAAACATATAACAAAGAGTTAAGATAAAAATAAGCTAACAAACTTTAAACTATAAGGCTATAGTGGCATGCATAAAAACATATTAAATAAATAAGATAAAATAAACGTGACATATGGACATTGAACAGCAGCGGGATTGTATTTACAGATGTGTAGGCATATAAAGTGATATTAAGTGAAATAAAGTGATTAAGTGAAAAGTGATAGCAGCAGATCTGAGAGTGGACACAACACACAGTGCAACAGAGCAGAAACATCCGTGAGTCTGTAACTAAGTTATTGGGTCTTGTTATTGTTCATGAGTCTGATGGCGGAGGGGAAAAAACTGTTCTTTTTATATCCAAGTGATGAAATGTTGTTTTTAAAAATAAAGCTGATTTTCATGTTTGCATTGCATTTGCATTGTATATTGTATATAACAAAAACAAATGAACACAAAAACGAAAAAACACCCAATTTTTGTTTTATGTAACCAGAAGTTGTCATATTTGTGCGCCAAGAGCGCCAAATATAAATGCCTCTTACATGTGCAGTATAATTTGAAAGTGCTGTTTAGGTCATTCCGTGTGGTTTCACCCAGAGCCTCCCAGGTGACCCTCTCAGATTTCGAAAAATTGCCATTTTTAGCATTAACTTATAAAAATCCCAAACTGTACAGAACATTTTTGATCATTGTTCCTGGAACTATGTTCAGTAGACATGGGACATAGCCAATTGTAGCCCTGTAAATGACTCCATTGCTGAGCTACAGCTCTTTAAAGGTCCTCACAAACGCAAAAAGCACCCGGGAGCAGAAAGGTTGCAACTCCCAGTTTTGTAAATTGTCTAATATATATATATATATATATATATATATATATATATATATATATACTGTGAGGAAAATAAGTATTTGAACACCCTGCTATTTTGCAAGTTCTCCCACTTAGAAATCATGGAGGGGTCTGAAATTGCCATCGTAGGTGCATGGCCACTGTGAGAGACATAATCTAAAAAAAAAAATCCAGAAATCACAATGTATGATTTTTTAACTATTTATTTGTATGATACAGCTGCAAATAAGTATTTGAACACCTGAGAAAATCAATGTTAATATTTGGTACAGTAGCCTTTGTTTGCAATTACAGAGGTCAAACGTTTCCTGTAGTTTTTCACCAGGTTTGCCCACACTGCAGGAGGGATTTTGGCCCACTGCTCCACACAGATCTTCTCTAGATCAGTCAGGTTTCTGGGCTGTCGCTGAGAAACACGGAGTTTGAGCTCCCTCCAAAGATTCTCTATTGGGTTTAGGTCTGGAGACTGGCTAGGCCACGCCAGAACCTTGATATGCTTCTTACAGAGCCACTCCTTGGTTATCCTGGCTGTGTGCTTCGGGTCATTGTCATGTTGGAAGACCCAGCCTCGACCCATCTTCAATGCTCTAACTGAGGGAAGGAGGTTGTTCCCCAAAATCTCGCAATACATGGCCGGAGTCTGGGGTCTCCTTTGTGCACAGTGATGACTGGTGTGAACCGAAGAGCGCATGATTTTCTCTGTAATCAATAGTCTATTAGCCAATCAAGGGGAGGGACACATTCACTTTCATCTCAAATTAGCAAAGGTCTAATGAAAAGTTCTGGAGAGACACAAAAAAAAATGTTTTGGATAGCTATAGTATCTAATTAGTTTTAAGCACTACTGTTTTGTCCATACCTGACGTTTGATACACTGTGCAGACTATGTCCTCCAGCCACTTCTATGTTTTTGCGTCTTCTTCGTGTGACCTTTAACATGCTCCTGGTATATATTTGGGGTTTGACCCACACGTCTTCCATTTGTAAATCCGATATGGGCTCTATGCAAGCAAGCGTCACATGACTTCCGAGTGGATTCTAAGTAGTCGTTTGCGTATCCTGTCTCCGTTATTTCCCTATGAGGTCTTGTCTAAAAAAATAAATAGCTGAAGATTACATGGCGGACAGTGACTTACTGGTGGACAGTCACAGCATCATGCTAAAAACATCGCGTCAGGGGCAAAAAATTCACTAGAGGAAACTTCCATGCTCATCACAGTAAGTGTTTTTGTCTGGAAGCTACCGGCTAACACGAATTAAAAATTAAAATAGCTACACGATTTTAAACGAGCCTGCCCAAAATATAATCTGCCTGTCTTTAGTATAAATACTTTTTAGACGTTTAATTTTTGTGGTGGCGTTTTTTGATACTAGCCGTTAGCGCTGAGATAAAAAGTCCTACCTCAAAAAACACAGACGTTTCCTGCAGTCAAGAATTTACATCCAACGTAATGTTTTTAACACGTAGCGAGTCACTTCGGATCAGTATCTTACTGTCAGTGATGTTTCCTTGAACTATACATTGTTTTAGACAAGACCTCATAGGGAAATAACGGAGACAGGATACATATCTGCAAACATATTTTACCTGTATTTACGTTGATATTGAGCTTCGTCCTTGCCCTGATGTTTTAAATTATTCATGTGAAGAAATGCGGGAAGATGCTATATTGCCCATTGTCTTCTCCCCTTTAGTTTGGGCTGGATCTTGTTAGTGGCACTTGCTGATTGTATATTTGTGTCTATTTACCAGAGTAAACGGAGACTGCCTCCAAAAGTTACCGCCGTGTCTTGTGGCTTCTTAATGCACCACAAACTGCACAAACAACACAACGCAGAAGTTCACCGGTCACACTTGGTGCACTTGGTGCCGTTCGACCCATGTCATCGCCAGTCAGCGGTTCCTTGGCTGTCCTCCGTGCGGCTGTCGTCTCTCCTCTGTGCATCTGCTGCCCTGCTGTTGCCGCTCCTTCCTCCTTCCTTGGATTAATGTCCAAGATGGCGCCGCGGATGGTTGCCATGGAGTTCACGTGCGTTCTCCTGTGTTTGTTTTTGTGCGTTAATCGTGTGTCCGCGTGCTCGTACACTCGTGAAGAGCTACTGAACATCAGATCAATCACCCATACGGACTTACTACCACTTTTTTTAGCGTCAGCTGCGGATTTGGTCAACATTTTGACCAAAAGAGGGAAACGCCGCCGGAGGGGAAAGCGAGCGGGAGCTTTCGTGCGTCTAAGAAGGCGAGGAGCGCGCACACCTCTACCTGGCATTTTTCTCTCTAACGTTCGCTCGCTTCACAACAAGATGGACGAGCTAGCGCTGCTAATGAGAAGAAACAGGGATTTCTCCACATCATGTGTTTTGTGCTTCACGGAGACGTGGCTCAGCGCGAAGGTCCCGGAGGCCGCTGTTCAACTGGAGGGCTTCCAGCTGCTCCGCGCGGACCGGGACCCGGGGCTGTGCGGGAAGGCAAAAGGCGGTGGAGTCACAGACACAACAGCTGGTGCTCTGATGTGTCTGTGATATCCCAACATTGCTCTCCTGCTCTGGAATATCTGATCATTAACTGTAAACGTTTGTATTCACCGCGGGAGATCGTCTCATTCATCCTGGTTGCGTACTATCTACCGCCGGGGGTGGAAGTGCACCTAGCTCAGCACACACTCGCGGAGCAGATTCTGAACGTAGAACAGACTTTCCTGGAGTCTCTCGTCATTGTGCTCGGTGACTTTAACAAAGGGAACCTCAGCCAGGAATTACCCAAATACAGACAGTTTATTAAATGCCCCACCAGAGAGGAGAACACTCTGGATCACTGTTACACCACCATAAGCAACGCATACCACGCTGTCCCCCGCGCTGCACTCAGACTTTCAGATCACGTGATGGTCCACTTAATCCCCTCATACAGACAAAAGCTCAAACTTGCTAAACCGGTAGTGTGCATATCAAAGAGGTTCACTCCTGAAGCTGTAGAGGAACTGCGCTCATGTATGGAGACTACAGACTGGGAGGTATTTGGGGCTGCTTCCATCAACCTGGATGAATACACGGACATCGTGACCTCATATATCCAGTTCAATGAGGAGCGCATCATACCAACGCAAGGATAAAGAGGTGGCATACAGAAACAGGGACGAAGTACGATACAGACAGGCAAAATACCACTTTAGAAGGGAAGTGGGAAATGCCAAATCTGTATATTCAGCCCGTCTCCAACAGCAATTCTCCTCAAACGACCCAGGAGCAGTGTGGAGGGGGCTTAAGGCCATCACAAACTATAAGCCCAAGGCCCCCCGGACTCTGAACGACCTGTCCCTCGCCCAGGGTCTGAATACACACTACTGCCGCCATGAACGCCCATCAGCGCATCACACTCCAGAGCCTCCAGAGAACCCAGCCACCTCTGCCCCCCCACCACCACCACCACCACCAACGACCCCAGCACTACATCACAGGCATCCACAGACCCTCCCCTTGCTCTCTCCATCCAAGAAGAGGAAGTGCGCTGGCAGTTCCTGAAACTGCGGAAGGCCCCCGGGCCGGATGGTGTCTCCCCCTCCACCCTGAGACACTGCACAGATCAGCTGGCTCCCGTCTTCACAGACATTTTCAACACCTCCCTGGAGTCATGCCACGTGCCGTCCTGCTTCAAATCGTCCACCATCGTCCCTGTCCCTAAGAAACCACGGATCACAGGACTTAATGACTACAGGCCGGTGGCGCTGACGTCTGTGGTCATGAAGTCTTTTGAGCGCTTGGTCCTGCCCCACCTCAAGGACATCACCGCCCCCCTCCTGGACCCGCTGCAGTTCGCCTACAGAGCCAACAGGTCTGTGGACGACGCAGTCAATCTGGCCCTCCACTTCACCCTGGAGCATCTGGACTCACCAGGAACCTACGCCAGGATCCTGTTTGTGAACTTCAGCTCTGCCTTCAACACCATCCTCCCTGGACTGCTACGAGTGTGTGTGTGTATATGACACGGGCACGAGTGGACTGGTTTTAACTTGGTTTTAGTGTGTTTTTATCTGCATGGTTTTATGTTTGATTTTATGCATGTTTTATTCTAAGCTCGTTGCCCCGCCCCTGCTAATTACGGCAAGTGGGCACACCTGGGAGGAAAGAATAAAAGCAGAAGCGGTTGGAGACAGAGGGAGGCACGTAAAAAGGTGACAAGGACGCACGGAGGCAGGCAGGCAGGCAGGCAGGCACGCACGCACGGCCTGGCCTGGCCTGGCCTGCCCCTTCGACAGGAAACGGGGACGGAACGGGGACACACGGCCACCATGGACGGAAGGGCCGTGGGCGCGCAGGAGAGGCCAGGAAGGCGGCTCGGGAGCGCTCGGGAGAGGGAAGTCCCCCGGACAGGCGCGGCGGGGTCGAGCCGCGGCGACAGACTCCCCCAGCTCACGTGCCCCGAGGCGGACCCCTGGACTTTGACGCAGCTCCTGGAGCCGCTGTGGTCGGGAGGCGCGGCGGAGAGGAAGGAGGCGAGGACTGGCTGGTGGAGGAGGGCACCGGCGATGGACGGAACATATCCACGCACCTTCTTACAGAAGCACCTTGGAGCACGCACGCCCGCTCATTTTTAGTCCCTTTTAAACCCCCAGGTTTTAACCCTCTTTGTTTTATCCCCACTTTTATACGGGCTTTTTAATGTTGCAACCGGTTGTTTTTATGGTAGTTTGTCCCCTTTTTAACATTTTATATTAAATTGTATTTTATCCTTTTAAACCATTTGTTTTATTGGCTACACCACACCCATAACATCCTCCAAATCGGACTCGAACCTGTGACATATACAGTGGGAAGAAAAAGTATCTGAACCCTTTAGAATTTTGTTAAAAAAAGGCCAGGAGACAAACATACAAATGCACTTTTTACCACGCTCGCTCCGTATCCCAATACAATCTGATTCCATTGTTAGTTTTCTAATTATCCCAACATATCACGGCAGTGCTAAGGTCCTCCCTCCAATTAAGATTTAGAATTTCTTTTATTTCTAATAGAGGGAGTGTAGCTATCGTGTGTCTGGAGTTGGGGAAAAGCGACAGAGGATTTCAAAGCTGCAGCCCAGACTCCCCACTCACAATCTTTATTTTATTTTACTTGACATTTATTTACCAAGAAAGTCCCACTGAGATTAAGAATCTCACAAACAGAGCGATGAAGTGTATTCCATTGTAAGGTCGAGTGTAGTGAGCAATTTATAGGTGAAACTAAACAGCCCTTGCACAAGAGGATGTATCAGCAGCCGTGGTCCACAGTCAGCTCAGTGAGATCTGAATTCTAAGGAAAAAATATAGTTTGAGAGAGGAGTAAAGGACACAAAAGCAAAGACCTACACAGAATCGCAAGGCTTTAGGGTGATTTTGACATATATATCGATAGGTTCTGTGTCAAAATGGTCCACAGGAAAAAATATCACAATAATAGTGCCTTATTTGTGCTGACAGGGAAATAGGTGCATGGTTAATTTATGCTTCCTATGGACACCAGAGAGACACAGGTGTTCTCCTCTGGTGCCTACGGCACCTATTTTCCTGCCCATTGCTTTGATGCTCTAATGACACTCGAATCCTGCCACACCTGACCGCAAACTCATTGGCAGATTTCCCGGCAGCAATTTGAAGCAAGTGCCCGGCTCAAAGGCACAGATCATTATCGCTAAAGTGGGTGCTTTTTGCCTCTTGGGTATAAGGCTGATTTTTTATAGTTGCACTAAATAACTATAGCAATCGTTCAGTTGTAAATTTGTCATCTGTAATGTGGTGTATTGGTAGCAATCTTGAACGCATGGCCAGCCTCATAGCTTTCTATGTCTGGCGAAAGTGGGGTTTAAAAGCATTAGCAACAAACAGATGGATGCATTTCTAAAATAAATGTTTTCACTTTGACACTTTGAGAAGAAATCTGTCAAAGACCATGACTTGCCTTTGTTGTAAAGTGTGTGACTGTAAAACCTTATTAAAAATAAAAAATAAACACCTCAAATTAAAGACACACCTTGTGATCTCGTCAGATATTCAATCACATTTTAAGCACCTTACAACAGCCAATATATATCCAAAATAAAACAAAATCAATAAAAGAGAAATGACACAGAAAACAACAGCAGTCTAGTCACTGGCTAGGTGTTAAAAGCTGCCTGAATAAATGTGTTTTTAACTGAGATTTTAACATTTAGCTCAGTGACGGATTTCAGATGTGGTGTGGTTAATTGAGGAGGAAAATGGAAAAAAAGATCCGCACAACTGAAGCATGCTCACCAATTTATTGCTCACACCAAAGCAGTGACGTTTCGGGGTCTTAGCCCTTCATCAGACTTAAAAATCGGCTCTGACACACCTGTTATATACACTGATTGTGTCATGTCACATGACACAGAGAGGTCACATGACTATTGTAGGTGTGTACAGGCGCAGCTAAACAGACAGTGAACCAGTGTGGTGTGGTTAATTCCCTTTTAGGCGAGAGGGAATATCACGTAGCCTCTGTGAGTGGTTAGTAGGGGTTGCAGGGTCCTTTTGGCAGACAAAAGTTCACAACAAATGAGTTCCCCTTCCCTTTAGCTATAATCCCATCCTTCCAAAAAAAAAAAAAGCATTAGAACGTTAGCAAACAATTAAAGTGTCAATGTAGACTCAGAGTATAGAGTATTTATAATGATAATAATAATGCAATGGTTTTATATAGCTCTTTTCTAGACACTCATAGACGCTTTAGATTGCATTATTCATTCACTCCATGCTCGGTGGTGGTATGCTACTGTTGTAGCCACAGCTACCCTGGGGTAGACTGACGGAAGCGAGGCAACCAGTCTGCGAAATCAGCCCCTCCGACCACCACCAACCACTCACACACACACACTACATTCGCTAGGCTTCCTAGTGTTACCACACGGTCTCCCATCCAAGTACAAAGTGGGGGGGATACTTTTGAAAAGTGGTTGTTTGGTCCCCTCCACTTTCACAACGTGACTTTACATTTACTAGTTTAGACTGGACCTTTTCAATAGGCTCCCTAAGGAAAAAAAAAATTAATGTGACCTGCGCCTTATTATCCATAAAAAAATATATTTTTTGTCATTATCCGCGCCAGTATTGTGTCGTCGTGGAGTCTAACTTAACAAAGTAATATCTGAATTATTAATTTGAAGGATAAATGTTTGCTTCCTTTACTCCTTGACTCAATTGTATCTGTGTTTGTGGGAAATATGAAGAAACAAGCGTTGAGATGTTTCTTTGCGATAATGGGTGTGGCTGAAGCTGAATAAATGTGGATGCAAACACGAGGGCGCCGTCTCATAAGAGCTTAATTCACTGAGTTTTTTCACAAAGCGTCATAAAGCCAGGGCTGGACAGGAGAACAGCGGCTCCACAGGTGTTTGGTTATCCGCCCTATATGTCCACCCAGCTGTGAGGAGGTGCGCTACTGAGCTGATCGAGTCTCTCATGTTTTCCTGAGCCCGATTTGGATGTAGTCCCGCTAAAGCCCTAACATACCCTGTTTTTGCCCTGACCCCCCCCCCCCCCCACATCCCCCATTTTTGAAATGTGTCCCCCCACCTTCCAAACGCTTCCAACGCCGCTGCTCTGTAGGATTGGTGCTATCAAGGAAGGAGGGGACAGGACCTGAGGGTTTACAATTGACTGTGGTTAAAGGGTCGAGATGCAAGTTTCCTTTTTTCTTTACTCGCCGATGCCACCTCAGGCCTTACGTGTAACTGCAGTCACTATGTTCAGCTTGTGATGGAGACGTTGGCATTTTGAAGCTTTTGAGTGAGAGTGCAGGCTTTTAGCGGCAGTTGTGGTGAATAGGTCTGGGCTCATTCTACACATTAGGACATTGCTGGAGCATGTAGGGGTGGAAAAATACATCATTTTTAAATTCTGTCTAGTCCCTTTAATGGTAGAATTTCTAAATTCTGTAGTAATAGTAGGAGTAGCTTTGTAAATTCAAAATGGCACTGACCCTCGATGTATTTATAATTACTTTAAAGATTGGGGTGCAATCAAGTGAAATAGATAGATACTCAATAATGAGCTCCGAGTTTAATAATCTACATATGAAGTTTTAAGAAGAACTTTGTAAGAAAATTTGATATGTGCTTATTTTTTCCCTTTTTGCCTATATCACTCTGAGCAAGACATGTCAGTAAAAGGCCTTTGTTTGGATGCTGTTGTCACACATGTGTCTTGAACACGGCTGAAAGGCTCCTTGTAAAGTGAACCTGTGATCCATGTATAATTGATGGTGGTCGAGCGTTGCCATGACACTCATTCGAGGACCACAGCGCTTTGGCACAACTCCTCCAGTGTCTGTCTTGTTAGCGTTTATCCAGACTAGAGAGATTAAATCACAACTGAATCAAAATTGCAAAACAAATGGATCACAAAGACAACAATTACGTAGACCCTGCCTACATAATTCCTCACTTTCGAAATATATGCTTTGTGAATGTTGAGTCGATGCAAACATGAGAGCGAAACCGGAAGCTTGGACATAAACACCAGCATAAATGTGCCAGAACTGTAGAAATATTTATGGGACGAGAGAATCACAGTTGAAATGCATCGTAAAGTACAATTGAAAATCCTATGACTGTGGGTCCACTGGTTACTTGTTTACGTTGCTATTTATCATATTGGGTCATGCTGTACGGCCATACCATCTCTGTATACAGGCATAACCTTGGTTCATAATGAATAAATAGGCTAATGCTACGGCTAGTCCATGTAGCCTTTAGCGTAGAGTCAGAACCCTGGTACAATCAGCCCAACAGCTGTAATCAGGAGCACTTAAGTACGTCCTGCATATTCAAAGTAGCCATGTGCTCCGGCCTTCAAAATAATACAATAGAACTGGGAAGGCCTATTGAAAATGTATGTGACTGCTTTGGAATTTCTCGCATTTCTGCCTAAATTGGTCATAAAATGTGGTCTGATCTCCATCAAAATTACAAGAATTAATAAACAGTGTCTGCTTCAACTAATACCACCCAAAAATGTACATATTGTCAAAATGTTATTGGCCGTAACATGTAAACATTCACAGGAGGGCGTCGAATAAGTAGGTACACCGCCTGAATCTCACTGAACTGCAGCAGTTTTGCAAAGAGGGATGGTCTAAAATTCATCCTGATCGTTGTGAGCGTCTAATCTGCAACTACAGGAAAGCAGTTTTTAAAGGGTCAGCCGGCTATTTATTACATGGGATCACTTACTTATTCCACGCTGTTGTGAATTTCTCAGGTATTTCTGCAAAATATAGGGTTTTGATGTTGATGTGCTGTTCCATTTTTTCTCCACACACGACGTTGTGTGTTCCTCCCAAACAATTCAACTTTTCAACAATATGTCTTGCCTCTGCCATATGTTTTACATGTTCCTATTCTAAGGCCTACACATAACATTACTCTCATTATGTGGAAGTATCACCAGACTCTCATATGATCAATGCTCTGAATACTACATTATTCAAATGTCTCTAGGCCTGTATTGCTGGTAATAAATATCTTGCAGTTGAAAATTGTCTAAAGCATTCATTAAGAAAAGCTATTAGGATGAACACTATTTTACCTGAAAGTGACAGGTATCTTCAAAAGGTCAGCTTAGTTTTTTTTCTTCTTAGAGTGGGTTTGCATTTCCCAATTAATTTTCAATCATTCAATGTGTGATCAAGGTAACAGTCTCACACAAACTGGGCCACATGGACTAACACTGAGTTAATTTCACCTCCCTCCATCTTGGCTTGGGACTTAAACAGGAGTGGACAGGATGACAGAGGGACAGGTTTAATGTGTTACTTATTAATTATTTTGGTCTTGGAAACAATGTAATGATCTCTGTATTAGAGACTAATTAGCCGCACTCTGCCCCAGTTAATGGGGTAACTACAACGTGTCAACAAATAGATACAGTCATGTGAATAATGCACCACAAATGGCTGTTTTAGTCTTATGCACCAATTCCCATCTAAACATTTTTTTTTATTTTTATTTTTTTACCTTTATTTAACCAATAAAGTCCCACTGTGATTAGAAATCTAATTTCTAATTTATGTAGGAGAAACCAGAGTACCTGGAGGAAACCTATACGCAGACACGGGGAGAAACCACTAAAGACATGTATGCGTGTACAGTATGTGAGAGTGAGTGACTGGTGGGGTCGGAGGAAGTGGTGGTGCAGATTGGCAGCTGTGCGGCCGTCAGTCTACCCCAGGGCAGCTGAGGCTACTAAGATATACCTTACCACCACCGAGTATGGAGTGAATGTAAATTGTCCTATGTAAAGTGCTTTGTGACGATGTCTGTGAAAGGCGCTTTACAAATAAAGCTCAGAAAAGATTCATGCAGAAAAAAATCTAAGACAGAGTGGTTTCCGTGGTAGTCTATGACAAGCATGTGTAACTCACATCCTTGCCTCTTTGCTAGACACCTCCAGTCGTTCTTTCATGGTGGCTGTATAAGAGGAATGCTTGTAGGATATGTGTGCCGCCTTTGCTCTTTTGTGATCCAATTTCAAGCCTCTCTTTGCTCTAAGTGGCTATAAAAGCAGTCATCCCTCTCCTGTGCATTTGTCAGGTGTAGCGTTTCCCCAGATCCCATTTATAATCAGCAGTCTCCACAAATACGCAAGCACATCTCTATATTTCTCTGTTTTCCAGCGCCCTTGTTTCATATTCCTTATCATTTGTTGTTTGGTCCAGTTTAATTTACAGTCCACTAAAACTTGCAGCTGCTTGGTATCATATACTTGTTTTATTGGAACTATCTCAAGTTTCAATTCTGGATCGAATTTAATGTTATTGTTGGACCCCACGACCATTGCAACAGTTTTTAATGTGTTTAATATCAATTTGTTTTCTTGTATCCATTTAACACATGCTTTAATTCTTCACCTAATAATCATCGCAGTTCTGTTATATATTTTGCTGATGATTACAGAGTAGACTCGTCAGCATACATTACTATTTTTGCTTTACTAAGAGCTAGTGGCATTTTATTTGTGTAAAAATTATAGCGCAAAAGCCCAAGGCAATTTAGAAGTACACAGTATCAAATTTACTTATAGTTAAAGCTGGGGTACCTGATTTTTCCTGTTCAAACAGTGACATTTTTAGTTTTGGCCCAAACTTGTTTCTAGCTCTCACAGTCCCTCCTGTGTATTCAAATTATTCAAAGAATGTAATTTCATGCACATTTCACACCCATATTCAGCATTGAGTGGTGACAAAGTGAAGCAGGGGCGGCCACCCCGGAAAAAAATTACACTAATTTAGATTGGACTTCTATCATCCATTGCTCAATAAAACTTTAGGTGAAGACAATACAACAAGGTCTGTGTTTACAACAAACTGAGGTGGCAAAAATAAATGTATTCTACAACACCAAAAAATCAGGTACCCCCAGCTTTAAAAGTGAAAACCGTCATATAACTAGAATATCATGAAAAAGTGCATTCACTTCTGTTATTCAACTTAAACTGCAAAACTAATATGATAGACTCATTACATGCAAAGTGACATATGTATAGCCTTTATTTGTTATAATTTTGATTGTAACAAGCAATCGCTGGGTTTCAGGTGACATCACAGCGTTCTAAAGGGCTTTAATATTATATAGAGGTAAAATTGTTTTGTTTTTGAGGGAATTTTTGGTCTTGTACAGAGAGATCATGGACCCAGTGACTGATATTAATGATCATCTTTGTAATTGATACATTTTCTTTTTAGATACGACTTGTGAAAGTGTTAAAAACTGTCTCCTGCCCCCCACTGGGTACTGTGACATCATCAAATTCTAGAGCCTGAAAACAATAGGCTCTTTAGAATGTTGTGACGTCACGTGAACGCAACCCATTGAAATGAGTCAAATGTGGTGAATGATGCTTTCTATATTTTACTTGGGTTGAAATGGCCTGACCCTGCCATACAGTGCTTCTAGCTACCACATTCAAACTCATTCACTGAACCCCCTGACGTCTTTGAGAAATATGATTGCACACAACAGTGACCCAACCCGTGTTAAAATATGTAAAAAATACTGTCAATATTGCCAATTCCTGTAGACATTCCTTGTAACACGGTAAATTTTTTGTGGGACAATACTACTATTTACAAAGTCAGAGTATTGAGTTGGGAGGTCTTTTAATTAAATCAGCTTGTTGTAAGGATTGTAACAAATCGGAACAATCTTTTGACTCATGCTTTGCTCACACGCTACAGAACAAGAAGACCATGTCAGTGAGATTAGCTGCTAAACAACACCATAATCCTTCTGAAATAACGTGAAGTACAGATAAAGTACAAACACATAGACACAAACGACTGATTCACTGGTAGGCAGTCACCCTCTCTGCGTAGAGAAGTGCAAGACTAGGATAAAAGGCACCTGTCAACGGAGGTCTGGACTTCACTTCTTCTCTTTCTCTGAAGTCACCAGCTGGTTATACTGATTTGTGACTAGTAACAACGGCAATAAACCCAATGCCCATCTCGGCTCGCCCGTTGCATTATGGGTAATGGAATATCTTTTGACTACCAAACAATAATGATAGTTAGCGTAAAGCAACGAAGAAAGCTCTGATTTGGACCGTTTTAACCGCTGGAAAGTTAATGATTTAAAGCGTTTTTGTCGTCGCCGTGGAGCCTGTTACAATATTAGCTTAAAGTCTATTTTTACAAACAGGGCTGCGTACGGAGATAGACAGAAACAAAACTGCCGTTTATACGAGGAAGAGAAGCTGTAAAAAGTGACGACCAGTCCTTGTTCATATAGTTGGAATAACTATGTCAGAAAAACATTCCTGACCCTTGAAGGCGAGTGTTGGACAAAGTCCAGGGTCTGAAACTGTGGCCTCATGTCGCCGATATTCACAACATTTAAACTTAAATGAGACATAAAAACATAGCATTTTTGTCAATAAGGAGGTGAACAGTAAACAAAATCTTCATCTTAATTGTAACCAGAGAGATCCACATACACACATAGGCTATGGCATCTAAATGTACTTTATTTTAATTTGTGATCTGATGGTGTACAACATAGCTAATCGGTCGCTAATTTGACAGACGGAAATGTACCCACAATAATAACATCAACACCGTTTTGGAGGTTTTCCCTGTGATTACAAGATGAATTCAAATGATTTAAAAAGTGAAGTCCTGTCGTTCCTCTGTCCGCGATGGTCCGCTTCTGCCTACGGAGCCGCCGCCCTTACTGTTCTCTCGCTTTCAAAATATTGACAACTTAAATATTTGCAAGAAATGTCACTTGAGACTTATAGTCTGTAAACCAATGCCCGTAAGCCTTATAGTTCACGGTTATGGCTCAATATTCTTCAGTGTTCACGCTCCGCTACCTGAACTCGCTCACACATTTCAATAGCGGTGGTGGTTTGTTTGGGCCGAAATTAGGAGCCTGATTGACTCATGCATGCGCAGTCGAGATGGGCATTCGGCTTATAAAAGCCTTTTCTTTGAGACAACTTCTATCTCCAGTGTATGCTTTGGCCATTTCCAAATACAGTGCCTTGCGAAAGTATTCGGCCCCCTTGAACTTTTCGACCTTTTGCCACATTTCAGGCTTCAAACATAAAGATATAAAACTGTAATTTTTTGTGAAGAAACAACAACAAGTGGGACACAATCATGAAGTGAAACGAAATTGATTGGATATTTCAAAAAATTTTAACAAATAAACAACTGAAAAATTGGGCGTGCAAAATTATTCAGCCCCTTTACTTTCAGTGCAGCAAACTCTCTCCAGAAGTTCAGTGAGGATCTCTGAATGATCCAATGTTGACCTAAATGACTAAGGATGATAAATAGAATCCACCTGTGTGTAAACAAGTCTCCGTATAAATGCACCTGCTCTGTGATAGTCTCAGAGGTCAGTTTAAAGCGCAGAGAGCATCATGAAGAACAAGGAACACACCAGGCAGGTCCGAGATACTGTTGTGGAGAAGTTTAAAGCGGGATTTGGATACAAAAAGATTTCCCAAGCTTTAAACATCCCAAAGAGCACTGTGCAAGCGATAATATTGAAATGGAAGGAGTATCAGACCACTGCAAATCTACAAAGACCCGGGCGTCCCTCTAAACTTTCAGCTCATACAAGGAGAAAACTGATCAGAGATGCTGCCAAGAGGCCCATGATCACTCTGGATGAACTGCAGAAATGTTCAGCTGAGGTGGGAGACTCTGTCCATAGGACAACAATCAGTCGTATACTGCACAACTCTGGCCACAAGCCACCTGGGAGACACACAAAAACATGTGGAAGAAGGTGCTCTGGTCAGATGAAACCAAAATCGAACTTTTTGGCAACAATGCAAAACGTTATGTTTGGCGTAAAAGCAACACAGCTCATCACCCTGAACACACCATCCCCACTGTCAAACATGGTGGTGGCAGCATCATGGTTTGGGCCTGCTTTTCTTCAGCAGGGACAGAGAAGATGGTTAAAATTGATGGGAAGATGGATGGAGCCAAATACAGGACCATTCTGGAAGAAAACCTGATGGAGTCTGCAAAAGACCTGAGACAGGGACGGAGATTTGTCTTCCAACAAGACAATGATCCAAAACATAAAGCAAAATCTACAATAGAGTGGTTCACAAATAAACATATCCAGGTGTTAGAATGGCCAAGTCAAAGTCCAGACCTGAATCCAATCGAGAATCTGTGGAAAGAACTGAAAACTGCTGTTCACAAACGCTGTCCATCCAACTTCACTGAGCTCGAGCTGTTTTGCAAATATTTCAGTCTCTCAATGTGCAAAACTGATAGAGACATATCCCAAGCGACTTACAGCAGTAACCGCAGCAAAAGGTGGCGCTACAAAGTACTAACTTAAGGGGGCTGAATAATTTTGCACGCCCAATTTTTTCAGTTTTTTATCTGTTAAAAATGTAAATTTTGTTTCACTTCATGATTGTGTCCCACTTGTTGTTGGTTCTTCACAAAAAATTACAGTTTTATATCTTTATGTTTGAAGCCTGAAATGTGGCAAAAGGTCGAAAAGTTCAAGGGGGCCGAATACTTTCGCAAGGCACTGAACTATTCTCGCGTGATACAAAAGAACCAAGTCCTAACATTGTGATGAAACCAACTTTCCAACCCATGACCTAGACGCACAGTAGGAGTTGCAGCCGGGGAAAGGCAATGAATAACACATTTTCCTGTCAGTCCAAAGTCTTACAAATTAGTGAAAGACCAAAAACCCACTTTCCCATATGACAGGAGAAGTTAATGATTTGGCTTTGTGCAAACATTTAACAATGTTAATTGATAAATGTTCTCACCAGGGATGAGAGCAGACGACAGTGAGAAGCCTTCAGCTATGGTCCGGTATGTCCAGCGTTTGGTAAGTTCTCCTTCTCCTTCCTAATTTTTAATGTTGTAGCAAACCATTTCACATTTGTTACATTTGTTGTACTGCATGTTTAGCTTGAGTGTCCTCTAGTCTTCGCGGCCATTTTCATCTGTGGCATTGGAGGGACATTTCAATATGGATTCTGTATATCTTCGTTGACCTCTCCCTCCACAGTGAGTCATTTAGGATTGTAAAGTGCATAAGACAGACACTACAATGTTTGTAATTTAGAAAAAAAGAAAAGTCTTAAATTGTTCTGGATCTATATTTTTGGCGAGACTGATTATTTTACAAGTTCTAGAAAGTTTTGATTTGGAACTATAACATTTCAACCTAACATTGTCACATTAGTGTTGTAAAGCTAATGTGACAGCATCATCCAATCGGAACCAAGATCATTTAAAAAACCTTTCATATGTAATTAAGTAAGTAAGTGCTTTATTGTCATTGTACAAGTGTATAACGAAATAGTGTAAAACATCCAGTCTGATTATTGAAATGAAACAGACTGCGAGTTAATACTTATGTGTAATGTGTGTTGCAGTTCCTCCAGGAGCTGGTGAACATTACCAGTGTCCACAGATACGGTGTTGACCTGGAACAGTGGCAGATTTCTCTCATCTGGTCATTTATTGTGTCAATTTTCTGCGTTGGAGGTTTACTGTCTGCACTGTTAGCAAATGCTCTCATTTCCAAATTTGGCAGGTCAATCAATATATATATAATATTTTATTTTTATTTTGCAATTTCATTGGATATTTACAAAATGTCTCTGTTGTCCTCTAGGAAAAAATGCCTTTTACTGAACAATATTCCAGCCTTAATTGGAGCTGTGCTGATGCTTTCAAGTAAAGCTGCCATGTCTTTTGAGATGATATTCGTAGCACGCTTTATATTTGGCATGAATGCAGGTAAAACTTAGAATTTGCCTTATGGGGCGACACTGTCATTGTGTCCTTGGGCAAGACACTTCACCCCACCTTGCCTCCAGTGCCTGCGTACATTGGTGAATGAATGAGAGTGTGAATGGGTGACTGGTTCCGTGCTGTAAAGCGCTTCAGGTGGATAAGTTGAAATCATTTACCCTCTCTCAAAAAGTTTTTTGTGATACCTTTTCAGTTTGTATTCCTGAATTGACTGGTTCATTGGTCAATCTGCGTTGACCGCTGTTTTTTATATGGATGTCCTAGGACTCAGTCTGATAGCTCATACCATTTACCTGGTGGAGTGTGCACCCAAAGAGCTGCGGGGAATGGTGGCAGTCACGGCGGCTACATTCGTTGCTTTGGGAAAATTTTGTGGTCAACTCTTAGGACTCAGGTAAGAGCGACACTACACCAGACATACACACAATCTCCAGTTTAGAATAAACACAGATTAGAATGAACAGAGATTAGTATGGCTATTAAAACACAGCGCTTTTACTTACACTACTTGCAATATCTTGAAGAATTAGTACTAAACTAGTGGGGTGTCAGGACCCACCATTACCTTAGGACGACAAGCCACAATCCCTAAAAGTTTAGCTTGATTAAATTAACAGAGTGTGATATCTCCACACTGTGTTTCGTTAATTGAAGAATTGAACAAGCTCATTCTCAAATTTGAAATCCTGATCAAGGTAGTGTTTTACAACTTTTTTCCGTAGTTGAGCCTCGCAACCCACTGAAAACGATTTGGTTTTCAGGTTGCTCGTCTCACTATGCATAAATATTGAAGTGACAAAGCATCATGTAATATAGTACCTTGGTAAAATGGTCAATTTAATATAGTACCTTATATTTAATAATTTTTCTGGTGCTGCGTATACTGTGATGTGTTCAGAAACCCTTCTCTGCTGTTTTCCCCTCAGTGAGTTACTTGGCTCCAGAGAGCGGTGGCCCTGGCTGCTGGGTTTCACTGTTTTGACTTCATTACTGCAGCTGCTCACTCTGCCGCTGCTGCCAGAATCTCCAGGATTCCTCCTGCTGGCCAGAGGAGACCGCGAGGCCTGCGAGAGAGGTACAGGCAACAGTGGAGATCATTTCCAGCTAAAAAAAAAAAAAAGTTGAGAGCCACAGGCCTCTTTTAACATTCATTATCCTATACATTTATTATGTACTTAAATCAAGAATCAAATGTTTTACACCAAACCCTACATTAATCGCGTGTTGAAAAAATATGAAAAACACAGGCAAATAAGTTTTGGTCTGTGGTAAATTCCAATCATTGCCTTTTGATAAAGAAATTTCCAGCCAATAAGCCTGATGCATTTTCTTTAAGTACATATAAAGCTTAAAGATATTTTTAGAATCAAGGCAAGGCAACTTTATTTATACCGCTCATTTCGTACACAAGGCAACTCAATGCGCCTTCAGACTTTATTGCAATAACATGGGTATAAATTGAGTGGTATGAATACTTTCTGAATCCCCTGTATGAGTATGAGTGTGTGGACCTTAACTACAATTTGCCTTCGATTACCTTTTCTCTCCAAAATAAGTAAAGTTCAAACTCACACCATAACTTTTGCCAACCTCTGTCTGACCCTTTGCCCGTCTCCTTGTTATAAGCTTTGAAGAGGCTGTGGGGGGACAGAGACTATAGCCTGGAGATGGAGGAGATGCTGAAGGAGAAGGCAGTGCAGCAGGATGTGGGCAGCAGGACAGTGCTGCAGCTGATGAGGAACCGAGACATCCGCTGGCAGCTAATCTCAGTCCTTGTCACTTTCACCACCCTTCAGCTCTGTGGCATCAACGCTGTGAGTCACAGGTGCCCCCTTAAACATGGCCTTTACGAGGTACACTCATCTTTCAAAGGGGACATAAGTGGCTGATGTCACTTTTGACACTGTTCCCTTATCAAAGTCAGGATTAGAAATAGTGAGGTCCATATGAGGTCCGTTCCAGGAAATGTTGAATTGAACATAGGGAATACGTTTTTACTTTGTATGGACGACTACAATTTTATTGAAAATAAACTGAAAATGTTCTGTTGATCTTTCATATGAAAAAAACTGCTTCTTAATTTACAATAAATTACAATTGTTATTTCTGTTTTAAACATGCCTTGTCTGCTCTTAAAAGTAAAACTTCATATAAGCCATGGAGTTTTCAAAAGCATACATTTATCCTCCTCATGCCTTGAGCACTGCTATGATTGACAGCCGTCTCTGTGGAGACTCACAGAAAGGGGCGGAGTTAAGCTTGCTGTGTGAGAGGAGACACGATTTTACGATTTAGCCATTATCCACATGATGTGTTTTCAAAAGCACGAATTAATCAAATTAATTCGATTTATCGCCCAGCCCTAATTGAACAGATGCAGTTTAGTGCAATCTGGTGTATTTTAGATGATTGTATTTCATTTTAATCAGTCTTATTATACAGTGATTTTTCACTTAATTATTAAAGAGAAAAAGCCACTTTTTTAAGTTAATTGATATTTGTTATCCAATTTAAATGTAAATAGACTTATCTTAATATAAGCACAGATTATTTTAATTTACCAATTTAAATCAAGATTTTTTTTATTATTATTTGTACTTATTTCTAGATTACTTGCTACTCCATCCATCCATTTTCTTCCACTTGTCCGTTGCCGGGTCGTGGGGGCAGCTGTTGGAGCTGCCCAAATCACATCGCACCAGCCCCTATGGCTCCTCCTGCAGGTGGTGGGTCCACAGAAGGAGATTACTTAAAGCTTACTACTTATGACTTTTATGATATTACTATATTTATATACATATATTATTTTATCTGTGTTTCCCAGTGGGGCCCCCTCAGTCCCTCTGCTGTGGGGCCCCAGTCCCTCTACTGCCTGTGTAAGCTCCGCCCCTGCTCCTGGTCTGTCTGAGAGAGGACACAGGCTCCAGACATCACTAAAAACATGTGCAATAGGTGAATCCTCCAGCCAGGTGATTTTGACCCTCAGCCTGGCTCCACATCATGGAGAGGTTAAATGCGGAAGATACATTTCCCTATGGAGACAAAAAAGTATACAAACAAAACACAAACAAACCTAAAACCTTTGTCAGGATTCATGACTTTCTGTTTCACAGGAAATATTGTTTGGAAAGGCCATCATGGCAACTTTTTTGTGCCACTTTTGCTTTGTTACTTTTCACTCCACAAATGCCACCCAATTCCATTTAGATATTCTGTCGTAAACAGGCTACGTCATAGGCGCCGATCCTGTGGGTGCTGCGGGGCTGGAGCACCCACACAAATCTTTGGGCACCCAGGCAAATTTGCCCCGATTACAAAATGATTTAATAAATAACACCCAATCTGTAAAGCCGCTACTCAGTTTAGTTTCTCCCAAATACACGAGCGCGGGCTGTTCTTAAAACTGATAGAGCATTCACGATTGTTTGTTTCACTCGTTTAGCTCCATAGGTAGAGCACAGGGCTCATATGGCCGAGGTCCCAACCACAAGACCGCTGGTTCGATCACAACCTCGACTTTTTTTTTTAACTGGGCACCCACTGGGAAGAACATAAATCGGCGCCTATGGGCTACGTGTCTGATTGTAATCAAATTAAAGATGGCTAAACGCTGGGGAAGGCACAAATGCTGTTATTGAGGCGCATTGAAGCTACTGCTTACTTCAAAGTGAGTGTTGTGTGAACTTTAGACAGAACAGCATGAATAATGAATAGCGCGAGCTGCCTTTATACTGTATAACAAGTTTAGTTGAAGTCGAAGATCAACGTTTTTGTGTCTAATTTGCGCTCTGCTGTTGAGCGTCTGATACGTACTCGCACTTCTCCCCTTTCTCAAACATAGATCCACTGTCTGCTGGAGCGCACTCACAGTATTTATTGACTCAGTAGGTAGCGCAGCAATTATAGGTCCTGGGTTCGATCCCCACCTGGTCGTGGCCTTTCTGTGTGGAGTTTGCATGTTCTCCGTGTGTCTGTGAAGGGGTACTCCGGGTACTAGGTGAATCCTCCAGTCAGGTGTTTCTGACCACCAGCCTGGCTCCACATCTGGAGATGGGTCCCTGGGTGCAGCACTGCCGCTGCCCACTGCTCCCTACGGGTTGTTCAGTGGTGTAGAGGGATGGGTTAAATGCAGAGGACACATTTTGATGTACAGTATAATGACAAATAAAGAAACAAACAAAGTAGAGAGAGGGAAAAAAAGACTGAATAACTACTACTACTCAGTCACCTCAATGGTTGCTACAGCCATGCATACATTCCAGTATCATGAGCTTCATTCACGCAGGTTTTGGTGATGCTGTTTACTTCCTCTACCACAGAAAACTCTCTAATCTGTATTGCTGGTTTTGTTGTTCTAATTTGACTAGCTTTTTTTCTGCATTTTATTATTAGCTACAATTATTATATGACTGTAATATCTGTTAATTAATGTACACTAAAGCAGAAGTAATCCGAAAATAGTTTGCAAATGTTTTATAGAGCTCAACAGTCCCACCCAGGTCCGGAAGAAAAAATCCCATTCTTATTTCTAAAAAAATAAAAGTTTAAAAGTACGATGCAGACTAATAAGCTGTGGGCTAACTACCGGCCATCGCGCGAATACTTTATAAGAAAGAAAACACTAAAAACTTTAAAATACGGCAAAGGCTTTTTAACTTTTCAGTTTATAACGTTTTAAATAAATCTTTAATTTAAAATGGTGTTGTTTATGCCCATGCAGGAGTTAGTGCTATTGTTAATATACTATGAAAGGAATGGGACTTTACCTCTAGCACCCATGTTACTGGACTGGTGAGCTCCATATTATCCATTATTATTTGTGCTAATACTGATTTCTTGATATTTTGTATAACATGTCCCAAATCTAAGGGACAAGCCTAGCTGCTACTATCATAAATATATCTTAATATCTTTTTTTTTCCTTCCTGTGTCCTTACACTGCACAGTGGACTTATCTCTCATACTGCCCATTTTCTTTTCTGCTGCAGGTTTACTTCTATTCTTTTGAAGTGTTCCGTCAGGCGGGAATCCATGAAGAGGACCTTCGTTACGCTGCTCTGGGGACAGGCCTGTGCGAGCTGTTTTCCTCTGTTAGCCTGGTGAGCCATCCCAGCATGCCTCAGTGCAACTCACTGTGACCTTTCAAAGCCATTACAGTGGTTACATGTGCACTTAAGATGCTGGACCAGTCCCATTTTCTCACTACTGTATCATCACAGCGCCTCCCTGTGGTGTAATGATTTCCTCTCTTCTTTGCTTGCAGTTTTTCACAGTTCAGTCCACAGACAAAAAGATGCTACTGTTTAGAGGTTACATGGGCATGTCTGTAACCCTGGCGCTCCTCACCCTCACCATGTATCTGCAGGTAATACTACATCATTTTTAAAAGTATTTAGTTTATTTGATATGGGCCGATGCAAAAACAAAGACAGACTGTATCAGAGGTCTGATGTCCATCACAGTGCTTATAACAGGGCTTTTATCGACTGCTAAACATACAAGACATGTTAGAGAGGGCGCTACCAGGTCTTCAGAGGTGAGTAAAGTAGCTTAAAAAATACTCAACTAAGTGTAACTTTATTTTGAAAAAGGTTTACTCAAGCAGAGGTAAAAAGTACCGTATGGTAAAACTACTAAAAGAAGTACAATTGCTTCAAAAAGTTTCTCAAATGTGTGTGCTTGAGTAAATGTAACAGTACTCTGTAGGTCTCTGATGCTGATGATGTGTGTGAGTAAATGTTCAGAGTGTCTGCTGGTGCAGATCTCTACAGCTGCGTTTCTGTCGGTCTACCCGCATGTGTCAAACACAAGGCCCGCGGGCCGCATGTGGCCCATGAGATGATTTCATGTGGCCCTTTGTAGAACATACATTTCTGACTATGTAAAAAAAAAGTAAGTCTCTAGCCCATCCGAGTTATGATTTTTTTTAAAGCAGGGGTGTCAAACTCGCTTTGGGTCGTGGGCCGAAATTCAGCCAGCACGGCGGGTTGCGGGCCACATATATTGTGAAGGACTGTGGCCTAATAAACAACCCACTTACACTTATTGCACTTTATCAGCCTGTGTCATACGTTTGTCAAAGTGCTACTTAAAGTCATTATTAATTTACTCCACACTCGATGGTGGTAATTTACAATTGTAGCCACAGAATTCCACACGTGTCCAGCAGAGGGCAGTGACATAATAGGAGATCAGGATATGAACAGCATATTATGGTAAATGATCCGGCTGCCCCAGGGCAGCTTTGGCTACAATAGTAACTTACCGCCATCAAGTGTGGAGTGAATGAATAATGACTATATGTAGCACTTTGACAAACGTGTGACACAGGCTGATAAAGTGCAATAAGTGTATGCAAGTCGTTGCTATTCATTAGGCCACAATCCTTCATAATATAGGCGGCCCGCAACCCGCCGTATGGGCTGAATTTTGGCCCACGACCCAAAACGAGTTCGACAAACCAGCTCAACCACAAAGGGCAGCAAATGTAGCTTACCAACACCATGGGTGGACTGGAGTAAATTTAAAATTGTCTAGTGTAAAAGCGCTTTGTGGCCATGTCTGTGAAAGGCCTTATACAAATAAAATAATTTTCCTTCCCCAACAGTTTTTCACATTATCTTGACATGGGTTTTAACAAATCATTCCTAAACATTTCTCCTTTATTTCACCTGTACAATACTTTTCCCGTTAATTTGGACCTGCAGAACAGAGTCAGCATCAAAAGAGTGAATTGTTTGTCTCATTATTTAAGTAAGAAAACTTAACGTCAAGGGACAATGTACAGAGACAGAAAAACAATGCACTTATTATTTTCATATAATGCTGCAATAATTTTAACTTGCGTATCATACCTAGGTTAGTGGTTTTCAATTTGTGTCTCAGGACAATGTTTAGTGGGTCAGCCTTTGCCAGAAATTTCCTATTACATATGGTCAATGCTGTAATCAACAGAAAATACTGCATACCACATTTTGATTGTTAAGTGAATGCTTTGTTTAGGTAGATTGAAGGTGGATCCTGAAGGTTGAGAACTGTATTCGACTGATCATTCTTTGCATTTTTCCTAGACATATCTCAAATGGATGCCTTACTGCAGCATGGTGTTGATATTTCTATTCATATACTTTTTTGCGAGTGGAACATGTAAGCAGTTAATATTTATATTTTTTTCTAGTAGCATCAACAGTATTTCAATTTAAGGGAAAACAATGGGTATAAAGTCACCCGGCTCGATTCTTTTGCAGCAGGAGCGTCCACTCCTCTTCCAGGGGAGCTGTTCACCCAGGAGTTCAGGTCTGCAGCGTTCACGGTGGCGACCTCTGTCTCCTGGATCGGCCTTTTTTGCGTGGGGATGATCTTTCCAATATTAGCTGTGAGCATATATTCATTTTTTGACCCACACTATTGATTGAATTACTGATTTTTTTAAACATTTTCTTTTTGCAGGAAAAAATGCATTACTTCTGCTTCCTGATATTCCTGTTTTTTTGTGCATCCACTGGTCTTTATGTGAAATTTTACATGCCCGAGATCAAAAACCTTTCGCCTCTAGAGATTGCTGCAGAGTTTAAGAAAATCCATTCCAAACCGTTAAAAACACATTCCAATGAGCACACCTACAAGTACAAAACACGTGAGACAAAGTTATGACGGTGTTTGCTCCAATTGGCTCTGAACATCCACTAATATGATTAAAAACTATAGTCCAATAAGGTTTCTCTGCCCTTAACGCCTGAATTTATTTCCAATTATAAACAAATATATATCAGTGTTTTTGCTTTCCAGCTGATGTTAAATTAAGTGGAGATTGTTAATTTATCTGTAGCATATAGTACAGATATAGTTTTAGGTATGTCGCTAATTAGCAACAACAGGCATAAAAACAGGAGCTCACTGCTGCTGCTACTTTCATCACCTGATATAGGAAAAAAAAAAGAAAAAGCACTTTAGAAAGGTGCAATTTATCTACATAACAGACATGTCACCATTTGTATTACTAATTATCATATTTTACTCCCTTTTATTATTCATTGTACATACGATGCCTCTATTTACCATTAATTATTTTCAAATTATATTATAATTGCACATTATTTTCAGACGGTAGAACTCTTGTTTTACCGGCGCTTATAAGCGGTGCTCGACTCCTGGCCGCCCAGTAACAGTAAACAGGCCTTGTATCACACGTGGTCCGCGCCTCCGTGGTCCGCGCCTCCGTGGTCCGCGCTCGTCTACCCAGGCTGTCGACTTCCCCTCACGCGTTGCTGCCGTACGCCTGTGCCGTCCTGAAAAAAATATATTGTTCCTTCATGAATAAAATGTTCCATAACGCATTACAAGTCTGTATTATTTTCTGGAAAATAAGAAAAGACAAATGAACAGTGCACTGTAAATTCCAACTCATTCCAATTACTTGGAATAGTGTGTAAACCTGATGCATTGTGGTTAAACCAAATGTTAAGCAATGCTAGTATGATTAAAAAGGCTTTCACAGTAGGCCTTACAATACATGTTCTGATTACTTGACATGTTAGTACTGACAACCTGGAATTCCTTGTACTGATTACTTTTGTCACTTAAAGGTGCTATGCGCAACGTTTTTAACAGTTTTTCTAACCCATACATGCTTAAACAATTGCCTGATGTGCTGAATGAGTTCCTCTCTGATCACTGTGATTGCCACTATAATCCTGTGAAGTCAAATAAATAAGAGGGATTCGGGCTGGAATCTTAAGGTTTGAGCCTGGGCGTGACGTCATGCGCGTTCATTATCCGTGATCAGCGAGGACTCCAGCGACTTTTGCGAAAGTAGAGGATCGATTGTAAGAGACTGGACTCTAGTTCAATCATCCCAAACAGCAACGCAAACTCCACGTAAGATAAAGAAGATAAAACGTTTGTCTAGTGCAACCAAACGGGGCAAATTGGAGTCAGACAGGCGTGGGAGTAAGACGAGAGTCAACATCGGAAAGACGTTCAACAAATGGGGAGACTTCAGCTCCGCTCTCGGGCTCAATTTGGCTCAGTTGGCTTTCTTCTTGCTAAAATGGTAAGATACAGTCTGTAATGTCTGATGCGGTATATTTATGTCAACAAATGGCGATGCGTAATATGTGTAATGTACGTGTAGTGTAGCGTTGGCTAAATGTACAATCAGATTTGGTTTTATTGCCATTGTCAGTGAACAGGTTCACAAACTAGGAATTTTCTTCGAGGCAATCGTGCAACATATAACATAAAAGATGCTAACTATGTTTTTGTGTATGGTCTACCGGTAGCCTTTTGTGTTTTGCTAACGTCTTCAAAATGATCGCAAAATGCTAAAAGATGCTCATGTCCTTGACCAACACGCCCGACCTTTTCGGCAAAATCAGTAAATTGTTCCCGGGAATTACATTTTGCATGTAGTTTTATTATATGAGGTATGTGGGGAGAAAAAAATATTACTTGATAGGCTAACCTTGCTGTTACTGTGTACTCGATTCTAATCAATTGTTATTTGTGAAGAGCGCAACCCATATACATTTTTAGTCATTGTCAAACATTATTGGCTAAGATACTGTATGTTTTCTTTTGCACAGGATAGAGTTTGAGTGAGAACTGGCCACAGACCCATATGACTCCGATTATGTCGCCCCTATATCTTTGTGGTATGTTTTTTCGTAATGCAATTTCTACAGTCTTTTCCTTGTAAAGGTGTGATAAAGTGTGTATGTTTTTGTTACACAGCACTGGTGGTCCAATGCAGAATCAATTGGATGACCATCCCATCATTGGGTTTGAAGAAGCTGTCATGGACATTTGCGACTGGGACTTCAGTTATAGTGGAGTGGGTGAGTACTAAATGGCTATGTAGTGTTTTATAAAAAGTTATGAACAACAGTATCATTTTTAATGCTTATTCTTTATCTGCGTAGTTTTGCCCATGCGGACACAAGTTGTGGATGTGGAACCGCCAGCCATTGGTCAAACATGGGATGCAAGGACTTTATGCTTGCAGCAAACGGGCTATTGTCTGGGAATAATTACACTAAGATCGCCTTCTTCTTCAAATACATGAACATGAGAATGGTGGCATCTTCTGTGGGATACATACACATTTCTACTGCGCACCAGTTGTAAGGGAGTTTTGGACAGAGAAGAGGGCTGCCATTATCAATCGATTACAGACAAAAAACAGTGTTGTTGCCCTTGGTAAGTTATAAACTGCATTTATTTGCAAATTCTCAAATAGCTGACATGCATCTGTATTTCTATTTAAGCTGACGGACGAATGGACTCCTCGGGTAATTCAGTGGTTTATGTGCTTTGTCTCTGGACTTTATTTTCCGTAAGTAAATCTGAATAATTTTTGTATTTGAGATAATGGTAGACATTTTCTAATATAATTGTGTTTTATAACAAAGAGGGAGAGAGGGATTCAAGGAGAGGGGTGTTTTCCATTCCCTCCCGCCCTACCCCCTCGATCTACCTTTTCATATGAAGCCAGGACATTTCTTGCGGCGTTGGACTACAACCACCACAACCACCGACCAGTGCATGTCAACAACAAAGGCCAAGTGTCGTAAGTGATTACTTTATGACTTTCCTATATAATGCATGTTTTGGGAACTAATGTAATATAATTTGTTCTGCAGGCAAGAACGACTCTACAGCAAGAAGTCACAAACCGGGTACAAAGAGGCAAAAGACTAGAGTTACATCCCTGACCTGCAGACAAACATTCTAGGAATACGACTCCAGTCTGCAGGAGAACTCTCAAGAAGACAAAGGTTGAGACCAGATGACCCTCGGTTTCTGGAACCCCTGTCTGGCATTGTGCCCCCTCCTACAGCTGATCTGGTGCAGTCACAAGTCCACAGAGGGCAGATATGTTGTGTTAGCTTTTCATTGTTTTACAAGGAACATTTGTTTTTTCTTTTGGTATTTCATTTGTTTTAGCCACATCACTTCAATGTCCCTTTCCATAATAAAATAACTGTTCTAATGGCAATGCATGTTTTGTTTTTCTAGGAGATGCCATCAGCTCCCTGAACAGACTCCAAGTCAAACATAAGCAGTGCATATTAATTTATTTTTACAAACATGGAACAAAATATTTACAATAAAGCCGTTTCTTCCCTAATTCGTAGCCATATTTTCTGATGTGCTCCCTACTTGTTTATTGCCTGAATTCTTTATGGCCAACATAAATGCCAAAAGGGTCAGGACAATTTTCTGTCCTCCTCACTGATCAGTCTAGATCTTGATTGTCCTCTGCCCCTTCCCCCGGCCTCCTTCCCTGCCCCTGCCGCCCTCACTGCTGTCCTCAGTGCTTCTCTCCACAGGAACATCAAAATGATTCGAGCTGGAATTCTAAAGGAAAAAATTAAATATGTTGTTATTGTGATAAAATACATGCTGTATTATTCTACACATCGCAGGAAAGAAAATACAATGATAAAGGGGTACTTATTTTACTTCCCTCATATTGTACAGCAGGCCTTCTATTTACTATAGCAAATAACTGTATTTTCATCTACATCAAGTTTGCATAACTACCGGCCCATGCACTGTCTATTTCCCTGCAAATATGACCTTGTACTGTGTGAACTAATTCCATGTCATGTGTATAGGTAACCTTTTTTCCCCCTTCTAAATGTATAAACTAGTGAAACTTGTTTGGGGCACTGCCCAGGGACAGTAGTTGAAAAGTATTAGCACAATTCACTGAAATATTTATCACTGTGTACTGTCCCTGTCAAAATACCTAATAAATAAATCAGCACTGTTGTAGGCTATTGAGGTAAATCAGTTCAGCTTTGTGGAGTGTGATGTAAAATGTGTGTAAGCTTCATAATTAGAATAGAATCACAATTAGACTATTTTGAGCAAATTACTTTCTAATAAGGATATACTGCTAACGGAATATACTACTTAACAGATCAACGGGCTAAACCACCGCAAATATTCGGAGGATTAGGCTGCTTTAGCTTAGAATCAGCGCCATATGATTATTAGTTTATTAGCTTGAGACATTTTAGTACTTTTTTGACCAACTAATAGGGTCTTGGGTGTGCTATTCAAAATAACTTGCAGATTTATAACTTTCTTACCTCTGTAGACATTACGTCTCTAAACAAAACATTTGTGCAATCGCGGTCCTTGATATGTTCTGAACAGCGTGGTCCATGAGCGTGCACAACTCTGGATGCAATTCCGCTTATCGCCAAAGGGGTCATAGTTCTGCAAGAACTCAGAAACTTGCGTTTAAATATCATCTTAACCTGTACTATTTTTCTTAGTAATGGTTACTGGAGTATTCTTGTTCTTACAACAATGGGCCATTTATGGTTTACTTGTTATTCCCATTGACAAGTTTTACAAATGTATTATAAATTATAAATGGTCTATCAACTAAATACAGTGTTGTATGAAAAAAAAAAAACATAATTATAAAAAATCAAGTTATTTAATATTGCACAGTGTAAAACACTTGTTTCAAAAACAGTCACTCCAAACAAACAGGTCGATTAGCTGACACAGGAGTGGACACACATAAAACCATTATTGTTATTTCACATCCAAATGACGGCAATTTATCGAAATACAATGGTTAGTGACGTCTTACCAACAGCCTGAGTGCTAAGTAGGTCTCAAAGTTTTCTCAGCAGTTTATGGTTCTATGAATGAAAAAAAAGCCCTATTCGCACAGGATTACAATTACCTAATGATTGCAGGTAAAAAGTAAGGATTACGGACGTCGTCTAAGTTTTATGACAATCAGGGTTATGGTTACAAGATAAATTCCCCTTACAGATAAGACGGGGCAGGAGTAGAGGACACTGGGTCCTCAATGTATTCAGTACTGACCAATCCTTTGTAAATGGTAGAGAATCTTGATAAATCTCTTGCTGGTGCTTATTATTGTAAGTAAAGCAGACTTTACAGTGTACTTGAGAATGAACGTAAGAATAACAGGATTCTAAATAATCATTACTGGCATCATGTAAAGTTGAATACTGTACTTGCAAAACATTGTTTTTGGAAAATGGAAAAACAATTAATCACAATGTCTGCGTACACTGGTGTATGAATGGGTGAGAGGATCCTTGCTGTAAAGCGCTTTGAGTGCCTAATGTAGGTGGAAAAGCGCTATATAAGTTGAGACCATTTACCATTCTTCTTACATAGAATAGAGCCTGATTACTGCAAATGGCTGGTCTCCATTTAGATGCTGTATTACTCTTAATTTCATGTAATGACAGCAATTACAGTCCTTAAGTATCAGTCTACAACTTCACAGCTAACCATCAGAATGCCCAATGGTACAAAATGTTGAGTTATATTATAGATTCAATAAACCTTAAAGCCTACTGAGAAAAAGTAAATTGAAAAAATCTATGCGCTATTGAGAGTGAAGCAGTAGGCAAGGCAAGTTTATTTGTAGAGCACGATCCATTCATAAGGCAATTCAAAGTGCTTCACAGTTGCATAAAATTACAAGAAAGCAGATAAAATCAATAAAAGTGCAGATACAATACTTTCAGAGAGTCTTTTACTTTTAGTAGAGGAAAAGTGCCAATAAAGTAAGCTACATCTGTGTATTTTTTAAGAATGCAGCGTGGTGGAGTTGAAAGTAAGACCAGATATGACCAACCCAACTTACGCAGGCATTCAGCCTTGTTCCAAATGTGCGTGTCCCTGATAACACAATCTCCTCAAATTTAAAACCCTTCTGACCATGATGACAGGCAGGGTGTCCCCCATGACATCATACGTGGGCTGAGGGAGGGGTCAGAGAAAGAAACCAAGACAGAAAAACATCCAGATGCTGTTAAATACAAGTGCAAAGTTTGGGAACGGGCATGCACCCGTATTGCCTGACAGCATACAGGCAGCTCACCATGGCCACAGCGGACTGTACTGACATCAGCATGTCGCCTGAGGAGCCACGGGCCAAGAGGGGCCCCCACCAAAAGTGAGTCCATGTCAGGCAGCAATATACATGGGGCGATGTTTTTTTTTACTTTATTATAATTAACCAAGTATTTTGGGTGGCTTTTATGTCCATTTAGTAATATAACAAGCAGAATTAACTATAAACTGAAACCGTAATACTTATTAAAGTCACAATCCCTTTAAAGATGTCCGAAGCAACTTGTGGCACAGGAGAAAATGGGGAAACTTATAGTGTGTAACATAGTCATTAGTCATAGTGCATAACTGCACACATATCATACCTGTATGTATCGTAGAGAAGGATTGTCAAAGTTGTCATCTGTACTGGTTGTTTAGAGTAGTGGACCATTCAGCTTTCACCACAAAGGATTTGTCAACACTGAAAACCGAAACATCCACTACTTAAACCTATTACTTGCCACCTTAGGGTTAGGTTTAGCAATTATGCATATCCAAATCTCAAAGCGTATTGACTGGAGAGCTTACAGCCGATATGCCAGATACCTCATTTGAAAGCCAAGACCTTCTAGTTTCTTAAAATATGTGTGAGAGCTGTGTGAGTGAAACAAAACTTGCATCACATTTGCCGTCCCTGACCCTAATCATAACCCTAATCCTTGACCCTAATCCTAGCCCCCAATCGGGGGGTCGGCAAGTAACAGGATAAACAGTCTACAGTGGAAAACTACGACTGAGAGCCTACAAAAACATAGCCGTAACTATGTATCTAATTTTAAGCAATGGTGTTAGTGTTAAAACTAAGGTGTAACTAAGTGTCCTGTTTAGAGTGTAAAGTTTACAAGTCTCTCCATTAAATGCATTCTCTCAACATTTATCCCAAGTATTGAATGTGGACTGTCAGAACAAGAGCATGTAGGTAAATTATTTACAGTAATTGTATATGTGTTTGCCTAAAAGTCTCTTCTTCATCAGGCAGAGACTGATACCCTTCAACAGCACAGTAACACCACTGTAGTGCAGCCAACCAGCACATGTCAGCAGCTGCTTTTTAAATAGTGATACTAAATAGTGGAGCTGAGGAGAGCTTACGGACCATGATAACATCTCACAACCTCCACCCTGACACTCACTCCCTCAGACAGCTTGAACGAAGTACAGAGTCAGCAAAGCAATAATGTAAAGCGCTGTAAGTGCCTAATGCAGGTGGAAAAGCACTGGACCATTTACCAAAATACTGTCAACTTAACTGAACATGTCACCAAAAATTTTAAATAATGTGTGTAGTACAACTTTATTTTTTGTTTTTGTGATTCGTTTACAGGATCTTTGTGAACAGAAGTCTGACGCTAGAAAACATAAAATGCTACGGTTTTGATATGGACTACACATTGGCCAGTATGTAACTTGAACAAAGTTAAATACCTTTGGTCGCATTGGTTTTAATACGTTTGTTCTCCAACAGTTTACAAGTCCCCTGACTATGAGAGTATGTCCTTTGAGCTGATCAGAGACAGACTGGTGTCGGTGGGTTACCCCCATGAGCTGCTGCGCTACACCTATGACCCCAGCTTCCCCACACGGTACTCTTCTCTGCCCACGTCCCACAACTGACAAAACTACTAACTCAATCCAGGTTTCTTTCATACGAGCTCAAAAAGTGCTTTCTTCCTCCCATCAGTGGTTTAGTGATCGACAACACATATGGCAATCTCCTCAAAGTGGATTCAAATGGCAATATTCTGGTCTGCTCTCACGGCTTCTACTTTCTCAAAGGGTAAATGAGCACTTCAAATGTTAACCCGTGCTGTTAGCTGTGTGTTGTCCTAATCTGTGTGACTGTTTTACCTATTTTCCAGGTTTGATATAAAAAAATATTATCCCAACAATTTTATCCAAAGGCATGATACTGAACGCTTCTACAATCTCAGCACTCTCTTCAATCTATCTGGTAAACCTCAACAGTATGTAATTCCCAGAACATCTTTATCTATTATTTAAAGTTCATGTGAAAGACACACAGTAAGTGACACACAATCGTGAAGTGAAATTTAATTAATACATGATTTTGATTTTTTTTTATACATAAAAAACTGAAAAGTGGGACATGCATAAGTACCAGCCCCCCTTTCCTTTTAGTGCAACCAATTGCCTTGAGAAGTTGAATGAAGATTTCTGAATGATCACATGTTGCCCCAATGACTAAATAGAGTCTACCTGTGTGTAATCTAATCTCACTTCAAATACAGCTGCTCTGTGATGGTCTCAGGGGTCTGTTAAGAGACTTGGGGAGCAGACAGCATCATGAAGTCCAAGAACACACCAGACAGGTCCGGGATACAGTTATTGAGAAGTATAAAGCTGGATTAGGTTATAAAAAGATTTCCAAAGCTTTGAACATCTCTCAAAGTACAGTTAAATACACCATCCAAAAATAGAAAGAGTACGGCATCACTGCAAACCTACCAAGACCCGGCCGTCCTCCTAAACTTACTGACTGGAACAAGGACAGCACTGATCAGAGCTGTTACCAAGAAGCCTATGATGACACTGGATGAACTGTTCTACACTCAACAAAAATATAAATGCAACACATTTGTTTCTGCTCCCATTTTTCATGAGATGGACTTAAAGATCTAAAATTAATTCCAGATACACAATATTACCATTTTTTTTGGAGAAATGAACATTCAATGCACGATCTGGTGGTAACAGATCTGGTTGACATTCCTGCTGTCAGCATGCCAAGTGCACGCTCCCTCAATGCTTGTGGCATCTGTGGCATTTTGCTGTGAGACAAAACTGCACATTTCAGGGTGGCCTTTTATTGTGGGCAGTATAAGGTACACCTGTGCACTAATCATGATGTCAGATCAGCATCTTGATGTGGCACACCTGTGAGGTGGGATGGATTATCTCAGCAAAGCAGAAGCGCTCACTATCACACATTTGGACTGATTTGTGAACAATTTTTGAGAGAAATGGTAATATTGTGTATCTGGAATGAATGTTAGATCTTTAAGTCCATCTCATGAAAAATGGGAGCAGAAACAAAGGTGTTGCGTTTATATTTTTGTTGAGTGTATGTGCAGTTTCCCCCACCTGAGCTGTAGCTCTCTGCAGTTCGTTCAGGGTCATCATAGGCTTCTTGGTAACAGCTCTGGTCAGTGCTGTCCTTGTTCGTTTAGGAGGACGGCCAGGTCTTGGTAGGTTTGCAGTGATGCCACACTCTTTCCATTTCTGGATGGTGTATTTCACTGTACACTGAGTGATGTATAAAGCTTTGGAAACCTAACCCAGGCTTTATACTTCTCAACAGTTTCCCAATATTATCTTAACAGACCTCTGAGACCATCACAGAGCAGCTGTACTTTAAGTGATTAGATTACACACAAGTAGACTGTCTTTCACATCAAATTTAAATATTTATCTTTATGGTCCATAGTATGGCAAAATGATGAAAAGTTAATGGGGGGACGATACTTGTGCAACCCACAGACTACTAAATGATTAGTAAAAATAAAACCGAAAATGTATTAACACACAATAACAGTAAGCAGACATTATAAACCAAGCGACACAGACAAATAAGACAATAAACATGAAATGGTAAACACTTTTGGTTAAAAACCATACATGTCCACGCTGTGACTGCAGGTTTGATATTCATATAGAACAGCCCGTGGTCAGTGGCTTTGATCGCATCAAAATGCTATCAAAATACATGTTTACGAGACAATAAACAAACCTTTCTACATCTCTACTGACAGACTCTTAATAAAGAGAATGTGGTTCTTTACATTCACTCAAGCAACTTAAGGCATTTCACTTAAATATAATCCATAATGATTTGTTTACGTTATGTTCCTAGTGAATGCCTTTAAAAAAAAAAAAAGGATTAAACTGTAATTATTATTATTTATTTATTTTATTAGATTATTCTGAAGAATAATTACAGTCAGCTTAAATATCTGTATAACATTGGCCGTAAAAAACGTCGACCGCTAACAAAATCGAAAAAATTGAACATTTCAAAACCAGGGATTGCCACTGCTGCCATGGGATTAGGTCACAGTCATAACCCAAATGCATTGTATTTAATATAAAATGAGTTAGCGCCTAAAAGGTTAAGGTTTGAGTCCACTGCCTGTCTCTCCAGAGACCTACATCTACTCCTGCCTCGTGGACTTCTTCACAAGATGCAGCAGATATGAAAAGTAAATGAGCTGGGATCATCAGCATTACACACTTTATAATCTGTAAATATTGGATTAATGCCCTGTCTGCCTTTCCTTTTGTGCGCACCACAGCCTCACCAATGGTTTCAAACATGGTGATCTGATGATGACCTTCAGAAGTATGTTCCAGGATGTCCGAGATGCCATGGACCACATTCATAATACAGTAATACATATTTGTTAAAGAAGAAAATATATATGTGTCTACATATAAAAGACTGCTCAATTTCAGGGCGTGCTTAAGAGCACAACTATTAAGAATTTGGAGAAGTACGTGGAAATAGATGTGAGTAAATTACCATGATTATTTTATGGTCTCAAATTAGGATGTTTAAAATAAAAAACATGCTTTTGCTTTTCAGCCGAGACTTCCAGATTTATTGACAAGAATAAAAGAAGTAGCAAAAGTGTTTTTGGCCACAAACAGTGACTTCAATTACACAGATGTGAGTACTCATTACAAAACTGGAATCCATCCATATTAGGCATGTTATCTAATCTGCAGTCTATTTACAGGAGATAATGAAATACCTGTTGGAGAGTCAAGTTAAGGTGAGAAAAATTTTCAAAATAAATAACTCATTCTAGTGTCTGATGACAAGACAACTATAGCTTACAGGTAATATTTCTCTTAGCCTGGCAGCCCTAAAAAACCTTGGCGCTCCTACTTTGATCTTATTGTTGTGGAAACCAGGAAGCCACTGTTCTTTGCAGAAGGGACAGTTCTGAGACAAGTGGACACTGTAAATAAATATAGACATTTGCCACAGATGCCACATTGGATAAAACATAATAGTTGATATGAAACCTTACAGAACACGGGAAAACTGCGTATAGGGACCTACACAGGGGACCTCCAGCACGGGACAGTGTATTCAGGAGGTAATGTTCGTAATTAATGTGAATGTAAATGCATGTGTATTTTTGATGCAATGCAACGTAATTTCAAATTCTATGACAGAACTGAAGGATCAAGTTGGACTTTGGTGCTTGTTGACTTAAGAGCAGATTGTATCTCTGTGTGTAGGTTCCTCAGACATAATATGTGATTTGCTGAAGGTCCAAGGGAAAGATATTCTTTATGTTGGAGACCACATTTTTGGTGATATCCTCAAATCTAAAAAACGACAGGGCTGGAAGACTTTCCTGGTGGTACCTGAGCTCACTAAAGAGTTGGAAGTGTGGAAGCAGAAGAGAGGTAAGATGCAAAATCTAACTAAAGGACAGAATTACTGCATTTAACATGGCACATACTGTATGTGTGCAGATCTATTTGAGGAGCTCAAACGTCTGGACATCTTCTTAGCAGAGCTTCACAAGTGAGGCTCCTAATAAGTTATTAATGCCCAGTTGAAATCTGTTCAATTGATAATGTTTGGTGTATTTTCTTCATTCATGCAAAGACATGTGAACAGCTCAGATCAAGAGATTTATGCCATTCAATACAGAATGAAGGTCAGTTTGTGCTCTTATGTGTTGGAATGTAATACAGCAACAAACTGAATACAATATCAAGACCAAAAAATAAAAAAAGGCTTAATTAATTGTTTCTTTTGTGGTTTACTCTTCCGGGTTCAGTTGCTGACCTACAGAATGGACATAGCCTACAGTCAGATGGGCAGCCTACTGCGGAGTGGAGCCAGACAGACGCTGTTTTCCAGTCAACTAATACGATATGCAGATCTATACTCCACCAGCTGCATCAACCTATTGCACTACCCCCTCAACTACCTGTTCCTGGCCCCTCCTGTCCTGGTGAGTGTCTACCTGCTGTACTCCATCGAAATAGGCTAGTACTAGTAGAAAGTATTTCATCATTGTTCATGTTCTCCGTCAGATGGCCCATGAAATGACTTCAGACAATGCCACGGACTCGGGGTCAGAGCTCTGCTGAATGTTTTCTGCATCTTCTGAATTTTAGTTGAGACGTCTTGGGGCCCACATGGTATACAATAATCATCTGCGAGTTCTGCAAAAGCAAATAGCTCCCTCTGCTGGACGCCACCAAATAGTTAGTTACTCAAATGCGTAAACACATTTCATTTAATCGAATATTGTTTTTACAATAGTATTGTTTTTCCAATACTGTGTTTGCATCTCACAATATCTCAGCCAACATTTGCGTTCCTGATGAGCCAGAGCTGCTGTTATTTAGTTTGAAAGAGATATGAGTGACTTGGGACTGGGCTACAGTAGGACTGATCGAGTATTTAGTTTTTAATTATGTGTAGCCTATATATTTATTGTATTACTTTAGTTATGTAAGTTAATTGCTTGTATTGTTGATCGGTCGATGATATGCAGTTCCTTTCCTACCCACCAGGGGGTAGTGGTTCCCTACATCCCACCGGGGACAATGTGCCATGTTTCAAAGCGAAATCAATTACGCATTTATTCCGCAGCCTGTTAATGACGAACCTGTGTGGCTCATATATGTCAATATAGGCCATGTGTTTAAACTATGTCTGTTTGTGGGCAGACACCTGCTGCTCTCCGGTATAAATGTGAGACTAAAGTTCACCAGAACAGTGCACAGGAATGTGTTGTTTCAAAGTCTCCTCCTCTTCTGTAAGCACTGAAACATGGAAACTGAAGGCCCACACCAGAGCAGCACAGCAGAAAATAGCATATGCCTATAAAAGGCTCAATCAATATACTATGTTTTGAAGTAGAAGTTAAAGCAAATATATAGCATTTTTTTAGGGAGGATTTAGATATGTTTGTGTTTAGATATTCGATAAATATGTTGCTTTGCTGCGGCTCTTTGAGGTCTTTGAATAAATCCAGGTTACACTGAGGATGCACCCCCCTGCACATGCGGCCACCTCCTGTTTCCAGGATGATTTCATTTCCGCCACTAGAACTATTTTAGCCCTTCACTGATCATTGTGTGTTGTTCACCTGGATAATCTGTTGCTTAGAATTACATTGTTTATGTATTATCTCAGAGCACCTCAAAAAGATTCATGCAAAAATAAATGAAAGGTCTTTAAGTTTCAAAAAGAACAGGGATTCTTCTAATAAGCTCTTGAGCAGGAGAAACAATATCTTACTGTACTTTAAAACATTATTTAATGCATTAAATAAAGCATTACATACTATTATTATGCATTAAATAACAAATCCTGCAGTTTTGCTATTTTACTGCTCCTCTGCATGTGATTTTCCATATGATTTACACAACCAGACTTAAACCACCAGCTTCAGCAAATCTACACCTCAGTTGGAATAAATTCCAACAAAATCATTAGTGCATAATTGTAAAATGACTTTTAAAACTATTTCATACTTTAAAAAGGCAAATTGTGAAAAAGATTTTTAATCTATTTTCATCTTTCTAAACTATTCCTTTGTATCTCACTAAGATCTAAAAAGTATTTATAGTTATTTTCTTAGAAGTTACTACATGTTTAACATAACTCAATGAGCATCAGCCTTTGAAGGCCCACAGTGTTCAAGGTGGAAAGTTAATCATTTTGAGCAGTGGCTCTCTGAATCTACGCCGTGCCATCACAACTAATGTTCTAAACTCTGTGATAAATGTAATCTTTGTTTTTGGATTGAATTGTTAAAAAATAAAAACAAACTTTTGTTCAAATTATTTCTTTATTATTTTACAGAAAAAAAGTATCAGTGTTTGTTCATGTCCCAGCTTTAATCCGCTTGTCTAAGGTGTGTTCGGAAGCCACTGTGAGTGCAGGCCAGATAGTGGAGATGTGAGCAGCTCTTAATGCGCTGCAGATGTCACAGTGCATCCCTCACATGAAACGCTGGTGTGAGGCACCGCTGACATGTTGGCTCTGCACTGCTCTCTGCGCTCAGATAACCGGCCCCCATTCCACACATTCCACCATTTCCCAGCAAGCATTGCAAGCAAGCCTAAACAAGTCACGTTCTTTACCCGGGCTGAATTTCACACAAGTCAAGCGACTGCACTTCTTACAAAACCTCTCTGACGCCAACTTTTACACACTTTGAGAAGTCTTTATTAGGGCCACGCTGGAGTCAAATCACCTGAACAGCAGCGAAGAGGCCGCCTCACTTCCTGTTCTGTTTTTAATAAATTACTTAAGTGTCACTGCAGCTGAACTGTCGTTAAACATTTGCACTGAGAAGGCTCCAGTTGTGCCCATAAAAACTGGAGAGTGCTAGTTGAGGGTTGACACCTAAAGTGAACACAACAGAGGGAAAAGATGGGAAGAAAGCAGAGAGGCCTGCTCCTGCATTCCTTCCAGAGGTCCCCTCCCCCCCTCGACCTGCTACAGCGACGAGGATGCTCACAGCCGACCCCACACCCCCTTCCAGAGATGGCAAGTTTGATGGCAAAACACACACAAGTGAAAACACAGAGAACATGAGAATGCACTAGAAAAAAGCCCACATGAAAAGACTTACCGGACTAGTATATATGCGAATACATTGAATCCGACTGATCTTTATCCTAACACTGTGATCTCAATCATTAAGAGATCTTGATTGAATATTTAAGTAGTTTGTTTCATTTTCTATGTATGTAATATATAAAGTACAAAAGTAAGTGTAACCTAAAATGCCACCAGTTTGGAGTATTCATGGGAGCAAAATGACACCCAACCCTATACTTTACAGTAAAAAATAAACGTAATTTGAGAGTTACTGGATGGTCCTGTTTTTACTTTTTCTATTCTTGGTGCATGGCGGGGGACTATTGGTAATGCCGGTGTAGAAATGTCAGCAATGTAGTTTGTCGCCCATAAAGGTACATGCACTTTTCAATTGAAGTGAGTAAAGTGGACAAAGTGTCTTCTGTAAATACAGGCCTGAGCAAACAGGGCAAGAGGCTCTGCAGTATACCACCAGCTGCTATCAGTCATCAGTCACTAGTAGAGGCTCGTTAGAGAACTTGCCTTTTAATAAATAAAAAGGACAGAGTGAGCTCAGGCCAAATGCTATGACAATACTATTGCACTGCTAGAATGGATGGTACAGTAGTGCAACATTGTCAAAGCAGCTGACCTCAGCATGTGTCAGCACGTGGACATGGGGACAGCCATTCTTCATTGACAAAGTCGAATTACGCTTAAATTACCACGAAGCTGTTAGTGCAGGATATTTGGAGTGGGGGGGGGACTGCATTTTTAGAGTTTTCAGTGATAAATGCTCGAAGTGCCTTCTCCATACATGTACAGTGATGAGATGGTGGCAGTCATTTAGTCTCAGTTCGATCAGCCAATGCCCTTTTAATATTGCACTGCTCACCCCAATGCTCAGTAGTGCAACAGAAAAAGGGCGCTGGACAACAACATGGACACACTCCATCTCAAATTCTCCACAACCTCAGTACCCAATGAAAGTAGTCATCTTTATCCAAGAGTACTTTTCTGAGAAGTCTTTAAGCTGGAAGTCAAAGGGTCTATTTTACAAGGACTTGACAAACGCCACTATCCTGCCTGCCTACAAGAGTTAAATAAACTTCCTAAATTAAACAGCGTTGGTTACTCTCACTCTGGGAGAATGGGAATTTCCCAGCATGTGAGCCCATACCATTCTCTACAGTGAATGACATGCATTCTAATTTGGGGGGAAATGGGAGGCTGGGCGTAGGGAGGGGGGTTGAGAGAGAGCTAAAGGCTGTCCACACCTACAGCAGCAAAACCAGTAAAGATTAAACCACATAATTATTGTCACACAAATGTCTTCTTCCACTAACTTTAGTAAACTTGCTTTGCTGTTGATAAGTAACAGTTTAACTATCAAGAAAAGACGTTTGAAGCACGCCGTATTTGTTGCAAGTTTGCACAGTTACTGCGCTGTTACACAACCTACACAATCTATACCATTAGAGGGAGAAAAAACGCAGCAGGCTAAGGTTTCCGGAGCGGCCTTTGGTTGTTTTTTCTAAACTGAGTCAACGCACTATGTTTAATAAATACTTCATTGTAATGTAGTGTTTACGTTGTAGCTGTTCTTTACATTTTACTCTGCCTTATATACGTTATTGACAGGCCTATGGGCGTTTTACGCCTTGCTCTACCAGCACACCGCTTACAATACAATACTGACGACTTGTTAGATTGCACAACAGCCAACAGGAACAACGTGTAGCTATTCGAATAAAACGCAGAATAACAAAGCACCGTGTAAGCGAGAGCGTAGAGAATACTCGGCAATTAGGTGCGTAATGTGTCCACAATGTATTAACCGCGTCCCCGTCAAGTTTTATAGCGAGCTTCCAACCTCAACACTCGTCGTTTAAGAAATAAGCACTCGATCCTTGTGCAACTTCCAAGTTTGCTGCTGGCAGCGGAGCTCAAGCGGGCTACAAGTGGAGCGGACAGACCCCCAAGCTCTTCAGCAGCACGCATAGTATGTGGCCAAGGGAGGGACGATCCGTTATAGGCACAAGCGCAGAAGGAAAAAGTTGTCCAAAAAACAAAGAAAAAGCGGCGTTACGCACAAACTGCAGCGGGCGTAGCGCTATTTCAAGGCTTATCTGCGCAACAGCTCCAGGAAAGCGAGCCTATCGACGCTGGAAGGCACCGCAACGTGAAGAGCTGGGAGAAGGCTTGCAGTGCTCCACACGGCCTCCAGATCCGGACTCCATCTTTGACTACTTGACATTCAGAGGCTGCCGGAGCGGATTCCTCGTTTGCATGCCTCCCGCTGATTGGCCTCTCCCTGCGCTAGTCTTTGCCATTTGACGATCCATTGGTTTGTGCGCGGCGTGTTGGACGTTCACTGCGGCGCTCAGATTGGCTGGAAGCGAGCGACACGTCACGGCGCACAGCGAATACCTGATCAACTGTGTCCCATTCACAAATTTCTCTAAGATCGGACCCCGTACCAAACTAATTGTATTAGACCGGACAGAAGAGGGGGAAAACCGTCACTTAAAACGTTCTCTGTGCGCGTCACACAGATTGTAGGTCAAATGCTAGCCTTATAAAAGTGGCAGAAGCTACAGTTCGGTTTAGTTTGAGTTTTCGATTTAGTCCGGGCCAAGACGTGTGACTTTGCCCCATTAAAATCACGTATTTGATCTTACATTGCTGCATTGAAGGTGTTGAATTGGGCTAAATCTCTGTTGTTGTTGTGTTTTTTTTTATTTATTATTATATTAATTCTAATAACATTATTTCACATGGTTCTAGTAATTTTGTTTCAGGATAGAGTAACAAATGCTACCCAATATAAGCAAAAGTGCTAATCTGGGTTTACTCAATGTTATCAACTTTGTATTAATAGTGATTCAGTCAATGAATTATTTATGTTGGTTAATGTTGGTGTGTTGCTTAATTAGTAGTAATAGCCCATCTGTTCAATTTCAAATTAAATTAAGTGATATAATTTATTTATCCAAATAACTGTTGGCTACTAAATATACATTTAGGAGTTTACTTTAATGTAGGCTAATCAATTATTGATACATTGTGCACATTTGTTCTATGGCTTTATGATTGAACAGATGACCATTATTGACAAATACAAAGGGTACTTGACAGCTCTCACAGTATCTCTTTCCATCCAATTCTCTCTTGTTTTAAGGTCTACAGAGTGGAATTGTGAAGGGTTGAAAGGTGGCTGCACCCTGGGGTGGTGGCCCTGGGTCCAGAGTACGCCTCGCAGCTTTGATTGACGCTGAGCGGAAAGTAGCGGCCTGTGAAATCTGGCATTCCTGGCCAGAGGAGCTGAAGTAATGGCATTATCCAGTGGGACAGGGTCCACCACTCCCCACTCTGAAGGATCTGATTGTGCAGCCAGTCGCAAAGAAAGCTGTTTGATGTGGGGGCGGGGCCTGCTAGTCCCGTTTGGAGTTTCACACACAGTGCACCGCGGAGATAAGAGACATTTTACTCATCTAGTGCAGCGTCATCCGTCACCTCGAAATGTAGCATACCTCCGGTCCCTGTGTCTTGGTCTTGTCCTGTTCTGGACCGGTCCTGCTATTGTCCCGGTCTGGTAACAGCTGAAGAAGAGGAGGGCTGTGTTTATTATTCAGGCCTGCTCAATGATCGCAAACACTCATATGGTCATGTGCACTCGCGTATATAAAAACAAATGTTGCAATTTGTTGTGAAAGCAAATGTAAATAGATCACTGTCAATTATGGAACTGGAAATATTAACGTCCAAAACAGATCTGAGGCGCAGACAACATCATTAGAGAATTACACCCTAGACAAAGTGTATTTATTCACATAAAACTACATGTAACACTCAAATCGTTCTATTTGTCAGTATCTTAATATTCATCCACTTTTTGTTGGTTTTAAATGAATGCAGTGTATTTGCATATATATTATGATTATTTATTTTTCTAAACATAACATTTGAACAGGTATTACATGGCACGAACGCCACAGACTATGAAAACAGCATAATCTGCAAAAAAATATGTGTCTAAGCTTCGTTACATTATCAAAAACATTTCCCTAATTTTTCAAGTATATTAGGATCTACTAAATTAGTGTTCACATTGTAACTATTATTTGGTGTATTTTTAGTGCATTTAAGCTGATGTTACTCATGTTACTCCTATTAGTGTTTGTGTCAGTTAGACTTAAAACCACTACACTACACACTAAAGGAAAAAATAATCGACAGTTCTTCCTAAAATCAGTTTCAACATTTTTGAATTACATGCCAACATGCCTTTTCATCTTGCAAAACCTTGGGAATAAATAAATAAATAAATAAATAAATAAATAAATAAATAAATATTCCAACACCATCGGGACATCTGTTATTATTATTGGATGGTATACAATTTGTATGGATACACAAAATTACCCAGTTTTGATTAACTCGAAATATCAGACAAAAACTGCCCCACAAAGCAGCTTCAAAAGTAGAAAAAAAGATTCAAGATCTGCATCTAAGCAGCTAAAATAATTAGAATTACTGTTGTTAAATCCATGTCCAGTGGGAGTAGAGCAAAGCTCATCCGTTAGACTCATGGTTCTATTTGTGGCTGGTGATTCTGAGGGGTCCCACTTGGCCCGTGCTCCCTGTGCAGGGGCCCACTGCTGCTGCTGCCCGTGGGACGTCCCGGGGGCTGTTCCCAAAAGCCTTTTAACATGGGCCGTATTGTTCCTTCTCCTCTCTTTTTTCCCCTGCAAACCTCCCATCCTCCGAAAACGTACCTCCTTTCTTCCTGTGGCCTTTAACCTCTCTCCCAACCCCCTTCGCTCTCGCCTGCAACTATATGTGCAACTGTGCCCCTCCCCTTTCCACTTTTCCACAGTGAGTCACAGGATGGCCCAGGTCGACCACTGTAAGCAACAATTTTAAACTTTTTTTTTTTTTTTAGTTTATGTCATTTTCTCTCGTGTTGGTGCATTTGGTTGTGGTTTTGGTGGGGGACCCCACGTGGAGCAGGGAGCGAGCCCCAGTCTTGTGTCTCTTTCCCCTCCCCCCGCACCCCCTTCTCGAAACAGACTCTATGGATTGCATGCATGACATTCCAGCTGTGTGGGTGGCATGGCTCTCTTTATTTATTTTTTTTCTCTTGTTTTTTTTTTTTTTTTAAGCTCTGTCTCTGAAAGGGACAACCAGCAGAGGACCCTCACCCTTGTGGTCATCACCTCCTCCGTGGTCCTGCAGGTAGAGGGTCCGAGTCGCCCATCTGCTCTGCGTCCTCTCAGCACCAGAGTCTTTGAAAGAAAACAAAGGAGGTTAATGGGGCATCGGGAGCAAATTGGTGTATCGCTTTAATGAATTTCCTAATTTTGGAGAGAGTGTTGCCAAACAATCAACACAAAGAGTGATGATACAAATGAGAAGGTCCAGGACTGTAAGCTGCTGAATAACATCAACCAAAAATTAAAAAAGAACGATACAGGGCGCCGCGCTTCATCGACAATTACCGTAGAGCTGTGTATTTAGCCTAATTTGTACAAAACATATTGACATTTCCATTTTGGTATAATTTGACTTTAGCCTGTCCTGCCTATTACTTCAAGTAACTAATAAGAAAATATGTATTAAATATTTTAAGATCCATAACGGTTATATATCCTTGGCAAAGGGATATACAACAGTTGTGAAGGCTTTAATGAACATCTGTGTAGATGAGACTATGTGCAAAAAGAGCATTAACACAGGAAGCTAATACTCGTCAGTGTCAACATATTTTCTCAAGTAGTGACCCAAAGAAAATTCAAATAAAAGTATAAAACATGTGTTTAGTGTTGATGCATTCAGACAAAACATCAAACATAAACATTCTGATGTTTCTAAAGAATATGCCATAGAAATTAGATTACAGATAATATTCTTAAGTTATGATGAACGGAAATGTAATCAATTAAATTTGATGCATTTTTGCATGTCAAAAAATAGCTTAGGTCACAGACTTACCAACAGAGGACAGAGTTAAGTATTACTAGTGTCAAAAGTACTGTGTGATAAATCTACTCCAGGACATAAAGCTGCTTCAAAAAGTTACATATACCCTACTTGAGTAAAAGTAACAGAACACTAGCTGACTGCCTAGATACTATCAACTAGGAAAATCTTCAGAAAACTATACATCCATTCAGAAAATGCCACTTGTCCTACCTTTTGATAAAGTAGTCAATTAAATAATCTAACATCAAACAATGCATCCTGAATTACTTCTGAAATATTAATTTCTTAAAACAGTGTTGCCAGAAAGTTATTTATGATGCTATCTATTTCAAGTCAATCATTTTCTATTGTCTACTTTTAATCGGGTCTAAGCACGCGCCCACGGGGTCCACAAGTTCCTACAGTAATAATGAAGTGTGTCGGCTTGTCCAAATGCCAGCCATAGTAGACCAAGTAGTAGTACATAGTAGTGCAGGTCAAGTGACTATTTTCAGTCCCAGTCAGTTCCAGCTCAGTTACGACATAGGTTTATAGTGCCCACATAGCACATTCATATTGCCCCTTTAACTTTGTGTTCGACTGGCTAAACTTTCGTGGCTCGCTCTTCGCTGGTGTTCTGAAGGCTGCCCAGTCCCCTGCCTGTCGAAAAAAAAAAAAAAGGAAAAAAACCGTAAATGAACCCCATAGGTCGCTGAGCGCACTGGAGATTTGGCTCGTCGTAACAAACGCTCTATTACAACCGCTCTTGGTCATCGTGTCCTTTCGTTACTCGCGCGTCTGGAACTGATTACGCATCGTGACCGCGCCGGTTCAAGGAGAAGGGTACAAAATCTACTTCCTCCACCTCTCCACACATCCACTGCTTCACATCCGCCATTAAATCAATTAGTCATGATCCCAAAGGATTCATTGAAGGAGGCAATTGAAGCCGCGCACCCTCATCCGCTACTGCCAAACATTGATTTTTAACCAACCAGCGCGTGGCAATAAAACTCATTACGCAGATCATGTCAGCATAAAGGCTTTACGGTTTTGGTAATATGAATATTATTGCCGCTCGAGAGCAGGAACAGGATGAAAAACGCACCCCCCCATTAAGTGAAGTTCAGAGGAATTCCTCACTTTACATACGGAATGCACTAAGGGTCGAAGGGCAAAGGGCCAGAGGGGATTCACCCGCGCGCAGGCAATAGGGCCTTACTTAAACAAGTCCGGGACGCCTGGTTGGCTGCTGCTCAGAGGAGGGCAGGAGAAGGAACCTCTGCTATTACCAGGAGCCGCCGACAATAAATACCAGCACTTTTTAAATGACCCGCACCGCTCACTGTAACGCTACCGACTCCCTGCCCGCCCACAACACTGTTAAGATCTAATGCTACGTCTGCATGGTTGTGGTTAAAAGCCGGGGGGGGGGAAGAAAAGCTATTCCTTTACATAAATTTAACACACGAAAGGTCTCAGGAAAAATCTAAGGTCAGAACATGATTAAAGGAGAGGGGAAGGGAATCAATCATGGCACAGTCACTCACACATCCTTCTCATTTTAGAGACCAACTGACCTCCGGACATTTAGACAAAAGAGCAAGTTTTAGTATGCAGTCAAAAAAATAAAAAATCTGTGGAAAATATTCACACATAATGTAGACGCCGGTTACAGTTTTGCAGATAACGCACAGTTTAGGAGACTTTTGGATAAATTATTCTTTTAAAAATGGGAGAGCCTGGAGTGGACACAGGCACAGCGGCGTCATGCCCTGACTCACAAATCCAAGTCAAGTGATGGTTAATGGCGGGAGCTCGGTTGGTTGAGCCTTCGCCCGCTGGTCCACAGGTCGGCGGTTTGATCCTGTCGTCGAAATCCTTGGAAGAGACTTAACCCACCTTCTCTCCAGAGTCTGCTGTGTGCGCGTGTGACCATTCATTAACACATATGCAAGGCTTTTGTCAATATCTCTTACAAAGTTTGACCAAAGATGTTGGAAGAATGCATGGGGGTGGGGGGTGGGGGGATTCAGAATTGGCTATAATTTGATCAGATAAATCAAACTTAGATTTGAAGTTTAGATTCAGAACTTTCTGACAGTCTTGAGTATAGAAAAACTAGCGCAGCTTCAGGTCTCCCAAGACCCCATGCACTGGTCTCGTCACACGCAGGGAAGTTAGTCTGGTCACGGAGCAATTGGAGCAGTTTGCACGGGCGGGCCAATTAGTTTTGGCTAATGTTAATGTTACATAGTGTTAAAAAAGCCACTTTGAAGTGTAACTGGTTCTCCTTTGACACTGATGAAAATCCAAATATGATGCGGCTAATTGTATGATTGATAACGTAATTGCAATAGCATAAAGTTATTATTATAGTTCTGTCATGTAATGTGCGTATGTAGATGCTATATTGTAAATGTTGTATTGATTCTGGGGGTGGGCGCTTCTAAGCTCTTGCTTCAGCCCACTCCTTTTGAGCAAAATGTTTACTGCTCCAATAAACGAACAAAACTAAACTAAAACTAACTAAGTGGCGCGGCGAGTGACGTAACCTTGTCAGTTCTCTGTGAGGCCTTAGCCGCCGATCAGCTACTCGTTTACCGTGTGTGTCCAGACCCGCCTCCTTTCACGTAGAGAAGAAGTGGGTGTGGTTTATCAGGCTATCGAATCAGGACTTCAGTCTATGAAAGCCGCCTTGAAGAAGTGCAACAGGTTCTCTTTTGCCAATGAGGCAAATCAAAATATGATGCTGCTAATTGTATGATTGATATTGTAATTACATTTGGACATTTCTACCATGATTAGTGTTTATAATCAATTTCTTTTGTTGTTTTGTTCCTTGTACTTTTTATTGCATTGATGTCGGGGGTGGGCGCTCATAAGCTTTTTGCATCAGCCCACTCCTTTTGAGCAGATTGTTACCTGCTCAAATAAACAAACTAAACTAAAGGGAATGAGAAAGAAACCTGCACATTGGGGCTTTACATTTGGTCTGAGTGCGTCACCTCCATCGTTGGTAAAAAGGTGGATTTACTTCCACTTTTGGTCAGTCTTCAATGCCTTTAAATAATTTGCATCTGAGAGACAAGGGTTTTCTTTTGTGGGTCTTTATTCATAGGACACCGCAGAGAATTGGGAGGACAATGGACAGGCTGCTGAGACAGTTCACAAACCCGAGGCTCTACATTTGTGTGCAGGTATAGCGAGCAGTCCATACATGAATATGGATTCAAGCTGCTTTAGTGTGGAATATTTCAAGAAAACAACATGGGAATAAACTTATTGGGAACGTCCGCACTTATGATTTAGATGCTCAAACACGACTCTTGGGGTCACAGGAGGCTGCCCTGTCACCTGCCTGTCTGTAATCACACTACCAGTCTGTGCTGGTCCAGTACGGGCCAGCCTCTCCATATTTAGGACCATCTCGCCAAAAATGTCGTCCAAACGATGTGCGACAATCCCCATGTCCCTGGTGGAATCTATGCACCTCTGGGCTTCAAAGCAGTGCACCACTCATCAGCGGTACCAGCCAATAGGTGACAAGGGGTGGTCCCTGGTTGCCTTGACCTCTGAGACCTGACCCCCCCTCCCCCCCATGAGGGAGGGGGGGGGAGGGGGGGGTCGCACACACACACGCAGCAGACCACCAACTCGGTGTCCAGCTCCTCCCCGTCATGGATTCAGTGGGTCAGACAATCTTCTGCATTTCAGATGGAGGTTCAAAAAGTACTTCTAATAAAAGCCAAGATCAAATCTAAACAGTATTCGTCTGTCCAAGCTTTTGTAGTAGTTGTTTTAATGACTATAAATACAGGGGAAATACACACATTTACAATATTGAACCAGTATGGAAAACCCCCACACATACTTTAGACCATTGAAAACATCTACAATACAATGAATGAATGAATGAATGAGAGTGTGAGGTAGTGAGTGCGTGGCTAGGGCTGAAAGATATATCGTTATCGTATCGATATCGAGATATGAACATTCAAGATATCAATATCACAAAAGAAAAATATCGTTATTGTATTTATATCGAGATATGAACATTCAAAATATTAAAATAGAAAACGCAAGATATAAACGATATAGATTTTCATCAATAAAACTGCACTCTTTTGTATTATGATTTTATTTTTCTGAATTTTTTTTAGTTTTCACCTAATCCATAGTTATTTCGTATCGATAATAATAATAATAATGCATTAGTCTTATATAGCGCTTTTCCAGACGCTCAAAGTCGCTTTATATCTGGCATGAATATCGAGATATGAAATTTTGTCCATATCGTTCAGCCCTACTGGTGGCTGGAGGGGCCGATGGCACAGATTGGCAGCCTCGCTTCAGTCAGTCTATTCCAGGGGCGGCTGTGGCTACAATCGTAGCTTATCACCACCAAGTATGGAGAGAATGAATAATGACTGCAGTGTGGTGCTTTCAGAAACTTGGTAACACAGGCTTGAAAGTGTAAGCCATTACTATTATTATGTGAAAAAAAATAAAAAAAATAAAGTGGTTCATTAGTTTTTGTGCATTTTTTTCTTTAGAATAATAAAAGCCCATTCACTGTTGAATGTAAATGTAAAAAAAAAACGGAAAAAAAACCCCGATTAAACATTGGCCTTATTGTTTTCTTATTTTTTTTACAAAGTCCGATTTGTGGATTCTAGTACTCAACTGGCAGGTAAAAGGGTTGCTACTACTGTGCATCTTTTCCCCTGTATTTGTTTGCCTTAGGTTCACTGTTACTAGCCTAATAATCTTATAAATCAATTTAATCAGTGCTTTTGATTAAAAGTGCAAAGTGTGAGTATCAAAGTATCGTTGTCTTGTTGTTATAACGACAGTGCGATATCATTACCAAATAATTTCAACACATTATGCTCCATCTAATTGAAACAAAACGAATTATTGTTTAAATCAAATAATTGTCAAGACAAGACATACACAATACAAAATCAGGGCCAATAACAGGAATGATCATGACTAAAACTAAACTTTGGACATTTTTGTGTGTGGTTTCCGTGCATTTTGGTTGGCTGTGTCGGCACACACAAAAAAGGGTGAACATCAGTCAAACGGAATATTATTAATTATTTTTTATTTTTTTATGTATTCAAATGACCAAGTTTGGCGAGTGTTAAAGACGAGCCTCGTGGCATACCTGTTAACGCTGAGGAATGACCGGCTCAGGCTACATACTGAGGGCCAGAGCGCTGCGTTTCTCCGTATGGTTTCCCCCTCCATGCATGTCTCTGGTCGGCTGCAGTTAACTCTTGACTCAGCTCTGTCATTGAGGCGGCCATTTTCCCATGGAGCCTTCCTTGCTGGTCCCCTGCAGGAACCAATTACCTTCCACTTTGATGAGAGCACGCCTTTCCTCTCAGCTAACCGCGTGATCAAACAACCCTTTTTTTGTGTGTAACTTTTTTGTGTAATTGTTGTGTTTGTGAAATGGCTCACTTCGTTCACAAATGGCGCCGTTTTTAAACAGGGCGAGTGGGCTTTTGGGGACGGTCGAGTTTACGCACGCTGATATATTTTCTAGGCGAAAATCCTAATGACGGCTTCGCGTTGATGCTGCTTTTCATCCATGAAGTTACTAACACATAACGCTGCAGTGTGTCATTAAAACCAGAAACCACACCGGGGCCTTCACATGATGACGCTTCTGCTGTGGTGGCTGATAGATGACATCTGTCGCCACCTGCTGGAAAGATGCAGCATTACAGTCACATGCAAGGGAACCGATCATGTGCGACAAACCGAGGCAAAGGTGGGCTCTGTTTGTACTCATTCATTGTACAGTACACTTCTTAACGTAGTCTTACCATATGATACGTTTTACTGGTACTTTAGTAGTATAATAATAAAGTTTCTGTAATCTTACTTGAGAAAAACAAAAATAAAGCTTAAAGTTGACATAGTATAATCAGTAGACTGTTTGTGTTTTATATATTCAGATTAATTCATTGCATTTTATTTTTGAGATATTTGGACTTTGGATTTGAATTTATCACTGCTGACCTTTAAGCACGTAGCTTTCCTTCAGGTTCTTTTTTTCTTTCTTTAACTTTTACCAATTATTTGGGTCTGCTTGAGTAAAGTAACTTGACTCTCTCTTACTTAAGTCAATATCCTCTTAAAGCAGTACGGAGTAACTTGTTTACCTTAATAAATCCTTTTCGTAGTCCCTCTGGGGGTAATACAAGTGTTAATGGAGCGATTGGGGGGTCTTTCATCTCCATCTGGTGTCTCTGGCCAGAAAACCACAATTGCGACTTTCCTGCCTCCGGGTCGGAGACACCAATACACTCAAACAGCCAAGTTTGAGTGACAAAAATGATCTCCATTGTGTCCCTTTGTCTTTACTGTCAGCGTAGTATTTACTCCATCCATCCATTTTCTTCCTCTTGTCCGTTGCCGGGTCGTGGGGGCTGTTGGAGCTGCCCAAATCACATTGCACCAGCCCCTATGGCTCCTCCTGCAGGTGGTGGGTCCACAGAAGGTAGTATTTACTCTCACGGACAATTAATGAGTAAAAAACGCAACATGCGACACCTGCAGTGGCGTTTATGGCCTCTAGGGGCATGAGTTACTTAGTACTGCTTTAAGTAATAAGTAGGTAGCACTTCAGACAGAACCAAGTTTGATCGGTAACGGTCTGATTTATTTTATTTTTATTTTCCAGTTATGAGACGGGTTGTCGAGCTTCATCACATCTTCCAAACTCATGCTTTGTTTTGATCTAAGAGTAGAGTTCTTCTGTTCATCCTTTGCACTATTTCCACCTCCGTTCTTTTTAAAGACACGCTGCGTAACATTTTGGACTACACTGTTGCCGGCAATACAAACATGCTCCCAATGACCAGCTCGACACAGAACCGTGTATTTGTGCAGTGGCTAATCAAAGAATGGATTTGGATCAGGGCCTAATCTATTTAAATCTCATATATGGCTGCCTTTAGTCAACATCTCCATGGAGACGAGCTGGAGATGTTCCGCCCCCCGTAAAGAAGGCTGTGGATTGGCCAATACCGCCCTTGCTCCGCCCGATCCCGTCCACTTGGAAGCTGAGCAGGGAAGGGCCTGGTTGGTACTTGGATGGGAGACCGTTTGGGAACATCAGGAAGTCGGGGTGAATGTAGTGAGTGAGTGGTTGGTAGTGGACGGAGATTGGCAGCCTCGCTTATAATCAATGATGCTTTTTATTCTACCCATTAGGTGGAATGTTACGTGGTGTGGCTTTAAAGAAATGTACCCTTCTGGTATTTTAGCTTTTTTCAACAGGTGTTTAGATCTCTTTTGTGCGCAATCATGTGTCTCAAAATCATCTAGGGGGCCAGAGTGAATGGGCTGGGGGCCAGATCTGTCCCCTGGGGCTGACGTTTCCTGCTTCACTGCACAGTATTGCAGTATTGGTAATAGTATGGGCATGGCACGGTACCTTATACTGTTATAACTTGGTAATTATGGTAATTTTATGGAGCAGAACACAAACCTTATCAATTTCATGCTAAAAAGACGAATCATGGTCCCAGACCCTGTATGAAAACTAAATTAACAGGAAACCTGTGCATTTGGGCTACACAAGTGATTCATACTTAAAGATAGTGTACTTTTAATAGTGGTTTAATCACACATTAGCCTATATATGCTTATAATTACATTTACTCAAGAGTAAAAATGTTGGTTACTCTTTCTACTGAGAGTAAATTCAAAGTGTCATATGAAATTAATTTAAAAATACTTATTTACTTTGTCCGTTGGCCTAATAATAAGGCAATAACCAGATTTCCCACTTCATCCTATGTTTTCTTTCTCGGAGGATCAATAAAAGAATCAAACTTTAATGTTCAAAGTTACATATGGTATTTTTAGTTACATTTTACTCTTACTTTATTTTGGATGACAACCGTTTAGTTGAACTAAAATAATTTCGAAATAACATCTTGCCGGCACCACCTCTGGCCTGCTCATTATTTGAGCTAATCCCAAGTTCACTGAACGATCAGATCCTTTAGAGGAAATATTGGTACAATATTAGATAAATACCACATGTGCTTCAATGTTGTGGGAAGTTTTCTTTGTCATCTGGCTTGTTAGGTCTAAGTTACTGTTTTTCACGATCGATGACGCTGTTCCTGACACACTGCACGTATTTCCCACTGCATACTGTTCTTTATTAGGACACAGTTCATAAAACACTGCACTTTAAGGTCAACAGTGCACTTCGTTATCAAAATCTGAACTCTGCTGTCAAAACTTACATTCACATTAAAACTGCAAAGACACACAAAAAAGCAGTTTCAAAAAAATAAAAATAAAAAAGGACAGATTTCTAATTGAAAGCCTTTTCCCTCTGGAATAAAAATTTCTGATTCTAGGGTACAGTGGTACCCAATCTATTTTGTACCGTGTATCCCTGTTCCATGAGTCATTCATTTTCACTCCGAGTATCCTGCCAATTGTATTATACAATTCCATCCATTTTCTTCCCCTTGTCCGTTGCCCGGGTCATGGGGGCAGCTGCCCAAATCACATAGCACCAGCCCCTATGGCTCCTCATAGTGTCTCCTGCAGGTGGTGGGTCCACAGAAGGACAGCCTCATGGTTCCAAACGGGGCTTCACCCATTCACTCTCTCATTCATACACCAGTGTACGCAGACACTGGAGGCAAGGAGGGTGAAGTGTCTGGCCCAAGGACACAACGACAATGTGCACCTTCAGGAGGCGGGATTCGAACCTCCGACCTTCCGATCATGAGACGATCCGCTCTACCATCTGCGCCACCGTCGCCCCCTGTATTTTACAATTATCAACTAAAATTAGATTATTAGTAGTGTGTTCTAAATTAAGATACAAAACTCAAATTTAGCCCTTTTTATGAAAATCATGATTAAGTTTTTCCTTGATAGATTGTAGTTTGTCCTCCATGTTACTGTAGAATTGTTTTACAAATGTGTTGTGGCAATTTTCATAAGTTTCCAAAGGTACGTCATGCGCAGAGCAGCCCAACAGGGAGCAGGAGCCTAATTTATGGGCCAAGTTGCAATTGAGAATAATACACTCAATATCATGAAACATGTTTCATTATTTATGTTTTTGATCCTTTTTACATCAGATTTAACATCTGAGAACTGGCTTCATCTGAATGTAAAAAAGTATTTGTTAAATGTGTTTGAGCAGTGTCCTATTTCACAGAGTTCACTTTTTGAATGTCTGCTATGAGTGAAAAATGTGTCCAGTCTGCTGAAAGCAAGAGTCCTGCAAACTGTGTTCAATCATCAAATGTGTTCACGCTTGTCACATTCCTGTTTTTGAGAAATGTGTGCTGTCAATGTAATTTAGTGCCTTATCAATCAAGAAAAACTGTAAAAATTAATTGCTTTGAAAGTAAATGGTTCCCCCTGTATGCTCCCTGTCACCCCCAACTGTACCCCTGACTGAGAAACACTGAAGTACAGTTCGGTTAAGTTCAGTACAGTAATGCACTGATTCATTTGTGCACTGAATGTATGTTTGCAATTGCTTGGGAGGAGTAAGGATTATACACTTTTAATCATTTCTGAATGTACTGTTTAGCCAATAAGATACATATAACACTCAATGTCATCAAGAGTATTAACAAATTAGTTTTAGTATAAAAAAAAAGTATTTTTCTTTTTATATTTGAACCCATTATCTATTCCGTTTAGTTTTAAATCCTATTTACTGTCAGATTAAATAGGTTGCGTTCACGTTCCCATTATTCTAAAGGGCAGGTAGAAAATCCATGTTGGTAACTATGGTAACTGTCAAAATGTCACACTGTCAAAATATAAGTGAAAAAGTACTCACATTTTCTGAAAAAAAGAGTGCAACAGTTTGGGATCAGTTGGGGGCGGTCGAGAAAAACTGTGATAATTATAGTTTGTGAGAATCTGTTGAGATCCGGGTGGCAACCTCAAATAGAAGTGAAAGTGGGACAGGTCATGTGATGCGGAAGGACATTCAAAATGTAAAACTTAGATCACATGAAGATCAGCGTTTCCTTTACCGTTTTGGCCCAAAATCACACGTATAGACAGAAGTCGGCTGTAATGCTTTTCAGTGACATTTCAGGCCTTCATTTTGGCACAGTCCCTTTAATGACTCAAGAACACCGGTGGATAATTTGCCATTCTCCATGTAAACCTAACTTTCTATTAAAGTGGAACATTATCTAAATCGGTGGGACAGGGGGACAAAGGTCTACCAATGGCAGTGCAGTGCGACTAAAAGAATAGGAGGACAGGTGGTCATCCTAGTTGTGTTTTGGACTGTACAAAAAAATAATTCAATTGAAATAGCCAATATGGGATCTATGCTGCCTTTCGATGGACTGTGTAGAGAACTGTGATGCTTGTTTCAACTCAAAAATGTGCAGAAATGATTAATCGTCGATGGGGAAATGTTTTACAATTCCATTATTCAGGATTATTGCATCCAAGTGACCCACGAGATGCTTGAACAAACATAAAATGCAGTGCTACAGTTGGGAGTCATGTTTATTTACAGAGATCAAGAGCGTCAGGATTCATGTTTTACTACACAGTTCAATTTATTTATTGTCCATATACAGAATCCATTCAGCCATATTATCAACACTCCAACAGCATAGGGTCCTCTGCTGGATGAGGGGGAAATAAAAAAAAGAAACTCAAGCACTAATGAGGAAAACAAAATACTTTACAAACGGGTTAAAACAAATCCCTATAAAAATTTAATTTTCATCATATTATACTTTTATTATTTATATATGTATATATACATATACACTTGCAAATCTTTTCGTCTATGTATATATAAGTATATAAATCAATATTTTTACTCTGAAGCGAGGGCTTTGTGTCATGGTTCAATGAGGAGTTCTGGACTGCACTGGGGTTCAGCTGGACGTCCCAACAAGTCACACTGGGCCAATAGCAGTCCCTTCTGACCTCAGGCTTGGGTTCTCGGTGTCGGCCTGCAGAAGCCTCGTTAATGCAGTCTGAGAAATCATACACTGTACACTTATCATGCATGGTCGACAGCATAGAAAAGTAAAAAGAAAGTAAGAAAAAAAGCCTGAAAACTCTGTCGTCCACACATCAACTTCCTGGCCCCTACATTTCCCAGTAAGTATTAGCTATCGATTGACGAGCACCACAAAAACAGTTGCGGGACAAAAACAGACTTTTTGAAACAATTGATGACAGCCAAATAGATCTTACTGGACAGGGAACAACAGAACGATATCATGGATACATCGACTCGCTCCCCTTTTCTGAAAGGTCTTTGTGAAGGGTCTACATAATGTCATTTGATCAGGCACACACGCACACACAAACACACATACAGGGAACAGAATACCTGTAACTATGAACCCAAGTACAGGAAACTGCATGTGAATCCACAAATAGTCAGGCCTCCCATCAGCTGAGGTGAAACGTTGACATTTTCAAAGCTCAGATAGGACGTGCCACTCTCTCGTTTTGGAAAAATCTGTTTGATCTCATCACACTACAGTTCGTTATAAGCTTCTAAAACCAGAGACTTTGTGTTTTCATCATCGTTTGTGCAGGAAAACAGTACAAAACTCGCCATGACACATGACATATAAAACCTTAAAATTAACATTCATTTAAGTCCAAAACACTGTTTACAATTCCATTGGTCTGGAAAGAGACTGGTATAAAACTAACCTCTATAATTGTTGAATTTAGACATTTGACCTTTGACCTTTTAAAGGCCCTATACTCGATTTTTTTTTTCCTCGCAGTGGAATAAAATAGATTTTGTCCTTCAATAAATTGAAAGAGCAGACATTTGTGGAAAAAAAGGCCTTTGACAATACCATCATAAAGAAATTATTGATCGTAAACAAGCGTTCTAGTTGTATGTTAGTTTGTTTGACAAGTTAGTAATTAGTGTGGATCACAACAATTTAAAACGTACGCACTCTTTGTAAACAGGGCCTTCGACTTCATTCTCAGGTGCACGGAAACCTGACTATTATCAACATTTCGAACAAGGTCATGATTTCAAAATTAAAATAATAATAAAAACAACCAGCTACTCTGCGTCACGTACACACTCTCAAACACACTTCAACACAAGAGCAGGAAAACACTTAACAACCAGTGTCGATATTGACCTTACAGCAGCGACAGCGCGTCTCAAGCCGACTGAAGTAGGAAACAGCCCTCCAATTACAGAATGTTTAAAGTCAAATGGAGCAGGCTGGCTGGAATTAGTTTTCTGCCCTAATCGTCATGCTCCCAAACACAAATACAAACTCAAATAAACAAAAAAAAGTATTGCAAATACATGTGTACACATATATACAAATAGAAGCCCCTAAACACTGGGGGCCACTTAACAATTTATAATGCATCATTTCTGTATATGCTGAGAATAAAACTTTACTAAATAAAATACATAGTTATTTGTGAGGGCTGGGAATGGGCGGCAGATGAAAGGTGAGGAGCTGGGGAGGCGCAGTGCGGTTTGATCGGACAGCCGGGCCGTGACTCCGTCCCTGCACTGCCCCGTACAACAGCAACACGCCACTCTGTTGTCGGTCTCTTCTAATTGTTCCATAATATTATTAATAAGGGCAATGACGATGCTAAAAATATAGAAATCCCAGCCATGTCTCACAACTCGAAGTCCACGAAAAAGGGCCAGGACTGTTAAGAGTTTGTCAGAGTGGAAACTGATGAGAGAATATTTTAAAAATCGAGAACGAGAACGAGGCCATAGAATGGAGATGGGCCGTGGCAGAAAGCAGCAGATGAGATCAATTCCTGTACAGTACAACTAAACGTTTTTGACCAAGAAAAACCGGGCGGGGTCTACAAACAAAATGAAAAAGTGTGGGTCTGAGGATGAGTCGCGGTCCGCCCTGGTGTCCTTCAGAGGGGTTTCACTGAAGACGGGCAGAAAAGCGTGAGTGATGACGACGTGGCCTCACAAAGTCCTCTCCCCCACCACACCGAAGGGGAGGGTCTGCAGTCGTCTCCGCGCTCGCCTCCCAGAGCGAATCATACCTCCAGGAAGCGCGTGCTGGTGGCCTTGGTGTGGAAGGGCTCTGACCACATGCGCCGAAGGTCTCCCTACAAAAAGGAAAAAAACACACTTACACTTTTCCAAAACATGCACGTGGGGGCTTGGAGCGGCTCAGAGGGGAAACCCGCCTGTGAAGCACATTCCCCAGGCGCTGGATAGTTTACACACTGAGGAAACGTGAGCTGGGGTTTGACTGTTGTGGCCCCACTGATTGTTGTTGTCCAGAGAAAGTGAGGGTCCGGTCTGTAGCCGTCAGGTGACGCGTGAGCCGTCTCATTTGAAGGGAGTCGCCGCTACATAAAACCACGTGTTCGCATCTTCAATGAAAATATCAGTGATTCTCTCAATGTGACGGCAAAGAACTCATTTCTCAAAACACTGCTCCACTCGCTCAGCAAACGTCCCTATCCAAATAATGGGGTTAGCGAGGGCCGAAGGAGCCAGGCAGATACAGAGCCTGTGCTAGTTTAGCCAGGCCCCCAGCCCACACCACCGCTGACCCAACCAGCGACACGAGGCGGCTCCTGGTTGAAAAAACATCGTCACTGAAGAAGTCGCAAAAAAGGGCTTTTTTGACACAACTAAAAATGAGAGATGCACCAATCAGGATTTTTGGGACCAATCACTAAAACTTGGATCGGCCGATACCGATCATGACCAATCACATGGTTTGAATTGATTATTATGATTCTTAATTTAATAGTGAAAATATTGGGCTTTTCTTAATGTGAATTGCTGTATTCTGTGACTTTATTTTCTATTTCTATTTGAATATTATTGGCTACAAATCTGTACATTGCCCTGCTTTACCTCCAACTTTATTATGATGACGATTATTAGTGATATTACAAAGCTGCATTGGTTTATAGCTTAATGTTTTATTACTTTTGACAACAAAATTTCCTCATGGTTCAAGTTAGTAGTCGTAGTTTATTTTCTTTTTGTTCCTCAACATTTCACAATCATACAGTTATGGAAGCTCAAAGTTAAAGTTTATAGAAAGTATTTTTTTGATCAAATCCCTGTTTTCCCGTATTGTGACTCTTAGTCGCTTCAGATCGGAGCACACAGCCTAAACGCAGTGGAATTAGGAGCAGCGTTTTGGGATGTAACTTTGGACAATACGTGAAGAAAGAAGAAAAGTTGCACAAGGAGACTGCGACATGAGGTGCCAAACACAGACACCTTTTATTTCCTCTTTTGACTCGCAGCCATTAAGTGACACTTCAGCACTAAAGAGCACACTTTCTCAAACAAGCCTCACAGACCCCTGCCTCTAATCGTAGTTTCCAAACAGCAGTTTAGTGTTGGTATCTTCTCACGTCTGTATTACCTAAGGGAGTGCGTATATGCGGTAGATGCAAAGTGAAATAAAGGCACCTCCTTCGCCTCCTGTTAGAAGTCCCATACGCAGATACTTTATGTACATGAAACTTCATTATCCTTTTGTCTTAAAGTATAGCGGGTTAGCTCTAGCTGCATGGTTGTTTTGTTTAGTTGCACTACAGTCTGGAAACAAGTAGAGCAGCCAGTACGGCACTTAGAGCAGTACATCCAGAGCTATTGTGTGGCCACATCCAGAACTCGGTTTAGAGCGGCGCTTCTTCGGGCTTTTCACCGGAATATTTATTGAAAGAAATCCGCGTTTGATCTGTAGTACATTTTATGTCCACTTGATGGCAGGATGGAACAAAGTGGCAACATAAAGCAGGGGTTTGTGTCACAGTTCAACTCACCCGCTCTGACTGAAAATGAAACATTCCCAAATGTCCATGTTTCAAGAGACCGCACAGACTGAGATTAAGGCAAGTAGGAATTAAAGACAGAAAAGACAATCTCTTTTAAATGGTTAATACGAATTTCCTACGTGCTGTTATTGTAGAATATTTATTTTTTATAGTAAAGCAAACCTTACTAACATCTGAGAATATATTTAGGAAACTGTTTGATAATGAAAATTAACCAATTAACCAATATTGGCGTGGATGCCCAAAGTTCGCCAAAAGGTGACCTGTTCGCCGCCCTGCAGAATATTCATGTTGAGGTTTGTGCGTTTACATACCTTCAGGTAGGCCATGGTCAGCAGAGGCAGCAGGGTGAAGGGCACCAGGTACAGCAGAGCGGGCTGTGCAGCGCGGTGGATCCTAGAGGCCACAGTGGCCGTCAGCAGACCTGCGGGAAACACACATCAGATATAGCTCCGTAGTTCATAGAATTATACAAACTGTCACGGTAATATGTTGATACCAATCACCACAGTGTGATCACCACTTACCCACAAAGTAACCAATGAGAGTGCAGTGGAAATAGGAGACTCGCTGCATCCGTCCTGACATGTTGGCAGACCCTGGCACCTCTCCAGACGCTTGTTTCTTATAGTTGTCATATCGCAGGACGAAGCACAGTAGCAGTCCCGGCATCACAATGTCACCGATTCCCAGCATTGAGAAGTGACTTCCTGTGGAACTGTGCAGAACACCACAGAGCTTCCATCAAAATGTTGAACCAAATTATGTTTCATTTTTGTTGCCTAGTAAGACTTTTAATGAAAAGTTTAAAACTGATTCAATCTTGAGAAGACATTAGGCCTAGTCACAAGTCACAAGTCGCCCTCCGCTGAAGACAGGGCGGGCTGCATTTCAAAGCCCAATAATTGTTCAAGGGCTCAAAAGAACAGGTTCTTCTGAAGATGGTTATGAACAGTATTCCTTTATGGGCCTTACCTGGGGAAGACCAGTTTTCCAGGTAAAGAGAGGCGGGGGACGTCCCGGCCCATCCCTGGTCCCAAATGAAGCTTCCTGGATAAAACATCTATGGGATTTTCAGCAGGCTGGGTGGCCACTTTAACCATCACATTACTATTGAAGATGTAGGCTGAGAAAAACACCTGGAGTTAAAATAAAAAACAAGAAGTGAATTAGTGCCAGTATGGTCAGATGATTAGTCAGTTGTGTTCCAAACAGTAGCCGTATCAATGCGTGTTGTGGGCTGGGGTGCACAAAACACACACAGACTTTTGTCTATACTGTACAAATATTTGACGCCATTATTGCCTAATCGCCCCAAAACAAACTGCCTGTGGTGATTAAACATGTAAATGAGACGCAAAGTGGCTCTTAAACAGCTTTTGAGGATCGGCTATAAGCCAGTGCAGCCTAATCCCAAGCAGGGGTGGGCGATATGGCAAAAATAGAATATCACAAGTTATGAATGATAAACTATTTAGATTTATCCTGATTTTGTTATAATCACAGAACTTAAAATGACACACACATTGAGGAAAAGAAAGATTTGATGAATGTACAAATTTATTATAATTGAGCTTCCTTCACTGACAGGCTAGACACTGTGCAGAGGTGCTTTGGATAAATTGATCTCAAACAAATGACAAATTGTCAGCCCTGGAGATGGTAAGACGGTCTAATATCACCAAGTGGACATTAAAATTAGACATAAAAGCATTATTCTGTGTGCCTCAGCATTCATGTTTTCCCGTTTCACATTTTGAATTCATGTCTCTGTAACAATTCTATAGCAACAACAAGATACAGTGGGACCTTGACCGGGGCTCCTCCTTCTGGTAGCTGTAGGAGCCCCAGTAAACATAGTTTACTGAAAAACTAAGTTCAAGATCGATTTTGTGGCATGGCTAGCCGCCTCAGCACGGCTTTGAACCGATATAATGTTGGACCTATGGGCTTTATTAACGTGGAGGACAGTTTTAGGTTTAACAATGACGCAATTTTACAGAAGTACAGAACAGAAGTGCTGACGCTGCAGAAGAAGAATCAGCGAAATTAAACAGCTTTGCCTGAGGATTTACTTGAAACTGCACGAAGCACTCTGGGTTTGTCTTTGCGACAATCTTGAAAGTACAAGGTATTTATTGCTCTGAGTCCTAACAATTACCAAGACTCAAGCCTGTTCATTAATTACAGGGCGACACAGCGGTCCCAGGTTTGCACGAGTGGATCTCCTCACATTGTGATGAGTTTAAAGACCGTGTAGAATACAAAAATGTATCCAAGCAATCACCGCTCAGTCAAAAGGTAGTTCTGACTAAATATACTCGACAAAGATGTGCTAGGAAGAGTCCATCTGTCCATGGGAAACGTGTAAACTAGACGTCCACTGTACTTCAGCTCGCACAAATACAACAGTATGAAAACAACCAAACCTGTGCTGAAACAATGTACTGCCCCCACATGAACCGTTACACCCCATTTGTTAGTGCTACTGTAAACTTATTGTTTTGGCAGAAATGTGTGTGCCATTTTGTTTTTTGTTGATTAATATTTTAACTAAAATTATTTGGGTCATTTGTCTCCATTTAATCAATGATTTATGTGATCATTTTTGCACACCAGTTATTGGACAGTAATTGTGCATGTTCTTAAACTAAAAGGTGACATTATGATTTAGCTTGCATAAATATTCAAGTATAAGGTTTAATGTTTTTACTGACTAAAACATTTCACTTGCCTGATGCTTCTGCATGCAGCGCATATGTCCCTGATCCAATATGCACCAGCGCCACTTCAATGAAAGTGATGCACAAGCACTCTGTAGTGCACATAACGCTCTACATGGAGCACACTCCACCTCACGAGGAGGGAGGCAGAGCACACAGGTTATCAGCTGGACTCAGACCATTGCCGACTTTGCACAGACAGAAGACCTCACAAATGTGGGTTTATGTTAGAGGATTTTTTAACCAATTATTAACTGTTCAGGGGGCTCCAACAAACAGATAAAGCAACATTTCAATGTATAACTACAATGCACGCACTACAGCCCCATCATCAGAGGACGTTTACAATGTTTGTTTTGGTTTGACTCTCCTGAGTAAAAGAATGTGCCTTACCCAGAACACATCGTAGATGAGCAGTCCCGACAGCAGCAGACATGACACTTTCAGACTGGGCAGTCGCACAAAGGCAATCATGGCCACACACAGACCCATCGCTAAAGCTAATGGGAGCAAATACAGAACAATTATTATTGAAATTGTTGACATATTTTATACATCATAGTTTCACAGAACTAGAGTCTCACTACACGATTTGTGCAGTGTTCAGTGATTTTGCAAAAGCTAAACTACAAGCTTAAACTGTGCACGATTCCAGAAAGACTGGGGGTTCGTGCTTAATGAGTGGCCATCAAAAAAAAAAACTTAAAACTGAGTCCATGCAAATTCACAGGCTGACCTTTTCACTCCCTGCTCGATTTACTGTAAGCGCCGATGTGAGACGAGACATTTCATTGGTCAACATTGTCACATGTGCTAAACCAATATGGCTCAATCTCAAGGCACTTATGGTCAGCAGTTTGTGCCCGTGTGATTGCCGTTATTGGCAACAGGGGGAAAATAGTGAGCTGCCAGTCTGAAGTGCCAAATAATGAGTGTAGCCAAAATATTTACTCAAGAGCAACGTTACTTTGAAATAATTTGACTCAAGTAGGCGTAAAGAAAAGTTAAACTGGCTTTAAAATTCATAAATCAGCAAGTTAAGACTATTTATTTTGAGAGTAGGCACATACCATCCATGAGCAGCCAGTGTCCAGTCAGCACCCAGATGAGCACCAACAACACAGACAGGGAGAAGGACAGTAGCTCTGCCAGAGTGAAGCGCCCACAGCAACCAAAGGAAATCCTGCAGAAAACACACGAGGAAGAAAAGGTACGGTAAACTGGAACAGAATCAAGGCCAGCGCACTTTCATAAGACTGGTTTGACAGAAAATAAACACTTTGGGGGGGGGGGTCATTAATTAATACAGGTGTGAAATGGTGAGTGCAACTTGGAAAACGGCATATAGCTTTTTGTGAGAATGTTACACTTCATTTACCATTTGGAAGTGCCTTTTTTACAGTATTGGGGCCCTAAATCAGAAATGTCAAAAGGGAATGCTCAGCACGTGCTCCTCCTTTTGCACATGAGCAAACACTTTGTAGTCGACCCCCTTAGTGCGCGAACAACTTTGAGACCGCTTCAATATAAAGACTGCTGTAGTGTGGAGCGCTTTAAGGGACAGTCAAGTAGGCTGTACTAAGTAGGCTTAAGCAAAGCCCATTAATATCATTAATATGACCTGGAGCTTGGAAATATGAGGTTCTACCGCCTTTAATAGTCACAGCAGCAAGGTTTGTGAGGGGTCTTGGCACACACTATGCAATGAGGAAGTAGATGAGATTAGGGCTGGACAAGGGACGACAAGCACGACACGACCCAGATAAAAATGTATTTTGGCATATATTGTATAAAGTATTGTCTTTTCCACACAGGTTTTATAATGAACAAGCAGTAGATATGCCTTTTTAGAAAAAAATATGATCAAAACAGAAATTTAAACAGACTCTGGTTGTGTTTCCATGCATTTTTTTTATTTTTTTCACTTATTTGAGCTGAAACAACCAAGTAAAATCCTTTAACGTCTTCCCCCCACTTTAACCAAGCCCATTTTGTCCTGTTCGGCTTTACCCACATCTCAAAGCTTTGTGACTTTTTGTGCGTTTTTAATCACATTTAAGCGTTTTGTCGCGTTGTTTCTTTTTCGTAATTTTTTTGGCTGTGTTCTTTGTAGTTTCTGTTGGTGTTTTTGTCTGTTTTTCGTCGCATTTTTGTCGCTCTTTTGTGGCTTTTACATCACTGTTTAGTCGTGTTTTTATTGCGTCATTGTTGCTTTTCCGGCACGTTTTTGTCACTCTTTTGACAGTTTTTTGTCACTCGTTTGTTACCTTTTCATCCTAGTTTTTGTTGTTATTTTAACGCTTTTTGTCCAAGAAGCATTTAGATCTGGGTTACGCCGAACTGGAGAAAATGTGCTTGATTCAAGGTAGGAGATTAACGCTGTCCCTGGACCCAACAAGCATCAAAACCTGATCTCTAAAGATATCTTTTTTTCGGCATCTGCTTCCGATACTTTCCCGAAATCATATTGGTATAACGATACCCAGCCCTAAATAAGATGAGGCAGAACTTGATCTCGCAATGAATGGGGAAATTCACTGACAACCTTCCAGTAGGTGGGCAACCAGCTTAACGCCCCACATTATGGGTCTTTGTGAACAAGACAAAGGATGTGAAACATTATCAGCAGGGAACAAAAGAGTGATATTTGATGGGTGGCTCTGGTATTCCTTTCGGATGCTTAAATAATGCCAAGATGGAAAAAAGTGTTGGACTCCCGACACAGTGAAGTTGTGCAGAGAAGCTAAAATGGTTGGAATTGTATGAAGTGGAATTAGCATGAAAAATAGAAGCAAAAAAAAAAAAAAAAAAAAAAAAGGTGCATAAAAGCTACTCAGAGTGAAATCTTAAAGTAATTGTACACAAGTAAATGTATTCCTCAATAGCCACTTTTATGTTTAGAACTTCAACAAGGCTGCAAAGGAAAGTTTTTACATGAAAATATAGATTTTCCATATTTGCATATTCAAAAGGTGTGTGTGGGTTGGAGACTAATATGGGATGTGGAAAGGATGAGGATAGGACACCAGTGATTGGTCACGAGTTCAACAAAGACACTGACATTTACTAAATTAATCTCATCACGAAAACCAAGACTTACTTGTTTTGTGGTGCACAGGGTCTTGTCACGTACTGGCACATTGGCAATAGGAGGAATGCAAAAGCAATTGTTGCGAGAACTATGGAGAAGCACAAAGCACATCAGTAATAAACCTCAATAACTTTGTATAATGTATTATTCACGATTTTAGCTAGTGTTCTTGTTTAACCACATTGTGTCAAAACAAGATTAGAAAAATACTATGTTAAAACACACCATTGGACAAAATAAGCAAAATCATAACTAAAGCTGAGCTATTGGCATACGGTCTCTCTCCCTTACCCCCCCGATGTGTTTGTTTTAGGTTGTGTTGGCCAAAGAAAAGTGTAAATTTCAGTCAGCTGAAAGACCTCAGAGATTTTGCAATGCATTGTGGCTTCTTGCAGTATGAATATTGCATCACATAATTTTCCTATAAGTAGAATTTGATTTATAATATATTGTGTAACTCTAGTGTAATGGTTACCTGCAGTGCAGATGGTGAAAACCACCTGTACCGAGTCAAAGAAGAAGAACATGACTAGCAAAGACACCGATGCTCCAATTGGCAGGAACAGAGCCTGTGTTGAATCTATGGTCTGAATACCTGTGAAAGAAGATGGACAATGGTCAATACAAAGTAGAATTGTACAGATGCCACTGATTTCACAGGCGTTAGCATCGTTGAGCGATCACTGAATTGATGCATGATAATCATCCATTTCTAAATAAAAACCTATTGCAGTTGGCCGCTTCATGGTGGACGTAGCAGAGGAGGCTCTGCAAAATCTAAGAACTCAATAATGACGGCTTAGCATCTTTCAACAGGCGTCGCTGTCGTTTTTATTCATCACCCGTGTTATCGGCAGCTACCCTGAGCCCAAGTATCGGTATCGAATCATCTCGTCACAACAGGTAAGACTTAAAGTGCAGCTCACGTGACTGCAAGCTACAAATCACTTTTTAAAATCATGTAGCAAAGAAAGCTCTAAACCAGGTTAAACTGGACTAATCAAGGTTTGAATTGACCTGAATGAGATCTAAGCTTGGGTTAAATCATGACTCAAACCAGAACTGACACAAAGAACAAAAACGCCACTAAAATTGTCTCAAAAATAATCTCTCACTGCTGCCCATCCACCACAGTTTGAGAACCACACTTCACATTTTGTGAATGATAGGTAATCCCTGTCAATGATAAAACTGTGCTTAATGTGCACATGGATCATGCTGCAGTGGAGTGGTACCGCTGCAAAACTTGAACGTTAAAGAACATGGACTTCTGTGAGAAAACAAACTATTGGTAAACTCTTATTAACAGCAAACAATTGACACGTGGCTTCCATCACGCCTTTATTTTTCACTTGACCGTCAGGAAACAAGGGAGAGCGAGACAAGCGAACAACTGTCAATATCCAGCCCTGGATAAGTGGTTTGGCAAAGCGTGAAACTCACTGTTGTTTGTGTTGCTGTTGTTGAACCCCGTTGTCGTGGGGTTACCGTCTTTATCCTTCTCCTGGTTCTCACAGTCCATATTTAATGATCTGCATCAGAGGTGTGAGAGAGACAGAGACCAAGAGAAAAGAGGCTTTAGTGATAAGAAGAGAGTGGAGGAGTTTGTACTTTAGGAACAGTGAAGACGCTGTAGATAGGGTTTTGTGTTTGGCATTTCTGTAAACAACATGTCAACCAGTCTAAAATCTAATTACTTCAGTGTTTCCCACACAGACAATTCTGTCAAAATAAACGCTTTTTAAAACACGCGTCGTATAGAACCTCCGCAGCGGTCAATTTGACTGCGGGGAGGGGAGTTAAAAAATGCGGCGGCCCTATAAGCTATTCCTCCGTAACACTCACGCGTCTCTCGCTCTCCCATAGCCCACACACACAGCCCCCCCTCCCCTTCGTGCACACCGCGTAACTCCATCAGCGATCATCGATGGAAGCGTGGAAACTGTGTCTATTTGGTGCAGAGAAGACGGCTGGTGAAATTCACTAAAGGCCTCCCAACCGCCAAACACCCTCCCCCCCTCCTCGGTCCGAGCGCCACACATTGACTTCAAATCTGTGGGAAACACTGTAGTTGTAAGAGACTTTAATGATATCAAATTAATTATCTGTGTCATATTAGTCCCACTGACAGTGTCTCGGATCATTACAAGAAACAAATAGACAATGATTCCAAATTTGCCGTTTGTTTGACCACTTTTCAGACAGGTAGTGCTTATTTTCCTGTCAAGTGAAGCTCCCACTAGAATGGAAGAATAGACCGGACTTCACTTAAACCTATTTTTATTTGTGTGTTTGAAACAGGATTGTTGTAGACATTGTCACCATCGCTTGAATCAAGATCAGACAAAAGGCCGTGTGTGATTACTGCACGTCTTTGAAATAAGACAATGTCAGTCACATCCCTAAAAAGTCAATCGATCAATTTAAAAGGATGTTATCGATGTTTTATTTGTGAGCTTAAGTATACCACAATTATTTCAGATTAGGGCTACATGATGTGAGAAAATACTGTAATCTACCATAAATGTCTTAAATAGGGGTGCACCGATGATACTGATGTCGGATATCGGAGCCGATACTGAAAAAAATATGATATCAGGTATCGGCTACAAATATCCGATACTGAACTGATACCAGTTTTGGCTCTTAATGCCTTAAAAACATAACTTTTACCACCTAAATCTACGTGAATATAGACATGCTGCATATCATTGGCGCAACATGCATTAGCATCAGTATGCTAAATCTAGTGTTAGCACACTAATGCTAACAAAAACTAATCACGGCTGGGACAGAAACTAACATTTTTCCTCTTAAATATTTATTGTTTTACTTTCTCTTTTGACTAAACAGCCATAGTGACACTTCAGCACTAAAGAGCACATTTTCTTAGCCAAATAAGACAAGACAATGACCCCTGCCTCTGATTGTAGTTTCACATGCGTTTCAGATCGCACGGTTTTGTGATAAATATCCCGTTTGTATCACCTACATGTGAAGTCATGGTAGTTGCAAATGTAAATAATTGCACTTCGTCTCCTGTTATAAGTCCCATACGCTGATATTTTATGGTCACAAACCTTTATTATGCTTTTGTCTTAAAGCGTAGCGGTAGCGGGTTAGCTCTAGCTCCGTTGTTGTTTTGTTTAGTTACACTGCAGTCTGGAAACGAGGAAAGCCGCCAGGCACAGAGGGATACAGCCGACCAGTACATCCAGAGCTGTTGTGTAGCCACGAATTACATTTAAAACTCGGTTTAGAGCGGCGCTATACTGCGGGGTTTTCACCAGATTATCTACTGTAAGAAAATCTGCGAAATCTACGTTTGTTCTTCCTGTTTTCACAAAAATTAGGCCGTGATCGGCCGATCAGATCGGTGCACCTCTAGTCTAAAGTAATACTGGTTTGCATAATTTTTAATGCTTTGAAAATATAGGTATCGCATCTGTATCGGCAAATCAATATTTTAGAAAATCGGATCGGAATATTAAAAAATCCAGATCGGTACATCCCTAGCCTTAAATATTGCGACAACAGTATCATTGTGATAGTTTATAAAGTCATTTCAACATTACATTTAAAACAAAAATCCTTTCCCAATTTGTTTTTCCATCGAATTGTGCAAAACAGACTTACAAAACTAATTCTGGACCAAAACAAGGACAACAAAGGAGCAATATAATAATATAATTTCTGTCAGATGGAAGACTTTTGCGACTTTGGAAGCGATTTTGCATTATATTGTGGATACTGTGTCACCTACAAATGCAATAATGAGAATTTGGCAATAAATTGGTGCAGCATTTTAGATTTGTATTTCCAAACGGTATGATGCGAGAGCTAAAGTTTCAGACATGTACTTAGTCACTGGAGATAAAGTCAGACCTACCTGAAGCTGCCATAGACGATGAGGAGGATGGAGATGAGGAAGGTAGACACCTGGCTGGAGTCCACCAGGGAGTACGCCCTGAGAAACACGAGAGAGACAAACATGTTCATTCACACGCCAACGACCTCGCCGTTTACACTCGCAATACAAATCTGCAACAAGTTATTTCAATGTTGCAACAAAAATGTAAACTGATGCCAAGTAGAGCTAGTCCTCAATCGACCATTTATGCTTAAAATGCTAAACAATCTAATATACTGCCGAAGCACTAATATGGTCAAAAAGCAACCTCAAAATCACAGACAATAATCCATTTTTGGTTTGTAAATGTTTTGGAACATTCTGGGGTTATTGGCAGAGATGGGTTGAGTAATTAAGTACTTTTTATTAAGTTTGTTTTAATTAGTTTTTGTTTTGTCTGTCAGATTACGACACAACTAAATCCTTATACAGATTTATGCGGAAATGGGAATGGGGTGGGGATGAGACAGCAGGTTACCTTCAACCTGTACCAAAGCAACACTATATGAATTCTCATCCTTACAGTCTTATTCAAAAAATTAATAAATAATTGATCACATGAAAAAGAAAAACAGAAAAGCTTTGGGAACTTTTGCAAAGAACTACACTTCCAAGAAAGAAATGAGTTGCAGACCGCGAGCAGGAAAACGGACTACCTCCATTTTCTTTAATTTGTTACAGAAATTGCCACGTCTAACTGTGACAATGAGCAGCATTTTTTATGTGACCAAGTAAACCTTTCACACAAAAGAAAAACAAAAAGTAGCATATGGGAGAGCGGGGTGGGTTGTGTCTCTGTGTTTTAGAGCCAATAAAATAACTGTAAAGTGCTTTGAGTGGCTAATGTAGGTGGAAAAGCGCTACGTAAGTCGAGACCATTTGCCAGAACAGAACATGTGGATCATGCTCTGTTGGTGTGGATGCTCTGTGAGAGAGACCTGGCTAAACTGAGAGGTCATGGTCACAGAGTTTGTTTATGGATGCAAAACGGCAGCTGCCTGAAAGGTGAGGTGGGTCACACAGAAGACATTGATGTCCTAAGCCTTTCATCTTTGACACCTGGTATACATGTTTTGGTGAAGTAGTTATTAAAGAAGAGGTGGATGGATAGATTATTTATACACACAGTATATACTTATTTGTATTCTATTCGCGTAGAATATTGCACAGGTATATATTTCTAACTTTTACCAAATAAACAATACAAATTCTAAAGATCCTGTCATAGATAAACGTTAGTGTGACTTGGGGAGGGATGGGTAAAATCATTGCGATATTTAAATTGGTGTTATTCTGTTTCTATTGAATATTAAAGCCTTGTGATTTAGAGGCATCTGCTCATTGTTCTGGAGAGTTTTCTGACAAAATGTTGAAAGCCTCGGCAGTAAATCTAAGAAATGTCTTGTGTGACCCAACGCACCCCGCTCTCCCCTAATCATTTTTGTTTCGAGCCCTGGATGACTTGTGGCTCTGGACAAAGCATGATACCAAATGTGCTTTTTCATGCATCTATGTTTAACAGATGAGGGCTGGGTCATAAGGCAAATTTTCAACTTGATTTCATCTTTTAATTTAAAAATGAATAAATATAGTTCCCACAAATATGGTTCATTAGGTAGAAAACTTACCTCAGCTTGAGCAAAAGATTTATACATTCAATTTATGAATATTACTTAACGCACAATTGTTTCCATTTAATGTCTTTAAAATCTGAACTCAAAGCACTGAACTTGGATAGACCGGTCAATTAAACAGCATCATGCCGATAACTGCGACCATAGAATGAATCATGGTTCGATAATAATTAGGGATGGCCGAAATATCGGCCGATATTTGTCATTTTTTCACATATCGGTATCGGTCTGATAATTCTTTGAATTATTTACTGCGGCCTAATGTCGTAGGGCACTTGAATGCAGCAGCAGTGCTGCACTGACCTGACTGGGGAAAGTTTATTCAAATAATCTGAAATAAACAGTGGCTCCTAAAAAAAAAAAGAAACTCCAGCATAAATTCACATGTCTCCAAAAGAAAGTATTTACTAAGTTTAAACAAAGTGGAGCGGACACTTGGACACTACAGAGATACAGAGCCACAAGTTGCTGCTGTTACAAACTGGACTAAAACTGCCTCCAGGGACATTATTTTGAGTCAGGATTAACATGAATCTTTTTCTGATGGATTGTCGCGACATCTGAGTGGTGAGTGTTGCAAAGGTTTCTCCGTCCTGACGCCAGATTTATAACTTTGTTTGTTAGCGCAGCATAGCTTCTCACAGGCTAAAGGCTACAACACGTAAACATTGGCTTTCTGTCATGTAGGTTTACTACAGTGATGATAATGGCTGTATTCATGTTTACTGTGCCCACTTTTGTCATGTTAATGATCCGTGAAAACGAGGAGTTATGTCGCAAATTTCGTGCATATTTAATTAGACGCATTTGCATCGTTAGCGCATGCTAAAAGCTCATGCTAATCTTGTAAATCTACTGTTTGCTTTTTGCCTGCTCTAAACCAACTCTAAATCTTCACATTATAGCCTCATAAGTTCAGTATAAGGTGCTGTTAAAGTGACATGATGCTATTTTTTGCAATTCCAAAGCTTCATACAGAGCTGTGTCCTCAGGGAAGTCTATCAGATTTGTTTAAAGTTCAAACATGTAACTTAAACCACATGCAGGCTACACGTTTAAATAAAAAAAATACAATAAATAGTAGCCTAGCATATTCCCAGTGTCACCGTTTCCCATTAATAGAGGACATGGGTAAAAAGTATAATAAGTAGGTCTGACTAAATATTTAGCCAAAAACAAAATGACATTTCACTCCAACATTGCATTTGATATCAGATATCGGACACAGCAGTGAGGCAAATATCGGTTATCGATATTGGCAGAACATTTTCATATTGTACCATCCCTAATAATAATAATAATAATAATAATAATAATAATAATAATAATAATAATAATAATAATAATACTATTTATTGCACGGCCCTACATCCGGGGCTCTTAACCCACAAACATGCCATCTGGTCACACTTATAAAAAGGTGCAGTGTCTGGCCAACCGCTCCAGGAGCGTCAGAAAACCGACCTTGTTCTCACTGCACAAACGCTAATGATGTCACAGTCATAGGCTAACAGATAGACGGCTCCTCAACCCACCACTCAGCTAATTCATATTCAAGAACCGAGCAGCTTAGTCAGAATTCTGTGCACAGAGGCTCGGAGAACATGGGTGCTATACATGAATGGAACATTTAAAAACAAAATACAATCCCGGACTGTTGAGGCCTGGACGGCAGCCCAATGCGCCATAAGACGCTCTTGTTCACTGACAGACTAGGTTTTCAATAACGCAATTCCAATAATGACTGTCATCATCCAGTTGAATCCATGGCCTCACCATAAAGACTCGGGTCACCAGGAAACAATGAAGACTTCTCTTTACTGCTATGGAAGAATGAATGTCAATAACAACATCTCACTCCAGTCTTTGCTAACACACTTTAAGGGAGAAATTGTGACTCATAAAAAGGCTTTGATCGCTGCTGCGTGTGCTTGTGTTTACTGCAGCTTACAGTAGGCATTGGGTGGGCACCTCCGCCTGGGAGTATCTGCCTCCGCTTTTTGATCCAATTATGGAAGTAGTACCATGGTCTTGAAGACCAACTTATATCATATCTTATATGGCGGCACGGTAGCACAGCGGTTAGAGCTCGTCCTTCACAGCTAGAAGGTCCGGGGTTCGATTCCCACCTGGACGGGGCCTTTCTGTGTGGAGTTTGCATGTTCTCCCCGTGTCTGCGTAGGTTTCCTCCGGGTACTCCAGTTTCCCCTACCACTAAAAACATGTACAATAGGCCAGGATGAATCAGAGTGTGTTTGAGAGTGTCCATGGGGGACGACGGACGCAAATTAGCCCAAGGCTACAATCCGGTGTGGCTTGTTTACATGCATGAGACCATGTATGTTCATAAACATGCACTGTCCCGACCAAATAAACCAATAAATAAATAAAATAAAATCATTTGAATTTTACTGAAAAATGACATGGTTAAATCTTTAATTACAGATTTAACCATGTCATTTTTTGTATGTATTGTCAGTAAAACTTATGTTAGACTCTTCAAACCCAAAATTCACATTTCAAACGTTGCAATCTTGTTTCAGATGTATTCAATCGATATTCAATTACTTATGCCTAAAGAATAGGAGAGCGGTTTGCTTGTACATGTTAACAACTATATTTAAAGCCTTAGCCTCAGAAAAGTACTATCCACAAAATCAACTGGAAGCCTTATAAGATCACAAGCTAATCCAAAGTGATGGCTTTGCTCTGGGCAAGAGCAACAGGTGGTTCAGTAATCCCTTAGATTCAAAGGCTCAATGTGCTGTTCTGAAGTGGTAGAGGCAAATACGGCTATAGTGATCTGTAGTTTTCAACAATAATACACACAATATTTTTCTGACAGATTTTTCTCAAGCATCAAAGCATTTTTTTCATTTGTTTGTTCATTTTAAAGCACTTCTGAAAGTATTACAATTCATACCTTTAACATGTGACAAGCGCTAACTAACAAAACATGCACCTCAACAAGCCAGTAAGTTTAAGTAGGGAAGGGAAACTGGGGAAAACAACTCCCTTGTCACATCGAACAGATGGTAACATACAGCCACCAACCACAGCACAGAAACCAGGGACAATTCCAAATTGTATTCAGAAAATAGACAGGAAGCTCCCTGCAGTAGCAAGACACTGTGGAAAGAAGTTTCCATTGGAAAACAAAAGTCAGAGAGGTGTGTGTGAAACTTTAAAGCAGTGGTTCTCAAATGGTATAGCTTTGGGACTAGAGGTGAAAGGAAAGAACTGATATTTTTAGTTTGTCTTTAAAAAGCTTTTTAATACTTATAAACTTGTAACCATTCACGGTTTCTAAAAATGAAAAATGCTTTAAGATTGTTTTGCATTAAAATAAATAGGCCTACATTGAATAATACAAAACAATGTGAACCTTACTTCTTTATAATGACCATAATTATTTTACTATATATTATTAGGCCATAAGCTAGGCTAGGTTTTATGTGCTCAAAAGTTAAGCTGTTGCTTAATTATTTGTCAGATGTTTTGATGAACAGAGAATGAAACGTGTTTACAAAATGAAGGAGACTCTTTTGAACAGCTGATTTCCACATGTGCGGTTTCACTTTCCTTTCTGTCGCGCTGAAGCAGAGCGGAGCGCGTTAGCTTTACGTTTACATCCTGAGCCAGTTGTGGCTCAGGATGTAAAGTGGTCCGAACATTTGGACCACTTTTTGGGGAATTAAGCAGTTCGTTACCTTGACCTGGACATTTATAGCGAAGGATTATCTCCAAGATGTTGTTTATATTCGACGTAGCCGATATCAGCGCCTTTTGCGTCAACTTCCTGACAGGGTTTGCATAACGGATGTCCATCAACAACAACAACGCCTTGGTCATGTTTTGGATCCTAAAGAGGTCCCACTCTGCTGACTTCAATTGTTTTTGGGTGGATACAACACTGGAGGAGAGCTCCTTCTGCCTTGCTCAACTACCGGTGAGTTTACAGCAGCTCGTGCGTCAGCGTGAAAACATCCTTTTATAATCGTGGTAATCGTAAAACCGGTTAATCTTGACATCCCTCTTTGGGACCCACCATTACTCTAGGATGACAAGCCGTGAGTTAAATAAAAATATAATTCGTCATATACTGTATAAAATATAGTATTTTCCAGAATTTCCACACAAGTTGTATTGAACAAGCAGTAAATATGCTGCTAAATATTTTGATCAAAACAATCAAATAACATAAATTCTCTGGTACACTCTGGTAGTGTTTCCATGCAGTTTGAAATGGAAAATATTTAACAAACAAAAAGTTTCCTGGAGACCCACATGTTGCTTTAAAGCACTGTATTTTTGCACTTTGTTTACTTAGGTTTGTCTTTCTAGATGGAAACTCACAAATGACAGTAGAACTGACTAGTTCAGGATAGGACTGGGGGAAAAAAATCGATTTGATTTAAAAATCAAGTTGGAAGGTCAAATCGATTCATAATTTCAAATAATCGATTTATTTATTTATTTTTTTAGCTCTGCTCAGAGGAACAAGGTCCTGCTGTACAAATGTGCCAAGAATAACAGAGCCCACCTACGGATTTTTGTGTTGTTTTATTAGCTCAATCCAAATACAGTATAAATAAATAATTTGGATGTTTACCAATCTTTGTTGCACACTGCACTTGACTTTTCAGTTAGAGAAAGGGTTTGCCTTTGCAATTTTGTATAAATACAATAAATATATATAATTTTAAAAATATTTACAGTTATTTTGTTTTAAATGGGAGGGAAAAGAATCCAATCAAATCGTAAATCGAGTTTTTTTATATATATATATTTTTTTTAATTTTTTAAGGAAAAAAATCTAGTTCAATGTAAAATCCACCTTTGATTTGAAATATGAAGGAAGACAGCCTTGTGTCTTTGTATTCGACCTGTGAAGGCTAAATCCTAGGGGTGGGCCGAGACACAAATTCCACCAGATGAAACATAAGATTGGGTTCACGAGAACGAGACATAATTTGTAATAATGAATAAAGAGGAAATATTAACTCTTACTGAACGAAATGAAAATCTATTTAAAAGGTGCAAACCTATATATTATGTAAACATCGGTGGATAACTATTACATAAATATTTCTTTAAGCACCTTTAAGCCGTCCCCAATGAGTATATTGGATGCAGCGCAATAAAATACAGAAAATATCAACTGTACTCATCCATTCGGCTGAAAAATCTTGTGGCACTTTGATGTATTCAGACACATTCACCTTAAAAAGTGACATCCATGTCTATTGCAATTCATCCATAACATTAAAATAGATGAGGGCTGCACAATTTAAAGAAAAGGTGACTTGATTAACACCATTTCCACACAGTATGTTCCAACACCCCTATAATCATTTTGAGAAAATAACATAAAACAATTTGTTTAGTCTAAGAAAACAAAAATGATCCCAAAATGACAGCAGGTCACCACTATAGCTAAACAGCTTCCTAGAGCCGAGTTGACGCTGTTGCGACTGACCCTTTAATTTCAACCAAGGCTGAATTTTAGATTCAAACAAAGAGTTAACATTGACATAATTTTAGGGGCTTAATTATAGCTGTGAAGTAAGGGCATATTACAATACTGTGGTGAGAAGAATATCTATAAATATCAAACTTGTTTTGAGTTGTACTATATTCAAAAATATTATTAATAACACACTGAATGAAAATCCACGAACTCATTAGGCAAGTATTATCACATACTGAACTAAACAAAGGACAAAGGAACACTAGGTTATAGTGATGTGACTGTATGAACAAAGCACAAATCCACACCCATGAGCCGTAACTATTTTAACTATTTTAGGTAAATACTGGTCCTCTGTTAGCCACATTAAGTCTCAATCAACCCAGTTTAGAAAAAATATCTTATGACTTTATCATGTGTGATGCTTGCTTCAACATGGGCAGTAGGTCCCCCCCATACTTCAGTGATCTTGCAAATGACACAATTTTCCCTTGCTTTATTGAAACATGATCAGACTGGCTATGTTAATGTATCAAACTTCCTGCAATGGCTACAAAAGAATGTCCACCGAAATGTGGCATTTCTTGTTCTGGACGGCTCTGGCCCATCTGATGGACTCGACTCATGATTATTATCCGTATGCCCCACAACTTTTCATTCATAGGCACGGCAATGTTCTTCTTGCATTTACAATTGCGTAGGTATCTATCAAGAGCATTTTAGTTCTAGGCAACCTGCCTTGATTGAAATGGCCAATTAGACATTCACCTTCAATAGTTAATTTAACGTCAGCATAAATTAACCTCTCAACTATATTGCAACCAGTGCTTTGTTTTGTATGCTGCAGGCAAACGAAAATGGCTAGCCTTAGCCATGTCAGGCAGGCATGTTAATGGGGATGTTTTCCTTATTTCCTCAAAAACATTCGTGCAGCCACGTATGGCTGATTTTGCTTTTCATGCTATTGGCGTTTGGTTGGAGGCAGTACGGCTTCACAAAGTGACTCATTTGCTTTTTCTAATCAATTATCATGTTAACTAGCTCCCTAGCACCTACCCACACAAAAGCACCATTTCATTAGACCAGCCCGTAGCAGGATATGGTTAGCATCAGCTGTTGCGTCTGATTAGCCTCTGCTAGCCTACCTCAAAGCTGTTAGCATTACAAAAAAAACAGCAGACAATTGAATTTAAATCTACTGTCATTTAGTTTTGATTATACAATTACACACGGCGGAAGGGTAACCGTGCATGGGCATTAGTTTTCGTCAGGTAGCACAGCACACTGTCTAAAGGCGACCTCTGACAATAAGGTTCATCAGTAGCCGCTAACGCTGCTACTCCACAGCAGCCCCGTGCGCACTCACCAAGCTGAGTAGCCCTGCTCCGCCATAGCGCCGAAAACAGTGGGCTCCGCGACTGTGGCGAACAGATTCCGGTCCCAGTGACAACCCGCTGGGATCAAGGAATGGTTTTCTGCTTGTCCTTTACAGTCCGCCTTCCTAGCATGCAGGTTTAGGTGACAACATGATCATACATCCCGGCTGCAGCTAGTAGTAATCACTAGCTATGTTGCGATTGAAACGGGAGTGATGGTTTGCTATCGGTAGGTGGACAAGACAAAGCACCCCGAGAAAAAAAACACTGGTGTTATTTTTCGTCGGTTCGCTAATGTCCTATCGTCACCCCAGCCGAGAGGGGTCGGTTTCCAACAATGCTACGCCCGTTGTAAATCCATATTCAGCATTTGATGGCCAGGATAAATGTCGCGTAGTCCCCAGTCTCACTCTGCACCCCTCGCAGTTATGGAAGACGTTCAGCTTTGTTTTCTATGGCGAGTCACGGGAGCGCGCGCAGCCCTGCTGTAAGGTTTACAAGTAGGACGTGCACTCACACGCTTTTTGTGCATTGAAACCATGACTGAAAGAGTTTGCATTATTGTCTCTCAAGCTGGCTGCTGTATGCAAGGCTATTTGCAACCAAACATTCAACACATTGCCCGTAAAAGAGAAGGGTTGGTTTGTATAGTGAAATGGGTAATTTTTTCAATGTTGACTCTGCACCTTGTGGATATCTCATCCGTATCTCATCACTCTGCAATCCCTAACATGTTTGAAAATTAAGAAACATGTATGTATGTATTGTATAAACATAGCTGAAATGATGGCAAAACAGTTTGTGTTTCTTTGCATTTATTAAGATACATATAGAAGTCATTTGGGACACTTTGATCATCAGGGACATAATCTAATTTATTCGTAGAAAAAACGTCCCCTACACAAGGACATGAGACTGTCAAATATCTATATTTTTTGTGTTAACAAGTTTCATTGAAACCAAATATGACCTATTACACATTAAAAATATAAATGTTGCACGTCATTGCCAATGTAGATCTTGATGATGCTTTGTTACTATTTGTTTATGGCTTAAAAAAATAAAACTGGACACTCAGAAAAATGTGTTGCAGTACAAAACAAAAAACTATTATGTAAAGATTTGAGATACAATGGTATTTGAAGGGAGTATTCCAGTAAATGGTTTGGCCTGTTGCCCCAGTCCATCACACAAATTAAAGTGCTCCTTTAATTTGTAACATTTGTAAAATTTACAAATGTAGCACTGCACATCAGAATCAGAATAGGTTTTATTGCCATTGTTTGAGAACAGGTTCACAAACTAGGAATTTTTCTTGGTGCGGACGTGCAACATAAAACATATAACACAGAATATAGATAAAAATAAGCAATAAAACTTTAAACTATACGGCTTTAGGGGGCATGCATAAAGAATATTAAATAAGATACAAAATTAAAAGTAAAATATGGTAAAACGACAGCAATTGACATAGAACAGCAGCGGGATTATATTTACAGATGTGTATGTGTAAATTTAAGTAATAGAAATGTTTAGTTAAAAAAATATATACAGGGAGAGGGAGCAGAGTGGAGAAGTAACTGGCACACATGTATGGAGTAAAATGTACTGCACATTGAAGTCTTTTTTGCTGATTATACAGATGTCTGCCTTTTCAATTGTGCTGCTATTTTTTGATGTCTTAACCACTGTAAAAGAATGGACTGATTGTGGCTCCTTCTCCCTGAAACCACAAAGAAAAGGCGGCTGGCTCCGGAAGTTCCTGGCTTTTATGAACTTTCCATTAATGCCCCCCTTTAAGTCATTATTGACCACAGGGTTGTCATCGATACATCCACGTGTTTGTCTTAATATACGCAACATCGTCCTAATTTGATCCTTTAATATATAACTTTACTAAATAACAAGCACGGTAACGAAGGTACGGGAGTGTCCTGGTCTCACTTGCGCATGTGTCATTTTTTCGCTGGTATCACAAGATCATTTAATGTTCGTTCAGTATAAGGATCACATTATTTCAAAATATGAAATTATCACGTTACTTCATGATACGAGCGGGCGGGAACATTTAAGTCAGACACATTATTTTTTAGTTGTAGACTTTTTACATTTAATCTACAATGACAAACTGCAGAATGACAGAGTATCAAACCAAGTGTTTATTCCAAAACTTGTGGCTTTGTTATTGGGCCAGAAGATGGCACCGCATCACGCCATGGCATGTTCTGTTCAACCCCACCAGTTGTGATTGTTGTGGGGCAGCCACCGCGTGTCCACTTCAGGTCCAGTAATGGTTATACTGCTTGATTACTGATCTTGATTTATTGCGTATGGCTCGTTACTGGGTGATAAATATCGCGTAAGTTCATAATAAATTGGTATCATGAAATTACGTGATAATTTCATAGAACTAAAAACAAGAACTGTATTTTGTACGAAAAGGAAATTATCTTGAAATAACCTGATATTTAATAGGTTATTTCTTAATAAATTGGTATCATGAAATAACGTGATCCGTTTTGCAAAGCATTTTTGTCATAATGTTAAGCCATTGAACATGTGTCATAATCACAAATTATCTTCATAATCATAATATTTTGGTGACAAAAGAAAGTATTAATTTTCAAGTAGACAACAAGTATGCCAGAATTTTAATTAAATATTTGAGGTATGGAATTTATTGATTTGATTTGATTGATTTGAGTGATTATTTACATGATTTATATTAGCATTGTTGCAGTGCAGAAAATAAAAAAAATAAAGTAACAAAAACTCAAAAGGAGTAGGCCGAAGCAAGAACGCTTATAAGTTCCTACCCCCGTATTCAGAATTAATTTACATCCCGGTAACAGTGATACAAGCAGAGACTCGCGCCCTCATACAATACAACACTTTACATTACAAATTCCTGAATTACACAATTGCGATTGTCCGCTTTAACCTGTACTTTTCTTTTCTTTTTCCTCTTTCCCATTCACATAATAACCATATCCAATCATTACTTATAAACACCAGTCACCATTCTATTAATTGACAATTGATTTAGTTATTATTAAGTATTACACAATCAACACTACCCATTATTATTGTCATTCCCATTTCCACTGTAAAATATTGGTTGTGATTGTTTTATTATTTTTGTTGTTTGCCGTGAGGTGCCTTAAAAAGCCGGGGTGTAATATGGCCAGTAGGTAGAGGGCAGTAGCCCCCCATCAGCGAGCCCTCACCCTGCTAGTTGTCGTTGTGAGGCAGTTCTGAGCCCTATACTGGGTGGTGCATTAAAAAGACAAGATTTATGAACCTGTTGAAAGGGGGGGCCCTCCACCAGGTCCATCTCTCGCCTGCCCTCGCTCTATCATGTTTAATAGTGACCAGTGGAAACAGGCTGTTACAGCATTATTGTTATCTTTTGCTTGTTCATTTCTCTCAAGTTCCTTTAATTCATAACAACTTAAACTTAGAGGTTGGTGACATTGGTTCTATCAGCAATGATATGGTTAAAACAGATTCACAGTAATACAACATTGCTTGTAGATAATAAGAACAAGGTCACATGTCTTTAGCATATTTATCAAACACACTTCTCTTAGACTGTTTTTTTAAATTGCTGTAGACTAGCAGCGCCTTTTAAGGATTCCTCTAGATTATTCCACAGATTTACACCTCTCCGTGTGATACAATGACTTTTTAGGGTAGAATGAATATATTGTACTTTCAGAATATGAGTACCTCTTAGATCGTGTCTTCCCTCTCTTTTACCAAACATTTGTTGTATATTGCTTGGGAGCTGGTCAGTAAAAACTGCTTTATATATCTGTAACAAAGTATTATATTCATCAAGTTTCATGGTGTTTAAGAACAGAATATTTGTATGGTCCCTATATCCGACATTGTAAACAATGCTAATAGCCTTCTTTTGGAGTCTATATAAAAACAAGAAATAAATATATTAAATAAATATATTAAATATTAGAACAAGAAATAAAGCAAACTAATGTCCCACACCCGAATTCACACATTTATACTAAGGATATTTTAGACATCATAATTTCATTTATGCTTTGGTTTTTAATTTAAATATAGAAGTAACAGAAAAGTAACATTACATAGAAGACTAGGTAAATGGATTCATGGGACAAATACAAATACAATACAATATCTGTATTGCATTATTCCGTGCTGATATATTTTAGAACGCATGTCAGACTGAAGAGTGCTCTTTTTTAAGGTGGCGCCGGAGTTTAAAAAGGGTCAGTGGGATTTCTACGACTAGTGTAAGAGGGTGGAGGGATTATAGATGTCTGCAATGAGCTGCTATTCTTACAGATTATGTGCAATCTGTTCTTACTCACAAACGCACACATTGTCAATATATAAGAACAGCCCCAGAGCTGTTGGGCTGATGAGAGACAGATGCAATAAATGTGTAATTTACAGCGTTTGTAAATATTACACGCCCTTGTTTCCTTTTCGTGGTGTTAAATAAAAATGATGGTATACATCATTTCTTATAGGTAGTTCAAAATCCCAGATTAATTGTAACTCATATTGCAAGAGTAAACCAAACTGCCCCATGCTTACTACTGTTCAAACTGTTCACACTTCAGCTTGAGTGCTCATAGGGGTGTGAACAAGCAACACTGAATAAACAAAGAAGAACCGCAAAATGTTAAATTGCTTTAAAGAGCCAGAGCTATGATACCGCACTAATTTAGACTTTGACAAACTTTATCGATCCACTCGGGAAATTGCAGCAGCACAATAATATACTTAAAGCCACACCAAGTTACAATTCACTCAAACAATAGAATAAAATACAAGCACTCATTGTATTACTGATATTTTTATCATCTCAAAATACTCGAAAAAATGACCAAAACAAATATATTTCTTTGCTGTGAGCTGCTCACCTCAGACGTGATTGTAACTTTAATGGGAGCGGGAAGTCTCCAGCTCGTCACTCTAGAGATGTTGACTAATATAAGATTTAAAAGTCCTTATCCAAATCTATTATTTTGATACCCACGACAAATATAGCTTCTTCCTCTTTTTGTGTCTAGCTGATGGTTACATTTCCATCAGCGATTTAATTGTCCATCCATCCATCCATCCATTTTCTTCCACTTGTCCGTTGCCGGGTCGTGGGGGCAGCTGTTGGAGCTGCACCAAATCACATTGCACCAGTCCCCTAACGATTTAATTGTAACCTATTAATTAGGGCTGTCACAATAATTACTATATAGACTTATCGTTTCAATAAACAACAGATAAACGATACATTTTGGGCTCAATATTTATCGCCTGTACATTTAATAGCATTTTCCCCTTATTTTTTCTTTGTAAAACTAAAATTTTTAACCCAAGCAAATTGAGTTACATTATATTTCATGTTTATTGCAGCTCATGTGGTATTTTAGGACATGATTGTGCACTTTTAGAACAAAGGTTTACTGTCATTTGTATGCTTTAGAGCTGACAGTATAGAGTATCTTTATAGTCAATAATATTGTTTATCACGATATTTTCCTGTCTCAATATATTATACTTTAAATTTACTATCGTGACAGGCCTACCAAATCTTTTATTGGGATAGCAAATATAATACCGAGCCACTAGATGGCGATCCTTCCACATATTGTTAAGTGTTCAAGTTTTGCAGCTGTAACAGCTGCAGACAGGTTAAAGCGTACTGGAAAAGCAGTGATCCATAACATACACAAAAAAACACTACAAACTATTATAAAATTATGTAAATATGTAAAAAAAAAAATGTGGCCTGTATTTGTAGATCCTTCAGTGGGGGAAAAAAACCTTTGCTTTGCATTTGACACATCGTTGTTGTCACTTCTGAGATTCATTTTGCTCAATATGATTTTTCATCAAGGTTTTGATAGTAAATGGTCTCAACTTATATAGCGCTTTTCCACCTACATTAGGCACTCAAAGTGCTTTACAGCAAGGATCCACTCACCCATTCATACACCACTGTACGCAGACACTGGAGGCAAGGTGGGTGAAGTGTCTTGCCCAAGGACACAACGACAGCGTGCACTTTCAGGAGGCGGGATTCAAACCCCGACCTTCCGATCATGAGACGACCCGCTCTACCATCTGCGCCACCGTCGCAATATAGTAATATAGTATATCTGTATGTTCTTTTATCTTTATTTTAAATTAAATCCTCTGGTTAAGATGGGTCCTAAAATAAAGATAATGGATATTTTTATTATAGCTATTTTATATAAGTAACTTAATTCAGAAAAAAACACTGTTTTCGGTCTTTAAAATGTCCTGTAAAAATAAAGTGGGCTTTACATTGCAACATAATCATTATCAACAGATAATACCAAAAGCCAAAAAGAATAACGGTGGCATTTGTCAATTTACTGCTGCAAAATTGTTGTAGTGACCGCAGGTCATATTTCATCACACAATTATGAAATAACCATTTACATTATATTATGAGGGATAAGTGTACAAGCCCTCTTCTCTCTTATGCTTTCCCTGAGCTTCATGGTTCTATGGGATCCGGTTGTGCTGACACTGTTAGCATGCCTGATATGAGAGCCTGATCAAAGCTAGCTCATTCTGCCTGACTGATTTGCACAGGATTAGGGATTAGGGAGACAGGAAACTGGGAGAGGCATAGAGACAATCACAGATAGACAAAAAAGCATGAGGCTTATGAAGAGGGAATGGGATGCAATGAGTCAGAAGACAAATCTATAGAATGACAAAAAATTATCAAACCTTTTTAAATACTCATTGTCATTATCGCAAACACTATCAAGGCTCTATATAAACGTTTTGGGCGGGTTTGTTGTTAATTTAGGTACATACCGTTTTAGAAAGTCCCAAAAGCATCCTAAAAACATTGTAGTGAATATTAAATCATCAACTAGACTGGGTTTGGTTTCAGCTCAACCAAACCCAGTCCAGGGGACAATTTAACCTTCAGTACGATGAAGAGAGTCTTCACAAACACCATCCTAAAAACTGGGTCCAATGCCAATACTTCCAAAACACATTTACCATCTATGCTGTTTGCCATTTCAGTTCATCTTCTAATGGAAACAATACGATCAAAGGGCTGCATCACTACTTATTTAGGGCAGATTCACTCTACTTATCTGACAAGGATTTGTCTGGTTGCACTGAAGCAATCAAGGTAAATATATATGTTTATTGCAGACCTTCACATTTCATACTGTTTCATTAAAGCAGTACTAAGTAACTCTTGCCCCTAGAGGCCATAAGCGCAACTGCAGGTGTCGTAGCAAGTTTTTTTTAACTTATTAACTAGCTGTGACCCGGCCTACGGTTCTGAGATTCTGAGATTTGTGAGTTGTTCAGAGCATCAGCAGAATGAGCGACTACATCTACAATAGGTTAAATTAAGGGAATAAAATTCAAGAGACAGTGGAATATTTATGGGGGTTCAAGTACAATAGGCTATAAAAAATAAATTGGTTGTGAAATATATATATTTAAAAATATCTTAAATGTGCCTCATTAGACAGTATGTATAATCTTAGAATAAAATTGGCAATGTTTTCAAAGCTGCTTTGTAATAAAATGTACCTCTGGGCTCACAATACAAAGCAAAAAAGGGAGCACTTAACTTAAAAAAAAAAAAAGAAAAGAAAAAAAAGCAGCGCAGTGCAGGCCATGCGCTCGTTAAGTGGTAGTTTCATTTTCAGATTTGAGGCTCATGTTTGGGCTGTTCCTGGACAACTGTCTGCTTGTACTTTTTTTCCGAGACAAAGCTTTTGAGACGGAATATGACCAGGATTGGATATTACGCATTTGTCTGCGCCTCTGACGTGCAGTGGATCTATGATTACAGTGCCTTGCCAAAGTACTAATAAGTAAGTACTAATAGTGAAGATTTTATTTCTAATGTTTTACTGAAAGTTCACACACAAGTAACAGACAACTGTGAAGTGTGAGTGTGAGTTTAATTGCCTTTATAACATTTCTAATGACTGCAGAATGTTCACACCTTGCCCTAACCATTAAATAGAGGCCACCTGTGTGTAATCTACTCTCAGTATAATTCCAGCTGTTCTGTGAGGGCCTCAGAGCTATGGTCAGAGTGTATTGGTCACTAAACAACATCATGAAGGCCAAGGAGCTCACCAGAGAGGTCAGGGATAAAGCTGTGGAGAAGTTTAAAGCAGCGTTAAGTTATACAAAGATTTCCCAAGATTTGAACATCTCACGGAGCACTGTTCAATCCATCATTCGGAAATGGAAAGAGTATAGCACCACTGCAAACCTACCAAGACACGGCCGTCCACCTAAACTAACAGACCGAACAAGGAGAGCACTGGTAAGAAATGCAACCAAGTGCCCCAAGATAACTCTGGAGGAGCTGTGACGTCCTGCCGCTGAGCTGGGGGAATCTGTACATGGGACAACTATAAGTCGTACTCTACACAAATCTGGCCTTCATGGACGAGTGTGTATCATGATTCTATTAGTGTGTATTGGTTGCTCCGGTCCGGTGGCAGTCAAGTTGCAATTGTGGTTTTCTGGACAGAGACACCAGGGGGAGATGAAAGACCCCCCAATCATCCCATTAACACTTGTATTACCCCCAGAAGGACTACGAAAAGGATTTATTAAGATAAACAAGTTACTTAGTACGGCTTTAAAATAGGAAGTACAGTCGTTTGTAATAATTTGCCATTGGAAGTCAATTCACAACATTGGCAAAGGCAAGGCAACTTTATTTATACCGCGCATTTCGTACACAAGGCAACTCAATGCGCCAAAGGCTTGATCTATGATATGAGGCAGTGTAGTACATGGTGACAAACATGTGGTGAACATGGTAAATGTGACTCTTTTTCTTTGTATGAGGATAAGGAAGATGTCCTCATTATAATCTTGGCATTTGAAGGTGAAAAGTCAACAGCAACTACTGACCACAACCGTAACCCAGTTAACAGTTAAATATGGTCTACAGATATGGTCTATTTGTCTTTTTATGTACAAATGCAAGTGCATTAATTGTGTGCAGTAATGGCATGACGACATGATACTTCTTCTTGGCCCTACTAATGACTGTAAAAGGAAGAGGGAGGACTTGTGTTAGCGTTAAATGTCATTGTCATTAATGGGATTTCTTGAATGAGAAAATAGGGATAAAGACGCACAGTTAAAATGGCAAGAAGAAAGAAAAGTGACAATTTACCGCCTATCTGCCAGACCGCATTAAAACGGTCGGCAAGAGACAATAGTGCCCCCACTAACCACATGTGCACTTGCCCCAGCCTATTACATCAATTATTAAAAATTCTACAGTTCATGGTATCAGACGGAAGTGTCCAGGCTATTACATTATACTGCAGACGCCGAGAAACCTGATTAGGGGCTTTTACAGCTGGATTGTGTCTGTAAGACACCCTTACGTAGCTGTATGTTAGCTTTTAGCTGATATCTATTTATTTTCATACCGCCTTTGCTCTGCCTGATCCCGTCAGACCTTGGAAGCTAAGCAGGGAAGGGCCTGGTCGGTACTTGGATGGGAGACCGTTTGGTAACACCAGGAAGCCTAGCGAATGTAGTGAGTGAGTGAGTGGTGGTGGTCGAAGGGGCGGATGGCGCAGACTGGTTGCCTCGCTTCCGTCATTCTACCCCAGGGCAGCTGTGGCTACAATAGTAGCTTACTACCACCAAGTATGGAGTGAATGAATAGTGCAAGGTAAAGCGTCTTTGAGTGTCCAAAAATTATTATATTAAACAGATCCATTATTATTATAATATTATTATTTATTCAGTTATTTCTATAATTATTTACAATTATAATGACCTTATTATATTTTAGTTTGTTTAATATTATAGATTTGTTTTTAAAATTATTTTATATAATGTTATTATTTGCAAATATTGTTTTATTATTTTTATAATTTCCAGCGTTTCTTCTGAAAGGGCCCTCTGCCCCGGGAGCAGTGGTTGGCTGTGGCTGTGTGGGTGCTGTCCAGTGGGTGCCCGGATGGAGGTGTGCTGTCTCTGCTGCACCTCCTCTGGGTGCCCTGGGGCTTTGGCTGAGGCTATTCTGATAGTGTTTCCTTACCTGGTTCATCTGTACCCAGACTCAGCCCTACGTCCATTATCTTATCGTATGTGTGTGTGTGTGTGTGTGTGTTTGTGTGGGTGCGTGTGTGTGCGTGCGTGTGTGTGTGTGCCTGTGGCTATAGGGAGGGGGGTGGGGTGAGTATGAGTGTTATTGTCTGCTTCTATTTGCAAGAGTGGGTGGTTGGGAATTGTTTTTAATCTGTAAAGCACTTTGCATCACAACTTTGTATGAAAAGTGCTATACAAATAAAGTTTTGATTGATTGATTGATTGATTGATTGATTTAAATGATCATGTTTAATAGGACAAAGTGTGATAATTCTCATGGCAGCTTTACATTAAGCATGTTTTTGCCGTCTTAACAGTCTCTGTATCCGTGCTTTAAAAACCCACTATCTTGTTTAACCATACATTTACCAGCTGAGGAAAATAAGGCATAAAGGAGAGCTGACAATCCCACTCTATGGTAAGCTCCCTGGTTTGCCTGAACTCCAATCAATTGTTATTACAGCCAATAGCAATAAAGGAAGTCGCCCCACTGTAGCAAAAACAGTTGGCACGGAAACAGCACATTACACAATGGTCCAGCCCCAGTTCTTTGTCGTCATTTGTGCCCTCCCCTCTCTTCCTCTCCGCTATAGTCCCCTCCTTCCTTTAACCCTATGTGTTTTCACTCATCAATGAAATCACAACCAAGCCTGCTGCTGGCCTGTCAGCAAGCATTATTGCTCAGTAAACACATCTGCCAACTTTATTGTTCACATTGTTGTCTCTTACAGACAAATGTATTTTTTGTTGTCATGGAATAAAGTAAATTTGGACAGTCTATTGTTGTGGTAGAATCCACATCAGGGGCAGCTTTTTGTTACACTCATGATTTAATCCCAACCGTTTCCCATTTCTCCTCTATATCCTGGCTGACTCCTCCCTCTGTGTCAGCTCTGCACTCCCTCTCAGTGCCTGTCTCTGACACACAGAAACACACGCACACATAAATACACGCCCTCCACCCCCAGCGCTGCAGTGTCTCAACTGCCTTAGAGCAAACAAGAGAGGATACAGCACACAGACACTAGTAAGAGCGAGAAACAGGGGTGCAGAAAGGCTGAGCGATGTGCCAGTGTGACGCCGTGAATATGTGGGAGCAATGAGGATGAAACGGCGGGACTAGATCGGGTCTGCACCGAGCTGTTTTCACTGCAAGGGCTTGTCTGCAGTATCCTTTGTAAATGGATGCTGCCTTGTGAACACGGTAAGCTTGACTACTCAGCAACAGATAGCTTTTTCTGTAATCACACCTAGGCTGGCCTTCTTTGGGCAAAGATAATGACAGAAATATTATTTCATTACAGCTTTGCTGTCAAGAGACAGTGACAGTATTTTCTTAGTATAGCAAAGGGGATGAAAAGAGATGGTACCAAGGCAGGCTTGGCTGTCTATCCCCTCCTCCACTCTGCTAGCTCTGTGCCAATGAACGGTGATATCTTATGCTTGCAATTTGACTCATGTCTCTAGTACATCTTTGCTTCATATCAACGTGCTTTTTTCTAAATGCATAGTGCTTACCTCATATAATTTTTCTTTTGGTTATGCAGACATGTGGAATATACATTAAAGGTATGTGAACGAACGCTCACATCTGGGTCTGTGATTCTCTCTAGGTCATAAGCTATGAAATAGAAACGAGTGTTACAGGCTCAGAATCCAATGTGGTGATTTGATGTAAATGTTTTTGTAAGAGACAAAAATCCATTTGGGACTTAAGACAATGAGTAGGTGGAATGTAGCCCACGAGGAGCACAGGAATATGCTGTCTGCTTTGGAGAAGAACACTCACACTGAAAGACAACCTAAGGACTAGATTTATTTGCTCTATTTGTGTCTCGAAGCACAAATCTTAAAACGGTATGAGGGTGCAGTGGGGGCGCGGGGCATGTTCATTACTCAATAGCCCACAGTATGATTTGTAACATTCTCAGTCTAAACAATCCTTCATGCGTTGGACGCAGTCATCAGTTTGTTTTTTGTTTTTTTCAATGGAGATTCATTGGCGCTGTGGCATCATCTAGAGGAGTAGTGCGCTCAGAGTGTAGTGAATGCGTGTTTGTGTTTCATGCTCGAGAGAGTCTCAGAGCGAGAAAGGGAGTGCAGGGAGGGGTCGCCGGGCTGGGGGTTTAACAGTAGGGAGGCAGATGGGGCGGAGGTTGATGCAGTGGAGAATGGCACAGAAAAGCGAAAAAAGAAAACATTTAAAAAAAGATTTGGAACAGATTGGAAAGCAGAAAAGAGGAAAAGTCAGCTATGGTGCAAAGCCAGCGTTTCAGAGCATGTGACAACTAAAGAATGCGTGTGTGATAGACTCGCACACAGGCCTAGACATCTGCGAAGCGAGGAAAAATGGTGGAGTTAACACTGTACAACCGCTATCAAAACGGAGAGAGGACAATTGGCATTCCTTATAAATGCCCAGTTACGGTTTTCCCAGCAGAAACCAGAAGGAATGTTGACTGTCCACCTTGTCTGGTGTTTTATAAGCTCAGAGCCAAATGGTTATCAACTTGCAATGATATGCACAGTTTGACTTATGCAAATTTACACTGAATATTGATTTTATTAAAGTGATAAAAAAAAAAAAATCACTCAATACTTATCTTTGTGAAGGTTTTATGTTTTGTTGTTGTGGCGCAGGGCAATTAGTGTATAACATTTAACTTTTGCACCAGGGGAAAATTCTGACCAAGCTTGTCCTCTCTTCTGAAATCCATTTGTGCACTAATCAAAAATAGTTTCTTATTTCGGCCCGCTCATGTTCCCCAATTTGAATACAGTATGTACATAATAAAGCAGGCATGGTTGTTGTAGGTCCCTAGACATGTGGCCTCTGAGGATATGAAAAAAGAGCAATAGTGTGACAAAACCTGACCTGCTTCCATGCCTGCTGTACTCTCTCCAACCACACCACGAGGTGACAAATTAATAACAATAATGGCTCAAGAAATACGGGACAAATGTGTTTGTTTTTGTATTGTGAAGTGACAGATGTAGTAGCAGATTTGGAGTCTCTAGGTCTACACTTTGATCCGTAAAGTTGCAGGTGAGTTGACCACCTACAGCCTACTTAACGCAGTGAATAAACTTGGACCATGGATAGAGGGGAAATAAATATGAGCAGTTAACGGTTAACTTTTTTTCTTGCAAAATGTCCACCATGGCAAATCTGTAAATGCTTAAGAGCCAATATGTGTTTTTACAAGCCAGTATTACATCTTAATATTGCACATTTAAAGTATATAATTTTCAGTTGCAACGCGCAGTGCGTCCGGCATCAAGTGCCCTGAGCCACGTTGAGGCCAATGTGATGACATTATACAGTGTTTACCCCCGAAGTACTATTAATGCAGTTGACAAAAAACAACCTTGTATTCAATGAAAACGATGAGGAAGAAAAGTTATAGAAATTTGTACCAATGTGACCGACAATATAAGATTTCTGCGTATGGGGCACCAAAATGACTATGTGTAGAGGTGTAAATAGTAGAGTTGGAAATAGAATAAATAAACGATACACCCTTATTTGCTACTTACAATTACTAAGAATTATTATTTCAGTTAGACTGTGATTAAGTACACAGTCCTAATGTGCTCTATTGTCAAGATTCTATTGTCAAAGAGACATATTAAAACGACAATCTACCAGCGTGTGGCTAGTTGGCTAATGAGATTCTGTGAGAGTTTCACATAAACGTGTTAAAAACAGTAATCTAGCCAACCACTGCAACCACAGGAATCTTCAATCCTCTAGGCTGATTTAATAACACACAGTTCAAAAGCAGTCCGAATACAGCTCTGAGGAAAGGGACCTGGTTGGTCCCGACGCGTACACTTTTTTGAAGACCCAGCTGTCTCGATTTTGAACTTTGCAATGTGTCCTTTCAAACTGCTTTGTCACTCTATGATGTCAGGCAGGACATTGGTCTGTTTTAGCCCTCTCAGCACTTCTATTTGTTTTGGGTGTTCATATGCTTGCCAGGACTAGGGCAAAGTATCATCTGTGTTCAAAGAGTGGCGGGACACTTGTCTGACAGCCAATATACGCAACTTGGACAGGAAGAGAGAAGCCATAGATGACTTACAGCAGATAGAGCTTCAAACTAAGCTCAAGCTAAATTGAGAGTTGTGGCTTTAGGTTGGTCTGCGTGAAATAGTTGATTCAATTCACCACTTGCTTTTCATTATGCTCTGATGTTTGTTGGTTGCAGCACACAGGGCCTTGTCTGTTTGCCCTAGTCCAGAGAGCGAGAGGGCCTTACTTGGAACACTCAAATCTAAGGGGCAGAGCAGAGGGGACAAACAGAGCAACTTTGTGTTCCACTGCACACACATAACAGTGGTCATATGACAACAAGGAGGTGGTGGAAAGGGGATGAAGAGGGAGTGATACAGCATCCTACCAACAGCGGCGGGGAGTGAAATGTGCCAACAGGAAAATAGGGTATACCATTTCAAAACACTGCAGCAATGGATGTGCAGGTTTTAACTGATATGCAGTCACTGTCAATTATTGGCATGGGTTTTTTTAATCAATTGGTCCATCAGTCAATGGCAGTAACAGCACCCGGTATTAACTTTGGAGCAATGCAATGGGAACTTTTGTTGCAATAATGGTACTGTGGAGGAAAGCATTCATTTGTTGTGGAGAGACACTTGTTTTAGTTTGTTCTCTTTCTCTTAACGTAGTATAAACTTCCATCCAGAAACAAGTAAATAGCATAATATTTAAGTTTGATATTCCACTGATTCCCAGTTTGTTTGTTGCTTAATAATATTGCACTGGTTCAATAATTCCCCATAGATTTATGGGAAACTGTATGTGGCTCCTACAGTCAGCAAATTTGTCCGGTTTTGTGCTTGGTTCTGCCCACCATTTAGAAGTTGTTGCAAAAAAAATAATGTGATTATTGTTTGCCATATTGCCCTGTCTTAATGTGATTTTCTCTCCTTTTGAATCAGTTAGCATTAAACAGGACTCCTATTCGGGGCAAATATAAACTTGTATGTATAACCAAGGAGAAAAATGTATTCATTAAAGTTCCAAATATAGTTCCGTAACAGTTGTATGGAACTGTTGTGCCATTATATTTATATAATCATAAAACATTATGATGCACTGTAAGCACAACTGCCTAAGTTGATCTGTTATAAGAACAACATTATATTCTCCAAAATGTAGAACTGTCCCATTCAGAAACTTTTAATCTGACATATTGATTTGTGCAACTGATATTTCTGCAGATGCAACGGAAAGGTAGATCAAATATCTAAAACAGTCGCTTTTTCTAGCATCATCAAACATCTTACTCATTTGCCGTCTAAGTTATCAACGGACTTATTATTGATAGCATCTGTGGGTTGTATGAGGCTGAGCACGTAATTTCCTTCTGCTGCTCGAAACTGCCTGTCAATCTCTTATCTGTCACAACGCAAATGAGCACAGTGTTTCAGTATGTATATCAAAAAGCCTTTCACACTAACATGATGGTTTTAGCCAGTGTGGTATTTTCAATTAAGAGAAATCTCTCTTAGATCTGTACTGCTGCAGCTGTGCATCCTTAACCCTTTACATGCAATGCACACCAGGGCAGCAACTCCAGTGACCTGTTCAGCCTGACAACGTGCATTTCATATTTTAGACGAGTAGTCTTGGGCCTGGCGTAATCTTCTCGAGGTCTGTGACAGGCGGATTAACCAGTCAGAGAAATGCATGGTCAGTCCAACACGGTGGTAGAAAATTCAAAAACATACCAAATAAAATAATTGCAGTGAAAATTAAAAAACAGTACCATCTTCTTCCAAATCAACAAGCGACCAACTAAACTCTTTTAATTACACAATTGCTAAACAACTGATTGTACCAGGCACTTCTGCTTTTGAACAGAAGTAGCTGGCTGGCTGGCCAGGCTACACAAACCTGCCATTGTTATGGCTGGCCTTATGACTCCGTGTGACCCTTCAGTTGAAGAATGAGGAATACAGTCATTGAGATCAGCCATGTTCAACAGAACATTATCACACAAAAGCATCTAGCATACAGGGAGCTCACCCCCAGCCCATCTCCACATTTAACGGGCCACTGTTTGGAGGGAGTGGAGAACAGAACACTGCCCATCATTGTTTTCTTTCATGAATGAGTAGTGTCCTCTGATGCATTTGGTTTACTGGCCTTCTCTGATGTCTAAACCCGCCTTTTAGGAAAACAAAGTGTGGTCATTTCTCGAGCTACAGTTTCCAAAGCCTCAGAGGTGGCAATAGAAAAGAGGTGGCAATAGAAAAGTATTTTTAAACAAATAATTGTCAATCATCCAAAGATGATAAACAAAAGAGTCCACTTAATCGAAGCAACTGCACCTTTGGTGACTAAGACGCCCGGCCCAATGTTTTGAAAATCATCCAACTTTCTTCATCAGGGCCAAAGATGTGAATTGCCATCAGATGGTAGAGTGGGCGGTGCTCACTGTAGTGCAATAGGTGTAAAGAGATGCACAATTACAAACAAACCCTAGTTTACTTTATAAAATAAATTTTATTTTTTCAAATTTGGCCTTGATGAAGGAAATTGGATAATATTTGAAACATTGTCTTTAAAAAAAAGGTCTTGTTGCATCAATGGAGTGGCCTCTTGGAGAAAAATATTGCTGCAGTTAAATCCAAATTAATGATAATTTGAGACATAGAAGTTATTATTTAAATATGAAACAAATTAAATGATCATAAATATACAGCAGGAATCATATGTTTACATACAGTTTACTTTTTTTTTTCTCACTGTCTGACATGAAACCAGAATTAACTTTTATTTTAGGTCAATTAGAATTTTAAAAATTACACTAAGATTACTATACCTTTAGGTATTTCTCACAAATTTGGGAAAGCCCAGATGACGATGTCATGACATTGGAAGCACAAGTCTGGTTCATCCTTGGGTGCAATTTCAAGACACTTAAAGGTGCCAGGGTAATTGGTTCAAACAATGGAGATGTCCAGCCATCATACAGATCAGAAAGAAGGCAGGTTCTGTGTCCCAGAGATGAACCTGCTGTGTCTGAAATGTGAATATCAACCCAAGAACAAAAGCAAAAGACCTGGTGAAGATGGTGAAACTGGTAAGTGTGTCATTATCCAGAGTGAAACAAGTCCTGTACCAACATGGGCTGAGAGGGAACTCTGCCAGGAAGAAGTTCTTAGTCCAAAAGAAACATCAAAAAGCCAGTCTGGAGTTTTCAAATAAAAAAAGTATAAAGACTTTAATTTTTGGAGACGTATCCTGTGGCCTGAAAAATAAAATAAAAAATATGTTTGGCCATAATGACCAACATCGCGTTTGAGGGAAAAGGGTAAAGAACACCATCCCAACTTTGAAATATGGGGGTGGCAGCATCATGCTGTGGGGTTGTTTTGCTGCAGGAGGGACTGGTGCACTTCACAAAATAGATGACATCATGAAGAAAGAACATTATGTGGAAATATTGGAGCAACATCTCAAGACATCAGCCAGGAAGTTAAAGCTTGGGCACAGACGGGTCTTCCAAATGGACAATGACCCAAAGCATACGGCCAGTACTGGTCACAATGTGGCTTAAGGATAACAAAGTCAATGTTTTGAAGAGGCCATCGCAAAGCCCTGATCTCAATCCAGTTGCAAATCTGTGGGCAGAGCTGAAATGGCATAGGCACGCAAGGTGGCTACAAATGTGGCTCAGTTACACCAGTTCTGTTTGGAGGAATGGACCAAAATTCCTGACAACTATTGTGAGAAGCTTGTGGAAGAAAATATCAAAAACGTTTGACCCAAGTTATACAGTTTAAACATTAATGAAATGTAAGTACACTTTTAGTTTTGTAAAAAGTGAAAAAAATGTGTAGAAAATTCTACCTCTCATTCTTTAGGAATTTGACAAATAGAAATATTGTTTTTAAATTCTAATTGACCTAAAAAAATAAAAATAAAATTCTGGTTTCATGTCAGAAAAAAATGCAAATGTGTCTTTTTATAAAGCGTATGTAAACATATGGTTCCTGCTGTACCTACAGCATGCCCATTATTGTATGTGTAAAGATATTAAATGACTCTAGAAAAACTACAGAATACGTAAGGAAAAGGAGGTGTCAGAAGCGTGAAAAGCCAAAACAGCAGTTATAGATCTGCTTAAACCTTAAACCTTAAAGCTTACAAAAACATTGGCAACTGAAGATTTTGATGAAGTTCTGGAACATTGATGTGGACCTGTGCACAACCAAATCCTAAAATTGTTAAGCTGTACTTGAATCTAAAATATAGTTAATGGAAGGATGAGGCCAAATCTGAACAATACAATACAGGAGGGCAATGCTTTTTTATTATAGGTAACTTAAGGACATGATTGTTTTTTATGTCTTTGTATGAGTAAAATACTGGTGAAAAATTAATGCCTATAGCACTTTTAGAAATATATTTTAAGAGAGAAATGCTTACACGTCCAAGATTTAATTTACCTTGAGTCAGTCTTTAAGATCTGACTCGCAGTGAACAAATGGAAAAGTACTTGCTTCAGTCCAGTGTGTAATATGTGCAATATGTGCGTGATGCTTTAGTTTATCATTAGCTCAACAGAGAGCCCTCGCATGATACAGTGCTATCTGCTGAATCTATGGTGCGGTTGACATTGGGGTGACATTGATCTAACTCGCTGTTGCTGCTGCAAGAAGCGTGAGAAGGACTGTCTGCATGTTGTCCCATATTGTAAAATGTTGTAGATGCAGCATATTTTTAAGATGCAGCGTGTCTACTACTAATACTTTTCCCCTGAAATTTAAGTTAAACGGTATAACAAAATACAACAATCATGATGTACCGTATTATTCACACCATTAGGCGCACCTGATTATAAGACGCATTATCAATGTTGGTTTACCTGTAAACAAAGGCACGATGCAGTACGAATGTCATTTTCCCTGTCATTCTTGACCTCAATTTTGAAGTGAAACAAAACAGCCAGATAATCAGGTAAATCAAACATTACTCAACTTATTTACCGGTATTACCAGTTTAAACTCAGCTAGGTGTGTGAACACAGCCAGAAACTAATACATAGAGCGCACCGGGATATAAGGCACACTGTTAAAATTAAAGGCTTTTATGTGTGCCTTATAGTGCAAAAAATACGGTAAAAAAAAGCAATACAAAGTGGTCTAACATACAAAGTATCCACATAAAGAGCGTATCTTCACACCTTGTCTGTGACATACAAGTCCCATCAGATCCTCCCTTTATGCCATTAGCCCATAAACATTCCTGGAAATCTGGCCAGGCTGCTAGAATGTCTAATTCACTTTCCATACCAAGAGTGCGGCCAGTGGAAATGAAACAGACATTTGAGAAGAGAAAGGAGATCAACATGAAGCCATTCTAACCATTGCTATTGCACCTAAAAAGATGTATACAAACAAACACACAAAGATCAGTAATGCAACATGAGCACAATTATCCTTAGTGTATCGTCTTAAAAATGCAAACAAGGAATAGCTGCAGTGGCCACAGAAGATTTGAGCTGCACGGGACGTTAATTTGCACTAGATAGTGCCTCACGTGTCCTCCATTACAATGCTGTGGTCCAAAATTAAGGCTAAATCTTGTTAAATTAAAACAACCTCATGATTTCAAATCAATTATACTTTTTGTTCCTTAAAACCATTAATGTGATAGGCTGAGAAATTATACACAATGAAACAAGTGCTTTAGATTTAACAAGAAATGTGTAATGTTAGTGTAATCACACTGGGAACAGGTGACATCTTGGACCTACATAGGCCCATTGAGTTTACTCAGACATGCATGTAATTTCACAATGACATTTTTACAAGTCTCACTTAGCCGAAATGCAAGACTTTGTGTGAACATTAACTGCACCTTACCTGCGACAGAGCATGCTGCTGTTTACACTAGTAGTTATTATGTTATTATGGCTACAGGGCGTAGGCAGATAGGACCTGTTTTTACTGTCAACAGTGTAAACATTTCCATCTCTTTGAAAATAAATAAAACATCCCTAAAATTGCCATGACCCAGTGTGTGTGCCTGCATGTGTGTGAGTTAGGTGGAAGCAGGTATATTAGAAGAAGAATGCCCCACGTGATGTCTCCAGCCTTGAGGAAGCCACTTCGGATGGTGGGCGAAATGTTGGCACTTTTTAAAATGTGAATTTGGCTGTTTTTGGGACCTGAATTGACACATTCTACACATTTTGTTTCTCTTCATGTGAACTTCCAATGTGAGCAAATCATCAATTTGAATTTCCCATATTTTTTTTACTATGGGAAATGTAACTCCTGCATGGTGAGTTTAATTGTGTCACTCACCATGTAGGTCTTTGGTGAACACGCTGTGTAGCTCAAAGGTCACCAACCCTATAACCAGAAAAAATTATCGTCTGAAAATAATTACGCTTACTCTATTTAACTGTGGGATATTAAGCACATCATGTCACACATTTATGCTTTTGGAGTGAAAAGTACGAAAACAACAGTTTATTCAGGAAATTTGCAGTAACCTCCGTCTCTATCTTAAGCTCGAGCAATGACGATGGAGATAGTTGGTAATTCGGGCCCGAAATACCAACTTTTTTAGTGACATTGCAGGCTTTTAGCGGCAGTTGTGGTGAATAGCTCTGGGCTCATCCTACACATTAGGACATTGCAGGAGCATGTAGGGGGTGGAAAATACATAATTTAAACATTTTTAAATGACCTCTAGTCCCTTTAAGTAAAGATTTTTTTCGCTGAAACAAAAGCCTTATGTCACTGTAGCAATTATGCCTGGCTTCAGTAAGGTGCTAACCTCTTGGTTATATTAATATCTTTATATCAAAATCACTTTTGATAAGATGGCCTTAGTACAGGGTCCCAGTAATGAGCTTTTCATTGTGATTCTATTGGGTTTTTAAAAGATCTCTATAGTTTGCGATGGGCTTCCCACTTAGATTAATTAGTTTAGTGTCAAAGGAGCTTGTGGATATCACAGATGGCTTAGATGCCACAAGCTGTTTAAGGTGAGTTAGGGAATTGTCAGCAGCAATTAAGTATTCTCTATAAAATGTATTAATTCTACCATTTTTGTTTTGCTTGAGGTGCATGCTCTTAGTGTTGACAAAGCACAAGCACTCCTGCATGTCTGGTTCGGAAATAGGATGACTAATGCACACCTGTGCTCTATGCTTTTACTTCCCATGTTCACGTCTATTCCTTCATCACAGACATCTGCAGCAAACAGATATCCAGGTTTTTATTACATTGATTTTACTTGTGGCTAATATATGGTATCGCTTAAGGAATCACATTTACAAAACAGCCATCACTGCCCCAAAGTGCTGTACACAGTACAATAATACAACACTACAAAAACACAACAATATAACACGATAAGAAAAGTAAAAATGTAAACTGTAAAAATATGAAAAAAATGCACATTTCTCAAATAGCTACAGAGTAAATAGTGGGTGTGTGAGTGGTTGATGGTGGTCGGAGGGGCCAATGGTGCAGACTGGCAGTCTTGCTTCTGTCAGTCTACCCCTGGGAAGCTGTGGCTAAAAGTAGCTTACCACTACGGAGTACGGGGTAAATTTATTATTTAATTATTATTACTATTACAGTGGACAAGCTCTGTATCTGCCACACCCACCCTGGGGTCAACTAATGAATGCGTGGCTCTAAATCTGCACAAAGGCTTCTCCAACTAGCAGTGGTTGGAGAAATAAATAAATATCTTTTTAATACTGTCAATTAAGCTGTGTGAAGTGGTGAGGTCTCTGTTCAAGGGCCAAAATCGTTTTATCACCACTAAAAAAAAGGCTTTGGAAAATGTCTGGAAAAATGTAAATGGTAGAATAAACAGAATGTTACAATAATTACTCTCTACTATTGCTTAGATTGTCCTTTCCCATATTCTGGGTCTGTTTTGGAGCAATTTTAACTGCCTTGCATAGTGCACAGTAATGGCAAAATAATGTGTATTCAATATTTACTATTTTCATTTAATAATTATTCTAATAGATTTGTGATCAAAGTAAATGGCCACACACTACAGCAGTCAGCAAGAAGTAATGAAACCAAACCTGAAGGTTACCATGTTGTGTGTTGTACTGTATATTAAACTAAACTTCTAAGTGATTGTGACCTAAAAATGTTTAAATGTCTGTGTGAGAAAGTAAACTGCTCTTCATGCCTATCTTTTTTCTTTTTGGCAGGCTCTGAAACCTTTGCATGTGTGGGAGATAACATCACATCAGAACTAACTTCGCTGAGAGTTCAAGTGAAGGAGCCAAGTATCGAGCTGAAGCTGATTGTTGTAGTAGATAAACAGAGGTAGTTAAACTCAGTAGTCATGTGGGAGAAGAGAGTGTTGGTGCTTCTGCTCAAAGTCCTACTGCACTGACATTCCAGCAGACTTCTCAGCCCTCCGCCCCACCCCAGAGCTGTGCCTGACGGGACCCTACTATGAGCCCGGCTCCACTGGCCTCCAGAGGCAGTCCCAACCCCAGGGCCAGGCACTGTGTGGGCATCACACCAGTCTGGCTTCAGCCCACACACGACTCCGGCTGCCCCTGAATTAAGAGAATGAGACACTCCTGAGTCACTCCTTTGTGTGCTGGCTCCTACCTTCCACTAAATAGTTCTGAATCTGTGCATTCACTGACAGCCAAAAATTGACTGAAATCACCTCTCCAAACCTTTCATTATTTACTATTTGGAAAACAATTTATCACATAAATTGCCCCTCAACAAACAGCAGCACGTGTTCTTTTGTGCTTACCACGTGGTGGAGGACCATGGGATGTCGTCAAAGTTCGGAGGAAAAAGAAGCTGCACGGCGCTCACGGCGAATCGACCGCCATCTGCGGTCCGAAAGCCAACGCCAGCGACGTGAAATTAAGCTTCTGTTGTTGGGCACCAGTAACTCTGGAAAAAGCACCATAGTCAAACAGATGAAGATCATCCACAGTGGAGGCTTTAACCTCGAGGCCTGTAAGGAGTACAAGCCCCTGATCTTGTACAATGCCATCGACTCCCTCACTCGCATCATCAGGGCTCTCACCACTCTCAAAATTGACTTTCACAACCCTGACCGGGCCTATGATGCTGTGCAGCTCTTTGCTCTCACTGGGCCCGCTGAGAGCAAGGGGGAGATCACACCAGAATTACAAGGGGTCATGAAACGTCTGTGGGCAGACTCAGGGGTGCAGGAGTGCTTTCAACGATCCAACGAGTACCACTTAGAGGACAACACTGCTTACTATCTGAACGACCTGGACCGCATTTCTGCACTCGAGTACATCCCCACTGTGGAGGACATCTTAAGATCCCGCGACATGACCACAGGCATTGTGGAAAACAAGTTTACCTTCAAGGAGCTCACTTTCAAGATGGTGGATGTGGGTGGCCAGCGCTCTGAGAGAAAAAAGTGGATCCACTGTTTTGAGGGTGTAACTGCAATCATTTTCTGCGTGGAACTCAGTGGCTACGATCTCAAACTCTATGAGGACAACCAGACGGTAAGATGAACACAGTCCCAACTAATTTCAACCTCAGTGAGGTTATTACACGTAACTTAGTACTTAGTACATACTTTTCAAACTAGATAATTTCCCCCCAAAATGTGTTCCCCTTTTTTATGGTGGTGGATTGCAATGATAAACTTTTTATTTTTCAAGAGTGATACTTACAAGATTCTAACCCTATTTTCCAGTTTTCTTTTGATAAATGGGCTACAAGGAATCAGCAAAGTGCTGATGTACCAGGTTAGAACATGAAATCAATTACTCTTCTTAGCTAAAAATAAAGCCTTATGAGCAGATCCAGCATGGTGTTAATTGAGTTCACAGAATAAAGTGCGAGGCTGTACCTGTGAGAATTAGCATATTGGGATGGCATTGTGTAGCTAAGGGAGTTCACAAGAAAAAACAAAAGGCACAAAGTTATAGCTAAGTGTGCTTCTATTGATATCTTTATCCACCTTATTCCTACGCCCCATGAGCCTTTGCGTGAAAGATGTGGGCGATTTCCGGTAAGACCGGGGCCGCTGTTTGTTTACATGGAGACCGTTCGCTTGAATCCACCTTTTATGAGCTTTAGAGGCGCAGACTATATGGAAACACGAGCGGTCACAGCTGAGACGAGGCTACGAGCCGTGATTAACTGCTCACAATAAACTTATGACTGAAAATCGCTCCGTCGAAGAGTTTTCTGACCCGTGGACGTGTTGGCCAAGTTGTCTCCAGTTAACCTCTGTGGATCTTCTAATAGGTAGCGTTCACGTGACATCACAACCTTCTAATGAGCCTATAGTTTAACATTGAGGTGGAGGGCAACTGAAAATTCAATGGCTGTAACCATAGTAACGCTCAAAATGCAGATTTCTAGTCTTAAATCATTGCTAATTTCTCTGTAATTCCTGAGGCCAATTTACATGAAACAAAAACTGTCACAAAGTTCAAAGTCATATCTTCCAGCAGATATGAACATAGGTCTAATTATTTCTTCACAAAGGCGTCCAGAAGTGGAGACAATATTCAAAAACATGTGCTTGATGTTGGCCAGTAGAAAGGACTTTCAGCCATCAAATTCACATGTCAGGTTTGTGAATCCAATCACTATCACCTGATGATCAGAGAAAACATTTGGATATTTTCTTTTTGAAAATTTCTTTCAAAAACTGTTTCTCTCCCATAGAGTTGTATTGACACCTGCCCTCCAACTGAAATGGAATTCTATAACGTGAACGCAACCTATTCTGCGATCTTTCACAAAGACTTTGCTCAGATGTGGTACTTTAGGCTTAGAGAATGGATTGTCAGCATAAAAACAGTCTTTTTGTTTCTTGTTGAATGGTCAAATATCCGTGGAGATCTTCACATTTTCAGATTAAACTGAGGGAAGTCTGTTACATACGTGGAAAAATGCCATGACTGTAGTTGACCGGTCAGTCAGTCGTGTGTTAACAGTGTTTATCTACCTCCGTGGGCTAAGGCTTTCTTCATACATGTATGTGAGTCAGTAGCATTTAGCATGTTCAAAATCGCCTCAAACATGTCAGTTTAAGGCCAGTTTTAGCATGTCCCAAACACTGCATGTTCCAGAGCCACAAGTGTCACTTTCTCTGTTTTAATTAAACCACGAACAGCGTGACGTGTTCCAGAGCTGCGCGAGGACATCTTTTCAAATGTTACGGAGGCTGATCGTTTGGACAATCATCTTAAAATGTGAAAATAAACCGCTATGTGAAACGAAAACTCGCCCTGGAAGCCAATGTAAACCAATGGCTCAGAGCGACTTCCGGCATCTCACTGGAAATTCCCCCCATCCTCGTTTCTACATGAGCCGCCCCAGGAATAAGGTGGATAAGAGTGATTGTGCATTTACTATTACCGCTTATAGAAACACATTGTGACCGTTGTGCCCATCATCTTACTCCGAACTTAAAGTAACCTTCAACTCTTCTTAAAAAGTCACCAGGATCAAATTCAAACAAGACAGAGAATACCATATAATTACTGTACAACAGTTACCCATCAACCCATCCCCTGATGTATTTTCCTTGCCCCATCCCTGTCTTCATAATGAATCGTTGCCATAGTTACTGTTGCTTAGCAACAGGCCAGTCAAATGCTCCTAATCCTGAGCTGCTGACAGTGAGCTGTGACTAGGAAAGTGAGGATGAGAAGCAAGCGCAGTGGAGTGAAGTCAAAGAGGAGGGGCTTTAACAACATAAAATATATATGCGCAGGCATTATGTGTTTATTGCAGTGCCATTTACTGATGTAGACAGGAGGTTTATATCCAGTAGAGCCTGGCCCTTGCCAAGACCAAATCATGAAGTGAGAGACTTTAGTCAGAACCTCATGTTGCACAACCTCGAAAAGATAGCCTGATGTATTTGACCATTATGCAAAAAGCTTAAGGTGTCTGGGACAAATAAAAAGCGCAAGAGTCTTGTGGTCATAGGTTCTGTTTCGAGCCAAGAGTTACTATCCATTATTATTATTTATATATATTTATATTTATTTATATTATTGCTATTATCTTTGAGTAATCTCTGGATCTTCCCCAGTGGTTTATTTTAGCAGCATGGCGACAGCTCCCATAATGTTTCTCTTTTTCAAAACAGCTCCTCCTGAGGTCCTACATATCCAGCAAATGCTTTCCTCTTGTCTCGATCTCTGGCAAAGCTTAATCTTCTCATCGTGAGGCAAACACATTTACCATATCTGCAGTACAGCCACAAGAGCCGACTGGTGTATTTTTATTTTTTATTTATCTTTATTGAAACAGCTGCACAGCGAAGGGGAGCAAGATGCAAGATGGGAGGGGGGTCACATGACTAGCAAAATGCATTTTTTATATAAAACCAGCAGAAAATGTGGTATGGTATAGATTTCACCCATGTAGAAAAAACAAGTGCAATAGAACTGTTGTTTAATACATAAAAGATAAATCTACAACACCCATAAACATGGTCGACAACAAAACAGTATAAATTATAAAAAGCACTATGTACATCACTCATCCAGTTGAACACACCCGGTGTCATTAGCATACCTAACAGCACAACAAGCGACAACGACAAACCTTTTACACAGACTAGGGGCACAAGAAGGAACGACCAAAAAAGAGAGAGAGAGAAGGCGCAGGACGAGAAAGAAGGTGAAACATGGACGTTCAACCTAGACTGAGCCTTCCACGGCAGACAAAACGCAGAAACTGTGATCAACGTAACAGTATCAGTCTGCTCCTACACATCAACAAATGCGTTTCAAATGAATGAACCCACTGTGTCGTCAGTACCTCCAGGATGGACACTCCAAACACACAGATACCACAATCCCTGTTTAAGCCCAAGTCCAGGTAATAACAATGCATGTTTGAAAGCTTTTGTGAGAAAGGTCAACTATGATGTGGAAAAAATACACTGACTTTGAAACGCAGTCAAACGATATCTACCAGCGCTTTAAACAAAGGGATTATATAGAATGAAACTTTGAATCAAGCACTATTGAAAACAAAATCGACTGAAAGAAGAAACCTATACAAAACTAAACCCAGAAACAGAGCGGGTAATAAAAACCTTCGCTCTGAACTGAGGAATCCGACAGATGCCACATTCTCCTCTATTTTCTCTGAACCCCCCCCCCCCTATTTGCAGTGAACAGGGCCCCAACACTCAAAGATAAATTTGATCAGAAACAATCTTCTCCTCAACCAAGAACATTCTTTAAAAATCCTACAGGTACCCTTCAGTGTGGATCATGCAACCACCGCTACACATCAAATAAAGGGCCTATCTCACCGACCTGGCGACTAGCTGTAGACTTGAGTTGCCGCTGGTCGCGGAGATTTCTCCGAGACGTCCCCTGGAGATAAGGCTAGTCTCCAGGTAGTCTCGGTGAAAACGAAAATGTTTGATCTCAGTGGCGACTGCATGGAGACCTTTTCAATTCTCCATGCAGTCTCCATGTGCGCGCCTCAAGTAGTTGTGTTGTGAATACTATTTGTTGTCCTCAACCTGTGAGATGTTTCTGTGATGTCCCTGCAAAGTCTCCAAGACCTGTTGGATACCAAGGAGATCTCAAAAAGACTCCATACGTCTGTTTCAGATCTCCTTGGGACATCACAAAAACGTCTCGCAGGTTGAGGACAACAAAAACAGTTCGCAACATTGCCACAACTGCTTGAGACCACGTAGATCTCTTAAAGACGTCTCGGAGACCATGCGGAGACTCCGCTGAAATCGAACCTGTTCGTTTTCACCGAGACTAGTTTATGGATGTTGTAGATTCGTCTTTTATGAAGTAGCCTATGTGACAATTCTATTTCACTTCGCTACATGGGTGGATCCATACCATACTACATCTTCAGCTCGTTTTATTTAGGTGAATTTAGTCTTTTTTGTGTACTTTGGGTGTTATGTGCCCCCTGCTAGTCATGTGACTGCATCATGTGACTGAGTTCTTGCAACCAAAACGCATCCCACGTCCCATTTAATAAATTACTTCTATACTATCGGAGTGCCAGTGATAAAGATATGTTTTACATTAATAATTACTTGCAAAAAGTATAATACTGTTAATATAGTGTGTGTCTCTAGAGTGTTTTGAGAGGCGGAGGTGAGAGGAAGCTTAGTGTGGGCCACTGCAGCAGGAGGTGTTTAAAGAAAAGGAAGGGCGTCTGACAGTCTCAGCCCACCTGGGCTCTTTCACTTCCTCCTGTTCTCCAGCTCCCCATAAACAAACTTACTGTAAATGCACCCTATTGGCAGGTGAAGAGACTTGGGACTCCCAGAGCTCAGCTGGCTGTCCCCTGACTCACTTAGCAGCTGGGCTCTTGTTTTGACACACTGCGAGATGATAGCGGTCAAACAGCAAGAAAAATGTTACTTCAGCCAAATATAAAAGGGTAATTTAATATTATGGTTAAACATTTTAGAAATCTGCTTAAATGCCCTAGCATTTATTTCACTTGTTTTCATTTCATACAGCTCACACACCAACAATTCAGGATATTTGACAGTGCAATCCTCCGCTATGTCTTGTATTTTTTTCTTACAGAAGAGATCTTGTGATTCGCTCAGAGCATCATTTTGTTTCCATAACCTTTTGAACAACAGCCTTGCATCTGAAAAATCTTTTAGTCACAAGCTCCTGGCTAGTCGCCATATGCCAGCAGCTGCCATGAGAAGATCAACTTTCTCTTCATTCCCTTTCTCTTATACATTGACTGTCACATGAGCCCTAACTGTGAAGTATGCACACACGTGCGTGTGAATATACTTTATCCACTTTGTTAGTGGATAGGAAAGATATTTCATGTAGTGCTTTTTAGTAACAGACATGTACTGTCTTCCAGCACTCACACTTTTTTTGGTTTATATGTTTATTGTATTTTAATTTGCATATGGAAAAAAACGCAGCAATTCACCGTTAGAATGTCACGGGTTCAACTCCCACCTGGACGGAGCCTTTCTGTGTGGAGTTTGCATGTTCTCTCCGTGTCTGCGTAGGTTTCCTCCGGGTACTCCGGTTTCCCCTACCACTAAAAACATGTACAATAGGCCAGAATGTTTGAGAGTGTGAGTGTGGGACAATGGCTGCAAATTAGCCCATGGCTACAATCCGGAGTGGCTTGTTCATCAACATGAACTGTCCCTAGATATAATAATTAGAGATAGATTAATACCTATTCAGCCCCATTCATAGAAAAGGTCCCGAGTCCTGTGTGAAATTTACATGGCCGCTCAGACTCCTCCTACGCAGCCTGTTCCTACGCTCGTGGGGCAGGCGGAGCCTGAAAAGCTCTGAAAAGGCTTCCTTTTTTTACCAGCGTAGTTAAAAATATTTCACCCGGCCCAGCGTTGTCACATGGGTCATAGCATTTTTTATAAAAAGCAAAACTCTTTGGAGCCAGGCTTTAAAGTCTTTTTTTTTTTAAGGTGTGGTATTACAGCAATATCAGCTCCTCGCCATAAGGACCATAGAGAAACGTGTTCCTCGCCCAGTGGTCCCTACCAAATAACCCAATATATATAAAGCTCAAAGTCTGTCGGTGTAGGACTCTTACAATACCATACAAGTTTACATTGTGCCTCTATGAAGAATAGAAACACTGTCCATACCAATGTACCGCATAAAAGGGTCCCAAACACGTCATCTCTACAGTGCAACTTGCTGGTTAAATATTACAAGGACACATACTCGAGTACTGTACGATGCCATTGAGTTTTGCAAGGTGCTTTATCCGAAATGCAATAATAGAATACCTTTCCTCACACAGAATGAGTGAGGTGATAGTGATAATGTTACTCTGAGCAACATGGTCAATGGGTTGCACTCTGTAGTAGCAGAAGCCGAGAATATTTCATGAAATTCATATTTTACAATATACCAAAAAATACTGTACTTTACTGCAAGACCAGTAGCAATGAGGAAGAGTCCACTTCAGTCTTACACTTTAGGCAAAACGGAGAAAGGTCTGAATTAAATGTATGACTTCGGGAGGTGGAACAATGCACACAATGCAAGATTTTCGGTTCAGTTGTAAAGCTTTTTCCCGATTACAAACACTAATATTTCCATGCGGTATCCAAATCTTCATCATTCATTTCCATCTCCAATGCCCTTTCCCAAAGCCTTCTTAAATGTGAAATGTTAGTCCTGGCATATTATTTTTATAAATTATACTTATACTTTTAGTCTCCTTACATAAGGCCTGTTTTACTAAGCGTTACCACATGTGCAAACACGATAGTGCGTATTAAAGTGGAGCCAAAAGTGCAGTTGAGATTTACATGTACAAACTCATAAATGCAATTTCTTCCCTATAAGGCACCTGTGTCCTACACAGTCTACAAATTTAAAAAGCAATGTTCTCTTGATTAAAAAGGCCACATCCCGACTCCTCGATGAGAAAGAGGAGGATTAAACATAGTGCAAGTTCTTTAGCATCTAAATGTGTTGCCTGCAAGAAAGCTATGAATCTGTTCCCTCTGAAGAAGCCGGAAAACAAACTACAACTGTAGGAACAAACGCAAATAAAACAAAACTACCAAACATTGGCAAAAACAAAACACACTATACTACTCTTAACCTGTAGGTGTACAAGTGTAATGGTTTCCGAAGGCAAAAGTAAACTCTTATATAAAAGAAAAAACCCTAAAAGGAGTGGCAACACTAGAATAGATGACCAGCTGGTGATTAACACATGACTTTTATCCACTTATTTCACACGGAAAAAAGAGAGAAAGAAAATGACTCGTGAAATGAAAGTAACGAGAAGACCACAAGCACATCAATGGGAACGTTTTAGTAGCGACAGTTCCTTCAAATCTCTTATTTATCCACATCATGGGGGTCCGAGTACCCATCTGTAGTGCCGCGGTGAATGACTTGGAGCAAAGATAGGTACTTCGTTGGGTAAAGATTTTCTGCTTACGGACAACTGCTGGCGAGAAATCTTGAAACATCACCACTGTCGCATCACCATACTTTAGTGGCTGGTTATTCCTGCGTTTGTCCCACGACGCCTTGTCTTGATAGTTTTGAAGCCTCACCACAATGGGATGTGGTCGAGGTAGTGGCCAACAAAGACCCGTCTTCATCTCAATGTTTAGTAGTTTGGGGAGCCATCTCTCTCAAAAAAAATAAATAAATAAAACATAGGGTCACTGGCTGCCCTCGGCCCCCTCTGGCAGATTGAGGACCCGAACCTTCTTGCATCTTCCTCTGTTTTCCAATTCAGTGCGTTCAACAACCTCCACCACCAGCTTAAGATGCATGGGCAGTGGCACACATCCTCTATGTGCCTCCGCAATGCATATCTCATTTCTGTAGCTTTTCCAGTTCGCCTCTAGCTTGTTTACGAAAAGCTTTGTGATTCACTGTTTCCATATAAATCGCCTCTTGCAGTGCTTTGCCAATTGCTCCATCATCATTAGCAACATGCTAGTTGCTTCTTTAGCTTCGCTGTTGGAGTTGTCTGCAGTGTCAGATGAGGGGCTTTTCCTTTGTCGCCATGCTGTCGGACTGTCTCAGAAAATAATTGTTGATGCTTATCGTGAACTACACAATGAAAAGTGAAAGCTTCACCGAGTCTCAGTGGGTTTTAAGTGCAAAAATGTCTAAATTGTGCACTGGCACTCCTCTGTCCAACTTTACGTCACGCTCCTATTTTGACATTTTCTTAGTCATAACAGTGTTAATATAAGGAGATATGATGTTAATTTTGATTTTCAAATATTGAAGTTTGTTTCTCGTATAACCACATAGCCTCTGGTTTTGTCCTGATAACCCCAGATAATTCATAAATGTCGTATAGAATTACTACATCTTTAGTCATGTAGCCATATTTTTCTGTAACAGGTTTCTTGAGACTGCAGGGTGAATATTTTTTTCTGATTCCCCCACTCAGTAAAAAAGCAATGAGAGGTGAAATTCAAATCCAGACTGTCTGCTTCTGTTGACAAAACACAAAACCTGAACCTTTAGCTTGTCAGCTGAATGGCTAGATGGTCTGCTCTGGTTCACTTTACTCATTCAGTTACTCCCAAATGAATGTTACTGTGCCTAATGTAATGTTTCTTTAAATTGAATCACATGAGGCTGGTCTTAATACCTTTTTTTTCCTCCACACAGAGTCGTATGGCAGAAAGTTTGCGCCTGTTCGACTCCATTTGCAACAACAACTGGTTCACCAATACATCCCTCATTCTGTTTCTCAACAAGAAGGACCTGCTCGCTGAGAAGATCAAGCGTATTCCTTTAACAGTATGCTTCCCAGACTACAAAGGTCAAAACACCTATGAGGAGGCAGCTGTCTATGTGCAGCGGCAGTTTGAGGACCTGAACCGCAATAAGGAAACCAAGGAGATCTACTCACACTTCACCTGTGCCACTGATACCAGCAACATCCAGTTTGTGTTTGACGCTGTGACGGACGTGATCATCCAGAACAATCTGAAGTACATTGGACTGTGCTAGGATCCTGGGACTGGGATTTGGGGCAAGTAATGCAGGCCTCTGTGTGGCTGCTAGCCAGCCTTTGGGCAGGTGACATGGATGGCCTGTTGTTTTATCCACTGGGAGCTGCAGCAGTTAACTTCAGAGAATTGTCTTAAGAGGTGCTCAGACAGATACTACTGTAGAGGCAGAGTCAGTGAGTTAAGCTGAAACTATATGGTCAAGATGGGAACATGCCCCAATGTGTTTGCACTGAATATGAGTATGCAGAGACACCCAAACACACACACTTTTCAGTTTGCTCACATATGGTCTTTGAATAACAGTCAGACGAGGCAACACTGGAATTGTTAAACCGCTGTCCATAGCCTGCCAAACCACAGACATCAGGTTTTACTGGGGCTTCAGTAACGTTGGTCTCTTGTTTTATTTGCCTGAGTCAATCTATGCTGCATTACAAGTCAAATATAATATTAATGTTCTCTTTTGAATTTTCACCCAACAATGGTTAGCAGTGAGTGCACTTGATGTGATGTAAGGAGAGTTGTATGTCTGAAAAAAAAAAAAAAAAGTGAGTACATGATGATGTCACAGGTCTTTTGCCTGAAAGAGAAAACTGCCACACATTTAACCCACGTGAGTCTTCTTCTACACAAAGCTTTGTTTTCACCCACAATCATCGCTCCTTAGAGTTATAAAAAAATGTAGAGAGGTCATGACAATTGTCATCTTGGTATATCATTGTGATTGGCCAAATCCTAAATGAAAACAAGGGTAAAAAGAGGGACACTTATTTAATTGAATTAAAGCATGGAGATAAGTCCATCTTTCTTTGTAAGGACGTATATTCTCCGAAATACGAAAACCCTTCTCCACTGCACGTCCCTATATTTTTGTATTACAGTGTGTTGGCATGTCAACACTCTGTATGGATGAATCTATTGATAATTGATAATAATTTATTTTACACCAATTTGTTGTATTAATGCTAAATTTTGAGAGCAAAATTTTATATTATTTTTCAATGTATTTTCACTTTAGTATGGTTGAACATGCAAATTAGACAAGACACACATGATTATATAGGGTGTCAGTCATCCAGGAATTATCCATCGTACTAGAAATGCACAAATATTGTCGACTGGACTAGTTTGATTGAGTTGAGAACATTTCACTTCCATCTTCAGACGGCCATGATACACCCACTTCTTGTTTACACTAAACAAGATAAATTATGAATTGGGGACCTGGGTCATGATTTACTTATGAGATAAGTGAAGCAGCAGAGCTTCGTGACAGCTAAGCCCAGAAAATTATCTATTATTTGAGTGAAACTGCTTAGTGTAAACACAAAATAGGGGTGTCATGGCCGTCGTGGTCGCCCCTAGACCTTAATAAATTGGCCTCTTGTAAGGAACCACTTACTTTTGAAGACAAGAGTAAGAAGAAGCATTTGAAGATAGATGCGAAATGTCAATCAAATCGGTCCATTCGACAACATTTTGTAAACCCCTAGAATGAAATCAACCTCGTATGAAATAAATCACAATAATAAGTAGAGTCTCTTAATAAAGTATAAAAGTATAAAAGATAATCCACAATCACAATATGGCTGCCAGGTGTTTAGACCGATTGGATTACCATGACAACGTCCCATCTAGAGTTATATTATACATCTGGGCATAGGTCTGTTCAGTTTAGGGTCTATCATTTCTTTCTTCTTATACCTGAAGTTACTAAAGCGGTCAAAAGTATTAAATTTCATGCTGTTGTCAATTTAAAAGACAAAACAGTGCCAAGTACCGAATGTAAATAAACACAAATCCCATCTACAACTTTTGTTTATATGGATGAATATTTTAAGCATGCATGGTTTTGTTACTTTGGATATTAATATATTTGATTTGGCTTTTGTTTCTATTTTCTTGGTTAAATAATATATTCCCAAAAATATATAAAAGTCAAACACTGTGTACGATTGTACAGTTAAGAGAGATCTATTAAAAAGAGTTATATGAATATAAATGGTTTAATAGTATTCTAAAATTGATGAAGACAATGACTGTGGTGATTATAAAGGAAATGAGGAAAATCACAGAGTTAGCATGAGAAAAGCTCAAAGGAGAACGAGACTCTAGGGGGAAAAAAGGAACCTTCAACTTTCAATCTTTCTCCCATTATTGAAGTGGAAGCCAGTAAAGTCAGTCAGTTGATGTGTAAATATACAACAAGGTAGACTTGCACCAACAAAGAGATTGATTGGTTGGTGTATTTTGAGTGGGGTGGAGAGTGAATACAAGGTGTGTCCATGAGGGGAGACAACGCTCCTCTCATTCTTTAAATAAAACTGATTTGCAAATAACTCTGCTAAGGGCTCAAGGCTTGACTTTACAGGATGTCCACATAAAGGAAGAAAAAAAAAAAACAGACATTAAGAATATGATTAAAAATGACAGTAACAATGAATAAAATGAAACTTATGCAAATTTCTATTGTGTGGTAAATGAGTTGTGAGTGTTTGTTGTGTCTAATATGCAACAGAATTTGCTGTTTCTTTTTAATATACAGCAGTTCTTGTCTGGAAGCATTTTTTTATTTTTTAGCCCATTCAATTCTTTATTCTTCACAGATGTTTTTGTTATATTTTTTATTTTTTTTAAGTACAACATCTTATAGACGTACAAGACTCAGTTTGGAGCAATTTGACATGAGCAAACCCTGAAAATTACTAGTGTTGTTCTGATACCTATACTGGTATTATATTTTATTTTTATACCAAAGTTTTTCCCAAGGATCGGCTTGTGGGGGGGCAGGGGCCAGACTAAACCATGTCAAATGATTGGCACATCTACAGCAGTCAGCAGACCTTGTTATACACATAAAATAAAACGTGTTCATTGTGTTTTTGCTCATGGCTCGTTGAAACAAAGCGGACACATGACTTGAGCCCCCGGAGCAGGCTCCTCTTCTCCTCGTACCGCTCATGACAGCAGCCATCGCCGACCGAAACACAGGGCTGGATTGAGGAGACGGTGAAGCTCGAAAGTGAGAGCGGAGATGCTGGTTGTGGTTGATCAAATAAGTCACCCCAAAGAGGCCAAACAATATAGATACTTCATGTTTCTCACATTAATGAAGTTCAAAAATCCAATCTTGGAGCCCTTTTTCAGCAAGGATATGTGTGGTATGTGAGCGTGTAATCGAGGCGAAATGCGCGTGTCTCATTGTCAATGCGCGAGCCTTAAGAGCACGGATGTTACCTAATGCCATCACTAAGTCTTTAAAGGGAAGCAGAACATCGACGAGCTTTTAGGCTTAGTCTTTTTTTTTTTACAGGCCTTGCTTTTGTTTTTATTCACAACCCATGGTCTTGGACTGGTACTCAGTATCTGCACACTTGCCGTAAGAATTGGTATTGGATTCAGATAGCAAACAATAACATCGGAACAACACTAATAATTACCACGCTAACATGAGCTTGTACTAAAGACTAAGATGGGCAACAAAAAAACGCTCGAATGACAAGAGCTTGCATTCATGGGGATCTGCTGAGTAAAATTGGTCAACACATCTATTCTTTCTTTTCCCAAATCCCCCTGCACCAAAATATTTGCCACTTTGAAAAGAACATGCTGTCCAAATTCATTCTGCGTGCTCCACTGTCCAAGATCATGACATAATAATTGTTTGTCCTAATTGTACAATGTAGCCACTGGGGCAACAGTAATGCAGACATAAAGTATGCAATTAAATTACTCCTGAATGAACTTGGCCTATGTGTGATGTGACGAGAGTGTATGTCCAGATTCCACTCTAATTGGTGTCTAAACCCCAGATGACACTCGATGCTTGCAAAGCTGTCACGGTTAAGCATTAAATGAGTTAAACATACAAATTAGATTAAAAATGATTTTGTAAGAACATGAGAACATAAGATCTGAGGAGGCACAAGAAAACATGCTAACATGATAAAAACAGGCTCTAAGAAGAGATTTCACAAATCGTCCATGATGCAAAACTACAAAACACATAGTCTTCTTTCATCCAATGTAGGAGCTGATATACATCTGCTCGTGTACTAGTTAGAACAACATTTCCCATAAAGCAACATGTGACAAAATTGTGTACACTTAACTGGCTGATAAACATCTCCAATACACATCTACATTCATCATGGATTAAGGCATGGAGGAAGTGAACATAAATTATAATCGAGTTTTAGACAGAGCTTTCTTGAAATCATGCCTTGTGACAGTCATGTGGTTGGGGGTTGTGCTAGCAATGAATGGGAGGATGGTCGCAACAATCACTGATTCAAAATGATATGCTGTTTTTGCAGATAGTCTAAGTAACTTGGTTTGAGTAGAAGCTGACATTTTCAGGCTAAGGAACAAAAAATTGCACATGAGGAAAACGTGTGATGATCTACCAACAGAGGTGTGAGTCACTTCAGGCAAGTCTCAAGTCAAGTCCAAGTCATAAAGTTCCAAGTCACAAGCAAGTCAGTTGGTTATGGGGTCATGTCGAGTCAAGTCACGCTTTAGTCATTAGGTCACCTCAAGTCATACACATCGGAGTGGGACTACAGTGGGTTGCATAAGTATCGCCCGCCCCCCCCCCCCCCCTTTCAATTTGACATTTTGCCATGCTATTGATGATAAACATAAATATATTTAATTAAAATTTATGTGAAAGACACAAACTAAATGAAACACAATCGTGAAGTGAAATGAAATGTATACAGTACATGATTTCGAATTTTTTTTATAAATAAAAAACTGAAAAGTGGGATGCGTTTACCGATTGTCCTCAGAAGTTGAATGAAGATTTCTGAATGATCACATGTTGCCCCAATGACTAAATAGAGTCTACCTGTGTGTAATCTAATGTCAGTTCAAATACAGCTGCTCTGTGATGGTCTCAGAGGTCTGTTAAGAGACTATTGGGGAGCAGACAGCGTCATGAAGTACAAGAACACAGCAGACAGGTCCAGGATGAAGTTATTGAGAAGTATAAAGCTCGGTTAGGTTATAAAAAGATTTCCAAAGCTTTGAACAAAGTACAGTTAAATACACCATCCGGGAATGGAAAGAGTGTGGCATCACTGCAAACCTATCAAGACCCGGCCGTCCTCCTAAACTTACTGACCGAACAAGGACAGCACTGACCACAGCTGTTACCAAGAAGCCTATGATGACCCTGGATGAACTGCAGAGAGCTACAGCTCAGGTGGGGGAAACTGTACACAGAACTATTAGTCCTACACTGCACAAATCTGGCCTTATGGCAGTGGCATTTTTAAAAGAAAACCATAAGATGTCCTGTTCGCTGTTTGCCAGAAGCCACATGGTGGGGGCCGATACTTATGCATAATTAATACTTCTTTTCAAAATATGTTTATTCTACTTGAAAATGTACACTAACTACTTCCTAAAACTACTACAACTAGTTCAAAATTGTGCAATTTTGAAAATGTAGAGTACTTACTACAAAGTCAGAAGTTTGAATACACTACTAAGCTTACTATACCTTTAAACAATTTGGGAAAGCCCAGATAACGATGTCATGTCCTTGGAAGCACAAGTCTGGTTCATCCGTGGGTGCAATTTCAAGATGCCTGAAGGTGCCACGTTCATTGTTTCAAACAATTATACGCATGTAAAAAAAAAGATGGAAATGTCCAGCCATCATACAGATCAGAAGGAAGGCGAGTTCTGTGTCCCAGAGATGAACGTGCTGTGGTCTGAAATCACCGGTCCATCCAGACACAGCCACATCACTCCCATCCTCTCCTCCCTGCACTGGATCCCGGACAGTTTCCGGATTGATTTAAACATTTAAAGTTTGTTTTTAAAGCTCTTCATGGTCTCAAAATGTTGACCATACATCACCCCAGCAGAGCTCTCCGGTCATCTGACCAAATGGTTCTGGATGTGCCCATTTTTTTCCATCAGGCCACAGGATATGTCTCCAAAAATGTAAGTCTGGCTTTCAGATGTTTATTTTGGACTAAGAGCTTCTTTCTGGCAGAGTTCCCTCTCAGCCCATGTCGGTACAGCACTTGTTTCACTGTGGATAATGACAAACTCTTACCAGTTTCAGCATCTGCACCAGGTCTTTTGCATTTGTTCTTGGGTTGATATTCACATTTCAAACCACAGCACGTTCATCTCTGGGACACAGAACCTGCCTTCTTTCTGATCTGTACGATGGCTGGACATTTCCATCATTGTTGTAACCAGTGAATCTGGCACCTTTGAAGCCGTCGTTCCACATAGTGCGAACCGGCCGCACATGCCACGATCTACGTGCACGTATCGACACTGCCCCGCAGACCTTTCTGTTTTCACCACACACACACCTGTATTTTTGTGGGCGGAGCCACACAGAGGAGCACGCTGTACAGATCGTCAGTAAAAGTTTTGAAAGCCGCGATGAGAACAAATGTGGACAAATGCTGTCATCTGGTGGGAGTTATGGAATCATTCAGAGGAGCCAAGCTGTATTAAAACAGAAAATAAACTGCTAAATACAACTATGAAGGTAAGCTACATGCAAATGTTATACTAACACCAGCTAAAGTTGCGCTAACAGCGGCTAAATGCTAATATCGGCAAAATCCCCTTTTTCATTATTTCTGTTGTAAGTAAGAAAAAGAAAAAGTACCTGACCCGTGCTACCCCGTGGAGTAAACAAACTGACCCTGAGCGTCTGAACAGATGTCATGTTTGCACCGAAAGCTGTGAAGAAGGAGCTCTTTCTAACCTACTCTGGACACCCGTTCTTTTTTCTTACCTAACGACATTACATTATCATGGCAAAAATGCACATTTGGGTACGAGAGGACAGGACTTTATTCAACCTTCCTAAAGAAGAGTCAACTCGCCAGGAGTTGGAATTTCAGCCAAAATAGTGTTTGTCTGTGATGGTCACTTGATGGATGCTTGGTGAACCTTGGCCAGAATCAAAGTGGATTAACTTTTCTAACCAACGCGAGTCCCATAATGGAAACACCCGATTGTCGAGGCCAGAGGCAGAGCGGTGATCAAAACGCGTGTCAGCGTGTGTGTTATCCATTTATGATGCTGCGTTGTACATGTCCACTCCTTATAACTGCATTGTGAAGTAACTTCCCTTTATACTGTGATATATACATTTCTTTTACTGCTGAAGTTGCATGGGCAGCATCTACTCAGAGAAAGGGGCGGAGTTAACTGAATCGAAGCGTCTTGTCTTGCAGGTTTGAAAAATACCTCCAGAAAATACTTACATTTATCACAAAAATGAGTACTCCATAGTGGTAGAGTCACAATATATCATATAAATGCCTATACTTTACTTTGGAATGGCTAAAATAGCATGATACAGATCCTTTAAGTCATGTGATCATCTCAGGGCGCTGCACTGCGGTCGCCGACTGCTCCTTACGGGTTGCCCCAGCGGCACCAAAGGATTGGTCAAATGCAGAGGACAAATTTTCCTGCACACCTGAACCTTAAATTGTTTTCACAAAATCCAGATTTTTGTCAAAAAGGAAAAAAAATATATCTCTGTGTTTTTCTAAAGCTCTTGTGGGACATGTCCAAGAGACACTGAATGTCTCAAATTCATCAGTGTATCATTTCCTAAATTATAAGATTTTAATCATACTCATCATCATAGATTTATCAATTTTCCGTAACAGTGTGGGCCTATTGATGTTAAAACCAGAACATAACAATTCCCCGTTTAATCAAGGAATGTAGATGTTGTAACTTTTAACATGTGTTGTGATCTGATTTCACAGTCTATAGAGAGGACAAATGTTCTTGCCACAGTGTAGATGTTGGTGCTTAACTCTCCATGAGGACCTGCTTTTCCTGTAATTACATCCATGTCCCTGTGTCCTCGACTTTCACCATATCTCTCCCAACAGCGAACTCCTTCCTAAGTCTCCTCAGTGACCTCCACAATTTCTTGACCATCTTATCCTGTGTGGACCTCTTCACTTTTGCTCTTAGACCTTCTGCACCTGCCTTCTTTTTGGCTCTGACTACCAGGCAAACGCACGGTCAAAACCATGTAGCAGTCAGGCAGCACGGCATCATTTGAAGACTTCCCATTACGGACTGTCTTCCCTGTTTTGTGGTGTCAAACCATTTCAAATTTCAAATCAAGAGCTCTGCTTTATAGGGCAGCGGAGACAAAACCCCTCTTTGCCTTACTCTGGGCCTCATGCTCTTCTCCTTCCTTAATCCCATCCAAAGTGAAGTCGTAACAATCACATGAGCCAACTTGAACCCTTCACCTTCTCAGTGTCTCAATGAATCAGATTTCTGCCTGGTATTTTCAACTCTTCCCTGGCATCTGGCTGTGTGAACCATGACTCTTTATGCCTCTGGTCTCACAAAACAGCTTCTTGGCCCATCTGAAATCTATTATGCCTGCTTTATTTTCACACTACCTGCATGAGCCGCCACAGTTTTCTCATAAAATGTGGACTGTCAGTAATACAAGCATAGCTCCATAAAATAAAAGGTAAATAAAAGTGCATAAAGTTCAAGATACAATGTTATAAGTTGAACATTATGGAGAAAATCCACCATGTTTGTTAAAACACAGTCACGGTAAAGTAAACATTTCAAATTGCGTCTTGCTACTGGTGAATAACAAACTATACTATGCAAACAATGACACTAGTATTTTACATTTTTAAATCTCCATTGGCTTTTGTATGGAATGTGCCACTAATCCCAGATAAAGGTTTCGACACAATCCAGAGCTCTATTCTTTTTAGAGCATCCTTACTAATTTGTTTATTTTAATTGTTTAAACCGATAGTTCATGTGGTATGGCTTCGCGGCCCACCCAAATAAAATTTGTCAGATAACGTATACAATATTGTATTTTCCACAAACGTTTATATTGAGCAAGCAGTGTTAATGCCTTTAAGACTGAAATTATGATCAGCACAACATTAATTTTAACAGACTCTACAAATTATTGAAAAAAAAAAAAGTTCCCTTCAATGGGCTCGCGACGCACTGAAAATGGTTCCGTGACTCACTTTTGGGTCCCGACCCACCAGTTGAGAATCGCTGCTTTAAAGCCAGCACAGCCTTCAGACTGCGATTGTGTGCTGTGATCGTGAATCCTTCTCGTGCTGCCTGACCATTGCACCTGGGCTTTGTATCCATCTGGTGCTTGAAGGGGTCAGTTTAACCTGGAAGAATATCAAAACTAAATGTAAGTCCACATGTGAAAGTATAACCTGGCAAAAGCCAAAAGTGCAAATAATACTAGCACTGTGTTATCAGTCTGGACTGGCTGCTGTTCTTGTGAAGAGGACAGACTTTTAGCAGATCATTGTTGCCTATTGGCTAAAATGTTTTTTTGAGTGTTTGTACGGATGAAACCACACTAATAAAAGCGCTTATTGATGTCGGCAAAAGTGAAAGAGCAATTCTGCCACATGATTGGCAGCTGACTGTGTGGACTAAAACAAATCAAGAGCTGCACAAGAAGGATTTTGTGAAATTGTGAACTCGAACATCTGACCACAGGCTTGCAGCAACAGTTATATAAATAAATTGCACATTTTCTAATCAAAACTATTCTTCTTTCCCTGCACTCTTCACAGTGTATAATGAGAAATCTTCTTCTTTATCTGATAAAAAACAGATCAAAAGAGCATATGAAATCAGTTCATATCAGTTCAATACATTTATCCTCAGAATAATTCTGAGGATAAAGCATAGGTTGTGCTTTTTTTCCACAATGATCTTTCACTTTGGTCATGTCCCCTGTTGAACAATCCATCTACAGCTGGCAACAAGCCACTTATAAATTAAAAACATGCTTGGGCCAAGTTGTGAAAGATGGAGAATTAATATCCTTACAGGATTTATAAACAGAATTTATTCTATTTTATGTATTCTGTGTATATTCCAATATTTGCAATAAAAATGTTTTTTATGCAGTCAAACATATGGGTGAACCCCTTAATTCTCAACTGAAAAGAGTGACCAAATGTTAAAAGGCAGTATCGAAGCTGTTATGTTATGTCCAACTATTTTTGATTAATTCTTGCCAATGGGAAAGAGATATTGGTGTAATATTGACAACAGATCAATAGGGTGCCAAACTCGAAAGATCCAATTATTTTTAAAATGTGTACGGTATAAAATGATGCAATTTAAAAATGTACACAGATTTTCTTTCACACTGCATAAATAAAAATAAAAAGATTCTGACGTTTCAGACCTGTGTCGGCAAGTCTGGCACCCTAATACATCCGTTTTTTGGATGTTTATAAAGGAATCTATTTGAAAATGATTCAATGTGAAATTTAAATGATCACCTTTGATATGTTTGCAAGGGAACAAAGCAATTGGGTTAAGGACTATATGGACTTGATGGAAACTTTTTGGGAGATGTACCCATTACAAACACAAAGATATAATAGACTTGCTGAGAAAGGCTTTCTCTAAATAATATATTAGTATTTATTTTTTATTTTTTGTGATTGTACAATGTGTGGTACAGACGTAACATTACTATAATTACTCGAATTGTGATATTTAAAGATCCCGTTTACATCCAAGTGTAATAAATAAATAAATACATGTGTTACATAAACAAATGTGATACAGTTGTTCTCGAGCCCTTCACACCAGTAGCGGCGCCAGCATCTCATTTGTGGGTAGGCCGGTAAAAACTACGGCGGGAGTGGAGGGAGGGGTAGTTGCGGCCGCGATGTTAAATATCCCTGTACGTCCTGTGTCTTTGGGCTAAAACTAAGTCTCTATTGACACACAAGGAACAGACACCGTTTTTGGAGCAGAGTGCACGATGCAACACTCTGCACAATGACAGACATATGTGCGCAGACGGTCTTGCAGACAATTGTGCCGACCACACCCTTGGGTGGGCCACGGACAAAAGTGCTTGTGGCACATGCTTCACACTCAGGCCCTAATTGGGTCTCTAATGGGAAAAATCGATTTTGTTAAAAAGCACATTCAAAATGATTCGTTCATTTTCATGTCTTGTTGTTAAAATAAAAGAATAATATTTTGGTTTTATAATGAATCAAATTATTTTAGTAAAACATTTTTTTTATTGGGAACTGAAAATCACTCTGGGCTAGAGAGCTTTGTTACAGCCCTATAGCTTGGTCAAAAAGGGGGCTAAACTATAACGTACGTGGTACACTAAATAAAAGAGTGGTTGAATTAGCTTTGAAAACAACAAACTGAATACCAAGTGGCTTAAAACACTGTGGTGGTTCTCAAACTTTCCACACAAAGTGCCACCACATATAATGTTTGACTTGGGCTGGGCGATTTAGGGAAAAAAAATCATATCAAAATCGAGATTGATCAATAAAAAATAATAATCACGATTATTTTCCCCATATTGATCGATCTCGATTTTCAATCGACTTTATTTTTTCACAATAAATTAAATACATCTTGCTGATTCATACAATTAGATACATCTTTTATTCAAACCTCAGCTCAAACAAAACAAATGCTTTCATCAAGTCTCATTTAACGCACAAAAGTCTTCCATTGTCTCGTCCAAACTAGGTACTGTTTGTGACAAAGAAATGGCTGTAAACCTGTCAATTATAAAGTCCTATGATGATTATTGAGATTGACCAAAGTAGAGATTGGGATTTCGATACATTAAATAAAATTTTGATTCATTGCCCAGCCCTATGTTGGACCCTCCAATGATACCAGACCTAGATTAAAACTGAAGTTTAAAATGGAACTAAAGTAAAACATGAAATGACCCAAGTACTCACACCACAGATTGAGAACAACTGTGCTGCCCCCTCCCCATGTTTTGTATGGTATTTGATATTTCTGGTATTTGGTATATCTGGTATTTATTTTTCTGTATTGTTCCTTTTGTTTATATTAATTGAAAGATGTAAAGCCAAAAAAAAAAGAGCCTGCTTTGATGGCAAGGTAATACAAATGACTAAATGTCCCATTTTATAAGTAAATCTTATTTCATTAATTCAAAACACAGCTGCTACCATTTCTTCATTTATCTTGTGTATCTTATTTTCCGTGGAGACAGTCCTTTCCCAACCTTATGATTCATTCCAACCTCAGTTTAGACTTTTCATTGTCATAACCGTTCCATTACATCACTACATAACATATTTTGGAAAAGGTAAAGAAAACTGTGTTTAAATGTGACATTCCTGGAGGTCAAAACATTAGTAGGCGCCAACGCACTAGAAGGCTAGCAGGTTTACGTTGTGCCCTGTCTGAAGCACTGTTTACTGGTGACGGGCAAAGGAAGTGGGGCTTTGATACACAAAGCCCCACCTTAACTAGGATAAAGTGCATTGGTGAGTGTGTGTTTCCAGAGAGTGACGTCATCAGAGGTCCATGAAGCAGTGAGCGGGGGGGAGCGGTTCAAAATGGTTCAACTCAGCCAAGTTATATTGAAGCCAAAGATCCGTGAAGACTCAGACATGCAAGAGATAGTTGATGTGTCGTTCTGTATAAACCCATCTAAACAGAGTTTGGGATTAAATATGATCAATTTAATGGTACCATATGGGCCATTTTCATGACACAAAAGGAACAACGTTTAATACTCCACTTTATAACATTAGTCAAAAATTTAAAAAAGTTGAGAAAAGAGCTGTAGAATAACTTGAGCACCCCTAAAAAGTTTCAGGCACCAGAGTTTCAGCCATCTCTCTCTGGAGTTTAATCTTTGATGCCGAGTGTAGGGTCCATAAAGACACTCTCAGCTTTTTTTCCACCTAATATTCACCGACTTGTCATCTACTTTATCATCTGCTATCGGGCATTCTATAAAGCGTAATTTTAGCATAGAGACCTGCAACACATTTCTCACTGTTTTTCAGAAAAAATAATTTCTATAGAATCGTTGGCACAATAAAACACGAGGCCAGAAGTCCTGAGAGAAATGTCCAACTTTTATTTGTGTCAAGCCCAGTGTCAGGCTGCAGAGTGTAGACAGCTTGAGCAGCAGAGGACCTGGACTCCAACTGAGAACCACTAACACAGAATTTGGACAGCTGATCAGCAGCCTGTGTCAAAGACTACTGGGTGTTCCAGTTTTCATATTTATTCCTGATGGGTTTTTGTGGTAAGAATGAATCATAGTTTTACACCAGTAAAGTGACAATTTAATGACAATAATTGGAAATCTTGAAATGGTTAACATCGGTGACATAAGAAGAGGAAAGATTGCTTAGAAATCTGACTCAAGGCCAATTGGCACAATATGGTTGTCATCCATGTTGTGCCAATGAGCCTTGAGTGAGTCAGATTTCTGACAATAATGTTGCCAAGCAGACATAAACATTCTGCCTCTTCATGCAGCACTTTCTTACGTCACATCTGGCCGACTGGATGACGCCACTCTGGTGGTGCTGTATCTAGGTGTCACATGACTTGCCATCAATACAGCAATCTCCAGCAGTAGCAGGTGTTAATCCTGTGTCTGCAAAAGATTGAAGAAAAATATCACAAAAATTGTCAAGAAAATTAATGGATGGATAAAATACAAAATGCATTACAGGAAATTACATTTTCCAAAACTTTCCTTGTATTCTACATACAACACAGTACATCGCATTTGTGGCCTTTGCTCGGCCCAATCCCGTCAGACCTTGGAAGCTAAGCAGGGAAGGGCCTGGTCGGTACTTGGATGGATGTACTCTTTGTCTGACCCGTCACCTAGGACCTGTTTGCCATGGGAGACCCTACCAGGGGCACAAAGCCCCCGACAACAGAGCTCCCAGGATCATTCAGGCGCTCAAACCCCACCATCACGTTAAGGTAGCGGGTTCCAGGAGGGGAAAAGGCCATTTATGTTATTGATAATAATAGCTACATACTAGTCAAAATTTTAAGTTAGAAGCAGGCTCATACAGCTACCAAAGAAACGGAACTTGGTCTTAACAATTAAACTTGATTTGAGGGTCAATAAGAATGTGTGGCCTGGTTGTAAAGCCAAGATGAGATCATCTCTGTACTGATAGTAGACATACATCCATCCACTATGGGGCGCTGTTGCCTGACGTGCTGAATAAAAGATGTACTAAAATTGCATCCCAAGTTCGAGTTCAGTAAATACATGGTCCTTACATCGTAAGGAATAAATTACGAAAATGTACAAAAAATTAACAACATTCGACCACCAGCAGAGTTAAAACTCTCGGGGACTGTGAACAAAACTGGAAATCTTTCAGGCAGAGTTTTGTGCTGTAGTTGTTGGCAGCCAGCCTCGATGGCGCGGATAAAAAGCGCAAAGTAGCATTGTTGCTAATGGTTGCGGGCCGCGGAGCACTGGATGTGTTCAACACATTTGAATTCGACAATGAAGATTTTGAATTGGATGATATTTTGACAAAATTTGAGGACTACTGCACGCCACGGAGAAATTAAACCTATGAACGGCACGTGTTCAGAAACAGAATGCAAAAGGAAAACGAGTCCATAGAGCAGTATGTAACAGACAGGGTTTCCCACTAATACAATAGTCTGTCGCACCCGCCATAGTCTATTTTTATCCGCCACAGTCTCGATCTCCCCTCTCTTTCTCTGTCTCTCACCCAACACCAACATCTGCAGCAGAGGCGCAGGTTTAACAGGACAAATAAGGAGCAGTGAACAATGGCTCACTGTTTAAGTAGCCTATTATTATTATTACAAAAAATGAAGGCAGCTTCGCGTAGTTTTGTTTTCGTTTTCCCCCACCCCCCGCTCCACAATCAAGGATGAGAGAAATAGATTTTAAAGCAATCTTGAATCTTGAATCTTGAATAAACAAAAAGACCGCATGGCTAATTTGCATAGTAAACCTCTTTACTGCGCTGCTAATGAAGCTGTCACTATAATGAATTATACCAGAAGTCACGAAATGGCGGACCTCAGTCTGGTTCCGGACCCACGCACCAACCCGTCCGAACCCGAAACTTGGATCCAAACTTTAGACCCGACGTGACAGTCCTGCAGCTGCGTCTGCGCCGTCTCACCCTCGGTCCTTCTCCCTCACGCTACGCGAACCCAGCTGAACAGAAAGAGAAACTGCAGCCTCTGAGCTCGTTTTAAACTTTTAGAAACGGCTGCAGAATGATTGAAATATAACTCTCTAAAGATTTAAAACCGAGAAGACGCTAGTCATCTACTTAAATATGCATGCGCGATAGTTACGCGCAAACAGCGCTTTTAAAACAAAAGAGCAGCGAGCAGGACCAAACCAGGACCAAACCAGGACTAAACCAGGACTAAACTTGGACTAAACCAGGACTAAACCAGGACCAAACCAGGACCAAACCAGGACCAAACCAGGACTAAACCAGGATTAAACCAGGATTAAACTAGGACTACCGCGGTGAAGTTGGTTTCACGTTGGACGTTGGATATTCGCCTCCAGCACTAAGATCGTTCGAACTTAGGGACCGTCTATGAATTACTGTCTTTGTAAAAAGGCGTTGGTTTAAAAAAAATAATGTAGGTGTAAATCAATAATGTGATACAAATAAACAATTTTAATGAAAGGAGATAGATTAAATGTAATCTTTAGGTGTATTTTCTACCACATTTAATATTATAGTATTTTATACCTACTGTTGAATGTAGCCTATATATTTTCAATAAGCCTATTCGGAATCATGTGAACCAGCAAAGTAAATAATATTTACCACACGTTTTTAATTTTCCTATTTTCATGTTTTGAAACTTTGGAAAAATAATAATCCTGGAAAATCACCAAAAAATACAATATTTTTTTCAATAGGTTTATGTGACCCAGTCACCCCAAACCACTTTACAAAATTAGTACTACCTCTAGGCTATGGGGCTCAGGCCATGAAATTATGCTTAATAGATTTGGTGTATTTTTCAAGGATTTTTGATTGAAAGTATGGGTTTTTCCTCAATAGCTTTTAAGGCATTTGACCCAGTCACCCCAAACCACTTTACAAAATTAGTACTTCCTCTAGGCTATGGGGCTCAGGCCATGAAATTATGCTTAATAGATTTGGTGTATTTTTCAAGGATTTTTTTTATAGAAAGTATGGGTTTTTCCTCAATACCTTTTTGAGCATTTGACCCGGTCACCCCAGAATACTTTACAGAATTAGTACTTCCTCTAGGCTATGGGGCTCAGGCAATGGAATTATGCTTAATAGATTTGGTGTATTTTTCAAGGATTTTTTTTATATAAAGTAGGGGTTTTTCCTCAATACCTTTTAGATTATTTGACCCAGTCACCCCAGAATACTTTACACAATTAGTACTTCCTCTAGGCTATGGGGCTCAGGCCATGAAATTATGCTGAATAGATTTGGTGTATTTTTCACGGATTTTTTATATAAAGTTTGGGTTTTTCCTCAATAGCTTTTAGGGCATTTGACCCAGTCACCCCAAAATACTTTACAAAATTAGTACTTCCTCTAGGCTATGGGGCTCAGGCAATGAAATTATGCTTAATAGATTTGGTGTATTTTTCAAGGATTTTTTTATATAAAGTATGGGTTTTTCCTCAATAGCTTTTAGGGCATTTGACCCAGTCACCCCAAAACACTTTACACAATTAGTACTTCCTCTAGGCTATGGGGCTCAGGCAATGAAATTATGCTTAATAGACTTGGTGTATTTTTCAAGGATTTTTGATTGAAAGTATGGGTTTTTTCTCAATAGCTTTTAGGGCATTTGACCCAGTCACCCCAAAACACTTTACAAAATTAGTACTACCTCTAGGCTATGGGGCTCAGGCCATGAAATTATGCTTAATAGATTTGGTGTATTTATTCAAGGATTTTTGATTGAAAGTATGGGTTTTTCCTCAATAGCTTTTAAGGCATTTGACCCAGTCACCCCAGAACACTTTACAAAATTAGTACTACCTCTTGGCTATGGGGCTCAGGCCATGAAATTATGCTTAATAGATTTGATGTATTTTTCAAGGATTTTTTTATATAAAGTATGGGTTGTTCCTCAATACCTTTTAGAGCATTTGACCCAGTCACCCAAGAATACTTTACAAAATTAGTACTTCCTCTAGGCTATGGGGCTCAGGCAATGAAATTATGCTTAATAGATTTGGTGTATTTTTCACGGATTTTTTATATAAAGTTTGGGTTTTTCCTCAATAGCTTTTAGGGCATCATCAAGTAATTGCTGTCATTATTTTAAGGGAAATTTAATTTGTATCATCTGTAACTGTTGTCAGGTCATATCAATGAAATAATCATGACGTCTTTCATGAAGTTTTTCCTGCTTCTATCATGTAACGAATTCTGTGGACATTAGAAGAAAAAAAGTATGAGTCCAGACAGTCCAAGAGTTGGAAAATAAAGACTGTAGATACTGTAGCAATGTTTTTTTTTTGTGACAATAATCACACACAAAATAAGATGGCAGCTGAACAGGGAAACATTTTGATGATGGAAAAAGTCAAAAAACAATCAAAAAATTAAGTTTTTATCTTGTACAGTTTTTAATCCCTGATCAATTACCAATAAATGATCAATAACTCAAAAACGAAGTGCGCACAAACGCTAATTTTGTGTGCACAAACGTGCACAAACGAAGCACAAACGAATGACACCATTTTAAAGCAAATCGGACACTATGGGGGGGCTGATCAATTACCAATAAATGATCAATAACTCAAAAACGAAGTGCGCACAAACGCTAATTTTGCGTGCACAAACGTGCACAAACGTGCACAAACGAAGCACAAACGAATGACACCATTTTAAAGCAAATCGGACACTATGGGGGGGCTAACTTCACACAAGTCGAACACTTGCGAGTAATCGGCGCGATAGAAGCGAGTGACACCCAAATATTCAAGCGATGAACGCCTGGCGTTTGATGCGATTTTTTTGCCTCCATCACGTTCGGTCTAAATGCCAGGAGTTACACACACTCATTGATAAAGGAATTAACCGAAAAGTTGAGGAACCGACAGACTAGGTGAATACTCTCGTTATTGTGGAAAAGAAAAACGGAGATCTGAGATTGTGCATAGACCCAAGAGATTTGAATAAGTGGATCAAAAGAGAACATTTCAAGTTGCCTAAGACAGACATTACAAGTGCAATGGCAGGTGCATGTTACTTTTCCAAACTGGACGCGTCATTAGGGTTTCTACCAAATTGATCTGGACGAGGAAAGCGCAAAATTGTGCACGTTCAATACACCCTTTGGGAGGCATTGTTTTTTGCGCATGCCTTTCGGGATTACCTCCGGACCTGAAGTTTTTCACCGGACTGCACAACAAATGTTCGATGGTGTGGAAGGAGTTGGAGTATTCCTGGATGATGTGGTCATATGGGGAACCACACAAGCTGAGCATGACGAGCGCTTGGCAAAAGTAATGGAAAACGCAAAGCAGGCAGGGCTGAAACTGAATAAACAAAAATGTCAGTTTGGGGTGAGTGAAATAACTTACCTGGGAGACAAGCCGTCTGCTGCGAGGTTGCGAGTGCAATCACACACATGCCCACGCCCGAAAACAAAGCAGACTTGTAGAGAGCTTTCATTCCGAACCTGTCGGCTAACACAAAAGCACTACGCAGCCTGCTGGAAAACGGCATAGAATGGGCAGTGGAGCCATGAGCACGACACAGAATGGGAGATGCTAAAGAGCAGCCTTGTGAGAGAGCCAGTGCTGACATTTTATGATTCTGCACTTCCAATCAAAGTTTCCACAGACGCTTCTAAGGACGGTTTAGGAGCGGTGTTGCTTCAGCAGTATGAGGACACATGGTTTACAATTGCGTATGCCTCTCGCACTATGACAGCAGCAGAGAGAAACTACGCACACATAGAAAAAAAGAGACACTGGGAGCGGTAAAGTGTCATGAGTACATTTATCAAGTGGTGCTAGAGACGGATCACAAACCGCTGATCGCAATCTCCACAAAACCTCTAGGAGAGGCACCACCACGCATTCAACGCCTGCTACTCCGCCTTCAAAAATACGGTCTCACATTTGAGTTTACACCTGGGAAACACCTCGTTATGGCAGATGCTCTCAGCAGAGCTCTGGACTGTAAAGAGCCGAGGAGCACTGACCATGATGTACAAGTGCATGTGGATGCCATAAGAAAGCCCATGCCTGTGTCAGACAAAAAATGGAAACAAATCGCAGGAGCTACATCAAATGACGACACACCGCAAAATGTGATCAAAAAGATCGGTTCACCAGGAGAACAAAACTTGAGCCACCCATACCAAAACTTCAAAGAGGAGCTGTCCGTGGTGGAAGGAGTTCTTCTGAAAGGAAAGAGGATTGTCATACCAATTTCAATGCGCTCACAAATGTTGCATCTCACACATGAAGGACATTTTGGCATTGAAAAGTGCAAAAGACGCGCAAGAGCTTTACTCTCCTGGCCACAAATGAACAAAGACATTGACAGTTGCATCCAGCGGCCAAGAGTTCAAGGACTTTGCTGACAGCTATAAGTTCAACCACGTAACATCTAGCCCACTATTTCCACAGTCAAATGGCTTGGCAGAAAAAAGGCAGTGAAGGTTGTAAAAAGACTTAAAAAAAAAAAAAGCAGCAGAAACACGCAGTGACATTTACCTAGATTTGCTTAACTACCGGACTTCGCCACTGGAGCGTGGAAAATCTCCAGCTGAACTTCTGATGAGTAGAGAACTGAGAACCAGTCTACCTTCAGCTTCATTCTTGCTGGAAAAGGAGGAAGAACAGCGTACAAATCAAGCCAAACAAACCCAGGCCTATAACAAACCTGCTAAACCATTAAGCCCACTATCACAAGAGGACGTGGTGTCAGATGTGATGGGACATGGGGACCTGTTGCAAAGATTATCAGAGAGACGGCACCCAGGTCCTATGAAGTCATCACTGAGTACGGCAGCACACTGAGAAGGAATCGAAAGTACCAAAAACTTATTTTGTGGAGCTCGAGAACAGACGAGATGGACTAATGATAAACACCAGACCAAAGCGTCCAACTTCCACACAAGGTACCAGTGACATTGTGCATGCTCCAAGTGACAACACCAATGCAGCACCTGCAAATGCAGTACAGGAAAGGCCGCGCAGAAACATTGTGAAACCTAAAAGACTTATTGAGGAATATTGACCGAGCTATACATTTAAAAAAAAAAAATTTAAAGACTCAGATTAAAAGGTTAAAGGTACATGTTTATTTTGTTTTACGAGTGCCTTATGTACAAAAAAATAAATAAAAGAAAATGCCTGTTTTATTGACATGCTTTGAATTGTCATGTGAGCCAATGTTTCATTATGGTACTGCCATATACAGATATATATTAAAAAATAAAATAAAGTATTGATTTTGTCTATATTGTTACGAGACATTTACATAAAAAAAGGGAGATGTACCGATAGTGTGGCTCTGTTGCCTAATACTGCCTGATGTGCTGAATAACAGATGTACTAAAATGGCATCCTGAGTTGGGAGTGCAGTCAATACAATCTCCTGATTATTATTTTTCTCCCAAATGTTCATCATTTCAACTGCAGCAGTGCCCGCATTTTCTTAGCTTGCAACTAAAATACTAGGCAGAATGTCTGAATTTCGTGTTGATAGGTTAAACACAGGCCTACAGCATTCTGTCTACTCATGTGTGAAGTATCGCCACGTGGAGTTAGCCTAGCTGAACAATTTGGCTGTGTGGCCAATGTTTTTGCTTTTTGTTGTCAAATGTGGCCTAATCTTGGCTTTTTAGAAAAAGTATAATTCTACTTAACAGCCTAATTGTTCATTTTCAAAAGGAAATGTAACTTACCCATCGACCCGACTTAAAAAAAAAAAAGCTTCAGGCCAGGTTCATTCATGGCCATTTTAGGACTTGAGCCTATGGGCTTACAGCTCAAGACGGCAATTGTTGATGTAGACATGGAGAGGGGAAACATAAACAGAGAATAAATCATGTGAGCGTAGGGCGGAAAGAAAAATGTGAAATAATCTTCTCATATAACCGCTTTCATATGCGGTGTACAAGTACAGAAAAAGCAGAGCCGTATCATTCGATTATGTCACAGGAAACTCAACACTTTTGTCAAATTGTGTCATCACTCACTTACTTGGGCAGTAAACATTAAAACTCGGCCTGTATCCTACTGTAAAGTAAACAAAAAAAGCCTAAACTAGAAATAGATCAAATGGCTAATGCGATGTCACTTTTCTAAAAAAAAAAGAAAGAAATACTTGTCCTCCTGGGACAAGCGTCAAATGGAGACGTGCACAACTGTGCCCCCTGGTGGTAAAACAATTACAATAGTCCTTGAAGCTGGACTGATTATCTTTTTTAGGTTTTGTAGAGCGGTTAAGCATAGAAATAGTGCACTTTGTGAAGAAAGCATAACATTTCTACCAGTGTTACTACGTATTATAGGCATTAATTTCAGATGTGGAGGTAAACTGGATTTGACCTGAGGGCAGTCATCTTGAATTTTTCAAAATGGCCACCGTAAAACTTCTTTTTCTCAATCTTTTAGCTTCTAATTGACCTATAGTTTTGATCTTAGTGTCGAAACCTACATTTTAAGGGGCAAGGAATCCAATGGAATTAAATTCAATAAGCTAGACCTGACCACAATGCTGTTTTACTCTTTAATTACCAATTTTACTGATTTCAACTAGGCAGTCATGGCACACATTAATGCCATAAAATACTATAATACTAAAAAAATAATAAGTCAAGGCAAATGTATTTATACAGCACATGTTTTCAGCCTGGGTCAGGGTTTAGGACTGTTTCACATCCTCCCGGAGGCTGTTCCACACCTTTTACTGTGTGAAACTGAAACACAGCCTCATCGTGTTTAGTCCCGACTCTGGGACCCACCAGGAGACCCCTCTCCAGGGTTGCCAGATTCTGAAAACCATTATATCGTACAAAGCTTCCAAAACTATAGTTTTTCAGAACAAACTATCGTACACTATAAATATGCCAATATCGCTGTAGCACCCGCGCAAAATATTGCTCATATCATCATCACCCCTAACTACAACACAGCCCCTTTGCCATTTATGACATTACGCACACACACGACCTGCTAACCAAAGAGAATGCGTCAGGGCAGAAGGATAATGCAATAGTGGAACTGTAAAACTGATCCAGGGACAGTCTCTTCTTCTTACAGCAGTTATTATGCCTTCGTGAATACGGAGGCTAAGTCTGACTCTAGATCAGAGCGAAAGCGAAGCGCTGCTGAGAGGGGACAGTGCATTTAACCAGACTTTATCTGGCGCTCTGAAATTATCGTACATTTAGGGCTTTTTTGAATTATTGATCGTACATCGTACAGGGGTCAAAATTATCGTACAAATACGATAGTTATCGTACATCTGGCAACCCTGGCCCTCTCTGAGGATCTCATGGCCCGAGGTGGTTCATACGGCTTTAACATATCAGAGATGTACTTTGGTGTTCCCGACCATGAAGGGACTTATAAACGAGCAGAGCTGTTTTAAAATCTATTCTCTGAGTGACAGGAAGCCAGTGCAGAGACCGGACCACTGGACTAATATGGTCGTATTTCCTGGTTCTCGTCAGGACTCAAACCGCAGCATTTTGGATATATATATTGCAGCTCTAACAACTCGTTTAGAGGCCAGTGAACAGGCCGTTACAATAGTGTAACCGACCGGAGACAAATGCATGAATTAATCTCTCCAAGTTTGGTTTGGATACTATGTTTTTTATTTTAACCATGTTTTTCAGATGGTAATAGGCCACTGATGTAATGGACTTAACATGACTGTTCAAATTCAAGTCTGAGTCCATAATAACACCTAGATTTATTTTTTGCTTTGCTATTTTTTGCCGCAAGATGACCAATGCCAAGCTCTTTGTGTTTTTGTGGGCCAAAGGCAATTATCTCCGTTTTATCTGGAGGAAGTTGTTTTGCATCCACACACTAATCTGTTTGATACGATGACACAGTGCATCTACAGGCCCATGTTCAGTGAAACATGCTGTCAGTGAAACATAGATCTGAGTATCGTCTGTGTAATTGTGATAGGACACTTAGATATTAACTGACCCAATGGAAGCATGTACAGATTGAACAAGAGAGGCTCCAGAAACCCCACAGTTCACTGCCATCCTGTCCGAGACACAGCTATTAATCTTGACACAGTATGACCTGTCTTGAAGGTAGGACACAAACCACTCGAGAGCCTTACCAGAGATTCCCACCCAGGTTTTCAACTTCTCTAGTCCACACATGGTCCACTGTGTAAAACGCAGCGCTAAGGCCCGTCAGAACTAAGACTGAGACCTTACCTGCATCTGTATTTAGCCTGATATGCTTTGTGACCTTGATCAAGGCCATCTCAGTACTGAAACACATCAAAAACATTATTTACAAGAAGAATGTCAGCTGGTCATACACAGCTTTCTCCAAGATTTTTCCCAAGAATGGCAGATTAGATACAGGCCGATAATTATTCCTTTCTGTGGCATCAAGATAAACAGATATAAACAGATAAACGTATAAGTGCAAAGTTCAAAGTTCAGCTCAGCTCTGCTCCGATTGAAAGCCAACTCAAACTGATGTTTTTTCTTAAAGTGAAAATACTGCATTTACCAGTAGCATGCTAATGCTAGCTTCAATCAGTCAAGGCTGTGACAGAAATTATGACTGAGTCATAATATTGGCCACTAGTGTTTGAATTTTAGTTTGAGAAATACTGTTACAGAATCACTGATATAACATAGTGCATTTAAGAAAAAAATCTGAATCGATGCATCACAAATTTAATAACACATCCCATTAGCTTGTCCTCATGAAGCTCGCTAGCATACGGGGGCGGGCTCCATTGTATTGTATTACCGTCATCTTCAAATGTAGCCTATGAGAGAGCTTCCGTTTTTTCCACAATTACAAATTAAAGCTGTGTGTTGCATTATAAATTTTCCTACATTTTATATGGGCACATTGTGTATCTGGGAATAGTTAATAAGCATTTGAGCAGCAATAAAACATGGGTGTGTGTAAGTTTCAAACTCACAAATTAGGCTACATTTAAAAACCGTGTTATCCTGCCAAATATCAAAACTGCAGTCGCTTCACGAGGCTTTCCAAATATTGCTGATTTGATCAAACAGAACGGTTTGATAGTATAAATAAATCACAGAACATCCCAGTCTGTTTTTTGTCAAATGCAGCTTCAGTCTTTTCCCTTTACCTTTATAGACTGAAGATCAGTTTCTTTTATCACTCTGAACGTTGAGTGCTCTCTCTCTCTTTCTCTTTCAAGGTTTGTGTTGCCTTTGAACATCTACAGATATCAGATGAACACAATTACATGTGGTGAAAGTCTCATGCATCCTGCTGGCCGACATGGATGGAGCTTTTTTATCTGGTGAAAAGTAGGTCTGAAATTTCACTGTGTATGGGCCTTAATCTGCAGAGATTTGGCCTCATTCCAGTCATTGATTCTCATTCAAGTGAATATTGATTGTCCCCATTTAGAGATTTCAAGCAGCCATCTATAACAGTACCAGACTGATAAGTCCACCAAGTCAGTCGTATACCTTTATGTGCTTATAAAATAGAGCCTTGCAATCATAACTGAAGTACATTTTCATGTTCATAACCTCAGTAACCGTATGACCTAGTCCTGTATCGCACAAGGTTATTGATAACTCTGTTTAGAATTACTGCATTTACTTCATAACATGAAGTTACCGTGAGCAATTTGATCAGAACAGATCAATGTGATCACCAATCACCAATAGGCCTTGGTTTGACCCTGAGACATACCAAGGAGGTCTCTGTGTTCCATCTTTACTTTTATGAAGTTTGTTTATAGTAGTTTTTCCCTGCCTTTGGTCATAAATGGTGAAGAACATGTTCCCAGTTTGTTTGTATTGCTTAATATGAAGCTTGAATGCAAGCAGAACACTGTTTTATAAAATAGTTTTATTTTGATAGGAGCTGCCAGACCCCATACTTTGTTGTCATAGACAATGGAGAAAGCTATTTAGGCATTTGCGTCTTAATAAAGAATATGAAAAGGTAATTTCAAATGGAAATCTGTTACCAAAAGGATGGCTCATGAGGACTACTCCTGGTATACTATAGAGCCCTCTAGTGGCTCTTATGTACACATTCTTTTTGAAACAATAGGACAATAATATAAAGGATACAAGAATGCAATATAATAAACACTTCACCACTCAGTTACTTTCAAAAAAATAAACTCTCTCCCAAACGTGTCAGAAATAGTTGTGATCATTTGTCTTCCGTGATGATATGAAAGAGATGTTTTTTATGTCATTATTATATTTTATTTTTTTGTACTTTACAGCCGCCATGTTCTGTTCTATTTTATATTGTCAATATAATTGTTTTATCTTTGATTGTTGTAATGTGTTTGCCTCCGAGCCATCCCCCCAGTCACACGTGCTCCACAGTCATAGATTAAAGACACTCCTCCACCTGAGAGGAACACAGCCACAGGTGCCTGGACTGGGACAGACCTGCTGTCTTCTGCTCGTAACCATGTCTGGAGATTACTTTGGATTCTCTTACATCAAGGCTGCTGCCAGAAATGGCTCATCCACTGTGGTGCTTAACAATCCAGCAGATATATCTGTCATTGTGATATATTTCATAGTTGTGCTGGCTGTCGGAGTCTGGGTAAGTCAGTTCACTATTAAATGGGTCCTTCCTTGTCGCTGTGAATTGTTAACCTGAGTTTTGGGTGTGGAAGTTGTACTTTCAAACTGTACAAATAAAAATACTCAACTTTGTGTTTTCCACAATGTCATAAATAAATTGATATTTAGTATCGTAATAGTTGACCAATATTATACAAAAAAAATATTGGGAAGCGGCTTTAACTGATAATACATATGAAATCAGTTATTACTTAATCCTTCCACAATTATATGTTATTATAATTATATATGAAATTGAGTACTGATGAAAATTTAAATATCTTACAAGATTTCATTTATTTCTGTAATTCAACTTAAAATGTGAAACTAATATATGATATAGACTCATTACATGCAAAGTGACATATGTAAAGCCTTTGTTATAATTTTGATGATTATGGCTCACTGTCTATTTTCAAAATATTAAAATTTTCTGAGATTTTTAATTTGGGGTTTTCACAAGTTGAGCCATAATGATTAAAATTATAACAAATAAAGGCTATACATATGTCACTTTGCATGTAATGAGTCTATATCTACAGTTAAAGTTGAATAACAGAAAATAATGCACTTTTTAACGATATTCTAAGTTTCCGAGTTTCACCATTATAAGATAACTTCCAAAAAGAAAAAAAAGTCACAACAACACAATGTTTCTTCTGTATGGGTTGTAATTTTATGCTTGACTGGTTGTAGGCTATGGTTCGAACCAACCGATCCACAGTTAGTGGTTTCTTCCTGGCCGGGAGGAGTATGGTGTGGTGGCCGGTGGGTATCACCTTATCAGAAAATGTATTTATTTATTAATTTGAATGGGACAGCATGTATTAATGAACCACAGGAGCTGCAAATACACTTGGATTTAGCTCATCGCTAGTTTCCATCCATAGTTCCATGGGATACAGCAGGTACACAGAGAGACAAACGGTACATGTCACAAGAAATACATAACATACATGTCACAAAGGACAAAACAAAACGTACAAGTCATAGAAACAATAAAAACAGTTACAGGAGAATTACAATGCGATACACACACAACTTAACACACAGTGTACGGGGGAGAGTAGCATACTTGAGGTAGGTGAGGTAGGCTAATGTTTTAAGGTGCTTTTGTTATTGAGGTAGATACTGCTAAAGTGAAAATAAGAAAAAATGCATAATTGTTTCTGTTTTTTTTATTATTGGATCCCACTTAGTCTTTACCTCTGTAAAGACTATTCTTCCTGGGGTCAAACTTAAGTCTTCAATTAGCCTAATTAGTTGTATGAATTTTGGTTTGTTCTCATCAAACTCTGTTGTTATGTTCTCATTTAAAACATTTATTTAAAAATATTTGTGCCTTGACAGATTGGAGCATCTCTCTTTGCCAGCAACATTGGCAGTGGTCACTTTGTAGGAATTGCAGGCACAGGTGCGGCAGCAGGTATTGCTACTGGTGGATTTGAGTGGAATGTAAGTATTCTGCTGTGCTAAATCCAAGTGACTTACACAAATGTTTTTATAATATATTTATGGTTTAACCATGTTATAGTATCATATGGTCAGATCATATACCACACATACATGACCAACATGACCATGAGGATTCTTTAAATTGTTTTCTTTTCTTTTTTTTTTTGCAGGCTCTTATTGTCGTTATCATTCTTGGATGGCTTTTTGTGCCTATCTACATTAAGGCTGGGGTAAACTTCATTGCACATAATACGTCTTTGTGAAAATTCTTCCAGTGCCATTTCAATCCAGTTTCTATGTGTTTAGATCGTGACAATGCCTGAGTATCTGAAGAAAAGGTTTGGCGGCCAGCGCATCCGCATCTATCTGTCTGTGCTGTCGCTCTTCCTCTATGTGTTCACCAAGATCTCAGTAAGTCCAGTCGTCTGCACAATCAATTCTAATAGTACACTCCGCAAAGTGTAGTAACAAGCATACGTTTCCCATCTGTCTCTTCAAAGGCAGACATGTTCTCTGGGGCCATCTTTATCAACCTGGCCCTGGGCTTGAACATCTACCTGGCTGTTATTGCACTGCTGGCCATTACCGCACTATACACTGTCACAGGTATCTATGTCGCTTGCTTCCTTTTCCACTGAACTCATCCACAATGAACGATATGCAGTAGTCTTATCTATTTCATGAATGGCTCCAGGTACAGGGTCTAGGGCAAAGTCTTACCAGACCCGTTTGTAGAGATGTGACTTTTTTATTCGCTGTGTGTTATGTGGTTAATCACCCGTGCAGGTGATAAGCAAGAGCAGGCCTTCTGTTGAGTTTTACAGTAACAACAGCTGTGACACTGCACACTCAAACATAAATCAACTTCTTATGCTGATTTTAATGAAGTAATTATAATATGAAAGCATAAAAATTCTAAGATAAACATAAACATAATCAAATAATTGTTTTTAATCTTGTATGACTACTATGTATTCACAAATTACGCACAATCCCAGAACCGTATATCAGAGTGTAAACTTTGTTCCCTTGTATTATTTTTATTACAACTTTTGCACAATTTGAGTTGCTCATTGGCGCTTTCTCAATGTGAATTTAGTGTATTATGTTTCAAAATATTGTACTTACAATGAATTCTCTTAATCTCTCTGTGTTTTAGGGGGCTTAGCAGCAGTGATCTACACGGACACACTACAGACCATCATCATGATAATTGGATCATTCATCCTCATGGGATTTGGTAATACATTTTCTCCATCTCCCGAAGAATCATAACGTGCTTTTAGAATTATAAAGTACATTTACCTTCAATTTCCTTCAAATACCTAATTTCTCCCGTGTGCAGCCTTCAATGAGGTGGGAGGCTATGAGCAGTTCCAGGAGCGCTACATGACAGCTGTGCCCTCGGTTACGACGAACATCAGCGCAAACTGCTACGAGCCGCGCGCAGATTCTTTTCATATTTTCAGGGATGCAATCACAGGTGACCTGCCCTGGCCCGGCCTGGTATTTGGGCTCACCATTCAGGCCACCTGGTACTGGTGCACAGACCAGGTCAGTACATTACCGTGATGGCGATGCACATGTAATGATTGCCATAAAGACCATCGCTGGCTCATCCAATTGATTTGTTGATGCTTTTATGGCGTTGCCCTTGTGCAAACAAAGTGCCTTTTACCTCTTCAAATAGAACCTCTACTTACTTAAACGCTCCTATGATCGACGGAATAAGATATAGTACTTCTTTGTCTTTGTAAAACGGCAAAACTAATGATATCAATATATCAATACAGGTGATTGTGCAGCGCTGCCTCTCTGGCAAGAATCTGTCTCACGTTAAAGGAGGCTGTATCTTGTGTGGTTATCTGAAGCTGTTGCCCATGTTTCTGATGGTGTTCCCTGGAATGATCAGCAGGATTCTCTATCCAGGTAAAATCTCTGTGCTTCTTCTACATCAGCGGGTTTGTACAGACGTCTAATCTGATTCACATGTTCCTTTAGATGAAATAGCATGTGTGGTTCCATCTGAATGTGAAAAACATTGTGGCACCAGTGTGGGCTGCACCAACATTGCATATCCCAAACTTGTGGTGGACCTGATGCCTAATGGTAGGCACATATTAACATATTCATATACTACATTGGCTCTATGATGTGTTGTATATATTTCAGGTCTGCGTGGTCTGATGTTGTCTGTGATGCTGGCCTCCCTCATGAGCTCTCTCACCTCTATCTTCAACAGCGCCAGTACTCTCTTTACTATGGACCTTTATACCAAGGTCCGACGCTCCGCCTCTGAGAGGGAGCTCATGATTGCTGGAAGGTGACGCTTTTCTTTAACTTCACGCTACGCAAAAGTCACACCTGTGACTACATGAATCATTTTACAAACTTGTATGCCGTCTGCTCTGCTGTAGAGTTTTCATCTTGGCCCTGATTGGTGTGAGCATTGCCTGGATCCCAGTGGTGCAAAATGCTCAGAGTGGACAGCTCTTTGATTACATTCAGTCGATCACAAGCTACCTGACTCCCCCAGTCGCAGCCGTCTTCATGCTGGCCATCTTCTGCAAGCGCGTCAATGAGACGGCAAGTAACTGACTTAGATTATACGCACGTAGCTTTTGCGGAATACACCCAGTCCAAGAGAACACATCAGATGATGAAGGAATATAATTGTTTTATAAAATGTATGAGCATCTGTTATTCATTTACAAGGAAGCAATTTGGTTACACATTTCACAGTTCAAGGCTTGTATTAGTTGAGTATTTAGCACATTTTTGTGGGTTTTTGGTAAATGTTTTCTTTACTTTGCAAATATGTTAAAAGTGCATATGACAGGTTTTAATGCTTTTGAAAATTCTTTTTTTTAGATGGATGAATAATAATGATTCTAATTTTATTTCTATGAAGCAGCAATTTAAATTAAGAAATGTTGTGCAGAAAAGTTGAGTTTTTAAGATACTGACAGGAAGTGACATAGATAGAGGTAAAGTTCCATATGTTAAGTGTGACATCACACACAATAATAAGCTACTTCCGGATCCAAACTGTGGCGAGTTCCACTGACAAACACAGCAATAAAACTTTATCTGAATCTCCTGCTGAAATAACAACAGATAAAAGGCCAAACACTGTTTTACACCTAATTAGAATAATATAGCTCACCATTTCTCCAGGCAAAATGAAGATATTTATATATTTGAAATAAGCCTTTATTGTGTATGGAAGTAATCATTTGATAATTAATGTCAGAAAAGACTTACTAAAGAAAATCCAGAGTAAATGTGATACTTGTTTGTGATCAGATGTTTAAACAGAGCCTTGTAGTCGGCTCTAGCAGGTTATTGTGTCTAATGTGTCATATGCAGTTTAAATCAGTGTAATAGCCCCTGAGGCCTTTTTGTTTATTACATTTTATTTCCTCAGGGTGCTTTTTACGGCCTGACGATAGGCCTGGCCATTGGTCTGACCCGAATGATTGCAGAATTTGTCTACGGAACCGGCAGCTGTGTAAACCCCAGTAACTGCCCCACCATCATCTGCGGCGTCCACTATCTGTACTTTGGCATTATTCTGTTCACAGTCTCTTGTATCCTCATTGTGGGATTATCCCTCATGACCAAACCCATTGACGACAAGCACGTATGTGTACACTTAATTTAGAAACACTATTTGCAAACGCCGCCATGAACCAAATCATAACTGTCATGTTTGGTGTTGCCCAGTTGCATCGTCTGTGCTGGAGTCTGAGGAACAGCACGGAGGAGAGGATTGACATCGAAGCAGAAGACTGGGTCGACAATCGAGATGAGAAAATGGAAATAGATGATACGCAGCACGGTGAGACACTTCACTAATATTCTCCAAACATTAAACGCATTTTAAATCAGTATTAAAGTATAAAATGTACTAAAAAGAATAGATCAAAAGTCATTAAACGGATTGTGCCCATATGTAGTCTTTAAATGCTATTTAAAAGCCAAGTTTTTATTACAGGTTTGCCAAAAATACAAAAAACATGAACCAAAATAGATCCAATTACACGTTTTACTGACATTTCCTGTAAAGTTTACGGTTTTACAAAAGATTGAAAACATTTCTTGATTATCAAAATGACCCCTGTTCTTTTGTTTGATGAAAAGGTTCACGCATATTTTTGTATCACTTGTGGCATTAAAATATTGGATTGGAACATTAAAACAGCGTTCAGTTTAAACGGGGAAACCTCGGTCTCTGCTTGAGTCTTTCATAATCAATGTCCTGTAGAATATGACTCAGTTCTTACACAGATGAATGAACGATTGATCTAAAGTTATATCTCCTCATTAAGCTTTCTGATGTGAACGGTATTATCTGATACAAATTTAGTGTTATCACCGATTACTCCAGCTTTAATAGTTCTTCCGAATTACAACAGCTGGGAAATATCTGTTATCTTAGAATCAATAAATTGGTATCAGGGCGCACTTTGGTCGGGCATGTTGGTGGTGGTGAGGAGGAGGAACTACATCAGTTTTTAGCTTCATGTGCAAAATTGCATACTACTTGACTAACATTTTCAATCAGGTGCACTTTGTATTCATTCCCCCCTCTATTCTATTTTTTACATTTTATACATTTACTTTGACACTTTATGTCACTTAAGGAGAAAACTTTTCTCCTCAATTTTGATATTATTTTGATATTATACTAACTATTCAAAAGTGATCTTAAAGGTGTGTTATGCAGCTGTTTATGCACAAACATTGTGTGTAATTAATTTACTATTTTGTGACCAAACGGCTGTGTGGGCGGTTAGCATGGCCCCTTTACTTTTGATCACGGTGGCCTCTACAACGCTCCAGGATCAATTGTTTTGTAGGGTTTCTGGTGGCAGAGAAAACCTACCAGAAAACGCACCATAGAGGCCACTGCGATGGAAAGAAAAGGCGCCATAATCACTCGTGCATTAAAGAAGTCCAATACTTTTGCTTTTACTTTGTGATTACATTTGTCTTATTTTGTCATTTTAAAGGATTATTGTTCAAAAATATCTGAGTAATCACATTAATAATGTTTGTCTGTCTGCAAAAATCACAACCAGAGCCTCATCTGAAAGCTAAGACCTACAAAACTCATCTAAATTGATCTTTTTCCTTGCGTTGTTGTCACTTTTTTGTCACTCTTTTATTGCTATTTTGACACTGAAAATGTGCTCGGTTCAGGGGCGATTTAAGAGGTTTGTACTTCCTGTATGATACTGTTTTCAGCTACCCTATCTTCCCTTGTTTTTGTGGTGTTTTGTTTGCATTCATTTTAACGTATTCATTCAACCAAGCAAATCAAAACATATTCTTATTTGCGAACCATATTAACTTGTAAATGTTAAATAGTTTTTGATGAAATGATACGGTTTCACTTTTTTAACGTGGTCCATTTTTTCGCAGAAGAGGAACGGCCTGGCCTGTGCAAGAAGGCCCTCATGTGCTTCTGCGGCCTGGAGGAGAACACGGCCGTCCAGCTGAGCCCAGAGGAAGAGGAGGCGATGAGGAAGGCGCTGACAGACACATCCGAGGTCCCGCTCTGGAGGAATGTCGTCAACGCCAACGCCCTTCTCCTGCTTTGCGTCGCCGTCTTCTTCCACGGGTTTTACGCATAAAGCACACAATTTACTGAAAGATGCAATATGTACAAACAATGTATGTGCGTATTTGACCTTTTAGTGACCCTTGCGTCACAGTGGCCAAGATCAATTGTTTCTAGAGTTTCTCTGACGGACCCTCTCACCAGAAGATCTACACACATATAAGTCAAATAAACTTAATAGAAATCACAATATTTACTTCAGTGCTTGAGTAGACGGACAATCAAAATATGGCCGCCGCCGCTGGATGCTTCTTTCCATTGAAGTACCCTGATGGCGACTCTATCCAGTCTAGACTATATTATAAATCTGTGCCCTAACCCCTGTTAGAAGTTACTGCTGCAGAGAAAGAAGCTGAACTTTCACGAACAAATGTTTATACTGTAAGATACAACACTCTCCACAAGATGTACCACATGTTCATTGCTCACTTACTAGTTGATTAATATACTTGCATACTTTACATTGCAACAGTTACTTTACACAACATTCAAGAGGTGTCAAAAGTGATTATGTAAATTGGGGAGACTGTGGAAGGTTATCACATATATTGTTTCTAGAGTTCTCTGCTCATTAAACATCCCACAAAAGACACACTTACAATAAATGAAAGCCCTAAGCCGGACTCGAAGTAAGCATCACTTCCTTTTTTATATCTTATTGCGATAACTAGTTATTAACCGTCAAAAACAGGAATTTTGACAGTAACACTGCCCCACATGTGCAGGGCAGGGTGTCACACTGTGTGGGGTTGGTTGACCCTATTTTTATTAATAGGATTTTTGTTGTTTTGTTGTTAAGATGAATTGAGAATGCTCACCGAACAATGCCCGATGTGTTCCTCCCAAGTTGAACTGTGCAAAATAATGTGCTGTTAGCAAGGGCGTAGGTTTGGTGTCAATGTTGGTGGGGAACCCCCCCCCCCCCTTTTTGTTGAAATAATGAATGTTAATAATGCTAACAAACCTGTCAAATTTCTTAGAATTGACTTTAATATATACATGTATTTGTTGATATGTGAGTCTGTCTCTCCTTCCCCCTCACTGCTTACAGTCCAGGGAAGGAACACACCGCTCTCCTCCCGCACTTGACTTCTCAATAAAACTAAGTAATGGAAAGAGCATTAGAACTATTTTCTGATCGTTTTTGAGTACAAGCTTTTGATCAAATTAAACTACAGACAGCGCGTGTTTTCACGTAAATGCAGCGAACGTAAATAAGCTCCATAAACCTGCTGTTGCGACCCGAAAATGTGAATATCTCCGTAAATATTTCACCAATTAAGACGAAACAAAAAGAGTTGTGATGCTGGCCGTCCTCTCTCCAGCAATATCGGTGCAAAGCTTTTGTGAAAGATCACCCAATGAGGAGACGTTCCCCCTACGCCCCTCACATCACAGTGGGAGCAGCCGGGCTTAAAAACATTTGCGCATCGTCGCATTTACAGGAGCTCGAAGACGCTCTGAACTCTGCCCAGCCGCACCAGACCTTAAGGAAGTCCATGGCTGTTAGGAATTCACCCAATGCTCATCTCATGTGACAACCAACCCCGTCCCCAGCCTACACAACCAGCCCCAACTGACAAGCATGATTTAGCTTCAAAGCTCAGTAATCATTCAATGCAGAGCTATCATCAATAGCTTTATAGTATGATTGTGTGTGTTTTCTTATTATTATTTCTTTTTTTAAACCAATCACCTACAGGCTTCTAAAAGCAAAAACATTGTAAACTTGAAAAATTGGTCAGACCCCCTAAAAGACAAATCATTTTCTCATGTCAATGTTTGGGAACCTATCAAAGCAGGAAGATCACAATGTTGAACTTAAAACAATATTAAGTCACAGCGCCCACTGTGTGGCTTTGAAAAGCAATGTGACAACCAACCCATGTGGTCTCCCCTATTGTGGCTGACATAGCCAACCCAAACCAGTTCCTGGAGTTAAATTATATTCCCAAGAACAGCTTTAGTCACCAAAATGTACTTGCCATTTTTGTTAGCCTTTTATACTCTTTTATTATGATGTAATGCAGTGATACCTTGGGTAACTATTACCTAGTAGTTACTAATTACCTATCAAGCAACCAGTAGGTGTGTTCTCTATTCATCTGTAACATTTTCACAATATGGCTACATAAATTATATATAAGATTTTGCAATTATCCAAAAAGGTGGAGTTTACATAACATAAATGTATACCACTCAGAAAAGAGTCGAAAAAAAAAGGTTTAAAATTATTACTTACCACAGGCATTATCAAACTGAGTCATAAAAAGCTTTAACCTGCTGTCGACCTGTGTTATAAAGTGGTGGTGGGTTTTAAACACTTATGGCATTGTACTTTTAAAGTATTTGTCTAGCCTTTTTCTGGTTAAAAAGTAAAATATCTGTTTAAATGTTTTTACACAATGGTCTTTGTATTTCTCATAATGATTGTATTTGCTACCACATCGATCTAGCTCAAAGTCCATGCGTGCTTTCACTTCTCGCAGACTTAACGCGTGTCCCAGTGTTGTTTTAAATGTTAATGAATAAAGGTACAACGGGAATGGGTTGTGGTACATCCTGCATCTTGACCGTAAACATACTTGTTGTCAGCGTGGCCTAATGACAGCAATTAGTTGGTTATTCTACAGTGTATTTGATCCTATGTGGTCTCTATGATATAAAGATCATAATCATTTATTATTGTTGCCTTGAACTTGGTCACCAAGGTTCTTTGGGATTGCCCTCTTTGATTTATAACTGTTTTATTGCTAATGTTATGTGACCCGATATAATTATTTAGTCAGCTAAACTGGCCAATGTCATATTGCATCTTGGGAACTTCTTCATTCTCCATGGCTCAAATATTTTTTGTGACATAGAAGAATATGAACAGTTTTGTCTCTTTTAGCCTGCTATCACTGCTGTGTAGTAGTGCTTCTCTTTGCTTCTCATGCCAGGGGCGACTCCCGAAGATTCAATAATACATGGAAACCAATGGAGACTTTGCACGTGTCAAAAACAACTTAAAATCCTTTTATCGTTTCTAAAAATACAGTTTATTCCTGTGAGAACAATACTTTTTACCATCTGAAAAACATTGCTAAGATCAGGGGAATAGTGTGAAAACCAGACTTAGAGACACTCATCCATGCATTTGTCTCCAGCAGGTTAGACTACTGTAAGGGCTGCTCACTGGCCTTTCTAAACGAGCTGTTAGAGCTGCAGAACATCCAGAACGCTGCTGCTCGAGTCCTGACAAGAACCAGGAAATACGACCATATTAGTCCAGTGCTCCGGTCTCTGCACTGGCTTCATGTCACTCAGAGAATATAATTTAAAACAGCTCTGCTTGTGTACAAGTCGTTTCATGGTTTAGCACCAAAGTACATCTCTGACATGTTAGAGCCGTATGAACCATCTCGGGCCCTGAGAACTTCAGGGAGGGGTCTCCTGGTGGTTCCCAGAGTCAATAATAAACACGGTGAGGCTGCGTTTCAGTTTCATGCAGCTAAAATCTGGAACAGTCTTCATGAGGATGTGAGACAGGCCTCAACTCTGACAATGTTCAAATCCAGGCTGAAAACAGCTCTTTTTACCCGAGCAGATAAAAACTGAAAGTATTTTATCTGCACTCTTGCCTTTGACTGTAATTGATTAATTTTTATGTTGATGTTTTAATGATAATGGGGTGACAGTGGCGCAGATGGTAGAGGGGGTCGTCTCATGATCGGAAGGTCGGGGGTTCGAATCCCGCCTCCTGAAGGTGCACATTGTCGTTGTGTCCTTGGGCAAGACACTTCACCCTCCTTGCCTCCAGTGTCTGAGCACACTGGTGTATGAATGAGAGAGTGAATGGCCCCTTATGAGAGACCAACAGGCCCGGTTGGAACCATGAGGCCGTCCTTCTGTGGACCCACCACCTGCAGGAGGAGCCATAGGGGACTGGTGCTATGTGACTTGGGCAGCTCCAACAGCTGCCCCCATGACCCGGCAACGGACAAGTGGGAGAAAATGGATGGATGGATGGTTTTAAAGATTGATTTTATCTGTTTTCTTGTAATTTTATGTAACTGTGAAAGCACTTTGAATTGCCTTGTGTGCTCTACAAATAAACTTGCCTTGCCTTACTTTCAACCACACTGGTGTTATGTTATATTTAGTTTTAAAGCCTTAGCTTTGGGCTTTGATTGACAGGCCCTGGAGCACTGGGAAGGCTTTGCTGCCTTTTTCCAGCCTTTTTATTTGTATTATTTTATTTGCTCTTCACCACATATTGTCCTTTTTTGGAACATGCTCTGTCCGGAGGAGACTCAGGAGACTTCTCTTTCAAGATGAGTAATTAATGTAAATGGGGAGGAGTGAGAAATGACAATCAAATATACAATCTATGGTGTTCAGTGAGGCGTGTTTGTGTTGTGTGCGTGTGTTTATACAATAGAATTGTCATGGGTACATATTCAGAAGAACAGTTCATTTGTAAGAATTACTGTGTCATTGTTCTAGCCTACTGTAAAATTATAATGTATTTATTTTGGTTGAGTTTAATTTCTATTACATTTTCTGTCAGTCTTAGACAAATTACTGGTTACTATAAGTTGCATGTTGTACTGGATTTGCTTTTGAATATATTTTTTATATATTATATATATATTTTTAATTCAAAGTACCCCAGAAACGGATCCCATATCAAATGAAAATCATCCACTTCCACTTTTAATTCAAATTTGATTTCTTCCAATTGAACGTGTCTATTACATCATGTAACAAATGAATAGGTTTTAATTCTAATGAAGTAATATTAATCTAGCTAGTACTGAAATACATTTGATAACAATTTTCTGCTTGTTAATAATATTAGGCAAGGCAAGTTTATTTGTAGAGCACAATTCATACACAAGGCCATTCAAAGTGCTTTCACAGTTGCATAAAATTACAAGACAACAGATCAAATCAATCATTAAAACATCAACATAAAAATGAATCAATGACAGTAAAAGGCAAGAGTGCAGATAAAATACTTTCAGTTTTCATATGCACGGGTAAAAAGAGCTGTTTTCAGCCTGGATTTGAACATTGTCAGAGTTGAGGCCTGTCTCACATCCTCATGAAGACTGTTCCAGATTTTAGCTGCATATTAGCAGGTAAAATGAGATTATTTAAGCAAAATTAAAATACTGAGGCCCAAGTATTGTTTTACCAGCTTGTGAAATGATGGAACCGAAGTTTCATGAAGGTACGCTCTGAAATATCCAGTTTAGAAGAGCAGAAAGTTTGTGTCAAAGCTGCCCTCTAGTGGGCAGAAAACGCATCACATAGGTCTGTGTCGGCAGGCAAGAAGTTAGCGTTACTGCTACACAACATTTTGTTGCCTGTTTTCTAAGTTCGGATGTGTAAGACGCCTATAGCTTCAACATGTGGTTTGTAGGGTCAGAAAACCACCGTTGCCTCAATGAGTATATTATATTGTGATAAATATTCAAGCATTTATATGGGCCTATTCTTGTTTGTGTGTTATTCTAGATGTTCAGTGAATATGGAGTCACTTTATCACACGTAAGTAAGTTATATTTCTTCAGAAGGTCATAGCGTAAAATATTGCACGAAAGACAAAGTCAGAAATGAGAGAGGAATAGATTTGTAATAGAGGTAATTTGAGTAAAGTACTGGACAGTGGACACAGAGGAGCCACCGCGGTGAAGTTGGTTTCACGTTGGACGTTGGATATTCGCCTCCAGCACTAAGATCGTTCGAACTTAGGGACCGTCTATGAATTACTGTCTGTGTAAAAAATTTAGTTTAGGTGTAAATCAATAATATGATACAAATAAACAATTTTAATGAAAAGAGATAGAAAATACACCTAAAGATTACATTTAGTCTACCACATTTAATATTTTATTGTATTTCATGGTTTTTTCAAAGACTTTTGATGGAAAAGTATGGGTTTTTCCTCAATAGCTTTTAGAGCATTTGACCCAGTCACCCTAGAATACTTTACAAAATTAGTACTTCCTCTAGGCTATGGGGCTCAGGCAATGAAATTATGCTTAATAGATTTGGTGTATTTTTCAAGGATTTTTTTATAGAAAGTATGGGTTTTTCCTCAATACCTTTTAGACCATTTGACCCAGTCACCCCAGAATACTTTACAAAATTAGTACTTCCTCTAGGCTATGGGGCTCAGGCAATGAAATTATGCTTAATAGATTTGGTGTATTTTTTAAGGATTTTTTTATATAAAGTATGGGTTTTTCCTCAATAGTTTTTAGGGCATTTGACCCAGTCACCCCCAAAACACTTTACACAATTAGTACGTCCTCTAGGCTATGGGGCTCAGGCCATGAAATTATGCTGAATAGATTTGGTGTATTTTTCAAGGATTTTTTTATAGAAAGTATGGGTTTTTCCTCAATACCTTTTAGAGCATTTGACCCAGTCACCCAAGAATACTTTACACAATTACTACTTCCTCTAGGCTATGGGGCTCAGGCCATGAAATTATGCGGAATAGATTTGGTGTATTTTTCAAGGATTTTTAATGGAAAGTATGGGTTTTTCCTCAATAGCTTTTAGGGCATTTGACCCAGTCACCCCAAAACACTTAAAAAAATTAGTACTACCTCTAGGCTATGGGGCTCAGGCAATGAAATTATGCTGAATAGATTTGGTGTATTTTTCACGGATTTTTTATATAAAGTATGGGTTTTTCCTCAATACCTTTTAGAGCATTTGACCCAGTCACCCAAGAATACTTTACAAAATTAGTACTTCCTCTAGGCTATGGGGCTCAGGCCATGAAATTATGCTGAATAGATTTGGTGTATTTTTCAAGGATTTTTAATGGAAAGTATGGGTTTTTCCTCAATAGCTTTTAGGGCATTTGACCCAGTCACCCCAAAACACTTTACAAAATTAGTACTACCTCTAGGCTATGGGGCTCAGGCAATGAAATTATGCTGAATAGATTTGGTGTATTTTTCAAGGATTTTTTTATATAAAGTATGGGTTTTTCCTCAATAGCTTTTAAGGCATTTGACCCAGTCACCCCAAAACACTTTACAAAATTAGTACTTCCTCTAGGCTATGGGGCTCAGGCCATGAAATTATGCGGAATAGATTTGGTGTATTTTTCAAGGATTTTTTTATAGAAAGTATGGGTTTTTCCTCAATACCTTTTAGAGCATTTGACCCAGTCACCCAAGAATACTTTACACAATTAGTACTTCCTCTAGGCTATGGGGCTCAGGCCATGAAATTATGCGGAATAGATTTGGTGTATTTTTCAAGGATTTTTAATGGAAAGTATGGGTTTTTCCTCAATAGCTTTTAGGGCATTTGACCCAGTCACCCCAAAACACTTAAAAAAATTAGTACTACCTCTAGGCTATGGGGCTCAGTCAATGAAATTATGCTGAATAGATTTGGTGTATTTTTCACGGATTTTTTATATAAAGTATGGGTTTTTCCTCAATACCTTTTAGAGCATTTGACCCAGTCACCCAAGAATACTTTACAAAATTAGTACTTCCTCTAGGCTATGGGGCTCAGGCCATGAAATTATGCTGAATAGATTTGGTGTATTTTTCAAGGATTTTTAATGGAAAGTATGGGTTTTTCCTCAATAGCTTTTAGGGCATTTGACCCAGTCACCCCAAAACACTTTACAAAATTAGTACTACCTCTAGGCTATGGGGCTCAGGCAATGAAATTATGCTGAATAGATTTGGTGTATTTTTCAAGGATTTTTTTATATAAAGTATGGGTTTTTCCTCAATAGCTTTTAAGGCATTTGACCCAGTCACCCCAAAACACTTTACACAATTAGTACTTCCTCTAGGCTATGGGGCTCAGGCCATGAAATTATGCGGAATAGATTTGGTGTATTTTTCAAGGATTTTTAATGGAAAGTATGGGTTTTTCCTCAATAGCTTTTAGGGCATTTGACCCAGTCACCCCAAAACACTTTACAAAATTAGTACTACCTCTAGGCTATGGGGCTCAGGCAATGAAATTATGCTGAATAGATTTGGTGTATTTTTCAAGGATTTTTTTATATAAAGTATGGGTTTTTCCTCAATAGCTTTTAAGGCATTTGACCCAGTCACCCCAAAACACTTTACAAAATTAGTACTACCTCTAGGCTATGGGGCTCAGGCAATGAAATTATGCTGAATAGATTTGGTGTATTTTTCAAGGATTTTTTTATATAAAGTATGGGTTTTTCCTCAATACCTTTTAGATTATTTGACCCAGTCACCCAATAATACTTTACAAAATTAGTACTTCCTCTAGGCTATGGGGCTCAGGCAATGAAATTATGCGGAATAGATTTGGTGTATTTTTCACGGATTTTTTATATAAAGTATGGGTTTTTCCTCAATAGCTTTTAGGGCATTTGACCCAGTCACCCCAAAACACTTTACACAATTAGTACTTCCTCTAGGCTATGGGGCTCAGGCCATGAAATTATGCTGAATAGATTTGGTGTATGTTTCAAGGATTTTTAATGGAAAGTATGGGTTTTTCCTCAATAGCTTTTAGGGCATTTGACCCAGTCACCCCAAAACACTTTACAAAATTAGTACTACCTCTAGGCTATGGGGCTCAGGCCATGAAATTATGCTTAATAGACTTGGTGTATTTTTCAAGGATTTTTGATTGAAAGTATGGGTTTTTCCTCAATAGCTTTTAGAGCATTTGACCCAGTCACCCCAAAACACTTTACAAAATTAGTACTACCTCTAGGCTATGGGGCTCAGGCAATGAAATTATGCTGAATAGATTTGGTGTATTTTTCAAGGATTTTTTTATATAAAGTATGGGTTTTTCCTCAATAGCTTTTAGGGCATTTGACCCAGTCACCCCAAAACACTTTACACAATTAGTACTTCCTCTAGGCTATGGGGCTCAGGCCATGAAATTATGCAGAATAGATTTGGTGTATTTTTCAAGGATTTTTAATGGAAAGTATGGGTTTTTCCTCAATACCTTTTAGAGCATTTGACCCAGTCACCCAAGAATACTTTACAAAATTAGTACTACCTCTAGGCTATGGGGCTCAGGCCATGAAATTATGCTTAATAGATTTGGTGTATTTTTCAAGGATTTTTTTATATAAAGTATGGGTTTTTCCTCAATAGCTTTTAGGGCATTTGACCCAGTCACCCCAAAACACTTTACACAATTAGTACTTCCTCTAGGCTATGGGGCTCAGGCAATGAAATTATGCTTAATAGATTTGGTGTATTTTTTAAGGATTTTTTTATATAAAGTATGGGTTTTTCCTCAATAGCTTTTAGGGCATATTGCCTGCTTGTGTTTGCCCTGTGGCAATGCTTTGAAATTATTAGTCACAGAAACTCGTTTAACTTAACTGCGACCATAGGGTTAAGTTAACAATTATTTACATCCAAGTCTCGAAGCGTATTGACTGGACAGCTTACAGTCTATATGCCAGTGTGATACCAAATTTGAAAGCCAAGACCTTATATTTTATAAAAATCTGTGTTAGTGAACACAACTTACGTAACATTTGCCATTCTTAACCCTAATTACATCCTGATTAGGGTTAACTAACCATAACCCTAGCCCCCTGATCAGGGGAGACGGCAGTTAAGGGGCTAAATAGATGTGCTGACTAGGATGTAATATGAAAAAGATAATGCTTTTCCCTCCAATGTAGCATCACATCAGCAATGTCCTTATAGTTTGCCAGAATTAGGCTTTGCTTTTGTAAACCACCAACTAAAAGCAAACCATAACGACTCTTGCACATATTAAAAACAAATTATTCAGCTGTGATTAACTTTTCTTGCTTTGCATTATGACAGATTCAGTGTGACACATGTGACCGCTGGTATCATGCGGACTGTATTGGACTCTCAACCAAGGACATAAAAAAGGCAGCTGGCGAAGTTGAGTGGAAGTGCCTTGTGTGCAAATGAAGTGTTTAACAAATTACTTTCTTTTGCTATATCAGCTTTTAGAGGAAACTACACACATATGCTTATTTAATTTATATACATGATTCAAAGTTTTGTTTTGTGATGCTTATAAGTGTTATAAAAAGCATTTGTTGTGTTCAATTTATTGTGTGTATTTGTTTTAAAAGATAGAAACTAAGTTGTGAACGATTGGACAATTATTGTGAATTAGATTCGGGTCACATTGGTGTTTTTCATAAATTCTAACGTTTCAAAATGGTTCAATAAAAACCTGTGTCCTTTGTTCAGTCTTGTCTGCTACTCACCTGTGGTACCCTATCCAGTGTCGTCCACAGGTGAGTCTGCTACTCTGTAAACTCACCTGTGTTCCTCAGTCCAGTATTGTCAGTCTGTGATCCTTGGTCCAGCCTTCTCTGCTCACTACATTCCCCCACTGATCATGTGATTCAAATACATATTTAAATTTGATCCTGTGTTCTGCTTTAGAGTCTGTGTTCTGACATTTTGAGTTTCCAAAAGTGTACTATTCCAAAATCAGAAAAAGAAAGTTTTGTGTGTGGCAGCAGAATATGGTTATTAATATTAGTATAAACTAACTTGTGCGACTTGATAATCTACTGTAAAACACAGTGTTTGATTTTTCAAAAATTCTGATATAGTACAATTGGTGAACAAAAAGATGTGCATGGTTTCCCAGAGATAATTTTGTAAACTGGTTTGGGGCCACTGGGTCAAATGCATTCAAAGCTATTGAGTTAAAAAAATAACACTTTTCCATCAAAAGTCCTTTAAAAATATACCAAATCTATTCAGCATAATTTCATGGCCTGAGCCCCATAGCCTAGAGGAAGTACTAATTGTGTAAAGTGTTTTGGGGTGACTGGGTCAAATGCCCTAAAAGCTATTGAGGAAAAACCCATACTTTATATAAAAAAATCCTTGAAAAATACACCAAATCTATTAAGCATAATTTCATTGCCTGAGCCCCATAGCCTAGAGGAAGTACTAATTGTGTAAAGTGTTTTGGGGTGACTGGGTCAAATGCCCTAAAAGCTATTGAGGAAAAACCCATACTTTCCATTAAAAATCCTTGAAAAATACACCAAATCTATTCAGCATAATTTCATGGCCTGAGCCCCATAGCCTAGAGGAAGTACTAATTGTGTAAAGTGTTTTGGGGTGACTGGGTCAAATGCCCTAAAAGCTATTGAGGAAAAACCCATACTTTATATAAAAAAATCCTTGAAAAATACACCAAATCTATTAAGCATAATTTCATGGCCTGAGCCCCATAGCCTAGAGGAAGTACTAATTTTGTAAGGTATTCTGGGGTGACTGGGTCAAATGCTCTAAAAGGTATTGAGGAAAAACCCATACTTTATATAAAAACATCCTTGAAAAATACATCAAATCTATTAAGCATAATTTCATTGCCTGAGCCCCATAGCCTAGAGGTAGTACTAATTTTGTAAAGTGTTTTGGGGTGACTGGGTCAAATGCTCTAAAAGCTATTGAGGAAAAACCCATACTTTATATAAAAAAATCCTTAAAAAATACACCAAATCTATTAAGCATAATTTCATTGCCTGAGCCCCATAGCCTAGAGGAAGTACTAATTTTGTAAAGTATTCTTGGGTGACTGGGTCAAATGCTCTAAAAGGTATTGAGGAAAAACCCATACTTTATATAAAAAAATCCTTGAAAAATACACCAAATCTATTAAGCATAATTTTATGGCCTGAGCCCCATAGCCTAGAGGAAGTACTAATTATGTAAAGTATTCTGGGGTGACTGGGTCAAATGCTCTGAAAGGTATTGAGGAAAAACCCATACTTTCTATAAAAAAATCCTTGAAAAATACACCAAATCTATTAAGCATAATTTCATGGCCTGAGCCCCATAGCCTAGAGGAAGTACTAATTTTGTAAAGTATTCTGTGGTGACTGGGTCAAATGCTCTAAAAGCTATTGAGGAAAAACCCATACTTTATATAAAATATCCTTGAAAAATACACCAAATCTATTCAGCATAATTTCATGGCCTGAGCCCCATAGCCTAGAGGAAGTACTAATTTTGTAAAGTGGTTTGGGGTGACTGGGTCAAATGCCTTAAAAGCTATTGAGGAAAAACCCATACTTTCAATCAAAAATCCTTGAAAAATACACCAAATCTATTAAGCATAATTGTATGGCCTGAGCCCCATAGCCTAGAGGAAGTACTAATTTTGTAAAGTATTCTGTGGTGACTGGGTCAAATGCTCTAAAAGCTATTGAGGAAAAACCCATACTTTATATAAAAAATCCTTGAAAAATACACCAAATCTATTCAGCATAATTTCATGGCCTGAGCCCCATAGCCTAGAGGAAGTACTAATTTTGTAAAGTGGTTTGGGGTGACTGGGTCAAATGCCTTAAAAGCTATTGAGGAAAAACCCATCCTTTCAATCAAAAATCCTTGAAAAATACACCAAATCTATTAAGCATAATTTCATGACCTGAGCCCCATAGCCTAGAGGTAGTACTAATTTTGTAAAGTGGTTTGGGATGACTGGGTCACATAACCATAAACCTATTGAAAAAAATATTGTATTTTTTGGTGATTTTCCAGGATTATGATTTTTCTAAAGTTTCAAAACATGAAAATAGGAAAATAAAAACGTGTGGTAAATATTATTTACTTTGCTGGTTCACATGATTCCGAATATAGGCTTATTGAAAATATATAGGCTACATTCAACAGTAGGTATAAAATACTATAATATTAAATGTGGTAGAAAATACACCTAAAGATTACATTTAATCTATCTCCTTTCATTCAAATTGTTTATTTGTATCACATTATTGATTTACACCTACATTATTTTTTTTTAAACCAACGCCTTTTTACAAAGACAGTAATTCATAGACGGTCCCTAAGTTCGAACGATCTTAGTGCTGGAGGCGAATATCCAACGTCCAACGTGAAACCAACTTCACCGCGGTAGAGGAGCCCCACCTCATGACATCAGCAGGTGGAACACAGCGCTTTTAGATCTGGAAGAGATGGATCGAGAATTAACCTAAAACGTAATCGTAATGTCGACAATGTTGAAATCTGCTTCTTTATTGCAACAGGTTATAACAACATAACACAAACATATTTTGTAGTGAAGTAATTGGTTCAAGTTATACTTTCTGGGGCATTTGTAGCAGTGTGATGCATAACAGCCCTTATTGTTTTAAATATGCATAAATGATCAATATATATGTTTTAGGTGCACTCTGCAAAGAACATTGTAACATTGTTAATGCTCGACAAAGTTGTTTAATGTGGGTTCATACGTTTAAATAGTATAGCCTATATTTAGGTTTAACTCTGTCAAATATAGTTTTGGTTAACTACAAATGTAACAACAAAAAACATGGGTCTGCTATGGAGATGTTTGTAGCAGGTTTGATCTATAAGCTTTATTGGAATGTTTTCATGTTGAATTGGATGTCAATTAGTACAGAATCCTATGGTCTGCGTTTTGCCACTGTTTCTCCCATTACATGATGCACCGACATTATGCAAACATAACCCTCTTAGATTGATTGGACATTTAAATCACATCAAGCCTTTTTTGCTTTGATCTGAGGATTAGATATTGGTCAGCATCAAAGGTTATGCAATGCCCTGCTTGTGTATGCAGGGCGATTAGGATGCGGCTCCTGTTTCCAAGTATTTGGCTAAATTTACAGAAAGGTTTTCAGTACTGTTCAAGTCGTCATTTAAAGTTTTACTAATTTACTCATTATACTAATATCTGCTTGGTGTTACACAACCGTTTCCTTCTTTGAGATTGCATTGAGTCATATTAAAAACATTTATTTTAGCTGTCTAGCCAATATCTTTTGTATTTTTTTTATTGTTATTTAATGTCAGTCATACATTTTGTGCAGTAGATCTATTTGTGGCCATAGTTCCTGTGTGCTGCTGCTCCGGCCATATGTCTGTGCATGTTCACTTTGATTATGATTTACAAGTTGCTCTGAAAACAATGTGTATGTATTTTGTGTACAGAGATATGTGCTGCATGCAGGAGCTGAAGAAGGGGTGCTGGTGAATGATGGTAAGGCCCCTCATTGGTTAAAACAATCCTCCAGCAACTAGAAAATGTGATGCTGTCTGCAGAGGCACTGCAGTGCAGCGAGAGAGGAGGAGGGAGAGAGAGAGAAAGGGGGAGGGTGACAGGCACAAGCAGCCTGCACATAAGGCTCGAGCCGGAGCACACAGAGACGCTGAGTGTGTGTGTGGCGTGACTGCGCATGTGTGATGCTGCTGGAGCCGATGTAGGAGACATGAATGGCAGCTGAGAGAGGAGGACGAGGAGAGGGTGAAACACATGAAGAAGACTGCACTGAGGCTCAGGTATGAACACTGGATTCATGGACCTCACGTGTGAGACTGGTGGCTCTGTATGAGGAGGGATGGCGAGATCAAGGCATGAGATCTCAGGGACATTTCAGCAGCGGATCATCTCATCCATAAAATGACGCCTTCACCTCCAGCTGCTGCCTCCATCTTACAGCTCCTCCATTTGAGAACGACTCGGCTGTATCTGCCAGAGCCTCTTCATCTGACCATGACCTGAGCTTTTGTTCTCACAGAGGAGCATGACTGAGGTGATTTAGGCGAAAGCTCTGGAATGATCTGAGTGTGCAGAGGCAAACAGGTGACTGACAACAGGAGAAGGCTGCATGCGTTAGCTGAAGCCATAGTGTGTGTGGATAATATTCCTATTATGCTTTGAATCATGCGATTCTGTAAGGTGTGGCAGTTTGCTGAAATCCTTTTAAATCTCAGTGATACATGTGATACCTTGAGCTACATGGCTGTTGCAGCATGGACTTCCATTTTAGTGGCATGAAATGAAAGTCACATTCTTGTGTATTGTAACTTTTGTGTAAAAAAAAAAGGATTGGCTTATTAAACTAATCTTGTTTGAGGAACACAATTTAAAGCTTAATAGAGTGTCTTAATGCCAGACTTTCTGCATGTGATTAGGGTTGTTATGGCTTGTGTGGCATGACTGATAACCTATGCAAACAATGGTCATAAATGTGAATAGGTCATGAGTTTGTTTGGTCTAGATGCTATTGCATAGGCTCTTGACATTAGCAGGACTGTGTACGTAGACTGCCTGGTGGTGCGGGCAGATTGAGGGGGGTGCTAGGGACAGTAGGAACGGTGTGTTCTGTAGGTGTCAGCAGCATTAGGGCATCTACAGTGCCACATATCGCTGCTGCGGTCCAGAACTGGGGCTATACACCATGCTGCGATTGCATAACCGCCTCTCCTGCATGGACGCACCCCTCCCACATAAAACAAATTCTCTGCCCAAATATTTTGTCCAACTCATCTGCGAGCCCCAAAGTCTCAACCTCAACAGTCCACCTTAAACCTGGGGCCGACTCGATAGAAAAAATAAACAGTCAATCAGTGCCCTTAATCAGCGGAGAGACTGTTGTTATTGTCGAGCCTTTTCCTCATAAATCTTCCATGATTCCATCTTCTTATGTGCAAAGTCGGCTGCAGTCAAGCTCGTCTCTTTTCTGCCATGTCGTATATGGGAGCTGACATAGGCAGGAACAAAGAGCACTCGGTGTAAATGAACAGAGAGGCAAAATGGCTGATTGTTGATGTGAGTAAGCGTCAGATGAATTATAAAAAATAAAAAAACACAGCTTCTCTAAGTGCTCTAGAATGTAGCAAAGACAAAACATGCAAAGCCAATGGTGACAGAGGAGAGCGTAGCAATGTTACGTACGGTATGTTTTCACCATGTGTGCATGAATACAGCAGAATGGCGGATGCTTCTAGTCGCTATGATGGTTGAGTTTTAGTTATACAACACCAGGAATTGAACCCCTTTATTGCGCATGTGTCCAAAGGCACAACAAAGCAAACTTTTAACTGCTATTTTACATTTATTACGCATTACTTGACCTTTGTCTAACCGTGAAATGTTTCCACTGACGTTTAGAGCCAGTTTTACAGTGTGTCATGGCATGAAAATGGGGGCTATTGTACATGTTTTAAGTGGTATGGTAGTAAAACACGGAGTAACCCGAGGAAACAGAGACATAGGGAGAATATTCAAACTCAGATCTGCCCCACCTTATCTATTTATGTATTTGTTTATTTGGACGGGACAGTGCATGTTAATGAACACACGACGGGACTCATGCATGTAAACACGCCACACCATGGGCTAATTCCCATCTGTCGTTCCCCACTAGCACTCTCAAACACACTCTCATTCACACTGGCCTATTGTTTTTTTAAAGTGGCAGGGAGCACCCGGAGGAAACCTAGACAATTTAACCTCTTCACCCCCACCTGAATCGAGCACATTTAATCCAGTTTGGCTTTACCCAAATCTAGAAGCGGCAAAGTATCGGCAAAAAACGGGGATGAAAACGTAACATGAAGTGTCAAAGGAGCGACGAAAGGGCGCCAGGAAAAGCAGCAATACCACAATGAAAAAGCAACAAAAAGCACGACTAAAGAGTGATGAAAAAGCAACAAAAAAAGCCGAAAAAGAGCGACGAAAAGGTGACAAAAATGTGATGAAAAGGCAACTAAAATACGACACAAAAACTACGACAACGCGACAGAAAAGAAATAAAAGCAACAAAAAGGTGAGAAAAATACGAGGCAAAAACTATGAAAACATGAAAAAAAAAAATGCTTTGAAAGTGTGACAAAAACGTGGTGACAAAAAAAGTTCTGTAGGTCTTAGCTTTCAAATAAGGCGTTACTCTGGCTTATAGACTGTTGCTCTCCAGTTGAGACACTTTTAGTTTTGGGTTAAGCCATACAACTCTCACCCAATCAATAGAAGGAAACTCAACATGTGCCCATACAGTGACACATCCATATATTGACTTTGGGGCACCACCAGCGCAGCCATAGTAGTTATGTTGCAGCTCTGTTCTATGATATTGATGTTCCACTCGTTTAAAATCATATACAAATGGATGGTTGTGGGTGTTTTTTTCATAATGTACTGCATTGTCAAACTGGGCATTAGGAGCGTATTTACTATTGCTGGAACGTTTGTTTATTCATCACCATTTTTTACAACAGTTTAGTTGATCTTGTCGCACACAAAAATGCAAACTCTCTCCCACACAAAGCCCAAACAACTATTATGCAATCCCTACTGTAAATCAAAGTGGAGTCTGACATATGATAAATCTCCTCAAATCTCACAGAGGTCGTCCTGCGTTACGTAATCCTGACACGCTGTGATATCCCACCCAGGTCAGTGCAGTGCGTGAGGTTGTGGCATTGCTTTTTGTCAGCTCAGATACGAATTTGGATCCCAATCTCGACATAGCTGACATGCCTCACATACTGCCACGTTGTTGTGTAGAGGCACACAGCAAAGGGTCCTCTGTCCATTCTTTGTCGGTGACAGAGGTGGGCCGATCGAGAGGTTTTCATTGATGGGCGGCTGAAGCGCGCAGGTCTATGACTCATTGAAGACCCTTCCCCTCGTGGCGGTGAACACAGAGCTAAACCAGCGCCATAATAACTGAGAATGAGGAATGTTCTGGATATGTGTGTCTCTTTGTTTGGCGTTACTATAGTGCGGCTATAATGAGTCCAATAGCAGGGAGTGTTGTTTTCAGTCTGTGTTTTCTGGTATGCGATGATGCTGGAGTGGCAAAAAAATAAGGATGAGTGTGTGTGTGATGTTTTTTTTTTTTTTTGGGTGGACACTGGCTGTTTGTGGGGTAAGCAGCTTGGATTTTATTATTGCCAAACTAACTCGTCATAATTATTTTTAGTTCTTATCATTGCTGCCTCATCTTTACTGGCGAGAAAGGAGAGATTATCATATGAAGTCCGTTTGGTTTGTGCATGCTGGATTTCGAGTGCCCTTATTTAATTATCTAATTGTAGTAATCTCTTTTGTTTATTTCATACGTTGTATGTAAAAATAATGTGCTCTCCCTTTATTACGTACAGATATACATGCATTTCCAATGACATCACGCATAGTTTTGTCGGCCATTTTAAATACCGAAGTGGCATTATGCAGTACTACAACATGTAACAATATCTCCACTCAGGATGAAAATGAAAGACAACTGATTGACGGTGGCATTTTTATGTACTCGTAATCACTGCTCAAGAAGTTAACAGTAAAAACACGATCCCAAAGACACACGTTTATGTGATATAACCAGCAAATATGGCACAGATGAGGCAACTCTGTCTGTCGAGCTACAGCAAGATTTACTAAAGATCTGCTTCACTCCTCAGACTAAATTAACACATAGAGAAAACAGAAAACCTTTCACTGGGATTTTTACAGTTTGTCATGTCAACAGAGTCTCACTCTGAGTCAGTGTTTAAGCTGCTCAAGACGTTAGCATGCTACCAGTTAGCAACTTTCAACCATTGACAGTTGATTCAACCAACTGTCAATGGCTTCAACATAATAAACACATGTGTGGCTCACATCTAAGAACACTGAGGAAATACTACAGTAACAGCTCAGCTCTGACCTCTGTCACATGTTGTATCCATCCATGGAGTTGGTTTCAGGGCTTTCTCTTGGAGAGGTCAGAGCTGAGCTGTTGGAGCTAAATGCTAACTGGTAGCATGCTAACATTTTAAACACTGACTCACTGGTTTTCCTCACATAAACGTGCGTCTCTGGGGCCGTGTTTTTGCTATTGTCTACTTGAGCAATGATTACGATTACATAAAAATGCCACTGTCGATCAGTTGTCTTTCTTTTATATCCTGAGTAGAGATATTGTTACATGTTGTAGTACTGCATAACCGCCATAACAACACATGTCACATGACTGAAAGGCATGTATAGTATGTACAGTATAAGACAGAGCAGCCTATTGTTCTGTCTCGGGCCTAAACTATGAGGACAGAGTCTGGAAAGGCACACTCAATTTGATAATGAACTAATTAAATCCTGAAAGAAGTATATAATATTAACAATTTGTTTACTAAACCATACTGTACCACCGAGAATGTTAACTTACTAAAGTATGCCACTCATCTTAAAAGTGTTTCAATCAATTTCATGAGACAAATACAGGCGGTTGAGCGTTCATATACAGTGCCTCTCGAAAGTACTAATACACCTTGAACTTTTGCACATTTTGTCATGTTTACAACCCTAAACATAAAGATTTTATTTTGAATGTTTTACTGAAAGTTCACACACAAGTAACAGACAGCTGTGAAGTGAAAGCAAAATGATACATGATTCTGTTATTTTTCTAAAAATAGAAAAGTGAAAAGTGGGGCGTGCATAAGTATTCATACAGCATGAATTAATACTTTGTGGAACCCCCTTTTTCTGCAATAACAGCAGCAAGTCTTCTGGGGTATGACTCTACAAGGTTTGCACATCTAGAGACATTTTAGCTCATTCCTCTTTACAAAACAACTCAAGCTCTGTCAAATTAGAAGGAGAGCGTTTCAGGTCTTTCCACAGATTTTCAATAGGATTTAGGTCAGGACTTTGACTGGGCCATTCTAACACATTAATATGTTTGTTTTTAAACCATTCCATTGTAGATTTAGCTTTGTGTTTAGGGTCATTGTCCTGCTGGAAGGTGAATCTCCGCCACAGCCTCAATTCTCTTGCTGACTCCAGCAGGTTTTCCTCCAAAATGTCTCTGTATTTGGCTCCATCCATCTTCCCAACTATTCTTACAATCTTCCCAGTCCCCGCTGAGGAAAAGCAGCCCCATAGCATGATGCTCCCCCCACCATATTTGACGCTGGGGATGGTGCACTCAGGACGATGAGCAGTGTTAGGTTTGCTCCATACATAACGTTTTGCATTTGGGCCAAAAAGTTAAATTTTTGTCTCATCTGACCAAAGCACCTTCTTCCACATGGTAGCTGTGTCCTCCATATGACTTCTAGCAAACTTCAAACAGGATTTGTTATGGCCTTCTTTCAATAATGGCTTTCTTCTTGCCACTCGTCCATGAAGGCCAGATTTGTGTAGAGTACGACTTATAGTTGTCCCATGTACAGATTCCCCCAGCTCAGCGGCAGTACGTCGCAGCTCCTCCAGAGTTGTCTTGGGGCACTTGGTTGCATTTCTTACCAGTGCTCTCCTTGTTCGGTCTGTTAGTTTAGGTGGACGGCCGTGTCTTGGTAAGTTCGCAGTGGTGCTATACTCTTTCCATTTCTCAATGCTGGATTGAACAGTGCTCCGTGAGATGTTCAAATCTTGGGAAATCTTTGTATAACTTAACGCCGCTTTAAACTTCTCCACAGCTTTATCCCTGACCTCTCTGGTGAGCTCCTTGGCCTTCATGATGTTGTTTAGTGACCAATACACTCTGACCATAGCTCTGAGGCCCTCACAGAACAGCTGGAATTATACTGAGAGTAGATTACACACAGGTGGCCTCTATTTAAGGGTTAGGGCAAGGTGTGAACTTTCTGCAGTCATTAGGAATGTTATAAAGGCAATTTGAAGCACTCAGAAAATGCTGTTTGAATACTTATGCACGCCCCACTTTTCACTTTTCTATTTTTAGAAAAATAACAGAATCATGTATCATTTTACTTTCACTTCACAGTTGTCTGTTACTTGTGTGTGAACTTTCAGTAAAAAATTCAAAATAAAATCTTTACGTTTAGGGTTGTAAACATGACAAAATGTGCAAAAGTTCAAGGTGTATTAGTACTTTCGAGAGGCACTTTATATCAAAGCCTTGATGTAGCGCTTACGTACATTGAGATATGTTTGTGCGACAGACTCGACTTTCTGCTGACGCTTTGATGTGGTACGTGCCTTCAGTGTGCTTCCTGTTCACATATTCAGTGGTGAACATAATAAAGCTGCATAGATTGTATTTAATGGCATGAGGAATCTTGAGCTGAGAAAGCTTGCTCAGTGCTCTGTGGTCAGCTGCCCCCTCTGCTTCTCAGTTGTGATGACAAGGTCAAATGCCTGCGATGATTTCATTAGTGTAATAATTTGTGGAGGGGGAGAGCATCCAAGGGCTATAAACACACATGATGTCTGACTCTGTGTACTGTGCTAACGCTGCAGCGGGGTTCGGGTCGGAGATGAGCTTCTTACATAAGCGCAGAGGGTTCGGTCGATTAAAGGAGGAGGTTAGCCCATCAGCGGGCCGTGTGCATCACTCATCTGGCATTTTCATAGAGCTGTCACCAAATTAGAAGGTAATTTTAGCTGCACTGTCTCCCCCGGGGCTCTCGCAGATCCTAATGCAGTCTGGATACTTTATCTACCCGAGCCCTGCCTGTGCACTAACATGGCGTTTTAGCTGTTTTTACACACTCATGTCTAGACCAGATATGTCAGAGGACTGATTGTGTTTGTTTAGTTTAGATCAGTGGTTGTCAAACTGTGGCGTGTGCACCGATGCTCGTACTTGGGCTTCTGCAGGTGGTACTCAGGGCCCTCTGCAATAACAGACTTTATTTATTCGATTTCAAGATCATGTAATTTATGTTTCTCTAATGCACCAAGTTTTGGACCCCTTTTTATACCCTAATTCTATCTATTATCTATCTATCTCATGTAAAATATATCACAGAATTAGAAATAACATGAAAGAGGTAAGTGTCACTATATTAGTTTTTAACCTCTTAACCCCCTCCTGAACAAAGCACATTTTCTCCAATTTGGCTTTACCTAAATCTTAAAACGTGCCTGAAAAGCTACAATAACACAATAAGAAAGTGACAGAAACACACGACTAAAGAGAGATGAAAAAGCAGCAGAACAACAAAAAAGCCACAAAAAAGTAAAAAAAAAAATAGATGAAAAAGTTATGAAAATGCAACAAAAACACAACAAAAAAGCGATTAAAAACACCTCCAAAATGTGACAAAAAATTACAATCAGTTTTGTAGGCTTTCAAATGAGGCGTTACTTTGGCCTATAGGCTCTAAGTGCCAGTCGAGAAGCTTTTAGATTTGGGTAATGTAGTGAGTGAGTGAGTGGTTGGTGGTGGTCGGAGGGGCTGATGGCACAGACTGGTTGCCTCGCTTCCGTCAATCTACCCCGGGGCAGCTGTGGCTACAATAGTAGCTTACTACCACCAAGTATGGAGTGAATGAATAGTTCAATTTAAAGCGTCTTTGAGTGTCCAAAAAGCGCTATATAAAACGATGATGCATTATTATTATTCAAACTGAACTGGTGAAAATGCGCTCAGTTAAGGCGGGGGTTAAAGCAGAACTAAGTAACTTGTTTATCTTAATAAATCGTTTTCGTAGTCCTTGTGGGGGTAATATAAGTGTTAAGGGGATGATTGGGGACTCTTTTATCTCCCCCTGGTGTCGCTGGCCAGAAAACCACAATTGCAATACACACTAATAGAATCACGAAGAAGATGCTAACAGGTTAACGGGCAAAGCTAACCACGGGCTAGCGCCACTTAAACAGTATTTACAGCCAAGTTTGAGGGAAAAAAAATATCTCCATTGTGTAATTGGATGTACAATATCCCTCTCTCCCTTTGTCTTTTCCGTCAGCGTAGTATTTACTCTCACGGACAATTAATGAGTAAATAACCGCAACATGCTACGACACCTGCAGTGGCGCTTATGGCCTCTAGGGCCATGAGTTACTTAGTTCTTAGGTTAAACAAGAAAGAACTCATTTGTCAAGTGAAGAAAAATGTTGCAGTACTAGAATAACAGGCTTGCTGCAGCTCATAACATCTGGGTGGCACATATTTTAAACGTATTAAAGCTATAATGCAATTCTAATTAGTTGTGTAGTTTAATGTTGACATGATGCTTTACGTCCTTTGGTAGAAACTTACATAGGTTAGGTTTGCTCTTTCATGCATTCAAACTGCTTAAGCCAAGGAGAATGAGAAAGTAAAAAAAAGAGAGGCTATTTTGGGGGACGCGTTGCCATAGTGCAGCTCTCATGAAGATGGAGGGTGATTCAGCTTTGACAGTTCAAATGTGTCTGGAAAAAGGAACCACATGTCCGCCCAGTGCAGCTCAATTTGGTCAGTCAGGCGTATGCGAGCGGGATACACTGGATTATTGCTAAGTAACTTTAGGTTTGCTCAAATTTGTACTGTAATGTGTTGCTTTAAAATTATGTATAAGCTGTGGCTGTTTTTTTGCTTTGTTTTATTAGTTTATTTGAGCAGCAGAAAACAAAAAAACAAACAAATATTATGCTATAATTATTCATAGACATGACCCAGTGCTAAAATAGTTATGAAACAAAAGTCTTAATTTAAAGCCACACCGCGTAAAATGTTACCCAAAAACTAAAACTGAAACACAAGAATTTATTTTAGGACAGATGCTTTGAAAATACCTCATAAATGTGCTTTTGCTGTGAGCGGCTCACCTCTCCTAAGACATGACTGTAACTTTACCGGGAGTGGGTACGTCTCCAGGTCGTCTCCATGGAAATGTCGACTAAAGTCAGCAGAATTTGAGATTTGCATAGTTTATATTCACATCCAAATCCATTCTTTGATTACCCTACAGTGATAGCATTTTCTGTGTTGAGCTGGTCATTAAGAGCATTTTGTACTGATAGAAACAGTATAGTCCAAATTGTTACTCAGTTTGCCTTTAAATTATTGTTACATGTAAATGTTAATATTTAGGTATATATTTTTCATTATCATTATGCAAAAACACCTGGTTTTATAGGAGATGGACTGACTATTTCTAAAGTGGTTCGCCTAAATGATGTCCTGGTGCACCTACATGAAAAACCTGGGTTCATCGTCGGTTCGATCAACCCAAAAGGTTAGTCTGGAGCCCGGCTACATTTCATGAATGGAGCTTCAAACCGATTCACGTGGAAAATGAATGGGGCTGTCTTGCCGTGGTGGTGAAAAAAGAAATATATATTGATCCACTTTGGTAACGGTGCCACATATAGACAGACAAATTGGATTATTTTGAGCATAATGTCAGGTGCACCTCTGTATTTCTTTGGTTCATCTCCAGTTGGGGGCAGGGTGCAGGAAACCACAGAGAGGTGCAGATAAACAAACCATAAATAGCATCGGAGTTGTGTCCCTCCTCTCGTTCCTCCTCCTCTGCTCTCCTCCTTTGCGCTCTCCTCCGCATGTAGGTCACCTCCTGGTTCTAATGAATCATCACTGTACTCTGCGCACACTGTGAATGATGTGTCATCCCATTGTGTGATGCAAACTCTGAATTTCCTCAGCTATTCACTTGTTGTTTTTGCTGGTAGCCCACGCGCACACACGGTCCACAATGGCCCTAAAGCTCTCTGTATGCGGAAAATAGCCATCTAGAGATAAGCACAATGTTCCCCAGACTTCAGTGACTCATTTAAATTCATACTTAAATGGAGGAAAACAAAGAGCTCATTGCACTTAAAATTAGACGAAAACTTGATTCAGAATGTTTTTTTCTTAATTGAAGTGTAAATAAACTCGCCCCATGGACAGATCTCTTGAAGTGGGTAACTCAAAGCATGGGCAAATGTACTTATTTCAGTATTGCAGGTCCCACGCATTCGCACACAATCCAGAGGAAGCAGTGATGCCGCGAGATATGTTGACAGGAAGTGGTTCACAAGACAACACCTCACGGGCCGAGCAAATGACAGAAAAAAGTTGAATTTAGTCCAGAGCTGGGTCACTTCTAACTCTGGGGCCCTATGCCATTTTCGTTTTTAATTTGTAATACAACTTCAACACACCAGCTTCAACGGAACTGAACCAGACCAACAAGGAATAGAAAACCACTTTACTACACTTGCTATGGCTGCACAATCAGGCAAAATCACAATTTCATGGAAAATAATCAATACAATGGTAGTGAAGCTTAAATTGTCGACTGGACTGAGTTTGGTTGAGTTGAAGGCGTTTTGCTTCTATTCGCGGAAGCTTCTTTTTTAGCTCAGAGAATATGAAGTTGTTTGCAGTATCACTCACTTAGCAAGTCTTTGTAATGCTCTGATGCTGAGAAAAAGAAGTGGGAAGAACCATTAGCATTAACAAAACATGATTAAACAACAATCTCTGTCAACTGGACTAGTTTGTAGTTTAACATTTGTATCTTGGACTTGCATTTGGACTGCAGTATTTTAAAGGTCAAGGCGTTGTAGATATGTTGATCTAATTCTGCCAAATGATGGCTTTGTAGTTGCATTTGCTGATTTACTGCATTACAATGTTTTGTAATTTATGTGGGCAAAGTATAATGTCCTGAATGAAAAGCAAATTCCTAATGTGTGGTGTTGTTTTTCCTATTCTTTCAGATAAATGGAACAGAAGACAGCTAAGGAAACATTTGGGTAAAAACAAGCCGTTCCAGACTGTTATCAACTCTGAGCCACTTGGGAAGACTGTCTCATACTCCACTCCCTCCGTACAGGAATTTAAAAGCTTTGCATCAGAGGAGTTATTCCAGCAGCTTTTGAGGACACCTCCCTTTTCTTATCAAGAAGGCTCCAAGAGGGTCAGAGGAGGATAACTGACCACCCTGAGCCCAACAACAAGCCAAGGGGAGACAAGTCTCACCCAGGATTGCCAAAAACAGAAGTAAACCATTATTTCATGCAAAAGGTAAATGTGAATATAAGCTTGAGTAGCTGGAGTTTTCCGTACAGTCTATGACAACACCTGCTGGACAGTCTAAAGACAGCCCCTTCAGACTGTAATACTGCTGTGCACATTAACTATTCATGTAATAAGTGAGTGGGATCTGGTGCTAAGTGTTAACTGTTCCTTTGTGCAAACATTCTTTCTAAACTAGATAACGACAAGGTTCTATCAACACTGTTAGCTAAGCTGTTCTAATTTTGGTGCAGTTTCTGGTGCTTTGAACTTTTGTGCTACACCTAGACCTAAAGGGACTGAATGATGGACAGAGCCTTGCGCCCTCATGTCCCTTCCAATGGCTAACTTCAGAAAAAAGACACCCAGTGTTCCCTTTGAACTCTAGGTAGAGCCAGAAAACATTTAATCTTTCGCTTCCAACTAACGAAGGCGAATGTCCTGTCTACGGCGCCAGCCTGTCACCCTCCCCATGGATACGGTCAAAATCATCCAATCAGAGAAGTTTCCAAGGGAGTGCCCTGTGCCAGTCACCCAACCGCGGTATGCCCCACCCCCACGAGTGGCATGGGACGGTGGTGGAGAGGGCGAGATCATCGTGAACCAGGCCTGCAGTGATCTGACCCTGGACATAACGAGCTCTCCCAGGTCAATGCTGCCCCCTCCGGCCCCCATCATGCGGCGGGAGCAAAGCTTCCTGGGGCAGCGCAAACCCAGTGCCAATGAGATCTGTTACCACCAGTTCCACTACAAGATGGACGACGTCATTGTGAACCAGTACGTGCTGCGCTCCTCCTCCACCTCTTCCTCAACCTCGTCGTCGTCCTCCTGCTCCGGACCCGTCATGCCGTGTGAACCCCTGGACTGCCCGACCTGTGGACACACATACAACTTTGCAGGGAAGCGTCCCCGGATCCTGTCCTGTCTGCACTCGGTGTGTGAGGAGTGCCTGCAGATTCTCTATGAGTCCTGTCCCAAGTACAAGTTCATCTCGTGCCCCACGTGCCGCCGCGAGACCGTGCTGTTCACTGACTATGGCCTGGCAGCTTTGGCCATAAACACCAGCATCCTGAGCCGGCTGCCGTCTGACCCCAATGGGCCAGTACAGTGGGGGGGTGAGGCGGACCGCAGCTGCTATCAGACTGTGCGCCAGTACTGCCAGTCAGCCTGCACCTGCCACATCACCAACCCCCTGTCCACCTGTGGCATCATGTAGTCACCAACACTGTACATAAACATGGACAGAGTGGTCACTCTCAATACCATCGCCCTCTAGTGGCTGAGTGCAGAATAGGCAACACAATTTGCCACATCTACACATACAATATATTTTAAACACACAGCATGTAGATATTACATGAGATTGTCTGTAGAGACTGAGAGTCAATCATCAAAAACAATCACCTGAAATGAATTTGTTGCATAACTTATTCTTAACATTCCCCAACACTAGCTGCACAATGTAACCAAAAGCATTATTTGCAAATCCTTCCACTGCTGACACGGTTATTTCTATGCATAATGTATAAGTGATCACAAACAAATGTAGGTCATTGACGTGCATTATATCAATTTTAATGAACAAAAGCAACTGACTTATCAGGTTGTAATATGTTTTCCCCATACTCCAAATCACCAGAACAGTAGCTCCTGTAAATGCTGAAAATGGGCTTGAACCATGAGACCCGTCACTCTGCCCATCTTTATATACAGTGTTTAACAGTGGGGGTGGGGGGTACTGCAGGCATGACTCGATGCTGCCCCCTGTGGCTACTCTGATATAAGCTCTCCCCCCTCACCACCAGTTAATAAGCCCCTCCACACTTATCTCTAATAGCACAGAAGGACGCTGTGTGGGATAAACGAACGCTGCTACTGCTGGACAAATATAGTAAGTAAATATTGTATTTTATGTATGGACTGGAAATTCACCGTCTCTGTTTGATTGGTCGTGTTTGTCATTGACATCTCTACATGCGAATGCCAGGGGAAATCTGTCCTCCCAATCTAGGTGAATAAAGAGCAAAATATATTATGAATCTCAAATGTGTGGCTTCTAAATATAATGGATTTTCATTTCATTCTTATTGTGACTGAAAACGTCTTGCACAAGGGCCTGCACCCCAGACAGTTTAGTGATTATTATAACCCAAGAGCCAGTTGGTTGGTTGATTCATTTATTTAGATGGCCAGTGGTTGAAGATTGTGTATTTTAGAGTTGTTTTAGTCCTCGTCATTGTGTTAGTTTGGGTATGCATGGCAAGAATCATTGTTGATAACAGCAAATGCACAAATCTACAGAACTATTTGTGCTTTTTATACTTTGGATTATTTCTTCTATAACCCTGGAATTTAATGTATTTATCAGCTCTGGACCCGACTTGCGGCCAAGGGAGTATCATTTAACCATAGTTTTTAGAGACAATGGTAAGCTAGTTGGTAGCTGAGTTGAGCAAAGTGCCAAAATTAAACAAAACGACGTACCAAGCGTATGGCAAACACGTCTTCTGCTTCGTATATTTCTTCTCGGTTGGTTTATCAAACTTAGATAAATCAGCATAGCACACACAGCAGGCAGGAGCTCCATTTGCTGTGCCAATTTGCATACATTTCTTAGGGGAAAATCTTCACTTGCACTTCCCTCATTGAGCAGACGTTACTGTGAAAGGAACTCATCGCAAGTGTTCTCAGAGCAAGTGTGAGGAACGGGACTGTTAAGCCTGGTTAAATGAAGGGGAAAAGTATTGTTGAAATAGTTCAATTCTGGCCCGTTACCCGCTGAGTGTGTTCAGAATGTAGATCTGAATGATTATTTCTTGTTTTCCATACATGTATACACTGTACTGAAATACCAAAGCACAGGTCTGTAGAAGGTGGCAATAGGTCCTTTAAAATTACCCCCGCCTCGGCACCACCAGCTTTATTCATTCCATTTGGATAAAATAGTTTCATTCTACGACCTTGTTGTGATGCCACCAAAATGTAGGAAACAATCTGGGTGAACAAGAGAAAATAAATGCAGGTTTGCTGGTGATCCACGCCACACCTTGCACCTCAGAGCAAGTGTGTAACGTTTGATTTGAATCGACCAATATACCCTGCGGTGGTTCAGATTGACCAAAATGAACAAAGGGAAAACATGAATTAAGGATCTATACGCCTCAAAATAACATTGCGATATTTTACCACAACATTCATGAAGAAAATAACCAATCTTACAAAACAACATATTGGAACAACAGCTCAATTTGTTGTCCTTTTATAGCAATAACAACAGCAGAATGTTATATATGGATATTACAAAATTTCATAATGCTTTACAGTGATATAGTCGTATTTTCTGCACTTCCACAGGAAACGCAGAGTGTAAACAGTAAACAATCCCGCAGAGCTGAATAAATAAAGACGACGTGCACAGTCCTTTTAAACAGGGCCCGTTTTCCTTCTTCTCCTGAACAACTGACTCAACCGCCGGCGAGCGGAGCTTTTCTCGAACGGCAGCATCTGTTGGCTTCACAGATAAAAAATTCATCAGACACAGAGCTGAAAACGCAAAGTCCCGAGGCAGTGTGTGCAACCAAGGACACAGTGTTCACGAGGAACAGATGCAAGGCTCCACAGACTCCTCTTCATCTACTGTGCATTATGTGAGGCCCAGCGAGTCTGTGGCTGACTGCCATCTACGGAGCTGCACCACGGATCAAGTGGGACTGGATTTAGACTGCCAGTGTCGGATCCACTCACAGGTGCCTAACTATATTATCATTAATGTGACGCATGTTTTAAAAGGTTTATTTTAGAGTAAAAGACAAGGAGCCCAGTAAATTTAATTCTACACTGAAATCCCATTGCCTCATTTATCATCTGCTTTTGTTAAAGGTACATTATGTAACTTTTTATGTGGAAAAAAAAGTTGATATTTGTGCGTATTTGACCTTGTAGTGACCCAGCGGCTGTATGAGTGGTCAACATGGCGCCTTTACTTTCCATCACAGTGGTCTCTGGGACGCTCCAGGATCAATTGTTTGGAAGGTTTTCACTGCTGACGGACCCTCTCACTAGAAAACCTACAAAACAGTAGATCCTGGAGTGTCCTAGAGACCACTGTGATGGAAAGTAAAGGCGCCATGCTGACCACTCATACAGCCGCTGGGTCACTACAAGGTAAAACACGCACAGATATCGACTTTTTTTTTCCGCCTAAAAAGTTGCGTAATGCACCTTTAAGTTTGATCAGATTTATTAGCGGTTTAAAAACATGCTTTCATAAACGGACAGACAGTTTACTTTAGAGTACTTAGAAAGATGTAAAATAGATCTGCAGCAGTGGGTCTCAAACTGTTTGAGACCCATCATCTGCGACTTTATTCATTTATGTTAGAGATCATTTCATTAACCTCATAACCCCCGTACATTTTCTCCAGTTCGGCTTTACCCAAATCAAAAGGCTTCTGGACTGGAGAGCAACAGTGTAACACCTCATTTGAAAGCTAAGGCCTACAAAAGGTATCCTAACCTTTTCGTCGCGTTGTTGTCCCGTTTTTGTCACATTTAAGAAGCGCGGTTGCTTTTTCGTTGCTCTTTTGTCACATTTTTGTAGCGTTTTCATCATTTTCATTTTCTTTCTTTAAGGAGGTGGTACTTGGAAGGTCAAATGCTTAATAAGGTAATACTTGGCGTGAAAAGTTTGATCTATGCTATTAGATCAAAGGTTATCAAACCTTTCACACGAGTGTCACCTTATTCTATAATGCCATTATGCTATATGGGTCTATTTGATGGAGATGTGTGGCTATGACACTGCTTTCCTGTTTTATGTTTTTTTTATGTTTTATGAATGAATGTTTGACAGTGCACTTTGAGCTACTTGCACCTTTTTCCAATGTGGTTGTATACTGCAAATGGGTACCCCAAAGCTCGTCTACAAAACGAGAACACTGTTTATTTCCTAAAATGTACTACTTTAACTCAGTATTTAGCCGAAACTCGTTGCTATATGTTACTTTTTTATATAATTTTAGCTGTAAAATATTAACAAATTCCTTTGAATAGAGCAAATCATTATAATTAGGGCCCCCCCGAGAGATTTTTGGATCAATCAAGTGGGCCACAATGTCCTGGACTTTGGGAATGGCTGGCCCAAGCATTAAAGTGAACATATTTGTTGAGGTAAATAAAAACAGTCGAGACATCACCCTACTGCCTGTTTTATGTGGCGGTGAGTCACCTCAGGACCTGACTGTCGAAGTCTGTAGCAAACATTGCCTGACATGGGTAACACTGCCCCCCATTGGATACAATCAAGAACCTCACCTCTTTGTGGAATCTACTCTTCTCACAGAGCCAAACTTGAATCGCCAGTAGCTCTTTGATTTGTTTAACGTGTCACTCCGGCACTGCTGGAAACACACAGAGGAGATCAAGCTTTCACAAACACAAAGCGCAACACGAGCGTCACAGAGAGCTTTCATTCAATCTCACTGAAATGGCGGGACGGCTCAGATTTATTTGCATGAGGGTTCATTGACGGTTCAAAGATCAAGTTTTTCTCTTCTAGCAATATGAGACACTTTGATACAAGTTCCACTATTACCTGATTTTCCTGATCCTCCTGATCCTCCTCAGCGGTTTCCAGCAGGTCGCGAGAGCTCAAATTGTGGTCTTTGAAATCAAGTTTCCTTTGACCTGCAACACGCCCGCGCACACCATGATTCACAAAACTTCACAACAAGTCACACATGTAGCCGAGCATTTCAGACTCACGCAAATGCAGCGATGCCAGATTGGTTTCTGAGGCTGACCGTTGCCTGAAGTGGCCGTAGGGTTTCTCTCTTCTCTCCAGACGCACACTAGATGAGGTCTCCCTTTGTATTTTCTCCAGCAATGGAGACGTGGGCACTTCTTTTTCAACAGCTGCAGCTCGACACGTGCCTGTATCCTAAAGGAGTTGGGAGATGAGAATGACATTGACGTTATGAAGCAACCCCTAAGGCATATACCGAGAAGTTTACTTGTTAATAATATGTTTATAACACAGAGGAGATTGGCACATTAGTCATTGGGTATGTGTGCTCACCTGTTCCTGTTCTATGGCTTCAGTTTGCGTGCTGAGGTGCAGCTGCTCTCTGGCGTATTCTTCCAGCATTTGACAAACCTGCTCCAGATACTGCAGGCCTGGACTTAGCTCGGACTTTCTTGCTCCCAAAAACACCTGTGAACAAGTTACAATACAGTCAGGAACTGGAATAAAAATTAACATAACAGAATTGATCAACTTTTATCACGATCTAACGAGTGCTACGATCTATAGCACCACTATTTTCAAGTTATTGGAAGTCAGATTTTTTTATTGTCATGGCACATTGACTGAATACACATATCTGTCATGGTTCGCGTTCCGTTCCCGCTTGGTTTTGTAGTGTTCTTGTTCCAGTGTCTGTTCATGTTCGTTGTGTTTTACTTCGACATGTCTGTTCTGTCCTTGTGGTTTTGCTTTGCTTCCCTTGTGTTAATTGTCTGCCCCGCGCTAATGTCTTTCACCCGTTCCCTGATCCTAGTGTACAGGTGAAACTCTGAAAAATTAGAATATCGTGAAAAGGTTCATTTATTTCTGTAATACAACCTAAAATGTGAAACTATGATATAGACTCGTGACATGCAAAGTGCCGTTGTTTTAATTTTGATTTTCAAAATATAAACATTTTCTGAGATGTTTTATTTGGGTTCTTTACAAGTTGTGAGCCATAAATATCAACAATTCTAACACATAAAGGCTTGATATATCTCACTTTGCATAATGATTTTGGCTCACAGCTTGTAAAAAACACACATTCAAAATCTCAGAAAATTTGAATATTGTGAAAAGGGACTATATTGTCGGCTCAAAGTGTCTCCTTTCATCAGCAAATGAATCCAAAACACCTGCAAAGGATCCCTGAGACTTTAAATGGTCTCTCAGTGGTTCAGTAGAATTCACCATCATAGGGAAGACTGCTGACCTGACAGTTGTGCAGAAAACCATCATTGACACCCTCCATAAGGAGGGAAAGCCTCAAAAGGTAATAGCAAAAGAAGTTGGATGTTCTCAAAGTGCTGTATCAAAGCACATCAATAGGGTGGAAGGGAAAAGTGCTGAAGAAAAAGGTGCCCAAGCCGCAGGGATGACCGCGGTCTGGAGGGGATTGTCAGGAAAAGGCCATTCAAAAGTGTGTGGGACCTTCACAAGGAGTGGACTGAGGCTGGAGTCTGTGCATCAAGAGCCACCACACACAGACGGGTCGTATTCCTCTGGTTGAAGCATCCAGGTCTTCCATAACACCTCAGCAGTGCCACAGGCTGATAGCATCCATGCTAAAAGGGACCCAAACCAAGTACTAAGTACTTATGCATGATTATAGTTTTCAGAGGGCCGACATTTCTCTGTTTAAAATCTTTTAAAACATTTTTATTTCATGTAATATTCTAATCTTCCAAATTTTGAATTTGGGGTTTTTACAAGCTGTAAGTCATAATAATCCAAATTAAAACAAACAATGGCTTGACATTTTCCGAGTTTCACCTGTTTTTCCCTCGTCTTTGTCGGTTCATTGTCAGCGTCAGCCCTGGTGCCTTTGAATTTTGTTTCACCATTTTGTCATCTCTAAATTTTGTTATTTCAGATTTCGTCAGTCATTACAGACCAGTTTTTGTTGCAGTCCTGCGTTTTGGATTTTATTTTCCTTGCTCCACCGCAAACCATGACAATATGAAGTTGTGTTTTGTTTGTTTTGTTTGTTCAAGTTGTTTTTCTTTCGAACACTGTGGTAAGAAATTTGCAAACCCGCACGACTTAACCTACAATAGATATCTTCAGGTAGTGAGTTTATAGCTCTAAATGTTGAATTTTTTAACAGTATAGTATGATCTAATTTTGCACAATTTCAACGGTCCATCATAAAATATTTACAGCAGTGATTTATTTTTCTTGGTCCTGGCGTCTTTACCTTATGAAGAAAGAGATGCTGGTTACGCCCATGCACTAAACCAACAGGTATTTAATTGCTAGTTTTGCATTTAATCCAGTTGTTTCAATGCATGACGTGAATTGGCATAATAAATCTTGACATGACTCCAAGGCAGAAAGAGCTTATCACTTTGCTTTTTTAACAATATTGACCAAAACCTTAAGATATTGCTGAGATTTCACTGTCATAACGACATATGGCACTTGTGTCTTTCTCGTTGAGACAATAGAAAACACTAGAGTTGTCTTTAGGGCGTATTTCCCCCGGGCCGACTGGTTTGTGACACTGCAGACACCCTCGTGAGCATGAAAGACATGCCTGGCCTAATTTGAGTGTGACACTGCTTTACCTGTATGTAGCAACCCTTTAACTACAGTTAAAGTAGAGGCCTATGTGCACTCCGGATGACTTTCTTGAAGACTGCCCTTTTAAGTTTATAGTCTGACCCGTGCAAGACCGTACATGCTTGACATTTATGTAACAACCGCTGAAACAGTCAGTCATGAGATAAAGCAAAGACTACTAATGTCAGGCAATGTTTGGAAATTGGGAGGTCGTTGTTGACCGTATATATGTGGGCTATTTGGCATATATAACCTGCTCATTTTTCTTTGTAGTTCTCAAAATTTCATATTAAAAAAATACAAATAATTATATATATATATATATATATATACATACATACATACATATATATATATATATATATATATATACAGCCGTTATCAGTTAAGAAATGCAATAAAACAAATCTATATTTCACAAAATCAATACGTGGACAGGACATGACTAGCTCATACAAAGGGAAATCCTTTGTATGAGTACAGTACTGTAAAACCTACCTTGTGTTGTCTTTGGTAAAGTTGCTATTTTGTGCTACCCTTCCTGGAACCGCCACCTTAATGATCCTGGGGGCTGTTGTCCCTGGTAGGGTCTCATCATTGTCCCATCAGACAAAGTTGAGAAGCCCCTTATGAGAGACCAACATGCCTGTTTTGAATCATGAGGCTGTCCTTCCGTGGACCCACCACCTGCAGGAGGAGCCATTGGGGCTGGTGCAATGGGATTTGGGCAGCTCCAACAGCTGCCCCCACGACCCAGCAACGGGAAAGTGGAAGAAAATGGATGGATGGATATTTTGTGCTAAACTATTTTGTATGGAAAAAATAGTAGATTCTTTAAATCAGTGGTGCTCAACTGGAATGGTGTCGGGACCCACAATCACCTTGGGACGATGAGCGCAACCCAAATATGAGATTGTAAAAGAAAGATCTTTTCCTCAAAAATTGTTGTCGAACTAGCATTAATAAGCCAAAAAAATGATTAAAAAAAAACTCCCAATAACATTCATTCTAACAGACTAAAGTAGTGATTGTATTATTTTTCTGTGCATAAATAAGAGACATGTTTTCTGGGAAAGGCTCGAGACAGTGGAGAACCACTCCAAATAACTTTAACATGAAAACCCCAAATGTAGTCACATTCGGGAAAAATGCAGTTTTTCTGGGTTTCGGAAATGTGATCTGTTTGTTTATTACCGTGTCCAGACATACTGAGACATTTTGAAAAACTACCACAATTATCAGCTGTCATACAAAGCGAGGAAAGTGCATTGTTTTCTACACTTCATTTAGTCTCACCTCTGGTATGGTGTCTGATGTCTGTCTGTCGTAAATAGCTGACTGAGGTCGCCTCGGTTCTTCTGACATCTGTCGCACCAACAGAGATGGAGACTTCCTAAGCGCAAAGCTGGCTGATCTTTGACCTCGTACCAGATCAGATGTGTGTCTTTTGGGCAGCAGACATGACAGGGGCCTCCTCATGACCACCTCATCCACTGTGGCTCCCTGCCTCTTCTCCTTTATTGATTCAATCCTCGACAGTGCTTGTTCTACCTTTGTTCTGTTGGGCATTAGGTAAGGCGAAGAAGAAGATGAAGATGATGGAGCTGGCAATGACAGGACAGGAGACCGGGACATTGGAGTGTCTCGTCTGTCCTGTGTGAATGTATCCAAATCCGCCAACACAGACGTGGTGGGGAATGAAATGTCCGAGCTGGCAGTCTCCACTCCTGAGTCCACTGATTCCGAGCGGACATTCGTCTCCACAGCCGAGGCAGGCGACGGTGGGTCATCCTCAGCGGGCTCAGACCGGTCCCGATGCGGGGTCCCCTCGGTCACCCAGGCCTCCATAAGATTTCCAAAACTCCGGTACAGATTCATGTCTTCCAACTACATCCGAGTCGTTCACAGAGCAGCCGAAGAATGAAGCACGTTGGGACGGCCCACACAGGCCACAGAGGTGAGCCAGTGATGTAGAATTCTTTGGTCCGCCTCCTTTGGTTTACCACACCTTCAGATCAGCATTTGTCCTGTCAGATGGCTCCCTGCTGCAAGCTGAGACCCGCTCAGTCCTGCCACTATTTCTGAGAAAAGCACTGACTCAGCTACAATGCTATTTGACAACTCGAATTTATCCAGCAGCACCGCCCAGCATAAATCCAAAACATGTAATTAAAACAAGCTGTAATAGTGACTCATATTGTACTGTTGTCTTAGATATGGATAATAAAATACAGCTCTAATGGTAATCTGTTTTTGTTCCAGCAAAGGCATCCATGGCTTAGGTTAGGTTCAGTTCAGTTGAAACTAACTTTAAAAGTATCTCCCCTTTTAACAGTCAACGGTGAAACTGTTAACGTTATCGAGAAATCTCTTTCTTTTCTCATCACATAACCTATGGGCAGTGCTTTATTAGTAAATCAGTAGTAACTGGAGCACGTGATGGGTTAAGGGAACAAGCCAAAAAGTTGCCGGCCCACTCCCTTTTGAAGGCTGTAAGGCTATATTGTCGCAATTTATTTATGTTTTAAGTCGGTGGTAAAAAAAAAAAAAGTGCACAGTCAATCGCAAACAATTGAACAAAAGTCACTGTGTTAATAGTTGCAAGTTTTTATGTAGCCTAATCAATTCAATTCATCTTTTTTATTTGAGCATCTGAGTTCCACACAGTTCTACGTATATACAAAGTTCAGCACAGTAATCAAAGCCAAAGAGGTACAGCCGTAGGTAAATAAGTTAACAATTAAATAACTAGCGTGGATATGATGCTCAAAATGGAAAAAAATTAAACTTAAAGCTGCACTACCTGAATCAAACCGCTTAAGTCGTAGCTGAGGATTTAACTCTCAGCTGTTGCCTAAACTCATTTCTAGCTCTCACAGACCTTCTCACCTGAGTTGAATAGAAGCTGGTCTCAGCCGGAGTTCAAAGTGAGACAGAGTTGAGACGTGAACAGGGCAGACCGCCAATGCTAACGCTGTGCTAGTTTAGCCTCTTACTTCCTTGTTCGCGCTACATTACTACAACAGCACACATGGTCTGTTTTTCTTTGACAAAATGTCAGGTTTACAACATAGATCTGGTGCCAAAAGAAGTTTGCTCTAGAAAATAATTTGATTACCACAGCTTTAAAAAATAAATCACACATCAAATGGCAATTGCAAAAATTGTACAGGCCTATAAGTGAACAGTGAGTTATATCTCTTTGGTCAGTGGGGCAGATCAGGAGGATGTAGTATGAGAGAGCAATAGAGGAATGTCTAGAATGCCTTTGGGCTGATACAATCTGCGTTCCCAGGTGAACGACGACAGCTCAGCTCAGTGAACGCAGCGCGAGCCTTAGTCACGTTCAGGGAAAAACAAAAGCGTTATTTTGAAGCCGGCCACAGTCTGCTGCTCAAAGAGACTGTACGCTACAGTGACCTGCAGATCTACCGCTCTTTGTTCTGTACCGACCTGTAACTGATGTTTCTGATGAAATGTTATGAAAGTGTTCTTTTGCAGTGTAAAATATGTTTTTTTTATTAATTACTTTATTATTGCACCTAATTCTTAAACAGCTTCACATAACCTCATCCTTTCCTTCCTTAACTGCAGTTATTAGGCCAATATTAAAGCAATATTGCAATTTTGTATACGTACAAAAGTTAATATTTGACCTTTCAGTGACCAAGTGCCTGAATAGGCGGTTAGCATGGCACCATTAGCCTCTGTTCCACATAGCGCAGATCGTCCGCGCACGTTACGACTCTACCCTGCACACCTTTCTGTTTCCACCACACACACACACACAGTTGTTGTGTGCGGCGGCCCCACGAGGAGCACGCCGTACAGATCGTCATTAAAGTTTAGTAAGCCGCGATGAGAACAAATGTGGACAAATGTTGCCTTCTGGTGGGGTTTATGGAAACATTCAGAGGTGCTAAGGCTAATAAAAATTAAAAATAAAAAAAACACTAAAACACAAGCTACGAAGGTAAGCAACTTGCAAAAGTTATGCTAACACCGGCTAAAGTTGCGCTAACAGTGGCTAAATGCTAATATCGGCAAAATCCCCTTTTAGAACAGCGGTATGATGTGAAATATTACATCTGTTTGACCTGCGTGTCAATAGTGAGGGCTGTGCACTCTCACGTTGCCAATCAGAGGCCAGTGTCTGTTCACGTCACATCAGACACGTGTTAGCGCCCTGGCCACAGCCACAGGTGGGTCCCTGGTCAGACCGGTTTGGCACTGGCCTTTGTTATGGAAAAGCTCGCTTAACCATCCTGTCCATCCTGGTGACCTAATTGCCGCTCCAGGACCAATTTCATTGAACGTTTTTTAGGATTTCTGGTAGGTTTTCTGAATGGAGTGTATACGTAACTATGGACACAGATCCATCAGCAATGAAAACCTACTAGAAACCCTAAATAACAATAGGTCCTGGTGTATCCTAGAGGCATCCGAAATGGAAAGGTGCCATGCTAACCACCCCTACAGCCGCTGAGCCACTGAAATAAGGTCAGATACACATTAATTAATGTTAATTAAAGTTAATTATCGTCTGTGTAAGTTCTCAGTCGTACAGGAGTTGTACGTTAATTAACGTTAACTTCCTCCCCCCCATAACAAGTTGCATAATGCACCTTTAATCTAATCTTCCAATGGGCCAAACAAGCAGAACACATTGGAACATACTGTAAGACATTTTTACCTGTAATTATCCATCATTGGGCATCAAAGTAGACTGATATAAATGAATAATGATAATACAACGTCTTAATAAGATAGAGGAAGTTGGTAACAGGTTAATAACCAACAGTGACTAAAACCTGATGCTCTGCTTGTGTACAAGTCTTTTCATGGTTTAGCACCAAAGTACATCTCTGACATGTTATGTGAGACAGGCCTCAACTCTGACAATGTTCAAATCCAGGCTGAAAACAGCTCTTTTTACCCGAGCATATGAAAACTGAAAGTATTTTATCTGCACTCTTGCCTTTTACTGTAATTGATTAATTTTTATGTTGATGTTTAATTGTTTGATTTAATCTATTTTCTTGTAATTTTCAATTGCCTTGTGTATGACTTGTGCTCTATAAACTTGCCTTGCCTTGCCTTTTGATCACTTCCTTGGTTCATATTTATGAACCCGGACGTTCTTTATGAACCGGGATTATTATGATTATGATAATAATCATAATAATAATAATCATAATAATAATTGACCATAGTTAATAATAATTGGCCATTGTGGCGTAGGTATACATACAGTATAATCAGAATTATTCTATTTTGTTGAATCTACACCGAATTTCTATGGGGTATTTTTTTTTAATTGCTTTTCGATGGCTATTGTATTAAAGGTGGGGTAGGGGGCCTCCCTTGAGGTGCCTTCATCTTCTGGCCTGTTTGCCCCTGAGAAAGACCATGCCTGTGTGAGCCACTATTATGGTGACCGAAACACCCCTTGGTGTGTATTTTAGTCTGCTAGTCTACACATGTTTTCCCTGTGGCAACACTGCGGCTTGAATTTTGTCTTGGGGAACACTGAAGTCTATTTAACTTGAAACCCTAAAGCAGGGGTAGACAAGTTTATTTGGTGGAGGGCCAATTTTCTTGATCCCCAAAAGACCAAGGGTCAGACCCTCTAATTGCTGGCCGATGTAAAGCATCACTTACAAATGCCAGTGTTGTTCATCGTTTAGGGCCTAAATGGGTGTTTTGCTCAGAAATGGAAAGGAATTGTATGTCTTGGGGACTGCAGATGGAAATTAGCTCCAAGAGCTAAAGTCTGGTACAAAGCATCTTTTCATATGCTGATTAATGCTCCTGTACATGTCCCTGTCAAATAAATAAATATTAAATATATTAATTTACAGTATTTTTCATATTTCTATAGTACTTCAAAAGGCATTTACGTCGCCTACCCCCATTCCTACGCCTGACCTAAAGCTTTCACCTGAAAATAACCTGGAATGTCCTTAAGTGTGGCTTAATTGGGCTTGTGTTGCCGCTGCGTTTGTAAAGAGCAATCTGATCCAGTGACCGATCAGCTCCCAGTTGACTAGCAGACAACACGGTGAGAGTGAGCTTTATGTTACAGCAATGGCCTAACCCCCTGCACGTCTCCGGGAGGTAAAACCCAGCAGCAGGAGCACCGGTGTCCACAGTCAAAGGGTCAGGCGTCGTGCAGAAAGTTACGTTTCGATGCCGTTTGTTTGTGTTTGAATGTGTAGCAACGGGAGGCGCACTGCGGAGCGCTCGACATGGACACCACCTACCCTCCAAAGTTCAGCAAAGTCCTTCTCACTCCGGACCCCCACTACATCCCGGGGTAAGTGCACTCCACGGACGCGCAGAATGACCGAAAAAACAACAAAAAACAACATACTGCTTAGTGTGTGAACCTCAGTGTGATCTCGCCGCGGTATTATTTGCGTCAGACTAACGTTGATTGTGGTCTGAAACATAGCAGTGAATGGTAGTTAAAAATGTCAGATCACATCCATATATTATTTCTTTTCCAGACGAGGAGAAAGTTAAGCTGCCACTGCAACACCTTTTTCTACCCTTTTCATATTAAAGGTGCATTGTGCAACTTTTGATGGAAAAAAAAAAAGTTTATGAACGCATTCAGTGGGTGAATAGGGCTCTGCAGGACCAATTGTTTATTAGGGTTGCTGGTTACGTTAAGGTGGATGGATCTGTGTCCATTGTTACATACACATTCCAACCACAAAACCTACCAGAAACCCTAAAAAAAAAAAAAACTGAAATACAACTTGGTGTGAAAAGCTTGAGAACCACTGATCTGTATAAACCAAGGAGGCTACTTCAGCAAGTGAGTCTAATAAGTTAGACAGAAAGGTGAAAAGATGAAAACCACAAGCTAGGCCGACTTTGATAGGCATATACCAATGATACATTTTGTCAAATTATGAAATCCAATTTTTGCTAAAACATAGTTAACACGATTATATTTAAGATTTTGCTAAAGATTGTGCCCAGATTTCTTCAGTTTGGCAATTTTTGTGATTTATAGTTTCACTTCCTTATTGGACGTGACATAGAAGAAGGAAACAATTTTAAACTGTTGCCGTGCAACCATGTTGCATAGCAGGTTGACTCACAATGAGTGAGTCAACCTGCTATGCAATGTTATGTTATGTCTATGTCGCTTCCTGTCAGTAGCTTAAAAATTCAAATAAAAAGAACTTTTCTGCCCAACATTTCTTCATCAAAATTGCTGCTTTACTGAAATAAAAATGATAATTATGTAACTGATGAACTTGCAACAGTTATCCATCAAAAGCATTTAAACCTGTCATGTGCACTTTAATGTTGGTTTGTTTGTTTTTTCTTTTATTAATGAAAAATAATGTAGAATTGGAAGGCAAAGACGTTTAAGTTACTGTTTATAATTTATAATTTAAAAAACACACCCGTCCTGACTCCTGTTTCTTGCTCATTGCAGTTATGGATTTAAAACCTATAAAGGATATGTCTTTCATAACCTTGTGTTTTGCTGTTGCTGAGTCACACTTCTATGGCTCAGGTATGGAGGATACTGTCCACAGCTGAAGTTCCAAATTGGGAAGTCGTATGGCCAGCTGACGTCCGAGCTGCTCTCCAGTCCTGAGGTGAACCACTCCACGCGCCTCATGCTCTCCGGGGTGTCCCGCTCCAAAGAGGCTGCCAGCTCCGGGATCGGCAGGAGCATTTCAGACGGTCACGTCAGGAAGATGATTCCAGGATACACAGGTACGTAGATAAATATTACATGCCTGCACACTGAGGTAATAAGAACAACAAAAGTGAGCTGGCTAACCTGTGTGTGAACTGCACGTGCTCCACTCAGCGTATTCATTATTAAGCATGTCTGCGTGAGTTGGAAAATGGGTGAATTTTTTTGACTCTGTAAATGTAGAAAGTCAAAGCAAAAGGGCAACTATGCTTTATTTGTGTATAATTGTATTTTTATAACTTTGGATAATTTGCACCCAGTATTCAAAGATAGTGGATGAAAGTTTGATTGTTAGATTTTTTTTATATATTTCTTGAACATGACCTATTTGTGTCTCCATTAATAATCAAATGAAATATTGGTTTTACTGATCACAACTGTAATTCTTAATTCATTCGCAATCACAAAAAGTTGAAGTTGTTTATCTTTACATTTTTGGGGGGTTTGTTTCTCAAGACGATAATTCAATCAGGAAACAGAGGGATCCCCACACTGAGTTGTCAGATTTGGCTAAAACTAGTTTGGAAATTAACAGGGACTCTCTCCTACTTACCTAATCCTGATTTAAATTGAGTAAACTTGTGTGTGTAGCCTCATATGGAGTTCAAAGCACCTTTCCATTTTCTAAATAGTCATAAACAGCGTCAACTGTTGGACTTGTTATGTTTACGTGTGTTACCCTGTTCATGTTTTGTTCCTGTTTAGGTTTCATTCCAAAAAGTCAGAGCCACTTTGCCTGCAGCTATGGAGAAGTGTGCCATAAAGCTTTCACTGACTTCTACCTGGAGCAGCAGAAGAAATGCCAGCAGAAGTCACCCAGACTGCCTATTATCTCTGAGTACTCCGGACATGCGTTTGAAGTAATGTCTCATGTGCTTTCTACTGCTTATACCCATGTGATACGGGTCACTCGTTTAATTATCCATGCCATAGTGTCAGTTCACTGTAAGATAATACAGGCGCAAAGCAAGACCAGTCACCTTCCCAACACACACAGTTCAGATTGACATCATGACAATTAAGATTCAAAACATTTACTATGAGTAAATTTACTGTTGAGCTACCTTTTAATTTGATCATACAGCTTTTTCCTCTGAACCCTTGTTGTGCCTTAGAATCATGGACCATCGCCTCCACTGACAGCAGTGAACACTGTGATCACCTACAAGCCCAAAGCGCCCTTCACCCCCATGGGCAGACCATATTCGATGGATGATAATAACCCACACAAGTATTTTATTTCAGGTAAGGACAAGTGAAGGGTCTACAGTGACCCTAAGTCCCCAGGACATACGGCTCCTGTGAGCAGAGGAAATAAACATAGTATATTATATGATAATAAAATACTGTCAAACTTATTTTTAAAGTTGTAACATTTGCTGACTTGATGTGTCTGTATAGGTTTCACAGGACATGTGCCAAAGGCCCGCTTTCTCATTGGAAATGGCTACCCCACCACTACAAAGAAGGCTCTGATACAGTTTGGAAAACAGCAGCGCAATGAACCCATACATCTGCAAACAGTCGAAAGACTGAATAGCTCTACACCTCCCACCCCCTACCACCCAAACAGGGCAGTGCTGCCTTCCTTCACAGGGCATATCCCAGGTCAGTGCCAAAGGCATTACACAGGTTATGAACCATAAATTAACACATACAGTATAACAGTTCTGTCTCTGTTTGCTGATGTATAGGATACAGATTCATGTATGGACAAACATTTGGTCAGCTATCCCAGAAAGCACTGGAAAAGAGTGGCAACAAACGTGTTGCGTGGACAGAGTAATGATGGCAAAACCAAATTGTATGCAATAAAGAACATAAAAAAATAATCTAGGTCAACTCTCACAGGTAATGTCTGTGTAAGTTCTCAGTCGTACAGGAGTTATCCATCTTCAATGAAGGTACCTGAGTCATCCTCTGTACTCAGTAGTTGAAGTCTTCAAACTACTTCTCAGTAGTTGAAATTACCTGTCTTCTCACAGGTAATTTAAAACCAAAAGGCTTGTGGGATTTGAACAAAAAACTTCTGGACTCTTCGAGCACGATATTAAATATGTTTTATTTTAATTTTAGGATTGATTGTCACCTGGCAAAATAAGACGCTTGCATAAAAATACAACGTGTGTTTCCATATTATTTCCAACACTGAAATTCCTGAAGCAGCCACTAGATGGCGGTTTATTATGAACTTTAACATGTCACTGGAAGACGAACCTTGCACACTTCAGAGTTACTGCTACAATGTCCAAAACCTTGAATGGTGAGACAGTTGGAAGTAATAAAGATTGTAGCACCTCATGTTTTTTTTTATAATGCAGGCCATGCAACCATGGTTAAATCAAGCAGAACATTGAAAACAATATACAGAAAAGGACTGCACATGGCTGTGTTTAGTAACATATGACACTGTATTCTAATCTAGGATTAACATGACCATGTTGAGAAAAATGAAAAACATCAGTCACAGGAAACAGAGTTTTACCAAAGATACTTACAATAAAGAGATATTCATGACAAAAACAATGTGTTTTCTTTGCCCTTGCAAAAGTCTATTTTGTACAATTGTAAGTGGTACACTACAAAGTTATGACTATTATTATTATGACTGCTGGAGTCTGCTAGTGCAAAAACAGATTCAAATTGTACTTTTATCAAATCGTATTTGTCTAAAATACTCAATAGATAAATACAATGTATCTATTACCTAAAATATCAATTAGCATACTTCCTATTGATTATGATTACACAATAACTTTAATATTTGTGCGATTGAGCGCTCTGTATTAAGAGATTGTTGTATCATTTAAAAAAAAGGTGTTCTCTCTCACAATTCCTATTCATTTGTATGGCTCACTGACACTCCAAGCCTCATGGACATGAGGGACTGAGCCAACAGTCCTAACTGCGATGTGTCCAGTTGTAGCCATTCTGATGGTCTCCTGCTGAACCTGCAGACAAAAATACTCTTGATTATGGCATTGTTGAGTAGTTAATTTGTAATTAAATCCTACTGAAACATCACAATACTTCTTACTGTTTGCTTTGTTCTTTAGTATGACTTTGCGAAACCATGACTGTGTTTGTCGAAGGATTTGCCGCTCCAAACAGACTGGCCCAGCGTAGACCACTTTGACACGGGCCTTCATTTAGGATGGAAGTGTCCCTCCGCTCGTCCTGTCTGCTCTCCATACTGATCTGGGACCAGTGATCAGCCTCACCCTGGGTACAGTCCTCACCTTCAGACACACCATCTGTAGGCTCAGATTCTTTTGACCACCACTCAGGAGGATGAGCAGAGAGTTCCTCTTGATGTGGAAAGGTGTGGACATGTATCTGTTGCAAGGTGTTTTGTTGATTGCTATGGGCACTGTGCTCCCTCCTGTCAGCCTGCAAAAGTGGCCAACTGGTGGCTAACAGGCCCGATGAAGGAGCTGGGGGCGAGACCTGGTCTTCGGGGCACTGCTGCTGTCTGTTGCATAAGAGTCTGGGCTCGAGAAGCAAGTTGAGGTCAAATGGCAGCACCGAGAGCGGCTGAAGCAGCAGTAACAGCTCCTGGAAGAGAGGCTGACAGCGTCCCAGCGACATCGACAGGAACCCCCATGAGTGGTAGTGTATCGCCACCACATCTACAGGAGAAGCAGAAAAATATACATTATCTAATCTTTCGAATGAAGTGACAGTACTGTGAAGACAAATAAGAGTAACGATAAAAGATATATATATAGATTAAAAAATCGTACCTTTTTGAGCGTGAAGATGACTAAGCCAGGACTCCAACGATCTGAGGCTACACATGATAATAAAAACAATTACAACAGCAAAGAACATTTGCTCCAAAGCTAAAAAACACTTGGCATTTACATATATTTTACTGCATAATGTGTATTTTGGAGTTCATATATTATTTATTATTTTTCTTTAATTTTTTCCCATTACTTTAAAGTAAAAAACGTCGCCCCCGTAGGCATTGACGCCATTTTTCAGGGGAGTCCTTTCCCAAGAGGAGTACATATTTAAGGAGTACATATTTAAGACTACTACTAAAATACAACTACTAAAATAATGTAACTTTCTGTTGTGAGCTTTTATTCATCTTTTCTGTTTAAGTGGTGTATTTGGTGTGAGCTGTTACTCCTCTTACTTGAGAAGTCCCATGATGAAGGCCCTGAGTTTCATACAGTGGTCTGTGAGCTGTGGATACTGTTCAATTTTGGAGACCAGACGGTTGAGAACTTTGGCGGATGAGCCTGTAACACAGGAAACAAAACGCCAAAATTAACAAAGCCTTAATCGCATGCGACCCTGCTGAACTTGTTCAAAGAGCCAACGCCGCCAGGACCTCCTAAAAGTCACATTGATCACATACCGATCCTGGTGGAGAGCTCCACAACCCTCCAGGAGTGAGTTCGCCTTTGACCGATAATCGGGTCTAGTTTGTGGTCCCGGAGACCGTCCTCCAGAATGTTCTGTATCGATGGACACAAATGTTCAAGAACCAGGCCGGCAATGGTCGGGCTGCAGGAGCTGTTACCCAGTCGCATCTGTATCGCACATTTTAACAGTTAGTAATTGCTCTTTATGTCACAAGATCCTTTATGTATTATTAATGTCTTCTTGAGCTTTTATGGTGTGCCAAGTCCTACCTTTTCCTCTGGGTCTCTGCTGCTGCCAAAATGCACCAGGATCAAATCCACCGCTCTGCTAACAGCCCTCAACAAACCTAAAATATGTGAGCAGGAAATGCACAAGGTTGTAATTAATGCGTCATCATTTCCTTGCCTAAGTACAAAGCACTGAATCCATCCATCCATTTTCTTCCGCTTTATCCGGGGCCGGGTCGCGGGGGCAGCAGTCTCAGCAGAGATGCCCAGACTTCCCGATCCACGCACACCTCTTCCAGCTGTTCTGGGGGGACCCCGAGGCGACACCAGGCCAGCACGGAGACATAGTCCCACCAGCGTGTCCTGGGCCTTCCACGAGGCCTCCTCCCAATAGGACATGCCTGGAACACCTCCCGAGGGAGGCGACCAGGAGGCATCCGATACAGATGCCCTAGCCACCTCAGCTGGCTCCTTTCGACGTGGAGGAGTAGCGGCTCGAATCCGAGCTCCTCCCGGGTAACTGAGCTCCTCACCCGATCTCGAAGGGTGCGCCCAGCCACCCTGCGAAGGAAACTCATTTCGGCCGCTTGTATTCGCGATCTTGTCCTTTCGGTCATTACCCAAATCTCATGACCATAGGTGAGGGTGGGAACGTAGATCGATCGGTAAATCGAGAGTTTTGCCGCTTGGCTCAGCTCCCTCTTCACCACAACAGTCCGATACAGCGACCGCATCACTGCTGACGCCGCACCGATCCGTCTATCGATCTCACGCTCCATCCGTCCCTCACTCGTGAACACGACCCCGAGATACTTGAACTCCTCCACTTGAGGCAAGGACACCCCACCGACCTGAAGCGGGGAAGCCACCTTTTTCCGGTGGAGAACCATGGCCTCAGATTTGGAGGTGCTGATCCTCATCCCGGCCGCTTCACACTCGGCTGCAAACCGCCCCAGTGCGCGCTGGAGGTCCTGATTTGAGGAAGCCAACAGAACAACATCATCTGCAAACAGCAGAGATGAGATTCTGAGGTTCCCAAACCGGACACCCTCCGGCCCCTGGCTGCGCCTAGAAATTCTGTCCATAAAAGTAATGAACAGAACCGGTGACAAAGGGCAGCCCTGGCGGAGCCCAACACGCACCGGGAACAGGTCTGACTTACTGCCGGCAATGCGAACCAAGCTCCTGCTACGGTCATACAGGGAACGGACAGCCCATAGTAGAGGGCCCCGTACCCCATACTCCCGAAGCACCCCCCACAGGGCACCACGAGGGACACGGTCGAACGCTTTCTCCAGGTCCACAAAGCACATGTGGACTGGTTGGGCGAACTCCCACAAACCCTCGAGCACCCGATGAAGGGTATAGAGCTGGTCCAGTGTTCCACGACCAGGACGAAAACCGCATTGTTCCTCCTGAATCCGAGGTTCGACTATTGGCCGGATCTTCCTCTCCAGCACCCTGGAATAGACCTTACCAGGGAGGCTGAGAAGTGTGATCCCTCTGTAATTGGAGCACACTCTCCGATCCCCCTTCTTGAAGAGGGGGACCACCACCCCGGTCTGCCAATCCAGAGGCACTGTCCCCAACCGCCACGCGATGTTGCAGAGACGTGTCAGCCAAGACAGCCCTACAACATCCAGAGACTTAAGGTACCCGGGACGAATCTCATCCACCCCCGGGGCCTTGCCACCGAGGAGCTTTCTAACCACCTCGGTGACTTCAGCCTGGGTGATGGACGAGCCCCCCTCCGGGTCCCCAGCCTCTGCCTCCTCATCGGGAGACGTGACGGTGGGATTGAGGAGATCCTCGAAGTACTCCTTCCACCGCCCGACCACCTCCCCAGTCGAGGTCAGCAGCCCCCCACCCGCACTGTAAACAGTGTTGGTGAAGCACTGCTTCCCCCTCCTGAGGCGCCGGATGGTTTGCCAGAATCTCTTCGAGGCCGACCGATAGTCCTCCTCCATGGCTTCTCCAAACTCCTCCCAGACCCGAGTTTTTGCCTCTGCGACTGCACGAGCTGCAGCACGCTTGGCCTGCCGGTACCTCTCAGCTGCCTCTGGAGTCCCACAAGCCAACAAGGCCAGATAGGACTCCTTCTTCAGCTTGACGGCATCCCTTACTTCCGGGCGCCACCACCGGGTTCGGGGGTTGCCGCCGCGACAGGCACCAGAGACCTTACGGCCACAACTACGAGCAGCCGCATCGACAATGGAGGAGGAGAACATGGTCCACTCGGACTCCATGTCCCCTACCTCCCTCGGAATCTGGGTGAAGCTCTTCCGGAGGTGGGAGTTAAAGACCCTACTGACAGAGGGATCCACCAGACGTTCCCAACAGACCCTCACAACACGTTTGGGCCTGCCAGGTCTGACCGGCTTCTTCCCCTGCCAGCGGATCCAGCTCACCACCAGGTGGTGATCGGTTGACAGCTCAGCCCCTCTCTTCACCCGAGTGTCCGAGACACGCGGCCGGAGATCAGATGACACAACTACAAAGTCGATCATCGACCTCCTGCCTAGGGTGTCCTGGTGCCACGTGCACTTATGGACATCCTTGTGCTCGAACATGGTGTTCGTTATGGACAAACCGTAACTAGCACAGAAGTCCAATAACAGAACACCACTCGGGTTCCGATCGGGGAGGCCGTTCTTCCCCATCACCCCCACCCAGGTCTCACTGTCGTTACCCACGTGGGCGTTGAAGTCCCCCAGTAGAACAATGGAGTCCCCAGCCGGAGCACTATCTAGTACCCCCCCCAGGGACTCCAAGAAGGCCGGGTACTCTGCACCGATGTTGGGCCCGTAGGCCGAGACAACGGTGAGAGACCTGTCCCCGACCCGAAGGCGTAGGGACGCGACCCTCTCGTTCACCGGGGTGAACTCCAACACGTGACGGCTGAGCTGGGGGGCTATGAGCAAACCCACCCCAGCCCGCCGCCTCTCCCCGCGGGCAACTCCAGAAAAATGGAGCGTCCAGCCCCTCTCCAGGAGTTGGGATCCGGAACCCAGGCTGTGCGTGGAGGTGAGCCCGACTATATCTAGCCGGTATCTCTCTACCTCCCGCACAAGCTCAGGCTCCTTCCCCCCCAGCGAAGTGACGTTCCATGTCCCGAACGCCAGAAGCTGCGCACACGGACCAGGTCGTCGAGGCACCTGCCTTCGACTGCCACCCAGTCCTCTCTGCACCCGACCCCTACGGATCCCTCTGCGGGTGGTGGGTCCACAGGAAGGCGGGCCCACGTCGTCCGTTCGGGCTGTGCCCGGCCGAGCCCCGTGGGCAGAGGCCCGACCACCAGACGCTCGCATTCGAGCCCCAACCCCAGGCCTGGCTCCAGGGTGGGGCCCCGGCTGCGCCATACCGGGCGACGTCACGGTCCTTGATAGTATACTGTCCATAGAAGTCTTTGAACTGCTCTTCGTCTGACCCGTCACCTAAGACCTGTTTGCCATGGGAGACCCTACCAGGGGCATAAAGCCCCAGACAACATAGCTCCTCGGATCATTCGGGCACTGAATGCAAATTAAAATGGTTTATTCTGTGAAGCACCTGGTGGATTGAAATAATAAAAAATTCAATACGTTTTCCACAAAACTGGGTCAGGGCAATGAATCATGAAAAAGTATTTTCTCAGTTGATTATCCTAGTGCAGAAATGGAAATGTGCAGAATATCTGAGCTTTCATCTTCCGTGACTTCTTTCCTTCATATCATTCTGACTCATGCAAATGTCACAGTAAATTCTTAATGTGTGTGGATGCTGCCTGCAGTGCTTCACTGCTCTTGCCTAAACCACGACCGATGTATCCCAGAATGGCCTTTTCTATCATTAAACTGGCTGCATATTGTGGTTCTAAAGTGAAATAACAAAGAGACTATTAAATCATTAGGTTTTGCATGTGCTTCATTGCTTCCTCTCATCTTTGCCTGGTCTCATCAGAGTCTTACACACATAGGCTACACAGCAGAGGGCTCAGCCAATCATGAGCCGCGAGAGTTAAAAATAGGTCATGTTTGAGAGGAAGCCCCTTCAGGGGACTGGAGGCTGCAGCACAGTCAGCCTTAACCATGGTTCTTCACAGCTCATAATCACAGACAGAGTCCAGTCACAGATTCAACTGGGTATAATGTGTCTAAAGCAGTCAAAGGACATCTTTAACATCCACGTAATCAAATTGACTGTTATTTGTTACTTGTTTTTTGTTGATGGAAAGAATATCAATAGGCCATGTGTTTGTGCAAAACAAGTGATGCATTTTTCCCAATACCTTAAATAGGCACAGTGGCTAAGTGGTTAGATTCTTGTCTCACAGCAAGTAGGTACCAGGTTCCATCCCCAGAGCGACAGGACATGTGTACTTTGTATTGCAGGCTCCCCCATTAACCAAAACGTGCACAGTAAATTAATCCTCCCAATAGGTGATTGTGACCAGGATCACAATACAAATCAATTAAAAAATGTATTAATATTACAAGAAATATTTAAATTTACTTTTGAATTGTTATTGCAAGTAATTGCTGTGACAATGGCTTGGACATGTATTGGCTTTACAAACAGTGGATCATTATTAATGGGTGAAGTGTCTTGCCCAAGGAGCCAGACAGTCTTCACTGGAGTCGGGATCCAACAGCTGACGTATGAATCAAACTGAGCCCTGTAAATCTCAATCCATCCCCTTTATATATAGTGTACCAGCTTTGAATGATAACAGCGACACATATAGTGCCCTGACCCACTCGTACCTCTCCTCTGAAGATGGCTGATGGACATAGACTCGTAGGACGTATCGGGGGAGAGGCAGAACTCTGCAGGCGGCCTCTCGCTGCACTGACTCTGGGTGTGTCTGCCATTGGCTCCAACAGAGTCCTGCTGTGGATTGAGCCCAGTGGAAGTCCAAGACCTCAGCAGAGACGACAGAGGAGCCACTGAAGACGCTGCTGCTGTCAGAGTGCTGCGGAGAAACCCACTGACCGGTTCAGCGTGATACTGGGGAAGCTTACTGTGGGCTGATACAGAAGAGGGCGGGGTCAGCGACACCAGGTGATCAGTTAAAGGTAAGGTGGGCGGGGTCATGGCGAATACAGAGCTGTTGGAACTACTGCATTTAGAGTCGTTTAATCTGTTGTCTTGTTGCTCGGGACTGAGCTGGATAAGATTGCGGTAGGTGGGAATTTTTACAAGGGTGGCTCTATTTGGGGGTAAACGCACATCTTTGTCCGAGTAAGGGCTGGTTTTATCATACGTGAGTTTTGGCGGTTGTAACATGGAGGGACTAATCCCAGAGCGACTCCATACGTGTCGGAAACAGTCCGGGCTCGGGGTGCAGGTGGAACAGGTGTCCGAGCTGGAGGGGGGCTCCAAGAAGACGGGACACTGGCTGCCCATCGGAGAGAGCTGTAGATTAGTAAAGCACCGGCTCCTCTTGCCCTTAAAAGTGAAGCTGGCCTGGGAACTGACTCCTCTGTTGCTCTTTTGCTGAATGTACTGCTCTAAGAGGCTGCCCAGGGGCTGAGAGTGAGGATTAGGCCTTTCTGTAGGAGCCAGAACAAACGGCTGGATGGGGAGGGAGGTCGGCCGCTGGGCTTTGGTGAAGTGCAGCACAGGAGGTTGCCCTGAGCACACTCCTGTGAGGAGGGACAGCAAGAGTGAGAAATTAAGTGATATCAACTCCTGCTTCATTACATTTCAATAAAGTTCAGAATCAAATATAAATTGATTGTTACCACAGAAATCTGCCATTTAACATTAGCTAAAAAAGAGCTGGCAAACAACTGTTATTAAAATGTAAAATACATTTTAAAATATTGACAAAAGCTCTATAGTTCAATATTTGAGATTGAGGACAACTAAATTCCCTCAATTCTGGAGGGTTTGGCACTTTCACGAGGTGTGGCATTCCACACAGAGTACAGTAGGTAAAGCTAACAAGCTTGAGTTGTGATTGTAGTGAAAAATACACAGCCAAAGCCTTTTATGCCAGCTTTTACAATACACTAAAGGATGAAACTACTTTTACTCCACTACTGGAATAATAGTGGAATAAAAGTGTGGGCTTAATGGGTGACGTTACGGTCTTTTGTTGTTCTAAAGTACAGGTTCTCTTGTTGCCATCTTGTAATGACAGTGATCAGTTCTTACCCTTGTCAGTGGCTCGTGCATCACTGTGATCATGGTCCAAGTGCCCAGATGGTGGTGTAGTCGCTGTGCTTGTACCCTGGCATTTACTGCCTGGTGGGCTGCTCTGGCTGGAGCTCAGCAAACATGCTGCGTGGAGGAGGCTTTGGAGGCTGGTGTGTTTCCTCCTGCAGGGGGTTGTGGAGGTAGAGGCGACAGGGAAATCTACTGTAGAGAGGCACCCCTCCACTGTATGCTCCACTCTGTCCTGTTAACACGCCAGAGTTTCACGCACTGACTCACTTGTACATGGGAATAATCATGCTGTTATTACAACATATTTTTAGACAGTGTTATCTCTGTTCTTAAATAAAACAATAAACATTTGCTTGTAAGCCTATTGTATTTTGGGCTGTTCATTTATGTGTCATTTGTACATGTCATTTTCTAATATGAACTTAGTAAATCCATGTACCTTGTCATGGTATTTTTGCTGATGGTCCTCCGCAGAGGCAGGGCTGCTCTTGCTTAGTCCCTCAGGGAAGCTGGTGGAACTGGCCCAGGCAGGACTGGGTGACTGGGAGGAGAGGTCACATGACACGAGTTTATAGTACTTCTGATTGGTTCCCGTGGGCAGAACGGCCCGGCTTTGGAGACAGGCGTTCAGATCTGAAGCCTCTAGAGAGGAGAGACCTGCAGGCAGAGGCTCCACAAAGCAGAGGTTACAGTTGGAGTCCAGGCTGTGAGGGGACCAGCCCACCTCAGCTCTGTGCTCATGCAGTGGACTATGTGGCACAGGCTGGAGGTTTAGAAACACTGAACCCTCTTCAGGCTCTGAGGTGGGACTGCTAAGGTCCAAAGGAGTAGCAGGATTGTTGCTTCTGTTGTAAATAGAGCAGAAGTTGACCAAGACCCCCTCAGAGCTATTACATGAGGAGTCACTGTTAGAGAACAGCTCCGGAGAGTACTTCTGCAGACTGTGAATACAGCAGGACATGCTGTTTGTAAGTTGAATTTGCCCATTCGCCATGAGTGAAATGCTGGCATCACCCATGTGATAGCATTGACATTTTGCCTGCAGATCGTCCAACTGGCTTGGCTGGTTTGAAATCCATTGTTGGTCAAGCTCAGAACCACATGTAGTTGCGTCATTTCCCCAGTCACTGTCCATATAACAATTTAGGTCTGTTAAATCATTACTTACTGGCCAGTTTGTACTTCCATGCAAAACAAATGAAGAATCTTCATGATATTTGTGCAAATTATCTCCATCACTGTCTTCATCTCCCTCATCTTCATCCCTTTCAGAGTTCGGGAGGAAGGAGTTGTGAGAACGCACACTGGCTTTACCCTGGCAGTTGCTCCTCCTGAGCTGAGTGCTAATGTCCTCTGGGGAGGATGAGGGCTCGTACCTGCCACTGCTGTCACTGGTGCCTTCCTCCTCTGTGCGGTCCTCTGTCAGACTGGCATAGCTGGAGGAATGCCTGTGGACAGCATGAACAGCATGTTCTATGTTGATAGAGTCCCTCTCAGGCAGGGACACCGCTCGGGTCAGTCCCGCTGTGCACAAGCGACTGGGCCTCTTCACGGAGCTGCACAAGGCCTGCACAGGGAGCTGCCACGAGGGGAGCTGCCCCAGAGGGAAATGGTATGCGATCAGTGTGTCTCCCGACTGACGAGACGGCCCAATCATAATGCTAAAAGTTGTTGGATAATCTGGATGCTCTTCATAACTGCAAAAGTGGGTGCTGCAAAAGAAAGTAAAACTGGTTTCAGTTTAAACACTTAAACATTAACCAACATATTGCAGAAGTAAAAATGCGCAAAATTTTGAGCTAAAGGAATGTAAGAATTCAGCTGTCCTACAAGATGGTGCAATCTGTATACAGTACAGCTGCACGATGAGACTGTGCTCTGTTCATTTTAGTCTCTATAATGTATCGTGGGCCACAGCTCAGCCGACCCTCCACAATCCGCCATTTAAACACACCCCCCACCCCACCGAGCCACAACCAACCACTGCTTCACACTTACTCAGCGCCTCTGTAACTAGGGCAGCAGCGCAGCAGACAGGCCCCTAACTATAGAGGGACGAGTCTTTTCTCGCTGGTCTGGGCACAAAATTGAACGGACAGAAATTCCACCACCGCTTTGGGAAGTTTCCGCTTTCTGTCTTCGCGTACCGCAATGTCTCAAGTTAAACCGAAACCCTCCTATCATGCAACCAAATTTGACAATGTGCGATCTGCAATACAAAGTAACACACATGTAAACCTCTCACACTGTGCTTTCTTTTTGATCCAGCTTAATTACAACTTGTAGTGTGGATTGACAGTCATAACCTTACTCTAATTCAAGTTATCGCAATACTGGGACAAGCTTTATGAGCATAGAGTGCCTCAGAGACCACATGCATTTTCTGTCATTGGAGAGCGGTACATACAACTGGTTAAACACATTTTTTCCACCAGAATACATTTAAACGTTCCATTCATTAGCTGTAAATTGCATTAATCTACAGTTAAAATATATTTCTATGCCCTTGTTTCTCGGATCTTCTTATAAAGACAGAGTCTGGTCCTTGAGCAAGAGTCACATTTCTCTGAGCTGCACAAACCTGAGCCCATTTCAAGACACCGGATATATTTATGTAACGTGAAGAGCCTAATCTTCAGTCAAATGTATAATAACATTGGGAAACAAAACTAGAATATCTCTCTGCAGCAGACGCATAAACACAACCTCCCCATAAACCAAGTTACACTCGGGTAATGATAACTGCACCGGTTCCAGTGATTTACTCGGAGTAACGTCAAAGTGAACGCTGCTGTCTGTAATGAGCACCGGTGGCACAGACTCCTAATTCATTTGACTTTATTTAACAGTTCAATAGCTCTACGCTGCAGTAAAGTAGGCCACTTACGCGGACTGTACGGACGGAGAACACAAAAGGGGAGCCCAGTCGCTATGTCTCTTGCATGTTTATAGAACTGGAAGGTTTACAGCCCTGCCATAGTTGGAAGGGAAATGTGGAGCAGATTTTGTCATTTGAACGCCGGAGTGGCAGAATGTTATATCTCGGTGAATGATAAGCTGCATACAGGTTTGCCCTTCATGCTGTATTTTTTTTTGTATGTGTAGGCTCTCAGTCGTCCAGGAATTTTACATCGCAGTAGAGATGTTCAAGTATCAAGTATAGACTGGTGAAGATGTTTCGCTTCTATCATCAGAGGCTTTTTCTCGCTCTTCTAATCTAAGCTATTTAAACCCTGGGTTGCATTAGTATTAGCGAACTGACTGTGGACACCCTATTGGAAAATAAAAACGGAAATGAAACAATTGCCCTATGCTCATATTGAAATTTTCAGCACTTCCAATCAGTAAACCTGCACATGTGCTTTTGCCAATGCACATAATTCATTATTTTCTCAGTAAATATCGGAGAGATGTGAGTAACTCAAGTAATGTGCACAGGAACCATAAATGTGAGTGAATTATATCATGTGTAATAATGTCAAATAAATGTATGTGATATTAAACAAAGTCTTTGTCGGAGCTGATGCTTCAGTATATCAGTATATTATGGCCCGTTCTTCCACAATAATGATAAAGGCTCCCTTGGCCATTGACGTTCGACTGGATTCAGCTAGGCCTTTCAAACATCTTAATTTTCTTCCTCTGAAACCAATCTGATTATAGTTTCCTTGGCTGTGCCTTTTGGAAGCTGCCTTAAACATCTTCGCTTGACAGTAGCTACAGTATGTGTTGTTGGGGTGATGTACAATTTGCAAAGTGAGAACAGGGACAATAAACTGTAGTTTGGTCTGAGCCTTTTGTGGAACAGTTAAACTACCAGGAAGTGATGTGGGCTAAATGATCAAATAAATACAAGTGAACAAATTAACAGAAGAAAAAGAAATAAAGCTTGTCGTTCCATGAGAAACGTGCAATTATAAAAAGATGTGTGTGGGCAAATACAGTCATTTGTTGTTGTAAGATCTCGTATATCATAATAATAGATAGGCTAATAATACAATATTACGCATATTTGCATCTTTACATTGTAATTAAATGGGCTCAGAAGATACTTACATAAATTTAGCTGGAGCTCGTTTGTTGTTTGTCCAATGTCCATAGTCGTCCTCAGCTTCACGTTGGCTCCAACGGTTTCCTGAAACCTCGATAAATCAGAACTAAACTGAAACAAATGTTTTGTCAAATGGAGAAGAGGTGCGTCGCAACATCCAGACCACCACTGTGATAAAAGCTAATTTTGCTGCAGACTTGAATTCCGCTGTCTCAGTAAACGCTGATGCGCACGGGTTATAACTAAAACATCTGGGTAACACGAGACCGGTCCGACATCGGCTCTGGACAAACAGCGGTCCACAACAACCCACCACCTCAGCACCGCGCTGGATGAGGCGCTGCGTCATTACGCTCTCCTCCAATGGAAACAGAGCAGGGACTGGCGGTCACTGACACCAAGGAGGATACAGGCAGTTCACTTCTTTAGATGTTTCTACAGTAACAGTGATAACCTATTACTATACCTTCTTAAAATTATGAGGAAATAATTGCCAATAGCCTTGAGAGCCAAAGGAGCTGATATAAACATCACTTCCACAACCGTGAAGCCAAAAGATCTAATAGACCTGGTAAAATACAAGACTCTTTTGACGCGTCCCCCAATGGTTTACCATAGGAAACATGGGAAGTTTCGCCCTCTAGTGGTTTCAGCAGGGACTGAAGTTAGCCTCAATAATAAAATGTCTAAATAATTTAAGTATGAACAAGCCATGTTTTTCCTTTCGACGATACAGCTGTGTTAAAAAAAAAATATTGTATTACAATTGTTCTCTTTACTTTTGTTCCATTTTAACCTCTTAAACCACACCTGAACCGAGCACACTTTCTCCAATTTGACTTTACCCAAATCTAAAAGCCTCTTGAAAAACAAGTGACAAAACAGCGACGAAAACGAGATGGAAAATGCAACTAAAAAAGTGGAAAACAAGTTGACAAAAGAGCGACAAAAACACAAGATGAAAACAAAGAGATGAAGAAAGCATTTTTTTTTTTTACAAAACATAACAAAAAAAATACGAAAACCAGACAGAAAAGAGACAGAAAAGAGGATGAAAATGAATTTATTCGCTAAAATCTATTACTTGAAACCAGTTTTAAACTCCACTCATTGCTAGATGTCCCTTTTTATGTAATTTTAGCTGTAAAACAATAAGAAAATTCAAATGAATAGGCTACATTATTTTCTATTGGGGGGCCCCGAGAGAATTTCAGATCGACAAGGGGGCTGGGATGTTCCGGACTTTGGGAATGGCTGCACTAGACTATAGGCTCCAGTTAAGGAGCTTTAAGATTTGGGTAAAGCTGAACCGGAGAAAATGAGCTCGGTTAAGGCCCCCACCCGGTAAGAAGTTATACTCTATTATTATAACTTATTTACTATCATTTGTTTATTATTTTTAATATACATAATTGATTATTCTTATAAACATTAACTTTTTTTTTCTCTTTTTTTCCCGCTGTAATAGCAGCAACAGTATTTTATTAATATTATTATGTAATATTATTGTTGAACTGTGCGCGTGTAAACCAGAGGCTTATGCTCCACTGGGTGTGAAAAGCATGAGAACGACTGCATCACATGGTTACTTTTGCAATTAATGTAAATGGTATCTTTAAATATAACAATCCAAATAATTCTAATATTTGCTCTGCACTCCTTTTTGCTTGCACAACAACCACAAACTCATATAAAAATTGAAACAACATTATTTGGAGAATGCCGTTCTGTCCAAGTCCATTATATCTTTACATTTATAATCTGTATCTTGCGAAAAACGATGCCGCATGTTCCACTGCTATCAAGTCCATATAGTCCTTAGTCCGATTGTCTATGTGAAAGCAGTTTGGTTTCCTCATTTTCCAGTTCATTAAAATAATATTTGTTGCTGAAAGAAAACCAAGATGAATTATTTCTTCTATTTTGTTCCCAAGCAGACACGGCGATATAAGAAACTTCACATTAAATCATTTACAGATAAATCCCTCAACAAACATCCTCTAACCTACATTCTCTAACCTTGGGGCAAAACCACAACAGATGAATGAGGGTGTGCCAGATTCCCCACACCCGTGCCAACACAGGTCTGAAAACCTTATGGTGTGAAATAAAATATATGTAAAAAAATGTAAACTGCATCATTGTATACCTTACACATTTTTTTTTAGAATGGCACCCCATTGATCTGTTGTTGTGTTACACCCATTGGTCTAGAATTGATATATTACAATCAAAGATAGATGGACGTAATATTTTGTAGACTTTCGATACCGTCTTCCTACTATTCATTAATTATTCTTTTCAATTGAGAATCAAGAAGGTTCGTCCATACCAAAATGATTTTAATTGCAAATATTGGAATATGCATGTCTTTCAGTCATGTCGCCTTTGTTGGCGGCCATTTTTAATACCGAAGTAGAATTATGCAGTTCTACAACATGTAACAGTATCTCTACACGGAATGAAAATTAAGGAGAACTGATCGACGGTGGCATTTTTATGTACTTGTAATCATTGCTCAAGAAGATAACAGTAAAAACATGGCCCCAGAGACCCACGTTTATGTTAAGAAACCAGTGAGTCAGTGCAGCTGCTCAAGACATTAGCATGCTACCGGTTAGCATTTAGCTTCAACAGCTCAGCTCTAACCCCTCCAAGAGAAAGCCCTGAACCGCACTCCAAACATCTAGCCTTGGATACAATATGTGAAGATGATGTGTAGCATGCTAACCTCAACAATAAACTGGACTGGTCCCACAACACCAACAGGAAGGGCCAAAGTCGCCTCCACCTTCTGAGGAGACTGAGTTCCTTCGGAGTGAACAGGCCTCTTCTTATGACCCTGTGGTGGCCTCTGTACGCTGCCGTGTGCTGGGCCCCGGGCAGCACAGAGCGGGACAAGAACAGACTGAACAAGCTGGTCAGGAGGGCCAGCTCCGTCCTGGGCTGCCCCCTGGACTCTGTGAAGGAGGTGAGGGACAGGAGGGTATTAGCCAAGCTCACCTTCATCATGGACAACACCTCCCACCCACTGCACGGGACTGTAGAGGAGCTGAGCAGCTCCTTCAGTGGAAGACCGAGACACCCTCAGTGCAAGACGGAGCGCCACCGCAAGACCTTCATCCCCACTGCGGTCAGACTGTTCAACAAGACTCTATTCTTATTTCCTTATTGTTATAATTCCACCCCTTGAGATTTCTGCTTTTACTTATTGTACATAAGATACTTTTTTTTTTTTTTTTACTATTTAACTGTTTGCACATTTCTTGTATATTTTGCACACCCTGAGTGATCTTATTGAATGCCGAATGTAACAAGTGAATTTCTCCGTTGTGAGATCAATAAAGGATGATCTTATCTTATCTTATCTAACGTCTTGAGCAGCTTAAACACTGACTCAGACTGAGACTGTCGACATGACAAACTGTAAAAATCCCAGAGAAAGGTTTTCTGTTTTGGGTTAATTTAGTCTGAGGAGTTTAGTAAATCCTGCTGTAGCTCGACAGACAGCGCTGCTACATCTGTGCCACATTTGCTGGATATATATATATATATATCACATGTCTCCTGGTGATTTTATAGTGATACCTAGATATCACATCCCTTGTGATTTCCATATAATTGATGTGTTTTTAAAATATGAGAATATGTAAAAGGTTTTAGAGGGATTGCCTCACTTTTAGACCAGTTGATCTTGTACCCGGGAAAGGGTTTCAAAATGACTAATGAGTTTAAGTAGGTGAGGGGTTGATTCCTCTGGTTGCGAAAGTGTCATGAGCACATCGCCAGCAGAGAGATTAATTTTGAAATCATGATTGCACAGTGTGATACCAGATATGTTGTTTAACCTAATTGCACAAGCGAGGGGTTCTATAGCTAAGATAAATATGCTTGGGGAGACCGGGCGCCCTTGTTTTGTGGATCTGAAAAGCCTAAAAGGAGATGGCAGGTTTATTATACATTGCCCTGACCCACTGAATGCAATTTAGGACCAATTCCGTATTTCGCTAGTGCATTAAATAAATATGACCAGTCAATCCGGTCAAATGCTTTTTCAGCGTCGAAGGATATTGCAGCTGTTGGATGACTAAGATATTCGGCTTCTGTAATTACATGATACAACCTTATCATATGTCTGATTTCTGTCCTGATATAAAACCTGCCTGGTCTAAATTTAAAACTGATGTGATGATTTTTTTCAAGGCGCAAAGCAAGCATTTTAGTGAATATTTTATAATCATTATTTAGCAAACTCAAAGGATGAATGTTTCCCATTTGTGTATGATCTCTTCCTGGTTTGTGTAACAAGGTAATAACTGCTGTATTCAGACTTTCAGGCATGGTCTGAGAGGCAATAATAACTTTATATAAAATCAAAATAATTGGAGACAGAACGTCCCGGAAACACTTTTAAATAATTAAATGACACTCCATGTTTTTGTTTTTAGCTCACTTCAGTAAGTCGATAGGCTTTTATGCAATTAAGGTTTAGTACTATTTTTGTTTTTTGTTATATTTTTTACCACCACACCCACCCCCACGCATATTTTTTTTCCACAGGAATAAAATGTTCTTGACATATTTATTCAAATTTGTAAAAAAGGAAAAAAAAGAATAAAGATCAAATCTATTTCATATTTTATATCAAATGCTTTAGCGGTACATTTACAAACACATCACTCAATATTGTAAATTCACATTATATAGGCTACAATTCACAAAAAATATACAAAAATATGTATTTATATATATTTTTTTAATACTGTACATCTACTTTCTTAAAAACAAAATACAGAGAGCATCTTGACTGACACAGTTAAAATAGAACATGCAGATGAGATTAGTTTTACAGCTCTTTGTGATTAATGCAGTTCCCTCTCTGAGCATAAACAGGTAACTTTGGTCCATGGCAAAGTCTGACATGAAGGATCAGGTTTCAATTTCAAGGTGCTGTCCAAAAGGAACATATATTCTTTCTGTGGAGATAAAATGCTTTAAATTATCCAAGACTAATTAAAATAACAAGCAACATCCCCACAAGTCAAATAGAATGTAAATTCATTAGAAAACAAAACAAAAACAAAACTCAGGTCAAGAGCAATAACGCCTGGTACCTGCAGTATTGTGTGCCACATTCGGAGTGGTCCCAGCAGCTTGTCCCAATCGCTTTCATACTGTTCCAGCGCCACAACAAGGAACGCTTTGTCCTCAATAAAACCCCAGTCCAGTCATCCGGGACAGGCAATGAATTAACCTGTAAATATGAACAAAACAAAATAGTTCTTATCAAAACAATAATAACAACAACAAAACATAAATATGAACATAGGCAACAAAAGGAAAAAAAAAATGGCCAAGGCACTCATCTAGAAATATGTGATTTAATAAAGGCTTTTTATATTTCTAGATGAGTGCCTTGGCCATTTTTTTCCTTTTGTTGCCTATAGACTTAGCCCTTTGCCAAAGAGCACCATCGCTTAACAAGATATAAGATAAGTCAGAATCAGAATCAGAATCAGAATAGGTTTTATTGCCATGGTTTGAGAACAGGGTTTACAAACTAGGAATTTGTCTTGGTGCAAACGTGCGACATAGAACATATAACACAGAATTGAGATAAAAAATAAGCTAAGAACGTTAAACTATAAGGCTATAAGGGCATGCATAAAAAATATTAAATAAATAAATAAATACAAATAAAGTAAAACAGTTCCAAGCAGCACTCCTACCTTTTGTTTTTTCACATAAATATAAACATGTTAAAGTATTTGAGAGAGAACTGTGACTTACCTGGACAGCGGAGATCAACACCAGGACAATAGACAGAAGAACAATGGTTTGCTGAAGAGGGGCCATGCTGAGGTGACGGGTGAGGAGCTGCTCTGAGCTCTGCCCGGTATTATAGGCTCCACTATAGGAGGAGTCACTATTAGACCTTAATATTCTGAATAGCAATTTATTGAGGTGATTTTCCAAACTGGCTGTGCAGTGGTTCTTATCACCTTATTAAGGGGCAAAGTCCACTTGATCCTGATAATTAAGAACGTTCCACGTTGTAAGATCTGATTTGGAGACAGTGTGGCGGTGTCACATAATGCCATAATAAGATGTTTGTTGGAAGACACAACAGCAAGATTTCTCTGCAAACCCTTCTGGGTTCAACAATTAGCCTATTGCTTTATATAGAACAGCCTTATTTCAGCATAGACTGAGGTTCATGTACAATAACACAGATCACGAAATGGATTATTGTTTATTTCAATTCCATTAAGTAAACACAACACACTGTGAGATATTTGATCTATGAGTGTTTGATCTTTCTGCAGAAACTGTAGTATGAGCAAATATTAGCATGATGTCACAAATACGGTCAGAGGACAAGTGGAATAAATAAAGTAAACCAGGCAAAAATAAACTACAGAAATACTACTACGGTCAAAAGCTCCATTTTTCACCAACATAAAAAATTCCTTTTATTTTCTTGAAGGGTCTAAGGACAACTATCTATGTTAACTATCCCACTGCAAACTGTTCATATGGACATTACATTTGTTCAATTATTTGATGTCTGTGTCATTGTCTCCAAACGGTTCCGATTTGCAAGTCAGAAATATTTGTGCTGTTAGGCCACTGCTCTTGTAATATCGGGCTATGCAAACACAAAGCCGAGTGATTACAATAGTTAAAGTTTAAAAATTAGCATTATATAGTTTGCAAAAGTCCAGCAGAACACACAACTTTCACAGCAATACAATCGAGAAATCGACCGCCAGAATCTGTTTCTGATTTAGAGTCTTTGGCCAAATTTGATTGATACTTCACAAAATGGTCTCTTAGTAAAACCAAAAAGGGAGAAGAAAATAATTCTGGCAACTGTGTTAAAATCATTGACATAATAATGGAACATATTGTAATAGACTTTTCCATGAAATAAAATAAGAAATTCAACTTTTGGCATCTGTACATAAAAAGTGCCAATTAACAGTATCTGAACGGACAAAGCAGCCAAAACGACACCTATGTACACATTACAAAATGTCATTACATTTGTAAAATAAGTGCAACACTTGGCATTAGTGGTACTAGCACTGCGATATCGAGGATTACTTCACATGCTTCGTTAAAGTGCTATGATGAGAGAAGGGGCTCTCTTTCAGCAGTAGTACTCTGAAAAACACAAAACACAAAAAATACTATTACTATTAACTTTATATATATATGTTTTACTTTTAACCATGACATAATGCCGTTACCTCATCAGAAACACACTTTTAGATACCTTTGTTTCAGTCCTATGATTCAGTGAGTCTCAGATCTCAGAAAACACGCCACCCTACAGCTGATGTCATTAAGTTATTCTTCTCTGCACTTTTAAAGACCGGTTTCACTGGACACAATACTGATCATATCCCACCACTACACATTCTGTATTCTTTTTTTTCTAATAGTTGGCAACTATTGTTATTAGTTTATCTTCTTCAGTCCTTTCTTAGTCAAGAACTCAGAAATACATATTAAATAGTGCTAAAACATGATATTTTAATGCTTAAAAGGCTCTGTCCCTGATTGTTTCCATTTTCAAACCTCGACAGTGTTAAACATAGTCTACACTTTCCTAACACATTCCTAACATCCTGACTCTTCAAAGGATTAGTTTAAAAGCTCTGCTTCCTGAAACAGAGCCTTCACTTAGCCTTCTGACGGCACATCAGTTCTACTTGCAGGTTTGGGAATGCAAATTTAGATTCAGACACAGTGCGGTGGTCTCGTTCATTCGCAAATGTCTGAATAGAATATACTGCAATGGAGCAAAATATCACTCTGGGAAAGTCAAATCAGGTACAGGATCTTGAAGTGTAAAAAAATACTTAAACCCAGAATAAATTAAGCAAGATAAGGGAGTTTGCATGTTCTCCCCGTGTCTGCGTAGGTTTCCTCCGGGTACTCCGGTTTCCCCTACCACTAAAAACATGTACAATAGGCCAGTTCACTGTCCTGACCAAATAAACAAATAAATAACAATTATTTTTAAAAAGCGGTAAAAGAGGTACGCCAGGATCTTAGTTACCTCAGGGATCTTCTGACGGCACATGAGGAACATAAACAGCAGTCCAATAAGGATGCCCAGACCGATCAGCATGAAGGGAATATTCACCACAACCGCCCGTGTAAGCATCACGGTCTTTAACTTCAGCGCCGAAGCATCGTCAATGACAACACTCTGAAATCAGGGGAAAGTATTAGACTTTAAAATCCAAATCACATTCATTGCTTTTGTATTGTGCAACAAACCTCATTGAGCCAAACAACAGGGAACACAGTGGGGCTTACGTTGCCCGTTTGGCTGCAACACAATAACAAACAAACATAAATTTTCTAGGAAAGTCTGAAGCAGGTTTTACAGTATAATAAAATGTCAAGTGCATTCATAATAAGGAAGTTGGCAGCGTCCAAAAGTCATTTCATCATGATGATGGTGGCAGACTCTGCTGTGACTCATGTTGAAGAGGTATCAAAGACCAATGAAGTGACAAGTCAAGAGTTTGACTTACCTGAAAGTGCTTACTTTCTGTACAAAAACATTGACTTGAAGGCGTTTGGCTGCTTGCAGAACAATGCCTGTCAGCTGCAAGACAAAAAACAGAAAAAAAAAATAAAATAAAAAAATCTTAATATTCTTCTCATAATCTTAAGAATTGTATGTTGCTTTTTCTTAATGGGGGCTCAAAGTGGGGCTCACAGGCCACACTAGGCCCTTTAGGGGTTTAGATTTAACCCACTATGCAGAGATTTGAAAGAGGCGTCTTCAGTTCAGTTGTGCACTGAATCTGAATGATATTCAGAAGTTGGTAGGGAAACTTAATCTTGTCCTCCTTAATATCACAATAATGTAAGACATTTTCATAATAAACTCTTTTTTTTCCTTTAGTCCTTACATTCAAACCATTATTGTATTTTTGTTTGTTTGTTTTTATTTTAGTATGTAACACATGTATTTGTCCGCTAAAGAAACAAATACATTCAAAAGAGCAAGTAATATTCCCTTGATTACAGATTGACTGTGAGTTCACCTATTAACCCTGATAAGATGTGCTTATCAGTCGCGGGAACTTGGAGCCATGCACCAATTATTTAATTTTTAACCACTGTTTAAAAGGGAGCATGGATCATTCTAGCTGTGCAAGTGTGCCATCTAGTGGTTAAGAAAACCTACTGGATTAAGATCAATGGCGGTCTGGTGCCATTCTTTGTTTGGCCTCATGCCAAAGACACCTTGGACATATTTCTCATCAGCTTGGTAAAAATGGGGAGAGGACATCAGAATTGGCGCTCCTAAACAAAAGATTAAATAAACAAAGTTGAGAAGAATGTGGAAAGACAATTACATGTTACAATGCACTAAATTGTGAATTGTGTATGAAATTACCTTGTTTGCATACGCTGACATTGAGCACTCCAGAGCCGAGGCAGTTTCCAGCAGGGACACAGAAACCAGCATTGTCTGGGTTGACAGTCACATTTGCAAAGACTTTGCTGAGAGGACTAAAACGATACCCAGCAATGCCTTTTACTGTTACATCCTCTTCATACTCTGCATACAGAGATCTGGACGAGGAAAAGATGAATCACATAAAGTAGACAAAATCAAGCAGCTCCATTGTGCAAGGGAAACCAATCTGCAGAGATTTTTACAGAATCACACTGTGAAAAATGCACTATTGTCCCGACAGACATGATGTTCTTCAACATAAATAATAATAAAAAAACGTTTTGCTTCATTCTGAAATGAACACATCATGGGCAGAAATTGTGTGTAAAATAACACAATAAAAAGCAGAATTCTGTATGGGTAAGTGCCCTTAATCCACTCCCAGTCCCCAAGAAAAAGACTCCAGTGGACTTTTGACTGGCTTGTTGAGAGACTGACCCAGACACAGGTCACACAGTTGATTTTAAACACCTTTGTTTTACTAACCTGCACATGTCAGAGGAAAACATGTAGAGAATCTCATTTTTGGTGATAACAGGATGAAAAGAGGCTCCATTGGTGCCATTGATCATGTTGCACTCGTCTGTTGTCCACCAATCCAATGAGCTATGCAAACACACACAACACATATTCTCTCCATTACAAAACTAGCACAATCTATTTTGCGATCATTGAGGTAAATGCAAAGAAAAAGTACCATCTAACTGTTATCAAGTAGAGTAGATAAAAGATCTAATCATTTTGTCATTGACACAATCATTATTTATCACGGCGTCCTACCATAGCAAAGAATCCACGATTGTAATTAGTTTAATTCTTAAGACAAGGACAAGTAGTTACCTTTTACCATTCCAAGTGTCCACCCTAGCAAAGTCTTTGTAATTGTTCTGACCGGTAAAGAAAACATACTCTCCATCATTGGAAGCATTATTCTGCAAGTTGAAGAAAAAAAAAGAAAAAATACTTAAGCCACACAAGATATTGGAGAGGAAATCTCACGCAACAATGCAGAAGTCAGTATATAAAATTGGTAGTCAAAAACCTTGTAGAAGAGTCCAAACACATCATCTAGAGCTGGTTGGAACTTCTTGAGTGCTTTCAGTAGGCCGTCTTCATACCCCCACAGCAGTTCCCCAACAGTTCGGGTGGTAAACAGGCCTTCCCCTGTGGACCTCATGTAGGCCGAGATTAAACTGCCAATAATGGTATTGTCCTTGAATTGATCCATGACAGTCTGCTCATAAATTAGACACGTTTTAGCCACATTATGTTTACACTGATTTAATATAATCAAATTAAAGCTTTTCAGTCACACAAAATGAACAATACATTTGCCTCACCATAGCAGGGATGTTAACAGTTCTGATCAAATCAGTCTCTGGGCCACGTGACATATTTGGCTGAAAAATGTAAGTCTTGGTGTTGACAGCTGATACTTTAGTGCCATTATCTAAAAAGTTGATTTCCTCCATAGGTCGGTACTCCCTAATAAGAAACAATATATATTATATGATTAAATGTTTTTATTTGTATTGCATCCAGATTAATAAACACATTTCAATTTAGATTTAGCAACAGGCATTCCCAAATTCTAGAAATTCCTTATTGATGCTAAGGTCACGCGGGGGTCTCCTGATGATAATAGACTCTAGCACTCTAGTTGAAATAATTTATGTTTTACACCTTAATATTACACATAATTTAACATATGCCAATGATTGTAAGCTCATTACTTTTTCCCCCCTAATTACACACAGACCCTGGACCTGACTTTGGGAACCAGTGCTTTAGAAGATTAACTGTTACAATCTGCTTAACTTCAAATAACAAAGAATGGGGCTGTGTACGACACTGAAAGAAATAAGCCTCAATTGTTCTTTGCCAGTAAGTATGTTTTTGACCATGGCATAAAGTTGGATATTCTTTGGATATTATGTGTAAGTGTTGGATGTTGATCAAGCTGAGAAAGATTCAGTGGAGAGTGGAGACCACTGGAAGTGCCACTGACAGCCACGTTCTTTACCTGTATGTGTATGGTCCGATCTCCACTACAGCCGGCCTATCGCCATCGAGCACCTCCAGTGGATTAGTCAGGTTAAAGAAGTAAAACTGCATGTAAATGGGAGCTGGTGGGTTCTCCCATGCATCAAATGCTTCAGTGCCATTCTTTAAAGTTACTTCCTGTGAAACACAAAGAGCAGTGGGTCAGATAGTCTTGCAGTAAGCAAATATGACTTCTAAGTTGAATATGCTGCTGAATAAGCACTCTACACATCCCATGATGAAGCAGGCATTGCACAAGGCCAAGTACAAGACAACGTTATTTTGTGGTACTTTATCTTTGTAAGCTAACACACTTTGGATTGTCAAGCCTAATAAAAACAACAACGTGTTGAATAAGATAAACACTTTCTCATATTTTATCTCTGCATACATTACATTACATAATCCAATAAAATGCTCTTAATTAGGGGGTCGCCGTGTCGTCACGTCCACTGGTGGGCAACACAAATGTATTAAATAGATAATAATAGTTATATGGCGGGTCAAAACATCGTTCACAAACAGAGCATTGCTTCTGTGAACAGATCGGCGCTGTAAAAGATCTGTGATTTAAATAAACAGCTCTTCAAGCTCGGAAAAATCAGCTGTTTGCCCACCAGTCACCAAAACATCCGGTGAAAATCGCGTAAATAAACAATAACAGCGATCCTCCCTATAAAGCAGCTCATATCTCGTAAAGGGTAACATATTATATACGATTATTATATAAAATATTCAAAGCCAAAAGGTTAAGAAGAACCGAAACTGATTGAGAAGCTGAAACGGTCATTACAGAAGAGTAGCACAGAACATATCTTTGTTTACCGTTTTCACCAGGGCCTGAAGGAAGTGTGGAAACACATTAGACAACACCAATGAAATGCCTAAAATAAGAATTAAGATCGAGAGTATTCCAGTGCTGTAAATGCAGCATGATTTCAGCAACATATTTGACCTATATTGAACTGCCAGTGACAGTCACTGGCTGCGCATAGCCAAACAGGAAAGACAGTAGCTGTTTATTTTTGATGAGCTCGTTTTCTCGTATTAAATATACGTTGTCGAGCTTTTCCGGTTTCGCCAATGGGCGATGGCCAATAACTTCCGGGAATCTCCACCCTTTTCTAATGTTGTCATCTGACCTCTCGCGCTGATAAAGTTTGTGGTTACGATTATAAACATGAAAGTTTGGGGTTTTGACACCAAAGACCATTTTGGTTAAACAACGTTGAAAAGATATCTTTAATCTGAATGCATTTTTCATCTTGCTGTAATACACTCTTTGTTTCCTAATCACATGACAGCGGTAGTGAGATCATTTTACGTTCCCAGCGTACTGACTGTGAACCATGGATCTATTATAATATCTGTGAACAGGTCAAACAAAAAATCAGCTTGAACAACTGGTGTGATCTCTGGTTAATAAAGGTAGATTTAGAGAATAGCTTCTGTAGATCTCTTTTTTGTCTGTATGTGTGTATATATATGCTTTTATTTATATTATTGTACATGAATTTCCTACATTTTCCTACATAAATACACAAACATATATGTATTAAAAATTCATAAGTACTCTAAAGTAAAATAGGGTCGTTTTTGAGAAAACGTTTTTTCCCGCAGTGACCGCTAGATGACGCCACCTACATACCACATTTACTTGTAAACCCAACGCAACTTTGTTTGATTATTCTATTATTATACATGATAATTTCGCAAAAGTGAAAATGCAGTTCTGACTACGTACAACACGTTAAATTTTAACACAAAGGCCTTTCTAGCCAGACCCGTATTGTTGCGCGATCGACTCGATAAAATCTACTGAAAATCCCAGTTTAGTGCAATAAATGTGTGTAGCGGGTTGGGCCTCCATTTACTTTAAGCAGATTCATTTAGACACTAATTTGAGATTTTATTGGCATACATCCCTGTGCTCAGTGTGCTGTGGTCCTTTGTAAAATGTTGAGATGTCTCGTGCTGCTGGCCTGCCCTGAGGCACTGAACCTCAAGAATGGGGAACAATCACAATGGAGCCTGCGCTCACGGGAGCCGAGTGACGTCACCGCACTGAAACGGACTGTCTTTGAGCCCCGAGCGAAGGCAGGCAGCAGCAGAGCTCTGTGAACAACACAACTTTTAATGTATGCTGCCCCGGTAGCGCCGGCCCAAACACTTTTCTCCTCCTTTATGCCTCTCTCGGCTCTGCTCTACAGCGACTCGCGCCGTCCAGTCGCCGATGCCGCTCAATCCTTCGCCAGGGCTGTGTCTGTGAGCTACTCCGTCTAGTAACAAGGTAAGAGGGTGTCCAGTGGTTTTATAAAGGCTAGACTACCTCAATTTATTCGGTGCGCGAAATCATCCCAAGCTTTTCAGCCCTAGTTAGAGTCTAAATTAAATTAGCCCGATCATGTACAGCTTTGTTCAGCTTCTCCGCGCTCTTGACAAGAGTCAAATCAGATATTATGTTTTGTGCCCAATGATGATGGAGAGCGTGCATTTGGTGCTGTCTACACAAGATTTGCAGCTTACTTTAGCCAGGTGAATGTTTGTCTGTAATCTTTAATGTGTGAGCGGTCGGAGGCAACGCACACTCGCTACAATTTCATGCGTGCATAGCAGCAAGTAACTTCTTCGAACCTAACGCCACACACAAGAGTGAACTGCACAAGAAAGGCTTCTTATGAGTCTCAATTGACGGTCTCCCTTTGGATGTGAATCGGCTCAATGTGGCATTTTGTACACTATATTAAAAAGAGAAAGAATTGGTTAGACAATAAAGATAACAGTTTGACAAAGCTCAGCCATGACAATCTTCGATGCATCCACCAGGAGCAAAGGCTTTTCACACCTTACTGACCACAGCCTCCTATTTATTTTCCTTTATATTACATGACATGTAGGTTATGTGTTGTTTTAAAGCCACACTGCGTAACATTTCACCCAACGAATAGAATAAAATGAAAGCATTTGTTTTACTATAGATATTGTTATTGTTAAAAAAAAAAAAAAAATACATCTACAAAAATGAACAAACACCAAACGTGTGTTTGTTCTTGCCTCTCCTAAGACCTGACTGTAACTTTACTGGCACTGTCGTCGTCTCCAGCTCATCTCCTCGGAGCTGCTGACCAAATATAAGATTTAAATAGGTTAGTTCCTCATCCAAATCCATTCTTTGATTATGCACTGTAAAAATAGCATTTTCTGCCTGTAGGAGCATATTTTGTATTGGCATTAATATAGTCCAACATTTTACACAGTGTTAAGTATTTCAAGGAGATGCGGCATTTGTCATAAGAAATTACAATTGTTCTGGAATGCGTTAGTTTAACAAAGTAAATGAAAACAAATAATTGGAACAATACAATTGTTCTTTTTGTGAGATTCTTTACCTAAGATGAGTCCTCTCTTAAAGCACCATGTCGTTTGTCCACTGCTGTGGACTGGCCCAGATCCATGGCTGACACCTGCTAATGACTATAACAGTATCCTATGGGGGCAACATGTCAGAAATGCACATATGTAAAAGACGTTGTTTTGTTTTGATTGTAGTGAGTGAAGAAGTGGGCGAATGCATGGACTGGACCGAACATGAAGAGCCTCAAAGCCAAGTTTAGGAAAACTGATGTAAGTAACACATGTGTGAGGTATCTGCTGCTATGTGCACAGCACATGTGGACTCTGCAGGGTCTGCAGCTGACTCACAGTCTGTGTATGTATAGCTCAGACTATGATTTATGCCACTTTCTCAACTTGGAGGTCAGCAGCACTTTAGGGCTTTTGGAATATTGGGCTTCATATGATGACAATTAAATTATCTTTATAACCTTTTCCATTTAGATTTATGGAAACCATAACATGCTGTAAACAAGGTTCACATGTACTGTATAATCCCCTACACTGCGTGAAGCCCTTTGGGTGACTTGTGTCATATGAAAGGTGCGATACAAATAAGCTTCCATTCCATTCTGTATATCAGGATGAACTTCACTGTTTCATTCAATGACCTAAACTTTACTAAACAAGACTAATTCTGATACAATAGTATTTTAATACAATCAAAGCGGTCTTCTAAGCCAAAGTTGACCCATATATGTTCAAATAGATTTTACAGCCTCTAATGTGGGTCAAAGCAAGACAAATAGTGGTTTTAGCCAAAGCCCTCTGAGGGTCACTGTGGGGTCCTAACGCTGTCACAAGACATGACTAAAAATGAAAAGCTTCCATCTGTATTTCAGTGACCAACAATGATTGCTTTCTCTGAACCAAGCGCTAGAGCTAAAACAAACCACTGACTTATTTTCTTTGCATTTATGCATAATAATGCACACATAGTTTAAAAGGGGTTTAAAAGGGTTAAAGATTTACGTTGTTAGTAAAGTAACTGAGACGTCATGATGAGTCACTTGGGAGGATGACTTTTGAAGCTCTTCTCCAAGGCATCAGGCCCCATGGTGTGTCTGCAGATGATCCTTCTGAGCGTGAATCACAGTTTGGGAGTGGTTTCTGTGTGACTGGATCACTGGGTCAGAGTTTACACCGGTACTTTACACCGACAGGAAGTGAGGCTTGACTCCTGTGCTGTCAGAGTGATTGGACGGACAAAGTCGTCAGGGATCCCGGATGACTGTGCATGTTCCAGGGAGTGTCCACAGGAGCGGAGTGAGGGAAAGGCTTGGTTATGAAGACTGTCTTTAAAAGATTAAAGTGTGTGTGCTGAGGCAGGAAGAAGAGTTGAGGACACTCCAAGTATTTCAAAGAAAAAGTTATGACCACCAGAAGCAAAACTCTTACTGTGGGCTTATATAGGGCTATGTTTAGTTGAGTAACTTTTTTGTGAGTGTATTTTTGGTCTACTAAAATGTTAGTGTTACCAAAACACTTTTATCATTATTATGTGAAAACTTACCGTAACAACTTTTGCTTGATCAGTTTTATAAAATATAAAGGCTTTATTTTATTGATATGTATTTTATACAACACACTAATGAAGCACACTTTGAAACAATGTTTTAATAGACAATGGCATGGGAAGCAACTCAAACGAGACGGTTAAACAGTAGAACAGGCATTTATGACGCATACATAATAGTAGTGTGTTTCATTATGAGACAATGAGAGATAACTGGTTGAGAATATTGTTCAAATATTGAAACAAGACATAAGGTAACAATGTTTAACAAAACTGGAAAATTACATTCATGAACATTTCTCACATTAAAGCGCAGTCTTTTTAAAACATTATGGCTTTCTGCCATTGCAAGTTCAAGCAGATTCTTATACACCCGTAAAAAAATATGTTTTCACAACAGGACTTATCAGATCTACTGTATTTGATTAGTGGTTTGCTATGTCTTTGCATTTTTTTCTTTAAAGAAAATTATGCCCTGGCTGCTTTTCAGTTATGTTCTAGAATTTGCGGGCATATTATTAGATAATTTTTGCAAATTCATTCAACTGGTATGAATGTGGGGGAGAACAGAGGTGGTCATTGTTCAGGAGAATGTTTTGCAAAGTTCAAGGACACAGCAGTTTTTCAAAAGTCTGTGTATTTTGACCTGTTCTCATATCGAATAACAGGCAGGTAGGCAGCTGTAGTAGACTTGTCTTTCTCAAAGAGCCATAAGTAGGCGTTTGCAGATGAAAAAGAAGAGTTGAATGTGGATGTTGCTTGGAAACCAGACTGAAGCTGTTGCTGTGATGGTTCTGAAGGCCTCACACAAAATTACAGTAATGTCTCGCTTTAACCAACAAATGACTAGGAGCTTTGATGTTGTTCAATCAGTAATTTACTTACACTCTTCTTTTTCCATCTTAGAAAACTAAACAATACTGCTTTGCCTAATTGGAAACATTTACACTCTAATAGTGAAAAGATTAATACCTTTCTTTGATTTTAGACAAGCATTGGGATTTTTACCAGTTGCTCCGGGTTATCCTATAACCTGACAGTTGGCTGCTCCAGTCTCGACTCCCGCAGGTGCACTCTGTCATTGTGTTCTTGGGCAAGACACTTTACACCCATGCCTCCATGTGTCTGGATGATGTGTTTCAGAACAAGTCTGTAGAGGACTAAACCACAGAGTTGGGTTTGAAGACCTGTGGATTTTGTGCCTGAAAGGTGCCTTACATTTTTGCCACTTTTTGTTTCATGCGGATAGGCCCGTTCCATTTTTTTACATTAAAATATTTGAGCTGGGCTTTGGTTTGTTTGTACAGAACAATGTCAAGATAATAGCAGGAGATTTTTCATTTTTTTTTTACATTACCAGCCAGGAGAATGTCCTGAGGAGAGGGAGCAGATAGTGGAAGTTATTTGTGGACAAAGCTAACATTTTTTCAAGACTAAGCAATTACCCAAAAGCGCCACACTACAAAACAAAACATTTCCTTACTCTATTTTAAGCCTTGTGAGTCCGTGATAGAACATTGGAATGTCTCCGTTGTAATCTCCCATTGAAAGACATGCCTTTTTCATGACGTCAAGATATTGGTTAAATTGTAATTAGAGGTGAACCACAATACAGTCTGCTTCAACGTGACGATCAGCCGAGGAAAAAAATAAAAATGACTGCACCACTTAGATGTGTTGTTGTTGTGAGGTTAGAGACGTGCGAATGCATTTCAAAGTCTTGTTTCAATTATATTTTCTAAATAAGAAGGGAGTCCTGATGTTACAGCAGTACTGACATTTGAAAATAACACCTTTTATGACGATTCCACAAAACTGCAACTAAAACCTGACCTTAACTTTAGCCTAAAAACCCTAAGTTTTAGGGTTTGTGGATACTGAAAATATAATTTCTGGGTTCTTTATAATCTTTGAGTCTTTTTTACTTGGTTGAACTTTTGTACTTAAATGACAAAACATGCATTGTCATTCATATTACAAAAAACACCGGCCATTTTTCTGTGGCCAAATTAGCGTCACGATAACAAATTGGAAGCTGATATATTGAGGCAGGAAAGTATCGCGATAAACGATATTATTGACTCTAACGATACTAGATACTGTCAACTCTCAGGCATAAGAATTACAGTAAACCTTTGTTCTAAAAGTGCATAATCATATCCTAAAATACCACACAAGCTGCAATAAACATGAAATATAATGTAGGGTTGGGCCATATCGTATCGCATATCGTTATCGTGATATAATGTTTTGATATCGTTGTAATTTTTTATATCGGTGTGGACACGATATAATTTATGTTACGCTCCGCTCCATCAGAGCAGCGTAAACGGGGACTGTAGAACACACGTGCTGAAAAAGTAAAATGAAATGCCTATGGCTGGGATTTTGAAGTAATTCGTCCATTGTCAATGATATCGTCAAATATATCGTTATCGTGATATTTATTATTTCATATCATGATATAGATTTTAGGCCATATGGCCCAGCCCTAATATAATGTAACTTAATATGTTTCAGTTAGAAATCAAAGTTTTATAAAGTAAAAATAGGGGGGGGGGGGGGGAATGCTAAGAAATGTACAGACGAAATGTACAGACGATAAATAATCTGTCATTTATTGACCGATAAGTCGATTTACTAATTATCGTGACAGCCTCTCCATTTATAATTTTGATGTTAGCTAGTTGTTGAGTTTTCTTGCTACTTGACGGTTGCAAAAGTTTTAAGAAGTAGTTGGACTAATTCCTACTAAATACTACCCATAACAACCTCTTTGTGCCCTATTACGCACATGGCACTTGAGGGTATGTTTGAAGGTCATCTAGTTTTAAAAATATCTCCCGTGCGACCGCAAACTGGGCTTAGCTACAACACAAGCTAATGTAACACGAAGCTGCTACAAAACGACTGTGTGCTTTTTTTCTTTTTGTCAAACATGCCTTTACTTCCATGACCTAAAAAGACCTTTCCTGCCGCAGGATTCCTGTGATTCCTTTGTGGCTGCCTTGCTTGTCTGACTTTTGGAAACATGTTGAAATACCGTGCAAACTGTCCAGGAACGCGGCAACAGACAGACGTTCTCCATGTAAACTTTTTGTAGTTTATCAAGTGCGCTGCTGACAACATTCTGACTGGCCAAGTGTCTCCTACGCTTTTAGAAAAATTGCGAGATGCAGGAGTTACTGTGAGAACTCTTTGTATGTATGTGTGACATTGTTGTTGTTCACTGTTCGTTCACTGTTCGTTTTTACGATGCAAGTACTTCAATGATACTCGTTTTTCGATACCGATACTAGAGATGCACTGATCCAGATGTTTTGCTACCGATAGGGGTTTGGGTATCTGCCGATATCCGATATTTACCGATACCAAGAGACTTTTTTAAACATTTCATTGACTCTTTTCTCTATTGTAAGATCAATAGACATATTTAATTGTCATGTTACAGATCATTTATCAATTATATCTATTGATAAACTCTTGGATAAGCATTTAACAAGGATGACTTTTCTACCCTAAATATATTTTGAGTATGGCAGGCTTTAGGTCACTTTAATATAAACAACTCACATTAAGTGATCTGATCATTACAAATATGTGAGATCAGTTATTTCTTAAACTAAAATACAAACTCTTGGCTTCAGCAGTGGTTATTTTATTAGGCTATACTTTAGGTATTTCTAGTTTCTGACCAAGCCTAGCCTTGATTCGTTTTTGTTAGCATTAGCACGCTCCCGCTAGCTTTAGCATGCTATTGCTAACCACAGAATTTTGCGCAGCGATCACAAATATGTTTTCGGACTCGATGCTTGAATTCTCCATGTTCTAAGCTTTAAAATGTCATATAGCATGTCTATATTCACTTGGATTTAGGTGGTAAAATTTGTGTTTTTAAGCCGTTGAGAGCCAAAACTGGTATCGGTTCAATTTTGGATATTTGTAGCCGATACCTGATATCGTATTTTTTCCAGTATCGGCTAGGATATCGAACTGAACCTGAACTTTTTTCGATACCTTTTCTAAAATGTTTGTCATATAGAACCATAAAACAGAACAATAATGTTAAAAAACACTATGCCACTGGGACAGACAGTGGCGCAGATGGTAGAGCGAGTCGTCTCATGATCGAAAGGTTGGGGGATCGAATCCCGCCTCCTGAAGGTGCATGCTGTTGTTGTGTCCTTGGGCAAGACACTTCACCCACCTTGCCTCCGGTGTCTGCATACATTGGTGTATGAATGGGTGAGAGGTTCCTAGCTGTAAAGCGCTTTGAGTGCCTAATGTAGGTGGGAAAGCGCTAAGGCTGCAGCTAACGATTATTTTTCTATCGATTAATCTATAGATTATTTTTTCGATTAATCGATTAATCTATAGATTATTTTTTCGATTAATCTATAGATTATTTTTCCTTTTACCGATTATTTTTTCATTTAAAATGAAGGGGAAAAAATTGACGTAGGCCAGTATTTTCAAATGGTATGGCTTTTATTTAACCAAATAAAATTATGGCTCAATGTGCAACTCAGTAGCCTATAAAATGTGCAATTTCTGGAACACTCACTGTAAACATTTGAATAAAAGTAAAAGTATTGCTTATTTGCTTTAAAATGCGCAAAATAAAAAATAAATAACCAGCACACAACAATGATTGTATGATTAAAGTTAATTGTTCGTTTGTACATAACTGTTAATGTTGTACAAAGGTAGTTTAGTTAGTTACACAACTGTTAAACCTTTCCTGTTTCTCGTCCCCTAACCGTGGTTGGGAGACACAGGGGAGATCCGTCTTCTCCAGGGCCGGTACTTCTCCCGGGGTTTAACTCCCTCAACTTCTCGCTGTACGTGTGGTGGTGGCATACAGAAACACGGAGGCCGTCGTGCTGAAGAGTGGTGTGCTTTATTTGCTTGGCTGTACTAACTCTCTACCTGCACCGGTCGCCGTATCTTTCCCTCCGGTCATACTCTCATACTCATCAGACTCCAACACACCCGTCCGCTTTGCGGGTCTCATTCGTGGGCGGGGCGCGCCTCGGACACGCGCACTCACTCACTCACTCACTCACTCACTCACGTTCACACACACTGAGCTATCCTAAACTAAGCACATATAAAAGACACATCGCACAACACAACTAACGTAACGTTATGTAGCGTTAGACACGCGCGTTTTTGACTCCTCTCAGAGCGGAACAGTGCTTTAGTTTATGAATTTACAACGCAGATACAAATAATACATTAATGTTTTTGTGTAATGAAAATTACTCACGCGGCCAATTGACTGATTGATGGCATGAACGCTGTCGGGTGTTTTCGTTTTAAATGTTCGTTCATAGCCGTTGTGCTGCTGTGGTAGGCCATTTCCGCTCGACACAGTGTGCATAAACAACATTATTTGGCCGTTTCTGGAAATACTCCCACACTTTTGATTACTTTTGGCGTGCCTTTTTCCCCTCGCTCGCATCGCGCGCCGCCATGATGTAAACAAGCGACGCGTCGACGCACAAAAACTGCGTCGACGTATTTACGTAATCGATGACGTCGACTACGTCGACGCGTCGTTTCAGCCTTAGAAAGCGCTATATAAGTTGAGACCATTTATTTCTTTTAAATTTGTATAATTTATTTGAGGTAAAACAACAAAATAACGTTCTTTAATGCTATCTCCGGACCCAAGGCAAGGCAACTGTATTTATACTCAACTCAATGTGCCACGGTCTCTAAAGATATAATTTGCAAGTGTAATTAGCAGGCGTTATCACTCTGTGTGCTTTATACACTGCTCCAAATGAAAGGGTAAAAATACTTTCAAATTAAATAATAGAGACAGTGTATTTACACGTGAGCTGTGTTTAGGAGAGTTATGATGATCTGGATTCTGGGAATAGGTTTGGACAAAAGCCACATCATTGTGCTTTGCTTTGGTTGTCAGAATGGTAAATGGTAAATGGTAAAAGATGTTTATCCAAAAGAAACAAAGGCAAAGAGCACAGATTAAAAGACAAAGACAAAAAGTCAAACAATGTTAACCAAGGAAGAGCGAAAGGTAACTCGAACAGTCATCAAAATTCTTGGATCTACTATGGATCTGGACAATAACGCAGTTAACAATAACCCCCCCTAAAAACATGTGTCTTTCATTTCGGGCTGAGCGGTATGTTAAACGAGAACTCGCATTTATCTCACATTGAACGATCTGGATTTTGGTTTTGGTTTTATTTTTTAGAAATAAAAAAAAAAATCCGACTTTGCCTATGATTTAAGAGAAATGTCAAAATGACCCTCAGCTTAAGTGAACGCTCGTTTCACTGGACAATTTAACACAAAATAGTTTCCATTTTATTTCTCAAAGTCCAAACTCAAAATAGTGGGCTGTTTCTGGCACAGGATTGACTTTAGATCTATCATTTAAAAAGCGCTATGTTGATAACTGAGACTGACAATCAACAATTTGATTAAAAATCTATTTAGATGGCTCTACTTTCTCAAGATTCTACATTACCGTGTTTTCCGGACTATAAGTCTCTCCGGAGTATAAGCCAAAAAATGCACAATGAAGAAGAAAAAAACATATATAAGTCGCCCCGGAATATAAGTCGCACCAGCCTTGGCAACTACTAGGGCACGGAGGCGTAACTGCACCGTTGACAAGCCTCTCCCGGCAGCACATTGTTGAAGCACCCATTTGCAAACTAATTTCTCTAGCTGTGGCCATCTAGCTTTTAGCCCGCGATCAGCTTTTTTTTTGTTTTCTTCATTGCAGTAAGGGTAGCCTCTGCTTTTTGCCAGTCCCTCACAAGTTTCTTGCTCACTCCAAACTTTACTGTTTTTTTTACATTTTCAGATTCAGGCTTTATTTGTCATTGTACAACCTTATAGGAGTAGCAGATACTGGTAGACAGGCCTAGAGCGCCCTCTGGAGGCTGTCATTGTGAAAATAACAAACGTGGAAATATATATTTTGATATACAAGTCGCACCTGAGTTTAAGTCGCACCCCCAGCCAAACTATGAAAAAAAGTGTGACTTATAGTCCAGAAAATATGGTAGGCTGTGAATGGTACAATGTGCGCAATACATTGCATTCATTCTCATTCAAGTTAAACGTGTTTTACTACCAATTGTGCTTTTTCTGACTGTTGTACGATGGAAAACATGCAACACAGTCATAAAATCTAAAAATAAATTTTAAAGCTAGTCTGAGGTTTGTTTATGAAGTCATGCAGTTCTACATTGAGCTCATAATCAGCTGTGCCCTGCTGTTTTAACAGAGCTTCCCTAAATTAGTTAATTTGCTTAGACTATTATCTTACTTATCTTACTCTCGGCCCCTTACTGACACCCCCGAGCACATTACATCCGTGAGCAGTCTGCGTGCACAACAGTAATCCTGTGTCTGTGGTCCTTACAGGAGTTCTGGTATTAAACCTGGCGTTACACGATTTTAAGCAAACCCCCCCGCCCCCACCCCTGCTGCTAGACTGAGCAAGATTACTCAACTCTTCTCCCCACATGCACATGCACGCAAAAAAAAAAAAAAGCCTACAGCCGGTTTTCCCGTGGTGTATATGCAGAGACACGCACCCCCCTCATCAGCCGCCTCTGTGTCTAATTGATCCGTGGATGGATTATTCTGTCTTCTCTCTCTGTGCACAGCTGCCGTTCGGATTCAAACTGTCCCGGCTGCACCACTTGGCTGTGAGCACCTCATTTTCAGATACTGATACAGATTCTGATAGAACTGTATCTTTCACTGAAGTGATGTAGAGCAGCCAAAATAAAAGGAAAACTACGGTGAAATAATCAAATTAAAGTAAAAATAAAAAAGAAAGGAGTGAAAATTCTACTTAAGGAATATGAACTATTTGCGCATTAAAGTCTGCTTTATGTGTATTATAGTTTACTAGCAAGTTGACTAGTTTCTTTATTTTCTGAATTTGATGTAAGGTAAAGTAGACATAAACTTGACACTTTTTATGTCAACACAAGCGTTTGTATAGTCACTTACTACAATTACTAAGTACATGAAATGTAAGTACTACGTGTATCTGATCTGGCCGGACACAAATTATGGTATGGTAATTGTATTCTATTCTTTTAGATTTTGCTTTGCTCTTTTCTAATGAACAGCATGTGATGTATTCATTAGAAAACATTTACAGATTCTTGTTCTGTGTGTGCTTGAAGGCTGAGCGTTTCTCAGCACAAAAGTATGTTACAAACATTAGTGAATGTCAAAAATGCAAGTGGTATTAACATTAAAATGTGAGAGGGCTTGAGGCTTCTCTTAAATGCCTTACACAGCCTGAACAGTTTGCACTTGGCTCTGTTTGACTTGGCCTGGCTGGACTCTTGGCACAGTGTGGTTTGTTCTGGCTGCTGCGCTGTATAGCATTAGTAAGTGACAGTAAAACCCCCCAGACAGACCAACATTAATCTGGGGCTGAGGTGGATCAGGGGGGGTATCAGCAGGAGACACTAGTTAATCTGGTTCACACAGACTGGGGTAATCAGTTTAGCATAAAACATTATTTAGGCTATAGTATGAGAATTATTGTTAGAAATGTTTAATCAAACTCTGTAATTCTAACAAAACTGGCTAAAACAGGGTCACAATCGGTTCATTAAATCTGACGTAACGCAGCGGTAGGACAGTCAGCGCCACACAGGGCTATGACAGACAGCTTTTCATTGACTTGTAGCAGCAGAAACTCATTAATATCTATCTCTAAAAAATAGATAATTACATTATCAAACAAAATCACTTTTTAGCCAGCACCACTAGTTAGTCGCTTTGTAAGTTCTGTTTGACATTTGCAGTAATATCCGATATGCGGCGTTTATGTCTGGTGAGTCATAAAATCTGATAAGGTAATTTATAGGCGCGAGTAGTCTTAAAAGCTCAACAGTGCGTTAGAAACGTTTGCTATATAAGCACTTCTCCTTGCTAGAAGTGCTGTTACGATTTACGCTGTGCCCGTGGCTTTAATTCCTTCCAGTCAAACTGTAGTAAACCAGCTACTCATTACTTCAATTTGGCAAAGCAAACATTGATATAGATAAACTGCACCTTGTTCCTGTAGGAACTGCACAGGTGTTGCTGATAACTTTACTAGAGCAACCGAGACCTGGGTTAAACATAATTCAGCCACTGCATGTTTTATTATTAACACCTGTGCTTTTCCCGTCCTGTGTATGTGACCCGTCACCTGAATGGGCCACTTTAAAAAACTGTGCTTTATAACAACAAACGCAGCTTCAGGTGTCACTTTCAACTAGGGCTGCACGATATTGAAGTAACTTGCGATCTTCGATACGGCTGTGTTATATCGCCATAACGATATTATTGCGATATTTCACTAAACCATTTCAACACGATATGTTCCTTTCTAATTAAATGCAAATTGTAAGTAACTAGTTTTTCAGCAAATTGTGTCAAAACATGACTTTAAGAACACTACATCAGCACTAGCCTGGTTTTACAATACCCTCGTACTCATTTAGTTTCGTACAAGGGTCTGGATCTTCATAATTGAGCTCCATTATCAGGTGGGAGGGGTGAACTCCTTTGAAACGATAGTGTTTGGTCCTATTACTATGTAATTCGCTCGAGTGAGTGAAGCAGCTATCATAACTCTATCATAACTCTATCATAGCTCTATCATAGCTCTATCATAGCTCTATCATAACTCTATCATGGCTCTATCATAACTCTATCATAACTCCATCATAGCTCTATCATAGCTCTATCATAGCTCTATCATAGCTCTATCATAGCTCTATCATAACTCTATCATAACTCTATCATAACTCCATCATAGCTCTATCATAACTCTATCATAACTCTATCATGGCTCTATCATAACTCTATCATAACTCTATCATAACTCCATCATAACTATATCATGGCTCTATCATAGCTCTATCATAACTCTATCATAACTCTATCATAACTCTATCATAACTCTATCATAACTCTATCATAACTCCATCATAACTATATCATGGCTCTATCATAGCTCTATCATAACTCTATCATAACTCTATCATAACTCTATCATAACTCTATCATAACTCTATCATAACTCTATCATGGCTCTATCATAACTCTATCATAACTCTATCATAACTCCATCATAACTATATCATGGCTCTATCATAGCTCTGTCATAACTCTATCATAGCTCTATCATGGCTCTATCATAAGTCTATCATGGCTCTATCATAACTCTATCATGGCTCTATCATAACTCTATCATAACTCCATCATAACTATATCATGGCTCTATCATAGCTCTGTCATAACTCTATCATAGCTCTATCATGGCTCTATCATAAGTCTATCATGGCTCTATCATAACTCTATCATAACTCTATCATAACTCCATCATAACTCTATCATAGCTCTATCATGGCTCTATCATAACTCTATCATAGCTTTATCATAACTCTATCATAACTCTATCATAGCTCTATTATAACTCCATCATAGCTCCATCATAACTCCATCATAGCTCTATCATAACTATCATAACTCTATCATGGCTCTATCATAACTATATCATGGCTCTATCATAGCTCTATCATAGCTCTATCATGGCTCTATCATGGCTCTATCATAACTCTATCATAACTCTATCATAGCTCCATCATAACTCCATCATAGCTCTATCATAGCTCTATCATAGCTCCATCATAACTCCATCATAGCTCTATCATAACTCTATCATGGCTCTATCATAACTCTATCATAACTCTATCATAACTCTATCATGGCTCTATCATGGCTCTATCATGGCTCTATCATAACTCTATCATAACTCTATCATAACTCTATCATGGCTCTATCATGGCTCTATCATGGCTCTATCATAACTCTATCATGGCTCTATCATAACTCTATCATGGCTCTATCATAACTCTATCATGGCTCTATCATAGCTCTATCATAGCTCTATCATAAGTCTATCATGGCTCTATCATAACTCCATCATAACTATATCATGGCTCTACAATAGCTCTGTCATAACTCTATCATAGCTCTATCATGGCTCTATCATAAGTCTATCATGGCTCTATCATAACTCTATCATAACTCCATCATAACTCTATCATAACTCCATCATAACTCTATCATAGATCTATCATGGCTCTATCATAACTCTATCATAGCTTTATCATAACTCTATCATAACTATATCATGGCTCTATCATAGCTCTATCATAACTCTATCATAGCTCTATTATAACTCCATCATAGCTCCATCATAACTCCATCATAGCTCTATCATAACTATCATAACTCTATCATGGCTCTATCATAACTATATCATGGCTCTATCATAGCTCTATCATAACTCTATCATAGCTCTATCATGGCTCTATCATGGCTCTATCATAACTCTATCATAACTCTATCATAGCTCCATCATAGCTCTATCATAGCTCCATCATAACTCCATCATAGCTCTATCATAACTCTATCATGGCTCTATCATAACTATATCATAACTCTATCATGGCTCTATCATAACTCTATCATAACTCCATCATAGCTCTATCATAGCTCTATCATAGCTCCATCATAACTCCATCATAGCTCTATCATAACTCTATCATGGCTCTATCATAGCTCTATCATGGCTCTATCATAACTCTATCATAACTCTATTATAACTCCATCATAACTCTATCATAACTCTATCATAACTCTATTATAACTCCATCATAACTCTATCATAGCTCTATCATAACTCTATCATAACTCTATCATAACTCTATCATAACTCTATCATAACTCTATCATAGCTCTATCATAACTCTATCATAACTCTATCATAACTCTATTATAACTCCATCATAACTCTATCATAGCTCTATCATAACTCTATCATAACTCTATCATAACTCTATCATAACTCTATCATAACTCCATCATAGCTCTATCATAACTCTATCATGGCTCTATCATAGCTCTATCATGGCTCTATCATAACTCTATCATAACTCTATTATAACTCCATCATAACTCTATCATAGCTCTATCATAACTCTATCATAACTCTATCATAACTCTATCATAACTCTTGGGAGCATTCCTTGCGCATTCCAAGGCTTCAATTTTAATATCTGGATATTTGGGAGCCGAGCCAGAACGGATTGAAGAGCTTCCATTACTTTTGTATCCGCCGCCATTGCCGAACTTCAACCAGCAAATGTGGCGCAAATGCTTGACGTCACCTACAACACCCGCCTCCCCCGCTCGCTGAATGGTAGGTTGAAATTCAACCGCTGACACGTGGCCACTGAGATCAGACCCAGACGTACATGTAGGGAAAAGATAATTGACCGGAGTTTACAGGTGGCTAAGGTCAGGCTACATCAGCCCCACAAGACTAAAATTTAACTATCCAACTCGAACCTTTACACATTCACAAATTCAGTGACATTTTTGGCTGAGTTTGCAAAAAAGAATGTGTCAGTCAGATATGGAGTGATGTTTAGTGATGTTGCGATATATTGTGGCTTCTCGCAATACAGATATAGCATCACCTAATATCGCAATACGATATTTTCAACCTATCATGACAATCTACATTTCAAGATACAATAAAAACATTTTGTTTGATCCTCCTCACAGAGTTCTGTTGATGGCTCTCACAAATCCATTTATCGACAGTAATATTGGTCCTGTTGAACCACTGTTTTATATCTAGACTTTATATTTAGTACTATGTATTTAAGGCCTATCAAATGTCATTTTACAGCATCCTGCCAAGAATAGAATATTCGACTGCAAGATGTGAAAAAATATAGCAATCTGTGATAACTTCATTATCGGACGTATCGTAGCTGATCTCCATGGTAACTCATGATAGTTGGTGCCATACTGGAGGATAACTGATCCTTCCATTGATTTAATATATTTCTGATGGCAATAATAACATCATAGCGACATTATACCAAACCATCGGCATTTCACCAGTTTGTTTTTCGATCAATCGATCAATCAACATTTTAGAACAAATTAGAACAAAAACGAGGCTAAACTAGACAAGTCTGACTAAAACTGAATTTGTTTTATGCTGTATGTGAAAAAAATAATACATAAAACTATAACAAATTATACTATTAATATTATTTAAATATAGTGTTATGTCACCTAATGTTGCTATAACGATAATTTGGCAATATATTGTCTAGCTTGGAGTGCACATGGTGCCTCCTAAACTGAGTGACTGGTCTTGAAGTGCAGGGCCACTCCCTATAATTAGCAACCTCTGTTTTAGGAATAGACAAAGTGGTTCACGCTGCCACTTCACAACCTGAAAGGGTGCAATTCTGGCCAGACAAATTGGCAGGCTCCTGAGTCTGTTTAAATGTTCCTGATCTCAACAAGGAAGGGAAATGTAATTGGGACGAGGGGAGTGGGCAAATCAAAATGAGGGACCCAAATGCTGTGCCGTGAAGCACAGTTGGTAAATTTTTATACAACGAATACTTAACTTTGTTGTCGTACAGCATTGAAACTTGTCCTGTAATATGGAAATGTTTACATTATTTCCTCAAAGTTCAGGCTCATACTAAATGCTAAAGCTATCTGCTGCTTATCGTAGTTCATACGTCACTGTGATAAGTACAATTTCCCTGTCACATCCAAAGTACGTCGAGTCTTTCAAAACAAAGGGGTAGAGAAAAAAGTGTGCATTTGAGCATAAAAAAAAAGAATCCCAACCAGACAATGTCTCTTGCAGACTGTCACCTTTTTATCATCATACCATTCAGTGCTGCTTTACTTCACTTTTTAAAAATGACTTTGTTTGAATCTTCTGGCCTTGTTGTATGTTTTAAGCTTGGATGAAATTAGAGCAGGAAGTCCCCATGGGAACTCATTATTCCTTATCATTTGTTTACATAAACCGCTGATGCAGCCTGAACTCCTAGAGGCTCGTGTGTGTGTCCGTGATTATTTATGTTCACACACATCTTCGCTCGTCCGCTGCGAGTGGGCGAACAGCTGAATTTATGTCAAATGATTTGGTTTAAAAATCATAGTTTGATGCTTTGAGATTATGGAGATTTAGTCTGGTGAAATTTCAAACCTTGGGCTTGGGAACCAAAACGGGATCCCCAAAGCTTCATATCTTCTGATAAAAGGGGTCCAAGCTGAATTGTGTAGAATGAATGACATTTTTCCCTTTCTCACCAAGTACTTTATCAAATATTTGACCTTTCAAGAACTCCCTGGATTAGATCAAGGTCTAATCAGGACTAATCTGTTCTAAAAGGCTTTATAATCAATCTACGGTACTCCGGTTTCCCCTACTACTGAAAACATGTACAATAGGCCGGGTTGAGCAGTGTGTTTGAGAGTGCGACTGGCAGTGGCGTGTCTAGGGGGTGGCCAGAAAAACAAGCTTGGACGAGTGGGGGACAACGGATTGAAATTAGCCCATGGCATCACTCTGGTGTGGCGTGTTTACATGCATGAGTTCGATGTATGTTCATTAACATGCACTGTCACCCAAAAAAAAAACAATATATAAACTGGATGTAAACCATGTAAGTATAAACCAGAAAATATTCTACAGATATTATGTACCACCGGAAGACACATTTTTATTTGTTTTTATCATCCATTTTTGAGCCAGCATACTTTAGACAGGGAGTGTTTTTGGATTGTGCTACCACCTGAAGAAGCTCAGTGACCACCAGGTACATGTACCACAGTTTTAATTACATTTAAAAGTAAGTAAGTGCTTTATTGTCATTGTACAAGCGTACAGCAAAATAGTGTTCAGGTGTTAGTCCTGAGCTGCTGCGGCTGAGCCGCGCTGCTACTGTGTGTCAACCTGACCCGCATGACCTTGGAGGTCGGGGGAACTGTAGCACTCGGAAGAAACCTGGCTGGCTGCCCTCGGTCTCCTCTGATCCTCTGAAAAGGTGCAACGCCTCCTGTGTTTGCCCCTGTTTCAGAGCGTGGTGTCCTGCACTGGTCAGCTCTTCCTCCTGCAGCTCCCTCCGCTCCACAACAGTCTTTCACCATCTCCTCGTTTGTCCCTTCCTTGTTTCCTGTAGCTCCTCTTGTGACGCCTCCTCTGTGCTGCAGCTGTGGGGGCTCTTAGAGCCTCTTCAGTGTCTCAGAGGAAGACATTTGTAGGTCTCAAATGGGTTTAGCTGAAAAGCTAGCATTTTGTGTACCTTTAAAAAGCTGCTTTCTTCAGGACCATTTTAGACTCTCAAAGTAAACAAATCCACCAAACCTTCCTGTTTGTAAACAAATCATTTTTATTTTCCTTAAAACATACCGTAGTAGTTCTCTGTTTGGAATAGCTTGGGGTCATTAATGGGAAAATTGGGGTCACTGAGAGAAAATGGTTGTGAACAGGGGGATTTTGGGAGAAAGAGGTAACAAAGTTGATACCACTGCGCTACTAGCCAGTAAAATTGACAGCTCAAATAGATTCAGCCACACAGACTCCGCTTGATAAAATACTAACTGTTGAAAGGTGGGAGATAAAGAACAGGGTTCACGGATTTTGCAATGCTGGTGCGAAACTAGGAAGAAATTAGCTGCGATAAATGAGGAAATAGCAAATGAATCAGAAGGCATGCATGAGAGAAACCCCACACCCTGTCGAGTACTCCGGGCCCTGTCTCCAACCGACCCAAGCGGTTTGTTTAGCTTGGCTTGTGCTGCATCACTAGAACAATATTACTACAAGAAGATGGATGAATTCAGGGTGAAACACAGTTCATTTTGAAATGTTTGGCACCAGCCTCTTAAATTGTTGCTAATTCTATTGACAGAAACGTTAAATATATCCTTGTATGCACTGGAGTTCTGTGTCTGCAATTTAGGTGAAAACACAATATCATTTCTACTATCCCTCCGCTTAAGAGTGGCCGCGAGCCTTAATGAGGCTGGGTGCTTTCCAAGTCAAGCACTGTTTATTTATGGCCCAGGAAAAGCTATTTGTGTCAGAAGGAAGTGCTGCTTTCGGGCTATTTTTTAACATGACTGGTCAGTGCACACTGGTGGTTTATCCTGGATCATACCCCTAAACTTAAAACACAATATTAAATGTTGGTTTCTTCTTAACAGCTGTATGTGGAAAACTGTCTGGATGAAGGAACTGAATAAATGAAAATGCACAGTTTTAGGTTTCTAACTTGTGGTTTTAAAACATTAATTGCAAATCTAAAACTATCACCATTAGTTTTAATTTGTCCAAAACTGTGCAAAGTCTGGTCAGTTTTGGAGGCACATTTCTTATTCAGACAGTACCCATCTGGTTTTTGTTGAACAGCCCTGTTTTAACGTCTCTTGTTGTGGGCTCGAGTTTCAGGGCCTGCTGAACTATTGTGCCGTGTGCATATGTGAAAGCGGCGTGTTCTGTGCCATGGCGGGCAGTAAGCGCTTTCAGCTGTGGCCCGCAGAAAGGACTCATTGTTTGAAGACATTCGAGCATCTGCTTTGTCGGAGATAAGGGGCCGAAGTTAACAACCATTTGATCAAAGGGCAGACGCTTTGGAAATGACTTACTTTTGCAGAGTTTTTTTCTTAGTACATTGTTCCTACTTCCTCGAAGCTTCCTGTATGGACAAGCAGACAAGACGATCCCTTTTATGTGTTCAAGAGATACTCTCCAATGGAGTCTTGTGTTTGCATATTTCTTCCTCTAACCTACTTTTCCATTTCATTTATTTACTTCAATCTTTCATCTCGTTGGTGGCACAGCTCTGTTCACATGAACATCACAGCCTCCAGTGCTTTATCTTCAAAGGCTTCGTACTGAATACCACTTCAGTCTATGTGGGCCTTGTGCCACAGTTATAAACTAAATTCTGATACAAGACATTCAGTGTGTCTATTATGGTAGAATTAGGTTTAAAATTCTATTATGAGTGTCAATAGGGAGCCCTCCTTCTCTGTATATATTTTTTGGATCCAGTTGCTTTGTTTACAGAAGAGCGTCCAGCATACAAGTGTTGCAGCCAATATCGCTTGTCCATCATGCGCCATGATGTTAATAGGGATTTTCTTCTTTAAATATTTGTAATGCTGGACTATTCAAGCATGATGCCGTGGATTAAGTCTACAAATTCCTAAATCTACAAAACTGCAGGAGGAAGCCAGTCTCCTGGTGTTTCCTCCACAAAACTGTGTTTCACTGCTTCTCTTAAAGATGTGATTTGACAGATTCACTAACTGGAAATGTAAGAGAGCCTATTCTTCCCGTCCCCTCCCTCTTTTAACTCTAACCATGTGATCCAGTCACTTCCTGACAGCACCACATCCACAAAATTGCAATGGGATAAAGACATTGGATCTCCATTAACTGCTGAACAATGGGATTCAATTTTAAAAAAATCAAGTTACCCTTCGAAATGTGTACATTATAAAATTATCCAAATGAAAATTATTCACAGAGCGTATGTTACCCCCAAAACTTTGAAAAAAATGAATCCAAATCTCTCAGATTTGTGCTGGCATGGATGTGGCCGGACTGGGACACTTAATCACATGTTGTGGACATGCCCTGATGTAAGAACATTTTGGGCAGCTGTAACTGGTTTTATACAAGATCTTCTGAATGTAGAAATACCCAATCAATTTGATGTTTGTGTCCTTGGAAATGTGACTGGCACTCTGTCAAAAACTACACAGAGGATTGCAGCTTTAGGGTTCATGTCAGTAAAAAGAATTATACTTAAAAACTGGAAAGTACGTAAAGCAGACTGTTTTGACCTACATGAATGGGTGAAAGACTTTATGAACTTGTTATCAATGGAGAATGTAACAGCACTCCTTTGCGATCCTTGCAAAAGCCAAACAAATGAAATGACACTACAAGAAGTAAAGAATGAACTACGGAAGAAACTGATTAATTAAAGGAAATGGACTGCTCTTAATATACTGTACACAAAAAAAAAAAAAAAAAGGTTGTGTATGTGTTTGCATGTATGTATGTATATGTATGTGTGTATATGTATATATATATATATATATGTGTGTATATATATATGTGTATATATATATTAAAAAAAAAAAATAGGTGAAGAAGCAATGAACATTAATATCTTGAAAAGGTTTCTTGAGGTTTTGTTTAGTATTGTTGTTGGTAATAATAATGTCAGGGTCATTTCAGGCCAGAACTGTACCACTCCCCCCCCCTCCCCCCCCCTTTTTATATTTTTTTTTTATTTTTTATTTTTTATTTTTTTATGTAATTTTTGTTTTGTTTTTTTTTTTGTTTTTTTTTAATGTAATTTTTTATTTATTTTTGTTTTTGTTTTTTTGTTTTGTTTTTTTGTTTAATGTGTGTCATGTATTGTATTTTTTTTTTTTTTTTCTTCTCTTCTCTGTCCTGTCTATAAAATAAATATAAATAGAAAAAAAAAAAAAAAAAAGAGACTCATGCTCTGTCCTAAAGGCCTGGTTATATGCATTATTCTGGCTTGTTAAAATAAAGGATGCACACTTAAAAAAAAAAAAAAAAAAAAAAACTCTAACCATGTCGACTGCCTCTGGCCTGGACAAACAGGAAACACTTAGGGTTATCACAGAAGTCTTTGTATGTCCAATGAGTGTCAAGCTCAAGACAGAGGGGGAACAAATACGCCCGAAATCCAGCCTAAACACACTTATCACTGCTCAAGAGACTACCAGGGTAAATGAGAGCGACAAGAAGGTTTGATCTCGGGATTTGTGAGCAACAGTCATATGCTGATAACATCATCTTTGTAAGGCGTCAGGCAATAAGTGCAGAATTTTGTTCACAAGAGTATACGTGACCAAGGGACATGATACCTGGATTCAGAATTTAAAGATTTACCATGTGATGTAGACACCCCGGGATGAGGAAAACTGTTGGTAAAACACATGCTTTGCTTAATTTATTACTTCATTATTGTGAACCTCGTTTTTATAGTAACAAATCTATAACAATTTTCCTGGACGGCTCTGATCCCTTCTCACAAATTGACCCTGGGGCACAAATATAAAAACCTTTTATAGATAATTTGGCATTTTTGCTACAGGGAAATACTGTGCATTTAACCCATCCTTCAAAGCCGGTGGGGCAAACTGGTAGAAGAAGTGGGAGAGTGCAGTGAAGAGCCCGGGAACCCACCTCCAGATCTTTCCTTTGGTCCATTCGTGGTCTAAAGTGCCTAGATTATTGATCCAGACACGAGGATAAGATGCAAATTCCAACACAAGCCACTTGGCCCATTCAGCCACTTTTCTATCTCATTTAGACTCTGAACGTTATTGGGTGCGAATTACAAGTGTAAGTGTAGCTGCTTTGAGTTTGTCGTGATCACCCTTCAGAGGTTATATTGTATAACTTTATTCTTTTCCACTTCTTCCACTGATGGTGCTTCCTTGTCCAGGAGAAACTTGCATAGTTTCAGCCGCCACTTGTTGTAAAGCTTGGCCTGAGTTGATAGCGTCCTCGACAGCTCTTCATTATCCGCTGTGCTGGCATACCAGTGAGATGGAAATGTGGCTGAAACTGGAGCAGTGCATTCCGCTCCACTTAAACCTGTCCAATACAATGCGTCATGCACATTTAGAGCAACGTCACTTCATAATGGTCCAGATTACTTTTTGTTGAACACTCGATTGGCATTTGCTCAAGATAATGTTAATTTCTTGGGTTTTATTCCCGTTTGTGTAGTAGTTCTTAGTCAAGTAGCTTAAACATAAATGGGTGATTTCAACTGTTTTTAAAGGTCTATGCTCAAACATCCAATATTTGACAGAGACAGAGGCTGCGCACTGAGATGTTTGCATAAAGTAGTTTACATAGCCATACAGATGAAGTAAGCCTGTATTTCTGCTTTGCAAACATGTTTTAGAGAAAATGAATGACCAGAAGAAACAAAAATGGTTTAAAAGGGGGTCGAAGCCACTGTTTAAGTGTGAGGTCATGTGAGGTAAACCTTTTAAAATGTGCATTCTGGAGTAAAACTGATGCCAAAATGGCAGGCATCAGCATGACCTAAAACGTGAGAGTTTAAATTAAAAAAATAGAGTCCGAACACGGGGTAGTTGTTTTGGAGTCCAACCATAACTTTAAGACTTCTGCACTGTGAAACCACAGTGAACATTATTACACCAGGATCCTCTCACAGGCCTCTTACAGGTTTGTGTGGTTCACCACTTTTTACAGCAGCGCTTGTGGCTTTTTCTGTAAGGAGAGCTTGTAAGAACTACAGTGTACATCATAATGGCATTTCAAGATGAAGTAAAAATAACGGGTAAAGAATTTAGTTTGAGTTTCCTGCTTGACTCACAAAGAATTTAAAATGACAATTTTTGGTTGTAATTCATTTAGTTTGAGGTATCTGATGTCAAAATGTCTCATTTGTGTCAGACAGAATAAACATGATCAAAATGTAACTTTTGCACACTTTTCTTTTAATCACAAGATAAAGGGATTATTGGGCACTGCTTTGGAAAATAATGCTTTTGGGATTCCACTAACTGGTTTGTTATGCCCATCTTTCTTTGTAGTTGTTCGATGGCCCAGCCTGCTGACTGAACAACACATGGCTGTCAGTGTGAAAATCATGAGGCTCTTCAAAGTTTGAACTGGCTGACCTCACCTCTATGAAGTCCAAAACAGTATCTGACATGATCATCATTACTGTGTTTCACTGAGCCAAACACTGAAAGAGTGATTAGATATCAAGGACATCCCCTAATTTAAATGATCTCATCTAAAACACTATACAGACAGTTAACAATGACAATGATCGTTCTATACTTTCATAGGATGATGATTAATCTGTTGCACTTAGCTCTTTAGATATTTTTGGGCAGGTGGCACAGTATTTACAGACCTGGCAGGACACCTGGTAGACGTATGTCTCTGTCGGAGCTCAGCTGAGCCTTTGTATCCACTATGTAGCACCTTCTACTCATCTTACGGCAGCCCCAAATAGTATTTTTTATGAGCACCACTTTGAAGTCTACACCACAAGGGGTCATGGCTATTAAATACTGTACATGTGCTTCATTTTACCACTGGATGAGAATCAAATTTCCAGGCGTCCTTTTGGGAAAGGCAGACCTCGAAGCTCTGACTGATCCAAGCAATGAACATTTCTTAAAGGTCAAACAAATTTCACAGGATTTAATAAGACCTCTGCCTTAGGGGTGAACATCCAGGCTATTTGTGTCACAGCCCTGCTTTTTCCACAAGCTGTGCAAAATGTATGGCAGTGCTGCATTTGGATGTGAGCCACTGAAGCTATTTACACTCAGTATCGCCAAGTGCGCTTAGTGGCCTCCTAAAATGGGGTACAGTCAGTGTGCCTCGACAGCTATTCGAGGAGTCAGGGAGTTTACATCCTTATCACGTGTAGGTCAGTGGGCTATCAGGTCAAATTTAATCCCCTGATCTGCACAGGTGGTCAGAAGCAATGTACTGCGTGAACTCTGTACTGCAACTTCAACTGCTCTGAATGTGATTACGCTAGTGGAAAAGTACTGCAGTCTATTTTTTAAATGTTTTTCTTATCTGAAGTAGTGCACTGTATTGACAGTAACCGAGTTATTAACTACATAAAAAATATAGAAAAAATATTGAAGTCAGTCCTATGTATGTATATATATATATATATATATATATATATATATATATATATATATATATATTATTAGCCCCAAAATATCGGAGTTTGGCTGATATACAATGATGCACATGTATTGTTGTTTTTTCAGTTTCATAGATATCTGTGATCACAGCCTCAGTGGCAACTTGTAGTTGTATGTATTTATTTGTTTGTAATTCATTGGTTAGAAAACAATAGCTAGCCTATTATTGGACATCGCTCAGAGTCATTTATTTATTCTGTTTTTCAGACAAATGAGTGGAATAAAAATGATGAGCGTCTCCTTGCTGCTGTTGAACATGGGGAAGTTGACAAGGTGACGTCCCTGCTGGCCAAGAAGGGTTCCAGTGCCGTGAAACTAGACTCTGAAGGCAAATCAGCGTAAGTACAGACTACTCTTTTACTCAATCTACAAAATTAGAAATTGTGCATACAAAGCATGGGTAGTTGTTGTTACCAAGATTTTGCCTTAAACTTACAACAATTTAAAAAATGAAGCGCAAGATTTTGACTAACCATAAGTACAGAAACTTAGGCTAGATCTAGACAGTGATCCAAAAGCCAACATCGTCCTATTCCTCTTTCATGACATTGGACTGAAAGGTTAATGTTGCCCACAGATGGCCTTATCTTCCAATGATAATAAAACCTTTGTAAACTCTTGGATGTAGGGAGGTGCATCTACAAACGTTGTAACCAAACAAACCGATGCCAGTGAAATTGTGGCCTTAACAGAACCAACCAGCAGCAATACAATTACCATTAGAAAAGCCCCGAGCCAAAGACCAAAGGCTCCAAGTGGCATTGGTACTTTCTGCAGTACGTCATTTAAAAATGCATAATTGTTATACAAATAAGTGTTGCTGGGACTTCCTAATGGATGGCCCTGTGCTGATGCAGTCTTTTCTGCAGTAGACCGTTTTCGGTTTCCACCATGATTTAAAAGAAAATAAACTAGGAAAAACATAAATTGTCCAGGGCTCTGAATAAAACAATCCTGTGGCTTTTTGTCCCAGCATATTTCACATTTTTGCATAAAGCTTTAGCACTTTTGTTTTCTCACATTCTCACCATTCTTTTCATGATGGACAAAGTAGTATCTATGGTGATAAAACCTGACTGAAAGGCATGTGGCCGAGTTGGACTGACATCAAGACGAGACTGGCCATTTCATTTGCCTTTTTTATTCTGCCCACGGAGCTGAAAACAGTCTCATTGATCGACCACTCCACACATTCGCACAGGCCCTAATGTCACAAAGGCTAGTTTTGCAGCTCGACTGATATTGACTTGACATTCCTGCACACAAAGGTTTTCCCTGCTTTTACAAAACCTAAGGACAAGTGTTTCGCTTGTTATGTAAATGAATCTTTTTAGCTCCACTGTGTCAATTCATTGACCCAAAAAGGTGAGAAATTACTGGCAAATAAGCTTAAACGTCAGCAAGAGTTTTCTGACATGTGTACCTTTTTATTGCTGCCTATGGCAATTCATTGTATTTTAACAAGTAGATATACATATTTTTAATGTAATTTTATTTTGTTTTTAATGCTTTTTATTGTGTTTGTGTCTGGTGTTGCTGTGAGGCACATTGAGTTGTACATGTACATGAAATGTGCCATACAAATAAACTTGCCTTGCCTATAATATAAACATGGAATGTGACGGTAACCTATTCTAGATGATGATTTTATTGAAGATGCCAGCGTTTCCCTCCCCATCTAGAGAGGTTCCTCTAGGTCCCCCATTAGGAAGCTCCCTCAATTGTGAGCGAAACGTTCTCTTAAAACAAAGAAAAACTAACAAGAAAAACAACTGGCGACTGTGGAGCAGAGAGTAGAGCGGGTCATGTTGTGATCGGCGGTTTGAATCTCGCAGGTGCACACACTGTCATTGTGTCCTTGGGCAAGACACTTCACCCACCTTGCCTCCAGTGTTTGCGTACACTGGTGTGTGAATGGGTGACTGGTTCCTTGATGTAAAGCGCAAGATTAAATTAACCACGTGAATGGCTGAGAATTTATAATGTTTTCTCATGAATTAAATAGTTTTCTTAATAAATTAAAATCCATAGTACGTAATGAGAAACGTTGTCCCTCAAAGTCATCTGATTATTTGTGTGTGTTTTTCAGGCTTCACGTTGCTGCGGCTCTCGGTCAGACTGAGTGTCTGGGGGCTATCCTCTCACATGGAGCTGACCTGTCAAGCACAGATGCTGCAGGTACAAACCTTGAACAACACTTCACAACAGCAGATAAAAATGGGTGCTATTATTGTAAGGCGTAATATCACCGTAGGAGCACTTCGACGTCCATGCAGTAGAGTGAGATATTACTGCGCAGACGTCAGAGCGTACCCCTTTTTGTCCGCATAAAAAAATCGACATGTTTGATTTTGTAAAAGTATGTAAGTATGTAAAAAGGTGCAGCCTCGCACATTTTATTAAGCTTTTGCAGGACAAACTACCAACTATTTCTCCCACTGTGAGTTAAACACTGTCCATGAGAGAGAGAGAGAGAAGAGAATTCACCGATGGGTCCTGCTCTAGCGCTAGTATTAAAGAATGCGGGGCAAACTCGACATCGCAGAAACGTGATCAAAACATCAGCACGTGCGAACCCCATATCCATAATCACCCACTATATCACAAAATCACTGAATCGTCCATCTGACTGAGATTTACATATTTTGCATTAAAAAAATATATATATGATTTTTGTTAATTAATTACCTCTGTTTCTACCCAGGTGTAGGTCCTTTACATTTGGCAGCCAAAAACGATCACGTTGAATGCTGCAGAAAGCTCATTCAGGTAAGGGTTAAATGGTCATGTATAGGTTTTTTTATTTTTATATACAGTGCCTTGCGAAAGTATTTGGCCCCCTTGAACTTTTCGACCTTTTGCCACATTTCAGGCTTCAAACATAAAGATATAAAACTGTAATTTTTTGTGAAGAACCAACAACAAGTGGGACACAATCATAAAGTGAAACAAAATTTATTGGATATTTCAAACATTTTTAACAAATAAACAACTGAAAAATTGGGCGTGCAAAATTATTCAGCCCCTTTACTTTCAGTGCAGCAAACTCTCTCCAGAAGTTCAGTGAGGATCTCGGAATTATCCAATGTTGACCTAAATGACTAATGATGATAAATAGAATCCACCTGTGTGTAAACAAGTCTCCGTATAAATGCACCTGCTCTGTGATCGTCTCAGAGGTCAGTTTAAAGCGCAGAGAGCATCATGAAGAACAAGGAGCACACCAGGCAGGTCCGAGATACTGTTATGGAGAAGTTTAGAGCCGGATTTGGATACAAAAAGATTTCCCAAGCTTTAAACATTCCAAGGAGCACTGTGCAAGCAATAATATTGAAATGGAAGGAGTATCAGACCACTGCAAAACTACAAAGACCCGGCCGTCCCTCTAAACTTTCAGCTCATACAAGGAGAAAACTGATCAGAGATGCTGCCAAGAGGCCCCTGATCACTCTGGATGAACTGCAGAAATGTACAGCTGAGGTGGGAGACTCTGTCCATAGGACAACAATCAGTCGTATACTGCACAACTCTGGCCTTTATGGAAGAGTGGCAAGAAGAAAGCCATTTCTTAAAGATATCCATAAAAAAAGTTGTTTAAAGTTTGCCACAAGCCACCTGGGAGACACGCCAAACATGTGGAAGAAGGTGCTCTGGTCAGATGAAACCAAAATCGAACTTTTTGGCAACAATGCAAAACGTTTTGTTTGGCGTAAAAGCAACACAGCTCATCACCCTGAACACACCATCCCCACTGTCAAACATGGTGGTGGCAGCATCATGGTTTGGGCCTGCTTTTCTTCAGCAGGGACAGGGAAGATGGTTAAAATTGATGGGAAGATGGATGGAGCCAAATACAGGACCATTCTGGAAGAAAACCTGATGGAGTCTGCAAAAGACCTGAGACTGGGACGGAGATTTGTCTTCCAACAAGACAATGATCCAAAACATAAAGCAAAATCTACAATAGAGTGGTTCACAAATAAACATATCCAGGTGTTAGAATGGCCAAGTCAAAGTCCAGACCTGAATCCAATCGAGAATCTGTGGAAAGAACTGAAAACTGCTGTTCACAAACGCTGTCCATCCAACTTCACTGAGCTCCAGCTGTTTTGCAACGAGGAATGGGCAAATATTTCAGTATCTCAATGTGCAAAACTGATAGAGACAAACCCCATGCGACTTACAGCAGTAATCGCAGCAAAAGGTGGCGCTACAAAGTATTAACTTAAGGGGCTGAATAATTTTGCACGCCCAATTTTTCAGTTTTTTATTTGTTAAAAATGTTTGAAATATCCAATAAATTTCGTTTCACTTCATGATTGTGTCCCACTGAATACTTTCGCAAGGCACTGTGTATATGTGTATATATATATATATATATATATATACATACATACATACATACATACATACATACATACATACATACACACACACACACACACACACACACACACACACACACACACACACACACACACACACACACACACAGCATACAACAAGGTAATGATCTCTTGACAATGTTTTTGCAAATCTGCACCGAACATGGGACAAACTGTCAAAAGGTGGATGAATTTAATATCTTAAATGCAGTATACACAATTGGGTCCAAAATATACAATGATGTTTTTTCTATAATGCTAAAAAAGCAAAGTGGGCCTTCCCTTTAATTCTTAAGAACACGTTTCCGCTGTACCACACAAGTCGATAAATAGCTCTAGTAAGTCAAGTTATGGAACCAAAAACCTCATCTGAAAGTGTACAATTATCTTCTCTCATTTTCAGAGCAAATGTCCAATTGATGGCGTTGACGGCTCAAGAAAGACTGCCCTTCATCATGCAGGTAAGGATGTGCTTTGACACTATTTAACTTTATAGTTAAATAGTTATAATTGCCACATAAGCTCCTGTTGTATTTCCGAAATCAGTTCTTTCTGATGAGACTATGAAAGAATAAAGCTCACTTTTGTTTAACTTGAGTATAAAGAGATTCAGACAGTGCAGGAACATTCTCCAACCAAGCGTTGCCATCAAAAAACTATAAAAATATATGTTTTTATTGATTTTGTTTGCCTTTTAAGTGTTTCTCGTAGCTTAGTTTGAAACCACCCGTCTTGTTCCGTAAAGCACTTAATATTTGTGAATGAATTGTGCTCTATGGATGAACTTACCTGCATATAGTTTGATAAATTGTTAATTGCTGTCACTTTTGATTAGCTGCCAGTGGGAGCGTCCAGACAGTCCAACTCCTCTGCGAACTAAAGTCTCTAATCAACATTAAAGATGCCGTAAGTACTTTCGATATACTGACTAATAATCTGCCTGTCTTTATATAGGATTGAAAATCTTAAAGGTCCTGTACCTGGCAGTGAAATTAAATATTTGCTTCTCCTCCTTCAGTAAATGGTAATAGACATTTCTGAAAAGACGATGATCATCTAATCATCTCATTTACTGGAATTTGTCTTATTTTGCGCTCAAGAACTAGCTGGAAAGTTGTTGGTTTGCACTGTTGTGACAGTCAGCCTGAAAAGTGATCCCTGAAGTTAAACATGCTTATAAACTCTGTTGAAAAATGTGTATGTCTGAAATGTGTGAGGGAAGTTAGGAATGAGTTTGCACACAACTTTCAATTTAAAGTTTACAAACGACACACGTTTAGGGTGTGTAGTCTGGCCGGCTAGGCTACCAAATGTGAGTGGCCCTTTTCAGTGGGTCATGATGGGCTTTTGCCAAAAATGTTTGTTGATAAGTTGGTTAGGTTGTTTTTAGAAGTACAGTGAGAACCAGATGGTTACAGACACTATATAAAAAGACGCATATGCATTTTTTCTTAGTGTCTGACATGAAACCAGAACAAACTTTAACTTTTTTAGGTCAATTAGAATTTAAAAAAAATATTTGTATTTGTTAAATGCCAGAAGAGTTGGTTAACAGCACGTTTATTTCTGGGACACAGAACCTGCAATCTTTCTGATCTGTATGATGACTGGACATTTCCATATTTTTTATACTTGCGTATAATTGTTTGAACCAATGAAAGTGGCACCTTCAGGTGTCTTGAAATTGCACCCAAGGATGACCAGACTTTTGCTTCCAAGGACATGACATTGTCATTTGGGCTTTATAGAACATAGAAATAATTTTGAAAATTCTAATTGACCTAAAAAGGTCAAATTTTATTCTGGTTTCAGGTCAGACACTGAAATGTCAAATGTGTCTTTTTTATATAGTGTATGTAAACATCTGGTTCCTGCTGTAAGTCTCATGATGAATACTTGAATCAACATTACGCTGTGAGGAATTATTGCGATAATAGACTCAAACTGCAAAATGATTTATTACAGTAAAAATTACATAGGTTTTTTTTGCGGCTTGCCTTGAAGTTGAAGTTACACCAGTTGAGAATCACTGTAGTAAATGCCATGCAGTCATAGAATGTTCTTTACAAAGTTGGAAACCCTTTAATTACACAAAAGTATGTAAGTCCTAGTGAATAAATGCCTTCTCCGAAGGCCAACATTTTGATTGATAGTGCCAATGTTGTGAGAGTAGTATGTAGCCGACCAGTGGCAGGTCAGTAACTGTGGGAACTGAGCTCTGGATCTGCAGACATGTGGTCTCCATTGCAGTGGTGCTTGTGGTTTTACCCAGCAGAACAGGGATGTGAGAACATGAAACCTAAGAACAGAAAAGGCTATCATTTTGTATTTCCTCACTATATAACACTATAGACCATACCACTGCTCTTATATGGAAAATATTAAACAAATTCATGTTGTATATGCTCTGAAATGTTCATTACAAGTCATCTGTCAGCGTTACGGCGCATTAACGGGGATGAATGAAGATAAAAAGTTCAAATGACTTCTAAAGTTAATGCAAAGCCCCATGTTTCGTCATCTCCATGGAGCAGATCCATATCATTGGAAGAGTGACCTACTACTGTGTGTTTTAATGAGGAGCATGTGCCTGAGAGCTTTACTGAATATATTTGGTGACTAACGGACATGGACCGTCATGTGGTCTGTGAAAGTTTATAGCCTCAGGGAAACATGCATCCACACCTGAACTTTATTACACTTAAGTAAACATCCATAATTTCATTGAAAGACACATGCACATCTGCCAGATCTTACGTAAGCCGGACAAAGAATGTTTATAGATCTTTACAATTTAAAGGTTCTTTGTTGTTCTAATCTACAAAGCCAAACAATCAAAACCACTTACAGGAAGCGCCTGCTTAAACATACTTTTTAATCCATTAAGTGTGTTCATGATGTTCTTAAAGTTCAAATTACATTTGCGTAAGCTATACTATAATAATAGATGCTCAACACCGTGTGGCTCAGAAGTGAGTAGAGTTCCCAAAATATACTCCAGGGCCGAGTTATTGTTCGGACACACCATCTGATTTATGTTTTAGTATTGTTGACATGACTCACTAAGTTTTTATGGAGAAATGTACCAGCATGTAATGAAACGTGGCAAAACATGTTTGATATTCTGGCTTGCTCTTGATACAGGAAACACCAAGAAAGTTACTCAAGGCCTGCTAAATACTGGATATAATTACAGCTTTTGTAAGAAGTTTAAACACTTCTTATGTAGTGCTTAATGTAATGCATTTAAGAATGGCAGAGCTGAAAGACTGTTTCAGACTTTGGTAAAGCTCAGAGGAACCCACTACATAGTTTGGCCTCTCTGTGGTCAGATTGGAAACAGCAGTCTTGCAATATAACACACAGCTATGTTCACACACTTTTACAATTCTTTATTCCGATCATCATCAGCTAAGAGCTCAGCAAAGCTCTTGTTTACATCCTCCCTTTTTCATCAGATGTTGTTCAAAGAATGTTGGGAGACATGTTACACTTGTGAAGACATTAATCCATATTTACTCTGACAAAATCTTATTTTCCACCAGGATGGACTCACCCCCTTGCTGTTGTCAGCCAAACATGGACATGCTGAAGTGTGCAGTGTGTTGCTGGATTGTGGAGCTGAAATCAATGCTTCTGACACGAGCGGCAGGTAAGACGAAAAACACGTGGACAAAACAAAAACCTTGTAACACCAGACACTACAATCAACAGTAGTAATTTGAGCACTTGAGTAATATGATGTTGATGCCTGTGTTTTAGGACAGCTTTAATACTGGCCTGTGAGACCAACTCTGCCGCTGTGGTGGACACTTTAGTTCAGCATGGGGCAGATCTGTCGGCTGTTGGTCACTATGCCAAACTATCATCCAGCTCTGAGCTCAAAAATGCTCTCGCAAAGGCTGTTAGCGGGCAGCAGGTCACAGGTGAGGGGATAATACTGTAGTAGAACCTTTAACACTGCAATCATAGCCAGCACTGCCTCCTGCTGGTGTTTTTTTGAATTGTTACCATGCCATTGTTAGTATGCCATTACTTGAATAATATGAATTGTACTCTTTTGTGACAGGTCCAAGACTTATTAGAAGCCCACAGGTAATTTTAGATTAAATATTTTTAATCTGTCATATTGTTCAAACCTGTGTGTCCAAAAGTACAAATGAAAAGAACAAATATCTTTTGCCATATTGTTAAATATAATCATATAACAAAATGCAACCAGTCATTGTTGTAATGTTTTACTTCTGCACATTTTGATTTACTAAAAGTTACGCAGTTTCATCGTTTCATCCACGAGATCATAGTCTACGCTGCCTTAGTCAGCTGGGATTGAACTCTCTTAGGATCCGAACAGATGTTGTAGTCGCTGTTTTTGGAAAACTCTAGTCTTGACTGATTCTCTTCACACTAACCAGCACCAATCAGACTAATCCTTTTCTGTGCTTCTCTTGTTTCTTTGCTGACTTCTTAGCATGATCAAGTAGCTAAGCTAACTGATGAACGGATCACAACTCCCAAAAAACGAAAAGCACCTCCACCTCCCATTAGCCCACTGCAGGTAAATGCGTCCAGTTCACCACACATGCAGCATGTGAGTGGTCTGATCAAATGCAGCTTGGAAGTTGTTTTGCTTTACACTCTATCTTATGTGTAAGAACATATTGTGGAAAGTATTGGGTAAAAATAAATAAATTGCTCTGTTACTAACATGATTAATGATATACATTATATATATCTTAATCTGGTATGAATTTATGTTTGTCTGTAGAGCTCTGGACCATCATCTCCCTCAATTGCCACATCATCTGGCACTCCTGCGTCTGGGAAAAGTGACACTCCAAAACAGTTCAGTTACAAGGTAAAAACAAACCATATCTCGTTTGTAAATTATAAAGGCACCCAAGCAAAGAAAGTTCACAGATTTACCTCCACTGGCATAAATAAGCTTCATAGGATATTTTTCCATTTCACCATTTCAATCTCATTCTTTCATAAGTACACATTTTTGCATGGTTTTAACTATGATTGATGAGTTTGTAGCAGGCTGCGTATAGCTTCGCCCATTTTTACTTTTTATATTTGCCATTCCTTCTCTCACCTTCGCTTGAATGTACTCCTTCTCATTCATCATTTGACCAAACCCCCTCCCACTCGTCTTCCCGCTCCTTCCTACCTCATTCTCTCTCTTTTTCAAAGGAGGATGAGCTCAGAAGAATGGCACAGAAAGAGCTGCAAGACGAGAGAATTATGTTGCTTGATACTATTGAAGACCTCAAACAAACCGTGGACCATCCAGGGACTGAATCAGAAAGAGTGAGTTTTAATCAATTTGTGACTTAATTCAAAATAGATGTGGGATTAACCAATTTATGTCTTGCCTTTAAGTGCATTCTTAATGTGTTTTCTCTGACTTAATATGAGTGATTAATAGGTTTGTGACTAAAACTGTATGTTCTTTCAACTTAATATTTGCTGTATTTGTAGTGTTGAACCTTTTCACCTTAGGCATTCTTGTAAAGGAATAACTAAAGCTTACGGCATGTCACGGCTTGTTTTGTTTTGCTGAAGGTAGCGCGTGGTCCTCCTGAACATTGCATTTTGTTCTTTGTTTTGCATGTGAACGTGAAAACAGGATGAGTACAATCTAACTGCATCTTCAGCCCTGATTTCTGCTTTGCAAGCAAAGATTACTGCTCTTACTCTGGAAAACCAGCAACTTAAAGGAAAAAGTCAAGTAAGTTATTTGATAACCGAGTTAACGTTTAACCAAACTTTAAGACACAGGAGATGTGACCTCACGTTTGTAGGGGGGTCCTAAAACACAAACGTCCCAGAACAGAAAATGAAATAAGAACAGAAACAAAAAGCTACAACAAATTAAAACAACAAGCATACAGGACAAATATCTCTCCACAAATATGTAACAACAACAAAATTCCCATGCATCTTTTATAGCATGAAATGAAAACAGAAAACAAAGACAAAAACAAGGTAATCACAACACAAAGGCTTCATATTACCACCATCACCATGCATCATGTTCATTGATTGATTGATCATTCAATCAGCATAGTAGGATAGTAATGAAGATATACATACACTATGAAGCATTGGACGAACCAGATGCATTGTTTAAAGCAGTACTAAATAACTTGTGTAAATCCTTTTCTTAGTCCCTCTGGGGGTAATACAAGTGTTAATGGGATTATTGGGGGTCTTTCATCTCCCCCTGGTGTCTCAGGCCAGAACACCACAATTGCAACTTTACTGCCACCGGGTCGGAGCCACCAATACACACTAACAGAATCACGAAGAAGAAGCTAACAGGCTAACGGGCAAAGCTTACTGCGGGCTAGCGCCACTTAAACAGTTTTTACAGCCAAGTTTGAGTGAAAACAATTATTTCCATTGTGTAATTGGATGTACAATATCCCTCTGTCCCTTTGTCTTTTCTGTCAGCGTAGTATTTGCTCTGACGGACAATTAATAAGTAAAAAAACGCAACATGCTACGACACATGCAGTGGCGCTTGTGGCGCTTATGGCTTCTAGGGGCTTGAGTTACTTAGTACTGCTTTAAAGTGTTAAAGCGCGTGCTAATTTTCCATAGGGGGCTTTTAAGTTATGCAACTAACTAAAATAAACCAATAAACTCAAAGAGAGGCTTCAAAAGATTACACATTGTAGGTCAGCTGCGCAGAAAGAATATCTATATGATTCAATATATATAGTTTACAGTTGTCTTTTCCTCCCATCTTTTAAAAATTTTTTTTTAGCAATACCACAATGACGTACTTCAAGACAGCAGTCGTCCCAACAGCCTAACCTCCAACTCATCCTTCCACTCCACTCAGGACGAGCTAGAGGTTCCTCCATCTCACACAGACGGAGAGGCTGAAGAGGCGCACAGTCAGCGGGAGAATGGTGGGAGCAAAGAAGAGATCCAGCTGCTCCGACAGGCTTTAGAGAGCGTACAGGTCAAACTATTAGAAACCAGGAAAGAGAACCGCACCCTCCAGGCCCAGCTGCGCCCTGAGCAGTTGCGGGAGGAGGATGAGGCGGTGAGAGAGAAAGAGCGTGAGGCAGAGCTCATGGAGAGTTTGGCTGAACTTCAGGCCAAACTCACTGACACTCAAGAGAGATACCATCAGGCCCTGGAGGAGGTGGAAGAGCTGAGAGCTATGACTGGACAAGGAGACGATGATGAAAAACAGGAAGAGCAGAGCCATGTTCGGGTCCATGAACATGAAGTAAGACAACTCCGGGTCCAGCTCCTCCAGACTGAAGCCCAAAAAGAGACGTTTTCCCAACAAGTGAAACATCTGGAGGAGGCCCTGAGGAGAGCAGAGAACAAGTGCAATGGAAAGGACAAAGACCAGCGAACAACACAGATTGAGAACCTGTACAGAGAGGCCAAAGAGGAGATCAGAATACTTCAGGTAAAGGTTATAATGAATGTCGTCTTTTATGTCAGATTACTCACACAAAACTCTATCCATTAAGGTGTTTTGCTAATTGTCTCGTTCAGGAGGCTCTGAGGGGAACGGTTCCTGTGGAGGCTGCAGCTAAAGACTTTGAAGAAATGAAGGCTGACCTGAACGAAGTGATCTCTGGACTGCAGAGGCGTTTGATGGAGCTCTCACACTCTTACAGTGAAACCAAGAGCCAGCTTAGTGCTGCCCAGAAACAGCTTGCAGATAGTGCCTCTTCCACACAGACGTCCAAGCAGCAGCAGGAGGACCAGACTGAAGTGCTCAAAAGCAAAGTGGTGGAGCTTCAGGCATCCCTCAGTGACACGGAGAAGAAGTACTCTGCTGCTCAGAAGGAGATTTCACAGCTTTGCCAGGAGGCTGAGAAGCAGTTGGACAGTTCGGTGTCACTCACAGACCACACACAGGTTGTGGCCTCTCTGGGAAATGCCATTAAAGATCTGGAGAACCAAATGGAAGCACTTAAAGAGCAGTTACATCAGAAGACACAACAGGTGGACGCTCTTCAAGCCAGGTAAGAAAATTAGGCAAATCACTTCGTTGAGAGGCTTTGTGTAGTGAAACATGACAAAGTGAAAGAAAACAAATGTAAAACAAACTTTGTTGCTTTTCACAGACACACAGAGGATAAAACCTCTGACACAGTGGCCTATGCAGAGCATGAGACCATGAAGCAACAGCTAGAGGGTGAGGTGAAACACCTCACACAGCTCCTCCAGGCTGCTCTTCGGAAGCAGGATGAGATGGCCCTGGAGGCTGCTGATGCCTGGCAACAGGTACTGCAGAAGAGTAAAATGAAACACTAAGATTCATTGGTCAAAACTTTGTTTAATTGAACTCCTCAGGCTCGGGATAATCGCGCTGAGAGAGAAGCTTTGCAGGAGCTGGTGATGTCAAGGGAGAAGGAGAACCAGACTCTGACCTCCAGATTGGCTGAGTCTCAGGATGCTGTGAGCCAACTGAAGCAGCTGGTGGAGAACCATGTAGCCTCGGAGAGAGAGAAGAACAAACGGGTGAGTGCCACTGCTCCAGGGCTCATTAGGACAGTCCTACGTTGATCCCAAAGCTAAAGTGTCCTGTGTCCCGTCACAGATAGATGACCTGTCTCGGGAGGTCTGTAAGCTGAAGGATGCGTTAAATAGCCTGTCACAGCTCTCATACAACTCCAGCTCTCCGTCCAAGAGGCAGCAGCAAATTCAGCAGGCGGACATGATGCAGCAGCAGATTAAACAGCTGCAGTACCAGCTGGCAGTAAGTGGTTTTACATTTGATACAAAGGACAAACGACTCGAGTCAAATTAACTTTACCGCTGTTTTTGTTGTTTTTTGTAGGAGTCAAAGAAGCAGCACCATGAGATAGTGTCTGTTTACAGAATGCACCTGCTCTATGCTGTCCAGGTACACTGTTTATGTAAAGTAACAGTTGTCACATACACCATTAGAAGTCTGCAGGGTCATGTACATCACAAAAGAAATAGTTTTCTACTTTTAATCACTCAAGTCAACAGTACAGAATAGAATATGCTTTAATGTCATTGCAACAAGTACAATGAAATGTAAAGTTAAATCGATGCAGCATTCATAAATTAAACAAAACCCAACACACGCTACACTCACCAATGTACTTTCTGCTATCACATTCAATGTAACAACTGCAGCTGGACTCATAACATCTACCTGAAAGTATCATTCTTACCATTATTTGTTTTGAATCTTTAACTTTATCTAGTACTCTTGAGCACTAGATGGCGATGTCTTTCAAGTCTCCTCAGCTTGGTCGTGAAAACACGGGGCTGTGTCATAGCTTTGCCCTGTTTTGGATTTGGACCAAATTACCATTGTTCTTAATCATGCACTGTTATTTTCTTGCTCTGGAACGTTTTACAAATATCACACTCTGTTTAGTGTTTTCACATGTTATGGTCTGAATACGGGTGTTGTCTCTTCCGCCATCTTTGAACCTTGACCCTTGTGCTTGTAGGGGCAGATGGATGAAGATGTCCAGAAAGCCTTGAAGCAGATCCTTCTAATGTGTAAGATGCCAAGCCAAGCCAAGGAGGCCTGCTGAGAGATGGGGACTGCTTTTCAAAAGTGTTGCGACCACCCATAGTCAGCAGTTGTTTGTGAAAACTCTAAGGCAGCGTATGATGCCTCTGGACAACATGAGGAAATGTTTACAATTATATTTCTGCTGCCTTTGCCAATTTCTTTGACCCATCTTCAGGTATCAGGCAATCAGTCTTATGGCAAGGAAAGGATACTTTTGGTCAACCTTAGCTTCCAGATGTGTTATGTTTTATGAACCTGGAGCCTTTCCTTTATGCACTAGCCAAACTTAAAATTAAACATTGTGGATGTACTAACAATCAGACTTTCATGTAAATATGTGCACACTCATCAGCCTCTTCAATCTGTTACTGTTTATAATCACGTTTGGTCGACGTTGCGTTTGATCGTCTGTTTTTATGATACACCAGTGTTAGTGTTGTTTAGTCATGTAGGCCGTTTTCAAAACAATCTAAATTATTTGTGCTGTGTTTTTTATGCATGTTCTTGAAGCCAACCTGAAATTGCATTAGCGTTTGTGTTTTACGAAAACGAAATGCATGAGACTGTTTTAATTGTAATTTTGTTTGCAAAACTTAAATAGAACTGAATATAACTTTTTATTTTATTTTTTATCTTCAATAAGTATACTTTACAGGTATTTATAAACATTGCCTTTTCATTTGTACCTGTACCTTGCAGTTTACATCAAGTATTTTTTATATCCCATTTGTTTATGTAAAACGTGCTTTCACAGGTACTCAAAATAATGTCTGAAAATGCAAATTGACCACATTTTTAGTACACCATGGCCTTTGCACTGTATTTATTTTTATGTCAAATATTTTCAATCACAAAGCACACTTTCTTTCAGCAAGTAATGGTCTGTTTATAAGGACGTTTTTACAGACATCAAAGTGTCTATTTTACCGAGGAAATTGATTTACTAATGTTGGTTTTGTAGAGACAAAAATACTGTTTTTATTGCATTTTTATTGTAATAAACTTTTAAAACAATGTATTTGACTGTACATATGGTCACTTCTGCTCTTTTTGTTTTTTATTTTTAATACAAAATTCACCTTAATTGTTGTATGGCCACAGGCAGCAAACAATACAACAAATTGCCACTAGAGGACAATATTTGTCAAAATAAAATTTTTTGGTTGCAGGCATGAGTTGCTATTGCAGAAATGACAATCAAGTCTAATTGCACTACGGATGTGGGTTCTTTATTTTAAGGGGAGACACTACAGGCAAAATCCTTTTTTTTTTTCCATTTTCAGGTTTTGGCCATAAACACTTTAACCTGGAAAAAAAACATTTTTAAATATTACACTGATTCTATGTTACTTTATAGATTTTTATAGGAAATTGTATTTTCAAGGGCCATTTTCTCAAAATGCATTTTTCTCACATTGTGGCAACATCTCCACGTCAGTTGGGATTCAGAGGGATTTTTTAATAACTAATGATTGCCTGATTGAGTTTGAATGTCAAAAACCAACAAAACAAAAGACAAAAAAAAAACAGCTTATTTTAAAACTAAACAAGATATCCAAAATCAGCTCTGAAAAAGTCTTTGTAACTCCTATGCCAACAAAATAAAACCAATTTGAATCTGGCTCAATCCATTATTCAGATTTTGTCGCTGGAAAAATTGGAAATTTTGAAAACTTGCAATATATTTTTACTCATTTTTATGCCAGTAATCTATAGCAAAAGTTTCAAATTAAAACATTTTAAATGTAAACATTTTCCCTTTTCACCTGCAGTGTCTCGCCTTAAAATGAAAGAAGCTGGACATTGTGAGGACAGACATGCTGAATCTCAATGAATATATGACTTTCTCTTGTCATTTTCCACAAAAAAGTAAATTGGGCAAAAGAAACAAATAACTAAGTGCAATTTTATATCACCATTCAAACAAACCCATTACATGCCACATAGTGTTGCTTCCTGCTTATCAAGAGTGCAGACGTATCTTTGCTTGCTGCCGCTTTGCTTGGTAAAAATGCACCTGGAATAAAGTTAACAAACAGATTTTCACCTCTCTCAGAGGATGAGTATAACAAACAGAAAAAGTCAGAGAGAAACAGAGAACAAGAAGTCAAAACAAAGATGGAGAGAAAAACTATGCCAAGTGTCAAGGCCAGAGATATCCTGGTGCTTGGAGACGGAGCCATATCTAACATAAACAATGAGAAGATAACCACCAGTACTTATCCGAGCGCCACCGTTTCTGACATCATAGATGTTCTAAACAAGGAGATTATAAATAACCCTGGGATTAATAAACTTGTTATTCATGTTGGTGCTGTTGACATAAAAAACGGAGAGTCGGAAGTCCTGAAAAAAAAGTTTAATAAACTTTTTGAGAGACTTGATTCTCTGGATAAAGATGCAATACAAATTTTCATCAGTGGACCTATCCCAAACATCGATGGGAGAATAAACAAATTCTCCCGGCTGTTTCAGTTGAACACATGGCTGTCCAATGTCTGTGAGTCAAGAGGACTGTATTTCATAGAGAACTTTAATCTTTTCTGGAAACGCGATGATCTGTTTAAAGGAAATGGCCCACATTTGAGCAGAGGTGGAGTGAGACGACTGACGGAAAATCTCCTCCATGCTCTGCAAAATCAGTGGAGGCCTGAGCGGCCAGAGAGAGCAGAGAGGAGCATGAGAAGAGCTCCTGGCTCGCCAGCAAAGGTTTTGCCTGCATCCCCAATAAAAGATTCAGTCGCAGCTGCATCATCTGCACCTACAGGAACGGACTCAGCCACAGTTAAGGATCCAGCCACAGCAGCACCATCCACATCTGCATCTCCGGGGAAAAGCTCAGCTTCGGTACCACCTGCATCTATAGTAAATGATTCAGCCGAAGGAGCACTTTCATCAGCTCCACCACAGGCCTTGAGCCCGACAGCTGCATCTACACCCTCCTCAGATTTTTCTGAATCATTCCCATCCCCAAACTCACCTATGGGATTCCCCATCCATTTTGAAACCTTAATACAACAAGGGACTCAAATGACTCCCCGCACTTCAGCCATGTCAAGACTAAGGCTTTCATCCCCAAAGAAGTATCCTGCCCCTCTCCCACCTCTGTCTTTTTCACCCAAGGTCTCCCCAGCTCGGCCCCCACCACCGGTGCCCACAGCTGTTATCTCCAGCAGCGTCACTGCTGCTGTCTAGGACATTATGGGCCTCTGTGTTGCTACCATGCATTGCAAACTCAAAACCAACCAGAGGTCCACAGAGGGAGTGTGTTCTTCTGAAACAATTAGTACTGTCAAACAACATAGATTAGATAAGAGAGGGACAGTCAGACCGTCCAATCAGAGAACTCTAATCCATATCCCCTGCAAAAAGATTCCATCCACTCAAACACAGATAAATCTCAAACATGCTGTACTCAATGTCAGATCATTAAAAAACAAGTCCTTTTCAATAAATAGTTTTATTTCCTCTTATAATCTAGACTTTATGTTTTTAACTGAAACATGCCTTGACAAAAACACTGGAAACGCAGTTTTGATTGAGTGTAGTCCATCAAATTTCAATTTTGTGTCTGAAACACGTCAAAACCATATTCAGGGACAATATAGTCACCCACAAATTGTCATTTGGGGTTTTTCAATCATATGAGTATGTGTCTTTCAAAAAGGAGATAAAACAATCTTCCATACTTTATATCACTATTTACAAACCACCACAGAATTGTTTTATTGAAGATTTTATTGAATTACTTTCATTTATATTGACTGATTTTGATTGTTTAGTTATTTCAGGTGATTTTAATGTGCATGTGGATGTGACCAATGACAGGCATGCAAGAGAATTTAGAGCTGTTCTTGAAATGTTTGGTTTAACTCAGCACGTGAGTGAAGCGACTCACAACAAAGGCCACACTCTAGATCTAGTTATTACAAAAGGTGTTAATATATCAAATGTGAATGTTGTTGATGTTGCTTTGTCTGATCATTTTTGTGTCTTCTTTGACCTGTCTGTTACACCCAAACCGGAGGCTGGGCCTGGAGTTATTCAAAGAAGACACATAAATGATACAACAAGGACACAGTTTATGGAAATGATCAGATTTGAAAATCCTCCATGTTCTAATGTTGATAATCTGTTGGACTCTTACACATCAAGCGTCTTAAATGTTTTGGACACTATTGCTCCTGTCAAGGTTAAAATGGTTAACAATAGACAAAAGGCACCTTGGAGAAGTGAAGATTCGGTCAGGGCACAGAAAAGGGAGTGCCGAAAAGCCGAACGGAAATGGCGCAAGTCAAAGCTCCAGGTTCATTTTGAGATATACAAAGAAGTGCTTTGTGAGTTCAACCAGATTTTGCGTGGAGAAAGGGAGAAGTACTTCTCTAAAATAATCGCAAACTGCAGAAACAATTCTCGTGTTCTGTTTTCCACAGTGAACAGATTAACTAACCCTCCAGTTTCACTGCCCTTAGAACTAATCTCTACATCTAAGTGCAATGAGTTTGCAATATTTTTTTATGACAAAGTCCAAGGCATTAAAAATGCCATAATTTCCACAACACAAATAGCAACCCTGCCACCAGATAAACACCTTGAGCTGACACATTTCACACCTGTTACTGACAAAACAATGGAAGAGGTTATCTCCGGTCTGAGTTCATGCACATGCTGCCTTGAGGAATTGCCCACTAGATTTCTGAAGTCTGTGCTGACCAGCTTGTTACCAAAACTTGTTCAGTTAGTCAACATTTCATTTGAGACGGGAGCCTTTCCAAAGGCTTTGAAAACCGCGGTCATTAAGCCTCTTCTAAAGAAGAGCAGCCTTGATCCCAAGATACTGAACAACTACCGGCCCATATCAAACCTACCATTCTTAGGAAAAGTCCTGGAGAAAGTAACAACAGCTCACTTACTTTCTCCTATCTAACAATGTGTTTGATACTTTCCAGTCAGGTTTTAGGCCCCACCACAGCACTGAGACAGCTCTGATCAAGGTGACAAATGATATCCGTATGAACACTAACGCAGGTAAGGTCTCAGTTTTAGTTCTGCTGGACCTGAGCGCTGCCTTTGACACAGTGGACCATGGGATCTTACTTCACAGGTTAGAAAACTGGGTGGGAATCTCTGGTACTGCGCTAAACTGGTTCAAGTCCTATCTGGAGGATAGGACGTACTTTGTCGAAATTGGCAACTGTGTCTCAGACAAAATTTCCATGACCTGTGGAGTCCCCCAGGGGTCAATCTTGGGACCCCTCTTATTCAACTTGTACATGCTTCCATTGGGTCAGCTAATAAACAGCAACAATGTGTCGTACCACAACTACGCAGATGAAACTCAGATCTACGTGTCACTGACGGCAGGTGAACATGGGCCTGTAGATACTCTCTGTCACTGCATCGAACAGATCAGTTTGTGGATGCAAAACAACTTTCTCCAACTAAACTCAGACAAAACTGAGATCATTGTTTTTGGCCCACAGACACAAAGACAAAGTGTTATCAGTCACCTTGAGTCTCTCTCTAAAACCAAAAAATCAGGTTAGAAATCTAGGAGTAATCATGGACTCAGACCTGAACTTAAACAGCCACATTAAAGCAATAACATCATCAGCTTTTTACCATCTGAAAAACATTGCTAAGATCAGAGGAATAGTGTCAAAACCAGACTTGGAGACACTCATCCATGCATTTGTCTCCAGCAGGTTAGACTACTGTAACGGCTGCTCACTGGCCTTTCTAAACGAGCTGTTAGAGCTGCAGTACATCCAGAACGCTGCTGCTCGAGTCCTGACAAGAACCAGGAAATATGACCATATTAGTCCAGTGCTCCGGTCTCTGCACTGGCTTCCTGTCACTCAGAGAATAGAATTTAAAACAGCTCTGCTTGTGTACAAGTCGTTTCATGGTTTAGCACCAAAGTACATCTCTGACATGTTAGAGCCGTATGAACCATCTCGGGCCCTGAGAACTTCAGGGAGGGGTCTCCTGGTGGTTCCCAGAGTCAATAATAAACACGGTGAAGCTGCGTTTCAGTTTCATGCAGCTAAAATCTGGAACAGTCTTCATGAGGATGTGAGACAGGCCTCAACTCTGACAATGTTCAAATCCAGGCTGAAAACAGCTCTTTTTACCCGAGCAGATGAAAACTGAAAGTATTTTATCTGCACTCTTGCCTTTTACTGTAATTGATTAATTTTTATGTTGGATGTTTTAATGATTGATTTGATCTGTTTTCTTGTAATTTTATGCAACTGTGAAGCACTTTGAATTGTCTTGTGTATGAATTGTGCTCTACAAATAAACTTGCCTTGCCTTGCCTTGCCTTGAACAAAGAAGTGTTACAATCTCTACTAATTGTGTATCAACATGTTCCATTAATCTTACTAAGGTTCCTTCGGAATAAGAATGAACCCAACCTAATTTAGGCTGATCGCACCAAGAGGTGTCAAGTCCAATGGTGTATGTGATTTAAAAAGTGGCCGCAAAATATGGAGAACTGTGGTTTATTTCCCTATTGGTTTAAGTTCTCGTGTCAACACACATGGTCCAGTGTCTGCCAGTTTCATTCTGGGTCATTTATCTGCTGCTCTGTTTCCTGCCCTGGCCCTGTGACCTGCCCACTGGCCAAACACGAACACATCTGCACACATATAGCACAAACACCGCAACTACTTGTAAATATTTTTTTCCAATGGCTCGGTCCAAGGGGACAGAGAGACCTTAGGACTTCTGCTGTGCTATACAAAAACATTTCAGTAGGCTTTCACTGAAATGTTTTATTTTTATATAGGCCTACTGATATTTTGATAACAAACAATCAAAGAGGAAGCCACTAAATTAATATGTTAGTTGTGGTCCAAACTCATTACTAACATATTTGTAATATATATCCTTCACAGGTTTATCACAGTTTATAGGCACATTTCACAACTTGCAGGGTCATTTTTCAGGGTCATTGTCACAGAAATGCTAGAAAACTAGTCTAGAGTTCATGAAATGTATACACATGCTTTGTAATTAGATGGACAGTGTTTTCCCCCACAAATGTCAAATGACAAATGAGTTTACAATAAGCCAATGGAGGGCAAAGCAAAATGTGTTCCACGACTAGAGAATGAATGATTAATAAGAAAATGCAAGTATGAGGAAGACTAAACAGACAGATTGAACAACTCCTAACTACATAAGTAAATTCAGACAGAACCGCAGAGAAGTAGTAGCAGCAGCAGGTCAAAACCCAGCAGGACCAGGTCTGAAGGAGTCCTTTTGAGAGGAAATGAGAAAAGACTGGAGCCAAAAAGGAAGGAAACAAAAAAAAAAGATGCATCTAGGAACTCCAACAATACAAGTAATAAGTCATTTTATGATGATTTCTTGAAATGTTTACAGTGAATATGTGCTTTTAGACAAACAATACCATCAGGGGCGTTAGGAAAACAATGAAAACATTTGATATAAACCTTGAGACATTAGTCACATTAGAGAGTATTCTGTTCAGTCCTGGTGTCACAGAGGGAAAACATAGAACTCACAGCTTCTCACGTCACTGCTTTCAACATTCACTCATTTTCATGTGACAATCCCTACAAATGTCACTGTGTTGACAACTTGTTTACGTTGCACATGTCCCTGTATTTCCCAATCTGTTTGCTTTGTGAACACTGCTTTACACCTGCCCACTAATATGCGTCACTGGCTGAGACCAGGCAGGCCATTCTGCTGTTGTAACTTTGAGCCAATGGCAGCTTTGGTTTGCTGTTTACTACTATTGAACGTAACCCTAACAACAATAAATTAATCTGATCATTTCTGTGATACTTCCAATTTTTATCATTCTTCAAGTATTTGGCAGGGTCAGATATAACAAGCGCTTTGGAGATGTTTTGGTGCATGACTCGGCATAACTATTGTCAACAGCATTTTGACTCTGCGACACTCTCGAACTTGGCTCAGCTCTGAAACCGCAGAAGTGCTAACACATTTTGATGTGATTGTAATGAACGCTCAGACACGGCAGTGGGGGAAAAAAGTATTTAGTCAGCCAACAATTGTGCAAGTTCTCCCACTTATAAAGATGAGAGAGGCCTGTAATGTTCATCATAGGTATATCTCAACTATGAGAGACAAAATGAGAAAAAAAAATCCAGAAAATCACAATGTCTGAATTTATTTGCAAATTATGGTAGAAAATAAGCATTTGGTCAATAACAAAAGTTCATCTCAATACTTTGTTAAATACCCTTTGTTGGCAATGACAGAGGTCAAACGTTTTCTGTAAGTCTTCACAAGGTTTTCACACACTGTTGCTCTGTATTTTGGTCCATTCCTCATGCACATCTCCTCTAGAGCAGTGATGTTTTGGGGCAGATCTCCTCTAGAGCAGTGATGTTTTGGGGCAGATCTCCTCTAGAGCAGTGATGTTTTGGGGCAGATCTCCTCTAGAGCAGTGATGTTTTGGGGCAGGCACTGGGCAACACGGACTTTCAGCTCCCTCCAAAGATTTTCTATGGGGTTGAGATCTGGAGACTGGCTAGGCCACTCCAGGACCTTGAAATGCTTCTTATGAAGCCACTCCTTCGTTGCCCGGGCGGTGTGTTTGGGATCTTTGTCCTGCTGAAAGACCCAGCCACGTTTCATGTTCAATGCCCTTGCTGATGGAAGGAGGTTTTCACTCAAAATCTCACGATACATGGCCCCACTCATTCTTTCCTTTACACGGATCAGTCGTCCGGGTCCCTTTGCAGAAAAACAGCCCCAAAGCGTGATGTTTCCACCCCCATGCTTCACAGTAGGTATGGTGCTCTTTGTAGGAGAAAGAATGCTGAGTTGCATCCAAACACGACGAGTTGAGTTTTGACCAAAAAGTTCCATTTTGGTTTCATCTGACCATATGACATTCTCCCAGTCCTCTTCTGGATCATCCAGATGCTCTCTAGCAAACTTCGGACGGGCCGGGACATGTCCTGGCTGAAGCAGGGGGACACGTCTGCGTAGTGCGTTACTGACGGTAGCCTTTGTTACTTTGGTCCCAGCTCTCTGCAGGTCAGTCACTAGGTCCCCCCGTGTGGTTCTGGGGTTTTTGCTCACCGTTCTTGTGACCATTTTGGGTGAGATCTTGCGTGGAGCCCCAGATCGAGGGAGATCATCTGTGGTCTTGTATGTCTTCCATTTTCTAATAATTGCTTCCACAGTTGATTTCTTCACACCAAGCTGCTTACCAATTACAGATTCAGTCCCAGCCTGGTGCAGGTCTACAGTTTTGTTTCTGGCGTCTTTCGACAGCTCTTTGGTCTTGACCATAGTGGAGTTTGGAGTGTGACTGTTTGAGGTTGTGGACAGGTGTCTTTTATACTGATAACAAGTTTAAACAGGGGCCATTAATACAGGTAACGAGTGGAGGACAGAGGAGCCTCTTAAAGAAGAAGTTACAGGTCTGTGAGAGCCAGAAATCTTTTTTGTTTGTTTGTAGGTGACCAAATACTTATTTTCCACCATAATTTGCAAATTAATTCATTAAAAATCAGACAATGGGATTTTTTTTTCTCATTTTGTCTCTCATAGTTGAGGTTTACCTATGATGAAAATTACAGTCCTCTCTCATCTTTTTAAGTGGGAAAACTTGCACAATTGTTGGCTGACTAAATACTTTTCCCCCACTGTATATGAAGACAACAGAGGAATAGATCACTGTCAAATGAGGCTGTACATTTGACAGACTTCTTCTATATTGTATAAAGTGAAAACCCTCTGTTTTTAAACATCCAGCTTTTTGGTGAGTAACTGATGTGCGCAACATAGCGCTCTGTTGAGCCTTGTTCACCAAGCCGTCAAATGTTGTCAGTTTGTCTGGAGTGAGACGGCCTTGAAACAAGAGCCTGCAGTAGACCAGCGGAGGGGCGTAAGAGACGCATGCAGCTTAATTGCTACAAGATGTAACTTGGCCTCAAGCCTACTGTGGCCCGCAACACACATCTGAGCGGGCACTTGAAAGCAACATGCACATAAAAAACAACACAATCACACATGTGCCTGTAAGAATAAACTATATCAAGGACTCACTTTACAAACAATAAGGTGACAGGTACAGAAAATCTTTTAAATGTCGGCCTCTATGGTCAATACACTGATTCAGACGAATGTATTGACACTCTTAAGCATTTTGACGGTACATTGGCAGTTTCGGGTCATATGTTATTCTGTAGGTCTTCCAGGGTCTGTGGATGATCATTATAAACCAGGGATGGGAGATAACCCCACAGGAAATAATCACAGTGGATTAAATCACAAAATGACAGAGTGGCCAGATAGGAAAATTGGTATAAGCGTGCTGCTCCCTCAATCACAGCATGTGTGCGAGTGAAGCAGGTGTGGTCACAACACTTCCTATCCAGTCCCTTCCATCAGGCCCTCTCCCGATGGAAGGGACTGTGTCACTCATTATCAATACCCCCTTTTCCAAAAAGGACGTTCCTACGCCCCACGTAGTAACAACCAAAGCACCTTACCTTTATAAGAAGTTTTACATTACAGAGCTGTAATTGTTTCACTAGCCTGCATTTTGTCCCATATCACTTTGAGAAACTCACTATGGCGACCTCACAAATTGCACAACACAAAGCAGATAAGAGTGGTATTCTTATGGAAGGTTACTAATGATCGGTAGTAACCTACTGTACAAACCCCATGAGGCGCGAGTCTTCAACAGTCTGAGCAACACATTATGAATTATCAAACATGCCGCATCTTAAACATGTTTCCAGACCACTTTGTAAAATAGTGGGATGGCTGGGCTCTCTGAACCATGAGTCTTTTGGCTGCGGACTCAAACCCCAAAGATGTTTATTTCTGCATTTGATTTAGCACAGAGTGATTGCAGCAAACTGTCTGGAGGTGGTGTAATAGCAGTGGGTAGAACAAGGCCTTTGATCACAATATTCTCATGTTTTGTTTTACGTGATGGCATCTTACAAATATGTTAATAGTGTTGTCAATTCAGACATGTCCCAGGGCGCTTACTTTGTACACCAATCAGAGAGGACAATGTAATTATATTGGAGAATATGTTCATGTAAACATTTGGCTCACAGCCACAAGACAAAGGTTGTGGAGGAGAGAAAACATGGGAAAGTGGCAACAGCACAGAATCCGCTCACTTCACCCGTCCCATGTGTTCTTACGACTTCGAGTGCATCAGTCATATATCTTTGCAGTGTACAGTACCTGCGCATTGAAGTGGTCTTGAGATTTAATTAGCGTTCCCATTCCCGGCCGGCCTTCCCAGTCCGAACTGTTCTCATTCCCGCCAGCCGCTCCACATAAGGTTTTCATGAGCCTAACTGCAAACATGTGCTGCTTCCCCAACAGATGGGACAATATCACATCATTAATGACAGAGAGACACAGCGAGGAGGGGAGAGGTGGGGAAGGGAAAGCCTCTCTCCTCAAAAGCCAGCTCTCTTAAATAGCTCAACACTGAGCTGCCGCCGCTGCTGAGGAAGTTATTATAGAATGGAGTGTGTCTGTGTTTGCCCTGGGAATATCCTCTCAGTATAACTCAATAGTCAGAGGCTTAACTCCATGTCAGTCTCATTAAAGCCGCTGAACTCTAGAGCGCAGTTCAGTTATCTCACCACTGTTGGACTGCCAGGCTTTTCTGCAAATGCGGTTTGGTTGCTACTTTGCAGCTTAGTAATGATATGATAGGAAATATTCAAACGGTGTGTCCTGGTAATTTTATACTTTAAGTCATATTTAATCATTAAACAAATAGTGTTTCCATGTAACTGCCATACTTACTATGTTATTACTGTAGGTATCAGGCTGTTATTCCTTTATTGTTTATTTATTGGTTTATTTGGTCAGGACAGTGCATGTTAATGAACATACATGGGTCTCATGCATGTAAACAAGCCACACCGGATTGTAGCCTTGGGCTAATTTCCATCCGTCGTCCCCCATGCGCACTCTCAAACACACTCTCATTCATTCTGGCCTATTGTTTTGAAACCTATGCAGACACAGGGAGAACATGCAAACTCAACACAGAAAGAACCCGGGACCTTCTAGCTGTAAAGCACGAGCGCTAACCCCTGTGCCACCGTACCATATCATGTTATAACCGTACAGTAATAAGTTGTTCCAATAATGCTACCTCGGTAAATCTAACATAGCCTTCTGTACAACCAAAGACACAGTAGATGTCTCGATTGTTAAATTGTATATTCCACAAAGACATAATAAACCAGATTACCCAACCCATTACCCATCAGTCTTAACCTGTCACTGAGCGGGGGATAGGGTTAGGGTTATAGGTTTAGGGTCAAGAGTTAGATTTATGATTGGGGTTAGGGACTGAAAATGTAATGTAAATTGTGTTTCACTCACAGAGAACGTACACATATTTTTAGGAACTAGAAGGTCTTGCATAGGCCGTTAGCTCTCCAGTCAATACGCTTTGGGCTTTAGCTTTGCATAATTGATATTGGAATAATTGGGACTTTCCTGGTTAAAAAAATAAATATAAAAAAGGGTCAAAGCCAAACAAAACTCTAAACCTAAAATGGCAGATAGCAGGTTACATTATTGAGCACTGCAGTGAAGGTTGGGTAAACGGTCTCAATTTATATAGCGCTTTTTATCCAAAGCCCTTTACATCAAGCACTCGCACTCTCATTCATACCCCAATGTACGCAGACCCTCGAGGCAGAGGTTAAGTGAACGATATACTGAATAGAAAGATAGTTATCAAAATCTCAGGCCTATTAAATTACTGGTATTGTTGCCCCACATGCACTGTGTTTGTGACATAGTTATGGCAGTCACATAGTAAAAGGACATATACAAATCTACCATGCTATTACACTTTTAGGTACAAAGCCATTTCCAGCATATTAGCATGCAATTACACTCATATGTTTGTGATGTTGCTGCTTTATCTCTTGCTGGGAAAAGAAGAAACGGACCCCGTGGACTTGGCTGCAGGTATTGTAAGCGGTACGTATGCTGATTGCGGTGGTCTTGTATACTAATGGCTTCTTCACCTCCTGCTCCGACTGATTCCCTTTGTATCAAAGCACCGGAAACGCCATTTACACTGAGTCACAGCCCCTTATCAGTGGACACACATGTACTGTACCGCACCAAGGAAGTCCACAGCCAAGTGACGACGAATTCACAAGCCTGCTGCGAAGACTCGTCCGACTGAACGTGCGTGTGACAGAGTGTGTGTGAGAGACAAAGAAAAGGAGAAAAAAAAAAGAAAAGCCTCTGACTCTTGCCTATGAGTGCCTTATTAAAAAGGTGAGAAGTGAGTGCGCTGTCTGGTGCAGGGGCCTAATTGTCCTCTTTAAAGAGCACTTCAAAGAGGCACTGGTGTCAGGGCTAAGGGGCATAAGAAGCAGAGAAGATGAAGCACGGCCAGGAGGAAGAAGAGGCCGTCCTGTAAGAGACACCACTCAAAGCGAGGCCACCTGTAGTAACCACAGGTGGGCGTCTTTGTAAACAGTACACAGTTCTCGTCTTTTGTTCAAGTACGTACAAATCTTATTGCTAATTAGGATTAAAAAAAATTCAGATCACAGGTATGAAAAGGTCAATCGAAATGTAGAGTTCATTTTAGACCTACTTGATGTTTGCAGAGGACTTTGCAGTTACAAAAGGCGGCAGTGCTCTGGCGTTTTAGAGCGCGATCAATCGTGCAGGCCCATCATCGACACGTGTACGTTCAAGTGTTCCTTCCAGGGCCGGGACTTTTTGTCGATTGATTCCGATCAATTAATTACATGAGGTTTAATGCGATTGAAAATATTCGTCGAAACAGACGACTTTTCCAGTTTCCCTTTTTCCTGCAGGACGTTTCTTAGGGGACGACCACGGCGCGAAGCCAAAAGCAAGTTGACCGTCAAACTTGTTTATTCACACAATTAAGTCGACAAAAGCGTATTTGACGAGATCGTTCTCCAAAGCAAATCAAACCGCCGTCGTCTTTCAAGCGTTTGAGATGATCACACTTCAACTTCAAATAAATTTAATAAAAATGTAGGAAAATACAAAGAAGCATCTGAAATACAACCTCGACATGAATGATGCTTAAATGCGATTAATTTATTACAAAGGCCATAACACCACTAATTCCTTCCAATATCCTGAAAACGTCTTCAGCTTACAGCAAACACGATAGCTTAATGATTGGATATTATCATCGTTCTGATTAGCAGAGGCATCTGTTACGCAGATGGTGCAGCTCTTAGACTAAACACAAGAGCGAGGGAGTATAAAAATTATTCAACTCTGATAATTTCGACTGAGAAAAAAAAAAAAAAGAAAGTCCTCTAGTGTCTTCTAATAAAATACAAAGAGTAAACATCTGCTTTGAGCGTATTATTAAAGACCTAGTTAAACAGAGAAAGAAAGAACTTGGCAGGGCATCGGGCGTGAAATCCATTACAACTGGAATTTTAAGGATTTACACCCAACTGCATCAAGACCACTCGCCGCCAGATTGGATTTGTCCAGTGTACGTAGTGACACGGGGCCAATACCCTTCATTTGGTCCTAACAACCTTGAAAGTGTGTCCAAATAAATGTTTCTGACAAGTATTGTGACTGTGGTTAAATGTGCCTGTTGATTTAGTCCTCTGTGTACTTCTGCCTGGTATAATCGCTGTTATGCATTTTTTTTGGTACCCTCTGGCTGTGTCCGCAGTCAATTAGAAGCCTTGTTACACTCGAAGAAACACCATCTGTCCGAGTCATCTTTATGAGGTGGAAGGCAATGTTTATTCTGTTTAACAAAACCGTCATAGCATTACAAAAGCCGTTATGTTAAGAATTGAGTGAAGACTCGAACATGAACCGCGAAACTAGTACCAGAGAATCACGTGCGTTTTCGATCATGTTTTAGAGGTTTAATCTGCAAGGTCTTATTAAGTGTTATTTTACCGTAATTTCCGGCCTATAAGCTGCTACTTTTTCCCCCACGCTTTGAACCCTGCGGCCAATATGATGGTGCGGCCATTATAGAGCCGCCAACAGGCACTAGAGGCGTCTCTAGCAGTAAACGCAGAAGTGAGACGATTAAGGCTGAACTTCTAATCAACACTGCTCTTGGCTGAGGAACGGTAGATGAGTAACTTTTAAAAAGATGAAGGCTCACTTTAGCCTAAATGTCGAAGGGCTTTCCTCGCCTGGGGAGCAGCCTGAGCTGGAGATTTGGCCACAACACGTCACATCTCTACACTTCCACAGTGAGGTCGGCTACACTGGCCATTTCTGCCTTTTTACGCGTTTATCACTGCCGTCCCTGCCGCCCTCCCTCTGCAACTGCACCTTTCTCCGGGATGAGGCGTCTCTTCCTCCTCATCTGCGCCACGGGCCGCTCTGAGCGGATGCACGGCACTATGAAAACCTGCGGCCTGTATGTGTACAAGGCCGCACATTCAGCTGGCGCGGCTTATAGTAAGGTGCGCTTAATTGGCCAAAATTTACGGTACTTGACCCTAATCTAAAGGAATAGGCCACCGTTTTTACAAACTGAGATTATGTTCTTACTTTAGCTTAGACGAGTTGATGTGCACCTGTCTGGTTTTTGTGCGTGCGCTCAGTCACGCAAATGTTGTTAGCATTTAGCCGCTCCCAGCAAAGGTATAGCTCCAAACTGGGGTGGAGTTAGAAGATACCAAGCTGTTCCACGTTTTCCATATTTTAAATACAGTTACATGATCCAAATCTAGTTACACAAAATTAAACATGGCGATTTTCTAAGCGGAAAAAAAGGGGAACTATATTGTGAGGCGTAATAACACTTACTTCGTACTTCGACGTCTGCACAGTAATATTGTCAAAGTACTCCAGGTGTTATTACGCCTCACAGTACCCCTTTTTATCCGCTTAGAAAATCGATGTTTAATTTTGTGTAACTATACTTGAAGCAGTGTTAATTTTGACAACATATTCTAATTTAAGTTTTAGCCTTGGTCTTTTGACGAAAATGTCCTTTCATTTTAGTCAAAAAAATCTCTTCAATTTTAGTCTAGTTTTAGTCGACTAAAATTGCATGTAAATTGAGTCGACTAAATTTAAGACACATTTCGTCAACTTTGCATTTTAAATATTTATCATGACCATTTTTAATCAAGGTCCTCCCACATGAACAAAGCTCAGCTGTTCCTTTGGCAGAGGATTTAAATGATCTGAGGCTCTTTCAAACTGTCACTGAAAGTTTTGGTTGATTTAAGTCTCTTCTTTCCATTTTTATTTTGTCTTATTTTAGTCGACAAAACTATCTGTACTTTTTAGTAATCGTTTTAGTCTCATAAAAAACGTTTGATTTAGTTTTAGTCTAATTTTAGTCTGCAAAAATATTACTTTCACTAAAACTATGACTAAATGTTTTAGCCAAAACAAAAAAACAGTAGACAGGTAATTCGCAGTGAGGATTTTCGTTGAGACTGAAACTCAGTTGAGAGTTGGGTCGTTGAGAACAACAAAGGTGGTCTTTATCTAGTCTGCGATCTGAGCTGAAACTTTAGTGTCGCTGACGAAGCCTTTCGGACGAGAGGCGAAACATCCTACACTTCAACTAGTACAAAAGATGACTCAAGAACCTTCTTCGAAGTATGTACAGTATTCAAAATATAATACCAGCCAATTTGTTTGAGATATTTTACATTAAACGTGTCTCATTTTAGTACGTGATAAGGCCCCAGTGAGGCTGTATATTTCGATGTTTGCAGAGAAAATGATACAACTTTCACACTGCTTTCTGTGTGATTTGCTGTGACCGTTAAAATTGCAATTCTGATTCAGTTGCAATAATACTTCTTCATTATAAAACTTTTATAAAACAGTTTTATCTAGTATGCACCCATTTCTTGCATAAACCAAACACAAAAATTGTACTGAGTACAAAAATAAAGTAAAGAAATTAACAAGCAATTATGGTGTGAAGGGGTGACTGAGATGGAGTATGCGGCGGGGATTATCAGAATATGACTGAAGGAGCATTAAAGGGTTTAAACAACCACCTTGAGCCTTGTGTAAACTGTGAACCCTTGGAGACCAGGGCTACAAAAACTCCACATGTGTGGACCCAAACTGAAAAACTCTGGGAGAATACAGGGAAGGGCTAGGTTTCCAAAGTGAATCTGATATATGTGATGTAAAAAGCTCTTACCAAGACTCTTCAATTACACCTCCATTAGAGTCCAAATCACGGCTAAAGACTTCCATACAGAGCGTCTCAGTGATTCATGATTGGGCTTTATTATTTCACCTGACACTGATTACTTTCCTTTGTGACAGATGGTTTTACAGTTGACCAGAGATATTTAACCACAGAGAGAGACTGAAAAAAAGAAAAAGAAAATATGATTTGTAGCGGGATCGGGTTGGCCTGTAGCACATAAGTATCTTTTCCATTTCAGACAGAGGAGTTAACTGCTGCTCAAGTTATTTCGTAATGTAGTAATATTAGCAGATATGGAATAATATCTGGCACAGAAATGATCCTACTTCATGGGTTCCACATGTTCAATTGTTAACGTCCTCACAAATACTTTCCCACTCAAATGTGTGGCACAAATGCAACTCTTCAGTAAATGTCCAGCACGACATCCCACACGTGTATTGAGGCGACCAAATGTATATGCTATTCGGGAATGAAAAGCTAACATGTAAAGCAGCCTGCAGATCGGAATTCAGGCTACAGTCTTTTAACTTGGAAACGTCACAAAATTATGTCGAACAATTCGCATGATGCACAAGGGAAAAAATTGGCCACAAACCTTACTGTAAATTATCCAAGACAATATGTTTCAGATAAGTCCGTGATTTTTGGCTTTAAACTTTGATTGAACTTAATCCATAAAGTGAGTGATGGGTAAAAACAAGCTAACTAATGCGCTCAGGACTGGAACCAAAGCTTTATCTGTGTGATGTTTGCCGCTGAGGTGCTTGTCTGACAGTAATTACAATGATTCATTTAGTTTTTATTGTGCTATAGACGTGTCTCCGTGCGGGTGTCTTGGCCTTGGGCATGTCTAAGTGACGGCTGTGTAATTACCAGCATAAACAAACGACACATGTACTGTACATATGTTGTGGTTTGCTGTAATGTGGTGGGTTGGAGGGAGACACCAATGTAAAAGAAACAAATCATATTGACATTAAAGTGTTATCACCGCTCGTTCTCTTATTATTATCAAAGCTCTGTTGGGTGACTTTCGCTATTCAAATAATATCTCCATCTCTTTCTCCAATTCAGTGTACAGCAATTCTCATTAATGAAAGGCAGTCATATAATCTAAATAAAGGCAAGGCAAGGCAACTTTATTTATACCGCGCATTTCGTACACAAGGCCACTCAAATAAAGGTTAAATAAAGGTCAATAAATTATGGATTATGGAATATAGACTGCAAGACTCTGGCCCTAAAAGACTATTCCCATCAGCTGCATATGGTTCTGATCAGGTAAAGAAATCATAATTTTTTCTGGACCAGACAATACAAATGAGTTTGGACTTTTCCACCTAAGCTGAGGTCAGACTGAAAGATGCTAACCTCGTGCCTCGGCCAACGAGCTACGGTTCATCCAGCCTCAGTGAGGTACAGAAAATGTCCACCTTCGCATTGATTCACATCGACGCTTTTAATTTTTATTTTCACATAGCTAAAAAATATCAAGAATAAATCGGTGCTTTGCTTAAAAAAAATTGTCTTTACAAGAACTCCAGGGTGGAAATCCACGGGCAGAGCTGAAACGGCCTCGTCACACTACACTTTTTTAGTAACTAAGGAATATAACATTTTACTTACATTATGGTATTATATTATTCATTACGATTTAAAGTGCCTCGAGTTACAAGTGCATTTAAATGGTTTGTATTGATGTACGAATGAAAAAAGGCCAAACTCCCCCAAATAAAATGCAAATCAAGTTGCAGTTGCGTGTAATTAATGTCGTCAGAACAAAACACAGAATGGGAATATCGAAGGAAAAGGAAATCTTTGTCTGCACTTTTGCTCGGTGGAATTATTACTATTTTCAGCGAATACTGAAAACTCCCAAAATGTCACTCCAAATAGCTACATTTTAGAAACAGAAATGTATAATACAAACATATTTCATTTTTAAAACGGTAACTACTAGTACGGAATATATTACAATTTTAAAGTCACTTGTTCTATTTTCAGGACTTGGATTACTCCCAATAAATGACATAAACATACAAAACACACACATTTATTTCATTAATGAGGTAAATGTTTCATTAATTAATTAAACATTCATTACTGTTTATCAGTGAATGAGAGTGAGTGGGGGAGAACGGAGGGAAATTATCCGATTGCTACATTTTGGCCTGTTTATATGCGTCAGTCCCATAAGTGTTCATTAACATGCACTGTCCCGACCGTCGTTACAGTGAGCTCACATCTCCTCAGACCTGCCTGTGATGCTTTACTTTATTACAGCCTTATAAGGTTCCAAATGCTTTATATTGATAACTCACTACAAAACGATCAACATGTAGCCACATAGTTTAAATACAAGATCACCTCTCACATGTGATTTTGGCAGTAAAAGGCCATATTTATTTATTACATTATGAGCTTATCTAGGTCCTTCTGGTGGACTGTCTTTTTCAAATCAAGCAGGTTTTGGATTTCAATCTGATCAAGGCATTGCGAGTAATATTTAGCCTTTGGATGTCTCTCAGATGGAGCAACGTCAGAGGCTGTTACTAGATAATTAATCAGTGCCATTATTTGGGCTAATCCACTTCAATAGTATTTTTTCCTGGAATTTGTCTTCACAGCTGGACTCGTACGAGATCTTAGCTCTGGAAGGGAGTCACAAAAAAGACACGGACAAATGGTGCTGTATTGCAACACTACTGAGAGGTTTCGGTCGGATAGAGAAAATAAGTTGTTACATAATTTATCAGTGTGGAGTTGCGTAATATGAGCAGCACAGAAACATATATACAAAATGAAAATAAAAAATGCAGTGATTGTTTCATTCAAGTATCTTTGTCTATTTACTTTCATATAATAATTATTGTGTTATTGTGTGATTATGCTATTTCATTCATCAATTATATAAACATATATATGTGGTTTAAAAAAAATATTATGTCCTGTGCCCAAACACCAGTCAAGCAACTAGACCGTTTAATTAGTTTTGTAATTTCCACAAGTCTAAAAGCAGTACTAAGTAACTCATGCCCCTAGAGGCCATAAGCGCCACTGCAGGTGTCGTAGCATGTTGCGCTTTTTTTACTTATTAAGAGTGAGAGTAAATACTACGCTGACAGAAAAGACAAAGGAAGAGAGGGATATTGTACATCCAATTACACAATGGAAATAATTGTTTTCACTCAAACTTGGCTGTAAATACTGCTAAAGTGGGGCTAGCCCGCAGTTAGCTTTGCCCATTAGCCTGTTAGCTTCTTCTAGATGATTGATTGTTAATTTTATGCAATAGTGAAGCACTTTGAATTGCCTTGTGTATGAATTGTGCTCTACAAATAAACTTGCTTTGCCTACACTGATCAAAACGGCACAAAAACATGTTACTGTGATATTTTACCAAACCATTCCCAAACAGTTCCATTAAGTTTCAACAAAAATCATGGTTTCTTCCTTTTAAATATTGTCAAAAATAGCCAATACCAAAACAAGGCTAAATGGAACTAAATAACAACAACAAAGAACATTGTTAATACTGGATTATTGCAACAGATGGAAGACCTCTATGATTCTGCAATACATTGTGACTGAATATGTCTGAGTATGATGGGTTTAGCTCTGTGTGTAAGTATCAATATCTATCATGATTTCAGCTCAGTGGTTGCAAACACAGAAGCTATTAGTGGCTTTCAGCGCAGTTGTTCAAACTTAAACCTTGCTCCTGGGAAACTCCATTCCACACAGATGCACTCGGATTGCCGCTAACCAATGACGCATTAATTCTGTGGCACATTTGCAAACAATCCCATAGTATTCTAATTAATGTTCTAATAATATTAAACATCTGAAGTGTTGCTTAACACTTATGTATACAGATGAATCTGCTGTTTGACAGGTCACATTTTTTGTTTCAGACGGCTATGATCTTCATCTGGACTTGCCAATGTCTGAGCCCTGCAGACCAGCTAGAAGCTACACTCATGATATTACTACAAATTACTTTTTAAACTGAGAAGATACTGAGGGAAATGCACAACATCGATCCATCACTCAATCACTCACTCAATCAATTTGCTTTTGTAAAGGCCAGTATCACAGCAGTCGGCTCATAGGGCTTTCCAAACACTATTTGGAAATCAACAGAGATACAGGTATTAAATATGCAAGCAAATGTAATATCCAAATGTCAAGTGAAGCAGCAGGTGAATAAATGTCCCCGGGCGTCAAGTGTTAATCCTCCATCCCAGCGAGGAAAAGCAACTACAACAAAAACAGTGGGATATCCCCAAACAGTCCGGCTGGAGTGCTCATTTGACCTCGGGGAACATGCTTAGGGTTAGGGTTAATAATACTTAATAATTATCTTGTGTGTTGGAATGGCAGGACGTTGCACAAAAGGTAAAGTGTCACCACTCCGACAAAGGGGGAAAAAAATATCTGAGGAGCACTTTGACGTCTGCGCAGTAAAGTCAAAGTGTTCCTAACACCTTACAATATAGTACCCATTTTTACCCGCTTAGAAAATTCACATGTTTAATTTTGTGTAACTATACTTGGATCATGTAACTACTCACATAAACGTTTTTAAATAGGAAAATTGTGGAAGACCTTGATTGCTTCTAACTTCACCCCCGTTTGGCCACATAGAGGAGAGGAGGTGAGGCTAAATGCGAACAACATCTTTGGTCTTTTAGTGTGACTGAGCTCAGGTAAGAACATATCTCATTATAGCTCAGTGTTCATTTGACACTTTGTTATTGTAAATGTAGTGACTTTTAAATGTCAGAGTAGTCTGAGTATAATCCTAGTAACATTCTAGCGTGATTTATTCAGAGAAGAGACTTTTCCCGTTACATGTAGGTCTGAAAAACAGTACTGTTACTATGACACTCGCGTAAGGGACACACGGTGGGATAAAAAGCCTTGGCCCAAGAAAGTTTTGATAATATGTACAAGCAACAAATACATTTATCAAATACATCTGCCCAAGCTCCACTGAACACATCTAAGCAATACTAGTCTTCACATTGACTTCTAGGCGAAATGGAAACATGTATGCAGGTAGCCTGGAAAAATCCAGACTCACCGCTGTACCAGCGTGTGTGATATCCCCCGTATATAAAATATACAGAGGAGTATCATTCTGGATGCCAGGCTAGCTTGCATGCAACTCTACTCTATTTAAAAATATATTATTGTTCATCTTCAGTAAAACGTAAAGCGAAACTTTATGGTGAGGCAAATACAAACACAAACCTATGTCAACCTTTACAATGTATACATTTGTAAGTGGTATTTTAATCACGGCCTTGTTTCCACATTTGCAAACCTTGTTTCCAATCAGGTCCCACTATTCTAAGTGGAGTCTGTGAAGCTGTATTGAAATATCACGGGAGCCGTTTGTCTATGACAGCAGCAGGTGGTTAATATGTCTGATGCATACTTTCATTCTGTTGAAGGAGCAGCTGCCTTTCTCTGTCACTCTGAGCAACTAACAAAGTAGCACCATAATTAGCACATACGTCAGTGTACATCTCTTACATATAGCCCATACTCTCTCAGTAAATGTAGGCACTTGTTCAAAAAAGTCAATGGACTCAGCGGTTTCACAGAGAACATTCATGGTCATTCACGTGAAAATGTCTTAAACCCCTCCCCCTCGTGTTGCACTGCTCTACTGTTATTCATCACCACTGCAGACACCAGCAATAACCAACAGCACCGTCCAAACAAGGCCGTGTTTGATTGTTGTGGTCGTAGTTTACGGCCTATAATCTAGTCATGCTTGTTAATCCATTCCTGTTCACTTAGACATTAATCATGTCTTTGGGAACATATGCTTTCCCTTGACTCAGAAACTTTAACTTCAAAGTGTTTGCCTCTATATGAGGGAGCTGCCCTCAACACACTACAACAGAATATCAGTGATTGTAAGCACTGGCACACCATAATGCACCGCTCCAAAAAAACAACAACACAATGTTGCAAATATGAAGTTCAACAAAGCCACAAATCTATTTGAACTGTAGATATTTCTGTAATTCCAGAATCTAATAACAATTTAGTAAAATTGTGTTATGTGTCTTTTTATCCCCCATTTGAGGGAAAGCATTCTTCAATTTTTCAGTTTTTCAGGGTAAAGGATCCGAACTATTTCTCAAAGATTTGAGATGATAGAATAGTGTTTAATGAGAGTAATCTGTTTTCGCCTGTTCCCCAAATCTATCACTTCAATCCAAACGTGTTCCTGAAACTACAAATTTACAAATGACGTACTGTGTGCATGAGGTCTTCATCATCAACCCGAGGTAAGCACAAAGTGGCGAGCTAAGATTCAATTCTGTTCTCACTGTTTTTCTGAAGTAGAACCACCAAAACATTAAATCTGTTGTTTGCGTCATTAATCTTGTTCAAATGATTACAAAAATAACGCAAGAACAGAAGTTGTAATCGCAGTATTTATTTTTTACAGCTTCTAATTTATACAAATGTTTGTAATCGAAGTTGAGCAACCCCAATAAGAGGTCCTAAGTAGAACTTTGTGTCATTTTATGTCAAGCTTCTTGAGCAGTTGCTTTTGTCTCATCTGTTGACAAATGTGATAATCCCCGCACTATGAACTTCGGTCACATGTCTAGACAGAGGCATGTATTTGGCAGAGCATCATGGCTGCCTTCTATTGTCTACCTGAGGGGTAGAGAGGGGTTCAATGGCTTCCCCACATCACAGGGCTTTGTCTGCACCAGTTTGTTCTCTCATTGCCTTTCAACTCTTGTTGCCCTCTCTGTAGGGAACCGAGGTGGGGGAACTTTTCAGTGTATCCGACTGATGCAGGTAATGTGGTCGCCTGCAAAGAGGCAGGAGATACAGGTCCATTTTAACACGACACCTGAAATCCAAGCTCATACATTACTTGGTCCATCGCTGGAACCAAACACCTGTCAGTGTGTGTGAGTTACAAAAGCCGGTAACTTTAGTCGATAGAACTTCCATGTGTCACTCTTTCCTCTGACCTCTCACCCTCCGCTGACCCCTTTGCAAATGGTGTTGCAGGTGCTGCTGTGTCGGTAAATGTAACAATTAATGCAGTAGCTGTGTCCAGGGCACATCCTTCAAACAGAATGTGGTGGAACATTTGAAGCAGGATGTTTTCCAGGCTTCAATAGTCTGGGAACATTTTGAACAAATAAGCCTCGGCACTCACTGATACACACACCTGGCCTCCATTTTACCTCCATCTGACGCAACCGTCTACGTCAGTGTGCAATGTAGGCCCATTGCCTACACTGAAAATTGGACAAAATACAAAGAAAAAAAGTCTGAGTTAAATAGTACTATTAAACAAACAAACACACAAACAAACAAACAAACAAACATGGACCTTTGGTGTATCTTTTGTTGAGTACGTTTATGGCCCTCCCAAAAAGATATACATTAATAAATTCCCATTACACAAATCGCCTCGCTCATCATGTAGACCAACGTAACTCAAGTACTGCCATTCCTCCAGCCAGAAAGCAAAATGCTCTCACAAAAATAAGTGCTTATTCTCGAGCAAAAGCTTTGGACATGCTCTGCTTTCTGCGAATAACTTTGTGGTAGCACAGGTAAGCAACGGTAAAAATCTTCAATAATTCAATAATTTGACTTCCTTTGCCTCAGTGCACCTCATAGGCCTGGACTGTGACGTTCAGTATAGTTTACTGTTGATGTCGAACTTCGAGGGTAACGAGGGTGGCCACACAGCTCTATGTGTAAAGAATAAAAGCTAAGCGTGATGATCTATCATAAAGCAGATGATGTTAACACCAAAGGTTTAGCTGAAAATAATTTTGTGAATCGATCTGTCTGTCCTATATTATATTGTCATGTGGTTGGACGGAACGGATACTTAATTCATCAATCTGCTTGCTTTCTCTGAAACTCGAACTAATCCACCTGTTGAATTATTCACCCGGAACCAGCACTCATAAATATTGCAGTGGAGGCTGTGCACTTGCTGGCCTTAACTCAATGTATGATGATTACAAACTAGTATGTTATTTTAGCTTATACATGTTCAAAAATATTTATATAAAGGTTATGTCAATAAACAAACCGGGTATGTATTTTTAGATATAGCTCCGGTTCATGTACTCTTGCAGAATAGACAATGAAGTTGACTTTGACATTTGATTTGGACTTAATAATGACATTAATCTTCCCCAATTTCTAAAAGCGACAATCCTTCTGATAGAAGACAGCTGTAAATCCGACACCTGCAGTGCACACGCAGGATGTCCTCTGAAGTTTATGTTTAGAGATAGTTTGTTTGAATGTAGTGTTCCTTATGTTGCAGCTTGGACAAATCTGCAGGGCAGATGTCAAAGGGTCATGTCTGCAACACAGATGCTACGTTTAGTGTTGAGTTTCAAAATAATGCAACACTTTCTTTCAGAGGAATTATAAGCAGCTTAGTTATGACTCCATAATGAGTCATCCCTAATTCCAAACTTACCCTTGGACATAAACTATATTGTCCCAGTATCAATAGTGGAGGACAGTTGTGGCTGAAGAAGAACAGCAGCCCAGCCTCATCCTGCATGTGTTGCTCGTTTCTATTGGAAATGACCTTTAAGACAGCCAACTTTCAGATTTATTTACCATAGTTTAGCGCCTGAAGCACACTGTGTGACTCAATGCGGGTTTTCACATTAAACATTAAAAAAGATCTGTGTAACAACAGAAACCAGACGATTGAAGTCCGCATATGAGACAGTGGTGATAATAACAAGCTGATTAAATGATCTGTGGACAGCGTTTGCCAGCATTGTCAGTTTCTACTTTAGGAAATATGTGCAAGTGATCCTAAACCTGTTTTTAACAAAAACAACATACGACGATGGTAAAAATCACAAACCAGAGCTAATGGCACTTTTTCTGAACATCTCAGTGTTTCTCATCTTTCTCTCTCGCAGATAGACTAACCCAGACAAGAGCGCCTCTCTATAACTGGTGCTACAAAGTGTGTTATGAGCTGAGTCAACCCTGGGTTTCTCTCTGAACACTTTCACGTGGAACAGGTGGCGACATTTCATCTGAATATGAAAAACAACCATTTAACTCATGACAAATATATCATACAGTGCCACATTACCTTCATTAAAATAAAGGTATTTTGCACCCTCAGTTTTAGTAGCATCACAATACATTTTAATGGCGAGAATCTCTACTTGCACCCTTTTGAAACTCTAATGCACCCTCGGTCACTTTGTTCTGGAGCCGGCACTGCTTCCTCAAGCCGCTCATATTTGTTGGAGGGCCTGGATTTAATGCAGTGTGGTTTTAACTGCAGAAGAAATAAGCCTGCAAGCAACGTAAACTTTTTTCTGAAGTACCGCCGATTATCTGCGGCAGCTTGACTGTAAGTGAATTGGATCAGCAAGTTAGCTTATCGTGAGACCCCTTTTTTGTCTGAAGTGCTTTAATGTGTCAGTAATTAAACTTAACAACCAGAGTCATTTTCTGAACAACTGATTTAGACGAGTATGCGCTCAAAGCCACCAGCTCAACCCCAATGAAACAATTTGCATCACAGGCCAAACTGTAATTACCTAATGGCCCAAGGCATTTAGGGATGGGCAATCAGGGCTTATCCAAAAGGGGAGCTTACGTCCATTTGCATCAGTCCCACTACCACATGTGGACTAAGGTTTAATTAAAAAAATATAAGCATGTTCAATCAAATACTTTTATTACCAACTGTGCACATCCTTTTTATATAGATATCAATCATTCAAAATCATTCATACACTATACTGCTGGTGATTTGATCACATTTCTGCTGCGTGGAATACTTGGCGCTCTTTGATTTCAGCACCAGAGCAGGACCATTGGTATATTCTCTATTTCTCAGAATACAGTGTTTAAAGTTTGTCTTGTGAGAGTTTAATAAAGATGGAGTCCTAAATACCGAATGAAAGACATGAAGCAAGGCAAGGCAAGGCAAGGCAACTTTATTTATACCGCGCATTTCGTACACAAGGCAACTCAATGCAACCTTTGTGTCCTAAGCCAATGTTTTCCAACCAGGGGTATGGGGAGTCTTTTAGCGTCATTCAGAACGGACCACACTGTCTATTTTCAAAAAATCTGAACATTTCTGCCAATTATTTAGAAAAATTATCACCCAATCACAACATGGGGGTACTTGGAAGTATAAAAGAAAGGTCCAAGGGGTAAGCTAAGCAATGCCTTCACTTGTCGCAGCAGTCGTGTACATGTCAGATGACAGCCTCGTCTGGACCAATGCTGTTGTTGCGCCAGGCAGAAGATCGGGCCTAGAATGCGGGTCTTACAGGGCTTGACAGACCCCTACACCCAGCAACAACATGAACTAAAACCAAAACGACAGCAACTATTAGTGATTGTGGGAACCAGCTCGGAGGACCAATATTGGGGATTGTAGGACTGTACAGAGTTCGGGAAAATCCGCTGTTACAAGGAGATCCGGCATATTTGCAGCTGTTAGCATGCATTTCCTTAGACTAACATTAGCTAAAAACAACTCCAGTGTTTTACCTTTTAAAATCTCCATTAGTTTATTATTGCTGCTAATCCCATGATGCTTAGTGGTATGACATCACATTCCTGCACTATACTATGATTATTTGGAATTCTTCATCCACTCAAAACTTCGGGTTTGGACACAAAGGGCAGTTTAGGAGTTTAAAATGGCTTCTATGTTACAAAGGTCTGGTATCTGAAAAACAGCGGGGAACAACAATTTATTACTAAGTGTAACTTGCTGTTACACACATACCTGTCCACCTAAATCACATTTCATAAATAGAGCCAGAAACTAATAACCAACTAAATCTGAAACTATACTAAAAATATTAATTAGCTGTGAAATAAATCATGTTAACCCACCTCATACACAGGCATGTGCAACTGCCCAATTGACTGTTTAACTGACAGCCCCACTTATTTATATGCTACCCCGTTACCTAGCAACCATAAACTCCACCCGCCTATAATCGATTATAACAGCAACACTGACTCTTTTTTACAATTTGGTCGACGTTAATATGTCACTGTTAACAACCCAACAGCAAAAATAAGCATAGAATCCTAAAACAACACATGTTGTTACTTATTACAAAGCAACTTGCAGTCAATGACCACCCTTTCTGATGGAAAACCCCATTTCCAAAAGAAAAAAAAAACATCAATATGAGGTGCATCCAACAAAATGTTTTCTGGTGTGACGAAATATTTTTCCTCTCATGGATGACTGCTCTCTAACATCTGAGTCTCGTTAGCCATCTTTCACAGAACTAGGCGGCAGGAAATGCAGATCAACGTAACTAATCAATGAGTGATAATTTGCCATGTTGCCGAGTCTCACAAGGCAAACAAATTCAGCTTTCACCAAACAGACTGACCACATGTTTGAAGAACAAGCAATGGTGTGTTTGCTGTATGAAGCCTTTTGACGCCCCAAAGTTAAGCCAATGCCACTGACCAGATGTTTTCCCCTTGTCGGCCACTGCCTTTCATCAGCTTTACACATTGTCCTACTTTCCATTTAAAATCTGACTTGCATTTTGTTGTTTGTCTTTTTAAGGAGACCGTCGTTGACAAGCATTTGTTGGTGGTAAGTTGGTGGTAAGTTGTCAGAATAAATCATAAACAGCAGATATTCCTAACAAAAGGGAAGTAGGGCCCTGAAATAAATAATGGCAAATTCTTGAATGAGTTTTACAATTAACTGAGTTGGAGAGATTTTAAAGCTTTTGGGGGGATTTTCCAACTCTTCATGAGTGGATAAATATAAATGAAGGGTCTGTCATTAACACGTCTTGGCCACAGGTCTTGTCTTTAAGTGCTGTCCGTGGTGCTGAATGTGTGTGGTGTTTATGCAAATGCAGTATTTTAGTAGCCTGGCTAACGTCAGACTCCAGTGTGCGCTCGAATCATTTCGAACTGCACAGCAGCCTGGGGAGCATGGCCGAAATCTTCGCATGGATTTGGGGACCAATCACAGAACGAGGAGGGACGGCAAGACGATGACGCACTATTCGACATACAGAAGCTTGTAGTTTGTTTACAGATAAAATAATATATAAAAGTTTATTTATGGATCCAACATGACAGCAGCAGAAAAGTGACGCCATCTTTTGAACAAGCTTTAGACCGTGTTCTAAATAGATTAGCTCGAAGGTTTACAGCGGATACGTGATACGTGACCTGATACGATGATACGATTGGCTATTTAAGTGCAGACACATATGAGAGACATTTGTAGCGCCAAATGAATTGGTGGTCCCCAGACTAAATATCACTTGTGATTTTAGTCTGGGGTTAGCCAGGCTAGTATTTTAGCTTATATTTCACTTTTCATTTTCAACCCTGATTTTGTTTGGTATGGCAATTACAAAAACAGTCCAATAACGTAATGTAGAAAACTTGAACTTAATATTGCAGTTGGCTCATTTACATTTGGCATGTAGCAGTTTTATTCTTTTGTTTGTTTTGTATTTTTATTACAAAAAGGTTAACTCCACTAATGAAACTGAACTGGACTGCTCGATTAGAGGAAAAATTATCATCACAATCATTTAAGTCAGAATATAAATCTTGGTTACACAACCAATTATTTGTCAGCTTTTCTTTTTTTCTTTATACAAAATAAATGAAAATATAAAATACTCAAGAAGCACACAAGAATGTCATGATTTGCGCTGCAGTCGTGCACAAAAATGTATGGTTCCGTATCAAAGAACAAGAAGAGTAATGTTGTCACGGATTAAATACAAAAATGGCAAAGGAATAGAAATAAGCAGCAGCGGGGATATGGCAATTGTCTGACAATGTGAAAAAGGAAATTAAACAATGCTGAGGCCAGACAGTGCACAGCACGGTGCAATGAGTGGCACAGATAAGATACACATCCTTTCATCCAAGCACCGAGATGTTTATCTAAAGATTAGGATACAGGCAGCAATTGCTTTAGTTTATGCTAAAACAACTTGGGGGACTTTTCTCAAAATGGATATGGTTTTATTTCTCTCAGGCTAGTTAGTATTTTCAATAATATAAATGTATTTAATATGTTGTTAGGCCATAACAAAAGGATCACTTTATAACAAGACAATTCTTTTGTCAAATATTTCATTATAATAAGAAAATATATCATTAACAAGTTTTCAATAAATCATTATCTGCCAAACTATGGTGCCTGAACTACTGGTGGTTCATGTGCAATTTTAGTCTTTATTTGTTTCACTGAGATTTAGTTTTCTTTAGTATAAATATAGTCTATTTTTTGGCCCGGTCTTGTAGTTTGATCATGATCTAGGCCTGGAGATACCCTGTCAGATATTTTATGAGAAGTTACTTGGTGTGAAAAGTCTGAAAACCACAGATCGAATTTTAACAGTAAACATTTGACAATATTCTCATTGAGATGTGACAGCTGTCTTGTTAAAACAAAATGTTTTCTCATCAAAACTTGATAGTGTTTACTTATTAATTTCACGTGATTATCTTTCCGATTCCCTCTTAAGGAGGCTACGTCCAAGATGAGCAGTTGTATGAAAGAACGGAGCAGCAAACAGAGTTATCTATTTATAAAGAAAAATAAAACAGTTACAAATCATAAAAGTCATAAACAGATACAAATTGATTAATAAATACACGGAAAATCTTAAAAAGAGTAAGCAGAAAAAAGACAAATAGACAACCTACTTTCTCATGTTGTAACATTTCAATAAGAAAAGATCACCAAACTTTGAAAAGGCAAAGTAGAGATTGGAGAGTCTAAATTGGCATGATGTGTCCTTGTGTCCAGAGCACCGGTCTGATGTATCTAAACAAAGCAACGCCGACTAAGAGAAGAGAACACATCACTCCGGTGCTAAAGTCTCTCCACTGGCTTCCTGTTGGCTCCTCGATAAGCGATTTCAAAGGTGTCCTCAGCTTATACTAGATCCATGTCAGGGGTGTTAGCAAAACAAACCAACAAGTGCTATTCTGGAACGCGCCTTCATAATCCAACTTCAACAACATCTCCACTCCTCGCATCTCTTCGAAACATTTCAATCCGGATTCCGTTCACACCACAGCACAGAAACAGCACTTCTTAAAGTCACAAACGATCTCCTCCTCGCCGCTGACTCTGGCTCCATATCCATCCTCCTCGACCTCTCCACTGCTTTTGACACAATAGACCATACCATCCTCCTCCACCGTTTGCAATCAATTGGCATCTCCGGCACAGCACTCCTCTGGTTGACCTCTCCGACCTTCACCACTTTGTCTCTGTCAACAACTGCAACTCCCAAACGTCCCCCGTCACCCACGGTGTCCCCCAAGGTTCCGCGCTCGGCCCCCTCCTCTTCACCATCTACATGCTTCTCCTCGGTCAGATCACCCGCCACCATGGACTCCACTTTCACTGCTACGCCGACCATACTCAACTCTACATCTCCACCAAATCCATCACCCCGGTTATCCTCTCCACCATCACTGCCTGTATCTCCGACATCAAAACCTGGATGGACAATACCTTTCTCAAACTCAACAGCAATAAAAAACAGAACTCCTCATCACCGGCCCCAAATCTCTCCTCCCCTCTGTCCAGAACTTTACCCTCCTCATCGACGGTCACAATGTCACCCCCTTCCCCTCTGTACGCAACCTCGACATCATAATGGACTCCACCCTCTCATACCAAACACACATTAACCACATCACTAAAACATCCTTCTTCCACCTCCGCAACATTGCCCGCCTCCGCCCCTCCCTTACCCAGTCAACAGCTGAAATCCTCATCCACGCATTCATCACTTCCAGACTCGACTACTACAATAGTCTTCTCTACGGACTTTCAATATCACATTAAATACAAGCTCCTCCTCCTCACCTACAAGCCCCTCCATAACCTGGCCCCGCCCTACCTCACCGAGCTCTTGCAACAACACCAACCCACCGCCTCCGCTCAGCACCAACCGCCTCACCCCCAACACCCGCACTAACCGTCGGTTCCCTTGGGGGACCGAGCCTTTACCATCGCCACCCCCATCCTTTTGAACGCACTCCCACCGCCCATTAGAAACTCTGACTCACTACCAAACTTCAAATCAGTACCTGTTCAAACTAGCTTTTCCTTAAACCCCTTTTGTGTGTGTTGTTTTATTCCCCAAGTAAAGCGTCGTTGAGTGTCCAAAAAAGCGCTATACAAGTTTGATGTATTATTATTAGTAGTAGTATTTCTCCTGTACACTCGCGGTCACGTGACGCACTCTCGTTTGAGTGACAGCCAGCTGCAGAGCGGCTCATGCGGTGGCTTTGTGTGTCGGCAAATTGAGACTAATTAATTGAGACTAATTAATTGAGACGAATTAATTGAGACTAATTAATTGCGAGAGTGTAAAATTGATTTGCATTGGACAGCACTACTTTAAACATGAGGACCGACATTTAAAATTTAACTCGAGGCTTTACTTTTACCACGTCATGGACAACTCTTTCTGTCAAACAAAGCGAAGTTTGGAACTAAAGTGGAGCAGCAAGTAGAGCAGCCTTTACCTGACGCTACGAAGCTGCTCCCCTCAGGTCAGTAAGCTGTCGCCTTGTTATTTTAGTTCTGCCTTGCTTTTTGCTGCTGCATTATTTTAATCACATGTGCCTGTCACGTGTGTGCTGGCGCACTGCTGTTGTTGTGCCGCATTTGGAAAAGAAGAGCTCTATAAACTCAAGAAAACAAAACATGCTAATGATATGTTTACCCTATAAACTTTGACATTCAACAAAACTATTGATTGAGTGATTGACCATCAGGTCATCAGTTAGTAAAATGGTAAAACTGGTCAAAGTGTCAATTGAGAGAAAACTTTTAGAAACCAAAAAGATATATCAGCATTTAACTAGTGTTAATGTGATGCCCTTACTTTATAAAAGGCAAGATACTCTTCAGAGCCTTCAGATAGACTCAATTCAAAGTAAAGGTTTTCTTCTCTCCCCTCTTTAGACCTGCTCAGATCAACTGGCGGACTTTAGTGTGGTAATGGGAGGAGACAGAGAAAGGGGGTAAACCAGTGGGAGGGAATGAGAAAACGGGGAGGGACAGCACCCCAGCGAATACACACAATAAGACATGCACAGAGCTACAAAACCAAGCGCTCTTCACAAAGATAAAATTATGCTGAGAAATGACGTGGAAAAACTGTAGCACTTGTGTGCAGTGGAAGGAATGACAAGAGCTTTGGTCACCTCAGAGTGAGTGCAGATAAGCAGACAGGGGTCCAAGATCTGAAAAGGAGACGGGAGAGCAGCACAGGCACAAGTGGGAGGGGGAGCCACACAGGAGGAGGACAGAAGAGAGGCAACAGACGGATCTGGCGCTCACACTCCAAGAGGCAGGCAGCTCATTGACACAACAGCTCACTTACACTTCAAGTAACTTCAAACCTGCGGCGATACAACTACAGCAACAGAGACACACAGCCATCACTGGACAAGAAAGAACCAAAGACTGGATTGAAACACTTTTTGGTGCCGATTCCTCCGGACATTGCATCATAAGCTGTGTATTTTTTTTTTTTTTGCGTGTGTTATTGATACTTTTTTCTCTTCAGATGTTGAGTCACATTCATTCTACTCCTTATCGATCAGCTGTACTGGACAATGGATTTTAAGAACACGAGAAGAGGTTCCACCAAGTCAAGAGTGAAGCGCTTCAAAGTGCGAGAGCCTTAAACTCCAAAGCGACATTTGACGCAAGTGTGGGAGCAGAGTGCAGCTGCCCGTTGGAGGAGAGGGAGGAGGTGGCGAGAGATCTTTAAGGCGAGCTCCCAGTTGTTCCCGAGGTGATCTGAGTTATGGATGTTGACACATTCTTGCGCTGCTTCTGAGGACTAAACAGTCTGAGGAAATACATCTCGGCTGAACTCAACGGATCATCACTTTCTGGTGGACCCAGCCGGTCCCGTGAGGGCGGCTGCCGGGACCAGACTGCGAAGTTGTAGTGGTCAAGTTGAGAGAGAGGGTGCCTCCCACTCTCGCCTCCTCTCCCGGCACCAGCTCAGCATGCCCCAGCCCCTGAGCACCTCCACAGCTCCGTCAGCTCCACTACCATGTGTAGATGGACAGTGACCCAGGGTGCAGTGGTCGCCTGGTTGTCCTCCTGCCCCAGCTGCAGACTTGTGTTGCTCCTTCTCTTCCTCCTGCTCAAACCCTCCTCATCGTCGCCGCTGCCCCCCCGAGCCGCAGACTCTGAAGGCACACAGAATGCGCCTCATCTACTTGCCGCACACCTGTCACCCTCGCCCGTCCCGCTGCACGCGTCGTCCGCGAGGTTGCCACGGGCGACCAACGTGTCCGCGGCCACAGCGGTCAGGCGGCACGTGCGAAGCAGCTACACACATCTGCAAGGAGACGTCCACAGGAGGAGGCTGTTCTCGTACCAGAAATTCTTCCTCAGCATTGACAAGAAAGGGAAAGTCAAGGGGACCAAGAGCGAGGACGATCCTTACAGTAAGTCCACTTCAATGCACTAAAAACGTACTCAAAAGTAACAACCTGAGCTTAGTCCCCATCACATCTTCTTTTATCAGAGAAAGAGAAGGCTTGCTGTTTCCTCCACGAGACCGGTGACTGCAGGGGAAAAGAAACTAATTCTTAAAGCACTTCTGGCGAGTGCGCGCAGCCATAACTGTCAGACTACTGAGCGTTTGGCGGAAGGGCATCATAAGCGGAAAGAAGAGGGAAAAACAAATGGGCTCGCCTGGCGGGCACAAAGAAATTTGAAACAATTAGATATTGTAGAGCAAATTATATTACTCTTTGTGGAAATATAATTGATTTAACTTAATAGGCATGACGCTCGAATTACGTGTGAGAATTTTCTTTGCAACTTCCATAGCCAATTGTATAACACTTTGGAATAAAACAGAGCCGTGTGCAAGTTGATCTAGTTTCGACCACAAATGGTATTTTCTGTCCTTCAGTCATCCATAGAATATGCTTTAGGGCCATACTCACAACAATAATGTACCACGTCTTGCTTTAAACATTTCACAGCATTTAAGCAAACTACATAAGCTTCTCTGACAGCTCCCTTAACTATAACAACATATGTATATGTCATTGCAAGAATTAATGAGTGAGGAAAGCATAGAATCTGCAGATTACATTTTTTAATCCACCTTTTATCTCCAAGTTAAACACATCTGGAAGTTCTCTACGTCTTCCATATTCCCCGGGATGTGAGAGGCTCAAAATAAGCTGCACTGCTCCAACAGGATTATCGCAATAAATGCTGAGACAGAACAGAACATAACTCCCACATTTGCCTGTAATGTGTCACCGTTGTTTTTGATCTGGCAGGATATATCAAAGAACTGTAGTTTTGTGGACTAATTCAAGTCTTGAGCTAATCACCATGATGATTATGGACAATGTGGATGCTGCCTGCTCTCATCACACGACATTTGCCTCAGTCTGGGGTCTCTACTGTACGTACGGCCCTCTCCTGCTGAGACACATGCGCGCACACTGAGGTACAGAGAGGCCACTCTTGCACATGGGCTCCATATGGCAAAGCCCACTTTTATTAGGGCCGGGGCCAGTGTGAATATGTGTGTACATGTGTGTGTGCCACTCAGACACCACGGACCTGCCAGACATGGCTGAAGGAATTTCAATTAGCGTCTCTTCCTCCCTCCCTCTGGCCAGCAGTGCTAACACACATGCACATAAAGCTCTAGAGCATTAGGGAGCAACGTGTCACCTAAGGCGACATCAGGTCATGCCAGTATTGATACTATCCATCAATCTCAGCTCCTTTTCAATTTATACTTGTCGTTCTGTTGTTGCTATTTTTGCTAAGGTTGGAGCATCTTTTTTATAAGTGACATGAAACTGCAGTTTTTACTTGGTATTAAAAACAGGCAAACCAATCCAAGAATGAAATTAGACATTAATTAAATGATGTGTTACAAGATAGAGATGTATACACTGAGATGTTTAGACCAAATAAACACATTAATAAAACACTGATGCCTGACACAAGCTTTTCACACGTGACACCAAAGTGACACTAAAGCAAAGTTAACGAATTTATCTCATGTCTTTGTTACAATGTAGATGAGAAAACTATTGTTTTTCTGGATATTTTGAATAACATGGTTAGGTAAAGGACTTTATTTGTATGGCGCCTTACACAGACATGGTCACAAAGCGCTTTACATGGGACAATTTTACATTCACTCCATACTTAGTGGTGGTAAGCTGCGTATGTCGCTTCAGTTTCCCCTGGGGTAGACTGACAGAAGCACAACTGCACACATCTGTGCCGACGGTCCCTCTCACCACCACCATTCATTCATCCTGGCCTATTATACATGTTTTTAATGGTAGGGGAAACCTGAGTGCCCGCAGACATGGGGAGAACATGCAAACTCCAAACAGAAAGGCCTCGTCCGGGGATCCTTCTTACTGTGAGGCATCAGTGCTAACCGCTGCGCCACTGTGCTGCCCTTTTAATAGTTTTAAATTAAGGATAGTCGCTTCAGTTGGGCACAACACAATAAACAACAATGTTTTTATGACAGGATAAGTTGTGTATTTCGACAAGCTCAATGTGAAGTAGATCATGACAATGTGATAATGGGTCAGATTAGTTTTTCGTGGACCCTGAGTAAACCTCAGAGTCATTTGCATCAATTAGGTACAAATGTCTCTGAAGAGGTTTCTAACAGATACATTATTTTAACTAGCAATAAAAGTTATGGGTCTAAGTTCAGGGCTCTGCCCCGTCCACCAACTGTGCCATGGCCACCTGGACTGTCAGCGCTGACACACAGACTAATACACAATGATGCCCCCCCTAATTCAACCTATACCCACTCTACCCATTGACCTAAGACTATATATACACACATCCTGGCCACATATTTTATTTAACAATTAGTACTTTTTTTGAAGGTTTAAAATATTTAACATAAGCACAAAAAATTTGTCAACATCTTCAAAAAATTAGTCTCAGTTATTTTTCAGTCTGTTTCTCCTTGAGTGCGTTTCGGGTTCTCTTGGGAATAGGTAACGGTGGCCCATAAAAAAAGAGTTATGGGGAGAAACTGGATGCACCAGAGGTTAGTGTCAGCGTTGCTTCTCATTCAGTTACTTTGACATCTTCATAGACTCATCTCTCGTGGTACTAAATCACAGACAAGTTTGTGTGAGAAATGCTGCAGGCTGAAGTGAAGGGTTTCTGAAAACCGACCGCGAGAACACTGCAGACAGTAAGCAAATGTTACTCTGACCTCTGAACTGGCTCACAAGTCTCAAAAAAGTGCTTCTTATTCATTCACTAACTTTGTTCATAATGATATTGGTATAGCGTTATAGAAGCTGTCTTATATCTGGGGCTAAAGAAATGTGTTTTTATACATGCCCTTTTTTGTCTTTGTTGATATCTGCATCACTGACAGTTCCTCACGGAGTAAGAATCTGGGTCTGGTTCTGTGTATTGCTTTTTAGAAATAATTTAATATTTTTAGACGTACAAAAAATAAGCACAACAAAGCAAGTTTGAATTTCATTGATAATTGTCTCCACTTTCTCTGTTACTCCAATAGTCTCCAAGTAAAAGATTGATCTCCTTTTGACAGCTGAGTTGGTGTGGGGGCTTCAGATGAATGAATCCCCTTTGACCCCATTACACAGAGTACAGGGTCATTGGAGGAGCACTTTTCTGCACATGCTGTGAATGTGCATTACATACTCTCTGTTTACCTGGTGAAGGACATGTTCAATGATCTGCATCTTTTTACTCCTTAGTGTGGAGAGTGTATGTCAGCCACTTATGTCAAGCTGACGTGTCATTTCGAAGAGTATGGCAGTAGGTGTGTAAACCAAATAGTCAGACGATTCAGATTAATTGATTTAAAATCAACATGAAAATTGAAATAGCAGGATAATCAAACAAGCAAAAATACAATACGGAGATTTTGTCTGTGGTTACTTTCATTTCACTGCTGCGAGGCATCATACTCTAGGCTTGGTGGACAGATTGATGTGAAAACCAATGCGAGACGAGAGTGAGGCAAAACTAAATCTTACAAAAAGTACTTACACAGTTCGAAGGGAGAAACGTGATAATGTAGTGTTAATACATAATATTTGACACAAAATCCAGCCTTTGTGAAAGTGTAGGTGCCTGATCAGCTGGACACAAATAGTTTGTTGTGGCATAATTTTTCATTATGCTCTAATGAAAAGAATAGTTTCTGGGCTGTGCTGCCAAATCATTGAATGGCTATTGATCAATTTGCTTGCCCAACGGGGTCAGCACCCGGCCCATGCATGTGCTCCGCCTCCACTACGCTTTTTTTATTTTTTTTATTTGACCTTTATTAAAGCAGGAAAGTCCCACTGAGATTAAGAATCACTCGCTGGGCTCTGAGTTTAACTGGGACACATTAGTCACATTTTGACCACAAGAGCTAAGAAGAAGCTCCTGTGAATAGAAGTGAAACGTCCTCGACTCAACCCAGTCCAATTGACGATTTAGCCTCACTAGGACTGGATTAGTTCATGTTTCTGGGTTATATCCAGAGGAGTTTAGTATTCCAGCTGCATCATCTCTACGGTAATTTGCTAAACTTGTCAGTGTTTGTATTACTTATATTGGCTAGTATGCTGACCAGGCTGGGGCCAGCAGGGCGGCGGAGGACCTGGTTTAGAGATTGAGAGGTTCAGCCAATATGTCCTTTTGGAGAATTTGTTGTGGCCATAATGGCATCTTTCAGACATTTTGTCCACAAGGTATTGGCATATAGGCCAAAATTTTATTTAGGCTGATAACTTGATTAAAAGAGACACTTGAATTTGTATTTAAAACACTTTAGTGCAAGTCCGCAGCATTAGCTGCAATCGACTGTATAACAAGGTGGCGCTGCTGTGAATTCGTAGTAATGTCATTGCATAAAATATGATATATCTAATATTTTTAAATCAAAAAACAACATCGCACACTCATAAGCCGATGTCCAGATTTGAATGATGTCCATTAAAATTTTATGTCCGATGTCCATTAAAATGTTAGGTTATGAGTGTGCGATGTTGTTTTTTGATTTATGAAGATTTTTCCCTACATCTGCACCTCGGAGACTACTTCTGGTGTGCGTTGCTTCCCTTTTCTCATATCTAATATTTTTGCCATGAATTGACAGGGTGTATTAATGATCAACCAGTCCTCTTTTCCGTCGTCCTGTCTGCTTCTGCACTGATTTTAACATTTTAATATTTGTTTAAAAAGCTCAAAGATTTTAACCACATCGCCCCAGCAGAACTCTCCGGTCCTCTGAACAAATAGTCCTCTTACACTGTTTATGGGGCCAGAGATGGGGAGAGATATATTCTCTTCTCCTCCCAATGGGTTATGCCCAGGAACACCCCTCTGGGAGGGCATCCAAAAAAGTTGCCCCAGCCACCGAGCTCCTCAACATGGAGGAGCAGCAGCTCTCCGTCAGCCACCTTGCACAGGAAACTCATTTTGGTCCCGTCCTGTCCATGTCCTTTCGGTCATGACCCAGAGCTCATGACCATAGGTTAGATTATAAAGATTGACCTGTAATTCGAGTTAGTTTAGCTCCTTCTTCACCACAACAGTCCGATGCAGTAACTGCATCACTGCACCAATCCGTTTGTCAATCTTGTGTTCCACAATACAGAGACCCGGAGAACGAAGAACATCTTTACTTGAGTCAGGGACTCTCCACCAACCAGAGTACAAGCTAATGTTTCCAGCTGAGGACCATGGCTTCTGATTTCGAGGTGCAAACACTTGAAAGTCTGAATTTGATAAAGCCAATAGGACGACAACATCTGCATCCCTCAGATATATGAATATCGCTATAATATAAAAAAAACATTATTCTTTGATTATTCAAATAAATATTTTAAAAATAAAAATATACAACCATGACAATCTTTTGAGATTGTTTTGCATACAAATAAACCACGCACATACTATAGAGCACAGGCAGACACAATTCTCAATTCAATTAGAGCAGAACCATGAGCACTACCTGTCTCTGTGAAAAAAACTGACCGAAGGTTACAACTGAAAGTGTCACATTAGCATCAGCTTGGAGCATGTGAATGGGCAGGATTCATGGCCAGTAAAGCAGCAGGGGGTGAAAAATAGCATCTGTGGCAGATAACATCCAGGTCTGCTCCAGATAGACACCACTTGCTTTTGGAAAAGCCCCCACCACACAAGCAGACCTCATGTTTCTGCCCCCTGCCAGACTTTCTCATTCAACCTTAACCCTCCTGCACACACCCTCAGAGCCGACAAGCATGAAAGTGAGCCTCTTAATGGAGCCATCAAAGGTAAGCCTAGAGCTCTGAGTTCAGAGAGGCATCTGGGCAGACTGCTTCAACTGAACTGCCTCAAATGGCAGGTACTTACAAAAATGTGTGTACAGTAAGTCTAAACAGGGAAATATTTACAGGAAAAAATTGGCATGCAACAAAGTAGGATATAAAAAAAAAGAATCATGAATAATCACAATACGCACAGAAAACTAAACCAAAGCATGCTAAGGGTAAGTTAAAAAATAAAGTTACTCAAGCATCTAAAAACGTGTGAAACACAGACAATACCCACCCACTGACATATACGTTTTGTCTAACTCCGCAACCAATGCTTTTAGAGCCACATGCGGCTCTTTAGACCTGGTCTCGCTGCTCGGACAATTTATTGAAGCTGTCTGGCCTCCTAATCTAGTCTGATTAGGACCTGTGTAATCTTAGTCCTTATTTAATTCTGGATTTGTACATTGAGACTTAATCATATCAACCCAGGTCTAAATCAAAACTGGGGGTAAACTACATTACTAGTACAAAATCAGAACCAGTGGAATTTAGCATTTTCAGTTCTTTGAACCACAAGGTTGCAGATCCCTGGTTTGGCTCCTACACGGTTTAACACGCCGCTTGATTTGGAACTTCCTTGTATTCTTGTAGTGCACAGCATTCAGTACAGGAGTGAAACGCTAGTTATTTAAATAATGTATGATTGATGTAGACAGCAAAAGAAAATAAGAAAAGATAACGAAGTTTGTGAAATGCGTATTTGAGCGCATCTGCATGCTGTGAAGATGTCACTCTGAGAGCTTTTCCAGGACATGCTTCAATTTTGAATGCTCCTACACATAGTGGACACTGTAGAAAATTAACCCTACAAGATCATTGTTTGACAAAACATGGATAACGTTCATGCCCAAAGTGGATAATATTGTGACCTCGGGGCATTTGGCTTACAGCAGGGATCTCCAACCAGTAGCCCGCCAGCCCTTTCCAAGACTTTCCACATTTCTACGTTGGATTGATGAGTCACATTTGAATACGTTTTCTTTTTGTTCTAAACATAATCTGAACATCAAGTTATTTTCTTTAATTGTGTTGAAATATCCTCTGAACTCCACCTAACTCACATATTTATATGTGCTGTCGAAGTGCAAGTAGCTTGTCAGGGCAGATGCAGCCTAAGCAGACATAGCAACTGCTTAGGGCCCCGAGGCAACCAGGGGCCCCAAAATGCCTCAATTTTTATTGAAGAAAATTCTATTTATTTATTTAGCCTAGCTAAATTTATGTTACTTTTTGAACTGTTCATTGGAAATGTGCTTAGTTGTTAACGCCGTGTCAAAAGACCCAACCCTTTAAGAAGTAAGATAAGTTAAATGTGATCATATAAGAGCACAATCATCAATATTGAGCCCAATCAGCACAAGTTTAATGAGGGCCCCAAGTCAAATTATGCTTAGGGCCCCATGAAGGCCTGGGCCGGCCCTGCTTACAGTAAACCAACTCACAGCTTGTCATATATCCAAGTCACCATGTGAACAGCCATAATAAAATCTTCAAAAACCCTTTGTAGTCCTTTTTGTAGTTCCATGTGTTTGCCTCAACTCCTCATTATTAACAGCAAACAAACAAAACATCTATTTAATAATGTCATTGTTCAATAATCAGAGAAGATAATTATATATACAAAGTGCAATCTAGAGTTTGCTGTCTATTCCCTCCCATTATTAAACTTATAGTTGTTGGCTCTTACGAGCCATGCACACCACCTCTGGAAGCTGGTAACAAGGCCGTAAAAGGGCTTTGGTTTTCCACAAACCACATCACAAGGAAAGAGTTCAAACAGGTGGCTACACATCGTCACCCTGCCATCTGAACCCAGTTTCAAATATTCAGCTACTGAAAAATTATGTCTGAATAAAAATAGGATTAAAATAGATGCTCTCTCAAAAAGAGTAAAAGGCAAGTCTCAGAGCAATGAATGGACAGTTTCTTTCCTTAAATTCTGTCTTTTGTTGAGTCTTGCTGAAAGAGGGATTTTTTTTCCAACACATTGAGGTTGATGTTTGTGAGCGCTTTGCAAGGCTGCTTGGTTAAGATTGGTTATAAATAAATATAATAAGTGAAAAAAGGGAAGAGGCAGCACTTTGAGTCAGGTTCCCTTTCATCTGATGTTGTCCTGTTCAATTTAAACATATTCTTCATAATACTATAGAGAGTCAAGTATCATTTTTGATTATGTACTTTTTTCTAAATGTGTTAACAAGGAAAAATAACTCTTAGTATGTAAGGATACTCATCAAACGTTGACATTAGTATCTGTTTTATCAGGTATTCTGGAGATTAAGTCCGTGGATGTTGGGGTGGTGGCCATCAGAGGCCTCAACAGTAACTACTATCTGGCAATCAGCAAGAAGGGGGAGCTATATGGAGCGGTAAGTATTGTGACTGACATTAATGTGCATACTACCAACAACATAGCATTTGATTGGTAGTATATCGGTTTAGATCTAAAAAACAACTGAAATTACAAATGTGTGCCACCAGCTTCTGCTTTATTTTTTATTTTCTTAATCCGTTGACAAGACAACACTTGTAGAAACAACCAGTTCAAGGTGAGAGTAGTCTCCACTAGCTCGCAGTTCCATTCAGAAACAGGAAATACAATCCTTTAGTTGCCTATTCTACTACTGTCCCTCTGGGCTGAGCAGCCCTTGTTTCATCTATTTTCTCTCTTTTTCTTCATCTTTACCAACTTTTTTCCCTTTTTCTTTTCAGCAATGAAAAGCAAACTTTCAGCATGTCTCTCTAGAGCCACACCACAGATGAAATGTCACACTGTAGAAAAGAAAGAGGCATTCTGTTGCATGGCCTGTAACTGAATTCCCATTACGTCGTCCTGATGCTGCAACACAAGCTTTAGCAGCACCTTACATTACACACACAGTGACTGCTTTATCCTCTCCTAATCAAGTGGAATTACCGTAGACGTGCTTTTTTAAGATTTATGATGCTCTTTTTCTCCATTTTTATTCTAAATAGCCGACATGTGCGTTTCTAACCTGTTGTTAGTTAAGTTAGGATGTGGCAGTGAAAGGGGTTACTGAGATCAAAGAAAAGGTCAGCACAAAATGGCACCGATACAAAAAAAAAAGTCCAGTCAATACAGCTGGACATTTCTACAGTTAAAAATATTTAACTTTAAATAGACATTAGCCATAGATCAGGTGCTAACGATATAACACCCTGCAACTTTGCTTTTCAGGTTTAGATATTAGAATCATAGCAAACCGCAGTCTTCCTTCAAACAGTGTGCATCAAAGATCTGAGTTTGGCTTCGGGGACATTTAGTTTTAGTCCTGGAACCAATCTCAACAGCTGTGGCCAGATACCGAGAGAATGAGTTATATCGTGAATCCACATCTGTGTGTGCAAGCTCAATGCAGGGATGTCGACTTATGATTACCAAATGCATGTAGCTGCGTGGACAAGCTGCAGTAAACTGTCACATGTTCCTTAATCATTTCTTCCATAGCGGTCACGGCACATAAACAATCCACATAAAGGTATGACCCATGGTCCAGTTTGTGGGTCGTACGCTCTTAAAAGTAACACTACTATACTGTATTAGATAACGCTTAAAACGCTTGCAGTGTACGGTTTGCTGATATGTACTTCCTTCTCTCCTGTCTGCAGAGTGAGTTTGGTCCGGACTGTCGTCTGATTGAACGCATTGAAGAGAACAAATACAACACCTACGCTTCAGCTGAATGGCGGAACAAAAGAAAGCACATGTTTGTTGGACTTAATCCCAATGGAAAGCCAATGAGGGGCAAGAAGACTCGAAGGAAAAATACAGCCACTCACTTCCTGCCTATAGTGGTGCAACCACGGTGATGCCCAGCACAGTGACTGTTTAAAGCTCCTGTGAAACTATGCTGATATGAATCTATGTGATGCACTGAGATGGAAAATATGCAAAATTATAAATATTTCTCTGTTGAAAAAGACGTTTATTTTAAGAAGAAAAAAAGAATAGATATATTGGTATACAGTGTAAATTTTATTTTTGCTTTAAGTTATAAAACATGTTGGCACAGCAGAAAACATGAAAAAGACCCGACTTCTGTGCCAAAATATCCGATGTGTATACATGTGAAGGAACAGGAATGCATAGTGACCAAGGGATGGGCTGAAAAGTTGAATAAGTGACTATAAAGTTGTGGGGGCAAGAAGGAACATTAAAGTTTTTTGTTACAACACCAGCAGTGATACCATAGCAAGCCTAATACTATGATAAGTTCTTTATTGTATTTTATTTATTTTTGTGTAATATTATTTAACAAACAGCAATCCCCAAAGGACAACACTTGTCATTTTTACCATTATGCTTTTCTTTTTAAATACTTCTCATTTAAACTTTAAATAAATATATTTGTCTTTACAATGTTTACAACTGTTTTCTGTTGGCTCTATCAGAAAGTAGAATAAACCAATAGCCCACAAGATCACAAAGACGTTACAGCTACAAGCCACTGAGGTGCTACAACGATACACTTATGTTGACACATTATTAAGATGCAATTAATATTATTCTGTATTGTAATACTTCATTTTGAATATACATAAAAATAAAGTACAAACTGAGACACCAAAAGTTATAATATCTGATATCAAGTGAATAGATTTAGGCCGATACAGTGCAACCCCCTTTGGCACTACATCCTAGAGTCAGTCTAGAGGCTTAAAGCGTTGCAAATGAGTTCATATAACAAGCAATAATAAATCACAAGCAAGTAAGCAAGTAACACACAAATAACCTTCACATGAGAAAACAGAACACACCGTATTCGTGAGGAGTCAGAGGAGAAAGTGTACTTTATATACCACAGTTTGTCAGCCAGCCAAGTGTACATGAATTAATTTATCAATCAATCAAACTTTATTTACAAAGAGCGCTTTTCATTCTCTCTACACATATGTGGGTCAATGACGTGACGTTGATATTTTAGTGTTCTTCAACTACAAAAATTTGATTTTTTTTCCCAAAATAAAGAAAACAATTTCTAAAATGTTAAAGTTCACTATGCTTTTATCATAGAGTTACATTTATGTATATTTAAGATCTTTAATGCATATTATTATGATAATGAAGTGCTAAATTGTCATATAGCCTAACAGACCACATTTACTTTCATTGAATACAAATGTTGATAATAGTAAAAACAATTATTTATTTATTTTATTTGACATAATTTGATGTGTCTTAAGATAAGCATGTTAACATATCTGAAAAATGTTTTGAGGTTTTAATACAATACCCAATACCAAATTCTTTTGTCCTGGAAAGGTGATTTTCATCCATGTCAGCTAGTCTAACAGTGATAAGAGGCCATTTTAAGCTGAAATGTGGCATCATAAGCCATGTGACATGTGATGTTAGTGTCACAAAATAGGGCGTCATGTGGTCAAACGTTTAAAAAATATTTGTATTGTCGTTCTTTAAAGATAAATTATATTTGATCTGAAATTTGAAGATAAATAAACCTTGCTTAAGTCCTATCTAATGCCACAGAATGAAAATAAGTGGAAATGTCAGTTGGTCTAACAATAACATTCTGTCCAACGGACATGAGTGGTTTATGATCATTATTCATTAAATAATTATACAATTAATGTTTTTATCACCTAACATTTTTGTTTTATTGTCTGTTTAGCTATACATTTTTTCTTTCTTTTTTTGTTGTCATTTTAACAAATGCCTCTTTCCATCAAGGAGAGGTTTGCCCATTTTAGTGCAAAGATCAAAACAGATCCTGTTGCTAGAGAGAGGATGCTAAGGAAAAGAAGAGAAAGGTAGAGTGGAAAGAAAAAGTAAGTGCATCCTTTGGAATTTCTCACATTTCTGCCCAAATTGGCCACAAAATGTGGTCCGATCATCACCAAAATCACAAGAATGAGCAAACAGTCTCTGCCCAAACCAACACCAACCAAACAACCACATGTCATCATCTTGGCCACAACATGTAAACATCCACAGGACAGGGAGGAATATGTAAGTGAACCCTTGGATTAAATAGCTGGTTGACTCTCTTTTGGCAGCAATAACTTCATCCAGGCATTTCCTGAAGTTGCAGATTAGACGTGCAGAACGATCAGGATGAATTTACAGTTCTTTACAAAACGGTTGTATGTCAGTGAGATTCCTGGGATGTCTGGTGTCAATAACTTTCTCAAGGTCATTCACAACATCTTTATCGGGTTCAGGTCAGGACTTTGACTGGGTCATTTTAGAACACATATTTTATTCTTCTGAAACCCTTCTGAAGTTGATTTGCTCCTATGCTTTGGATCATTGTATTGATAAACTTGACAGTTCATTCTTTCATTGATGACAGCACATTGTCCCTGAGGCAGCAAAGCACCCCCACACCATGATGCTCCCTACGCCATACATCACGGTGGGGATAAGGTTTTGATATTGCTGGCTTTTCCATTTTTCCTCGCCCAAACAATTCAACTTTGTGTTCATCAGTCCACTGTATATTTTGCCAGTAGTGCTGTGGAGCATCCAAGTGCTCTTTCGCAAACTTCAAACGTGCAGCAATTATTTTTTTTCAGACAGTAATGGCTTCCTCCGTGGCCTTCTCTCATGAGATCCTTGTTCAATGTTTTGTGTATCGTAGATGTGTCAGCAAAACTTGATAGTGGGTCTAAAGAGGGCTCTTTTGGGCGAGGCATAGTGCACATCAGACAATGCTTCTCAACAAGAGACAATTCTTAACTAGTGTGTGTTTTTCAGTGACAAGGGCATCTTTAGGCCACACCTCAAAGATCAGACTTCAGGTTGGCTCACACCTGACTCTAAATGTCTGCATAAATGTGTTTAATTAGCTCTTGGTGGATTCTTAGCCAGTGGATGTACTCACTTTTTCCTCCCTGTCCTGTGAACGCTTACAGGCCATGGCCAATAAAAATATGATCAAATGTAAATGTTTCGGGTGGCATTCGCTCAGGCAGAGACTGTCAACTCATTCCCGTGGTCCAAATAAAGATCGGACCACATTTCCCAACCAATTTTTGCAGAAATGTGGGGGGAAAAAAGGTGTAACAGGTCTTATCTGCCTGTAACAGCTATAAAGGTTATGTTTTCACATTGTTAAAAACAGCATTCAGAATGTGTGTGGGGGAATTTGTTCCTGCAAATTTCTCTCATGTAGGTCTTTAATTTGAGATGATTTACTCGTGTTACTATTCCAAAGGTCAGGTCACTTTCTTCTTTAAAGTATCACAGCCATCTTCATCCAACTAATCAGGGCTCTAGCAAGCTACAAATGAGTGAGTACTACTCCGGCAGACATTTAGAGGTCTGCAAGTAATTACGCTCCTCAACCTGGCTGATGAGTTTAGAGATTTTCTGTTCTCGGTGCAAAAACTTCCCCCCTACAAATACAACATGGCAAACACTGCTTTGTGTAGGATAAACACAGTGTTTTATGTGATAATAAGAAAGCGGCACCAGGTTTTAGACAGTGCCGATGCTTACCGACATGTGGTGGGCTGACTGAAGAGGTGTATGACTCGGTGTGGTCTAGCAGCTGGGAAAAGCCTCCTCCTTGACCTTACTTGTCTGAAATCTGTTGCTTTGCCCCCTGAGAAAGAGAGACACATGGAGCAGGGCATATGGCGTAACGTAAATATCACTCTTGTGTTTATCACCTGACTCTAATTAACTATGATGTCATGTTTTCTTTATTCCTCTCGCTCCATCTCTAGTTTTTACTTGGTCTTGGCAAAAGTTGTATGTGTCCCTCTGTTCTATGATTTCTGTTCTATGATTTTGTGACACATACACAGTAAGGTAATAGTCATTATAATAAGCAAGGGAATAACAAGTCTAAGGCAAAAAACTAAACAAAAACATGTATCTAATAGAATAGTCGTCATCTCCTGCTGTGTTTATTACAAAAATGTCTTTCTTTTATGCATTTAAGAGTCCTCTGCGTCTAGCGTCCACGTCAAAACGCGAGTAAGTATAATGCATATAAAAGCGATTCAGATTTCCTTTCATCCTCCCGGGGCATCTAGTCCTTTGTTTATACGATTACTTGGGTGTTCTGTAAACGACATATCAAGTACAATTACACTGAAATGTGTTCAAGACACTGATCTCCCCCTCCCCTCCCCTTTTCCATCCCTATAAAGTTCAAGGGCTGGCATTCCTCAGCCAAGATGTTTTTATATTTTGGTGGCACAAAAGAGGTCTACATATGTCAACAAGTCAGTTTTATAGTCTATTCGAAGATACATTAATGCAAATGAATGCAGTTAACTTTACAGTAAATGATAACAGTTGGGTAAAAAACTTGCACACTCTACATGAGCCCTTGAAACTGTTGATGTATTTTTATTGCAGCTCAAACATGACTTAATGCAGTGCTGCCTTGAGCTATAATACATAACAAGGCTCCTTTCATTTAAGACAGATGTTACGTACTCATTATCAGCGCAAGTGACATTAGCATCTGTCAGTTCGGCGGCTTCAAGCCACCATCATTACTCAGATTTCTCTGTCCACAAAACATGTTTCTAAAACTGTTTGCCAATATAATTTTTGCTGTTGTGCTTGGATTTGCTTGGTTAGTGTTTGGTTTGTTGAGGCATGCGGTGAAGCTCAGTATGCGGTTTCTGTTTTGACTACATCAGGATCTATCGAACCTGTGTCGGACCTCAAATGAAACATACACCATTGGCTTCACACGTTCACAGCTTCTCTGTTTGCGCAGAAAGTCTTGTGGCCGCGCGAGCCGACCGCAGCAGCAGCTGTGAATATTTTACATCCTGGGGAGAGGGGGAGAGAGGTAGAAACGGCAAAGGGGCATGAGAGTATAACTCGGAGCTTTTAAACAGAGTAGATTCTGTAGAAGTGAAATACAGAAAGACCCACAGCCCTGGGGGCTTTCACAGCCTGAGGGAGTCAGAAGCAGGGCATTAGAGAGAACGAGGGTGGAGGCATATTTGCAAAGAGGGCAGCAGTTCAAATGCAATGGTAAAGGCTAAGAAGAAGAGGTGATTTCAGAAGTTGCCATAAACTTGGGGATCGGGGATAGCTAATTTACAAAGATATTCGTAATACAAGAAACTATAATAATCATGACTACAAATGTGTCCCATCTTTAGCAAATGCACATTACTGAGATACATTTTTGAATGTACACTTACCATGAGGTTTCCAGCACATCATGACTTAAGATCATACCCAGAAATATGCATTCATAAACTCTCTCGATTTGCATATTATTAATTTAAATTTTAAATTTGTACTTCAGTAACTTTGATTCGTTTACAAAAAAAATATCATAATTTGTTTCCATAATATTCATTGACAATTTGTTATTATCGAACCATTGTTTTAACTTATTTATTTCCATTGAGATTTCAAAAGCTGTAAATCCTTTCCTGAACACATCAGCAAATGACTTCAGTTTGGTAGAGATAAAACAAAGATCATTTATATATAGCAAAAATAATATAGGACCTAAAACATATCCTTGTGGCACCCCACAGGTGATATGCCGCATATCAGATGTACATTCCCCCAGTTGTACACACTGTTTCCCGTCTAACAGGTATGATTTGACCAAGTTTATCGCAACTCCACGAATCTAGAAATATCCTAAGTATAACTAATTATCTATGCTGTTAATTATTTCCAAGAGAACTGAGGTAGAATCGATACAGGTCTATAATTAAGCGTCTCATGACTATCACCAACTTTTGCCATTTTCATTTGACTTAGGAATTTTCTATTTTGGGCACAACAATTTCATGTATGACCATTTTGATTAGAGTCACATCAATTTAATTATCGTCCTTCGATTTTTTGCATTGATTAACAATATCTATTTATTTTTTGTCTGAAGGAGTCAAAAACAATAAGCCTTTGCTTTCCAGTACATTTTCTAAAACATTTACATTATCCAAATAATAAATTGTGCTTGCTTCTTTTTTTTTCCTTCCATTTTGCGTGATATCTTTTTTTTTATTGAACATTCATTCTCATAACACTATTTAATGTACTCCAGAGGCCTCTCATACTATTTTTATTTGTCTCAAGCTAATTTGTGTAGTAGCGTCTGATTATATTAGTTAATTTATTTCTATACCTTTTATATTTAGTCAAATTCTATGGTTACTTTTCCTAGAAATGTTTTGTACAAAGCATTTTCCTTTTGTGCTTTCATTTTGTATATTTTAATTGGACAATGAGAGATTTAGATATTTATAGAAACTCATTATATGCATTGTCTACCTCAGCCCAGTCAACACATTTAACAATTTTTCTACTTGGTTTTCAGCCCCACATGTTCAGTTCTCCTTCACAACAACTTGGATATGGAGTTGGAGTAACAGCTCCATCCTCTCATCTCCAGAGAGCCTCAGGTTTCCTGCAACAGGTGGCTCAAACATTTGCCTTGGCCTGCGCTGAGCTAAGGCCTGTGTTTATCAACTCAAATGTGAGACGACCAAAAAGAACATCGTGGCAGGCAGACACACAGGACATAACTGGTGTATGTCAGCACTCAAGTGAAATAGGCAAAAGTGGCATTGTACTGGCTTTTAATGAATCACCTTGTTTTAATGTTGCTTAAATGTAGTTTCTTACTCTGTTTTGCTTACTTACCAACACTCTTTTTCCACCCTCTACACTCTCCAGTGGGATAAAAGTGCAGTCTAAATGAAAATATATTTGTTGCTTATGTTGGCTCTGCCCTGTCTCACTCCTCTGGTGTGAGTTAGCCTTAGCCCCAGGGTCGCTGAAGGCAGATCTGGCAGACGAAAGCCTCCATTAGTCCTTGATCACTGGCTCCCTGACAGCAGAGTCAACAAGCCAGGTATTAGGGCCTGACATAGGATCAAATAAAGACTAATTTATTAGGTGTGTGGACTGTATATAGACAGAAAATGTTCACATTATGGATTACACTTTGATTATATTGGTAAAAAATATCAAAATATTAAAGCAGTGGAGTCCAAAGTGTGGCCTGGGGGCGAAATGCGACCTCAGACCAATTTTTGGTGGCCCTCGGCCTTCTTGCTGAATCCGTACACGTCATTTTTATTTGAAATGTAATAATTCCACACAATTCTAACCTAAAAAAATGACATTTTATTGTGAGACAGAGCTGGTATGAAGGTTCTAAGCATAAATAAAGGTGTGGGGAACAATTTAAGCCTCTGCTTGTCTTTCGCGGCACTAACCATGTGGCCCTTCACCCCGTGTACGCTTTAATATGTGGCCCCCCCATGAAAAAGGATTGGACACGCCTGTATTAAAGCAAAAATGATAAACACGCTTAAAGAATGAAAGGTTGTATAAAATCGCTTCTTTTTCCATGGCGCATAAATATGTAATAAGAGTCCCGACATGCATTTATTCACAAGAAAATGTTTCCTGAAGCACACAACCAAGACTGAATTCACCCAAAAATCCTTCAAAAGGACCTTGCGTGCGTAAGAAGGCTTTGAGTCAATCAGAAAAAAAAAAAAAGAACTACCTAAAATATCTCTGTGGAGACCCAAGCCACTCTTTTGCATGTTAAGGTGACACATGTATGTTAATAGGTAAATGGTTCACTTATCAGCCCAAGCCATCTTACAATCCCTTTTTATTGTATAACATACAATTGAGGCACATTGAGGATTTCAGTACTTGTATTTTTACTAATGGTGGGACTAGATTAATTCAGTTAATTACAGGGCCTGTAATTAATTAATCGTAATTAATCATATTTTGATCAAAAAACAAAACATTTTCACCTAAAAAAAACTTTTTGCAACTATATTATCTGATAAATAGACACATGAGCTCAACAACAAATATATTTATGTTGTTAATCTGTTAAACTATTCAACAAACAGATTGGCGCAAAGTGCTGATAGCTATTCAGCTTTCAAGTGTTTCAGGAACAATGATCATTCATGTAACTTGTAAACACTCACTAAACACCTCCATTGAAGACTCACTAAACAGTAATTGTAGTGCCATGTTTTCCATTGCATATAGTAAAGTAAATAAAGCAAGAAGGGCATAACACATTGCAATCAGTAGGTTTTTTTAAAGTCACTGTTGTGAGCAGATGCAGCATGCGCGTCAGAGCTACAGTTCGAACCAGAAACACGCAAATAGAAAGGTTCGGGACTTTATGAAAATGCGATTAATTGCTGTGACAAAGTAGGTTTTATGTTACTTTGTCCCCTTTTTTTAATGTATTTAAACATGTTGGTTATAAGTTTATGTATTCATTGTTTTATAGTTTTAATTTGTGCAATCAAGTTAATACTTGCCACCTGGTCTGGGGAGGGGCTTCCTGCTGGGGGAGTGTTAAAAGGGATGTGCAATCAGTCTGGGTGGAGCTGGTAGCTGGGTACATGTGTTTGATTGTGCCACACTTACATGGAACAATAAATGTCAGCTACTATGGAAAATGTACGAGTCTGCCTCCTACTTGACCACATTGGCCAGCTTCCCCACAATTGCGTTCAACATTTTTACTCATTCAAATCTTTGTAATTGATTAATACAAATTAACACATTAAAGTCCCAGCAATAATTTGGACTACTAAGATAGGAGCTGCTGCTGAATACAGAACCTTGATGTGCATGTAATGGTGACAACTGAAGAGCATGATCCAATGCAAAACCCCAGTTCGTTTTAAAAAGGTCTCTGACGATCTTTCATTCATTTCTCTAGCCCCAGCAGAATCAACTCACAACGTTGAGTCTGGAAGCAGTAAATATGGAGGCTACAAAAAAAAAGGTGAAGTCGAATACTATAGATGGGAGCCACTTCTGCACTGAGGTGACTGCCCCCTTTGGGTAAAACTTAAGCTCTGAAATGAATGGACAGAAATTATCTTCTAATTCTAATTATGGCTAGGGGGAAAACAATTTTTTGCTTGTTTTATTTATTTGCCAATTATGAAAAGGATGTGACGGAAGTGATTTGCTTCTTCATATAATTAAAATGAGAACGCTAACGCTAAACGGAGCAGCTAAATGTCAGCATGTCAGTAACATTGGGTGCTCGGTGCCTCTTCTGAGGCAATCATACATTATTGCCCAATAAAAATTAAAATTACAACAGTAGTAGATGAAGATAGTTGATTGTTGTGAACTTTCAGAGAAAAATAAATTTGATTGATATATAACTATACAGTGATGTCGGTAACGTGCTGGTGCTACTTATTAGCGAGCTACTCTAATCTGATTACTTTTTTCAGTAATGAGTAATCTAACACGTTACTATTTTCAACCCAGTAATCAGATTAAAGTTACTTAAACAAGTCACTGTGCGTTAGTGTTTTGTCATTTTCTTAGTAAAAAAATATATATTTGCTTTCTTTTTGCATGTCGGTGTGAGTGTAACCTTAAAGGAACAGGCCACAGTTTTTCCATACTGAGATATGTTCTTACCTGAGCCTAGACGGGTTGATACGTACCTGTCTGGTCTTTGTGCCCGTGGAAGAGCGTGGTAGCTCCAAACTTCACCCGGTTTGGAGCGATTGGAATATGCTGGGAGAGGCCAAATGCTAACAACATCTTTGGTTGTTTTGCGTGACTGAGGGCACACACAAAGACCAGATAGGTACGCATCAACTCGTCTAAGCTCAGGTAAGAACATATCTCAGTATGGAAAAACGGTGGCCGGTTCCTTTAACCCTAACGTGCGACAAGTAGGCCAACATTTTGAGCATGACACACAAACGTGAACAACAATGGCGGGAGGAGCGAGAGAGATGTGTGTTTTCTTGCTGGAAATAGTCACTATTTTGAGTTTGTGTCAGCTACAGATGACAATATTAGGGTTCGTTGTACACTCTGTGCTGGCTGTTGCCAGTGTTAATGCTTCCGAAACAACACGCTAGCCTACATCGAATTTGAAGAAACATTTGGAATTGCAGCATGGCATAGTCAAACTTACAGAGAAAGACCCACCAAAGCAGAGAGCTAAGAGTACACGGTTTGTCAGTGTCCTGATATGAGGTGACTGTAATCAGATTACTTTTTAAAAGTAACCCTTGTGTGATCCTTCAATTTTGCACCCTTTAAAGACCCTATTGTCAAAAAATGTACACTTCAAAAAAGAGCCTGAAAATTACCACGCTTCTTTTTACAAAAATTCTTGAGTGGCTTTTGGGCCATTTGGATGGGCTGTGGCTCCAGTGGCTTTCGGGTCAAAATGACCCAAGGACCACACAAGGGGTAACTGTGGCAGCAGAAAGTCCTGGGTTCGATCCTGGGATGGGGTCTTTCTGTTTGGAATTTGCATGTTCTCCCTTTGTCTGGAGGTTTCGAGTACGAGTGGGGACAACAGATGGAAATTGGTCCAAGGCCACGGTGTGGCGTGTTTACATGCATGTGTCCCATGTATGTTCATTAACATGCACTGTCCCAACAAAATAAACAAATAAAAAATTAATATAATTTTTGAGCCAGGCTAATGGTCAGAATCATCTGGTTTGAGGATTAACCTATTGTGCATGTTTTTGGTGTGCAGGCCAGATGAGCTTATATGTGCTCCACTTCTATGGTCTTGTACGGACCCCTTTTTTTCGAGAGGCGTCTGAACACAGCCGATGGAGGGACAGGTGATCAATGACGGCACCTCCGCAGGACAACGCTAGCTTAAACTAATTCAAACTAACCCTAATCCTAACCTTAAGGATAGTGGAGGAAAAAGAGGAGGTGACGTCATTTCCTGTGGAGGTCTGGAGCTCCATTGATCACGTGGCTCTTCGTCGGCTGCTTTTAGACCCTTTTTTTCTGGCCAGATGGTGATCTTCGCAACTTAACTTACATCATTACATTATTAATTTTTTTATCGTTTTAAATCTGTAGAATTCTGGCCTACTCCACTACAACTCTCTAGATTTGGTCCCCACTGTAGCAGAGAAGCGCTACTACAACTGAATGCACTTAAAAAGGTTTAATAAACCCCAGCTGTGACTAGCTCTTTGCTGCAGCAAGACAACAATTAATGTGGAAGGGCAGGGCATATTGACCTACTAAAACTAAGATGGGAACAGACAAACACATGAAGGTATCCTGTTTCACATAAAACAACCTAACAAACAAAAATCACAGATCTCTCAATTTATTGATAATAATAATTTTCCTTGACACTGTAAAAACAAAATCTAGTGCAGTTAGTTTTTAAAGCCGATGGGCCCTTTTCTCCCCCTGGGTTTTTGAGTTTTTCCTTGCCGTGCTGGAGAGTCTAAGGACAGGGGACACCCGCGCTGCTCGTCGTCACCCACTGCTGACGCTAACTTGGACTTTATGTTTGCCTGGATACTTAAATCGCCTGAACTTTACATTGTCTTATTTACTGTTCTGTTTTATTGCCCTAATGTTCGGTGCAGCCCTATGAGGCAACTCCTGCTGTGATATTGGGCTATACAAAACCATTGATTGATTGAAGTAGCTCTGCATATCCCCACTTCTGTTCCAATATTGTGCATACAGAGGGTGAAAGAGCAGCGGGACAGGAACATATGTCAGATGATCAGCGATCACAACTCTCCAAAACAAACAAATGAAGCAACAGGAAGCAATTTAAGATGTGAAGTCAAACACATCACAGCAACTGTCAAACGTTGGCAAGCACATTTTAAACTATAGTAAAAGATTGACAAGGCAGGAATAATGTCCATAAGCATTGCGCTTCTGGGGATTCCCTTTTACCCAATGGGGTAACACTTTACATGACGACAAGGTAACTGCTAGGTAATTACCTAGTAATTACAGTAGTAACTACTAGTAATAAATATCAATAAAAGTGGTAGTTCTTGGGTAATTAAAGTAGCAGTTAATAGTAATGCATTACAATAGCTGTAGGTAATTGCATAACCCTATCCCTAACCCTACACTTTAATTGACATTTATTACTAGTAATTACTAGGCGAGTACCTAGCAGTTATTGGGCTGAGTTACTATTAACTACTACTTCAACTACCCATGAACTACCACTTTGATTGATATGTATTACTAGTAATTACTACTGTACTTATTAGGCAATTACCTAGCAGTTATTGGGCTATGTTACTAGTAACTACTACTTTTATTACCCAAGAACTACCACTTTGATTGATATTTATTGCTAGTAGTTACTACTGTAATTACTAGGTAATTATCTAGTAGTTACTGGGTCGTCATGTAAAGTGTTACCGCGATTCAGAAGCCTCTTATGAGAGACCAACAGGCCTCGGTTAGAACCATAAGGCCGTCCTTCCGTGGACCCAGCACCTGCAGGAGGAGCCATTCAAAACATGAAATAAAGTTTAAATCATATTTTCAAAGAAAAGTCAATGAATACTATGGCATGAAAATACAGAAAAACGAAATAATTCTGCCTCTAAAGAGCACTTGGATGCACTACTGGCAAAATATTCTGTGAATATAAGTTGAGTTGTTTGGACGGAACACACAACGTCATGTGTGGAGGAAAAATGGAACACCACAAAAACATCAAAAATCCTATCCTCACTGTGACATATGGTGCAGGGAGCATCATGGTGTGGGGGTGCTTTGCTGCCTCAGGGCCTGAACAACGTGCTATCATCAATGGAACAATGAATCCACAAGTTTCTCAAGATAATTTGCATAGGCCATCTGGCTTCGTCAGCGCTGATGAAGCCTTTTGATTAAGGTGAAACGTTCGACACTTCAACTACAGAGTACAGAAGATGACTCAAGAACCTTAATTGAAATAGTTGAGTAAATGTAACTGAGTACTACCCGCCTCTGCTCTATTGTCTCTCACTCCGCATCTTTCCCTGGTGCTGTTAAGCTAAAATATCTCCAAACAAGTCTCGCGAAGGGAGCAGCTCATGGATCCATGGAGCAGCTGCAGAACGTGAGGGGAAAGAGGAGGTAGAGGGCATATAAAAATTATCACAGAGAAAGAAAACATAATAATTCCATTGAAAATATCAATATTTTATAAAGAGAATCAATACTTCAAACTGAGCTACCGAGATGAAAACATTTATAATTTGATTGGCTCATCCCTACCAGCATCACTCCTCTAGGTCTTTCTAACTGTGGCATGGTGCGTGGCCTCTTGGTGGTAGGCAGAATAGAGTCACTTTCTTTTTATACCTACAATTATCAAATTGTCTTTATGTTCGCATTGTGCGGCAGCACCGCAAGGTTTGAGCATCCACGTGCAAGCGTAGATGAGGGAAGACCACATGCGTAGCGACGAGATCGTTGAATATCAGTTAAAATGGCAAAATTATTATTGTGGTAAAAGCAAAACAAAGCTAGCCCATTAGCAACCACTGTTTCCAGTTGTGCACTCATACACCAAGAACAGAAACATAGTATTTATTATATTTCTTGTTTGAATGTGCCACAGTTCAGAGAGGTGAAACAAATTATTTAAAAAAATGTGGTAATAAATAGAAAGTAATTTCTGTTTTAGAGCCTCAAGACCTTTCGGTCACTCTCACAATGGTCTGGTTGAGTTTACCCAAATACATTAAAACGCAAACTAGCAGGAGAGGCCCCATATTGCTCCTAATGAAAGACTGTCATTAGGAGAATGTCCTGCCTGACACATCTCTGCAAGATCTTGTGGTTGGCGGGGACAGTGACTCTTGACTGGCAGACCAGGCTGGTGGAAGGGGAATAGACCTAACATTCTCAGTAAGGTCTATTCCAAGTACTGAAGAGAAAAATCTGACTGATCGCTGAACCTTGAATTCAGGAGAAGGAGCAATGTGGTTTTTGTCCTGCTCTATACCCTAAATCAGGTTTTAGGGAACCAGTCCACAAAATGCTTGGGTCTGGAGAAGGCCTTCAATTGTGTTCCACTTGGTGCCCAGTGGGGGTGCTCCATGTGTGGGGTCTGGGGCAACCTCCAAATCAGCACCTCCTCCATTATGTGATGTATGAAACTGTTGTGCGAAGAGGGAGTTGACTCGAAAGGCAATGGTTCACTGGAGGCTCTTATGTTTCTACTCTCACCGATGGTCATGGCAAAAAAGCCAAGACCTCAAATACAAATAGCCAATATGAGTTTTATGCAGAGTGGCTGTACTTGTCAGTGACGTGCGGTCAGGGGAGGCAGGTGAGGCCAGGCCTCACCAGTCATCATGGAAAAAAAACAAAAATTAAAAAATACAATAAACTTTATAAAACAAGTCCCTTCTCTTAAGATGATAGGTATTTCCTATGATTTTAATCAATCTTGTGGTTAAAAAATGCCCAAATGTTTTATCAGTTTTAACCATATCATGTAATGAGGGCGGAGCCTCCACCGTCCCGCACATACTTGAGCTCGGCTCATTCACTCAGCACTCTGTCCCATTCGGGGCTTTTTTGTGTCCTTAGGCAAGACACTTCACTCACCTTGCCTCCAGTGTCTGCGTACATTGGTGTATGAATGGGTGAGAGGATCCTTGCTGTAAGGCGCTTTGAGTGCCTAATGTAGGTGTAAAAGCGCTATATAAGTTGAGACCATTTACCATTAGACTGACATTTTATGGATGAAATGCTGCAGATGAGTCTTTATGCTGAACATTTTGTCGCTATCACGCACTGCCCACGTGGCGCATCCCGATCGAATCACGATCATGTCCACTACTTCCACTATTTAGTTTTTATTTGCAATATCGTGAGAATGTATTTTATGTTTAAATGTGTTGCTATTGAATGTTATTTCAAAGTGAGAGAATACCAGAGACAGCAAGTTGCATTTTTTTCCTGCAGTTCTGTTTACTTTATATTGGAGTCAATAGCATGTGCCTCACCAGCAACAAAGCTCACCGCAAGTCACTGGTACTTGTTAATGGTGAGGAACTGGAGCCGCTGCGGTGAGGTGGTTCGGAGTATCGATTTACCCATAGGCTATGGGGGTGCAGTGTATGTCTCTTGGTTGACCTCAGAATAGCTTGGTCTCCCCAAAAGGAGCTGAAGGAAGTGTGACTGGACAAAGAAATCTGGGCATCTCTGCTGAGACATCTGCCTCCATGACCAGGCCCCAGATCAAGGGAAGAGGAGGGATGGATAAAGGGAAATAACCGTTACTTTAAAAAGAAATGAAAATATAATACAAAAGATTTACAATAACATTAGAAACGAGGATGATCCTGATACTGTAGCCGACAATCCTTATCTCATTGGAATAGATAATGTGGCACATTGTTAAACTGGTGAGGTCATTGGTGGTCCATTTTTTTTCTGTTCCCAATGTTGATTCAACGGTTTAGGTAGGAGTGAGATCAGAAAAGCAGCATGTACTTACTACATTAACAAAAAATTACAGAGCAGCAAAGCAAAAAACAGCAGAAACAAAGTTCAAAATGAATAGCAGACACATTCATAGAAAAAGAAAAAAAAATGCGACTGAACTAAGACAGAAGCGAGACGGGATAGCTGGTGGTCCAGTGGCCTGTTTAAAGCCATACTTAATTACGAAGTAGGAGTAAGTTCAGCACTCCAGAGGATCACTAGTAGGAGTAGCAAGCTTTCATCAAAGCAGCAGTCAGTGCTTATTAGCATATTATTACAGAACAGGCACAGTCGTCCAGTGGGCTGATTACTGACTGGGTCCAATGGGAGGCCTAATTTGACTGGAATGTAAGAAGGCTGAAATGGAGAAGCGGGATAAGCACACTATCAGAATTTATGGGGTTACATTTTGTTAGACCTGATGCTACAGAATTGCTCCCTTGTTTCAAAAAGAAATAACAGATGTAAACATAAACTACAAATGTTTTACAGGGCAGAAACAGAAGCAGATTTTGAAGAAAAAAAACATAAACAATGTTGACATTTTAGTAACAAATCTAAGACATGTTTTGCCTGCGAAGTTTGGAAAAGACTATGATTATCATGATGATGATTATTATTATGATTGATTTGATTATTCTGTATTTATTTGATATTTATTCTGCACAAACCACAACTAATTTAAACTGAAGCGCTATACAAGTTCTCCATAAAACAGATACAGCACAATTCTAGGTGTGGTCCAACTTTCGGCCACCGTGACACAGACACACAAACACATTCACCACAAGTATAAAATCTGGGGGGCCAGTCTAAAGGGGGAAAAAAGGAAAAGATCATTCGAGTCATGCCAAGTGGGTCAAAACAAGAAAAGGATGTTGCCACGATTCAAAACGATATAAAAACTAGTGTTCATTGACAAAAAAATATTGTCTCTGAACACCAGCTCACCAGTTCATTGACAATATTTTCAAGATATTATATTTACTTACATTGAGACTGTAACATTTTCAACACATAATGTACTGAAAATAACAGAGTGTTTCTAAAGGAGATAAAAAAAAAAACAAGCCAAGACCACTGTGTGTAGTTTAGATGTAAACAAGTGAAGTACAGGACAAGTGGAGCAGGTGGCCTTCATCAGTACCACAGCTGCTGGGCGACGTGACTCACCAACTTCTTCCCTGACCCAAACCCCACCCATACGTAAAACAGTCACCCACTCTGATGTTGGAAAATCTTCTATTTAAAACTTCAAAGGGACATTGATACAAGTATGGACAGCAAATAAAATAAAGATATGTAGTATTGTATTGATATTCTGTACACAAGTACAAATCACAAGACTAAATCCAACTCAAGAAAACTCAAATTATAATGTTTAAAACCAACAACAATATATCAACTAAAACCCTAAGCTTTAAAAACAGTCATGAATCAGGTGCTGAAGGTGCAAACTGGGCTACGGTATTTGCTGTATCTAGAGGAAGACCTCGGTTATGGAGCGTTTGCAGCATTATGCGCTACATTTGTTAAAAAACAAACAAATAACATTATTTTGCCGTTTTCTTTTTCTTTTAACCCTTGTGTGGTCCTTCAATTTTGCACCCTTTAAAGAACCTAATGTAAAAAAAATTACTCTTCAAAAAAGTGCCTGGAAATTACTACACATTTATATTTTTTTCGGCTTGTTTTAAAAAAAATCCTTCAGTGGCGTTTGGGCCATTTGGATGGGCTGCGGCTCCAGTGGACCCCACGAGGGTTAATTCTATATGGACCTTTATCACTGTCTGTACTAAATAATGAATGAATATCAAAAGCCATCAATGTGTTTGAGGCTGATGGCTATGATGCGTTCCACTTGATCTCGGGAGTCGGAATTTACGAGCTCCGACGTGGAAATTTCGACATAATCAGCTCACCCGAAAAGGAGCATTTAAGGATGGCAGCGCCTGACGTGACATATAACAAAAGTAAAGCTTAAATAAACTGCGTTATTTGTCAGATGTTTCCCAATAAACTTGTTAAATATCAACGCGAAACGGATAAGCATTACTGCTCTGTTGCTAACGTCTTAATTAACGGTTAAAAGTAAAATATGAAACTACTAGCGCTGAAATAATCACTCTATTTACAACAGTTAACAGGCTCTTTTAACTGATTATGATGCCCGAACATGAGCAACAAATGAGCAACTTTTACGGACGCGTCAACCTCCGATATTTCCAACCTGGGCAACTGGAACGCTATAACTCGGAGAAAACGTTTTATCCTGGTCAGAATTTGTGTGACGTCACGACTTCCGCTTCCGGGTCCTAGCAAACGGGAAAAAAAACATAAAAAACTCTTAAAAACAACCATCAATATTTTTGAAAGTCAACAGAGAGTTACTGAAGCTACTTATTTCTTAGACTCATTAGCCAAAAATGCCACCCCTACTGCTAAAAAAGTAATATTAACTAAAGTCGCTACTTCCGGGTTTAGCAGAGCTGCCGCGCTGTTAGCATTTTTCTCCGCTAACCCGGGTGTAGCGATTTAGGTAAATATTACTTTTATAGCAGTAGGTACAGAATTTTTGGCTAATGGGCCTGATAAATAAGTATGTTCAGTAACGCGCACATCTGCGGACCCGGAAGTAGAGCTGTGACGTCACCACTTAAACGTATACGGGCTAGTCCGGCAACAGTTAAATCACATTCTAAATCACTCCTCTGCAGCCCCAATGAACAGTTTCAGTTTCTGGGGACCATGGTATAAGTGGGATAATGCACTCCGAGGCGTCCATTATTAGACATAACAGGACTCCACGGTGGCAACCTAATGGACACCTCGTCGTGCATTATCCCTTGCGAAACAGAAAGTGTGTAGTTTTTTACTTAAGTTCTCTTCTCCGGACTTTCTGGTGGACTTTTGAAGCTCAGTGACGTAGATCTGAGTCCAATCTGAGTCCAATGTTTGTTCTTTTCCTTTCTAAACATACCTTAGTTGACCACATGACCAATCAGACTAATCACCATATTGTCTTTTTACTTTTTTGTTTCTACCCTTCACCTCTTCCGCTCCTACAGAACCACTGGTGCTTTAAATCCAGGTTTGTATATCCATTAGCCCGTGTTATCTTCATGTCAACAGTTCCTTTTCAAATATTTACAAAAGACCCTTGGGGGACATCCAGACAGGAATAGGATGATTCATCCTTTTGTTAACACAAGCACCAAAAAACAACTCTGTACTAGTAAAAAAAAAAAAAAGCCCTTTGACAGGCTAAAAAAGAATTACCATGTGTCACACAATCAGTTTTCATGTCTTATTGAGCAGCTGTTTCTTTTCAGTCATCAGAGTTTACTGTAAACATTATCATTCAGTGTTATCAGCATCTACAGTCGTCTCCAGAGATAACATAATGCAGAGACATTTAATACTAAAAAGCTTCGGCTGTACAGAAGTACAGTGTTTTATTGCTGTATCACTGATGCTACTATGGAGTTGATTGACAAAGTAATGACAGAGCATGAGTAAGAAGAAACAACACAAAAATTAACAAGTTCTTGAAATATATACAGTAGCATCAGTGCAGATAGGCCACCCCAAGCTAACCGCACTTGAACACTTCTACTTTGGGACACGAACTGAAAGCATATACAACCGGGAGAAGTGACTAAATATTGTGAAAGTTCATACAGAAGTGCACGTGTCACTGGTAAACGTGACCTGAAGTTTGCACTCAAACATATACAAACTGACAACAAAAATATATCCACTAAGTCAGTAGTAAACGCATTTAGCGGCAACATGTTTATTTGGGACATTGGACTCTGTACCCTACTACTCCATAGCAGTGTCTCCATGGAACCACACGTCTCAGTATAGTCAAATTAAAGGGGCAAAAAGACGTGTGAAATACATACAATCCGACAACAGTGTCTCATTTAAAAAAAAATACAACAATGGAGGATCTTTGCTAATCGCTTTGTTTGCCTTTTTTCCCCCCACAATAACATATGGAGTTCATATCACTCACAATTAGGGCTGAAACAACTAATTGATTATTGGAATAGTATAAAACTATATTATTAATTGATTAATCATGTTCAGGTGTACACAGACACTGAAAGAGCATAAATGACATGACTATTTTGCAATTTTTTTAATGAAAAATAATTTTTTAAGTGAGCGTGAGGGTATGTAGAGTGTAGAAATATAGTCTGTATACCGGGACATTGTAGAAATATAGTTTGTATACCGGGACATTGGATTAAAAAAAAAATGGAAATGCAAGCACCTCAAAGTCAAATAAATTGTAAGTTAACGGCAATGTCACAGCATACAATCACTTACCGCCATGAAACATGTAAATACACAACTTTGTGTTTCAGAGAACAGACTTGTCGCTCCTCTATCGTGGTTATTAGTAGTAAGAGACTGGCTATTCTGGAATACAGAATACCTGCCTTTATTCCAGGGCTGCTGCAAGTTATTTTGGTGCCCTAAGCAGACATGTTTAATGTGCCTTCCCCCCCGCTTGCGAGAACAGACACCAGAGAACGCTACATGACATTAATGTTTTATCAGGACATCTGAACTATTATTTGCAAGTGAATTTACTACGTTTTTTGTCAGCTGCATTAATAAAACAGCAGCGCAAATGCTGTAGAATGCCATTCGATCACTATTGCCTCATGTGGGGCCCTCAGAGACTTGATGCCTGACGCACGGTGCATTACTCGGGTAGAGGAAGCAGTGGCACTGTTGTATTCTATGTAGAACGCTGTTTTCAGCCAGAGGTTGCGTTCAAGTGGACCTGTTTGAACATTGGTGCAGACAATCAGGACGCGTGGGATGGGGCCTGCATATAATGGCACAAAATATTCGTTCTGGAGAAATTCGCTGTGACAACTCCTCTGGCTTTGGCCCAAGAGAGAAACAGGTGCCGAAGATAACCTGATTCAAGGTGTAAGCACCAAGTGGAAAAGAGAGTCAAGTCGATGGGCACCGAGTTCTGAGTAGATCAGGACAGACATTAGTGGAAAAACCCTAATACTACAGGCTGGACAGTTATCCAGGTCAAAGCCTCTTAATGTTTCCTAGTCTAGAGTGTATTCTTGGCACACAGTGAGCTGCAGCAGTGTGTGGCCAGGCTGCACAAACACAGGAGTTTCACAAAGCTCTAAATTAAGTTTTATTACCTTTGACTCATTGAGCTGTCAGAGTAATGAGGAGTTCCCCATACTTCTATCCACTCACTCCAGCTCTGTTTATTTCTGTTTGCTGATGTACACTCTATTTCCTGTAGTCTCTTGGCCAGTATCTCCTGTCTTAAGCAAAAGTATAAAACGTTATTATCATACATCTGCAAAAAAATGAGGTTGTTGAGTTCATAACAAAATATGCAGCTCACAATGACAACTTATCTGGTCTCACACTTTTTCTCCAACTTTATCTCAATAATCCAAGCCTCCCTTTAATGATTAAGTATGCTCTAAATCTAAAATAGGTTCTCATGGATGTACTATACAATACAAATGCCAACCGAATTTGCACCTTTACCCAGGCTCAACAACACACAACAGAAAAAACAAAATTCAACCAAGTTAATTATTTTTTTCATCTAGGATTTCTCAAAATATTTTAAAGGACCTGTATCATGCTATTTTAAGCCATTCCAAAGTAAAGTATAGGCATTTATATGATATATTGTACCTCTACCACTACGGAGCACTAATTTTTGTGATAAATATAAGTATTTTCTGGAGGTGTTTTTCCAACCCGGAAGACAAAATGCTTGGATTCAGTTAACTCCGCCCCCTCTCGCCGCTCATACAACTTCAGCAGTAGTAGAAATATATATATCACAGCAAAAAGTGAAGTTACTTCATGATGCCGTTATAAGGAGTTAACATGTGCAACACAGCTTCATGGCTAAATGGCTAACACACACGCTAACATGCATTTTGATCGACTCACCACTCTGATGTTTCCATTATGGGACTTGTGTTGGTTATAAAAGTTAATCCACTTTGATTCTGGCCAAGGTTCATCAGCGACAGGCTCAGACAAACACTATTGTGGCTGATAGTCGCTGAATCCCGGAGAGAAATTCCAACTTCTATGGCCTCTTCTTTGGGAAGGTTGAATAAAGTCCTGTCCTCGCAGCCAAACGCGCTTTTCTCCGTGACATTATCGTGAGGTAAGAAAAAAGAACAGGTGTCCAGACTCCAGAGTAGGTTAGAAAAAGCTCCCTCTTCACAACTTTCGGTGCAACATGACATGACCATCTGTTCAGACCGTTCGGACGCTCAGGGGGAGCGTTTGTTTTCGGTACAGGGGCAGCGCAGCGTCAGGCACGTCCTCTTTTATTTTTATTTTTTTTCATTTTTTTTTATTTTATTTATTTTTTCTTACGACAGAAATAATGAAAAAAGCAGTTTTACAAATGAAAATCATGCCGTAAGGCATTAGATTATAGACGTCGAGCACTTCCGTTCCGCTGTGACGACACAACTGAACATGCCAGTCGTTTACCAGGAGAGGGCGAAACAGCTGCTCAGAGCGCAGGATTCAGGAGGATTACTGAGAACTGCGTGAATGAAGCCAAAAACCACTCTGGGGGTGTTTTTGAGAAGGAAATAGCATAACAACATGGTTAAAAGCTCCAAAAAGTCGATTTTGCATGATATAGGACCTTTAAGAAAGGCAAAACCAGAGAGCAAACACTGATAATATATTTTTTTCTATAATTGGAAATGTATTCAGGCGTTAAGGGGTTATTAAACTTATTACAGTCCAAATTGCTCTTCTTCAGTTGGGGCCTCACCACCGCCACCTTAAAGGCAGCAGGGAAGACCCCCGTCTGAAGAAGTAATTAAAAACGTATAATGCTTAGTGATCTAAAACATGATTTGCCTTTCTTAATGCTATACTTTTTGATAGTTCTGTATATTGAATGTGCTCTTCAGTTGATTTTTTTTAAGTATACATAACCTTTGAAAATAAAAACATCAACCCTGTGCAAGTCATGTGAAAAGTGCTTATTTTTAATATTTATTTGTTTATTTGAGCAGCAAACACTCTGCTCAAAAGGAGTGGGCCGAAGCAAGAGCTTATAAGCGCCCACCCCCAAAATCAATACAATTCAAATCATCATTTCACAAGAACATAGTGGAACAACAACAGGAACAAAATAGCAACAAGGAAACAACAGCAAAACAAAATAGACCCTACACACCCGCAGGATCCGGCCATACCCCAAAACGGAGCAATACTGATTACGTAACAACCAATTACAAAACAACTATGATAATGCTACATACTTACAAACTATTTACAAAGAACTATAACTTACAAAACACTGTTTGAAGTGTTCCTACATCAACAGAAAGAAGCACAATTACAACAACGGTCTAGTTTCAAGTACAAAGTCTAGTACAAAGACTGACTCCATTCCATAAAAATGTAACCGCCTTGACGTGTTTCTCAGAATACACTAACATTTTTGCATTATATTATTTCACTTGTAGAGGAAGTGTAAGTACGGGCCCAATAAAAACAGCACATGCACAAATAATCCACCACCACAATCAACATGTGCCATAATAAATACATTAAGAACAATGAATGTGAGGATGGATTCAATAAAACATTTATAGAACGCGGCAAGAATGGATTGGTGTATGGAGAAAGTTTACTTCATGCATTTTCATTTTCTTCTTTTTTATCCCTCATTAACGTCAACAATTTATATTCAGGGCTTGAGAAACAGCTGGACAATAAAAGCATCTTAAAAGGACACTATCCCACAGTGTTTATATTACACAGCTCTAAGTAGCGAAGACATAGCACAGTAAAGAATACTTTTGTGACAAGGTTATTGTGGCCACATTTATCTTTCCTTAAGGCTAAAACAACTTAAGAGCTATCTGGCTCTGAGTCTTTTTGAGTCTGGATACACGCCCACACCTGATATCCACTGATAGCCAAACAAAGACAGAAGATTGATACGGTATATCTAGGGCTGAAACAACTGATCAGTTAATTCACAACTAAACAATTATTAAAATGATCGTCGACTTTTTAGATAAAGTTGATGGCCAAAGCTCTTAAATGGTAGTTGTTTCCTTAGATACAGTTGGGTATAAAATGCTACGCAAAAAGTAAACACAATTCTTTTTTTTTTACCCTAATCCTGCTCTCCTCTTCACAATACACTCACGCTGTGCTCACTTTCTGAAGGGATTCATGATCCTGCTGCTGTTGCCTTCATAGAACTAATTCTCATACAGTCAAAACTAGAATAATATTAAATTACAACAGTGTTAGCATTTGCGGTCCGAACTGTAACTCCGGCTGAGACAAGCTTCTAATTACTCAAGTGAACAATCGGGGTACGCTGAGGGTCTGTGAGAGCTGACGGTCTGTGAGAGCTAGAAACGCATTTAGGCAACAGCTGAGAGATTTTACTCCTCTACCCACTACTTTCACGGTATGATACTCGGGTATATGATACTCAGGTAGTACGGCTTTCAAACACATCTAGGATAAACCTTTTCTGCTCAAGAGAAATGAATGTCGTTAACAGTGATTAATCACAAAGTTGCTAGTCAAACAAGCTTTGTGGAAGCATGAAGTCATGGTAAAAATGTTTGCAGTGGCATCTTAGTGCTTATGCATGGGCTTCACTTACTGATGTTGTACCCATGCAAACAATTGTGTAAAATAGATACAAAGTTTTCATTTTAATCTGAGAGACTTGATCTGTCATTGAAGTGGCCTAAACAAAATGTACTTTGGCAATGAAACAAAACAAAAAATCTTACATGTGCACTGTTGCCCGTCTATGCAGCCTTCCCTTGCCGTGCATGGTCCTCGTCTGAATCCAAGTCCCCTTTCAGCTGACTGTGACCAGGCCGTACCACAGAGACTACTTGGTGCAAAGTGCTGCCGTGGAGTGACACATTTCATTCATATCACCGTGTTTGTGGCGGATTTCAGCGGCGCTTCCTTTGTCAGCGCTCACACTGACAACACAGCACGTCGAAAGGAGAACCGCATGGAAAGACACATGCAGTCATAGCGCACGGGAGGAAGACACCACGGCGTGCACAATATTAGCACTAGTTTATACTTTGTGGTTTGGTTAGCCGTGTCACTAAAGCAACCTACAGCTCTGGGGAGATCACATTTTAAAGGAATGGATGTTGGGGAGCAGGGAAATTCCTTGCTTTGATAAATCTATTTTAATGCAATGTCCAATCTCGCTCTGTATGAACGTTATTGGGTGTTGCATTCAAATTGCCGGGCCTGTGTCCAGCGGGGGCCCTGTACGGGATTCAAACATGCTGTTGTGAAAATAAAAAGCAGCCTCATTGTAGTAAAATCCTCCATTATATTAAGTATCTCTTGTGGCTGCAGGACTATCATTATCGCACATGCACAGACCAGATGCCTCACCTGCTTAGACTTCCAGACCTCCAGCACAGGCATGCCACCAATGATGGAGTTGGGATCTTCCTGAGCAGCTGAGTTCACTGTATTGTTGGTACCAATCACCAAAACCAAGTCAGCATCTGATAAGAAAAATGTGAAATTGTGAAATGCAATTACCCAGTTTTTCATGCGTGCCATGTTTAGAGATGGTCAGGTCAACTCTGTAATAAAAGTCGGAACATTTGTAGGACCATATGCAACCAATCAGCAGCAAGGGGAACATATCAAGCGTTTCTGCAACAGGTTTGACAACTTTCAGTGATATTAAGCCACACTGCGGCGCTAAAGCAACTAAACCTATACTGACAACATGAACAATCCCAGCAGCAATAACAAATGTGCTTCAAATACTCAGCTAGACGAGGGGTTTCTGTGACCTCACTAAAAACCGCACTTACATTTCAGGTGTAGAATAGTCAAAATCTGGTTTATTACATTTGTTTTACTTTTCTTTTTCAGTATCTTTTCACTCAAATATTTTTTTTTCTGTAAAAATGAATAAAATAGAATAATTTGAAATATTATTGTCTTTAAATTATCTCCACAGACTGTATAACAATGGACTAATTATAGCCCCTTGCTCTAAAGCAGCAGGGGTTCCCAAACTTTTCGGGCTGCAAGTCATTTTATTACCTGACTTTTTACCAGCTTAATTAAGCATCTTTACTGGCTCTGCAATAGGGTATTGGGCTTTGGCAACACAAAGTCCATAGCCTTAAAGGGCAAGAGGAAAATTATAAGCAAACAGTAAATGTATTTTAAACTAGAGGTCTCATCAGTTTTTGTGAACCACATTACCACATATCATTTTACCTTTACCTAGCTGAATTCTCACTATATTTGCGAGTTCAAACACCCGAGAATCCATCTTGTGCAGTTTCGCTGATCTGTTTGAAAACCAAACCACCGGAGTTTTGGGCCATGAGAGGATGGGTGTAACATTTTCTGACAATAAGAAGAATCAATACATATCTCCACGTTTTAACAAGACGTTTTTGTGCTTTTACCAGATCAGTATAATGTGACATCTTCATGCTTGACATTCAATTATCAAGAAATGTTGTACCTTGTTATAATGTAAGACATAGAAAGTAAGACGGCAAAAAGATGGTCTCAATTTACATAACACCAACGGCAGCTCTATCTTTTACTTAAGCCTAATATTTCATTATAAAGACAGATATATCTGAGTTTTACAGACAGATGAGAAGTGTGAGTTTTTCTCTGACATGCTTTGTTAAATTACACATCCAAGAAAGAGGTACAGAGAGGAGAGCCCTCCGCTGCACATCAGCAGCAGCTCTGCGTCTTGGCGATGGCTAAAACTATTGCCTTCTACATGGTGGACTTCTTCAGGCAATGAGTTTAATCCGCAAATAACACTGTTTAACACTGAAATAGAGAGTCTGACTGCCTGTCCCCTGTCAGTGGCTTTTGTGAAAGAGAGACTCGTGGAAGATCGAAACCGAAAGTGTAACGTCACGAGCGGCACGCAGCAGTACGTCTTTCCCTGCTTCATTATGGCATTTTCTTAATAAGATGAAGGCCTCCGAGCAATGTGTACCTAACCTTCCACTACACTGTAGGTAACCTGCTGAGACTACAATGAAGAGACCAAATGATATCCCTCTGTATTTTTTTTATACAGATGGCACACAGGAGAGTGAGTGATCTTTTTTCTAATCAGCGGGAAATGACCAAAAATACATCAACAGTAGGTGAGTTTTGTTATTCAGAATCCTGTGCGAATATATTAACACAAAACCGCTATTTTTTTATTTATTTGACCTAGGGGAAACCCTACCACTAATAACTCTGCATCAACGGCAGACGCCCGCCTTTCGCTGATTGGTTACTCCGCTTCCCGTTTGTTTGCGCATGTATGGCTGTGGAAATGGAGTTGATGAAAGAGGCAACACTGTAGCATAGGTGTCGCTTTATGTTTTTCCCTGTGGGTGCCCAGTCAAACGACCGCACCAAACAAAATTACAAAATAGACGAGCGTCTGACTCGGCCTCAACCTCTCAAACTCTTGTTTATGAGTTGGGCACTTTCCTTGTGGAGCTACACGGGCGGAACGTTGCACTGCCACCTATTGTAATGTAACGGGCTGACCTGTGCTCAAAGAAAGTTTGCTTGATTTACTGGTTAGAAAATAAATATATATAACTTATAAAATAATTTGGTAATTAGGGCAAATTTGCCTGGTTCCCAAAGATGTGGGTGCTTGAACCCCGCAGCAAATTAAACGGGATGATAGGAAGTCAGGGAAGCGCCCTGCAGCAAGTTTCACAAGAATTGCAAATGACAAAAGACTTCGTACTTTAATATAGTGTCTGCTGACTAGGTGATCATCAGGTGTTGTGACATGTGAAACTCAGTTTTCATTAAAAAAAAATATATAGTTTTTGTTATTATTACTTATATTGTTTTTGTTTAAACGAAAACTTCCAACTCTAATTGAGTAGTTTTTTGTCGAAGAGATTTTTACACCCACTATGACCATCAAGTGGAGAGTACTTTGAATTGTGTTTCAGTTTTTTTTGTACGCACTTTTAGTTTTTCTTTAGGGGTTGTTCTTTAAGTTGTTTCCTCTTAAGTTAGCATAGCGAGCCCCTTAGCAATTTAGCTGGAAGCACTAATTTGCAGCCTGTATACTTTTGCCTGTGTTTACATGTACCCACGAGATTAAAAAAAACAACTCTTTTGAAGCTTGACATGCTAACAACAGCCGTCTGGGGGAGCAATGAAGTGTCACTAGGCCACACAATAATCAGGTCAGAGCAGCTCCAAGAACCCACTGTGCAGTGCGAGTCGCAACAAGAGAATTCATACATGTTTTAAAAATTATGTTGGGTAGAGCTTTATTTTTTATTGTCAGTAGCAGTAGTTTAACTTTAGCTAGATAACGAAATAACATATAGCGATAATGTCTTATAAAACACAAAGTTGTGTTTTTTTGGGTACCAGTTTTTGATATTACATTTGTTTTTTGTACTATTAGTAGTTATCTTATCTTTTTAATGGTACCCATCCCTGGAGTTTGTCACACTGGACCTCGCACTTTAAACCCAAATCAATTCTCAGAGTTTCTTTTGTATTGTCAACAAAACCCAACATGCGCCGGTTCCATCTAAAGTTCCCTTGACCTTGCATATGCGCTGCACTGTAGAATGTCTCTTTAATAGGGCCCGCCGACCACACAGAAATCATGTGCGTGTGTGGCGGCACTACCATGACTTGTCAATTAGCTGAATGGTGATGCAACATAGGTCACGCAAAGGTTAAGTAAACAGAACATACACTTTGCTTGCACAGACGAGGAAAAGAACATGGTATAGTCTAAGGGAGCCTAGCCGTGTGTGTGTGTGTGTGTGTGTGTGTGTGTGTGTGTGTGTGTGTGTGTGTGTGTGTGTGAGCATGCGCCTGTATTTTGTGCAGGAGTCTTACCTGGAGTGATGATTATGTTTGAAGCCTCTTTAATCATGCCGACAGTCTGATCCACGTTGACCGCAGTGTGCATTCCTGTGATCTCCATAGGCTTTCCAGTACCAGTGGGTGACGTGCCATAGCCTCCCAAGACTACGTTAGCCAGGGACCGATTGATCGCCTAGAGGGCAAAGAGGAGCATTTACAGATTATTTTCATGCATAACCTGTTTTAGTTGCTATTAGTAAGGAATCTGTCAGGACATCCCTAGTAAAAAGTCACTGCACTTACTTTTATATACAAAAATAAATCATCAATATACAAAGTCATATTGCTTCAAATACTACTCACCACACACAGAAAAAAATGACGAAGAAGAAGAAGTGCTCCTACAGTATAATAGTCAACGGGTTGTTGTTCAGCAAGAAGCCTTCAGCACAAACACAAGCCTAGCCTGAGTAACTGTTGAGCACAGTAATAACTACAGGCTCCAATGGCTGCTGTCAACCCTATAAAAACAAAACTAAAATGTTGCTGTCCAAATCACTCCCACAAAGTGCAAGGAATTATCAATCAAAATAATCAAGGACAAAGTGATCTTTCCACAATGATAAATAGAACAAAGATAGTCTTCAAGTCACAACACGACGTGCGATTTTTGGCCGTGCGATTTTTGGCTTTCCCAAATCGCTGCGTTTATTTTTTGTCCGTGGAGAACGTAGTTGTGGTGTAAGACCGTGCGTCACACGGAGGCTGCTCAGATGGACGGCTGTCGCTTTATTCGTTCAGCCAATGCACCTAAGTTGTAAGATCAACCTGCAACAAACGTACTGACCGTGGGTTCCATGCGGCCTTCATATGAAGGTTGTAAGAACTGCACACAATCTTCCATAGTCCTAGTAAGCACCAATCACACTGCCCTGCTGGGCCTGCCTCAGCTGCCATCAGCAGGTAAGCAATAATTAAGTAAAACACAGGATTAATTACTTTTAGATAAGACATTGTATTGAACTTGAATCTGTACGTTGCCTGTGTTAAATCACATACACATATAACTACCAGTCCTTGATTGTTCACAAATTAAGAGAGAGAAAGACATGGTTATAGTTTAAACTCCACATCATTCCAAAGATTGAAAACAGTACTCCAGCTTTAAAGGAATAGGCCACCGTTTTTACATACTGACATATGTTCTTACCTTACCTTAGACTAGTTGATATGTACCTGTCTGGTCTTTGTCCGTGCGCTCTGTCATGCAAACGGAGCACAAACGCAGCCTCTTCCACATACTGTCTAGTTCCAAATCAGCTCCCGTTAGAAGCTACCAAACTCTTCCACGTTTTCCCTATTTAAATACAGTTACGTGACGTGTTACACTACAAAGTATAGTAACACAGAAATGTAACATGTCGATTTTCTCAGCGGATAAAAAGGGGTACTATATTGTGAGGCGTAATAATACGAGGAGCACTACGTCCGCGCACTAACTCCAAAAGACTTCTCTCCCGCTCACTACAAATCACGCTGCTTCTATTGACGGAAGTATAAAGTATAAATAAGACCTCGACCGATTACCATGACATGGATATGAAAACTTTAAAAACTGTTATTGAAAGTATCTCTAAGCCGTTAACTTACATCTGTAACTTATCGTTGCAAACTGGACAATTTCCTGATAGTATGAAAGTAGCAAAAGTGATTCCTCTGTTCAAAGCAGGAGATAAACATCTCTTTACAAACTATAAAACTTTAACTCTAGACTCGACAGCTTTATCGAAAAGTGTAATTTACTCTCGGACAATCAGTTTGGTTTTAGGAACAATCACTCAACCTCACACGCGCTCTTTGATATAACTGAAGAAATAACTAATGCTGTAGATAACAAGAAATATGCAATAGGGTTATTTATTGACCTGAGTAAAGCGTTTGATACAATAAACTATGATATATTAATTAATAAACTAGAACATTATGGAATTAGGGGGGTAGCTTTACAGTGGGTTACCAGTTACTTAAAAAATAGAAAACAATGTGTGAAAATCGGTGACTATCAGTCGAGTTGTCGACAAATTGTCTGTGGTTTACCTCAAGGTTCTATTCTGGGCCCAAAATTGTTTAATATGTATATTAATGATATTTGTAAAACATCTGAAGTACTTAAATTTATCTTGTTTGCTGATGATACAAATATTTTTGCATCAGGAGACGACTTGCAACAGCTGTGTCGGATTGTTAACTTGGAACTCAAAAGTGTCAACAAGTGGTTCAAACAAAATAAATTATCTCTAAATCTGAGTAAAAGCAAAATGATGATATTTGGCAACTGTAATTCCAATGCTCAGGAAGCAATTCAGATAGAGGGTGTTGTTATCGAGCGAGTCCATGAAATCAAATTTCTCGGTGTGATTATTGATGACAGAATTACTTGGAAATCTCATATTAAATATATATCTACGAAAATTTCTAGAAGCATTTCAGTAATTGCAAAAGCAAAGCACATTTTAAACATCAAAGCTCTACATACCTTATACTGTTCTCTGATTTTGCCCTACTTATATTATTGTACTGTGGTTTGGGGTAGTACTTATAAAAACACAGTTAAACCAATAATATTGTTGCAAAAAAGAGCTATCCGAGTAATTCATAAAGTTGGGTTTTTGGATCACACAAACTCATTATTTTTAAAATCAAAGATCATGAAGTTTTGTGACATTGTTGAGTTCCAAACTGTACAGTTGTTATTCAAAGCAAGGTATAAATTGTTACCAAACCAATTACAAAGAAGGTTCCAAGAACGTACTGGTCGTTATGATTTACGTGATGAATTAAACTTTAGGATTCAGAAACATAGCACAACTTTGAAAAGTTTTAGTCCAACCGTTAATGGTGTACAATTGTGGAATAAACTGGAGATGGATTTGAAACGATGTCCAAACATTAACCTGTTCAAATATAAATACAAACAAAAGACTCTTGAAATATACAGACAAGAAGAAATGTGTTGCCACTAGGGGGAGCAGTAGAATCAATTATGTGTATTTTTTTCCTCTATATTCAAGGAAGAGTGTTGCTGCTTGGAACGGTTGTCATTCTATTGCTCAAATTCACAAATGGAGAATTAGGGTTGGCAGGTTATGGATCTGTTGAGAGGAATCCTCCCAACGGGCTCTAAACCTTGTCCTTTAATGCACCACTCAGCATAGGAACATATTCTACAAAATCAGCTGTTAGGGCAGCCGTGTGGGGGTTTGTTGAAGGTGAGCTACTGCCCTCTTCAACTGGCCCACTCTCTGGCTTTTTAATGCACCACACTATGCAGGAACATCATACTTCACATATAACTTAATTAAATAAATATATAATAATGATGATGATAATTAAACCCAAATTAAAATTATACTAAGAATGGTAATGACAACTGGAAAGCATCAAGATCTCAGATTATAATATCTATTAATGTACCTTTATACCATAAAAGTAACTCGTAATCACGGGTAAAAATCTGCAAGAAATATATTAAGGAACACATTTTTTGACTTGCTTTGTATTAGACATCGTATATGAAACGAGATCGTTGTTGTAGCTGTGCGTTGTTCCAATTAATTATATAAACAGTTCATATATTTTTGTTGTTGTAAGTTTGTAAGTTGGTCTGTACGAATGTAGCTGCTTGTAATGTTTTGAAATGTTCTTTTTTATTTTATTGCACTTGGGGGTGGGGGCTCATAAGCTTTTTGCTTCAGCCCACTCCTTTTGAGCACAAGGTGTATTGCTCAAATAAACAAATAAACAAGAGACACATTTCTCTTGGACAGCACCTACCATGACAGCAGGCAGAGCAGAGACAGACCCGAGGCAGTTGAGTCGTGTAGCTGGGATCAAGCATGTAAGGTATCATCCCAACAACACTGCAGGAAGAATCAGAGGAGCGCTATTTAGAAGACCTGCAACAGGAAATACAAACATTATGCACAGTTTCCCCTGGGGTAGACTGACAGAAGCGTGGCTGCACACATCTGCGCCAACGGTCACTCCGACCACCACCAACCACTCACACATAGGCATTGGGTGAAGTGTCTTGCCCAAGGACACAATGACAGTCTGCACCTGCAGTAGCCGGGGTTTGAACCCCTAACCGTCCAATCATGAGACGAACCGCTCTACCATCTGCGCCACCGTCGCCCCAGAAGGTAACTGAGCTTTTAGTTTCAGCCAAACAGCCTTAGTTTCAGCAAGTACAAGTAGGTTTGGGCGATATATCGTTTACAAATTGTTGTTTGGACAATATGCAAAATTGGAATATTGAGTACGTCATAAATTGTAGAATCCGACCCTTCAAACATGAAAAGAGCGGACGAAAGTTACAGACAAAATAAATAACGCACACTGTGGCCTTTTAAAGAATTCTTTTTGGCAAATGTAATACTGCAAGGGTTTGTTTGCCTGTATTTTTATCTTTCTTTACACAAGTCACAATGTTTCTGCTGCAACTACAGGTTAATATAGGTTTCTACAGTCAATGTTCACATCACAGGTCAAATAAAATAGCTCAGAGACAAAGCAGTGGTTCAGCAAGGCCTGTGTCCGTCTGTCCGAGTCTCATTTTTGTGCTACTGGATCCTTATTTGGCGATGATGCACTTGTTTCTGACAGAGAACACACGCGCTGTCAGCAAGACCTCCTTTGCCAGATTGCACACATGTCTTTGGACGATCGCAAAATATAGTCTAATTATCAATATCGAGATATTGAAAAAAGATATTGAATTAATTTGTGTCAATATCGCCCACCCCTAAGTACAAGTACTTAACATATTAACCCTCTATCACAGTCGCGGGACACTGAAGTGGGGATTTTTTTACAGTTCTGGCATTGAATTTGGTGTATTTTTGATTGAAAACATTTTAGTGAAATTAAGCCAAATACAGAAATACAGTATCCAAACTAACATCATTGTTATTCTTCAATGAAGGTACTTGATTCATCTTCTGTACTCAGTAGTTGAAGTCTTCAGAAGATGAATCAAGTACCTTCGTTGAAGATGGACAACTCCTGTATGACTGAGAACTTACACAGACATCATTGTTATTGTTTAACCAACATTGAATTGTAGGTTGAGTACGCTGAAAAGTGAACAAAAATGATTGTTTAGGGATAACAAGTAATACATGATATTTGGATGAGGACAAATGCTGGTGTAAGTAATACATTCGGAAAAAGTCATAATTCCATATGACTTTTTGTGTGCAGCCAGAGGGGCTTCAATGGGAATGCAGTTTTTTTGGCAACTTCCTTGTCACGCCTTCCTCTGTGGCCGAGTTTTTCTCTCTCTGAGGCTGATTCCAAACCCCTTAAATTATAGCCTCTAAGTACTAACACTAGCAACTAATCCTTAACCTTTTATGGGGTCAACTGTTAGATCCCCATGCAGTTAGTGAACTTCTGCTTCAACAGCATTTGCCCAATTCCACCGTCCTTACCCAGGGGAAGGGGAAGTGATCACCAACTAGGGTTGCCAGATTCTGAAAACCATTATATCGTACAAAGCTTCCAAAACTATCGTTTTTCAGCACAAACTATCGTACACTATAAATATGCCAATATCGCTGTAGCACCCGCCCAAAATATTGCTCATATCATCATCACCCCTAACTACAACACAGCCCCACGCACTGTCCCATTTATTACATTACGCACACACACGACCTGCTAACCAAAGAGGATGCGTCAGTGCAGAAGGATAATGCAATAGTGGAACTGTAAAACTGATCCAGGGACAGTCTCTCCTTCTTACAGCAGATATTATGCCTTCGTGAATACGGAGGCTAAGTCTGATTCCAGATCAGAGCGAAAGCGAAGCGCTGCTGAGAGGGGACAGTGCATTTAACCAGACTTTATCTGGCGCTCTGAAATTATCGTACATTTAGGGCTTTTTTGAATTATTGATCGTACATCGTACAGGGGTCAAAATTATCGTACAAATACGATAGTTATCGTACATCTGGCAACCCTGTCACCAACAGCTGTTCTTCTTCTTCTTTATATTGGCAGGCAAACAAAGGTGCATGCCACCACCTACTGCAGTGCATGTGCAACAACATAGTGTCCAAATAAAGACATTTAAGAAAAAAATTAAAATAAAATAATCCAAATGAGCCATCACATTTTCCTTTAGCCTTATTTTATCTCAACATTCGGCGTGGTGGCTTATGGGATGGCACATGGCTCCTAATCGCCAGTGAGGTAGCATCAGAAATCCCTATGCTAAAGTGGCTATAATAGTTAGCATGGAGGCTCCTTTTCCTAACTCCTTCCTAACTGACAGCCCAATTCGGAGGCTTCTTGTCATGGCGGACGCTGACGCACATCCGGTTTGGCGTAAGACCTCTTACCAATTTAACGGTTTCGGAATCAGCCTCAGTGTGTGTGTGCATGGGCGGAGTTTTCTGGGAGCACATGCAACAGATCTACAATCAAGCTGAGATAAAGACCATGCTCTCCAGCAAGACTCTGCCAGATTGTTCCGTCCTGTTAGATGGTGATTTTGTCAATCGGCTACTTTAAGATTTTCTAAAATCTTTGGGGGTTTTTCAGTTCACCACCTGCTCCGCTCCAAAGACTCCAGACGTGCTGACAATAAACCAGTTGCATTTTTTATTCGTGTGTCTATTTTTTGGGGTTCTCCATTTTGAGCCATCACATTCCTATTTGTCATAATGAGCAAAAACTGTCAACTGCATAAAGAGGAAATGCACGTTTTATACTTTCGAAAAAATAAATAAAGTAAGTGTTAACTCAACTAAACCTTTCAACACTGTCTACAACAAGTCTTGGTCCTACTGTATTACAATAGTGACATATGAAAAAAATGAACACATAAACCAGAAAGATAAAAAGTGAGGTGTACACTTTTTACGTAGTTAAAATTCCAATCTTAAAATTACTTATATTCCTATCTCCAGAGTACTGAGTCTACACAGTAAACAGTTATAACATGTACTAACATTATATGATATGATCTAACCATATGAACATCAACTAGACCCGTTTTGTTTATCAAATATCTCAACCATCTGCCCACACTAGCTATAGCCACATAGGTTTTTCCTGATTCTTTTCAAAACCTTTTGTTGCTTACCAATCTGTTTTGTAACATAGCAACTTTGCATACCTTGCAGTTTTCCATAAGCAACCAAAGAGCCACTGAATGTGATGCTGCCGGTGTGTGCCAAGGTAGGCAACAATCTTTGTGAGATTGGCAGCTGGATGATTTGCAAAGTGGGGGTATTCAATCATATACTCAGCCACAAAAGTGAGTACAGCAGCCTAGCCAACCAGGCTGTGGAAAGCAGCCAACAGCTGCGGCAATTCTGTGATCTTGATCCTCTTAGCAATGGCTAGGCCTACAACAAAAAGTTAAATATGTTTGAAACTGAATATAAAGAGTTACATTGTTAACATCACCAGTGATTTTTTTTTCAAGTCATGACATATGTATACACGAATGGCAAATCTAAAGCAGATACCACAAAAGTACAGCTGGGGAAATGGTTCATAAAGGAGCCAGGTGGTGTGGATGAAGATCACTCGAGTAGGTATACACTGTGCAGTGTGCCTTTGATACTTTTTAAAAGAAGTAAACAGCAGTCGTGCACGGTGTATATCATTTAGTCAAAGTTTCAGTTTGTTAGCATTTTAAGCATAAAAGAGTTCAGAGAAACTCTTAGAAAGTGAGTAATGTATAATGCCGACCATTTAAGATCTTCCTCAGTCTGGTGGAAATTACTCATGTGTTTGATGTAAACAGCCAAGAGAGGCCACCACCTGTTGGTCTCGAATAGATACTCACATGTTGACTAATTAGTCTAATCAAATGGTTTCTTCACTTCAGACTGGTACACTCCATTTGATGTGAGCACACTTACCGGCAGTTCCTCCTACAGCCATAGCAGCACTCATCTGAGTCAGGGCTTGGCTTGAGGGCACCCAACGTGGCTACAATCCCTCCTGCAACTCCCATTACTCCCAATGCATTTCCAAGACGTGCTGTGGTTTGGTTGGAAAGCAAAGGCACCAACACAACAGAAACCAGAGCCTAAATACATCATCTGAAAAGACATTGAATAACGGTTAAATAAGTAATTTTATAAAAGTAAATTAGAGGAAACATCTGGGCTTTGCTCTCCCACCTGTTGTGCTGTATCCAGACTGTGGAGCTGCAGCGTAGCCTCCAACAAACACTCCACCAGGAAGCAGATAGAGGTAGTTATGCTCAGGGGGATCAGTGGGACACCTAAACATGTCCAATGTCTTCTGAGTCACAAGGAAACCACCTGCTTGAAAGACCAGGAATGTGGAATAATTACACATAAAAGAAACGAGGACACAGGTGAAAAAGCAAATCTGACAGAAACGCATAGACTCGATTTGTAACAGACAAGCCACTTCTGCCAAGCCATCTATTTTTGTACCACAGGTGTTTAAAAGCTAAGTTGGTGCCAAGGCCAATAACCAATGTCAGGAATTTAATGGATCTACTTTGTGTCAGTATAAATATTTTGAGAAGAAAACCTCAAATGTGTTATACTAAGACTAGGCTCCATCTCAGAGCTTTTGGGAGAGATCACATTACCGTAGTCGGCCTTGTTCCAAAGATATGACTGCACCATCCGCACACACATGCACAGACATTAAAAAGGTGAAAAAGAGGGCAACAGCAGTCATGTTCCAGTCATGTAGTTTTTTTCTTAGGTGCTAACTGAAAAACAGTGCAATCTGATTATTAGCGTAAATACTATAAAAAATCTGAGTCAATATATTACCATGGAGGTATGTCCAGGTGCTTAATAAACATGTCCAAGCCAAAATCCCCTCCCGTGTGTTATTGTACGTTCAAAAAAAGGAAAGCTACTTTTAAAAAGTATCTCAGCATCTGCAGGACAAGCCTTGTTTCATTGTACTTAAAGGAATAGGCCACCGCTTTTAAATACTGAGATATGTTCTTAGCTTAAACGAGTTGATGCGTAGCTGTCTGGTCTTTACGCGTGCGCTCAGTCACGTAAACGGAGCACATATGGCATTAGCATTTAGCCTCTTCTCCTCCTCCTCTCCTTTATGCATCCAAACGGGAGTGAAGTTAGAAGCTACCAAGCTCTTCCACATTTTCCATTTTAAATACGGTTACCTGAGCCTTCACACGATCCAAGTATAGTCACACAAAATTAAACATGTCGATTTTCTAAGCGGATAAAAAGGGAACTATATTTCAAGGCGTAGTAATAGTGATTTCTGAGTGTGATTATTTTTTCTGAGTGGCTGTTCCACTCAGGAGGAAACCGCAACAACAAACTGGTCAGGGACTTGCTTCACAAAACAAACTGAAAGAGAAGGGTTTATATGAGCTAAATATCAATTTTGTAGGTCATTCAATTCCATCAAACTTTTTGTTTTAACTCCCAAGGGATGGTGGGTAATGTGTGAAACCACTCTGAAAACAACAAAACCACAGACAACATGACAAGAAAAAAAGGTGAGGGCACTGGATCGTTTATGCTCATCAGATCATATAAATATGACTTCGAAGGTGCCTTAACCAAGGATTTAGAGGGTGGACAGGAAGAGGAGAAATGTGGCAGAGGGGATCACTGCTAAACCACATGAACCTAATTGATTTTAGAAACAAGTCTAAAGTCTAAGAAGGTGTTTAAAACATTACAGTAATAAATATGGTTAAGATTTGTTATTGTACAGCTCGATATAATATCTATTTATCTTGATAGTTAATTGGACATGTGTTACTGTAGCTGGCAGTGTTTATTGTGCGATGTCTTTAAAAGGGTGACTCACCAGCGATGTTGACTGAGGAGATGAAGGCGGCGTGTACAGCCAGGGTCTGAGCAGTAGTCTCTGGGCTGTAAGCGCCTCCCATCAGAGACAGACCACCCACAGCCGTTAGACCTGTACAACAAACATTAGTTTTTATAATACCTCCGATTGCTTATGTGTCAAATGTTGAATGGGCTAATGTACAGGTTTGTGTTTGTAAAGTTCACATTTTTAAAACACCTACACAATTAAAAAAGGTTTCGATCAAAGAACACTCATGCACATCTACATTTTTCTTATTTACTTATTTACTCTCATCGTCTTAACCTCAAAGGATTTGTAGACACTCACATGTTGGTTCAACAACAGAAAAAGCCTGTTTCCCAAAACAGACCCAGGAAACCTTGATAACATCAGGCCTGTAATGACTTACAGCCAGCAAGACACAATCCACAACATTCACACGGACATGTGTGTGTCCAATTCAGCACGTAAATCAGGTACAACTCTGAATGTTAGTCCCACGCATGAGCGCACTATTACATATTATTACTACCGCTTACCACTGCTTCTATTTACTTTTTATTTTATTCATTTTATTATTTTCTTTGGATTTTAAATGTAACAATTTAAACTTATAATATACAAATATACTTTTACAGAATAGAACAAAGAAAACAGGCAGTGTTACACCTTTTAGGTACAGATCAAAGCAATCTTTGGCCACTGAAAGCAAAAGATTGGCCAAAAAGAAAATGAATAGTCGTCCACACGTGTATGCACATTCTCTGCGTACCTGAAACCCACTCTAATCACCGAGCCAACTACAGGCAATGCAACAGTGAATCGGGGGTCTCAGGTAGATAAAAGTTAGACATTAGATCTACTGCAAAACACAAGTGAGTCACTGATATCAATAAGCCAGACACAATACTGACTGTAATCCTACTCTGTCTTTATTCTGTATTCTATTACTCTATGTCTGAAAATATTTAACCATCCCTCAACAAAACCCTGAATTTCAATATGATTGTCTAATGTCTGTGAGTGATTGTGCATCTTTATGATGCCTGGTTTCCATAACCACATTTGTTCAATAACGGTATGAAAAGGTAATAATGGAAGGGGAATTGACCTGCTTTTAAAAGACGTCACAAAAGACAATGTGTAAACTTAGAGTAAACTTACTCAAAAAAGGTAAATATTGTATATTAGTCTGTTCTTTTAACAACCGTATATAAAAACAAGCACATACTTGATGAAAAACTGACATAGATGTAATAAGAGGAAGGAACCAGAACCAGTAAGATAGAGTGAAGAAGTGTCAAGGGGCGCTATTAAATGTTTAGAGGAGGTGAAAACTGACCATTATCGCAGTTACACAGGTCAATCTAGCTGTGCGAACAAGCAACCAGCAAGGAACTTGTGTGACCTATAAGATCACCAGTGTGTTACTTCCTACCACTGTGTGGCTCAGAACATTGATCAAAGGAAGGAGAACACACACATGTACTTACCTCGCTAACCCTGTAACCTCTTTGTGTCAAGACAATAAGGACACAATCTTTCATCTTTTTATTTGACTGAATGGTAGGATTTTAACAACATAACACAGTGGAGACCAGCCAGCATTTTAGTGGCCAGTTTTTATGTAGTGGAGGTGACAAATTAAACTAACCTGAGCTGGCGTTGGTGACAGACATGAGCGGAGAGTGCAGAGCAAGCGTGACTCCCCACATCAACAATCCCAGCCAAGCCAAATGTAGTGACCATTTGAGTAAAGGCAGCATTAGGGGCAGACACTCCCAGAACCAGCAAGGTGGCAAGGCCTGAGACAGAGATACCAAGTGTAAACATTTTGCTATCACTTTGCTAATGCAAATACTACTAATTAAAGAAGCAGATACGAGGTCAAATGTATAATACTGTATAATTCCATGGTTACTAGTGTAATTGCAGTCATATGCCATACTAATAAGCATGTAACTAGCACTAGGCAAGTTTTCACTTCAATAAAAGGGTAGTTCACAACAGTAACTGCGCGGTGGCATTCAGTGGGTAAACTACAGAGTACCTCAACAATGTGTGAAGCACATTAACTGTGTGTGGTGCACTCACACAGACAGTGCTGTGGCACCATGGGAACCCACACTTCAGTTCCACTTCAAACAAACACTCAGCAGGACACAGTTTTTACAATGTACACTTCCTGACACTAATAGGGTGTCTGAGTGTGCACCTATGTCACTTCTCGCCTCTGTACACATTCCTACACTGACCTAAAGGCTGAAAATTGACCTATTCTTGACCCTAGAGTTGAACCTTGTCTCGAGTGCTGCCAAAGGAGGGTAATCCAAGCACAACCATATCTAAAATGCGTCTCAAAAACTACTATAATAGGCCTAAACTAGAAGAAAAATAGGGCTAAAACATGAATACTAAACAATAAAGTAGCTAAACAAGGATAGAGCCAAAGGAGGACAAATGTTATTAAATTTGTCTCTAAATAAAACAAATACTAGACATGCAGATGAGTACAATCTGATGACAAAAGTAAACACTACAGTTTGAACAAGTAGAGGATAAGCAATTAGTTTCTAAAGGGAATGTTGCTTTAAACAAAACATTCTCATTAGAGCTACAGATACTATCAGTATACTGGCCAGCAGTGGTGAGTGTGGTAAAGGGTGAGATCTGTAAAGCTTTCTCTGCCTGCAGTTCTTGGACTGTCTTTGGTTTAGGTAGAGCTGCAACGGGCACTTTGTTGGGCTGATTCTACAAAGATGAACAAACACAAAGAGCACACTTAAACACGGTGTTTGCATTGTTATTGTATGTAATGACTTGAAGGACTGCATAAAGAGGATAATGAATGATTCACTAGACGAGAAAGAGCTTTGTATATTAGAGCTGCTCTTACAGTGGCATCTAGTGACCACAATAAGCAAGTGCAATGGTGAACACTGATTTTCAGGGATTGAACCACAAGCTCCTCGTTGCTTGTGCTGTCATGAACAGAAGTAATAAAACCCACAAATCAGTGCCTTCCTGTAACCTCCCAAAGGCTGCTGATTGCACACGGGATTTCTTACTCAAATATTAATTTACGGTGGTGAAAAGTGTGATGTAACTGCCATCCAGCAACATGCTAAAGTTGGCTTGAAGTTTGATGAGGCTTGGGCCACTCATCTCGCGTGTCAATCAATCAATGGTTTTGTATAGCCCAATATCACAACAGGAGTTGCCTCATAGGGCTGCATCAAACATTAAGGCAAAAAAATAGAACAGTAAAAAAGTAATGTAAAGTTCAAGTGAAGTAAGTATCCAGACAAACAATGTCCAACATGTACCTCTGGTACGTGTTAAGTGGGGCCATTTCCAATCCAACGCAAGGGAAGTCAACTCTGTTTTTTCAATGCGAAAAGCAGCAGAGGGGGTGGGCTGCTGAGATGGAAAAGGGGCTAAGGGGTCACAGGAGCTGTTTGGTGTGAAAATGTATTATTAATTTCACAAGCGCACGTACAATTTACATACCTGCATGACAATAGATCCCCTGACAACATGGTCCATTGTGTCATGGCATAGCCTCCTTGACCTATCCTGACTCCTTGATATTCACCTCCAAAGGCTCTGCACACAATGACTTGAACTGCTCCAAAGTTGCAGCTCTACAAGTACAGAGACATGAATACAATGGTTATAATACTCTCTCCATTGATACTATTTAATATATTTAATATTTAATATTCAAAGTTTAACACATTCTAGCAACGGATAAAAAGCTCATATCAAGTCTAGTATCAAACCTGGTATCAAGTCCTGGAACTATAGCTCCCATGGCTCTGGCAGTACCAGCCAGATATAATGTATGTATATACACAAACACACATAATGTAAGAAATACAGTATGTTTATTAAGCTGGTTTTATAACATACGTTGTACTTTTATAAAAAGGTTTGCAGCATAAGGATTTTTTGCAAACTTTCACAGGAGGCACTTTACTGCAGTGATTTGTTCTGTAAAAAATCGGCCAAACCCATCCTAGAACCGCCACCGTAACGTGGTGGAGGGGTTTGAGCACGCGAATGATCCTGGGAGCTCTGTTGTCGGGTGCTTTGTGCCAACAGGTCTTAGGTGATGGGTCAGACAAAGAGCGGTTCAGAAGCCCCTAATGAGAGACCAACAGGCCTCAGTTATAATCATGAGGCCGTCTTTCTGTGGACCCACCACCTGCAGGATGAGCCATAGTGGGCTGGCGCAATGTGATTTGGGCAGCTCCAACAGCTGCCCCCACGATGGAAAAGTGGAAGAAACTGGCTGAATGGATGGATGGAGAATCGACCAAAGCTGTCAGCTCCACTGCCTTGTAACTAAAAGAAAACACATGCAGTTAATCTAAATTCAGAAGTTGTAAATGAACACCTGCCAATTACTAGACAAGGTCAAGTCTTTACCCTGCAAAATTTGCCATAGAGCGAAGTGCATCAAAACCCTGAGCAATAGTGATCCTGGGCACTTGATTTATGGCCAAGACTGTAGCCTTCTTCCTGGAAGGCATGTCCATCAGTTCTGGGTTTTGAGCAGAGTTGACTTAGCTAATTAAGGTAGCTGCATCTTTCATCATGTCCACCTCATGCACACCCAGCGCGGGGTTAAACGTGGGGGTGCGAACCTGAAAAGGGGAGAGAAAATATAACCATTGCATAAGAATCAATTAGAAATAAGTAAAATAATACCATGACCATCACATCTGATACCAAAACATCTGTCAGGTCTTTAATTGTTGCTCCTGCCTAAACGTATTGTTCATCTGAAAACTTGGGAGGACACACCAGCACCAGACTCCACAACAGCTGTTCTATCTAAAACTATCAATTGGCCCAATGAAAGTACAATATTCCACCACCAATTTAAATATCTATATCACTACAGGATTAAAGGTTATTCCATTTCTGTAACAGGAGCCAAATCAGATGAAATTTTAAGTCAAACATTGAATGCACAATAAACAAGACATTTTTTTTCATTTGTTTGTTTGACAGGGACAGTATAAAAAAACATTGCCAACTCGGTGGCCGATGTTATGTACATAAGGCGTCTAGCCGTGGGCTAACAAACAAACCATGAGCTAAGTATCCAGGACAAATCTGTATTGAAGATGTGTTGGACTTTTTGGGGTCAACATGGCAACAGTGTACATGGGGGTGCGTTATTTCTGTGCTGCTGCTCAACTCCTTTTGGTGCCAGAAGAAATCCGTGTTCCTGACTCAGAGACGTTGATGGATATGTTTTGAAAACAAATGGGGTCTGCCTTAGTGGGGTGCTGTCAACGGGTCTCTATTCAGATTATAGCACCTCCTGACTTTCATAATGATCATTTCAACCGCAAAGTATTCTGCAGGGCGTAGTAGATGGACATGGACTGTTTTGGAATGTTTTTACTGGGATGCCTGGTTGCATGCACTTGCATGTCTACTCTTTGGGAACTGGCCACCGGGGCTTCTTCAACACCCACACCAGGGACATTTGTGGGGTTCCCGCTGGCTACTATCTCCTGGGTGACTCTGCATGTTCCCTGCAAAAGTGGTTACTAAAACCCTTCAGTGACACGGCACCGTGGCGGTGCCTACTTAAAAGGAATGACAGCGATTTATCTCCTGGTGTACACTTGCTGTGCTCTACACAATCTGTGTGAACGCTAAGGAGAAACCTATGACACAGAGTGGCATGTTCCTCATGATGTTTCACCTGAGGTTACCATAGCATCACAGGATGGCAGAGGCATGCCTGTGTGATGCTCTGATGCAGCATTTGATGCCCAGCTAATGTGTGAGCATGTTCCTGTGACTGACGCAAAACCAATCAGCCTGTAATTTGCTGGAATGTGTATATGCTGGACTAAAGCCCCCACTTTTGGGATGCTTTTTGTCAGGGTTTCCCGCAGCGCTTTCCTGGATTTTAACACTGTCAGAGTTCAGGCCCGTCTCACATCCTCATGAAGACTGATGAAGATGCTGGGTTTCATCTCTGGCGATGCTCTGCCAGGCCTCTGCTGTAAATGTCTTCAGTTCCTGCTTGTTCATGGGGCATTATCCCTTCAGTTTTGTCTTCAGCAAGTGAAATGCAGCTCAAATGGATTAATGTGACGTGATGGACTTGGCCATTGAATAACATTTCACTTCTTTGCCTTAAAGGGACTATACGGAATTTCAAAATTGTAATATTATGTATTTTCCTCCCCCTACATGTTTCAGCCACGTCTTGATGTGTAGCATGAGACCAGAACTATTCACCACAATTACCACTGAAATCCTGCACTGTCACTCAAAAAAAGTGTTAATTTGGGACCGAATTGCTGTCATGCACAAGTTTATTATAGAGACTGCAGTTACGCGTAAGACCGGAGATGGCAGTAGTGAGTATAAAAAGGACCAACTTGCATCCAGTCCCTTTTAGTGGCTTTGGCAGTAGCTTTGGGTCATTGTCTATCTGCACTGTGAAGCGGCGTCCAAGCATTTGGCTGAATATGAGCTCATAATATTGCCAGAAACACTTCAAAATTCATGCTGCTGCTTTTGTCAACAGTCACATTATCAATAAATACAAGGGAACCAGTTCCATTGGCAGCCATACAAGCCCATGCCATGATGCTGCACCACCATGTTTCACTGATGAGGTGGTATCTTATGGATCATGAGCAGTTCCTTTCTTTCTACAGACTCTTCTCTTCCCGTCACTCTGGTACAAGTTTGTCTCATCTGTCCTAGGACATTGTTTCAGAACTGTAAAGGCTTTTTTTTTTAGATGTTGGCAAACTCTAATCAGCCTCCTGTTTTTGAGGCTCACCAGTGGTTTACACCTTGTGGTTAATCGTCTGTGTCGGGTGAAGTCTTCTCTTGATTGTTGACTTTTACACATACACCCACCTCCTGGAGAGTGTTTTTGATCCGACCTATGGTTGTGAAGGAGTTTCCTTCACCAAGGAAAGAATTCTTAGGTCATCCACCGCATTTGTCATCCGTGGTCTTCTGGGTCTTTTGGTGTTGTTCAGCTCACCGGTGTGTTCTTTCTTTTTAATAATGTTCCAAACTGATGATTTAGCCACGCCCAATATGTTTGCTTACTCTCTAATGGGTTCGTTTTGATGTTTTAACCTAATACTGGCTTGCTTCATTGATAGTAATAGCTCTTTGGATCTCATATTGAGAATGACCAGCAACAGTAAAGCAAATATCACACTTGAAATGAACTCTGCAAGTCTCACCTGTTCCTTATAAATTGGAGAAGAGCAAACACCAGGTCACGGAACAGCTTAGCAGCCACTTGTCCCATTACTTTTGGTCTCTTGAAAAGTGGTAGACAAACATAGACGGTGCCCTTTTGATTTTTGAGCCCCTGCCCCTCTGTAAAGCTAACGTGGCTAATCATCATTTTCGCGTCTGCCAAAGGGAAAGCTGCTTCAGTACATACATGCGCGCACATCAGGTGAAAATACTAGTGCTATTGTCAACAAACAGCTGCTGTGTTGGGTAACTTAACTAACCTTCGCAGACAGGCGTGTCCTGAACCCGCGCAGACCAGCGAACTTGTGTCGCCCCAGAAGACGCGAAACACCCGCATGGGAATATTGAACCATAGTAATGTGTATGGATGTACTTGCTACTTGCCGGGTCTGCAGCTTTCTATTATTGCATCCCAACGATCCCATGTCATTATAAACTTGGCTGTGTGTCACGATGTGATCTCAAAAGAACAAATTAAAAATTGTAACATAAAGTGCACGTTTCTCTTGTCACATATAAATTACAAAGATGTTTTCTTAGGTGAACGTTAAGGGCATCTCGCTATGAACGCCATGCGAATAAAATACAATTCCGAAAACGACCACAGAGGGGAGCTCTTTCTTTCAAAACAAACAGTCACTGACTTTTAGTTTTTGTTTTTCCTGCCTTTTATCGATATAGCCTACCTCAGCGTTTCCCAACCAGGGGTACTTGTGCACATGGCCTAAGATTAAAACAAAGTGAATCTGAGTGGAATTTCAATTTAAAGAAAATGTTGTTTTAATTATGATTTTCAGTAGCCTTGACTTTGAGACTATTGTAGCTATATTTTGAAAATAACACTCTTCTAAATACTGAATCCTCTATGTTAAGATGCTCACTTTGTTAAAATTTTGGCAGAATCCTCGAGTTAGGGGGTACTCGGAAAAAAAGGTTTGAGACCACTACGTGATTTGTTTACGATTTCCTTGTATCTAATCTGTCAACGTATATGAGCAATTTCAATTGAGTAGATTAAAACAATGACACAGTTTATCACAACTTTAGACTATTAAATCTCTTTTCACTGTAGATGAAAAAGTGATGAAAGACTGGACTAAATCTAATTTCATGTACGCTCATGCTCACTATCTAAACACATCTAATCCACAATGATCATCTGTTTCTTCTTATCGAAGTCAGCCTTGGAATGCATACTGTAGTTGCCACATCTGTTTTTCATTTAAGACTCCATTCAAGAGGGAGTTCTTTTTATAGTATTTGCTTTTACCTTTGAGACCTGTACCCTTCAATGGCAAGTACGCAATATAGCATGTAAAGCAGCAAATCTATGCAACTTTTTCAAAAGGCATGCATTTGCAAGAAAAATACCTCTGCGTCACACACTTCAATTGTACTTGTTCAGGCTTGTATGTGTCATTAACGTTTTGACCTTTCACCTCATAGCAGAATTGACCTTGAATGTTGTCCACAGAACCATACACAAACATACAACATGTACACTGAGTACTTGCTAGATGTCGATTTAACAAAGGATTTCAAAGGTTATTGTTGTTGGAATGTGGACACCATTCACCCGATTCACAACTTTAAACTTGTGTGAACTTTTTTTTTAACACAGGCTTGTAAGTGTTTGTGTCAACAAGCTTTAAAAGTTGAACATGGACAAATGGACAGGGCCGCTAAAGTATTTTTTTTCCATAGACATAAAACATTACTTACTATAGTGCTAACTGGTTACTAGTAATATTAACTAGACATATTTTATTAGGCAATTTGAATTAAATTGATCTGAATAATATCAATGTTTATTGTGCAAATATTATTTTGAAAACAATAAAAACAAATCACAAGGCTTTGCTCACTTTTAAAACAGACATTCTAGATTGTGTCTTGTTTGTTTAACACTGATTATTGATCAAAGAGTTTATTTCTTTTACTGCTTTCAGCTGCTGGTGCATCAAAAATGCCTCGAACTGCAAATATACTGTCCTTGATATCTGTAAAGATAACATTAAAACAGCTCATGCTACATTTATTCCATACTCAAAGAGCTGAAAGCAGCATGTTTTTACATGTATAGCTTAATCCCTCCCAGTGTACTCGGTGCCCTGACCTCACTGATGTGCACGCTGAGAGTCCCATTGAGAGCGCATCAAAACACCTGATGGACAAAGCTGTGTATTTATATCTGTGCGGGAGAGAGAGAGAGTGGCAATTGCTCGAGTGAAATTTGTTGAAAGAAAATGCTTTGAAGTCAGAGCAAATTCCAGGAGTTTCCTGTTAACGACAAGGCCAGGGTATAATGTGAACCAGGAGTGTGAGTTGGGTAGGCAAACCATCTCAGTCCGTCTCTGCATTGAAGGAGACACTGCACAGCTCTTTACACATACAGCTCATTATACGGGCACTATGGATTATTTAATGCTTCAATCATCTCTGCAGTTTTGACCCATCTGGATATTTTTACGCAACAACCTCTAATTGAAATGGAAAACCTGGATATGAGAGCTTGAGACAACATTATCGTTGAATAACGTTATCGCCATAAGGATGCTTTATAAACTGGCATTACTATTATGTGTTTGGAATTGTGCACATACCAGGCAAGACATTGGTAAATCCAAGTATTTGGACCCGAATGTACGAGATTGGGGAGACTACTCAGACCTTCCCGCAGGAGTTGAAGTGGGGCTGGGGCTGGAAGAGGACACACAAAATGAAAAAACAAAAGCAGAGTCAACCACAACTCTATTGCCAGAGCTGGATTTTCTGTCTGATTTTGCTGGTAAGACAAACATGTTGGTTTGATCTGTTGACGACCTGATTTATATCTAGAATTGTATCATTTCAGGCAAAAAGAGGCTATGGGTCATAACAGCCCCGTCCTATAATGACAACTATCTACGCATGATGGAAAAACAGATGGAAGACATGGAACAGGTGAGATTAATGCATCAAAAACAGCACCATATGAGACCACGCAGCCTCCATTAGCACACTGCACTCCCATGTTGCTTTCAGAGAGTGCTCAGTAACAACTGCATGGGCTATAGCATTTAAAGGTCACGTCTGTCGTCTGGGCTTTAAAAGGTGAAATATGGAACTTTAAATACAAATTTCACTGAAAGGTTGCCATTTCCATTACATTTCTTTGTTATTACTCTACTATATAGAAAAGTGAAACATGTTAACTTGTCTGTTTGTATTTTCTTATGTTTCGTATTAAAAAAGGCGGCAGAAGGCTTTGCTATTGCGACATGATTTGTAGCAGCATTACATTAACAGTCCACATGCAAAGATATGGAGTTTTGTGCCATTGTTTTAGTAATCCTGCATACTTAGTTTGTCTCCTTTGCACAAAGTTCTATTCCACCTAATGTCATGAGTTGGTTCTCCTCCAGTCCAGACAGCTTCACCAGGCTCCTAAAAATAATGCTCAAATTGCCTAAGCATTTCTTGTTAAAAGTTGTTTTTTTTAGCTTTATGTTAACAGTCTCACTCCCCTTTGTGCGTGATATTGATGTGGAACTGTGTATTTCTCTGCGTGTTTATTGTGCATGTGAGCCTTTTGTCCTTCCTTTATTTGCAAATATGGATACAAATTGAATATAAGACGATACATCTAAAAGGGGAAATCCAAAATGAATAGGCGGTACATGTACAAGTCAAACACCTCTTACTGGAGGTTTAAATGCTTGCTGATCAATTAGTGCTGCTGACAAAGTTTCTTGGATAAGAGGTAGGGCTGGGCAAAAAAAAATGTATTTGATTTAAAAATTGTGAGTTGTTAAAGAAGAAGTAATTTGTTTACCTTAATAAATACTTTTTGTAGTCTCTCTGGGGGTAATGCAAGTGTTAATGGGATGATTGGCGGGTCTTTCATCTCCCCCTGGTGCCCCTGCAAAAAAAACACCCTTGCAACTTTCCCTGCACCGGGTCGGAAGCGCAAAACACACTAATGGAATCACGAAGAAGAAGCTAACAGGCTAACGGGCAAAGCTAACTGCGGGCTAGCGCCACTTAAACAGTATTTAGAGCCAAGTTTGAGTGAAAAAAAATATCTCCATTGTGTAATTGGGTTGTGGCATAATGTACAATATCCCTCTCTCCCTTTGTCTTTTCTGACAGCGTAGTATTTACTCTCACGGACGATTAATGAGTAAAAAAACTCAAATTTATAGTATAAATCATTTTGAAAAAAATCTTTGTTACAAACTGCACAGTGACTGTTCAGTTTTTTACAGTGATTGCCTTTGCTTTTTTCAAGGTTTAAATATATATTTTAATTTATATTAATAGTCCGTAGTTATTTTGTCTAAAATGGTAATAGGGTAAATTGAGCTTTTTTTTTATAAGAAAATCAAAGCTTTTTTGGGGGAGAAGATAACAACAAAAATCCTGGTAATTGACAGTGTTTCATGGGTTTGCAGTTAGAACCGAATAGCGTTAAAATAAGTCATAATACCTTGATTAAATAACGTGTGTGTCCATACAATTACTAAAATCGCTCACTATGTTATTATTACACTGTTATATACCATCCTTTTATGACGCTATTACTGTGCTGTAAAGTAATGTGCCACCTATTAATGCAGGCAAACATTTATCTCACCAGGAGGGGCTGAACTGTCGCCTTGCTGAGAGAGACACTTACATCATCACTATAATCCAAAATGCCATGATGGAGGGCAGAATGGTGAAGACCACTATGGAGGGCCAAGCCGCAGTAGAAACTCTGGACTCGGACACTGTGAGCAAACTGCTGCACTACCTGGAGCTCACCAGCTATGTAAGACAAACAAATTAAACATATAACTTGTCATATAAAACAGCTAAATCCATGCATGCATTTTTCTAGGATAAGTTCATGATGCTGGTTATTAAGAAAAACTTAAGAACCAGCGAGCGCTTCCCTTATCCAGTTCATGTTGAAGCCATCTTTGAAACAATAGACCAATTCCCAAAGAGAAAGCTGGAGAAGATGACCAGGAAAGGACTAGATATGAGGTGCTGCTCATGTTCATATCCAGTGGTTACATAATTGGACGTTTTAGCTGACGCATTGTTGTTCACAGGTGCAAAATTACCAAGAAGAAAGTGATGAAGAGGAAAAAGATAAAGAAAAAAAGGGTTTTGAGCTCACAGAGGCGTGGGAATGTGACTTCTGTGGTAGCGCTGCAGAGACAAAATGTTCAAGACAAGAAAGAAGCTCTGAAGAGTAAGATCCAGGATATCTTAAATGGCCGCTCCAGATTTGTTATCCGTAGAGGGCCTACTCAAGGATCCACGCAACAAAAGAACCGCGGAGAGGATACTGCGGCTGAAACGACAGATAAAAAACAGACAGACCTCTCTTCATTATCTTCAAAAAAAGAGGAAGAAAGGTGAGAAAGGTTTATGTACATCAAACAGTTACGCCATAGTTACAGTATTCAAGTATATCATTTTACCCTTGTCCTACGTGAGAAATGATTTACCACTTTTTACTTTTTAAATATAGGCTACTCTACTCACCTCTGCTGTAGGTACATGATTATTTAATTTGTATTTTTGAGTTGTTAGACTTTATTCATTCATAAAAGGACATTAGATGGTCAGCGCAGCAAGTATTTTATCATTGGTTCATTGGCGAAAACGTAAAGTCCCTTTACAATTTTGTGCCTTATAAATTCTACTTAGCTTCCAAGATCTGACGGGATCGAGCATAGCTAAGGCGGTTCGGCCAGTATTTACATTTGCATGTTTAGATCTGTACACGTGAGAATCCATCAAATCTCACTAAACGTAAATATCATTGCGGTATCTTTGCAGCAGTGTGTTTGTGTTATTTGTGCACCACATTTGTGTACCCCTTTAGGGTCGATAAAGAAGCCCAAGCAAAAACACGTGCAGAAGATAAAGACATTAGGCTCAAACCAAATGAAAATGGTGTCAGTGAGGAAAAGAAAAGTACAAAGAAAAAGGGCAAAGGGAAGAAGGGCAAGAAGAAGGGAAGAGGGAAAAAATCGAACAGAGAAGTGAGCGAGAAAGACAAAGCTGCCCTAAGAGACTTCACCGAGTCTTTAAAGGGGACAAGGCGTCTTATGGTGAGTTTCGAGCGCAAGGAGATACTTATCTGTTGCTTTCGCTTATTTAAAAGTGAGCTTGTTTTACAGCTGATTTCTACTCCAAGCCAAGATGCCAAACTGTACACTCAGCAGAAAGAGGAAAACGAAAAGCAACATTGCAACCTTGCAATCCGGAAGATCACCGTAGCAACCATCGTGGGACAGGGGAGCGATGCCACGCTGACCCTCGATCATCACCATCTCGGTATCAAGTGTTTTATCTGCCAAAGATTTACATTAAACTCAATTACAGTAAGTCCATGAGTCATTGCATAAAATAAATACGGAAGTGAACCATTGGAGGTTCGGCGATACCAGGAAGCCGAATTAGGTCTATTAATGAAACGAACTCGGCTAGACTCATAAAAAGAAGTTGATGTTTCTACTTCGGGACTTGAGGTGGTAACTGTGAGGGCCCAGTAGATGACTACCCTTCTTTGGTGACATCACTCGGATCTCGGTTTCTCTTAGGGTGTGGCGTAAGAATCACAATATAAGCTATATTATATTGATCTGTTCACTGATGACTTCCAATGGATATAGACTCTTTTACCTACTGTCCTGAATATGTTTCAGAGGCTTCGCTCAGTGGCCCTTCAGAAAGGATCTCAGATGCAGGGCTCATCTCTTTGCTTCGCTCTGAACTTGGCCTCTCCTCTTCTGACCTCTTCTCAATGACCATCACAGACTACGACCTCAAGCCCGCTGTAAGGACAAAGTCTATTTGAAGCACTGTTTTGAGTAAGCGCAACTTCAGTGGTTTGATCCATTTACTTTGTAGAGAGTCTTTGAGGCTCCACCATCATCTCCTGCTTTGTATGAATTCATTGATAACTTCCCGTCAAGACGTCCAGAGAGAGAAATTGAGAGGAAAAGTGCTCCAGCCTGCTCCCAAACTGAAAAGCAACCAGAAGCTGAGAATTCTCTTCTAAGGTACTACACATGTACACTCATTGTCCAAGCATATAGTGAGTATTAAATAATACCAAGTAAACACAGTTATACCTTTGATCTTCAGGTTCATGTCAAAGAGGAGGCTGTTGCTTATTTCAGCTCCATCTGAAGAAGACTACTCTTTCCAGCAGCAGCTCTCTTCTCTCACCGGACAACAGTGTGCACTCGGTGAGAAAAGCACCCTATGGGACAGAAAACAAGGCCACACAACACCGTAAACTGTCTCGTCTTGACTTTGTGTCAGAGTTGCTATAGCAAACCTCTGAATTACACTCTCCTCTTTTTTTCTTCAAAGGCATCAGACACTTTGCACTGTTAAAGATGACAGGAACAGGAGACAAAGCCACAGGGACTGTTGAGCTCTTTCCTCTAAATGGTATGAAAAAGTAGGAGTGAATATCCTGATAAACCCTTTAATTACAGTAATATACTTAGTTTTCTCTCTCTTTAAACACTCCCTTTAGGTCGCAGTCAGAGTGAAGTGGAGCCTTTGTCCAGAGACACGGTGAACAACCTAAGGGAGCATCTGAAGATCAGTAAGGATTACTTCAGCATGCTCGTTGTGGGGAAGGATGCGGATGTGAAGGCCTGGTTCACCTCACCCCTGTGGTCCCTGGATAGTATCTATGACCTGGTGGACTCCTTGGAGCTGCGTGTGCAAGAGGAGAAACTGCAGAGGAGACTGGGTATTCACTGTAATGACGACAAAGACCAGGGGCCCAGCCAAAGAGGGCACTATCATGAGTATGATGTGGATGGGACGGACGAGAAATACCTGTATCAGGGACCCGAGGAATGACTGAGAAGCTTCATAAGAAACTATAGCTGAAAAGCATAAAACACAGATGAGAGCTGTCAATAGTGTTCTGAAACACACACGTGGTCATTGAAATCAACTGTATTTGAATATGCAAATAAAACTCATATTGAATGAGATGTTGTATTATATTAACTCCCCGGAGAATCGGACCACCATTAAACACACACTATAATCTATCCATAAAAACGTAAAACATGCATGAAACACAGTTAAAGCAATCATAACATAGCACACACGCGCGCAGGGGTTCATCATACTGTACCTCAGGGCCAGGGGTCTCAAAACGTATAGCGATAACTAGAGATTAAGACGTTAAAAATGACAATGGTTCCGTTGTTGAGTTTCTGCATTATAACATAGCATTAAGGCTTAACGTATCTGAATAAAAAAGTTCTAAACATGCAATTCACACTTCATTCGCAGTAGTAGTATAAAAAACACAGTTAATTGTCTTGCATCTGATTTTTTTTTAAATACAGTAATTTCTGCTCTTTTGATTCAGTATCGGTTTATAATCAGGAATGATGATAACATGGCAAATATAATTTAGTGCAACTTAAATTCTTTGGGATATTTTTTTACTTGTAGCACTCTGCTCTAAAAAGGTCAGTGACCCCTGCTTTAGAGCATCCCCAAATGCACTCTTTTTTAACTAGCTTAAAAGTTCAGTTTAGTCTATAAGCAAATAATGCCAAAATGTAATAATTACACATACAAAACACTCCTGGCTGTTTTATTTGGCCTATGAGCGCGAGTACAGTTGGAAAGAACATGGTGTTTGCTAGGGATAGGCAAATCCATGTGATCAGGCCCCAGAGATAATAGTCCCCCACACACACACACACACACAGACATACATAGCTGACACAGAGAAGAGAGGAAGTAGTCAGTGGTGGTGATACTCTGTACACACACACACATTTAACAAAACTGAACTGAGAGGTGTGGATTTTTTTTCTATCCATTTCTACTCAGACAGACTTCACTTGGATGGACGCACGGAAATAATTCTTACAGTAAACAAGACCAGTGCACGAGTGGTTTATCCTGAGGGTTTTTGTTGGACATAACAGAGGCTCCGGGCACAATGGTGAGTGCAAAGTAGCAGATAAAGCCAAAAATTAAACTAATCACTAGAAAGCTGTTATATATTCAGATACAGAGTGTTCGATAACTTACTTTATTTAGTGATGTAATAGTACACACTGTATAAAACTTTTAATATCCTAAAATAGAATGTAAAATACTGTATCTGCATAAAGTTTAACAGAGCTGCTTTGTAGAAGTCGAACGTGTGTGAAAGCCTGTGGTTGTTCCTCATTGCTTTAAACAGAAAGCTATATTCCTCCTTTCGCTTACTGGCACTTGTCTCTGAGTGAACTAAATTTATCTGTGACTGTCACAAAAGGGGTTCGGAAAGAGGTCCAATCAGCACAGTCAGTGGTACCCTACGGAAAAACCTATATGTGCAACATAATATACTGTATGCAAGATGGACTTGCAATAGTTGGGTGACAGTTACACATCCAGACATTTTAGAGAACTGCTCTGTGTTGCTGTACATATCAACATTGACAGTTTTTTACCAAATTGCAGCAACACCGATATTTTGAGAAGCAATTGTCGCAACTCATTTGGGAAGGAACATATTGAGTAATTTTGGTTTTCTGTGGTTGAAGAAAAAAAGAAGAACAATGAGGGAACTTTAAACTGTTCCTTTTCCTCTAATTTCACACACAACCTCGTCTCATGACTTTGCCATGTGATATACAGTAAGATCAGGATATGATGTGTTCCTATAACTATACTAACACATTTTCTTGTTTATATTTTCTATTGCTGTTGTAATACGTCTACATTAAGATTATGTTGAGAGCGAGAGAGGCATTTTAAGTTGGTATGCATTGTCACTTTCACATACTTTTATCTGCACTGCCTTGTATGGTGCCTCTTTAGTTTAATTTATTGCATTGAGTGTGGCTACTTGTCGGCCAACACATTAATGATATTGTTTGCTGTATATTTCAGGAAAAGAAGGCTGATGTGAAGGCCATTATGGCTCGTTTTCAGGCCAACGGGTCAAATAGTCAAGAAGCCCCTTCTGCTAGTACGGGACCTCCCAAACGACCACTACATCCCACGCTGTCAGGGCAGGCCTTGCACATCAAGAGGCCAGTGTCAGATGGTCCACCAGGCAGTGGTGCATCTATTCCTCGTAAACCCTCTTTTCTTAAAAACTCTCCGCTTTCTAACAGTGATCCAGTAGTCCAAGATCTAAACCGAACCAAAGCCCTGGCTCATGTGTTTACTAACGCTCAGGGGGAGGTGAACAAACCCTTCCTCGAACATACGTCACAGTCAAAACCATCTTTTCCACAAATCGCAGAGCCTAAAGCTCCACTGAACAAGCCTTTTGCCATGGGGTCTGACGCCAAACCTGCCCCTCCTAAACCCGCTGTGATCAGCACCAAACCCACCCAGGTCAAGGAGGACTCCATACCCTCTGCATCACCATCTGTGCCGAAAATAATGCTCAAACCTAACAACAACTTTTACAAACTACAACAGCAACTTGAGGGAAAGGCAGAAGTGATCGCAGACACTGCAAACAAACCCACACTTCCTGTAAATGTGGCTGCGAAACCGACCAACTTCAGGACGGCTCAAAACCTGTTCAACAAAGAACCACCAGAGCAGCCGGACTGTGGTGTGAAGCAAAGTGTGGTCAACAAGCTGCCGACAAATGTCTCAAACAACAATCCCCCACTCAAACCTCATCCCGGTAAGAAGCCCAGTTTGAAAAAGCCCTCCCCTCACATTAATGACGACAACCCCTCAACACCCAAGAGGAAGCCTCTCCCCAACAATTTGGCTCTGGGTTCCGCTCCAGCCAAACCAAATCGACCTCCAAAAGTCAACCTGGAAGTTTTTAAGAAAGAGTCTGAAACCCAAGCTGAAGGTAAGAACAACGCTAAGAGTGGAGCAAAGGACCTGACTAAACATATGTTCAACCAATTAATCTCTTATTTTGTGTACTGAAAAAAATAAAAGACAGAATAGCAAATGGTTGGTTTGACCTATAGCCCTGATTTATACTTTGAACAAATAATTTATAATAATTCTAGTAACTAACATTATCTTTCAAACATTGGTGCAAGTGAGCGACCAAGTTCTGCAAATACAGCCCAACTTCTAATACTTATTTGTAAAATTGTAACAGTGTAATTAAAAGGGACTATACCTAATTTTGAACCTTTTAAGTCAAAATGTGAGGGAATGGGTATGTTTACCGTCACGGCCGTCCTTCGGAGTCAATATGTGACGAAAAAAGGTAAACCCCCTTTTGTCATATATTAACTATTTGGGTTGACCAGAGCCTGGTGCTATGTGATTTGGGCAGCTCCAACAGCTGCCCCCACGACCCGGCAACGGACAAGTGGGAGAAAATGAATGGATGGATGGGTGGATGGGTTGACCATACACAACCTCAACAAATCATAATATGGTGCAAACTTCAAGCATCAGGCACATGCTTGAAGTTATATTATAAAGTAGTCACAAATTACTACTTTTACGACATACTTTTATTGGACATATATAATGCCCATCCATCCATCCATTTTCTCCCACTTGTCCGTTGCCGGGTCGTGGGGGCAGCTGTTGGAGCTGCCCAAGTCACATTGCACCAGCCCCTATGGCTCCTCCTGCAGGTGGTGGGTCCACGGAAGGACGGCCTCATGGTTCCAAACGGGCCTGTTGGTCTCTCATATATAATGCACATGGACAAAAGAAATTAAATAGAAACTGGAGTTTGTTTTTTTAGTTACTTTAGACATGAGACTAGACCCAAATCAGGGCAACATTTGGAGCACACATGTGAGCCAACAGCCCTCAAAACATCTGCCCTCACACTTTTACGCTCTGCAATGCATTCTTTGCCTTTTAATAGAAGTTGAATGTTGTTTGGCTAATGGAAAACCGTGTGACAGCTTAGGGTTCCTTTTGCTTAGTTCTATATAAAGTACTTTTTTTTTTTTTTTTAAGTTCACACCTTTCAACAGCGTGAAACAGCAAAGCCACTGGCTCAGTGAAAGGTGTTGACTAATAAAAGTGTTTACTAATCCACATTAGCGGACATTGTTTCAAGAGGAAGTAAGCAGAAATAGCCAGTATTTTGGTATAAATATTCCGGAAAATAAATAATTGCATTTTGTAATGCATTTACCAATTGCATAACAGACTACAACAATTAACCTTTCGCAAAACCCGGTCATTGTGCAAACATACCTCAGGGCAATTGTTGCAACTAGACATTTCCCAGATATCCTCACACAGAAACTAATGGAGCGGGCCCTGTTTCTCCCCTTTCAAAGCCGATGAACAAGCTGAAAAACACTGCTAACTTTTGCAGCAAGCTAATACTCGTTTACCATCAGTCTTGTTGTTTGCCAAGAGTTTCACGAGCTGTCATTCTTGGACATGGTCACAAAAAAGCCATTTCTGAAGCTGGAATATCCAGACTCACTGTAGTACCATCGATTTCAGAGTCGGCATCAACTACATTTCTAGAGTGGAACATACTGTACAAACAAGTAAACCAAACCTTATTAGATCAGGGTTATTACTCACAAAAGTCATCTACGGGTGTTTTTGGTGGTGCATTACAGCCGACTAGAAAGAAACGTCCTGCTCTCCCGCGCACCGTCCGTCGATTTGTGATAAGGCCCTGTCCATACGAAGTCAAGCTGAGGACCAAACGCAAAGATATTTTATCAATCCAGTGTATCGTCCATACGAGCCCGGCGTTTTGGGGGTCTGTAAACGAACATTTTCCAAACTAGGTCCCAGAGTGGAAAGATCTCAAAACGTCGTTTACGTGGCGCCGTTGTTACAACGTCTCCGCAACCTTTACTAAAACGATGACATCACAGCCCCAGAGTGGAGTCTGTTATCCATAATCTACTGACCTTATATTGAGTTTTACTTATGGATCTATGATGGTTTTACTCCGCTCCCCTGTAATCCGCAAGCCACAGGTGATAAGTAGAAAACACGGCCGAGTCAGTCTGTGTTTTTGGACTGACAGTCAAAGTCCGGTCACTGACAAGTTTTTCTGCTTTAGTCCCGTTACGTCTGAAGAATAAACTCGCCTCCTCGTCTCTTCTGTACATCGTAAATCCTTGAATCCGTTTCATTTTCACTGTTTACCTTCCACAAAGATTTACCTCTACATCTTGTTCTATTATCTGTGTTAGCGTCACAGCGCCACACACAGGCCTGGCAGATGAATTACGCCGTTTTCACAGACCTGAGTCGACCCATGTGGACGATGTGGACGCACACATTTATTAAGATGATTCATGCTTACAAAGAAAGTTTCTGAAAATATAAGCGTTTTGTCTCCGTGTGGATATAGCCTAAGGGAGCCTCCGCGTCTCAAGAGCAACACAATTTGATTGCACAGATCTGATATACCCGTGTGTAAAAAAACACAGTGGGGTATCATTCTGGACTTGGGGACCGGGGCGAAGAGTTTGTTAGATCGATTCTCATGCTCGCCTATTTTTTTAAATTAATTATTTTTGTGTGGTTTGGTTGTTTGACTGGGCTCCCATTAGGAAAAACCTAAAGCTATTTTATACTTCAGCGACAGCTCCGCATGCTGGACGCACGTGGGAGCCAATCAGGGAGTTCGAGACAGCTGCACCTGCCGCACAAGTTTATTTTTTATTTTATTTTTTATTTTATTTTTTATTGTTTATTTGTTTTTCTCCAAACAATATGGCATTACAAATCGTTATTATAACCTTTTACACAGACTGAGCAAGAGTACATTACAACAGTGTACAATGGACGTACGACATGAGGTAGAAAAGAAAAAAGAAAAAAAGAAAAACAATCACAAGAGGTCTGTTATCATACTTGAGATTGTATGAAATTAATGAAAATAGTAGCTGCTTTAGTTTTTACATGACATAAGGCTTTCCTAAATTGCAAAAATTCATTCAAATAAATTTGGAAGAGTGGTTTAACCTTCAAAAATTTACATTTGTGAATATATTGTTTAAGTAAGAGTATACAAGTATTGTAAAAAAGTTCTTTCTTGCTATCTTGCAAAAATACTCCAAATTTTACATCTTTGTACAGTATATTGGGTGCATCACTAACATATTCTGATATCCAATGTTGAAATGAATTCCATAAAGTTCTGGTATAAAGACAATCAAAAAATAAATGCTCCACAGATTCAATATCACATTCACAAAATGAACACAAATTTAAATCAATATTGAAACGTTGTCTCAGAAATTCATTACTGGGATAAATATAATTTAAAATTTTTAAATGGGTTTCTTTAGCTTTAGGATAAATTGGGAGGGAGAGATATTTGGTTCTGATTTTATTTGTATATCTTTTGGAAAATCTTTGAGGGTGTAAAGTATTTGTAGTGAAATTGGGTTTCATTTGTTATTACACTTCTTATTATTTTGTTTGAACATTTTCCGTTTTTAAGTTCTATGTCATCTATTATAAGCAAAGGAAATCTAGGTATTACGACTTCATACATCAATAACCCTTTCACTAAATTTAACATTTCTAAAGGGATAGCCTTAATTATAGTATTATACTGTTTTTTGGTACATTTAAGATTGTATTTCTCTGTAAGAGCAGAGTAATTAAGGACATTCCCATCCGAATCCATAAGATGTGAAATAGACCAAATACCTTTTTTCACCCAGACCTGCCGCACAAGGTGACTCCGCGGCAAGTGCTGCAGAACGCAAGTGCCGTGATTGGTTGATCCTTTCGCAAAACAAGGAAACGCACAACAAACTCCTTCAGTCTCCCTTGTTGGAGTTATTTTTCATGAATATACTATGATTTAGTGCTTTTGTGTTTTCACTTTTTATGCTATTAAAAAAAATATTTAAAATACACATAACCATAGACATCTTATTAATCACAACGTGGCAACGTGAACGCAGAGGAGCTACGCGGAAGTTCGAACGATTCTGGCTTGTGTGACGGGGCTGCGGTGGGCGGGACCGGACGCTTAAAGAGCCTTTAATCTGTTTTACTTCAATGGTTCCTATGAGTGCTGTCTGCATTTAAGGTAGCTCCAGGAAAATTTCCCGATTTCCGCTCTCACACGAGTGTCCCCTGTTGCATATTATGTCAAATATATTCGTCCACTGCACATTACAACCCATTTTGCCTCGATCTCGACTCTAAATCTAGTGACTCTTGTTGGTACAAGAGTCACTAACACGACCTTCTCCCTCACTATGACATGATAACCAACCTTGAACCTTTTTAGTCGAAAGGTATTTGGGTAATGGGTATTTTTTATCGTCTCGGCCTATGTGACGAAAAAGGTAAACCCAAATAGTCACATATTGACTATTATATGACAAATCATAATACTGTGCAAACATCGTGCATCAGGCTGATTTTTATTTTATTTTTTTCACAAATTGCCACTTGCCATGATAGACCATATATGACAACGCCATTATACCAAATACAGCCTATTCTTCATGTGTTTGTTGTTGAAATTCCAGGGAAAACCATCACCCCGCCATCTCTCCCAAGTAACCACAGCAACCGTGTGACCCCTGCATCACCCGCGGTTCCAAGTTTGCCTCCAAGACACCTAGGACCAAAGTAAGTCACACTAGCCACTACCCAGAAAAATATGATTCATAAAAGAAAATACAAGTTTTCAACAAGTGTTGTTTTAGAAATCAAACGGAGGAAGAACTCTATGACGATGTGGATGGATTGACCACGGTGCCGCCACCTTTGCCGCCAGGTTTGCTGCCACAGCTTTCTTTCTGAAGTGTCTCAAAGGGCACAGCAGTTTCTTTCACACTGCTGCGTCTGTTGGTGCAAATTTAACAAGTGAAAACAAAAGGAATAGTGAATCGGGTCCACGGTGCAGTTTTGTGTAGTAACATGATACTTGTACTTGTCACTGTTCCTAATTTTTCTTTTCTCTGCAGTTCATCCGAGCCAAATGTCAAAGGTGAGATGTTCCAAAGGATATTCTTTCATTGGTCAAATCCAAACAGCCAGTTTAAAGTAAACTGTGTTAGAGGCGACTGTGTGTGTTTAAAAGACTCTTTTTTCGACGCAGGGAAAGGATGGGAGCGATGACGAAGATGGTGAAATGTATGAGGACCTTGATGAGAGATGGTAAGAGATTATGATACTTTTTTTACGTTTTACTTTTGTTTCATTTGTAGACTTTATAGTTTAGAGGTTTTTATTGTAAAACATTTATCGTAAAATCTTTGAAACTGTATTGATTGTAAGAAAATCTACAGTATTTGCCACGGCCTGCATTCTGGCTCAGATATAGCAGCTCATCACACGTATAAATATATGTACATTTGATGAGTTTTGATGAGTTCTGATTCAGCCAAAGGTAGGACCTTAATTTAGATGTGGTTGGTGGTAGAGCCTATTTTAATATGTGGTGCATTGTGTGAGTTTAAGAACTACTGATTTAAGTGGTTACTTTTTAAAACAAGCTGTTACTGGAACAGTGCATTTTATAAGGATTTTTGGGAAATTCTAGTCTATTTCTATTCTAATTGTATTACTCTGTATACAAATGAGTTGATTAGACACTGGGTTCGTTGTAATAATCTTCAGGCTATGTGTTGAGTCATAGTTCCCCCTAGTGGCTGTTTGACAAGACTACAGTCGTATTTGAACAATTTTAGTTATTTGTAATTTGTTATTTTGTTTGTGTTATTCAAATGTGTAAATAAATGACAAAACATTGTTTTTAAAGGGAGGCAGCTGAACAAAAACAAGAGAAGAAGAAAGAGAAAGATGACAAAGCAGAGAAAAAACGAGAAAAGAAAGAACAAGAGGCTAAGAAGAAGTTTAAAGTAAGTAAAAAAAGCACTTCTTACAAACGACTTGCCAGTGCGTTTTCCATTGTATTTTAGTATAATATTTGGTTAAAAATGTGTTTCCAGCTAGTTGGGCCATTGGCGGTTCTTCAGAAAGGCAAGGTCCGCATGGACTTTAAAGGCACTAAGACTGACCTCAGTCTGAAGCAGGGAGACTCACTGGACGTCATCCGCATTCAGGGCAACCCAGAGGGCAAGTGGTTGGGACGAACAGAGGACGGATCGAGTGGGAAACTTTTTACATTTTAGTTTAGTTTTATTTCCTTTGACCAAATTACTGTATAAACTCCTTTTTCTGTTTTTCAGTTGGCTATGTGCAGATATCATTGGTGGACATTGACTATAACGCTCTAAAGCAGCTGGACGTTGATATGGCACCAGCAGAACAGAGGTAAACTTACCTTTAAATAATAATGTAATAGTTAATCATCTGTTAATCATCCATGGAGCCTTTACAAATGTCTTCTGTTGTTTTTGACAGTATGACCAAAGGAGGAAGAGGTATGGTTAGACATTTCAAACACGTTATGTCTATTTACTGGGCAGTCCATCACGACGTGCATGTTTGTCTGCAGTGGTTCTCCCGCCACTCCCTGTGGATGGAGAGGACATATACGATGATGTCGATGCAAGCCAAGACGTTAAGTAAGAACATGCAAAACAGTAAATTGAAATAATACGCACTACGAGTCCACAGATTACAGTCCAGGGGTGTCCAAACGGTTTTAATCAAGGGGCACGTAATTCATTAAAGACAAAGGGAAGAGCCTTAGACAGTTGGTAAATGCAGTGAATTATTCAAATACAGTGCCCTGCGAAAGTACTAATACACCTTGAAATTTTGCACATTTAGTCATGTTTACAACCCTAAACATAAAGATTTTTTTACTGTTATTTTTTTTTTCAAAAAATAGAAAAGTGGGGCGTGCATAAGTATTCATACAGCATGAATGAATACTTTGTGGAACCCCCTTTTGCTGCAATAACAGCAGCAAGTCTTCTGGGGTTTGACTCTACAAGGTTTGCACATGTAGAGACTAACATTTTAGCCCATTCCTCTTTACAAAACAACTCAAGCTCTGTCAAATTAGAAGGAGAGCGTTTGTGAACAGCAGTTTTCAGGTGTTTACACACATTTTCAATAGGATTTAGGTCAGGACTTTGACTGGGCCATTCTAACACATTAATATGTTTGTGTTTAAACCATTCTATTGTAGATGTAGCTTTGTGTTTAGGGTCATTGTCCTGCTGGAAGGTGAATCTCCGCCCCAGCCTCAATTCTCTTGCTGACTCCAGCAGGTTTTCCTCCAAAATGTCTCTGTATTTGGCTCCGTCCATCTTCCCAACTATTCTTACAATCTTCCCAGTCCCCGCTGAGGAAAAGCAGCCCCATAGCATGATGCTCCCCCCACCGTAATGGACACTGGGGATGGTGCACTCAGGACGATGAGCAGTGTTAGGTTTGCTCCATACAGAACGTATTGCATTTGGGCCAAAAAGTTCAATTTTTGTCTCATCTGACCAAAGCACCTTCCTCCACATGGTAGCCGTGTCCTCCATATGACTTCTAGCAAACTTCAAACGGGATTTCTTATGGCCTCCTTTCAATAATGGCTTTCTTCTTGCCACTCGTCCATGAAGGCCAGATTTGTGTAGAGTACGACTTATAGTTGTCCCATGTACAGATTCCCCCAGCTCAGCGGCAGTACGTCGCCGCTCCTCTTTCCATTTCCGTATCAAATCTTGGGAAATCTTTGTATAACTTAACGCTGCTTGAAACTTCTCCACAACTTTATCCCTGACCTCTCTGGTGTGTTCCTTGGCCTTCATGATGTTGTTTAGTGACTAATACACTCTGACCATAGCTCTGAGGCCCTCACAGAACAGCAGTAATTATACTGAGAGTAGATTACACACAGGTGGCCTCTATTTAATGGTTAGGGCAAGGTGTGAACATTCTGCAGTCATTAGGAATGTTATGAAGGCAATTTAATGCACTCGGAACAATGCTGTATGAATACTTATGCACGCCCCACTTTTCAGTTTTCTATTTTTTGTAAAATAACAGAATCATGTATCAAACGTTCAATGTGTATTAGTACTTTCACAAGGCACTCTAGGTCCTTAAGTGCCCTTGAGTTCCCCCGAAAGGTGCTTCTAAATAAAATTAGTATTTAAACCTGGAGTAAAAGGTCCAACATGTTATGGTGATTCAAAATTGGGCCATAGTTTGGACACCCCTGCTAACCGTGTTGATGCTTGGCTGTTCAGTCCCTCAGACCCAAGTCAGTCTCCCATGAAGCCAAGAGCCTTCCAGTGGATGCTTGAGCGGGGCAAACGAGCCCCCAGCACTAAAGTGTAAAAATAATGCTGTAGTAAGACTTTTTTTTTAAACATATTAATCTGCCCAGTGCATTATGTAACTTTTTATGTATATTTTTTTTTTAAATATATATTAGTTCGTTTTTGTGCTTTTTGTTACCCAGCTGCTGTATGGGTGCCAGCATGGTGCCTCTACTCTATTACAGTGGCCTCTAGGAAGCTCCCCGAGCAATTGTTTTAGGGTTTGGTTTTCCGAATGGAATGTATGCGTAACCATGGAGATGGATCATCAGCAGTGAACCAGAACCCTAAAAACTATTGCCCCTAGAGGCTGCTGTGATGGAAAGTAAAGGTGCCATGCTAACCACTCGTACAGCTGCTGGGTTACTGAATATGCATTTATATATTTTTTTTTTCTGGATATAATGTTACATAATGCACTTTTAACAACTCAAATTCAAAGTAAATAATCTTAATTGATTCATTTAATTTGTTCATGTTACATCCTGATAAAATTCATATATATTCGAAAAATCATGCTATTTCAAAAAACGAATCAACTAATGGTGATCATCCGTGACACTGAATGGGGGTTATTTACCAAACACTTGCTCATGTGCAAAACGAGTAGCACGAGTTAAAGGATCAGCAGCAGAGTTATTTGCACGTTTCACTCACGCAACATTCTCCTATGAACTTATCAGATTTGGCTTAATATTGTAATATTTGCCATTTGAAATTGCATATATTATATGCAATTTCAAATGGCAAATTTCCTACATAAAGCTATACTCTGTTTTCCAGCTTGCACTTGCTATTTGGCACCTGTCTTGATAAATGACCCCTTGGCATATTAATAAGCCATAACTGTAAAACAATACATTTATGAGTTTTGATTCTTGCAGATTGCCCACACCAAGTCCGTTTTCGGGAGATTCAGGTAGAATCCAAAGCACTACTAGCACAGATCATATGGGAGGTGAAGTTGTTGAAGAGGTGTACGATGATGTGGACACTCAAACTACGATCAGGTACATCCAATTCATATAGGGATTTTGGACATTTTAATTAAATTACTTTCTTATTTTAAATGATTGTTCTTTGAAGCATTCCAAAGATTGATCCAAAAAAGCAGAAGAAGTTCGAGAAAGAAGAGAAGGAGTTCAGAAAGAAGTTTAAGGTTGGTCAAAAAAAATTACTTTACGAAGTACATTTCAAATAGACTGCAGTACAAAAGTTTGCATGCTTGCATGCATTACTTGTCATTTTAGTTTGAAGGTGAGATCAAAGTGCAGCATCAGGTGACCATCATCCCAAATCTGACCAACAAGAAGTGGAGTAGCAAAGAGCTGCCACTCAAATCAGGGGAGAAACTGGACGTCATTGTACGGGCCGTCGATAACAAGTTAATCTGTCGAAATGAAGATGGCAAATGTGAGTTTTGTACTTCATTAAACTTCGTCATTTTGATTTGAAATTATAAATGCGTGTATATTATATATATATATATATATATTTTTTTTTTTTGACAGTTGGTTATGTATCGACCAGTTATGTTGTTGCAGAGTAAGTACAAACACCAACACAAAATAAAATGAAATTAATTAGCATTTTACTTGACGTGTTTTGTTCTTGCAGTGATGAAGATATCTATGATGATATTGGAGATGGTAGGTCGTTTATCAAACTCTTTTTCAGTAGGCACATTACCAAAAGACTACTTTTCATCATACGATGTCTGATATATAAATAATAATCATCATTTAATGTCTTTTCAGATTGCATCTACGATAACGACTGAGGAATCTAAAGGGAACAGTTTTAACTGTCATGGTGTTGTTGTTGTTGTTGTTGTTTTCTGCCATAATGTTTTGCATGTAGTAGCATTTTTCGTCAGCCTCCTTGCATAAGTGCCAAATTAAGATATTTGTTTCATTCTACTCTCCGAACACTGCTTTATCTAAAAAAAAACATGTACAAGAGGCCAGAATGAATACAGAGTGTGTGTGAGTGGTTGGTGGTGGTCGGTGGGGCCGATGGCACAGACTGGTAGCCTCGCTTCCTCCAGTCTACCTCAAGGGCAGCTGTGGCTACAGCAGTATGGTGTTAACGAATAATGACGACAGTGTATCAATTTGAGAAACTTGGTAATACAGGCTTGTAAAGCGCAATAAAAGTGTAAGCCATCATTATTATCATTATAACAGTGTCCTCCTAGATTCAAATGGCTTGTAAAAACAAAACAAACGGTCAAAGTTTCAATGAGCACCAAAGTGTGTTGTTTTTTTCCTTAAATTTATTTCAGGGAATTATGCTAGGAGGCTGATTTAATTTGCAATAGTTTGTTTGTTACCAGAACTTACGCTACTTAACACAGTTATATTTAGGATTTAGCTATACTAGATTTCCCAGTTTTTTTATTTATTTTAATATTTTTGTAAAAGAGTAGTGAGGACATAATGACCCCTTTTTATTTTATCTCACTCATGTCACTCCTGGGGCCGAATGCTACAACTCGGGAAAAACATTTATTCCTGGATGGATTTTCTGACTTCCGACCACGAAAAAAAACAGAAACTTTTCTCATAAAAACAGAATCTTTTACTGTAATATTCTAAAGGATGCAATAAATTGCCATTGACCTTTGATCTATGTGCCTTTAATTAAGGTCATTTATGTATTATTTATGTCAGATGACATGTCGCTGTTCTTTTTGTTTACTTTTTTTTTAGTAGCCTTTACAATCAGAGTTTACAGTGAAATGTACTAATACCCAGTGTAGATTGAAGTATTGGAGACAAATTCCCTCTGGAATCTCTTTTTGACAACCTCAAAGACAATTGAAAAGGTTTTGGACCAACAATACCATTCACCCTCTTATTCGGACTCAGCTGAGAAAGAGAGTATCTGAAGGCAAGTTCCTGTCTTATGTTATAAAATGCTTCAGCTATTTTTTTATTGACATTTTTGTTTCTTTCTGACCGATCTTGTGGCAAAGAATAAGCCACGAAAAAAATACATTAAAAATGTGTATAATTTTTTTCTTCTTCATTTTATTTTAATTTATGGGTTTTGTTACTTCGTAGGAGTGTTATGTAATGTGTATACAACACAGGTATTGTCATCAACAGAATGTGAACTGTCCTTCAGTAGAAGATGAGCTTCTGGAGGGAATGATGTTGTAATCCTGGCCTAGTTAAGCAGCAATCCCAGGATTGAGGTCACAGACCTGATGTAGAAAATGCTGTGTGGACAGAAGGAATCCTTGAGTAGCCTACTCTATGTTGTGTAACTTCATTACTTACACTATGAAATGGGTATTGCTCTCTCACCCGCTTATCTTTACTTAAATTGTTATTTTATATAACAATAATTGTTTATAAAACTTTGCTTTATAGCATTAGTCTATACAATTATTTTTCAGGCACACTAGAAAAATACATTTGCTTTATTGTGATCAACACACTCCAAAATACTGCAGGTACATTGTTATTAATAATAACTTCTCACAATGCCCAGTATTGCGTAAACTACATTTGTTGATTAATCTTGTTTCCTGTGTGTTTTTATTTGGTTATTCTTCTTCAAAATCATTTCAAAGATTTTAATGAGGGAAACAGTGTGTGTCCTTGCATATCTTACAAAATGCCACTACAAAAAGCAAAAGATATCATTTAACTCCTGAGAACATGAGAAATTCTATCAACAAACATCATTAAGTGGATAACAGTACAAAACTGAAAAATTATCTTTTCACTGAAATCACTTCATGTTTTCTCCATCAATATTTCTGAAATCTTTATTAGCACTTAATCCTGCTATCTAAAAATGAAGTTATATAAATTCATATAGTATTTTTACTGTCATTACACATGTGCTACACATCCCCCCATTTTGAATGATGTTCAATTAAGTTCCTGGAGACATACTCCACTTTACACTAAAAAATAAATAAAATAATTACAACACAACTTTGTTATATTCAGGAAGCTATTTAGTAAAAATAAAATTCATGACCATTCTATTAAGTAAATATTTTAGATTTTTAATAAACATTTGCATTAACCTGTTGTCGCCTACATACAGTGTATTGTATTTACAAATAAAGGCATCGTTTTTAGCTACAGATTATGCAGTGTTCAACTGTTCTGCACAAACTCTGAGCTTATTATCTCATCACTATCTACATTTTGGCTCTATATGGTGTTAAAGCAAACTGACTTCAGTGGTAAATAAGTAAATCTTATTTGACTGGAAGACCTGGTCATTTTAATACATATGTGACATAATTACTAGGTTTTTAACATTTTGAACACCTGATATTTGCAGTTTTGCACTAAAGTAAATGTAATAAAATAGTATGAAGACGTACAGAGATTAACTGATCTATTTAGAAATCTAAAGGCTAAAAATAATAATTACAACAAATGGTATAAAAAGGCGGCAAACCCAGGCACTCCAAAGAAAGATGAGCTTATTGAGGAGATACTTAAAAGGTCTTTTAAGACCTCCTTGTGCAGCTCATATTTGTTTGGAGTGCCTGGGTTTGCCGCCTTTTTTGCTTTTTTCGCTGTTTCAAGAGCACCCTATACAAACCTTTTGAAATACATTTGGACGCCTAGAGCAACCAGTCACATTGTTGCTTCTACACTAAGCAAATAGTATGTCTCATCTTAATCAGATGTTACGCAATTATTGATCAAACACCAATATACCGTCAAAGAAAGTCTAATCATTCTCATGTAGAGCTGGTGTGCAGGGAGCTGTCTTTGTCTTCGTTTTCACCACGCCTGGTTCCCTGCTGTTAGTTTCTGGACTGTTGGCTGTTTGACCTCCTTTAGCACACGCAGCAGGTTTTAGAGCCTCCAGAGTTGTCAGGAGCTAGTCAGCAAAGAAGACAATTCTCATTAACCTTTTGCATGCTTAATTATGAAGTGGGAATCAATGTTGGGGTTATACTGCAAATGCCACGGGATAAAAATTTACCTTAAATGTCTAATGCAGTTGAGCTTGGTTATAATAATTACCTTTACTGGCAGCAGCAGCCTGTTTCGTAGCCTTTTCATCTTCAATGGCTTTTAGTTTAGCCTCATATTCCTCCTTTCTAGCATTCCACTCTTTTCTGTTGTTCATGATTCCGTCGTACATTGGCTGGATTTGAGAATGAAAACGAGAAAATTCCTGGTACGAAAAGAACAAAGGAGTTGCACGAAAAAGCGAGTCAAGGGATGTGTCCGTCTCTTTTATGACCTTATTATGTGATAGGCCGTTTTATATTACCTTATAGACAAATGTGCAGACAAAATCTATGAAACCGCACTGAAGCTTGGGGAGGTCAGCTGCTTTATTCCTGTCCATCATTGGCTAGAGACAAACATCAAGTATTCTCTGTAAACTTAACCATTTCAAAGTAACATCAATGGTGTAGCGGCTTCAAAATCGTACAATTGGCTGTTGTTCAAGTACAGTTCTTTCCAAATCACCCTGCTCCCAGAACTCTTCCGCAACAAACAGAGCCACCTGAGAAACAAATCATAGTATCTCATCATTCTTGGACCGCTTTAGGGATTGTTAAGCTGTTTGTTTGGGTTCCTCACCTTACTCTGCACCTCCCATGGTTTGGCGATAGCTGATAGATCACATGCAGTCATCATCATGGCCCTGAAATATCACAGACTTCGATGTAAGAAAGGTGTCCACACATCTGTAGAGATATGTTTTTTGTTTTTTTGTTGCACATACATTACAATCTCTTTCCGTGTTGTCTCCAATGACATAAAGTCCACCCACTTCTTTTCTTCCTCATATGTTTTAGACAGGTCCACAATTTTCTGAAACATGGTTCGCTTCCTATATACAAAAATGGTTTTATTTACAGCCTTTTTTCATTTGTAAATACTCTAACGTGTTGTGAAATGTAACATGTCAACTGACTTAAAGTACAGAGCCAGGTCAGTGGCAATAATGGCAATGTCCATGAGGTGAATCACATGGTCAGACTGACGCCGGTTCAGGTTCTGGTAGATATTCAGTGACTGCCAACAATACAAGCAGAAACACGTCAGCATAACTGGAAACACGATTGCATTGTGCCAAAAGTACGACAACACATGATTTTTTTTTTTTTCTGCATCTTTTCTTACCTCTTGGGACAAAATAAATTTTCCAAACTCTAGATGGTGTCGCTCCAATATAGAGGAGCCATGTAGCTTTGCCAGAGGGTTGCCTGACCTGCCATACACAACAAAGGTGACGCGCTTCGGTTCAAAAAATGTACTTTTAAAATAAGACAGTTCTTTGTAATCATGTTTGGCGGTCAAACACATGAAAACACAGCTGTCTTACTTGACTTGGTACAAGTTGTTGGTCCCTCTGTGATCAATATCATGGAGGAACCCTGCTGTGATCATGGCCATCACTTCTAAGTCGGTGTAATATCGCTTCAGATTTCCCGTCTAGTTTTTAAAAAGAGAGAGTAGCCAATAACTTGAGATAACAGAAAACTGAGATAACAAGTCATAAACTATTGATATTTCATTACCGTCAGAAGTGTGAACATGGTCTGCCCCACATTGAAGCCATGGCGCCAGTTGTGGTAAGTGATTTTTCTGTAGCCTTTACTAACGGAGTACATAAAACGGACCAGCACCTGGAAAGAACACATTTTAAAAGTGTATTATATCTTTCTGTAATACTCCTGGCTTAGTACGAGCACCTCTCCCTGTAATGAAGCACTGAGTGGGGGGTGAACTGCCTACCTCCTGCGGGATCTGAAACTTCTTGACCACCCCGACCTCATAGTACATCTGGATTCCACACCTCACCAGCTCCATCTCAGTGCAGTTCAAGTCGGAGAAGTGAAACGCATAGATCTCGAACTTTTTAATTAGTGGTGGCAGGTCCTTTTTCTGAGAACGAAACAAGGTATGAAGATACATAATCCTCAGCGTTTCACACTGTTTGAAAGTGTGCATGGATCTCTCTCTAATACCAGGATTTGTAAAAGTTCCTCCTCTTCACACTCACTGGGTTCACATCCGAAAACCTCCCTGGTGTTCTGTAAATGTCAAATACATCAAAGATCATCAAAAATGGTCAGAATATTTGGGCACACAGTGTAGGAAATGGCATGTACTGCTGTGAAAGATGGATTCTTACGAGGATGTTCTGGATCTCATCATCACGGCATTTGACATGATAGAGCACCATGTCCTGAGCAATGTCCTTTCGGTTTTCTAGCTTGTTCATTTTGTCATAAGTATCTGTGTTTAAGGCAGACCATCCCAAAAACTGTGTCAGAGCCTGCGGGGTAAGGAGCGCAACACAGGTGTAAGTACAAGATGCCAAACCCATAGCAATTATCAAGCAACATTTTTTTTTGTTTTTGAAACATGCTTGACATTTGTTACCTCCATGAGCGTTTCATCGTGATCATCGAAGGGCTTTCCGTCTTTCCGGTTGTAGAAGGTGGCCACGCCAACAATCTCTTCTTTTTTGTTGACAATTGGCAGCGAGAGGACGTTCTTTATGGTCCACCCGCTGTCATCAAGAGCCTCAGTCTGGAGGATTAAAACAACGACAAAAAAGTCTGTACACTTTATATTCACTGTATAACTTCAGGAGGCCGCTGTCCTACCTGGAATTTAAATGTCTCATCTGCAGCAGCGTTCATGATGTTGCAAATCTGATGTCACAGTAAAAGAGCAAAGTTAGAGCAAAAAGGGCCAAATCTAAATACGGAGAGGTTTGCATTTAAACTTACAAAACCACTCTCTGCAACGTACGTAGGGAGACCACTGCTCAGAGCCCAGTGGTCTGCGGGTGGATTTCTGAAAAACGTGAAAACATGGGCGATCAATGCAGCACCACAAGAGGCGCCTTTCATAGTTATTTTTTTTTTTCCACGCTTGACTAAAATTAACTATGTAACTTAGTTGGCTCGCGACTTACGGTATGACTTTGATGTCTTCTTTTCCATGCAGTATGTAGTCAATCAATTTATAAAAGATAACTTCCTGAAGAGAACACAGAAATGGACTTATAATGTCGCCGTTGTTTTTGTCCAAACAATGTAAGAACAATATATTTACCCGGCCATCAGGTGTGACAGGGCCAGAGTAAGGCGGCTGCTCTCCCATCAGCACTGGCCAAATATCAAAGAATTCCTACAAAGGCAAATGTATGTGGACACCCTGTAATATACTGTGCAAAAATAAACACACTCTTTGGCTCTATTTGCTGGCCTCAATTGAAAATACTGTGTCACCATGCTACATATGTGCAAATCATCTGCATCTTTCCAATCACAAAGCGCCCGTGTTTTGGAAAGGCGCTATAATATTGAAGATATGACATTGTACGTTGTTCCGATATGACCGGACTCACCTTCTCTTTGGTCATGTCTAGTAAAACCACAGAGTAGCGGTCACAGTTGAGGTAGGCTCGGACGGTGTACAAGGCTTTGTGAAACTGCCGCTCGATATCTGTCAGTTCTTCAAAAACCTTGTTGGCAGACCACAGCAGCATCTAAAAAAAAAAAGAAGACAATCTATCCATTACCACTGCATCGGCTTACAGTGGTATTGTTACAAGTGGATTTTAGAAATTCCTACCATTCCCTTACGGGTCTCGCAATTGTGAAGGTAACTGAGGTGGAAGATTTTCAAGTTCAAAGAAGCAATTTTCAGATACTTTAAAAAAAGCTGCATGGGAGAAAAAACGGTTTGAAGTGTTTAACAGAATGCTAAAACGGCATTTACAAATAATTGCGTGCTTTTATGTTCACAGTGATACGACATGCAATATAAACCCTCTTGTTTGTTGTACTTAAGTCTACAATAGGTCTAATAGGCCTCTGGGTTGCAGTGTAATAACTGTGTGATAATGTCCCTTTGCTGTGCATGTTATTGGGTCTCACATCTTCGTCCTGTTCAGTGAAGTGAGGTCCCGTGGTCTTATTGAGAGCCATGATCACTGCCACCATATCTTTGCCGTTGAGGATGGGTGTTGCCAAAATGTTGTGGGTCTTGTACTCAGTGAGATCGTCCACAAATGAGCTGAAGTACTGGTTCTGAAACAGCAAGGATATCAAGATTCATGTTGGATATAACAAACTGAGATGACATCGGGGCCAGCGAACTGATGTAATAACCATGATTTATTCTTTTTCTTCTTCATGTGTATTCTACAGATTCGCTTCTTTAGAGTGGTCTGCCGAGAAGTGATAGACAATTGCATGAAAGTGAACAGGCAAACATCTGAGTTACATTAGGTCTTAAAGTGCAGCAAACCACCGTAGGTTGTATATCTACCAAGCACCACATTCAAGTACGTTCAGCAAATGTCAAGTGAGAACGAACAAATAACACGAATTCAACATGGTTACTTTAAGTGAACCACTAGGCGTCCTATAGGGAAGTGGTTTTGATCGGGTTTATATTGTACTCACGGCTATGCAAATGCCAGGGGTGTCTAATCCTGAGCTGAAGCAAAGGCCCAAGGGATATTGAAATAAATGGATTATGTCTGATACAGGATTTACTCATCCACATATTCTGTGCTACATGTTCATTAATAACTTGCGAGTGGCATTCAGTACATTGTATCTGGTTATGGAGGCGCTTGGATTTATTATCAGATAATTATAAATCTAAAGATTCCTGAGAAGCCTACACCATTTTATTTACTCTCTAAAGGTATAGCGCACTGTAATACGTCTGGGGTGTGCATCACTATAGTCCCTAAACATCAAGATGACTTTGAGTCTTACCTCTAAAACATTTTTGACATTGACTGTCTTCTTTGTCTGAGCCACGTGGCCAACAATACCCATGTCCAAGGGATAGACAATCTCTGAGTCCGGAGGAACCACACATTCATCCAGCTGGGATTTGGCATTCACATTAAACAGCCTGGTGGCCAACTCTCCAATGCCGTTCCTTTGTCGATACATGAACAAGCTGCATCGGTCGGCATGGATCAGTGCACTTATCCTCTTCAGTAGTTTGAACATCACTTTTTCCATATTGACATTTTCCTGCATGTCTGTGATGACATCATACATGATTTGGCCCTCTTCCAGCTTCGAAAGTGAAAAGCACAAATAGGTTAATGCCGGGATATAATTCAGTATTAATGTAGCATGGACATTTTTAGTCTAAATAACTACAAACTAAAAGACTACACGTTGTGTTGCATGTAAAAAGTGATTTGTGTAGAATGGAGGCATTGTTTACCTGAGAAAGATCCTGAAAATTGCCAAAGTCCACCTGGCTTTCAGGACGTCCAGACGCCTTTGAAATGAAGCCGGCACCCATCTTTTTGCCAAAATACTGCTTGGCAAATGCAGGGTTGTCATGGAGAAACTTCTCCACATCTTCTTTTTTTGCCCCCATGCTGCCACTGAACTCCTTCTTTGAACTCTTTGAACTGTCTTCGCCCTGTACTCCTTCAGTGGCAATATTCCAGTTGATCCAACTCTGCTACCTCCAAACCTTTTCCCCAAATGTCCAAAAAAATCATCTGCATATAGTAGCGATTTTATATTCCTTAGAGTAAAGCCAATGTTAGTCCATTAGTGCATGCACTTAATTGCCTCCCAGTGTGCTGAGTGGACTAGTGAGTGACAGCCCTAAGGAGCAGGAGGAGTCTGACAATCCCTTTGTCATCAGCAGATAGTGTTGAAGGTGAGCACTGATCTACCTATGCTAAACATGTCAGCTGATCATTCAGTACAGGTTACTATGGACACTGTGATTATGGCCTTGTGGCTGTCATGTGCCTAACTCAATTGGCATGTCAAATACAATTTCAAAAGTAGTTAAAATCACATCTCTAGGCATTTTCTGAGCCTGCGCTATCCACACTGCAGCCCCTTTGTGCCTAATTATATTCAGTTTGTAGACTCATCCAAGCTCCTATTAAATAAGTCTGTGTCTGGTATAAGCCTTATTACAGGGACAAACCCAGGAGGCAGTGCACCGTTTCAGAGGATCAGAGCAGCACTGAAGGCAGTCAGCCACGTCTCCTCCGGGTGCTACGGTTTCCCCAAACTCTAAAAACATGCTGGTCAGGTTGGCCCACAGTGGTGGCGCGGCTCAGTGGCAGCGGCTCAGGACTAACACCTGAACACAATTTCGTTGTACAGTTGACAAATAAAGCGCTTACTTACTTGCTCATTTGGTTTGGATAGCCACTTGTTATCTCGGGACTTAAACTCTTTAATTTGCTCCTCACACCTTAAAGGTACTGGTGGACCAGCAAGTAAACTCTAGGTGAAAGTAAAGTCAAATATGAGCGTTTGTTTTTTTGGCATATTTGTCACACAGGATTTAATTCGTCCTCAGGCCCCCAGACATAGGCTATCTACAATCTAAATTAAGGCTTTCTTCCCTGACCAAAAGGTTAGGATAGATAATCTGCTTCTACTATAATAGCCTCTTTAACACTGGTGGCTGTGAGTGAGCTGGGTGTCATTGAAATAAGTTGTGACATTTGCATATTTTTTTCTGAAACAGTAATGCTGAACTGGTGGTAATCTAGTCACACAGTATGCAGAAGATTAGAATAGACCTCTGTGTAGATATTGTATGGTAATAATTGCATTTTTATCTGTTAATACGTGTTACTCATCTGTAGGTCGGGGGTAAAGAGAGGGAATAGCTCCCCAGGAAATGTATTTGATAGAAGTGACTGTAAAGTGACTGTAAAGTGTGAACTGGCTCACATGGTTCCTGACAGAAATAACTGAACTGTATATTAGGCCGTGTGGCGATTTACTACAATATCACAAAAAAATAAATCAAATTACACAATTGAACAACGTGACTAGCCACTAATTTCACAGTTCAACCTACTGTTTAACCCCTCAAATTCACAACTTCATGACAAGCTTTTAGAAAGTTTTGTAGGAGGTGAACTACTTTAGCAAGCCACAAGATGGCGTAACACCCATAAATAACACTAAGATAACAAAAACTAAAGCAAGCCTTATAACTTTACAAAGTTACAGTATTTATGCGTCGGACTATTGTGGTGATACAGGTAAGGTATTACCCTACAGGGCTCACGAGACTGAGATTACTTACCGGTGTAAAAAGGGGAGTTTGAGTACGGTTGTTTACTTTAGCTTTAGACCATGTTCATCATGAAGATCAGTGTGCAAGATCATTATTAAACATTGATGAAGAGGCTGCCGATGACACCACAGATGCGAAGCCTGCACAGTAAGGTAGTGTGTAACAATTAGTGCTGAAGTCACAGCCCGATCACTCTCTTTCTACAGGTATGGCCTTCGTTCCCGCTGATAATGAAGAATCCAGGTGATAATCTGTACATTTCTGAAATAGCCAGGGCGGTCTAATGAAGGCAAATGGAGCCAACAGCCTAATAAGAGCAAGACTGGATTAGTCTGTGTCCACCAGGCTCCAGTGTGTGGTCAGGTTTAGTTTGGCTGGAGTCCCAAAAACCATCGCCTAGAGAGTAAACTAATACAGATTTATGATAAATTCAGGGCTGTTTGGAAAAGAGGGAACAAAGGATTAATATGTGCACTTTGTCATCTTTATGGTCTCAGTTTGTGACTAAAAAACAACAACAAATATTGGTTAAATGGACAAGTAACTTACTGATAGCAGTGATAAGGCTTGTTTTGACCAATGTGAAAATGTAGCTTGGATTTTCTTTTTCTTTTCTTTTTTTGTAAAATTTTTTTTTATATAGGCCTAGTTTGGACGTTATGGCTCTAAAAAAAAAAGGTGGTTAAAAACACAAAATATTTACGTAAGAATAATGCCTCTTTTTTTTATACAAATTAACCAATTTTTTTCATTTTTATTGTTATTAAATTTGTAGCCAGCAGCACAGGAGATATCCAGCTCCACATCTACACTATAGCCAGTTACTAACAGTTTCTAAAATCTACCAACCAGTTGTTTAGTGTTAATGTCAAGTGCTGATCTCAGGTCTTGAGAGTGGGACATTTTTATATTGGATTAGGATAAGCCCAGTCAGTGGTGAAAAAGTAGATCAGCTGTCTGGCTGGTTCATGCTCTGTGTCCTAACTGATGCTGCAGTTTACAATGTTTACACCCGGAGGTGATGAACCCTGTGACGACACTGTTGTGTACAGTGTCAACAACAGCCTCTACATGTTAGCACACAGCAGAGGTGTGTATTACGTGTAAGCAGTGATAGGACCTAATCCAGGAAGTCACTGGGTTTCTAAATAACAATGTAGAGCCTGATAATTTGTTTGTAATCTGTTTTTGATAATTAATTAATACATAATTGTATTTATTTGACCTTTATTTTGCCAGATAAAATGTTTGAGAACTCATTCTAAAACTACTCCACTAAACTATTCAAAAGTGTACTACTTAAAAAGCATACAGCACATTAAAAAGGATGACAGCAATAGGAAATTAACCACTTTTCTATATTACCAATTCTTTGCTATGCAAGATACAAGTTTTCCCTCTGGGTCTTAACCAGGGATATTTCATGTGACACTGAACACTGTAGCTCAGGTGTGTAATCTCTGAGGCTGCACCTAAATCACTGTACGGATTTAGTTGTTAGAGAATTATACTAAAACCCAAAACAAAAAGGCTTGTTATTTTCATTCTGCACGTGTGCTTCCGTTCCCGTGTGGCACGTGGCATGTTATCCTTAATGTTCTCGACGTGATATTTAAAACAAATGTTCCTTCACATTCTCATCAAAATCTGTTGAACTTACAAAAACTCCCATGTCATAAATACATTAATTGGCGGTATTGTCCTGATCATGTGAGCTTGTTACATAAAGGACTAATTGTTTTCATAGTAAGTCTTGGGCAAGTGTGAAAGCAGAAGCCAGATTACAGTTAGGATTTCGACCCAACAGGATTACTTTTAGATTTAAGCACCTTATTTAGTCCCAAGCACTGAAAATCAGTCGTAAGCTTGTCTGTGTTGAGTGTATATAAAGGCTCCCAAACAAGACGACCTGACTGTGCGTCTGAACCCTCCTTCTCTGAAATAAACAAGGTAAGAACTTTTTATGTAGAAATGATCTTCAACCTGTGACAGCGTGTGTTCTATTGCGGACAAAGATGACTACAGTCTGGACTCATATTCATTTCCTGAAAGTTTAAGACGTGGTGATCTATCTGTTCTGCGTGGCTGCATGTTATTTTGTTTTTCTTTGACTAAGTGCACATTTTTGGAAATTAAGGATGTTCTGTGTCTGGCAGAATGGCATCCTCCAAACTGCCCCTGCTCCTGGTGCTGCTGGCCTTGGTGGAGCGCGCCCTGTCAGCGTCCTGCGTCGTGGACAGCTTCACTGTCAAGCAGGATTTTGACCCAAAGAGAGTGAGTAAAAAAAACAAAACAAAGCTCCTTTGCGATGTTAAACGGAGGTGCTGACAGAGGTTGTGCTTGCCCTGTAGTACGCAGGGAAATGGTACGCTCTTCAGAAGAAGGATCCCGAGGGCCTGTTCCTTCAGGACAACATCTCAGCTGAATACACCATTGATGATGACGGCAGCATGACTGCCTCCTCTAAGGGACGGGTCACTCTCTTTGGGTGAGTGTCAATGTATTAAAAATGGAAATATTTCAGGTAAAGTAATCAGAATGCTCTGTTTCTGCTCCTCAGTAAAAAGGTTATAAACAAACAATAGTCATTTAAAACCTTGCTTATGTTAGAAGATTTGATTCTAACATAAGCACTAAAGCAAAAATATGTTTTTAATAATTGTGCTTTGTTATTTAGTTTCTGGGTTGTGTGCGCTGACATGGCGGCTCAGTACTCTGTCCCGGATCCTACTGTCCCTGGAAAAATGTTCATGAACTACCAGGGCCTGGCCAGCTACCTGTCCAGCGGAGGTCAGTAAAAATCTTTCTTTCACTCTCGTGTTCCCCCTTTGAGCGACTAACACGTTGTTTATCTTACCTCAGGGGACAACTACTGGGTTATTGACACTGACTATGACAACTATGCCATCACCTATGCGTGCCGCACCCTGAAAGATGACGGCTCCTGCGAGGATGGATATGCGCTGGTGTTCTCCCGGAACCCCCGGGGCCTGCCCCCAGCCATCCAGCGCGTTGTCCGCCAGAAGCAGGACGAGATTTGCATGGCGGGGCAGTTCCAGCCTGTGCTCCAGTCCGGAGCCTGCTAAACAAAGGGCTGTGGAGGGCCTGTTTGCTGCGGGACACCGGCACAGCACTGGCGGAGTGAATGAGACATTTGTTTTGAGAGAGTGACTTCTTTACACTGGACTGCTGGGATTTATGTCAATCGTGTTTTGTTATTTTAATTAATGTAACGCCAAATTGGTCACAACAAGAAGCTAATAATTGTCACTGCATTTTGGGTCAATAATAAAAGTATTTTTTATAATCTATCAGTGTGTGATGCAGAGTGAATGACAATATCTGTGAATTGTTCCGACACAATACTTACACAGTGCTAATGGATGTAGAGACTTTAGTATCGTCTTAATTACTCAGATACTTTGCTTGCTTCTCAGAACATGGATTAAAATGGACAATTCTTTCAGAATGTTTATTCAAATAAATCTGCAACATTCTGTGCGTGCCGTGGCGTACTGTAAGTCCATGTGTGTGGACAGTGTGCTGTTTGCTGTGGACTATGTTAGGAGCTGCAGTCTGTGTGGAAACTGATGGGATGAGCTACGCAACGAACAAACCGGCAGCTTTATTTAAAACTAGCACAAAACCTATTATTAATCTGACTTTTAAGCAGTTACTCTGAGTTTCTAAAATTCTATATTTTTGTATTAACACATTTATTGCTAGTATGGTTCTTATTGGTTTTGTATAAGTTTGAAGGAATTTTAGATTATAGCTCCACATGTTTTCACGTCAATAGTCCAGAGGTATTACTATAAGTGGATTTAATATAATGTGATCAACGTCCAGCAAACTTTCTACATGTCCTCGCAAGTAAATATCACAACTTTTGTAATTTTGTCCCTAGATTATTGTTAGAGAGATAGTCTGCATGTCCAAAAGACTTAACATTGTACAATTACATGTCAATGACACATGGAAAAGTCTTTTTGCAACTAGCTGAGCCTGGGAGTACTGTAAGAAAGCATTTTGGCTTTCAGCCTTGAGATTTGGCTTAAGCTTGTGAGAAATTTATCATGCAGTAATGGTTCAAAGTGATTTTGGCACATGTGATATTTGGGGCTGCCACATAATTGCATCTGTGGATTAAAGGCTTTACAGACCTGAGCCAAATACCTTTGAATAGTCACAGTGAAACTTTCTAAAGCCATGCTCCTGTGTCGAGGTATACAGCACAGAAGGGTCTGATATGGTCTTAATTTACACCTTTCATTTATTTACCTAAATTAGAGAAGATTGCATGTGTCTTTATTGAATTCATAAGCCATAATAATTGCATTCCAATGGACCGAATTGCAAATATGTAATCATTATTTCATAACCTGCTGTATCAAATTTGATACACACATTTTCAACACGGTTTTACTCTATAAGTTGTGAAAAATTGAGAAGCTTTATAGCATCAATCTTAACATTCCTTTTGAAGTATCAGTAACAATTTGAAAGGTTTCTTACCTTAAAATCTTTAATTTTGCAAAAATGTTAAAAAACACTCACCGATTTTAAATCTCTCCATTGTTTCACTCCAGGGCATAAATCCCTGATCCCTGGTGGATGGACCTCTGCATTACAAGTATTTGATTCTATACATCAGTTTTTTTAGGAGAAAAAAATCACACTGATTATGTAGAGCTCTGAAATCCATGTATGATACAAATGGTGATTTTAATTATTGAGCTGCTTGTACTTGCACACAAACAATTGCAACTATCCAGCCTGACCTCTATCCACCCAGTAATTAAGGATCATGATCATGATGATCAGGGGCCGGAGTCACAATGCTGTGAATGTTCTTGGTCAAAATTGTTTCAGAGATTTACATTTGAGAGGGGTCCGATGCAGATGAGTGAGCGGCCGGCTGGTTTGAATTGACAGTGGTTTAGTGTAAAAATAATAATCAACAGAGACAGATAGAGAGATTATAGGATTACACAATCCTGTAATGTTTCCAAAACAAACCCCAGTCAGACACCACCATTTCAATTTGTCAAGAGAATTTAATCAAGCAAAGTTATTTTGGGCTTGTACTTTTGTCTGGAGGTAAGTACAGTGCATTGACATGATGAGAATGTCATTGGTTTGCTGTCTAATGTTTCATATCGCCTCCCTCAATTTCAGAGCATGCACAGTTTTCAGAACAATTACTGATAAGGCAGTGCTAGGATTTGAACCCAAGATCTCCTGTTTACTAGACAGGCGCTTTGACCAACTAAGCCACAGCACCTTAAGAGTCAGTGAACGTTCCCATCGTTGAGGGAGTAAATACAAAGAAGTGGGCCAACGTCCCATTTTGCAGTTTCCATGTTAGCTCATAGGTTCACCTTGCGGAGTCTTATTAAAAAAAACAAAAAGCAAGGATTCAATTGTCAATACTCTATCAACTACAGTGGAAATGGTCTTGATGTTGCGCTTTCACAGTTACTTTTCCTGGGCTGCTTTTAGTCCAATGGCTTCCGACTGCACTGGCATTATCTGTTGATATGAAATGCAATTGTTAAGAAGACACTTTGGGAACACAAAACGTGAATTGTCCACTCCACAGACACACTTTTTGCCCAGCTAGGCCACAACAACACAATCTATGCACCAATGTCACATCTGGCCAATTCTTTAAATGAAGAGGAGTACAATCAGTTCCCATCCCAAGAAACATGGGAAACAAGCAATCGTCCCTGGGTGGGCTCGAACCACCAACCTCTCGGTTAACAGCCGAGCACTAACAGAAGAAGATGTAGATCATTGCTCTTATTTGTGTACTACATCTCATGCCGTACTTGCCACTGTGCATGCTCCACCTACTGGTCTACACGATGCAGTCATGTTGTAAAGCTCATCTCTAAAGCTGTTATTAAAACTACACTGAAGTCAAGTCAAATCTCCTCTTTCATTTCGACAGGTATCATTTGGATTTAATGTCAGTTTGAATCTGATTTATCCATCCATCCATTTTCTTCCGCTTTATCCGGGGCCGGGTCGCGGGGGCAGCAGTCTCAGCAGAGATGCCCAGACTTCCGGATCCACGCACACCTCCTCCAGCTGTTCTGGGGGGACCCCGAGACGACACCAGGCCAGCTCGGAGACATAGTCCCACCAGCATGTCCTGTGCCTTCCACGAGGCCTCCTCAAGTGGGTCGGGTGCAGACAGGACCTGGTCCGCGTGCGCAGTTTGAATCTGATTTCATGTTTTTCAATTACTTTTAAGGCCTTAATTTCCGCATCATTACTTTAATGCTTTCAATGCCCCGTGGAAACCCTGATGAATTGTCTTATGTGCACAGTGGCTGTTGCAAACACCACATTTCCATACATGGTTTACTCAAAATCTAAGTGAAATATCCCAAATCTGCTCAGAAAGTGTCTTTGTCAAATTTTAAATCTAGCTTCACCAGTTCTGCTGCGGATTTTTCCCTGAAACAATGTTTTGTCAAAGATTTCAACGATAGCTCCTGAACTAAAAACTCACCAACTCATTAAGAAACCATAGCACCCTGTTCACCCGACAAAGTCAAGCCACAAAGGTAGAAATTCAAAGGTAAAAAACTGATTTATTTGCCAATAGGTGCATAATCGGAGAAGGTTGGGGTGTGATGGGGGCAGGGAGAAGGGGGATGAGGAGACTCTATCTTCTGAACAGCCTGGTGGAGGAAGAGAAGTCTCCTCTTATGGATGTGTCGGATCCCGGGTCAGAAGGATGAGGAGACTCTACCTTCTGAACAGCCTGGTGGAGGAAGAGAAGTCTCCTCTGATGGATGTGTGGGATTCCGGGGCAGGGGCCGAGCAGAGTGTGTCCTGATGGAGGGAAGATTGGCACCGACCGCAGACAAACCTGAAAGGAAGTAAACAGGAAGTTCAATTAATAACAACAAATACATACTTTTGTACATTATGGGGCGCCACAGATCCAGGTCCTGAAAATTAAACATAATGGTTAAAGTATTGAGAGAACAACAAGAAACCAAAGTGTGATGCCAAAGAAGTGAGGCGTAAAGATTAGGAAAAGAGCACAGAGGAAAAGGGGGCCAAGCTCACTAGACTCTAAAGAAAAAGCATCAAGCAGCCAAGACAAGCCAACTACTGTACCCCAAACATAGACGCCTAAACTGTCTCTACCCCAAACATAGACTATTTACAAACTATTTACACTCTACTGGGAGAGGTCCTCAGCAGGAAAGGTTTAAATATCTAAAAATTACAACGCAACCTCTTAGCAAAAGCCTCAACGTTATCGTCCTCCCTAAAGCGCTTACGAGAGGAGGGAGGAGAGGGGGACGACGGACGAGAGGAAAACGGGGAAGAAGGGAGACAGGGGGAGGACGGATGAGAGGAAAAAGGGGAAGAAGGGGGAGAGGGGGAGGATGGACAAGACGAAAAAGGGGAAGTAGGAGGGGAGAGGGAGGACGGACAGGAGGAAAAAGGGGAAGAAGGAGGAGACAGAGAAAAAAGAGGAGAGGAAGGGGGAGAGGGAGAGCGACGGAAAGGAATAAAGGCAGACCCAGCAGATCGAGTCAGAACAGAAGGGCCGGCAGGAGCCGAGAAGGCCCCTGGAGGAAAGACACGAGAAGGGAAGATAGGGATAGGGCGCAGAGGAGCTGGAGGAGATGGTGGGAAAGGCAAAGCCACAACGAGCGGATCCTCGTAATCGCAGAAGTAAAGATCAGGAAGCACCTCCTGGGAAGAAGAGGGAGGGGAAGCAAGAGAGGAGGCAGAAGGAGAGACAGGAAGAAGTGGTGAAAGAGAAGAGAGGATGAGGTCCGGAAACAACTCAGAAAAGGTGGGAAGAGGAAAGGGGACAATGTCCTCGTAAACTAAGGACAAGACAGAGTAAGAGGAGATGGTAGAGGGAGAGAAGGAGAGAGAGCCCGTCACAAGGGGAGCAGCCGCCGAAAGTGGGCACGTAGGCGGAGGCTGACCTGGGACAGGGCCCGCATCCCCAGCACCGAAAGGAAGGACCGCAGGTAGCGGAGGGTCCACAAGCGGCAGCCAGGGAGCGTCTCCTAAACACAGAAAAAACATCAGACATCAGAGTAAGCTTTGCAGTACTGGCTTTGTACTGCAAATATTTAAAGTATTTCAAGTTTACTAAGTATTTCAATTAGGTTTTCTAGTACAGTTCATTTTCTTTAAAAAAAAAACGGATTTTCCTAATCGTTTCATCTATTTGTTTAAGAATTGTCCAAAGCTGGACATTGTTGGAAATGCGTGTGAAGTGGACAGTCCCCAAACACACTGCTGCATCAAAATACTAAATCATATTAAGTCTTTACAAGGCCTGCAGTTAGATAACGTTATACTGTGCACTTGAAAGTAAACATTCTAAATGAAAGCGGGCGCCATTTTGTTCAAGATGTTGCTTCTAAATTTGTGACATTCAACAACACCCAGCACAAAAAATCCAGACAAATTCTCACATTTTCTTAGCTAATGTGTTAGTTTGTGCCATTTCTCTTCAATTTCTGATGTTTTATCCAGGTTTTACAGTGACATTTTGAAGCAATCATCGAGTGAACTGTCTACTATCGATTTGTCTGCAAACCAAACTAGCTAACATTAGCTTAGTTAGCCCCACAATTCCCTTCTCAAATGTTTTTTCCTCCAAAAGGTTCTCAATTATAACTGTACATTTGGTAATAATTTAATAATTATCTATATTTAACTTGGCGCATTGAGTTGCCTTGTGTACGAAATGCACGGTATAAATAAAGTTGCCTTGCCTTTTCACAAAGTTTTGATTCATTATCCAAATAAATCACTAACGTTAGTGTTAATGTCAATTTGCACATATCCAAACCTAACAGAGACCTAGCTAAAACAGGCTTACTAGGACAAAATATCTTTCAGAACCTTTCAGAAGTTGAAAACCTTTCAACTACAATAAGTAGTAAGGATATGAGGGCACTTACCTCCAACCTGCAGGTCCCGGGCGTGGTCCGGAGGGAGGTCAAAGGGAGTCATCTTCAAAGTTTTCCGCTGTAGTTTATCACAAACCTAGCAAAATACAGTAGCAGCAACACACTCGGAGTCCAAATGCGAAGTGAACACACAGGTGCTGTGGTGACATACATGGAAGTTCTATACCGTGATGTCATATAGCAACGCATTATTTGATTTACTGTACTTTTTCAAAAATAAACTAGTGGAGATTTTACAAGGTAAAATGTAGTTAATGTCCAGACTAAAACATTTAGAGTTCGATACGAAAACATTTGGATAATCTCACTATGGTAGAGCGCTAGCAAACGGAGCTCTTCCATGGCTCTTTTTCCACTTTTTATATGGTTTCTATGTTCTAGAAAAGCAGTACTGAGTAACTCTAGCCCCTAGAGGCCATAAGCGTAACTGCAGGTGCCGTAGCATGTTGCGCTTTTTTTACTTATTAATTGTCCGTGAGAGTTCATGTTGCCACCTGTGTGTTTGGGAAAGAGCCTCTAATACTTTTTTTTGACATATTAAAGTTAAGTTATCAATACTTTACTCTTGTATTTGTAATTGAGTAAAATTTCAGCCATGTAATTGTACTTAATTGTACTTTTACTTAATCATACATTTCCCACCACTGGACATTAACCACTAAGTAACTAACTACTTGCCCCTCCTGGAACCGTCACCAGGAAGGCCAGTAGGGGCCCCTCCTGGTAAATATACCTTATATAAATAAGGTATATTTATTTTAAATAAATATAACTTCTTTATTTTAATAAGGTATATTTTTAAAATAAATAAGGTATATTTATTAAAATAAATAAGGTATATTTATTTAAAATAAATATACCTTATTTTTTTTAAATAAGGTATATTTAAAAAATATATATACCTTTTTATTTTAAAAAGATATATTTAAAATAAAATTACTATGTTATTACTAAATTATATGTTTCCTTATACATTTTATATGCACTTTACATGCATTGTCCACACACAAATGCCTGATGTAGCAATACAAATTAAAACTCTACAATCAAGCATAATAAACTATTTTAATATTTATTTATTTATTAGTAATATTAATAAACCACAAATACAATAAGTAAAAAGAGGCTGGTTGGAAGGACAGAAGGAAGTGGCAGTAGCTGAACTGTCCACATGGAGGCAGTAGGCTAACTCCTGTAACCAAAGTCTCACCTCCTAAACTAGTGCCGCACAATCAGCAAGATCTTGTTATTGTGTTATATGCAATTTACATGTGCGAGAAGCCACAGTATACCCCAACATCACTGAAGACTTCCATCTGACTGAGATTTAAAAATGGTATTTTCTCTAACACCGTCTCAACAAAAATGTGCAAAAGCTTGCACATTTTTAAACTTTCGCCTCATTTTGATCCTAATCGAGGTGTGTTTGTGAGGTGTGTCTCACGGCAACAGCCCCAGATTATTACAGCAGAACCCTTTTAGGTTTAAACCATTCTTTATCTACATTTTTGTGTAGGGACATATTAACCCTTCTCTTATTTGCTATTCATTCTTTGCAAGATAGGACAGTAGCTATAAACTTACATTTGATTGTGGTACTTTGAGAATATAAAAAAATCAATTAACCTCTGTTTGAATCAATATAGTATACTAAAAATGTACCGTTGGTAATTTTAAATTGTGTGCTTATCCCACTAGACAGTACTACAGTATTTCTAATTATAGTATTTACAGCACAAAATGATTGAATTGAAATAACTTTATTTAGCATACAAACACAAAACTGTTAATGATATCATTGTAAAGCTGGTTATGACAAACTAAAGTAAGTTTACCTCAATATACTATAGATGCATCGCTGAAGAAAAGGCGGTTATAGTATTAATAAATTGTAAGTTTATGTTATATTGCCATCTTTCTTCGCATCTGAAAAGAGGGTAAACATGCAGAAGTTATTGTTCAGCAATGAAGCACATTATTCTAGAAACACTTTACTTAAATGCAAAACACAGAAATTGCCAGCAGGGAATGACAACTTTCTGAAAGGAAGCACTGAGTTATGCGACAAATTCTCACATACGTATATTTAATGACAGATTTTACTTGTGAGACCTCAGCTGATAGTGTTTCTTTGTCTATTTCTTACTCTCCTCAATTTGTTCCACCTCACTTGACTCATCCACAACTTTCCCATTGATCATTGTCTGTGTGACGACCTTGACTATTTTCCTGGTGCGGACATCGGGCTCCTCTGCAAAACATAATGCACTCAGGTTAAAAATGCTAAGATGTTTTAAATTCAGAACAAAAACTTTATTCTTTAAAGGGACAGTACAGAGTTTAAAAATGTTTAAACTAAGTATTTTCCTCCCCCTACATGTTCCAGCCATGTCCTAATGTGTAGAATGAGCCCAGACCTGTTTATCACAACTGCCTCTAAAATCCTGCACTGTCACTCAAAAAGTTGTTCATTCATGGTCAGCACGAGCTTAATATTGAGACTGTAGTTACGTGTAAGACCTGAGGTGGCAGTAGTGAGTATAAAATGACCAACTTGCATCTAGTCTCTTTAACAACATATATTAGCCTGAAAAACTCAATCCAAGAATTCAAAAAATGTTCTAATGTTTTTGAATAGCTCCACTGTTTAGATCATGCCACACTGTTTGCAAACACCTTTGCTACGACATTGTAATGATTTGCTGTTTGTTTATGCTTTGTTTTTTATGTTTGCTCTTGTCGTGCTGGGAGGTGTGGGTTGTCACAATTTCTTTTGTACAATAATGAACACTTATCACAGTAGTAATGACAAAACGGGTGTGTAGCAGTCCATATATATCAAAAGCACTTTTTGAAGTACAAGTCATTGTTTTTGGTTGTACTCCATACAAAACATGAAAGGCACATTGTTGACTTTCATGAAACATGAAATACTCACTTTTGGGATGTGGAACTTCTTTGACCCTAATGAGAAAACAAGATACTTTTTAGGTGTTTGAAATACGATTTTACTCATATCAATAATTAAAGGTGCACTGTTCAAGTGGGGGAAAAAATTTGTTTTTATATTTATTTGGTAGGGACAGTGCATGTTAATGAACACACGGGACAAGCACCGTGGACAAGGGACAAGCACCGACTGCAGCGCATTATGCGTGCTGCAGAGAAGGTGTGAGCTCCCATCTCTCCAGGACCTGTTCACCTCCAGGACCCGGAGGCGTGTGGTCGGATCACAGCTGACCCCTCTCACCCTGGACACGGACTATTCACCCCTCTCCCCTCAGGCAGGACGCTACGGTCTATCCAGACCCATACCTCCCGCCACTTGAACAGTTTTTTCCCCTCCGCCATCAGACTCATGAACAAAAACAAGTCTCTGTAGCTTAGTTACAGACTCATGGATGTTTCTGCTCTGTTGCACTGTGCGGTGTTTCCACACTCAGAACTGCTGCTATCACTTATCACTTTATATCACTTTACTTTATACTCATACACATCTGTAAATATAATCCCACTGTTGTTCTATGTCAATTGTTGTCGTCTTACCATATTTTACTTTTTATTTTGCATCTTATTTATTTAATATTCTTTATGCATGCCCCCTAAAGCCTTATAGTTTAGAGTTGTATAGCTTATTTTTATCTATATTCTGTTATATGTTTTATGTTGCATGTCTTCACCAAGAAAAATTCCTAGTTTGTGAACCTGTTCTCAAACAATGGCAATAAAAACTATTCTGATTCTAATGTGTAACCATGGAGATGGGTCCATCAGCACTCTGGAGCGTCATAGAGGCCGCCGTGATGGAAAGCAAAGGCACCATACATGCTGGGTCACTATATACAGTATATATAGAGAGAGATACGGAGAGGGAGGGAGGGAGAAACAAGCATGTTTGGAAACTTGATAGAATAACTACATGTGTCACTCACATCTCCTCTCCTTCCAACAGGCGCCTGTAGGTGGCGATTTCCATCTCCAGGTTCTGTTTGATGCGCAGCAGCTGCTCGTAGTCGGTCTTGGTGCGCTGCATCTCCAGTCTGAGCTGGGACAGGTCGTCTTCCAGCTGGGCCAGTGTGGTCTGCAGATGCTCCATCTCAGAGGAGTATTTCTGACCCGTCTCACCCAGGTTCCCCTCAAGTGCTGTGATCTAAAAACGAAGATCATATCAGCTGTAACTGTCCTCCTATTGATATGATTCTACTTTGTTTTCCAACAGAAACCAAACCCTTGAATTGCGTCGGATTTGAAATAAATTACTTCACTATCTATGTTCATCTACAAGCCATGATTAGCAACTGTCCCACTTTTGTTGGGAGAGTCTGTTTAGTGTCAACAAGGGATTACAAGACAACAACAACAAAACGTTTCTCCCATAAATTATTTTTGATTAACTTACATAAAATACATTTGAACTACTGGTGAAAGTCATCAGTCACATCACACACTGGTCATAGTTTTGCTTGTTCACTTATGGTGAACTATCAACGCGGAATATCTTTGTGTCAACAGAAAGGCACCACATATGCCTAAAACCACTGGACTGGTAGAATCAAGTTACATTTTTCCCCACCTGTTTGTGTAGGCTCTCCAGCTCAACCTCCAGGTTTTGCAGGAAGCGCTGCCTCTCAATCAGCTCGCTCTGGGATAATCTCAGAGCTTCGTTGCTCTCCTTCACCTCATTCTGCACCGTCTCCAGCTGATACCGAGAAAAGACCACGATGCATGTGTTTAATCTGATGACAGCTCTCACACAACTCTCCTGATTGGGGCTGCACAATTTTGGAAAGTTATATCATTGCATTTTTCTTGAGAATAATTAAGATTTTCAATTTATATTTTACATTCAAGATTTGGTTCATTGTACACATTCTATACACACACACACAGGAGAAAAGACTGAAATATATTATAAACTGCTAGTATAATGCAAGAATCACATGCCATATTTGTGGTGGTTTAAACTACAAGGTTAGCATGTTTTATACTGAAACCACATGGAGACAGGATATTTTGTCGTTTGTGCTATTTGCCTTTTAAATTGATATTTCGATTAAAATGTGTTTCAAAGTGTGGCCCTAACACTGACACTGGGCTTATGTGGGCTCACCATCTGGTTTTGTATCTTAATAGGGATGGGCTGTCTCCTGACCTTCTTGCGGTACCAATGCTCAGCATGCTCCTTGTTATTCTTCACGATCCCCTCGTACTGAGTGCGCAGGTCGGACAGGATTGTTCCCAGCTCTGGTCCATGGGCTGAGTCCACCTCCACATTCACCTCATCTCTGGCGATGCGGGACCTCATCTGCTCCATCTCCTACAGGACAAACCACACATTTTAAATACATGTATGCTGGGTAAGTTACTCAGTATGATTTATGGCCGTGCACTTGTTGCAGAGGCTCCAACCTGTTTCTCTGAGCTCCTCAAATATTCTACATTTCTGAATTTGATGACTATCTACTGCCAAAACAGCTCACACGTATCACATTGTTACATGCATTTATTATTATTTTTTTATTAACGGAGCAAAAAAGAAAAGATTAGAGACACCTGCTTTATTGTACAAATGCGTGTGCGGCATCCTACTTTTCAAATCATTCAGTGCTGCTAACTGTTCAAATGGGCTTCCCTGGTTCTTCTTTTTAGATCTGGGTTATCCGATATGCTTTCTTTGCAACTATAGGCAAACCAGCTGGGACTGGACTTTCTGCTGAATGTGCTGAGCATGTGTCTTGACGAACATTTGTATAAACCTTACACCATGTGGTGGCTTGAAGGATGTGGTGGTCTCTTCATTATTTAGACACTTTCCATCAATAGTTAATAGTACAGAGCTCAGTTTACTTCTGGCCTTTTGGCTCCTCCACATGCAGTCGATGTATGAGTCGGGCGCTCACTGCGCTTCTCTTTCACTCTCTCCTTTTGTGACAGATGTTATGTCATGTCTCAGTGTTATGTGATCTGGTTTATATGTCCACATATGGTTTTCCCTTCAGTTTACAGTTCAGCACTTAAAATACATTTAGCCACATTGTTCTGTGCAGGGATGGAAACTTGTGCCGAAACGGTATACATGGAAAGGACACTGAGATCTGGTTTCACAACCGATCCCAGAGGTGCTGTTTAGTGTGAAAAGGAAGTCAACGCTATACATTCAGAGGCGCTGACATACATTTTATAGAAGGACAATAAACTGAGTGTTACTACTATTATTCCCCGCCCTGACATGTTTGTTCACAAAAGATGATGATGGATGTGATATAAGGTTTCAGGTGCTCTTGTTATCATCGTAAAAGGCACAAAGTCTACCTGAGCATAGTGTTTGGGCTGCATGACTTTGGAAACGAAACCTTAATGCATTTATTCTGACAAGTAATGGACTGCGCTTAAATGTGTTATTTTATATTTTGAAAGAAAGATACAGTTTACAGTGCATATTTTAGACTGAACTGGAGCCTTTCACATGTTTTGACACGGTTTGACACAGGTTATAGTATAATAACCTGAATCCTGATATTGTCATCTTGGAATAACCCTGTGGAAGGAGCCTCATTTGCATCTCTTTGTGGCACCTGACACTGTGAGGCATTGTTTATTGTCACACTTTTTCTCCAAGAACACAGTGGCTGGAGCTTTGATGAGCAGCAGAGCGAATATCTTTTTTACCCCCGAGGAAAGTAGACCCAATGCCTCTGCAGCAGCTGATTGGACAATGCCGGCAGGTTTGGAAAACCAGATCCATTACGCTCTTTTGTTTGTAGTAACTAGAGGGCTCCTCCCCCTCTTGCTCAAAACCCCCACTTCGCTCTTTCCAACTCTAATGGACCTCTTGAGTGCCTCAAAGTGGGTCAGGCAGATATCTGGTTGTGTGTGAGAGCAGGATGAATGTGAAAGAGGTGATTTACTGACCTCCTCGTGGTTTTTCTTGAGGAAGTAGAGCTCCTCTTTCAGGCTGTCCAGGTCTCCTCGGAGGCTAGCGATGATCTGCTCATGGTCTGTTTTGGCCTTTTTCAGAGCCACACAGTCGCGCTCCACAGACTGACACATCACCAGCTCAGTCTCCCACCTCAAAAGTTCACAATATGATGGGTTAAAAAATACCTCTTTTTTTCTATAGGTAAAATTCTGCTTAATTTACCTTAGAATATTACAATAAAGAATATTAATTTTACGACCAAAGCTTAATACATGTTTTTATGTATTTGTAACTGATACAACTGCAGACCCATTATATTGCATTCAATCATAGCTGTGCTGTTTTAGAACATTCCTAAAAGTCTTGTGGTAAATTTCATCCAATGCCCATGATACATAAAGGTCGATATTAATGTAGACTTTGTAAGAAGATACAATGAGAACGCTGTGTCTGACTTACACATTGTAGAGAGGACTATGAATACACCCTCAACCTACTGTGTATTGAGTAAATGTAAATCACAATAAGTTTGTGGCCATGCAATTCCACTCTGAACAGTTTAGCACTTACTTGATTCTGAAGTCATCAGCAGCTAACTTGGCATTATCAATCTCTAACATGAGACGAGCATTTTCCAAGGTCTTCTTCCTCACCTGTGAATATATCAACACATAGCAAGCAGGAGGTGACAAGGGGTATTATTTCAATAATACACTTGTTTTACTCATCATATAGGAATGTTCCAAATTGCAGTTGCTTGTCAATATTAAATCTATAATGTTTTAAATCTGCTTCAAGTTTTACAAAAACATAGGTCATTCATGCATTTAAATGCTCCTTGATATCACATCACTGATGATGAAAATGCCTGCCATAACTTTCCGCATTTCTGAAGCTGTGCTGTTTCAGAATATAAAAACGAGTTCAATCAAAGTTACTTGAGTTCAGGTCAGCCCAACATTATGACCTGAATGAGATGTCAGTGTTTGCTCTTTGCACAGGTGCTGCATACCTCCTGTTCTACAGCATGAGCCTGGGCCATCATGGAGTCGAGGTCGTGACCTTTGGGGATACGGTCGAGCATCAGCTGTTTGATCCTGCTCTCCAGGTCTGCGTTGGAGCGTTCCAGGGTACGCACCTGTATGGGACAGTCATTAAGGTTCACACAGTAAATAAATTGCACCAAAATTAAGGCCTTATATGTAATTAAAAAGCATCAAGGCAGATTTCTTTTAAAGCAATGAATTAGCTTGAGTTTTTTACTACATAGAAAATCAATTGACATTATAATGGCTTTACGAAATATAACATTTCTTATTTTTGTGTATTAGTGTATGCAAAGGATGAAAACAAAATGTTACTGTTTAAAACCTGAATGTGACACTAAACTGTAAATAGTTTTAACAGTGTGAAACCTTGTCCAGGTAGCTGGCCAGGCGACTGTTCAGACTCTGCATGGCCTCCTTCTCATTGGCGCTGTTGCCATGGAGTCCATTTAGTTGGAAGCTGACTGGGCCATTTAAGTCTTGGCCGATGGAGGCTGAGCGGGTCAGCGGGCTGGCAGTGAAGGAGACCGAGGCCCGGGACCGAGCGCGCCCCATGTCCATCAGGGAACGGCAGGAGAAGGAGGGCTGCCGGGACACGGAGAAGTTCCTCATCGACATGCTGGAGGCCATGATGCGGCTGCCAAGTGCAGATCGAACAGTTAGTATTTAGCAACATGGGCTGAACATAGGTCAACAACATAAAGTCTCCTTAGAAAATGCACTTTTAAATGCAACGCGCTTACATGCATGACTCTAACTTCCTGCGCTCGTAACTGTTTCCTGTTCTTTGTTGTTCCTATCGAGGGTTAGCGGCATATGGTTAGCGGTGGGTTGACAAACATAAATAGCTAAACGTTACGTGGTGGGAAAACATGCAGCTGGCGAATTATCACTTACAAAATATGAAAAACTTTACGCAGGATGTAAATACTAAACCTGGAGGAGACTTCTGTGTTCAGTCTCCTCCTCTGTAGGTGTCTTAGTCTTGAAGATAAAGGCTAATGTGAACGAACGTATTTTGCTATTATAAATTGTGTAGAAAAAGTTGAAAATTAGACGCTCTTTATGCATCACATCAGCTGCAAACCTGAATTGTAACTAATTTATGTTGATTGCGTTGTCCCTGATAGATAAATAAATAAATAGCTGTGCACGCTACTTTTTCCCCTTTTCTTTTATTTCAATTCACATCCTTCATCCTTCTATACATGGCATCTATGGGTATGAGAGACTCAGGAAGAATTGGTGCCCGAAACATTCTCAAAGGTTTAATAACAACGTACATAAAAGACAACCGTTTGGTCCGCTGTCTTCATCTGGCTTTAGTGCATTCGGTATCTTTGAAACCACCCACATTTACACTTTACATCCCTAATACCACTCCTTCCACAAGGCTAAAAATATATGAATATAGCTGTTAAATGTCTTAACGCTCTTCTGAAACATAAGGGAATGATTGTGCAAAGAGCAAATGTCATAACTGGAAAATATATACCTTCAAAAGCCAGAGGGTTTAACCACATGGGTCATTTAAAGCTACTGTTTCATTGTAAGTTGCCCCTGTTTGTACAGCATTTAATAAAATACTGTTTCATGGCTGCAGAAAAGCTCTTTTGCAGCACTGGCGAATCATTTCAAAACGGCTTCGAATGTCCCCGTTTATCCTTATTACGATGCTATTTCCTCACTGTTGCCCTGCTGTTACGGCGCTGTAAAGTAAACCGTTTGAGCAGTGTCTCTCACAACGCTTCATTCTGTGTTCATCGGTGAACCGTGTCCGTCCCATAGTGCGTGTCGCTGTGTGTCCCATAGGCAGATTAGCGGTCAAGGGAACCTCTCTGTCTGGATGTCACCTGATCCCCGCCGCAACGTTCCCACAACACTACAAAGGACCCTGCACTGAGACAGGCGCCCGTTGTTCGCATGAAAGATAAGGCCCGGGGAATGATCGGAAAAATATTTCCGAGCGGATTCCAGCGATGCATGGGGTGAAAGAGCAGGACGTGAGCTCGATGTCTCCAATCCGGGAAACACTATCTGACCGGGAGATGTGATGACAGTGAATGTGGACGAGGACATTCATGTTCACAAAACAAGATGAAAAAAAACAAACGTTCATCTCCAACTTCCTTGACTTTATTTTATATCAAAAACTCACACTTAAATCATCAACGGCGGAAGCGCATATACATACACTGGGTTACGCCGGGCGGCCAGTTGGGTGGGTTTGATCTACGAAAGCAAACGAATTAAACTCACCACTTTTGTCTGTAGTTGCAGGTGATGTGGGATCCAGAGGAATGCAGAGGGCTCTGTGCTGCTGATGGGACAGGTGAGGCTTTATGCAGGTGTGCCCGGCGAGGGAGGGGCCTGCTCTCAAAGAAGGTAGGTCTCCGGAGCGCTGAATTGGACAAGGCAGAGCATTGACAACATGTTTAGTAGTTGAACAGATGGCGTGTAGTTTTAAATGAAACAGAAAAAAAACAGCAAAAGTGAAGGGGGGAAAAAAGTATTTTACTATAAGTGTGGCACTCAAAAATAATAATAATAATCCAATTGCTATGTTTCCATCAGTATTGCAATTGCTATTGGATTTGCAAATGATGTTTTTTGATATCTGTGACACATCATGGATTATTTGAGAAAAGACCCAAACACAGTCTGCCAGACGCAGTCATTCATTTTTCATTGTCTTCATACTGGTCGTTGCAATTGTGATATAGATTCAGTTGCAGTTTATTGGGTAGGCCATCGTGCGAAAACCCTATATTGACCTTTCTCTGCGGAACACAATTACACCGATTTCTTTTTATAAGTTACAAATCTGCTGGTCGCCCCAAAACTAACCGGCAGCAACAACGCGACAGCAAAGTGGACACAATATTTTGAGAATGGCAAGGCGTTAGTATTAGTAACGTGAACCACAGGGAGCTTGATGGTCCGTGTCCATTATTTGGAGTCCACTAACATTATTGGAGGATGAGCACACGAGCTGATTAAACCGTGTAACAATGCATCTTGCGGCTCTATTTATTACGCTTAAGCTGTCTCATATGTCATTTACTATAAATATCTCAGCAGCAGCAGCAGCAGTGGCCCATTGAGTGCCTCTCTTGATGCCTCCCGTGCTTGTCACTGACCCCCCCGTAACCCGAGCCTTCTTCTACCTGTCAGAGATAAAATATTCAACAGACAAAGAAAACCGGCGGCTTAGAGAGCTTTGAAGGCCCTCTGATGTGGATTTACAGGACAGCTCTAAATCCACATGTTTGCCTATGATCATTGTAGCCAGTGGAAGAGTTGCAAGTCCAAATATGTGTTGTTTTTGCGTGTGTGTGTGTGTGTGCATTCTGGTTCATGTCACGATATGCTTGGAGCGACTGCAACAATGTGACGCCAAAGCTAAGAAAAGCGTAACGTATAACACAAAATCTCGTTATTAGAGGATGGCTGCTTTATTATGTGGCTGTCCTGCAAAAACGCACATGGGCGCTGCGCGTTTTGATTAGATTAGCATATATGCAAATGTTCCTCAGATGAAAATGTCTGTCTGTGTTGCAAATTTTTTTTACATTTGACTAATCTCAGACGTGGGGCTCCGATTCCAACGTAAATTATTTAAGAAAGTTAACGGGAGAAGAAGAAGAAGAAAACAGAAAAAGAAACCTGTTCTGTTCCAGTTTTTGTTTTTGCACGTAAATAGAGAGTCCTCTGTGGGCTTCCCGTTTCACCAGTGATCTAGCGCCCCTTAGAGGTGCACAATAGTAAGTACAACCAGGAGATTGTTTCCAAAAGAGGGCAGCAACAACCTTTGCGCCACTCTTTCTTGTGCACTCGTTTTATTATATTATATATATTATTAAGTATATCCTCAAATCCTGATCAGATATCACAAATGAAAACATTAATTGTGTCCCTACTACTGTAAGATTCATAATTTAAAATGTTAAATCAGCATGCCCACAAAATAGCGTTTTTTGTTGTTGTTCATCTTGCACTCGCTAATGTATTTTTTAAACATAAACCCTTTAAGTTTTGTATTGTGCGCTACATATGCCATATGTATGCCTATACTGGACCTGTCGGTTCTCCCATAATGCAAAAGGTTCAGAAGGATGAAAATCTCCGGTCATCGGGAGACTTGAGACGGGCCACGGTATCACATGAGATAGAATCAAAGCAGAAACTTCATCTTTGCTTTCTCTTTCCCTCGGGTTCAGTCGGGTTTTGGTCGTTATATAAACAAACAGGTGATTAGACTGGCAGGACGTCAGGATGCTGCTCGTAACCCCACTTGACCTTTCCCCGACGCCCGTCACAAGTGATCATGTGACCAGGCACACGTGCACGTAGGAACCAAATGCAGCACATTTCATATTTATGTAAATGTAAGTATGGTTTAGCGCGGTGTTAGAAAAGTTTACAAATAAACATGGACAACGACAAACTATTTATTTGTCCATCTACTCAAGAACTGTTTTTTTTTTTTTTTTTTACATTTAAGACAAAAATCAGCTCTAACGAAATATAAGAGTATTTTCATTTAATTTGCAGTGCACTGAGTTTTAAATACACACATATATATATTATAAAATCCTCTACTCATCACAGTACACTGCGGTCAATGACACCATGTTTACCAAATACAATAGAATCAAATAGAGAAAAATATTTCAATACTTTATGAGTTTATATTTTTCTGCTACAAATTATACACGTTAACAAAACCTCTAAAAAGTAAAATTCATGATCTATCTCAAACAAACTAATCCTATAGCATGTCTTTGTATATTTGTCATTTTGAATATGTAAGAATCTATGTCTGCATTTTAATACAAGATTATAACTTAAAAATGAAACAAATTAATACACTTAATTATTTAAAGATGCAGAACAATATATAGACAGAATGTACACACCGAAAATGGTCTCGATATAAGAGGATATTTAATACACAAAGATTTGCAGCCTCTTGGACTATGGTCTGAAATTTAAGAACTGGGCCACATTTATAATAATAATAATCATGTCGATTGTAGAGGATGTTTAGAGTATATTAATGCATTAGTCTGGACTCTGCAATATTGTTTTTTTCTATTCTATTGATTTACTCTCCCGGGTGGTGTTAAACTACATAACCGCTGCTGCCCTGTTGTGCATACGTAATAATTACAGTTGTTGGTCAAAGCTTTAAAATGGCCTTACGCTGGCATTGCACTAAGCTTGAAGAAACGCTGCTCACAATTACAGGTATACCTACTGCTGCTGAGACAAAGAGTTATTTTTTTATTTTATTTTTTACCAAACTCAACAAGGCAAGGAAACCTGGAGGAGAGAGCTACAAGGAGACCAGTGTAACAAAGAAATGAGCGAGTGCTGCAGTGATGTGTCACATAACATCTTCGGGCAAAATGATTGACTGAATATGAAAGGAAACTGGAGACATATAGCGTCTTCAAGAATCAGAGGTGGGAGACTCGAGTCACAATTTTCGGCAACTCGAGACTTACTCGAGACTTACTTGACCAAAGTTCTAAAAAGACTTGACTTGGGACTTGCTGTTTTTCAAATTCACTTTATTAAAAGTTGTCTACATTGAGTGAAGAGGTGAAGATTCATAGACATTTATTAGGGACAGGAAAAGGTTCGAGACAATGGACTGAAGCTACGGCGCAGACAGGAGCCCCCAGAACGACGATGCGTAAGAGCTGGACTAATGACAGACATCTTGGGGGCTTTTCGGTGTTTTAAAGCGTTCTAGCGAAAGTTATAGCATTTAGTAGCTATTTTCCGCAGCCACACAGAGCCCAGTGACAGCGGGACTGAAGGCTGTGCGGAATCTACTTTGAGCAGGGGCGAATCCGAGTATACAGGGGCTGGGGGCATTACAGAAAAACTGCCAGAAATTAACAAAAATAAAAATATCATTTTCATATTTATATTTCAGACTGCAGGGGAAAGCAGCTCGTGTTTAAAAGACTCTGTTTCCATTTTTTTTTTTAAGTAGGCCCCCCGCCCCCCTTCCTTAAAATGCTGTCCCCGTAATTTTATACATAGACTGGAGCATTAAAAAATCAATCAATCAATCAATAAATTGTGTAGCGATTTGAATATTAATTAGACTTTAATTCCAAATCCATTCGATTTTAAAAAGTTTGATTTTAGCCTAATTTTTCAAAATCGCTAAATCTTGAGAAGGCATTTCATATTTTCCAATAGATTAAACACATTTTGAAAAGAAGAATTAGGCTTAATGGTGACGTTTGCGACTTGAGGTGACTTGCCGGCTAAAGAAAGACTTGACTTGACAAAAGCTATGACTCGACTTGACTTGACTTGACCCCATGACCAATTGACTTGGACTTGCTTGGGACTTGGACCTTCACAACATGGACTACAGAATATATATTTTTATCTGTCCTTCAGTGCAGTGTAAAAGCAAACATTTGTGGGGAAAAAAACATCTGAAAGGCCTTTTTATTGATCTTGAACTAGCTGAAAAACATTGGTGTAAACTCATCCCTGTGAGAAAACTGGATGTTAGAAATGCTTTAGAAAAGTTGGGGAAGAGTTTGAACCCCATTGACATTTTAAACTAATAATGTTGCTCTTGCCCTTTTTTCAAGTGACATTTTTGAAGTTCATGTCCGTCGACTTCAGTGATCTTTAAATGATATTTGTCTTTTTGCGTGTTTTACTTTACACCTTGAGACACTTTTCTTTGAAAGTAAATCAAAGGCTTTCCTACAGCGCTGATTGCACATCATTGACATACTGTATTATTTGTTCAAAGGGGAGAAATTAACCGAATTTTTACATCGCTGATCAAATTGGGGAAATCTTTGGGAAATTGTGCAAAACGTCGAGTTCAAAGGCCTCACACTGTGCGACATCCTCGGTGCCGTGAACATGACTGACGGCTCTCAATAGTGCCTCGCTGCTGAAGTGATTGCTTCCTGTTTCAGTGGAGCGACTGCTGTTGTCGTTGGCTGGACGCAGACCCAGACACAGCTGACCACAGACACATGAACAGAGCGGGATGGCCTTTGTGTGTGTCACATTCAGTTTGCTTTGGAAATGAAGTGGTCAGACATGTTAATATAAGAAGCAGGAAAAACAAAACGGTGTATTGAAGTGAATCAGTTGAACAGTGAAGTTACTATTTACCCCCATTTTTTTCGTCGACCAAATGCAGATTGTAGAGTTTTGTAGTTCAGGTAAAAAAAAGATGAATATTACTTAATTTAAAGGGACACTATGTAAATTTCACCCAATAAATAGAATAAAATACATGCATTTATTTCATTACATATATTTTTATTGTTAAAAAAAACTACCTACAAACAAAGAACAAACAAACATGTGTGCTAGAGCAGACACAAGATGTTGAAACCAGACCATAACTGTGGAGGCAGGAAAGCCAGAGGTCCGAGGTTCACTGTATAAAAATTGTCCTTTATGAACATGGACTAGGGCAACTCGTTTTGACAACCGTGTTCATCAGGGCAGCCAATAAACGTGGCTCATCTCTTCTCAGGCCTGGCTGTAACTTTACCAGGTGTAAGGACACCTTCAGCTGGAGATGTTGACTTAAGGCGGCCAAATATGGTATTTACAGTAAACTGATTAGGTCATCATCAATATCCATTCTTTCTTTCCTAAAAATAGCATTTTCTGTGTCAAGCTAGTCATTAGGAGCATGTTTTGTATTGACAACAGTAAAACCCAATGGCCGCTGGTTGCACTGCTTTCTGACAGTGACGCTAGGGGCCACCATTGCCCGCCATTGCTATAGTACCTCCATATACGGTTGGAAAACAAGCTAGTTTTCCATTAGAAACCATTGCACTTTAAGCACATTCTTTTTTTTTTTACTTTCTACAGCTAGATATTCCTCCTGTGATAACGCTGGGTTAGTTACAATTAAAGAAACCAGGCTGGTTTTCGTAAGGAACATTTCAGAAATCTCTTATACCAATAAGGGCCAGATGTTGATTTTCCAGGCCGTTAGCATCAGAGCAAACAGCTACGTGCCCCGCGAGGGCCGAGTCTACAGTGAAGATCCCGACCTTATGCCCTTTTTAGGAACATGCTCCGTCAGAGCTCGGAAGGAGGAGTCTGTAAATCCGCCTTTCAAACGGGGAGGAGTGAGCAGATGTTGTCTATTATTTTTTTACAGTCTATGGTAGAACCCAAAATGTTACACGGTGTGCCTTTAACATTTATTTTACCTGGGCTCATTGAGATCGGCATCTGTATTTCAAGTTGGAAACATTACAAAGTAACATTAAACTATTTTTGTATAAAATGTATGTCTATTACATGTAAGCAAATCGAGCATTATAAAGTGCATTAGCAGTAATTGCACTTTATAATGGCGCAAAGGGGGCGACAGTGGCGCAGATAGTAGAGCGGGTCGTCTTGTGATCAGACTCGGAGGGTAGCCGGATCAAATCCCACATGCGTACACTGTCCTTGGGCAAGACACTTCACCCACCTTGCCTCCAGTGTTTGCGTACACTGGTATATGAATGAGAGTGTGACGGGTTCCTTGATGTAAAGAGCTTCGTGTGCCTAACGCAGGTAGAAAGGCGCTATATAAATGTGACCATTTAGCAGCAAACAGTGGACATTTGTGTTGTGATACGTGCAAAGTAGTGAAAGACATTTAGAAACAGAACTTAACATTAACAATGTTATGCTTTATTATGATGTTCATGTGTACAGGTCTTTACTTTACAGATGGACACGTTTTGAACGATAGATTATTTTTTTGCCCCATGGTCTCAAAAGCCACCTAAACCCTCCACAGAACAACGTCCCTAAGCAGCAGGGAAATATGTTACGTTCATATGTAATGCCCTGGCTATTGAAAACTGCATGACTTCTTTTATTTCTCACGCTGCCAACATCAAAAGTTTACATCAGAGTTGGAAGTGTACACATGCACTCAGCCCAAATGCCTGATTGGTGTCATTTGGGGGTTGGTCGGCAGTATGAGAGCCTGACATCAGCACACCACTCTCTGATAAGACGATAGTGATCAGCAGCGGAGAAATTACACACACATAAGAGCGTATGTGAACAACTGTGTGGGTCAGCACCTGCACCGCTCTGCTCCTTTAAGGCCTTTTCCTTCTGGTGCGCGGCAGGTTGTCTTCATACAGGGGAAACACGTCAGACCGCTTGGCATGTACGGAGTGATCGCAATCGCCAGGCTTGGTAATATTTAAGATAGGGATCTATAAGCATCAAGAGCTGGTGAGTGGAGGAAAAGTTGAAAGGAAAAGATTTGTGTGTGTTGGGGGGGGGGGGGGGGGGGGGGGGGGGTAACTCCTGTTGAACATGAGAAAAAGTGTTGTGGAAAAAACGTCTTTCCCAGTTGACTGTTTAAACGTACTTAAACATATTGAGAAAAATATTCTGTTCTCCACCAAATAAAGGGATTTGTTTAAAAACTTAAATTCCCACATGTCGCAATGATTGTTGGGAGTCCTTTAGTAAGAGCCAAGTAAGTAAGTAAGTCATTTTATTGTCAATTCACAGAGAGGCGAGGGGGGAGTTCAGTGTCTTTTAAAGGGCTGGACCACAGTTTGTGAACGCAGGTGGAAGGAGAATTTGAGACGGTTCCTCCACAAAACGTTTCTAGATCCTTCACATTGGATCTATTCTGATTAACTGGTTTGTTCATGGTTGTGGTAGGAGATTGTGGCCCCAAAAAACAACATTTCTCTCATCTGATCTATACACATCTCAATAGATATTACACATTTTGTCAAACTGGAGACGCTTCAGTTCGTATTTAAGGGAGAGCAGAGGCTCCCCCCCCCCCCCCCCCCCCCCCCCGCTGCAAATTTCCTTTGGTTCTGTAACATATATAACGTATCTACATCATATTACTATTGACATAAATTACCTTTCTGCGCATTTTCCCATCAAGTAAAAGCAACATTAACTCTTTCAGACCCCACATAATCCAATATTAACCAGGATCTGCAATCATTTTATAGAATGTGCAATGCATTCACCGTTAAACAAAGATGTGACATAAATTACATGATTTTTCCAATAATTTTTGTATTAGGTCAAAACGTAATTGGCAGAGACATGGATATTTGGGAAAGTCTGCTTAGATGCAGCGATCTCTCGTTTGAGTTCCTGCCAGGCCCTAATACTCGGTATGTTAAATATCAAATCCACTGGGCTTTACCGATGGCTGGATCAGTTCTGGCAGATTACTTGGAGCCAAAATCAAAGCTGGACAAATAGTGATGAAAAAGTCCACCCTTTGGAAAGGAAGTATTTATTGTTTCCAAACTTAGTCCAGAAGTGCCAACTCTGTTTCTCCTTAAGCAGACACAGCAGACAATAATGATAGATGTGTGTTATCCACTAATGTGATCATTGTATGTTTGTTTTGGGGGAAGCGATCTCAAAATCCGATGTTGCTCAGCTTTTCTTCATTTGGTCCCATCAGCAGCTGGCAGCACTCTTGTTTTTCCGTTGTTGCTGAAAGCAGCTCCTCCATATTCATTTGCCACGGACTGGAGCGGGCACTGCAGTACGCCGAGATGGCTCCCATAACCGGGCTAAAGTCATCAGTCGGGTTTCAGCAGTTGTCAGTTCACTGTGGTCCAAATGGCAGTTCAGATTAAACCATTAGACGAGAATCGCTCTCACTTTTAGTCGAAAAAATACAACAATTCAGGGAAAAGGGAGTGAAGTACATGTTTTTCACAAAGGGACTATACCATGAAGAGAAGTGAGTTGTAATGCAATGCAATTTTATATATATTTTTCCAAACAAATTGTGGCGTTTAAAATGTCATAAACTGAATTAAATACTTTTGGTTATAAACTGACCAGTTTTTGATTTGACACAATTGTCTGAAATGTATTTTTTAATTATTATTATTACTACCATATAATCACACCTGCTTAATGGCCTTAAATAACAGCCTATGATGAATTGAAGGTGGCAATTATCAAAAGACCATTACCTAAGATGAACAACTATTTTTTTTTAACCTTTAGAGCACTTTACAAATTACAACTCTATAGAGAAAGAATTATATGTTTTACTTCCCCTTTAATATGACTTATTAGCAATTAAACCATTAAAACTTAGAAAAACACACATGCACACACACCCGCTGATGGGTGTGTGTGCATGTGTGTTTTCATAATCTTTAATGGTTTGTAATGCTTGCTTAGAGTTTGTTCATTGTAACGCACCCGCTGGACTTCTCTTTAGATGTCGTTGTACTTGCTGCAATGACGATAACGGGTATTCTTCTTCTAGCCTCGCAACCTGCTATGTTTACACTCCCTCTCCGGATATAGGTTACGTCTGTCACTACTGTACGGTTGGAACTATACTTAGAGCTTGGATCTACATGACACATTTGAGCGTTTCTCGCCTCAAGAAAGCTGTTGATCAATATGCCCAGCGGGAGCGATGAATATGCACGAGGCGTCCGCCGCATAGGCCCAGTAATTGCCGGTCGTCGGGGGGTGGCAGGCGCGTAATTTGCATCTCAGGGATCCTGCAATCAGCTGTCTATTCATTAGCACACCAGCCGCTTCATCTGCTGGCCACTCAGAGCTGCCAATCTCCCCTCGGCAGTCAAAGCATTCGAAGAAAAACAGAATGGAAAAGTTTCAATTACAAGCCATGGGAGCGGGTAGTGGCGTAACACGTTTTCAAACCTATATTTAGGTGCCTTTTTGCAGGTGATTGACTGTTAGATCCTTGTGAAAGGGGTGACAAAAAGGCTCAATGAAATGTCCATAATCTCATGTATTTTCGGTCACCTTTATCCCTCGGGGACAACTGCAGAGAATGCAGCAGGGACGGGGACCGACTGCTACGTCTTTGGCAGTCTCAAGTGGGACTTAAACACTTGCATTGAAAGCTGGGGGAAGGGTTAGCTAAAAGGAAGTGCATTATGGCTTTATAAGCGAACAAAGCTGCTACTCACGGCCATTGTCTCGTGACGATTACACGGACTCTGTCTAAGGGGAAAATCACGGCAAACGCACGGCAAACAATCACAACGCAACAATGGTGCACTGATTTAAGCGTTCACAAAATTAAATTCTAACTATGAAAAATACCTGCCACACTGGGCATTTTACATAGTTATTGTTGCATCTGTCACATGTAAAAAAAATAAAAAAAATAAAAGAGCAAGTGTCAATTTGACATCCTGCATCCTGTCTTCACTATCCTCTCCCTGTTTTATTGTTTTGGACGCACACACAGTCCACGCCATGTGCACTTAAGGGCACAAGCACAGGAAGGGAGTTTCTTGCAGAAGCCTCAGGAGAGATGAGCCAGAAGAGCTGTGAATCTTCTATTGTTCTACAGTGACATAGTTGCTATTTCCTTCATCATAAATCTGTGACACATGGAGGAGCGGTCTATCTGTACTCAGCCTTACATACTCAACTCTATGTCCATTTTTATTTAAGACTTTTAACTGCCGGGCTGTCTGTACGTATATGTGTCTGTGTGTCTGTGTGTGCGAGTGGGGTGGGGGGTGGGGGGGTTGTAGTTATTTATGTATATTTGCTGGTGGGGACGGATTTTTAAGCACTGTAAAGCACTTTGTGTTACATTTTGTATGAAAAGCGCTTTATAAATAAAGTTTGATTTGATTTGAAAAAGAGACAAGCAGATATAGACAAAAAAAGACTCAGTGCAGGCTCATTATCTTTTCGCACAAACTAACCAAACCACTGTAATTTTCCCACGTTTCCCCGCATTAGTCACCAATCAAAAATTAGTAATATTATTTTATTTGACGACAGCACATACTTTGATGAAAAATCTTGGGCGTAAAGTTGGGTTGTCAAAGTTAAAGCAGAACTAAGCAACTTGTTTACCTTAATAAATCCTTTCTGTAGTCCCTCTGGGGGTAATACAAGTGTCAATGGGGTGATTGGGGGGTATTTCATCCCCCTCTGGTGTCTCTGTCCAGAAAACCACACTTGCAACGTTCCCTGCATTGGGTTGGAGGCGCAATACACACTAATAGAATCACGATCAGAAGAAGCTAACTGGCTAACGGGCAAAGCTAACCGCGGACTAGTGCCAACAGTATTTACAGGGGCATGAGTCACTTAGTTCTGCTTTAATGCTTGTGTTATGCTTTGTTATACAGGCAGTAAGTGCAGAGGTTATGCGTGTGGTGTAATTTCATAGTAACATTATGGAAATTAGCATCACGGCAACAGCAACCCTTGATTTGCTACTCAGTTTACAACGTTGAACGTTCTATTTCTATTAAATTTTGAAACACGCATACAGTCTATTAGACATCTATGAGATAATATCTGTACAATGGCTTAAACATTGCCCACAGTGTATTGGACCACATTTAATAACACTTAATATAGTAGTAGAATAAATGATTGTCTAATGTTAAATAAAATATATCTTTAATTATGCGCTCTAATCCACTGTAAAGAGAAGGAGCAAAGGAAATGTCTCCACTGCTTGGGAGCGCATCAGATTTGTATGCACAGTAGACAAATAGTATAAACTGTCTTCCTTTCCAACTTCAGATGTTAGTTTAAATTAATCGATCAAAAAGTGAAAATGAAGCAAAGAGAGGACATAACCAAACAAAGTGATGTCTTTATAATGTCTACTGCTCTGGTGCAGTGCTGAGAGCTGATTAAAGCCACCACATCACAAGTCTGAGTCTATGAGTGCAGGCATGTGAGTGAGTGATACAGTATATTACTTGCCAGTTCATTGTGAGCTGATGGCTTCCATACTGATGCAGAGTGCTCATCATAAGAGTTTCAAAGACAATAGTGTCACATACACAATTACCAAAGGCACATTTGTTTTATATTGAGATGCTTTTTTTATGACAATTTTGGAGCAGTTATCGATATTGTCTTAGTCACTTGACCCTTTAACTTTTGTGGCAATAAGTCTTAAGTGATTATGTATTTTATTCATATGAAAGCTTGGGCTGAATCGGGTTTAAAGCAGGACTTAACCATGGTTAGTTCTAAAGGAAGACTCACTCAAATGAAGACAAAATCACCAATGTTCTCTCATCAAAAACAGACCTGGAGTTGTGTTTCATGCCGCTAGTGCATGTTGGAGAAATCGTTGGATCTTCTCTTGTGGCTATTCTTAGCATCGTGGCATCAGTTACCGAAAAAACTCCTCCTAAGCTCCAGTATGTATTCAGGAAATGGTTTCCTTACATCTCGATCTCAGGCTGAGCTTAATCCTCTCATTGTGAAGTGAAAACACTCCTCATGGCTTCCTCACAGACACACGCAGGAGAATTCATTTTTGATTGACTGATTGTTGTGTTTAAGTTGTATTCCTAGCTGCAGCCACCCCTGACTCTTATCTCTTACGTTTTGGTTGGTTACTTTTTACACTTCTTCTGAGGACTAGTGTGGCTACTATTGCTCCTTGGTGGGCTCTGGACTTCCTATTTTCATTACTTCGCCATAATTGCTTCATTCACAACATTACATTTCACATTCTTCAAACAACTGAAACAATATTATTGGCTTGACATATATCTATCAAACCCGTTCAAGGCATTCCTCCAATTCACCGTAAATGGATAATTTGACTGGCTGCAAATGGCCTCTCTCCGGCTCCGCGCACCACTCCTCCCTTTTCCAAATCACTACAATAACACTATTACCCTCACCATCATCGTGTCAAAACCCTTTTCAGTGTCAGTTCATCTACGCAACATAGACAACCTCACCTGCAGCTGTCAAAACCTTTCAAAAACAGCAAAGATAGATAGATCATAAACACAAATGACCAATTCTCCAAAAGTAGGCCGGGTAACGCAATACCTTCAAAGTGCTTAAAGGATTTCATTTTTTCCCTTAATTAGTTTTTCTCTATTTTTATAGGATAATTCTTGTAGTATATTATTAATCCTTTTTTTAAACCAGAGGTCATTTTATGAGGGACATTTGAAAAACATTTGAATTATTATTATACAAGCCAATAGGCAAAAGTGTAAACATAAAAATACAATAGAGGTCTGCTCTTTCATGGTGAGCCTATGTGTGATAGCGGTATCAATGTCGTGGAGCGACACAGTGTGTCACAACAACCTTTGTTACTGTGTGAGCTACAAGTATTACGATACAAAAATCAGATACTAATGCACCAAAGACACTTGTGTATACGACTTTGTATGACTTTTTTCGTTTTCTCCTTTTACTTTACTTTATTTAGCTAAATGTTTGTGTTAGGCACAATCAGAATAATAAGAAAATGCATCTAAATGGCTTATCAGGCGTTTGTTTGTAGAAACACTTAAGTTACAGTTACCTCTAAAGGGCAGGGGAGCTATTGGTGGCCCCCGAGATACTGGTTGGAGATTCCTGCCCTAATATTAGTTTGAGCAAAGTGAGGTCTGTACAGAAAGTATGCATGCTTTAAATCTGCCAAATCTGCCCTTTTTCATCAATAGGTGGCGTAGTGAACCCTACTCTACTGATGGACGCGCTGATGATGGACATCTTATGCGCAATATCAGCTGAATAAATAAGATATGTAGCAGAGTACATTTTGATTCTTATATTTATTTGCTAAACTGCAACATTCAGGTAAGCCACAATGCCGCAACCCCTCAACGCCTCACACTCTTCCTGGTGGCTTTGTCTGCTCCCTGTAGATATTGGATTATTAAACAAATGGACATAATGCATAATGCTAAAGTCTGAGTGTCCTAGCTGCCAAATCTGTTTGTTTACATGGTGCTTAAGGCTTATAAGGGCCCACCCCAAGAATATATTATTATATAATATGTTCTTCTATCACAAAGAAAAAGGGAAAGTTTTGTAGAATGAGGAGTTGATCCAGGCCCATTGGTACATTATGTTTGCACAGCATCAGTTAAATTCTCTTTATGAAACATAAACATCACGTTCCACATAGCGCGACCCGATCGTGCACACCACGACTCTACCCCGCAGACCTTTCTGTTTCCACCACACATACACCCGCAGTTGATGTGGGCGGCACTCATACAGAGGAGTAGGCTGTACAGATCATCATTGAAAGTTTTGTGAGAACAGAAGTGGACAAATGCTGTCATCTGGTGGGAGTTATGGAATCATTCAGAGGAGCCAAGCTGTATTAAAACAGAAAAGAAACTGCTAAACTACAAACTGTGAAGGTAAGCTACATGCAAATGTTATGCTAACACCAGCTAAAGCTGTGCTAACAGCGGCTAAATGCTATTATCGGCAAAATCCCCTTTTAGCACAGCAGTATGATGTTAAATATTAAATCCGTATGACCTGCGTGTCAATAGTGAGGGCTGTCCACTCTCTCGTTGCCAATCAGAGGCCAGAGTCTGTTCACGTCACATCAGACACGGGTCAGCGCTTTGGCCACAGCCAGAGGTCGGTCCCAAAACCTGTACCTGGTCAGACCGGTTTGGCACTGGCCTCATTATGGAGGAGCTGGAAAAAGCGGGTGAAAGAGCCATGACAGGCGCCTGCATGTGGAAAAGAGCCTCACAATAAGGTAAGGAATTTTGTAAGATTTTAAATTGTGTTAAGTATCTTCTGGTGAAAATCAGTCTACGGTAACTAACCTGCAAATGCACTTTCAGGTGAATTCCATGGAATTTGGGAATTCATGACGCTCCCATGTCCCCTTTAGAACAACACAGTACTTTTCTTTATCTTTCTTCTGAGGTGTGAGCGCTACACCAGCACCGTTGCGGCTCTCTAGACTTGAAAAGACTGAACAAACCTTGGGTGTGGGATGGAGGGGTTGAGGTGTTTTGTGAGTCACAGCCCGACTAGACACGCACCTGTCAGAGGGGCTCGTGCGCCAAGTGTGCATGTGAACAGTGGAGGCAGTAGAAAGGCAGTCAGTGAAGTGTGCGGTATGTGTAGTGCGGCTCAGTGGGTGGCACTGAACAGGGATCACTGAATGTGACAGCAGCTATTTGCCTAATCCAAAACAGCAGCTGTAAAGGTAGAGGTGCAGAGGTGAGCTGAAAGCTAGGGAAGAAAAGGAAGTAGGGAACGACTCTATGAAAATTAATTCCTTGTGTAAACTTTGCCTTTAATAAGAAGCAAAGGTATCGCGTAGAAAAGTTAAACGAACCATGAAGTACAGGTAATGTAGACCTTTGCACCTTTACATAATCTCTTTATGATCTTTTTTTTTTATTTCAAGCAACTTAAAAAAAAAATAATAATAATAAATAAAAAAGCTTCCATGTGCAGTACACTTTCCCATTTCCCACTTTCACATTTTGACATTTGATATATTCCCATATATACATTGTTATTATCGAAATTATATTTTTGTGTGAAAGGGATGCAGTAACTATTCCATTCATAATCCAAATACCCCCTCGACCCTACCTCGAGAAAGCTCCCGATGACTTAGAAAGGCATGAAGTTAAACTCCTGTGATACAGTTTTTCTCACTACACCGTAAACATTTAATTTGAAATCCATGCTTTGTGTCGTTGCGCAAAGTTGTGGTAAAAAGACAATGTGGTGTGTTAATAATAAAGGGGAAAAATTGTCAGACATAGGCATTTTACTGCAAAATTTTATTAAAAGTTCATTTATTTTTCTTTATTGTACTAACACGTCTATTAAGTATGAAGTACAACAGAGTTGTAATGGGTGGCAATTGAGTACTTTTAATTAGATAAAATATAAATTCAAAAAAGCTTTGTAAATATAAGCATTAGCAGTAGTTAAGACCATGTGTGAAGGGGTGGTATATTCCGGTTTCCATCCACTGTCCAAATATATGTAGAGATTGTATATTGGTTGACTTTGTTGTCTTCCCTTTCGCCCCACTTTTCAGTTCCACTGAGGAAACTGCAAAGATGCAAAGGACTTTCTCATAATGCTGGAGTAGACTACATGTTTAGTCCTGCCCATAAGAATCAGTGATGTAACTTGTGCAGCGTTGTAGCAGACAGAGAAGAGGAACGTTAAGGGTCGTATTATTAGGCTCTATACGTTAATATATAGTAATAGATCCATGCTCCATACGAGCGATCAGTGTTGTTGTTTACTTGGGAGGATGTTTCAGTGAAAGGTAGAAACATCTAATGGATCCAGGCCTCTGACACTGTTTATATAATAACTGATGCGTTACAGCACAATGGAAGCACTGCCCTGTTGTTTTCCCTCTCATAGAACTATTGCTATTTATTTAAAACATCAAATTGCCTGTCACAGCAGACAACGCAGTCCGTCGCTTTGCCAGGTGGTGGAAGTAAAAATGCTCTTCATAGTTTGCATTGACTTTTGGAAAAATTTAAATATTAAGAGTTTAGAGGCACTACGCAGGCTAAACACCTGTAACCGGAGCCGTAACCGCTCGGTTTTGGACCCAAAAGAGGGATTTTGACTTAATTTTGCACAAAATGTCAAAATATTGACTGGGACATGTGGACAACTCTATTTGACACCCATTTAGGCAGCTTATCAGTAAAAAAAAGTGGATTTGGGGTTTGGTTGCACTTTAACTACGGTAGTTACACAAAAACACAAAATCTTCCGTTTTATAATGGTGTGTTTTATGTCCACGAGTTAGCTCACGGCTGATAAGATAAGAGAGATAATCCTTTATTGATCTCAGCCTTCGCTGTGTTTTTGAAACTATTATTATTTGAATTTTCCATAAAGTCAATGTGAAATATGAATGGGATTTTTACTTTCGGCACCCGGCAAAAGACCGGGTGTGGGCGTGGCTGTTAAGCTTTATACATGGAGAGTTTCAGCACCCACCTTGGCAGGTGACAATGATTACTCACAAGTTCACAGTCCCACACACCAACCTTCAGTTCACATCTGGTTGAGTTTTACAGAGGGAAGCTGGATTGGGGTGGTCCATGCTCCTCTAGCATGTCTGTTCTGTTAACACAACAGACTATGGCGAGGCCAGCACCCTGCAGGCAGCACATTAGCATGTTAACATGGCCCTCACCTTGCATTGCACTGAGACAGACAACATTGGGACCAATAGCAACCCATTATTGCACAAACAACTTTTGTTAGATTTAAATGAGAGAATGTGTGCTAAAAAATGAACTCCAATATTATACAGTAGTGCAAATAGTCCATTTAAAATGTGTGAGTGTAAACGCATGCAATTTACAGATTGTTCAGGCAAAATGTGTTTTTTTTAATGGCATCATTCTTTATTTCTGAAAGATTATGTTGTTTTTATATTGTAATTGTTGGGGAGACCGGGGTAATTTGATGCACACTGTTTTCCCCACAAATGTTTGAGTTAATAATATACTGAAGGAGGACAAAATACATTTCATTCCATTTCTCGAAGTGAAATCAGGTATAGCTCCTTTAAAGGATCTGTATCATGCTATTTTAAGCCATTCCAAAGTAAAGTATAGGCATTTATATGATCTATTGTACCTCTACCACTACGGAGCACTAATTTTTGTGATAAATATAAGTATTTTCTGGAGGTATTTTTCCTACCCGGAAAAGAAAACGCTTGGATTCAGTTAACTCCGCCCCCTCTCGCCGCTCATACAACTTTAGCAGTAGTAGAAATATATATATCACAGCAAAAAGTGAAGTTACTTCATGATGCTGTTATAAGTAGTTAACATGTGCAACACAGCTTCATGGCTAAATGGCTAACACACACGCTAACATGCATTTTGATCGACTCACCACTCTGATGTTTCCATTATGGGATTTGCGCTGGTTATAAAAGTTAATCCACTTTGATTCTGGCCAAGGTTCATCAAGCATCAGCGACAGGCACAGACAAACACTATTGTGGCTGATAGTCGCTGAATCCCGGAGGGAAATTCCAACTTCTATGGCCTCTTCTTTGGGAAGGTTGAATAAAGTCCTGTCCTCGCAGCCAAACGCGGTTTTCTCCGTGACATTATCGTGAGGTAAGAAAAAAGAACAGGTGTCCAGACTCCAGAGTAGGTTAGAAAAAGCTCCCTCTTCACAACTTTCGGTGCAACATGACATGACCATCTGTTCAGACAGTCTATGGTTCAGACGCTCGGGGGTGCGTTTGTTTTCCCTACAGGGGCAGCGCGGACGCGTCAGGCACTCCCCCTTTCTTACGACAGAAATTATGAAAAAAGCTGTTTTACAAATGAAAATCATGCCGTAAGGCATTAGATTACAGACGTCGAGCACTTCCGTTCCGCTGTGACGACACAAATGTCAGTCGTTTACCAGGAGAGGGCGGATCAGCTGCTCAGAGCGCAGGATTCAGGAGGATTACTGAGAACTGCGTGAATGAAGCCAAAAACCACTCTGGGGGTGTTTTTGATAAGGAAATAGCAGAACAACATGGTTAAAAGCTCAAAAAGTCGATTTTGCATGATATAGCTCCTTTAAGGTTAGTGGCTAGAGCAGGGGCAGGGTGAAGCTGATTGATGTATGACGTTTCACTCTCATGATGTGATTGGTTTATGTTTCAACTCAGCTACCAAAAAAAAAGATCGCACCTGGGGAACATAGATACGCATCCCTTGCATTTACCTTGCTCAGAGTTACCAGTCGTGTTTCTTTCAAAATGTTTTATTATCTCAGGGAATAACAGCAACTTATAAATGAACATTCGAGTTTATAACTTGGAGATCTGCATACCTGCACCTGTATGCTAGTAGCTAATTTGTCTTCTTTCATATACTGTCATCATACTCACTGCATTTGGTTGTAAAAGCCAGACACCTCGTCATCCACTCTGTAAAGTCTATGTTCTGTGGTTCAGACTGTCCATCTCCATATATCTGGCTTGTCTCATCTCAGTGCACCATCCTGGTCCAAACCCAGAGTCCTACACAGGCCCGCTCTGTGCTCTGCTGTGGCCTCGCTGGCTGATCTCAGCCATGTTTGGTCATGAATGTGGTTTGAAGTGAGGAGACATGAATAAAAGGCAATGAGAACCGACAGGAGAATGACTGATGCAGCAGACAATTCAAGCCAATCTGGCCAATGCTGCTGACCAGGTGCCTGTCGATCTTTGTACTCGTCTTTAAGAATCTCGTATACTGCAGTATGTCAGTCAGAGTTGGATGCAAAAAAAAGAAAAGACAAGGAAATTCATTGTGTAAATGGCATAAATCCATTTACAGAAGTATTGATCAATCATTACAGCTTTTGAAGTGGTTATTTTATTTTGATATTTCACAGTAGCCACAAACACAACATGACTTTATCAAATGAAATGACTTCCTACACACAATAACAGATCCTACAAGTGCATACGGCGGCATGGTGATGGGTGGCACGATGGCATAACGGGTTGTGCTCTCACCTCAGCACGAAGGTCCCAAGTTCGATTCCCGTGCCAGGTGGGCCTTACTGTGTGAAGTTTGTATGTTTTCTTCATGTCTTGGTGGGTTTCCTCCAAGAGCTCCCGTTCCCCCACTCAAACAACCTTGTGCAGTAAGCTGAATCCTTCAGGCAAGCACTCCTGATTAAGATTTTGGCTAAAGATTTGGAGATGGGTACCGGGGGACACCATCTCCAAATCAGAGGACAAATCTCCTTACGGGGATAATAAAGTCTACAAATACAACACAAAGATAACCAAATACTAGCTAATGTAAAACTGCCTGAAACATTAACTTGATGTCAAGATCCACAGGCATGTAGCTTCACAACGAGAAGGTCGTGGGTTTGTTCTCTGGCTGGACGGGGCCTTTTTGTGGGAAGTTTACATGTTCCCCCATCTGTGTAACTTCCCACGGTGTGCTTGAGTTTAACTTACCGCTAAAAACATGTACTCTGGGGTGTTTGTGAGAGTGAGTGGTTGGTGGTGGTCAGAGGGGCTGATTGGCAGCCTTGCTTCTGTCAGGCTACCCCAGGGCAGCTGCGACTAATTTACTTAGATAGCATACCACCACCAAGTATTCAAGTGCATATGAATACTTGCTAAAACAGTTAACACAATTATATTTAAGATTTTGCTAAAGATTGTACCCAGCTTTCTTTAGTTTAGCCATTTTTGTGACGTTTATAGTTTCACTTCCTTATTGACAGGAAGTGACATAGAAGAAGGTAAATAATTTTAAACTGTTGCCGTGCAAACATGTCAAGTCAATGGGAAATGAGTGAGTCAAACTTCTATCGAATGTTACCTTTATCTATTTCACTTCCTGTCAGTAGCTTAAAGGAACAGGCCACCGTTTTTCCATTCTGAGATATGTTCTTACCTGAGCTTAGACGAGTTGATACGTCAACTCTGGTCTTTGTGCGTGCCCTCAGTCACGCAAAACGACCAAAGATGTTGTTAGCATTTGGCCTCTCCCAACATATTCCTATCGCTCTAAACGGGGGTGAAGTTAGAAGCGACCACGCTCTTCTACAGGCACGCACAAAGACCAGACACGTACGTATCAACTAGTCTAAGCTCAGGTAAGAACATATCTCAGAATGGAAAAACGGTGGCCTGTTCCTTTAAACATTCAAATACAAATAACTTTAATGCCCAACATTTCTTCATAAAAATTGCTGCTTCACTGAAATAAAATGATAATTATGCAACTGATGTTATCTTTCTAAATAAGTCACATTTTCAAAAGCATTGAAACCTGTCATATGCACTTTAGGAGAATGTAAAATTGTCCAATGTAAAGCGCTTTGTGTGACAATGTCTGTGAAAGGCGCTACATATAGTCCTTTCCTTTACGATAGGCTAAATGTACAAAATTATTAGATCAGCTGAACTGTAGTCATTAAAAATGAAGGCATTAGGCACTGATACATTTAATTAACACAGTCAATAGAATATTTACTTGTTTAAAAACATCATAATTATAATAATTGGAATTACACTCCAGTCAGTCGGAAGGGTCAAGCCCTGGCAGTCTTTAAAGTGACCTCGGAAACACAGAGTTATACCGGCTTGGCTGTTAGTTCCTCAGTAACCTATACAAAGTGCTCCTACAGTGCATGTAGGTGCTGTCCTGCTGACTGCATCTCCCAGCTATAAGCAGCAACAGATGCGCCTCTGACCTCATAGGCTTCCTGGAAACACAAATTTGTCAAAATGAAGCAGGAAAGAGAGGGAGCAGCAGTTTAGGTAAATGTAACATATTGAGGACACACACAGATACGTGTAGTCAATGTTCTGAGTTTCAAAAGTTAGGTGTACCTTGAACATATCATACACTTCCTGCCACATTGATGTTCAGTAACAGAACCACATTTATCAGATCCATGCGCTTTTTCTTTCCCTCAGTACCAAAAACAATCACACTATCTTCATGATGGCCAACCAGCCTGGGCACATGCTATCACCTCTTTAAGAAAACAAGAAGAAACACGCGCCAGTTCTCACATGTGATCAATTATTGTTGTGTTGGGGGAAATTTTCAGCCATTAGTCCTTTAGTGCAGGGATCATTCTGGGGCTAATAGTGACTAAACGTTAAAATAACACATTTGGCTAATAGGTCACTCTTTCGTATATGGAGCAGCCACTGGCTATAAACCTGGGGGGAAAAGTCATTCACTGCATTGCATAAATGGACTTCAGGACAAAAGAAAAATTGTTGTGTCAGCAATGTCAGCTTCTTAAAATGTCTGTTGTTTAATATTTTGGCACAATATACAATACAATAATAGGAGACATAAATAGATAATTCTTCCTGCTCATCATACAACAGTTCCTTTCACCATCTGGGGAACCTCTTCAGTAGAAGCTCTTCTGTAATCTCTTTGAGTCGCTGCTAAACTCTTGGCTAGTAATAATAATAATTAAAACCGCAAGCGGCATCGAACGGCCCTCGCGGGCCGTGCCTCCTTTAGCGCCTTTGTAACACTACCGAGGGCGCTAACGTGGCCACACTACATTTTATTGCCCTGATGTGCCATTAATCTTTGTCAGTAAACATCAAAACTAAATTTTTAGCATCTCAATGTGAACAATGGCTCCAACCTGCAAAGGGCACTAGCGCGCCCAAAATCTTTTTTCTTTCACAAGCAGCATTGGACGGCCCTGGCGGGTCGTAGTTCCATGACCACTGTCCACAAGCTCCTTACAGAGGGCACTAACGCGGTGTAATTGTGTATAATGTGAGATTTATGTGTCAGTCCCATTAGAATAACATGGGGGGCCCCAGGCGTCACCATGGCAACACCGTACAAAATACGGTATGGGTCTCATTGGCTTTTTGGATCTGGATACCATCAGCTATTTTTGTGCTGAATTACATCCATTTCAAATAAACACATTTTTTTCCCATAATGCATTTTTTATTCTCAGCCCAATGTCACTTTTTTACATTTGTTGTGTCCGGGGGTGAAAGGTCAAAAAAATGTCGCACAAACAAACTCCGATTTAAACAAACTCCGATTTATAATCAGAGTTTGTTTGTGCGAATGGGAGTAATTTGCAGTTTACAATCAGAATCAGAATCAGAATCAGAATAGGTTTATTGCCAAGGTTTGTGAACAAGGTTTACAAGGTTTTTTAAGGAAATAACCAGTGTGCTCATTCCAGCCACTAGGGGCCAACTTAGATTTAAATAAAAAGGTAAGAATTTCACACGTGTCCAGTAGAGGGCACTGACATAATAAGAGATGAGGGAAACACATTATAGCCACGTGGTAAATGGCCAGTCTGCCCCTGTGGCTACAATAGTAGCTTACCACCACAGAGTGTGGAGTGAATAATGACTACAGTGTAATGACTATACAGTATACTTTGAGAAATTTGTGACACATGCTTGTAAAGCGCAAAACAAGTGTAAGTGTATTTTTTATTACAGTCCTATCGGGCTTTTGACCAAATCGGCTCTATTTAAAAATCACAGTTCATATTTATTCAATTATTGGAAAAATATTTTCTCAATATTACAGTTTACATTAAATGCGGCCCACGACCCACCGAGGAAGCTAAATTTCGGCCCATGACCCAAATGAGTTTGACACCCCTGGTTTAAAGGGTGAACAATATCAATATTTTCACTGACATGAAGAAGGATACGACACAACTGCTGCAATTTGTTGCAGTTTTGTAATGTGTTATTACAGTCAAATTGAAACTGGTCCGGCCCTCCTGGCGAGTTCGAAAACCCAATGTGGCCCTTGCATCAAAAAGGTTGCCCATACCTGCCCTAGGAGGAGTTTGTTAAAATGCGACGTCAGCGAAAACACTGACTCAGCATTTTTCAGACTTCCTGTCAAAATGGCGGACTTCTGGTTTGTCAGGGGGCATGACCACAATAATATTATTTGTTTGTCGTCACATGATGAATATCTGTACCGAATCCCGTTGCTCTGCGACAAAGTTGACGTTGGCCCTTCCCCCATAGGCGTAATGTATTTTCACTTTTGTAGGCGGCGCTGTCGCGGAAATTTTTATTTCCCCAATACGAAACACACATTTAAATTAATTTTTCACCGGACCTGAATTTTGAGCAAAGTTTGGTGAGTTTTCGACTACGTTCAAGGGGTGAAATTCCTGCTCAAAGAGCAGAAGAAAGAAGAAAGAAAGAAAGATTATTATTTCTTGCAAAATTATTTTATTTTAAGAAAATTATTGCAAATAATTATTATTGCAAATAATAATTTTGAAATTATTATTTCTCTCAACTGCGTTGCGATTACAATAGGCCCTTGCGACGGCAGGCCGCTCGGGCCTAATAATAATAATCGAAGACTTCAACTACTGAGTACAGAAGATGACTCAAGTACATTCATTGAAGATGGACAACTCCTGTACGACTGAGAACTTACACAGACAATAATAATAATGGCTTAACTGAGATCATTGTTTTTGGCCCACAGACACAAAGACAAAGTGTTATCAGTCACCTTGAGTCTCTCTCTCTAAAACCAAAAAATCAGGTTAGAAATCTAGGAGTAATCATGGACTCAGACCTGAACTTAAACAGCCACATCAAAGCAATAACATCATCAGCTTTTTACCATCTGAAAAACATTGCTAAGATCAGAGGAATAGTGTCAAAACCAGACTTGGAAAGACTCATCCATGTGTAGCAAGGCGCCTGTTGTGTTCCTCCCGGCCAGCTGGCGGCGCCATGACTATAAAAGGGGAGTTAGTTTAGATTCTCATTCCCTCACCTCAAGCACTTCCTGGTTGTGTGCCGACCCTTTCTCCGTTCTCAGGTATAGCATTTACCTCCGCTTTACTAATGTAATTTAGGCATTTAGTTTTAATCTATTTCTCTTTAGTGCCGCTGTCGAGCGCGCCCAACGCTGGCTCCCCTTGCTCGGGTATGCCTGCCTGGCTGTGTGAAGCCCGTGGTGTGGTTGTGTGTAGCTGCCGTGGATCTCGTGTGCCCAGTTTCGTCCGGTCGGACTCGCCGTGTGGGCCTCCGATCAAGTAAAAGCGTCAAGCTCTGGTGTACCGAGGCAGGGAACGGTATGTTGCGCCCATCCGCTTTTCAGGTGTAGCCAAGCCCAACAGCTGCAGCTCTTCGCTAACACCCTCACTTTCATTCATAGGTACGCCCCGGCTATTTGGAGCCCAGAGTCACTGAGAAACAACTGTTGCTCTCTTACTGCTCTGTTCTTTTTTTGTTGTATTTCTGTTCCACTTTTGGTTCTACGTCAATGGTGTGCTTGCCCTTAGGCTGCGCTATTGCATATCTCTCGAAGCGCCAGCTTCCCGCCCTGAGAGGATCAAAGAACTGACCGCTCCAATCATCCTTGGGGGTCCATAACCCCTGTGCCCTATAAAAGGGGGACTCTCCCTTCAATCGTCTCCTTTTTCTCTCAGCTTACTCTGAGATCTGGATCTGAACAAGAAGGAAGAAGAAAAATGACTCACCGCACTCCAGCGCTTGAAACCCCGTCGCCCTCCGGCGTTAAGCTACGGGTGTGCGGTTCCTGCGCGGCGCCGCTCCTCGCTCAGGATCAGCACGTCCGCTGCTTCTTGTGCCTGGGCCGGCGCCACTCCGCTGAAGACTGCGCCGCCTGCCTCGCGCTCCCCCGGGAGGAGCGCGAGCGGCGTCGCGCCTTTCTGGCTCCTGCCTCCCCGGAGATATCCGATCAGGACTCGGATGCTTCGAGTGACTCCCTGGCTCCAGTTCCCCCCGTGCGGGAGCGGAGCCCGCCTCCTGCTTCCCCGATGCAGGAGAGGAGCCCGCCGCCTTCGCCCGCTCCTAGAAGGGATTGGGCTGCTGGCGATGAAAACGATGAGCAACGCCTGTTCGATGAAGATGCGCTCTCCATCTTCACTGAGGATGTCCAGCCCCGTGAGCGCTATCCCATGGATCGCCTCCCCGGCCTCATCGCTTCTGCTGCGGCCCGTATGGAGCTGAAGATGCCTCCTCAACCTCCAGCCCCAGCGTCGGACCTGTTCCGCGACCTGTTTGGGAACACCCGCGACAGGCAGCGCCCGGTGGTGGTAGCCCCTCGCGTGGACTCGCTCCTCCACTACGCCAGGCGTGACTGGGAACGTCCCTACTCCGCCCGTACACCGGCCCTCGCGTACGGTGTGTACGCTACGGTGGAGGGTTGGAGTCAACCGAAAGGCGTCCCCACCATCGAGGACGGGATAAGAATGTCCCTGCTCCCGTCCTCTTCTCTCTGGCCCGGCGGTAGAGTGGACCTTCCCTCAGAGCGGGATAGGTTCACCGCCTCCATCCTTAACCGCTGTTATGCTAACGCTGCACAGGTCGTGGCGCTAGCAAACAATATGGCCTTGCTCACCGCCTCTCTGGACAAACTGGTCCGCGGCCGCGACCAGCTTTCTCATGATGAGATTGTGGAAGCTGAAACCACCATGGCGACCTTCGCTCGCATGTCGCAAGCCCTTGCCCTCGACGGTGGTCGGACCATGTGCGCTGCGCAGGTCGGCTGCCGCCATCTTTGGCTGGGGTTGTCCACGTTAAAGGAGGCTGATAAACGCAGTCTGCTCAGCCTGCCACTCGACCAGTCCTCCCTCTTTGGACCCGGCATTCAGGCTATGGTGGATCGCCTGGAGACCGCCGCCAAAGCTTCAGCGCAGTTGGCCCGGCATTTTCGCCCTCAGCGCGAACAGGGCTCTTCACGACGGCGCTTGGATCGAGGTGGACGAGGCAGATCTCCTCCTCGCCGTGGCCCCGCCTCCTCTTCGCGTGCAGCTCCTCGACGCCCCCAGGGTCCGGATTGTCAGCGCAGCGATGATCCCAGCCCGAGACGTGACCGGCGTCCCGCTCCGGGCTCCAGGGGAGGAGCAGGAAGAGGGGGGGTTAAAAATGTGAATAAAGGCCGCTCGGCCCGTTACTCCACTAAAGAGCCTGCTTCGTATTCCTTTCATGCTGAAAGCATTACGAGTTTGCCTATTGCCACTCGGAGTGGGAAAGTGGTTAAAGTCAGCGAGGCTCAGGAGGCTCCGCTGAACTCTCGTTGTCACTCCACTCTGCTGCCTGTCAAGGCCGTGTGCGAAACACGCTCTGACTCTCGCACTCGAGCGCGTGCACGAGCCACTCCCCGTGACACTTCTGCTGTGTTTACAGCGAGCGCACCGTCTTACATGAGTCAATGTAAGCTTAATGCTGCTATGACGGCGAGGTCCAGACCTAATGTACGGTTCCTCGACGGTGATTGGTCGACTGTCTCTAAGACAGCGGACGTGGGGGAGAAAGGTGGCTTGAGTAGGAGCAGGTCTGTGGTTGGCTCTGCTGCCGCTGCTCAGTGCCCTGCTCCGCGCTCTAACTCTCTGCCACTGAGGTGTGGGAGAGAGAAACGGCGTTATGACAGTTTGTCAAGCACGTCATTGCCCCATGCTTTTACAGCTCGTCAGTCTGTTTTCCTAAAAGCCGCGGGGCAACGGTGTAGGTCAATAGGTGGAACCTCTTCCCGTACACTCCCCCCACGCTCTCAATCGCCCCCGCTGGGAATCCCCGCCAAGCGGCGTAGATCTGAGCGCACTCCTCTCTCGACCGATGAGTCTGCTCTCTCCCGGGAGCGTCTGCCCTTTCGAGCAGGGCCCCCCACGCCGCGGCGCACTGCCGAGAGCGGAGCCGGTGGGCGGGCCCGTTTCCCCGCTCTTATTCAGTGTCGTGGTACGACCCTTGACAGAGTTTTACCAAATCTGGGAAAGCGCAGGGCTTCTCGGAGCTCCCTGGTTGGACAGGATGCTCAGAAGGGGATACGCCCTACAATTCTCCCGGAGACCTCCAGGCTTTCGCGGTATCCTCAAGACGAGGTTACGCAACTCAGCCGAGAGCGCCGCGCTCACAAGGGAAGTGGTTTCTCTACTACAGCGCGGTGCCATAGCAGAGGTGGACCCAATCAGAGCGAGGACGGGGTTTTACTCCCCGTATTTCCTCGTTCCCAAAAAGATCGGCGGTGTGCGGCCCATTCTGGACCTGCGGGTTCTCAATCACTGCATTGTGAAGAGGCCTTTCCGCATGCTCACGGTGCAGCAGCTGCTGCAATGCGTCAGACCCGGAGATTGGATGACTTCAATGGATCTCATGGACGCATACTTCCACATCCCCATTGCCCCAGCGCACAGGAAGTTTCTCCGGTTCGCAGTCGGGGACAAATGCTACGAGTATTGCCGCCTCCCATTTGGCTACTCCCTGGCTCCACGCACCTTCTCCAAGTGTGTGGAGGCAGCGCTAGAACCGCTTCGTCGTCGAGGTCTCAGAATCCTGACTTATATTGACGATTGGCTTATTCTGGCCTCCTCCCCACAAGAGGCCGAAGCCCATACGGCCGAGGTGCTGAGGCACATTTCTCGGCTGGGACTGGTCGTAAATCAGGAGAAAAGTCGACTGTCTCCGACCCAAGATTTGGGCTATTTGGGTCTACGCTTGAACTCCAGGGACATGAGGGCCTCCCTCTCCCTGGAAAGGCAGTCAGTTATTCTGGATCTGGGACAGCGGGTGTTGGATGGCCCGTGGGTTGCACCGCGACAAATCCGCTCCCTGCTCGGCATGATGGCGTCAGCCCACCCAGTGGTTCGACTGGGGCTGCTGCACATGAGAGGTCTCCAACGCTGGTTTTCACGCCTCGAGTCCCGCAGAGGGACGGACGTGAGGTCGGCACGGTTGTCCCCCGCCGCAAGGTCCGACGTAGAATTCTGGTTGGACCCGGAGCGCCTCCGTCAGGGGGTCCCAATGGGCCACGTGCTCCATTACACAGAGGTGTTCACGGACGCCTCCCTGACCGGTTGGGGCGGTGTAATGGGCCATCTCACGGCGAGCGGTGTTTGGCCCCCGCCTCCGAGACACATCAACCTCCTAGAGATGGAAGCGGTGCAGAAAGTCCTCCTACACTTTGCTGCTCATCTATGGGGTCACCACGTCTTGGTTCGGTCAGACAACACCACAGTGGTGGCCTACCTGAACAGGCAGGGGGGGACCAGGTCACCCGCTCTGCACAGGTTGGCAGCGGAGGTGCTCAACTGGGCAAGCACTCACCTAGCCTCTCTGAAAGCGCGCCACATTCCCGGAGCCCGCAATGTCGGCGCGGACAGAATGTCCAGAGGAGGCGCCTTACGGGACGAATGGGGCCTGGCGCCCGAGGTCGCGGCGGAAGTGTGGCTCCGGTTCGGCAGACCGGTGGCCGACCTTTTCGCCAATGCAGAGAACGCACAGTGCCCACTTTGGTTCTCGCTCAGGTCAACAGACGGACCTCCTCTCGGCGTGGATGCCATGGCTCATCGACCATGGCCGTCCGGCCTGCTTTACGCGTTTCCTCCCCTGCGCCTCATTGCGCCTCTGCTCCACAGAGTGAGGTCAGAGGGCGCACTCATCCTGCTCATAGCCCCAGACAGTCCGAGTGCCAGGTGGTACCCCGACGTGGTGTCCATGGCACAAGGGGATCCGTGGCCCCTCCCGGACAGACCGGACGCCTTGACTCAGGCAGGGGGAGCTCTTCTGTCGCGCCCGATACTGGGACGCAGGCTGGTGGTCTGGAGGCTGAAAGGGGGAAGTTGCTGAACTTTGGCCTCCCCCCCTCAGTTGTTGCCACAATTCAGGGTGCTCGGGCCCCGTCTACAACCCGGCTTTTCAGCCGAAGGTCATTACATCCGCCTTCAGGTCGAGGGTGATCAGAATTAGACCCTTCTTTCCCCCTCCGCATGCGTCGGTGGGGGATGAACGACGACACCGCCTTTGCCCGATCAGGGCGGTACGTCACTATCTTGAACGGACTGCCAATTTCAGACGCTCCGATCAGTTGTTCGTGGGCTTTGGGGTAAGGAACAAGGGTGCCCCATTGTCCTCTCAACGTTTGGCCCACTGGATATGCCTTGCCATCCGCACTGCATATGAGGCACAAGGACTCCCTCCGCCGACAGCGGTCAGGGCTCACTCCACACGTGGAGTGGCGGCTTCTACAGCACTACTCCGTGGCGCTTCGATTGAGGAGGTCTGCATGGCAGCCTCTTGGTCGTCCTCTTCAACGTTTGTGCAGTCTTATCTGCAGGACGTTGCTGCGGGTTCAGTTGCCCACATTGTTTTGGGTGGTGGACGGTCGTGAATCCCCCCCCGAGCCCAGGGTGGGTCCGGGAAGGGATGACCTGGTTTGGTTTGGTTCGGTGCTTCAGGCGCTCTTGGGAGAGGCGGCCTGGCCGAACTGGACGTACACTCTTATTCTTCGGGTGACCGGCGCTCTTGGGAGAGGCGGCTTTGGGCACCCTCGTTATCAAGGGTGGGTCTGCACTAGCGCTCTTGGGAGAGGCGGCTAGTGCGGACGTCCCCCATTGTTTTTTTTGTCTGGGTGAGAACCGCTGGCGTTGTTAACGGCTATTGGTTGCCCCTTACTCTGCCCGTGGGCCCCTGCTACCTAGTGAGCGTTTAGCCGCTCCCTGGGACGCATGGCGTTGCCCCGGGCCCGCTCCAATCGTGCGAGTCCATGCCTGCTGGGAGTACATTGGTCGGCCACGGCTGCGCGTTGCTTTATGCAATAGCGCAGCCTAAGGGCAAGCACACCATTGACGTAGAAATCTAAGTTACCTATGTAACTATAGTTCTACGAAAGGTGTGCGCCGCCCTTAGCTACGGGCCCAGCAGGCACGACCTCTCTTCGATGGCTGAGTTCAAAGGAGACGATTGAAGGGAGAGTCCCCCTTTTATAGGGCACAGGGGTTATGGAACCCCAAGGATGATTGGAGCGGTCAGTTCTTTGATCCTCTCAGGGCGGGAAGCTGGCGCTTCGAGAGATATGCAATAGCGCAGCCTAAGGGCGGCGCACACCTTTCGTAGAACTATAGTTACATAGGTAACTTAGATTTTTCTTTTCTATCGTTTACTCCGGTTTTGTCATGGAGAAACTCATTGTTGGAGAACCCTGAAATGTCGCAAATACATCAAAGAAACAGCTCTTAAAGATCAAACGAATGTAAATAAAGTAACTTATATATTTTCTATATGGAACGAGTGTCTGTCCTCAATTAACGAACCTGTGTGACCTTTTTGATATAGAAGTTACACTTTGGTCCAAATCCGAGATTGACCACTCGGTGGCGTTGTCGTGCAAACATTCCCAACCTTTTACAACAGACGCTAAGGTTAAATCATCATCGCAAACACTCCTTCTGCTCCCTAGCGCCACCCGTCATGCCACACATGCATTTGTCTCCAGCAGGTTAGACTACTGTAACGGCTGCTCACTGGCCTTTCTAAACGAGCTGTTAGAGCTGCAGAACATCCAGAACGCTGCTGCTCGAGTCCTGACAAGAACCAGGAAATATGACCATATTAGTCCAGTGCTCCGGTCTCTGCACTGGCTTCCCGTCACTCAGAGAATAGAATTTAAAACAGCTCTTCATGGTTTAGCACCAAAGTACATCTCTGACATGTTAGAGCCGTATGAACCATCTCGGGCCCTGAGAACTTCAGGGAGGGGTCTCCTGGTGGTTCCCAGAGTCAATAATAAACACGGTGAGGCTGCGTTTCAGTTTCATGCAGCTAAAATCTGGAACAGTCTTCATGAGGATGTGAGACAGGCCTCAACTCTGACAATGTTCAAATCTAGGCTTAAAACAGCTCTTTTTACCCGAGCAGATGAAAACTGAAAGTATTTTATCTGCACTCTTGCCTTTTACTGTAATTGATCAACTTTATGTTGATGTTTTATTGATTGATTTGATCTCTTTTCTTGTAAATTTATGCAACTGTGAAAGAACTTTGAATGGCCTTGTGTATGAATTGTGCTCTACAAATAAACTTGCCTTGCCTTACACTTATAACTCAAAGTTTCTGAAAGCGCAGCACTGTAGTCATTATTTATTCACACCATACTCTGTTGTGATATGCTACTATTATAGCCACAGCTGCCTTTAGGGTAGACTGACGGAAGTGAGGCTGCCAATCAGCACCATCAGCCCCACCAACCACCACCAACCACTCACTCACAATCTCATTCATTCTGGCCTATTGTACATGTTTTTAGTGGTAGGGGAAACCGGAGGGAACCTACACTAGCCACCTTTATTTCTATGTGACTTCTCACCCACTCAGCAGTAGTGTCCCACAGCTCATCATTACCCGTGTACAAGTTATATTTGGTTCAACAAACAATCGCTCTGTTTAAGCACCTACAGCCGAGTGAATCCCAATGTGCATTGAGTGTGGATTTACACACTGGATTAAAACAACCTTTCCTGATGTCGCTACTTCTCAGTGTTTACTCTTCTGGCAGTGCAGCAGGCTCCGGAGCACAGAGGCCCGACTTGTTCTCAGGGAAAAATGAAGTCTCCACAGAGCTGATACCAGAGTAGTTTGAATCATGCATGGCCGGATAGATCCCAGTGGAACAGAAACAAACACTGCAGGTTGTTGTGGCAGAATTTTACTGCTCTTTTATTTCTCTTCCTGAGAACTGAATTTTCGTACAGGGTATAAAAAGCAAGGTAATTTGTTCAACTTGTGATTTTCTATTTTTTTTTTTTTTATTACTTAAGAGACAGCAGTTCCACTCTACTCAGGGGCAGTACTGGAACTTCCCAGTGTTTCTTGTTGGTCTTATTTATTTTTTGTCTGTGTTGTTTTCTCAGTATTGCAATGCATCACTTGACATTACCCAAGCAAGTTTGAGTTGCAGCGCATCAGCTGAAAGCAATTTAGTCTTGAGCGCAGCTGCCAGGCGGATAAGACTTTCCTTCTTTCGTTTACTTTGAAATGTTCCTTTTTTTTTCATCGTCCAAAATACACAAGGCAGCCAAATTGCTGACATGTGTGAGAGGGGCAGCCGGACTCCTGCATTCTTTCATGCCCCACTATGCAAAACTCCATATTGTTTATTTAAAGAACACTGAGCACTTTAGCACTATTAAGAAACATGTCATATAGTAAACTAAAGGTTTCCTTCAGGAAAAATCCCTGTCAGTTTATTTTTCTTCTACAAAAAGTTATTTTAGTTTGGACTCACAAACAGCCTGCACGCACAACTAAACAACTGTGTTCAAACACTAACCAAACTGGGAAGTGTAGAGATTATTTATGTTCAGAGGTGTGAATGGACACGAAGGACTGGTCTGTCTCTGTCTCACACTGACCAGACTGGCCTACAATAACTGTGGCTTAAGATGTCCCCAACGAGACGAACTGAATGTCCAATACATACATACATGCATCAGTTAGGGTGCTCATAAAACACAGTTTATTAGATTTGTGAAGCTACAGATAAGCTTTTAAACAGTAAATCCAACAAAAGACAGCATTTGGTCACAGCCAAATGCTGGCTGTACTTTAGAAGAATCTACACGAGCTCCAACCACTTGCTCTGTGGCCGGGGAAACTGGAGGTGACATGAGAGCAGTGCAGTCTGATGACCCGAGTGGAAAAAGCACATCACAAATCAGACAGCGGAATAGGACACATCCTGACATCCAGCCAGAGCTCGTCTTGGTCATCAGCACAGGCAGCGGCTGATGGGAGGTGGGAGCAACAGATTAAGACTACAGGGGCCACAGTGAGTGATCGCCCACCGTGGCTTCAGAGCGGCCCGACACACAGAGGACTAACCCACCTTGACATGCGTAGGAAACTCAAGACTCTGCTGGCCTGCTGTGAGATAGGAGCCACCCAGAGCAGCCCCGACACAGTGTGTTGCCCAGAGCCCCGTGTCCTTTTTAACTAGCTCTGTTTACATGAACGCATGACCGAGGAATTCTCCACTATACCTATGGAAACCACAAACACAACAGCATTACGGCCATATCTGCCCCCAGAGAATGGAAATGAGAGTCAGTGATCAGACTTACTGACTCTTGTTAGAAAACATGGAACATGCACATGGGTCTGTATTTTGACTCATGTGGACATTGTCCTTCAAATAAATATATAAATAAATAAACTAAAACTAAACTACACATTTGATGTTGCAAAAATGCCCCCCCCCCCCCAAAAAAAAAAAAAAATCACACACACGTTAAAATCAGATTAAACCAAAGTGACACAGATTGCTTTGGGGGTCTCTAAATACATTTGAATCATTTCAGGATTCAGTATTTCATTGTCATTATTAAGATAAAATGACATCTACGGCATCCAACAGCTAACAGTGCACGTTTACACGAGGTAGGCAAAGAAGTAACAGTAACCAGGCGTAAAATATATATTTGTATTGAAATATTCGTCTGAAATGTAAGAGCTGATTCATAGATCAATATTGCTGTATCAAAGCACTCGGCAGAAAGACAGTAGGATGTGGGCACACAGAGGAGGTGGCCTGTGATGGATTTGTAAATAGCCTTGGGAGGTGCATGAAGTTTTGGGAAGGTGCCAAAACAGAGTGGCTGCACTACACCACTGCCACCACGCAGACCCACACGTCTCCAGAACAACAACTTATTGATCACCAAGCTGTGTGAAAAGCTTCAAATTGCAGATAACAAAAGTAATGTTAGCGGCTGGCAGCTGTCCCAGACTTGTGTGTACCTGTCAAGTGTTCTGCATACTGTGCAGGTTTGTATGTCAGGTGGTACCACTGTCTGTATGCCCCTGTGGCCGACCTGAATTAACATGTCCTGAAACAAGAGCTCTCTTGCTCTGTCATGTCCCACTTCTCATTTACACCCAACGTTCCCTTGTGTTGTCTTAGGCTGAGCATTCAGAAGCATTTGGCAGAGAAGTGAGGTGAAAGAGAGTCTCTGGAGCATGTCCTGAAAGAATGAATAACATTAGTCCCGGTCAGCCCTCTGTCACCAAACAGATACGGCTTCTCTTTGTGTCCAAAGGTGTATCGTTTTATTCTTACCAATTTACAAATTGCGACAGTGGCGCAGATGGTAGAGCGGGCCGTCTCATGATTGGAAGGTCATGGGTTCGAATCCTGGCTCCTGCAGGTGCAGACTGTCGTTGTGTCCTTGGGCAAGACACTTCACCCAATGCCTATGTGTGAGTGGTTGGTGGTGGTCGGAGGGACCGTTGGCGCAGATGTGTGCAGCCTCGCTTCTGTCAGTCTACCCCAGGGGAAACTGTGGCTACAAATGTAGCTTATCAGCATGGAGTGAATGAACCCCCTCCCTGTCATGTGTGAAGCGCTTTGGGTGTGACTTGTGTCATGTGAAAAGCGCTATACAAATAAGATTCCCTTCCCTACAAATGTTACTTTAAGAACAGACTAAACAATTGATCTGAATTACAATGCTACTACTGCCAGTTTTCCAGGGAATAGATTATTTATAAATATAAGTAATTAGTATAAAGATTACTATTTCAAATGTATTTTGATATTGATATTAAAGAATTATACAGCAATTAAAGTGATCACCGAAGATTTTTTTTTTATTGACACTAAATAGAAAATTACAAAAAATAATAGCATTGTGATAACATGCAAATTACTTTTTATGTTCCAACTGTATATGTTGAAATATGAGTGATGGTTACAGGGGTAATAGTGGTACCTTTGGCTGAAGAGTGTGTGTGTGATTTTTAAGCTTAACATAACCAGCATGGCAGTTCAAAAGCCTGGATTAGAAGTGACTAGACATCAAAGCACCACTCAATGACACATTATTGAGTCTTCAGATCAGAGACAACTGGAAAGAAGAGAGTACCAACATGAACACATCAAACACACCTCTATGTTAATATTTGTAATAAAGTGCACCCTCATGTTACGGGCTCTTTGCTGGTACAGCTGATGTCCTGTGAGGGCAGAGCAAATTTTACATGCGTTACTCTAAAACAGGGAAAGGCATCGTCAGGCCTGGGGGCAAAATACGGACCTCAAGCAGAAATCGTATGGCCTCCCAGATGATTTTGAGAATGCATTTTTTCACAATTGAAATCAAATACCTGTTATCATAATAGTGTCACTTCCTATAAATGAAATGAAATGTTCCCTGGGAGAGGAGCTCCAGAGCTCCCTTTTATATTGTACAATAGTAGCGTTAGTTGAAAGCGGTCTTTTAATTTTGGTCACCACTGGGAGGCTCAGCCCCTCCATCAAATGATTTTTTTTTTTTTATCGGCCATCTGCCAAGCAAACTTGCCTACCACTGCCCGAAAACATTTCAGTCTTTATGCCCATATGAGATTTATCTTGCTTATGGAAATAGTCGGAGCCTTGGTATAGTTAAATAAATAATAATTTTAAATATATACACACACACACACACACACACACAAACTTATATAATTAATATACATAGAATAAATTATATATATTTATTACTAAAAGTTTGTTTAGGTTTTTACGTACATATTGCTTCTTCAAACATGGCTTTTCAAATGTTGAACTCACCTGAACACTGGTACTATTGATGGGGTAAGTACCGTTGTTTGATTATTTTAGCGCACTGGCTCGGAGTTGACTGTTGCTTTGTGAAAGCCCTGTATTGTATTTCTTTCCTGTGCCAGAGCATATTTCCTGCAGAGCAGCCGTGTCAAACAGTGATGACCCTCTGCTTCCTGTAAGTCGCATGGAGATGGTCCTGCCACGAGTCCTGAGGCAAATGAACATCCAAAACACACCACTTCCAGTGGCCATTAAAGGATTGTAATTTCAGACAAGTCATCTTTTTGTCTTCTTGTATTCATCCCTTGTCCTTGTCCCTGGTCCCCTCCTCTATTGTTCTACTGTCCAGGTCACACAAAGCTGGTTCAGGCGCTTCCTTTGCCGGCTACAGGTTCAGGCCACACCTTGAGAAGGGGATGTACAGGGGATTTCTGTATCTATTGGCAGAGATGTCTTACAGAAACACCAAGACATGCACACTCGAGTCTCATGTACATGTATGGCTACTTTTGGCAGCACTATATGACAACCAGACAAATAAGAGGAGACATGGGAAAGAAGTTGTTTGGACATATAAGGCATTCTATCAAAGTTCCATCTCAAAAAAGAACACACATCCACGCTATATTTGAACAGCCAGGGACTGTACTGAGACTTCAGTAAAGTGCGGGAGTGGGCAATCCATTTTTACAAGGGACCACATGAGAAATCTGAATAGAGTCAAAACAATGACTCGATCAAATGTATCCTATTGTAAACTGCAGTAGACCCCAGTGATCATGCCTCACGCTCCTAGCTGTGCAGATACATGGCTAATCAGGCACCTGTCTGTGTGAGCTGCTGTACCAAGTTGACCTTATGAAAAAAATGTGTGGTAAATGACACCCTGCGGGGAAGTGAGTGCATCGTTATATTACGCTTTAGACCTTCGTACTTACTAAATCCTACCATCACACAGAAAGCACCAATGCAGTGGAGTCGAAGGGAAAAGGAAGCGATCAATGCACTTGTGAAATTATCTGGAAAGTCATTATTTTAGTCTCTTTGCAAACACATCTACTACGTGTGATGGTCATGGCGTCAACACACAACTACTCAAAGCAGCGAGCAAATGCGGCACGGATGCGCCGCAGAAGCATTGCAATTGCATCTTAAAAGCGGGGCAGAAAATGACGAAAAATATATAATTCTATTGTTATGAAAAATTAGTAGCCGGCCGGATTAAATTGCATGGTGGGCCGGACCTGGCCCCCGGACCGTGGATTGCCCAGGGCTGATATACTGGGACAAATGAACTGATGATTTGTCTCCCCATATAAATCCAACGCATGGTATAAAAATCGAGGAAATATGACATTTATACCTGAAGAAAGAATACTTTAGATTTTGTATACATTTAATTTGTTCGTATATTGTGTGTAGCCACTTTGGTTTGACCGGTTCCTGCTGGGTGTGTTTATTGGCACAGTGAGCCGTCTCCCACCTCCCAATGTACCTTCCATTCAAGGTCAAGAGTGCTAATGTGCAGACGCACGTCTACAAGCAGCAATATTCGCTAATGCAATGACTCCAGTAGTTTTGTTCCAGACCAGGTCAAAGGCAGGATGTGGGCCGACAGAACAGAGGAAGCAGAATAAACTGCAGGTAGTGACCCTGAACTTTAACCTCTCACCCCAGCCTTCATCACAGCAGCGACATTCGACAATACACAGATGGAGCGTGCCTTAAGCTTTCCACTATTAAGAAAAAAGGGCAGCAATTTGTGGTGTATGTCAACCTGTACATTAAAAAAAGCTTAACACAGCTCGAGATTTATCATCTATATATTTTTTATTTTACAATATGAATGAGTTGTTGGATTTGTTCATTTTTGTACATTTACACAGAGGCAAATGTATGTTTAAATAGACATTAATGCCTACAATGACAAAGGATTAAAGTTCCGCCCAAAACACTGCAGTGCGTTTGCTGATAATTACAAATATATTTGGACAGAGCTCATACAGCAGGTTGCAGCTTCACCAGGTCCAGAAGAACATCCTGCTGCCGTATTTGGAAGGCTCCAGTTTACCCTCGATGACGGGGTTGGGCTCAGGACGTGGTCTTGAATGGTAGGGATCTTCAGGGATGGGCCGAGCGGTTGCTACTTTGGTTACCTAGGAAGACATGGCAAGTTTTATTACAAAATGTACGTTGCTAGTTTATATTTCCTTGAGGTCAACTATCATGAGTCTACCACGGCAGGGCAGGACATGTTTTACTCACTAGCCTTTGTGGCAGGACTTATTCAAATGTTACCAACTACTTACGTTTAAAAAAAACCACAACACAACACATTAAATTGGTATGAAGTTAGGGCGTACCTCCAGGGGTACGCATACCACAGATTGGGAACCACTGTTTTAGATCTAAGCTTTTAAGGTGCATAATTACATTTAGCTCGATAAAATCCACACCCCAGTTAAATTTTTGAATTAAAGTTATTTTTTTCCAAAGAAATCAGCCCGTTTTGGCTTAAAGTGAGGCAATAAAGCGGGTAAAGACTGTACATCTTTATCTTCTTACACATAAGCAATTAAACCGTCAAATAAAACTGAATGGGATGTGCATAACAATCCCCATTTACAGCTGACGGGAAGGCTCTGTAGCAGAGCTCTTCAACGTGTAGTATTGCACAATGATGCAAATGCAACATAATGAAGCTGGAGTCCTTTCATGTTTCATGTTCAGTTATGCTCCTGCAGACTCACCTTAGACAAGTCTCCAAGCTCTGGCCTCTTCCATCCTAGTTTGTCGAGAACACAGTTGTCAAATGTCTCCTGCTGTTTACGACAATAACGTAGTTCAGCCAGGTTTGTGTAATCCAGACAGGTCCAGTACTCGGTGAAGGACTCGGCACAGTTACCCTTTATTTGCCTGGGTCAAAATAAAGTCATTATTAATGTATAATTCAAATGATCAGTGTGCAAATTATAGATACAATATGTGATCTTAGTATTTTGTTAGGACAATCTTCAATTTTCCAAGTTAATCTGTGCTTTTTTGTCTAATGCCGCTCTATGCACAAACACAGACACATGCCACGACTTCTTCAATTTGTCAGACTCCATCATGGTCTGAGTCACAACAAACATTTCTAAATGGATAAAGTACTGAGGGCCAGGCATATTTATAGATTAAATGTTTCACATGTTGACAAAATTACTATAGCTTGGTACACAGCCTTTTGAGGTACTACCTTATAAACGTGTGAAAAAGTCATAACGTGACATTTTTATAAGTAATTTGGGATATGGGTGCATTTCAGATACATATTGGTGAAAACAAAATTGATCCCCATTTGTTTACATAATTTAGAGAATACAAGTAAATTGTGTTGATTTCATTACGTTTTTACTCGATTGATAAGACACTAAATTCCATTGACTGCAAGGCAAGGTAACGCAACTCAATGCTCACACATTTCTCAAAAACAGGATTCTTTCGTCAAAACCTTGAACACAATTCCTGGTTTGAACTAGGGCTGGGCGATATGGCCAATGAATAAAATCTAGTTTTTTTTAACTCAGTTTGTAAAATTACAATTTTAATCGATTTTTATTGGAAATAAACTTAAAAGGGTCTTCTGTTCTTTCATATGAAGAAAACTACTCAGAGTCCTGCTTATTAATATTTAGATTCATAATATACCCTACAATTAGACCCATTAAAAATTGTTATTTCTGTTTTAAATATTCCTTGTCTGCTCTCAAAAGTAAAACTTCCTAATAAGCCATGGAGTTTTCAAAAGCGTTTTAGTTTCATCATCCTCATGCCTTGAGCTCTGCTGTGATTGACAACCGTCTCCATGGAGACTCAAGGGGAAAGGGGCGGAGTTAAATGGTGCTGCGTCTCCGCCATGTCTCCGCTCTGAGTGGGAGAAGAGCAGAGAGGATAAGACCGGGGTAAACTTTATTTTAGTGGCCTTTGTAAAGCAGCAGAGGTCAGTAGTCACTGGGTTCTCCACTGGTGCCATTTCCGAAAACAGTTGCTATGCAGCGGTCTAAAACGCTGCTACATTGGCAGCGCGGCGCACGTGAGGGAGACATAAAGCGGCAGGCGCGATTTTACTATTTGGTCTTTTTCCACATTGTCTGTTTTTAAAAGCATCAATTCATCTAATTTGATTTATTGCCCAGCCCTGGTTTGAACACAAACATCATAGCACACATTATTAAAAAAGTAAACACTAAGAGGCAGAAATGGGATACTGCTCCGACACCCCAAAACTCTGAAAACATTTAACATATATTAGCTCATTTTATATTGAGCTAAAGACAGCTCTAAAAACATTAATCTAAAATAGGATGCAAATAATAATAATAATAATAATAATATTTATCATTTTGAGTGTAATACGTTTTCTCAATTGCCAATTTTTATTCAGTGCACAAATTAATCCAAGTGTATATTCCTTACACCTCTCAAGCACAGCCACATTAGCCAAATAAAACCTCTTGAAGGGCCTAGTTAGACTCACGGACCCTACTTTGGGGTAGGGGTCCCTGCACACAACTTTTTTTTTTGATAATGATAATCAAAGAGACATCTGTCTTTATCTTTTTCCTATTTTTTTTAAAAACTGCTATTTTTGGGGGTTTTTTTTCATATAGAACACATTGATTGAACAGTGTTTAATGTTTTGCCATGCAGTGTCTTAATTCAAAGCGCGCTTTGAGAACTGAGTCCTAATAAAGAAAACAAAATGTTTGCAGTTTGTCAGGGACCGTGTCATATCAAACAAAAAACACAGCACAACCAAAAACTATAGTATGATTACCTGAAAAAGTTTAGAGCACATTCGTTGACTTTTCTTCCTTCTTCCAGACACTTCCTGGGGTCCTTCTCTTCCCAGCGGCAAAGCATGAACTCCTTGTTGGGTTTGTCACACTGGGAGCCATAATGGTGAGCAGCAGCCTTCAATACTGCAGACGAAACATTGATCTGCACACAAAAACAATTCAATTATTATAGACAGAACCATACAAAATAACTCACAACATTACTTGGTTATTGCCAAAAATAACCATGCCAAGAACCTTTCTCCATGCAGCAATAAAATGATTTTACACATAATCACAACTACTACTACCACCACTAACCCCACAAACAACTTGAACAATTAAATGGTAGCTTCTGGATACTGTGATTACAAAGATTAGCCTTTCCAACATTCAGCTACATTAGCATGCTAGCGCTACCATCTTTTATTGACAAGGACTCACTTCATCCACATTTAGGTCCTGTAGCGAAGGGACATCAAGCGTTGGCATGGCTGTCCCTTGTTGCAGTAGAACAACCCAAAAGTCAAATCCTTCACGTAAATATCATCCAATGTCGTCTGACTGCTGGACAAGAGACGAGTCCGTGGCCCGTGGAAGGTCAGTTTACTGCGCCTGTCGCGTACTGATGACGCATTAGCGGGCGACTGGGGTATCCTTTACAAGGGGATAAAACATCCAAGCTGCTTTAAACATCCTCAACAAACATGTGTACTTATTCGGTTTTCAACTGATAAAATATGTCCACCACGCTGACTTTCCTTTAGTTACATAATATTCTTCTGTTACCTGGTTTCGTCGTTGCCATGGTGACAATACATCACACAGCTTTCTGAAGTAGACTGTCTGTACCAGCGCAACATCTTGAAACCTGCTTGAAACAGACAAGAACCCAATAAATGGAGTTTATTGGGAGCAGCTATGAAGGGGAATATAAATACGGAAGGTAGTAAAGTATGTTTTATTTATGGTAACAGGTAACTGTAATCAGAGGTGGATAGTACTCAGTTAACATAGGTTTTTTCATACAGTATTTTATACTTCTACTTGAGCAATTGAGCAATATGAAAATCTGTACTCTTACTTGAGTAAAAAAAATAGTAACTCATGCCAGTTAGTAAATCTTTAGGTGACAAATCGTCATTTTGACGCGTAAAAACAATATGTATTTCTTGTTTTGTTTAATTTATTAATTCTTCATAATGATTTATTTGTATGTTTTTATGGTGTTTTCTTTGAAAATATTACAATGTTCACATTATTTCATGTTTTATTTCTCATAATGCATGTCACGACTAAAATATAAATCAGATTTTACGCTCAGTTACTAAACATTACTCAAGTAACATTTTGAGTAATTATTTGGGCCATTACTTTTTACTTCTACTTGAGTAAAATTTGTTACTCTTATGTAAATATTTTGGCTACTCTACCCACCTCTGTCTGTAATTTTATGATAATGTCTATAGCTAATGTTTCTAATGTCTAATATTAAAATGCAATTTTATGCAGACTTTTTTGTTTTCTTTCAGGATGCATGGAAAGGGAAGGTATACCTTTCCAACTGAGACCCAGTATGTGGGCGAAACCAAAGATGGAATGTTTCATGGTAAGGGAGTACTATACTTTCCAAATGGAAGTAAATATGAAGCCACTTGGGAAAACGGCATAACTAAACAGGTGAGTAATCCAGTATGTGTGTGTCCCCTGCACAGATGTCACAATATAGCCTTTATCCATGTGTACAAAATGTGTTTCACATTTGTCACAGCTTTTATTACATCTGGACCTTTTTTAGCAATTATTCACCAATATTGCTATGGTTGTTAGGTTTCACTCTTTTGTGTGCATGAAGATATGGTCCTCACATGTGTACACTGAGGCAATCTTTCAAGTTTTTGCCACAACAGCCATCAATTCAATTACTGGTATCCATTCAGCAATGGTTCATGTGAAATGATAGCATGTCTGAACCGTGACTAAACTTGGCCCAGACTTCTCTCCACCTGCATACAAGTGATTTTGTATTTTAGCAAACAAACAACAGATGTGGTTGTGGATGACCTTTTTAATCCATATATTACGGTTTATATGTAGCTATGTAATTTTCAACGCATTTGTCTCAATTCATTTGTGAGTAAGTGAGATTTGTTGTGGCTGAGAAGAATATATTGCTATTTCAACACTGTAATTGACTGGTTTTCTACAAGGGTATTTTCACATTTGCGGACGGACTACAGTATCAGGAGAAGGAGTGGGACTATTGTGATGGTCATGACCGGCGCTTTTACTCTGAAAGATGTAATGGACTCAAACCTGCAGGTTAGCTTTCCTGCCATGGTAGCACTGTACAACCGATTTCGCCAGACACTAGAAACACAATATTCTTTAGATTTTCCCAAACATTAACCTAGCTTTCGCTGGTTGTTTATATCACTTCCTTATTGGATGTGACATGGGAATGCGTAGATAAGCATTGCATTTATGTTTTAGAGCATAAGAAACAACTTTCTCTTCAAACTAAGTAACGTTTAAAAAAATATATAAACACCTGCCATATGCCCTTTAGTCGTTCCTTTTTACATTTAGCTAAGACATTTATTGTGTATGTTAACATGAAGATTCACTAGAGAACAATTGTCTGTACACAGGAGAATCCCAGCTGACTGATCATCATCCTCCACGCGTAATCCCTGATGGTTGTTATGACTGTGGTGATGGTTTCTATGACCCCTCCAGCAGAGTGGTCACCTCGTACACAGGCAGATTTCTCAGGAATGCAGGTCAGCACATGACAAACACCATTTTGACTTAATGTAATTGTTAGGGATATACTGGAGTGAGCCCGGAGAGACACGAGTGGAAGGATGGAACGGAGTCTGGATGTCTTAAGTAGAGAGAAGTTTATTAACACACACACATAATAATACAGGCCTGGAGACAGCTGAACAGCCAACACTTGGTTAGGGCATTGGGCATTCAGAGTCTGATGATCTATCCACATAGAAGGAGTTAAATAGTCGTAGTGACACGTAGGCATTAACCTTCTACTCACAGACAATGCGCCACGTTTACTAGGCCACATGTCATGTAGAGGGTCGAGGCCGCCGTGTCTTATTCTAACCGTACAATATGATAAGAGGACTATGTGAGGGCCGAATGAATTCTATGATTCCCCATCAGTAATCATAGTAGATAATAGATAAATCTGTATCTTCAATGTACTTATAGGAATTATGTTAGTATCTACAAAGTAATAGTTTACTTCTGCCAAACTAAAGACACATTTTCTGCTTTACCCCTTGTTAAAATATTGTCATCACCAGTGCTTCTCACAAAACCAGAATAAATACAACTTTTAATCTGTTTTATTTGCAATTTGGCAACCTGAACCTATAACCATATAAGGAAGCCTCTCAACTTCTGCATTAAGCACATGAGTTTGATCTAGAGACTTCTCATAGAGTAGATTGTACACAGATATACCAACCGTGGCTGTTGGAACCCTTGTGGACTCTTCCTTTTGTAATTTTTATTGTCGCTAAATTAAATTAGAAACAAATTGTCTTCATCTTAACAAGTTACAAATTCAGTTTACTGTGCCAAGAAGAGCATCAAGGTGTGTAAGGTGAGGGCACTTATGACAGTTGGTGTGAAGACAGGATTTATTGGCCGATGACTTCCTTTCAGGATAAAGACTTTGTTGTTGTGATGGGACAGGAAGCCATCCCAGATAGAGCATCTCTTTTACTCACACAGAGGGAGGAAGGAGCTTCCTGAGTTGTCCTCAAAACTGCTCTATCAGACAGACAGGAACAGAGCAGAACAAGCTCATAATAATAATAATAATAATAATAATAATAATAATTATTATTATTATTATTATATAATTGTAATGATAAATATAATTATATAGAAAATTAATAGTTAATGAAGCATATTTCGATAGATTGAAGTGTTGTGGATGCAAACCATGACAGGGGACAGCAAATGTATAACAAGAGACTTTTTAAATAAATAAAAATAATGACTTTGTTGGACACTCGAAGCCGCTTTACACAATTAAACAAAAACAAAGCTCTTTACAAATGTACCTATTTAAAACAATTATTGAAATAGAGACTGTATATCGCCAAAACTGGCCTCTCATGTTCCTAGTTACTGTTGCTAACATGAACAAATGGCTTTTCTTGGCCCAGTGCCAATGGACAAAACAACAGGATCAGTTGTTAATATTCCCCAAGAGAAAGATGTGTTATTTTTAGAACTTATCCTGAATTCAAATTTGTTGTTCTTGTGGAATTTCAAACACATGCCTTGCTTTCAGTATTTTATTCTCATTTGAACACTGGCACTTTCAGAAATAGACTTATGTCAGGAAGGCATGTTTTTGCAACGTTGTGTGTTAGATTTATATTGCCCTTGCAGATAAATGTGGTGCTGCATGGTCCTGATGCTGTAAACTGCAGAAGAGGCAATGTGTCCTTCAGTTTGCAGCTCTTTCCTATGTCTGGAATAACTGTGTCCTTTTGAGGGTCTGCAAAGTGAGGGCTCTGCACTGGACACTTTCCAGTGCCAAGAAAAACACCGAACCAAGAGCTCAGGACTTCTGCTGTCACTTACCATCCTCACATTTATTCAAAAGTCCGATAATATTACCACACATTTACCCTCTGACTGAGACTGTTCTCTCTGTTTCCCGTAGACATAAATTTAACATTTCAGTCACTCTTCTACAAACTTTATAGAGTTGATTTTAAAAGCATTATTTAAGTGTATTGATTCTACATTTTAGCTAATAGCTGATATAAATGTATAAATTATACCCATAGTGTGTGCGTGCGTGTGTGTGTGCACGTGTGTGTGCATGCATGTGTGTGTGTGTGTGTGTGTGTGTGTGTGTGTGTGTGTGTGCATGTGGATGTGGGGTGTGTGTGAGTGTGTGTAAATCACTGCTATTAGACTGGAAGGAAACACTTTTCCCTCTGAGTGTATTTTAAGGATTAAGATAAACAGACTTAAACAAGATGCCATTATCGCTTCCACACGCTCTCAGTGCTGTTTTCACCCCACACATTTTGATCACACAGGCTGTTGTTCTCCAGATGGACATCAAGCATAAAGTTTTCTAAACAACACCTTACAGTTCATTAAACACAAACATGACCGTTAGGCAAATCCTTTAGTTTTCTTTCTCAGTGACATTCCTGACTTTTTTGATTGAACAGTAAAACATTTATTTCAGTTTTGTGCTCCAAATACATTAAAGGGTGTTTACTATATTCTTGTAGTTACATACTGGGGACATGTGTCTGTTCTACTACAGTGACCTCACAAAGCAACTGTTGCATGTGAACACACACTTTATCACTGAATGTGTGGTGCTGCTGATACAGAGAAGTCATGTGCAGCCTCCAAAGACAACACATGTTTTATCAACAGTATGACACAGATGAATGTGTAATGTTGCAGAATCGTGCAGATGCAAATAAATCAAATAAGATAAACTAACCACAAACATACAGAATAGGCCATCTCACAGGAATAAAATGTGTGCTCTTCATAGTTCTTAGTAGTTTTTTTTTAATACTAGATCTAGTCCATAACTTGAATACATTGACAAACTGATGATTTGTTGTTGCTCTGAGATTGCAGACAAATTCCCTAACGACAGGCGCCACCTGTATCATAAAGTGACTCAATTAGACATGACAATAATCCTGAGATAAATGGCGTTTTACAATGTGAAGAGGCTCAAATTACAGCTAAAATCAAATTGTCTCAATGTAATTATCATTAAGTCTGAGCCGTACTGATTGAGGTCAGTGTGCGTTGAGTTTATGCAACACTGAGGCCAGTATAATGACTAAATGTTTAATGTCACAAAGGCGGATGCGGGTCTTGTGTGACAGCTGCCCATGGTCCGCCGTGTTCAATGACCCCGATCAGGTGGGAGTTAAAGTTGAAGAGGCTGTTACGGCTACAGGCCAATTACACACAATGACGGAGGGTTGCAGACCTGCTCGTGTGCACAATGGGAGCCCACGCGCGGTGCAACCTGGGGCAGAGGCTCGCACCGTTCAAGTGTGTGCAGCTGCGTGTGCACTGAACATGCTGATCGTTCACTTCCCCTGCAATTAGCTCCTTGTTTCTGCTGAACAATGAAACACTGCTTTATTATCAGCTCTTCTAGCAGCCATTTGGTTTTTAAAAACATGCAGTTATTGTATGTAGGTGTCTGAAGTGGCTGTGAGAAGTTATTTTCTCCAAATTGTCAGGCTTATCTTGAGTTGATTTGAGTGTGCGTCAGCCTAACACACAGACTGACCTGTGGTTTCTTTCTACTGCTAGCAGTCATTTGGTATGCTAATAGCAACACTTTAAACTATTGCTGTTCCCCCGATCAGGGAGAAAGGGTTGGGGTTAGGGGTTAGGGTTATGAACATCAAATGTCATGTCTTACACATATTTTTTAGAAACTAGAAGGTTTTGGCTTTGGCTCAAATGAGGTGTCACACGGGCATATTAGCAGTAAACTCTCTTGGAATTTGGCTATGCATAATTGGAGAAAATGACTCTAACCTTAAGCTGGCAGATAACAGGTATAAGTCAAGCTTTCCTAATGTCCTTTTCTATTAACAGATGACCGCGAACATGCATGGATTGTGCGGACTTGTAGGAAAGCCTGGGATGAAGAAAGCATTGGAACTAAAAGTGTCAGCAGCTTCGTCAAATAAAATCTCAAGAACTTACTAAGGACACATGGTGGTCAAGTTTGTTTTGTTGTATTATTGTTGTTTATCATTTTGTGTATATTCATTATTTGCAATATTAAAATTTGACTTCAATATTTTTTTGCTGCCTCTCATTCATGAGTAATATGATATTCAGTATTGTGACTACACAGTTTGGTTTGTGTTAAGTAAATGCAAAAGTGTCTTATTCTTTTAGGAAGGTTAATACATGATTGTTTTATTGTGATGGTGGTCTCTGTCACCTCTGCTTTTTGCTCAGCATATGGCTGGAATGGACGTTTATTTGTATAGCGCTTTTCACATAACACAAGTCACTCAAAGCGCTTCACTTAGTGTTGTATCGATTTGTTCTTCATTCACTCCAAGCTGCTTATGCTTGGAGTGATAGCATATGCAGCTATCACTCTGGGGTAGACTGACAGCAGCGCAACTGCACACATCAACGCCAATGGTCCCTCTGACCACCACCATTCGTTCACATACACACACCATTCATCCCTATTGTGCATGTTTTTAGTAGTAGAGAAAGCCAGAATACACGGAGGAAACCTACGCAGACACAGGGACAACATGCAAACGCCACACCCGGGAATTTAACCCGGGACCTTCTAGCTGTGAAGCACTGTGCCACCGTGAGCCAGATATTATATATATATATATATATATACATACACATACAGTACTATATACACCATGTACTGTATGTACTGAGTGAGACTATGTATCCAGGAAAACTAATGAAACATCACATTCTAGTTTATTGCATTTCAGTACACAAAACATTTATGACAGTCTATCAAATAGTTTTTAGTTTTCATATTTTTAACAAAACTGAATATTTACAGGGGAAAGTGCTTTACATGAATTTACAGTCAATAAATAAAATAAAATGTTGAGGTTTGCCGAATCTTTTCAAACAACTGCCATTGTACAACATTAAGATGTGTCTTTTACCTTTGCCAACGCATCTTTCTCACACATACGCGCCTGACTATGTACACGCTCAGTATGTGTCAATGTACAGTACCAATACAATGCCAATTCATAAATTAGCTATAATACAAACAGAAATAGCTTTCTCAGATTCATTATCTTACAAAAACATTGACATGCGTATTTCTGTCCAACAATACAGAACTTTGATTGCTAGCAGTTAGATGGTCTGGAACAGATACACGTAAGGCACAGATTCTTTATTTTTTGTTGTTGAATCAAAATCTAATTTTCTCTTTGGAAAAAAAAAAGAAAAGAAAAAATGAGGCAAAGCACCAGAGAAGTGGCTACACTTTACATTTAATTACCTTCATAACTGCCCAAAGACAAAACAGAGAGGACGCTTACCTCAACGTTTTTTATCTTCACAATGTAAACAGCACAATGCTTCCATCCTGCTGCCTTTGTCATTCATTCAGACTGCCACAAGTCAGCAGCAGACACTGCACAGGTAAAGCTGGTCTTACCATTCAACGAATTGCTTGTATCAAAACTTTACAATCATTTGATTGAGTGGTTGCAAGTGGAATATTTCGCTCCTCACCAGGACTACATTGTAAGGACATTACTTCAGTTTTCCTCCTCGTGACTGAATTCAGTGAGATCCTGTCCATGGTGACACCTATACAACCCCTCGTTTACTAGTGACAGGTCAGAGTTGGGATTTGGGGGGGCAGAGGTCATTGCTTTCAAGGAGAAGTGCTAGCGGCTGAGAGGAAGCTGGGGCAAGGATAGGGCCTGGTGAGATAGACTTTGAGAGGTCAGCACTGAGAAAGGATGACCTGCGAAACATAAACGAGTGTTTACATGTGTTGACATAGTGTTTAATGTGATGTGTAATAAACTAACTCACTGTCGATGTACCCATGAAGAGCCACCATGCGCGCGCGCTCTGGACTCCCAAAGGGCGAGTAGTGCAGTTCATCGGGAAGTGAAGATGGGATCCTTGACTGGGGGTGGCCTTGGGGTGCTCCACCATGCTGGGGTGTATGCTTTTTATGTCTTGCTCGGCAGTTTTGAAACCACACCTATAAAGATGCATCACAAACACGGCTCATGTAGCTGCGTTGATTGTATAAATTGCGGTTGAATATTGTAGTCTTGAATTCCATGACTCAACAATATCCTTGGAATTCTTAGAGCCTTTTCAATGCCAATGTCAACAATGATAATAAAAAAGTCGGAATCCAATCCATCAGGACTAACTAAGGAATGACCAAGGTTAGAGTGCACTATGCTGCATTGTATTGCTTTAGTTTGTCATTCTTACAGACCTGTATGACTCTTCTGCTTAAACCGGTCATGTCTGCCAGCTTCTGTAGAGTTTGGGCATCTGGGTTATTGTCTTGGGCAAACTGTGCCTGCATAATCTGCATTAGGAGCACAAATTAGAATTTTCAAATATCCTCTTGTGGTTTATTGATTGAACAGAAGATGTATTTATATGCACCAGACCTGTAGCTGTTCTGCTGTGAAGGATGTCCGTGCCCTTTTGGCTGGTTTGGGCTGGCTGTCTTGTTCTGTTGGAACGGCTCCTTCTAAAGTGATGCCGTTGCCTGAAGGGAAGGAAAGATCACAAAAGACAATACATTTAACACTAAAATATTTTCCCTGGCCTTGCATTATGATATAAAACATAGACACTTGACATTAAATCAGCTGTACATTGTAGGACGTCAGACTCACCGCTCTCTGCTGCTCGTTTGAGGTTTTCCACCATTGTGTCATAATGGATCCTACAGAGCACCTTCTCCTCCACAAGACCGAACTCCTCTCCTGTAGACAGCTGCCTCTTACAAGAGTAACATGCGAAACATGCCAAGTGGTATGCGTTACCCCTCGCACGCCGCACCCAGTCGCTGGCATAAATCTGACGACCACAACGGGCACATTTAGTACCAAACCTACTGCAAAACAGAAAAAAAGGCAGGAGAGCATGGGGATTAGAGCAGAGGTTTTCAAACTTCTCACATCAAGTAGCAGAAAATATTTGACTTTCCAAGTGCCACCAGGCCTACAGATCAATATCAAATCAGGATTAAACAAATAGACCTAAATTGGACTTGACTATGTCTAAACAGGGTATAAAACCATGTATTTAAATAACACATAACTTAAATGCATCACCAAAGTATACATTAAATGATCTCTATTAGGCCTTCAAATTTTACATGTGTAGTTTGAGAACCACTGGAGTCTAGCACTCTGGTCCTTGGACTGGATTTTTAAACTTAAGCTCTTGGCAAAATGTTAGGTTTTTTATGGAAGAATCCCTGGAGGAGGATATGGCCTTCAGAAAAGAACCCGGACTGTGGCTGCAAGCTGAGCCTCGAATACAAACAAACCAACACCTGCAATTTCCTGCTTGATGCGTGAAGGCCCTGACATATACACTCACACCAACACACGGTAAACCAAAGATGAAGAAAGACTTGGATGACTTCACAATCGCCCCGCTGTAACCGATAGCAACAGTGAGGTCAGGCCGCATCTAAACTTAAACCACCTGATGCACCTTGAGAAGAGAGTGTGGTCTGAGTGTTGCAGACCAGTGTTCGCATTTCAGCTCACAACCACAGTATGGCTTGCTCTATGGGAAAAAGGGCTCTTTGGATTTAATAGCTTTGTATTTTGTGTGAAAAGGCAAACCAATTATATGGAGGTGCTGAACCCCGTCAGACCCTCCATACAATTTGCATGGTAAGTGGTAAATGGTCTCAACTTATATAGCGCTTTACATTAGGCACTCAAAAGCGCTTTACTGCAACGAACCACTCACACATTCACACGCTCATTCATACACCAGTGTGCACAAACACTGCAGGCAAGGTGGATTCGAAACCCCTGACCTTCCGCTCTACCATCTGCGCCACTGACATCATCAGTTTTTCTTCGAGTTCATTTTCAAAATAAATAAATGTGATTGGAGGAAATAAATATATGCCTGTATTGTTCTCTTTGCATAGCAGTGTTTTAACGGCTATTTTTGTGCAATAAACACACTCCATGATCAAATCCTCTCAAATTTAGTTTACTTTAATTACTGTACCTGGAAGTGCGGTATATCAGAAATAAAATGTAGGCTATTCATCTATCATTTTATTATTTGAATTATTGTTACTGATAACTGATAGTGTCCCCTATGAATGTGTTAATGCAAATCTTACATTAAATAAACTACTAAAGGACCCCCTTCCACCCCCTTATAGTTTTTATGTGCACATTAATAGGATCATGCATTATCTCTAGCTCAATAAAATAAGAGTAAGATAACAAGAGCAGTGAAGCTCAAGAGGAGTGTGTGTGAGTGGTGGAAAGTGTAGTGCCCATGAAAATGGCATATAACAGAGAACATCAGTGACGAGAGTGCACGCAGGAGAGCATGAGGGCAAAGTCTCAGTGCACTCCATTCCTCTCTGTCAGATGAAAGCTTTCGATAGATCTCCAAAAGCTTTGCCATGCTTGTTTTTCTAATATGAAAATGCACATTCGACGACCACTATAAAAACATATCAGCTATTATTCGTTCTGCTTTTTAAACTCGACCTTGACCTTGAAATCAATTTGCACTACACAGCATGTTTTTAGCACAAACTAAAAACCTTCTTATGACCCAATAAAGCCATTCTGGAGACAAATGGACTCTGGGTTACTTCAGTTAGAATGTTATGGAGAATTCCTGTCTGGTCCTACAGTAGAGAGGAAAACATTGTGGATCATTATGGCTAATGTAGCATGACAGCTTGTCAGTTTCATGCTCGGAGACAGAATCCAGAAAAACAGCAAATCATCATCCCCTCTTGTAGCGCTCCTGACCCTCCCTTGCTCTACCCTCTATTTTCATATCTCGATTTGGGAGTTGACCAAAAACCTGGTGTTTACTTTGGAGCGATGTCAATCCTTTCAGCCCCTATATCATCCCCGGGATGAAAAGCCTACACCACAGACTGCTCCTTTATCCTCTCTTATCTATCTGTTCCAACACTGTTTCACCTGCCACTGAAAGAAAGGGCTTGAGGATCTACATGTCCTCTGGATTATTTCCGAAGTGCAGACAGATTACTAACTTTTATTCAGGAGGAGACTCCCAGGGTGCGGTTTTGAGGCACTGGATAGACATTGGGCGCTTATAGAACCAGCAGGTCATAGCCGCTCAGTTATTGACTTGTGTTACAGAGAAATTTAAATAAATCCACATTAGTATTGTAGTGTTTTTGTTCTTAACAGGCCACACTATTATCATTTCTCAAAACATGGCAAACCTTTGCCAAGCATTTCTCAACTTTTTCCTGTCTGGACTGAGATACATTTTGGGCTGTGGACAATAACTATGTGCAACGGTGTGAATACTGTCCTATTTTTGTTTGTTTGTACAATACAGATAGATGGCATTCAGGTCTGTTCTTAAACTGGCAGATGAACCTCCTTGCAGAGATCGTAAATCCCACAAATGGAAGGGATTGTGGTAGAAAGGACGCCAAAGGTACAAATGATAAACCACCAAAGAGGGGAGGGAGCCTTGAAGAGGGCAGTAAAAGCGTTTAGAAATCTGTGACGTTAATATTTCTTTGTTTTTATTGTATCAGCCATGACTATTCAGATAAGTTTGTAAGTGTGTGATGTTTAAATGGGAGTTGATCAGTGAGTACATGGGTTGAGTATTTTTTAATGAATGAATTAATCAATTAAATTAACGACTAATATTACAGATATTGACAGGTACATTTACACTGTTATGTCCTCGGACCATTTCATGCTCGTCTTCCATAGCAATAGAATTTATGTAAAATGTATTTGGTGGTTTACACCTGTGCATCATGTCTCTGTCACGTCTTTAAACAAAAAGAGCAGCCTGCTAGGTGTTGATATCACTTATATTGTGAGCGCGTCACATGGACTCAGTTTACAGTGGCACTCCTGATTAATGCAGCCCTCCGCTTCCTGTGTGGCCCAGGCGGTGAGCAGTATCGGGCCCTACGCAGATGCTTTACGTGACTATACGTGTGCATGGGCGGGCTCCCGAGCCCTAATATAACTAAGAGGCTCAACTCACTCTTTGTCCCCTACCTCGACCTCCTCGTCCGCCTTACCCCTCCCCCGACAAATGCACATGTATTCAGAGGGAAACCCGTTCTGATTTGCTGCTATTACACCCCATTAGAGCAGCTGTCAGTCCAGCTCCAGATGAGAAGTTGACGCAAAGAAAACATCGCAAAGTAAGGCAGCCAGATGAACTTAAGTCCGGCTGCCCAGCACACAATAACTACACTATAAATCCATACATAATTATTATTATTTACTTACATATCACACTTTCAACAAGCTTTTTAGTGCGCTACACTGCAGTCAATATTCATTCACTCCACTCTTGGTGTTGCTTTTGGGTAGCCCACTCACCACTGTCTCATTCTCTTGCCCAAGGACACGATGACAGTCTGCACCAGCCAGAGCAGAGATTCGAGCCACTAACCCTCCAATTATACTGTAAAATGACCAGTGTTCCATCAAGCTGAACTGCTTTGTCATAGTGTAGCTGAAAGTATATCCTGATTTCCTGTAGAAAAGAACTGCATTTTTTTGTGTGCATAATATTACATAACTTAAGAACAGTGGCATAGTTTATCACAACACGTGTACTTTTTGACTTTTTAATCCTACATTTCCAACAGACAGCTACCTTGACATGTAAGTTGTTGTATCTGCCACCTCATTTACTTATTAATAAAAGAATAGGCAGCCTATTTTGACGGGCAAATGTGTGAAATTATCTTATTTGGCGAAGCTTAACTCGACGGCTGAATGTAAAATGACCGCGGAGGCTACACTCAACAAGCAGCTTGTTTTGACAGTATGGCTTAACCAGCTACTGTCGCAAGTGGTTCAGGAAACTTGAGCAACATGGGGGAGAGACGCCGACACAAAAGGACACGCAAACTACACACCTGCACCTGAGGCAGGAATCAAACCTAGGACCCTTTTGCTGTGACGCTGTGTCATTGTGCGGCACCATATACCTTATTTCATTCAGCCTAAATGGAAGTGTTCAGCGTCTTCAGCAGGTTCAGAGGCTGAGAACTTAATCAAGTGAAGGCCCACGTGAACAACAGGGCCCAGTTTAGGAATATAATCTTATGAAGAAACTGGGAAACTGACGGACAGCTACATCTGGGCCATAGGATAAATAAACAGAGGCCTGAGTGTGCGTTTTTCTGTGTTATTGCAATACGAGAAACTGAGATTAAATGTATACTAGCTGTTTACACTGATAATTTTAAACATTTTATTTTAGTTATTTTATTTATTTTATATTATTTAAATATTTACTCTTTTCTTTTATTGGTGCTACAAAGACTCTGAATCGCAATCTGAGCATGGACCAGGCTCTTGATCTGGTCTCATTTCTGGTGCTATGGAGGATGTCTAATTGCTGGTGATTATAAAGAGGACTGGATTCAGATTTCTGTCACACTAGAGGCCCCGATAGGAATCTGTCCACGTGAATACAAATATTCTACAGTCAAAATTTCATTACACATTTTCTGGGTTTCTGAGTGAACCCAGTTAAACCTCAAGCGCCACACCAGCCGATTATACAATAACGCCATTGTGAGTAAGTGCCCCACACGGACAGCCTGCCTTTATTCATGCAATAAAAACTCACCGGATTTATTTCATTACCATTTGTTTTATTGCCTCGTTTCGGTTCTGACAATTCACTTTACGCAGAATAATCATTTGTTAATTTATTGAGGTGTACATTCTGAGTTGCCTGCACACCCTCGATGCTCTGTCTTCATGTGCAGCGACACGCGCACACACTCTTTGCACAGAAATCAAATTTGCGTGTGGTTTGCAAAGCTATAAACAGTAAAGTGTTTGAGTAAATTTAGTCCTGGATTACTGCTTAAATCCCACTTTATATTGTCTCTTATTCAAATGAACAGGCAAAGAGTTCAGTTGGAAACCATCAACATACTTTTGCACGGTCTACGCTTCACTGAAGGCCTCCTAAGCCCAACTAAAACACAAAAATCCAGATTGATGGGACAGAGTCATGCACTCAGTAGGATTTTGGTGTGCGCGCCTTTTTCATCAAGAAGCCAAATGTATTTTGATATATAAAATAATATACAATAATAGAGACACGCCAAACAAACAGCAGCTCTAATTATGCTGCATATACATTTCAAAGTAGCAAATATTTTCTTTAATTGAAACTAAATAACATATAGCATAATAATAATAATAATAATAATACTAAATAATAATACTAATAATAATACTACTAATAATAATAATAACAATAATAATAAGGCTGAATAAACCTAAAGGAATACACCCGAGCGTCTGACATTTAAGACTTTGTTTCGGCTAACTTCTAGCGTGCCTTACGTCTGTTTAACGGGTTAAAGGTCATTCCCTCAGTATTTCCGCTGATTTACGTTCATTACGTGAATTTGAAAATAGGCTAGCTCATGTGGCACGTGGCGCATTATTAGCGTGTGTCCTTGTATTTGTACGCTGCTTTTACAGAGGCTTACAGCTGCTGCTATAACCCTGTATTCTCATGCTGTGAACTGTCCCTGGATTCAGAGTCAAAACAGTGGTGGAGCTTTACGACATTTTGTTACAGCCTGTTGGGCTCGATGAAAGACTTGAGAGGAGCGCGAGGCCGCCCGCAGGGCCCGCATGATGCTAAGCGCGCGCGCGTGAGAGAGAGAGGGGGAGAGGGAGAGAATGTGCTGTTGTCTGTTGAGGAAACGTGCGTCAGTCAGACTTACCCTACCTGAAATAATCCATTTTACAGAATATCTCCTTGTTCTTGATGTAACAGCTGCTGTGTTGACGCAGCGACGTCCTGCACACTGAGCACTCCAGGCAGCGCACGTGCCATATGAGGTTGTTCACCTGCGCACACGCACACAGCACAGTTTTGGTAACAGCACAATAATTAGCCTATACTAGGTGTTTGTTTGATGTTTTGTCTTGTTTTTCCATCGGTAGCCTATTTAAATGTATTGTCTCTTTGAGCTGTAACCTGAAGCTATTTAAAAGAACGAAATAAATAAAATTAAGATAAGAGATATGCATGGGCTAATTGTACATATAAATAAAGAAAACAGCTATACACAACATAAACAAGATATAGCATAATAATAATAATAATAATAATAATAATAATAATGAACGGCGGAAATGAAAAAAAGAAGAAGAAAAAAGAAATTATTAATAAGAAAATAAAACAAGAAACCATGTACGCCTGTTTCTTTTCAAGCGCTTTCTTCTGTTCCATCTATTCGATTGAAATTGAAGTGGATATACCCATGTGATTTAACTACATAACACGTCAGCCCTGTGTATTTTAGGCGTTTTCTTAGGTGATAAACTTAACTACCAAATGGAGGGGTATGGCCCTATGAGAGCGCACGCGACTTCTCCGGCGTGCGGCCGCTGAAACCCAAACATCCGTGTTATGTCTGTCTCAAACCCAGTCTTTCTTTAGTGCCTGTGCTTGCTTTGACGTAGCCTTCACAAATAGGCCTGCCACCCCGGCCCGGCCCCTCTTCAGGTCGGCAGCCACAGCCAGATTTTGTCCAATAAATGTTTTATCAAGTAGCCTATAGAGCCAAATAATAATAACAATAATAAAAATAAAATAATAATAATAATAATAATAAAATAGTAGCCTAGCCAAAAATAAAAATACAATAGTAGCCTAGCCTAATACGTTTTTATTATTATTATTATTATTATTATTATTATTATTATTATTATTATTATTATTATTATTATTATATTATTTTATTTGTTTGCCTATTTGTCAGTGTACATAGGCCTACTTCTAACCGCGACTATTTTGCATTTACTTGTGGTAGATTTGGTTAATGCTTGGCGTTCATTTGTGGATTTCTGTTAGCTTGAATCAAGGCCTATTCTGTATGCTTCTGAATCGATTTGACTTATTTTCATTTTATGTAGGCTATTAGCGTGTCTAATCCCCTGAACCCTTGGCTCTTGCTCACTCACCTTAAGCAAGTATCGGTCGAGGATCTCGAGGCCGCAGCTGGCGCACACATTCTTCCCCGTTGACGGCACGGAGCTGGCCGTAGACGTGGGCGAGCACACGGACGGCGTGGACGGTGTGCTGGGGGATGAGCGCGTGTCCTCTCGCTCCATATTGGACTGCTGTGACTCTGCGTCTGAGTGCGACTGCATCAAGGGAATAGTCCGTGAGCAAAACACAAAATCGGGAGGTCTTAATAAATTAAGGGACAAATGATCGGTCTTCATTTGCCATATCGCTATGCGGCAAATGAAGACTGCAGAGCATCATTGCCATGCACTTATGATAAAGATATACGCTGTTAAATAAAAGGCAGTTCCCTGTCCATAATATTGCAAAGAGAACAATTTCAAACCACGACTTCATTTGGGCCGTCTTACTGGGCACACGAATTTAGATGTATGCTAAAGGGGAGAGCATGGGAGACATCCCCCCCCAAAATTCGGACAGCATTTTTGTTTCTTTCGTTACTAAGTGAATGGAATTGGCGTTTAGCTCTCGACAAACAGCATAGCAATCTCACCATTGGCGCGTGCTTGGGCTTCGTGACGCGGCGCGAGAATCCCGGTGTGCTCTGGTGCTCGATGCAGATCACCTAGGCGACAGCGCGCGATGAGCATAGCGTCTCTCGGTGCGGCATCAGCGTGGCTATAAATCCCGGTGCTCGCAAAAGGAACGTTTAGAGGAATCTATTTAATAATGGACTGTTTTTTTTCTACCCTCAACACCAGCGTGTCACAATAACTGCCCTCATTACAATTCAGACCAAGTGTGCGTGCGTGCGTGTGTGTGTGTGTGAGGGGGGTGTTACTTGCTCCAAACGCGGAGGATAAGAGGAACCTATAGTGTCAATTTCAGCTGCCAATCAAGGGATGCAAATTGGTCACAAGAAGAATTGCAAATTAGAGTTTTAATGCCTGCGAGGGAGAAATTGTAGCTATTGCAGAAAAAAAAAACAGACTATTAAAAAGTGGTTCGGGTGATCTATAGGATAAAACAACCGCACACAAACAAAACAAAACTCGCGAACAGAGGAGTTCCATGGACTTTGGGGACACGGAACATGTCAGTCACTGGGCTGAGCTGTTTTTAGCGACAGAGGCACACAGCTGCGCCATGGACTTTACGCACGACCAAGCCAAGCTGAACAGGCCCGTGCGCACAAACTAGCCAACTCTTGAGCTTTATTAGGGGTTAGACTATGAAGTATTGGCATCCCATATATTAATAGCTATATGTAGCAATTACACACATTACGTTGACACTAACACAAAGGTTGAAAGTACACTATTGAATCAAAGCACTGCATGCGTTGAATTAAAAGCCTACCTGTTTTGTGGGAATTCCCTCAGACAAAATCTTACTTCCCTCTGAGAGAGGGGACAGTGCTTCATTTTTCCAGTACATGTACACCCGGAGCCTCGTACCGTGTCCACACTTCGGGTTGCGATGAAGAGACAAAGAACTGTGTCAAAACGTGTAGCTACATCCAAAGCTCGCATGGATCCAGTTCAGTCAGCCTCTGCTGCTCTGCCCGCTGACCCACAGTGGCTTGGTGTGAAGCGCAGAGCCGTGGCGTATACGGTCTCCCACTCTGGTCCTCCTCCAAAAGATGTGAATCAAATTGAGTTCGGCAGCTGGTGCGATATTTGGTGGTAGGAAGAAGAAGTCAGGACGCCGTGGCTGATACTGTCGTGCGCAGCGCAGACTGTTCTTCTGCTCTGCGCGGGGCTGTGCAGTGAAAGTTTGAGGGTGTTTTAGGAAGAAGGGGAGGGTGAACCCAACACGCAGGGTGATATGCGCGAGAAGGGCGGACACGCGCGCTGGGACTGCAGCACCGTTGAAAACCTATTCTCTAATAAAAAAAAAGGAAAAAAAAGGGGGGAAACAAGACGAAAAGTGGTGGTTCGATATAACCCATCATGTTTTATTGTAGGCTATAGATTATGCCACACAACTTTCGAAATAGGCGGCAAATGTATGTAGGCTATACTTGATGTCATTAAGTAAAGAGCAAGTTAATAAATATGGCATCATTACGCACCAAACCTACGCAGTACTACTCACAGAATTTTTATGGTATTTGCTTTAAATCCAATTGACTAAAGTGTTTAAAAATGGTGACTGAAGTTGGCTATAACCGGATAGGCTAAATAACCCAACTGGGAAAAATAGTCAACATAAACGGAATCAAACTTACAACATCAATGTTCAGTTAAAGCGGAACTTTCAAATGAAGGCGTCGATTATTAGTCTGTCCGCAATTATCTGTCAATGTGGCGCACCAGTGATCACGGTAAATAAACCCCTTCACTCGTTCAATAAACCTTTCTCACGACGCACAAACGTGAAAAATAACAGAAACCCAGGGAATGTTAACAAATGCATTTTTATTTCATAAAATACAAAAGTGTTTTCTTTTTTCTTTTTAGAAAGATCTGAGGTTCGGGACTAATTGAGAGACAGGCCTTTGTCAAATATGAAAAGGTGCGCACAGCTCTTTTAGACCCAATTGTGCGGAATTACGCAAGTGCGTCCCACACGCGCATGAAACAAACCATTTAATGCAACACTATTAAATGGTATCTTTATTTCTATGATTTACAATAACACATTTGCTTATTTAGCACATTGAGCACGAGATGACACACGTCTGACAACAGATTCAAATATTTTCGGAGACATTCATGTTTAAATAAACCAAAAAAAGACAGCATGGTTGTACTATATGTCATAAAGTAACAGTAAAAAAAACAACACAACAACAACAGCAAAACACAGAAATACTCTCAATATCAAATCACAAAGTAAGATTTTGCACCGTTTTTTTTGCATATCTATCTATTGAGGTCTTGGGTAAACACTGAGGAAAGGCCCTGGCATGAAAAAGGGTACAATTTCAATGAACAAAATAAATCCTAAAATAACCTAATCATCATTATAAATTATTTAAATTGATGATAACCTGGGTGAGTAAGCAGAGTGATAACAGGACAGTCCAGTAGGTAGCGCACACACACAAAACAGGTGTTAATTTGTCGGGCCCAGTCCTAAACAGTCTTATCATTTATCTGTAAAGCAGTCCACGTGTGAGTTTATTGTTTGGTTGGAGGAGGTATGGGGGGGGGGGGGGGGGGGGGGGGTTGGGGGGTCATCTCCGAAATCTACGGAAGGGCCGACTCTGCGATCTACCGTAGGGCTCCCAGCGCTTCTTCTCGGGGGGCTTGTTGTAAATGTACGGCGACGGGCCACCGCAGTCACTATCCGGGTTCTCCTCCATCATCTGCAGTTTGGCCTCGATGGCTCGGATCTTGGCGCTCGTGCTGCGAGAGCAAGCGGAGACGAGAGGATAATGTTTGAAGAGATGGAAGGATAGGGGCCAAAGAAGAGCCACGCTCAACAATGACAAAATGATTACACAGGAGAAAATAGGGACAGTGAAATTACAGTGCATCTAAGAGAAGTGGGGGGGGGGGGGGGAAGAGAGAGAGAGAGAGAGAGAGAGAGAGAACAGTGGGGCGACCATGACGGCTGTATCTGAGGGTTTAGCGGTCGAGTGTTGGAACTTGTATTTTCAGACGTTGCCATGTGTCTGTGTTCTTAATATCAAACATTAAAATCATATCCAAAACAGATTTTCCTTTTCTTTTGGCCTCATCACCCAGCCAACGCCAGCTTTGATAACAATCTTTTTAGTTCTGTAATAAGCCGATGGCAATCCATGTCCTGTGTGTGGGCAACAGGGAGGAGACACTGACCTGAGGTGATTGGCTGGTAAAGAATCTGCTCCGCCGCTGGATGACGGTTCCAGACTGGAGGGCATTGACTTCTCGTTACGGAAAGTCTCAAACCTCTGCAGATGAGAAGCACAGAGCCACCCAAACAAACCCCATTGTAGATTTCACAAGACAAGTGCGATGTAAACAGTCATGAAACGATGACGAACAAAGATAGAAGACAAAGGAGTGAGGGAAGAAAGAATAGAAAAAACATCAATAGAAGTATTTTTGACAAAACAACATGTATTATTTGATTATCATTTATAATTGATTGTTTGAAAAAAAATGTTTATTACCAATTGGGATAATTAAATAATTTAGATAACATCAATATACTCTGCTATTTTTTAATCAAACTAATAGTGCAAGTAGACCGCCAGAGTAAAGAGAACAAAGCCCATCATAACAAACGGCATCTTTCTGGACATTCATCTCACAAACATGAGCGTCATTAAAGTACGGATTTGCTGGTGCCTCAGAACACCGCATCTCCAGCTCATAATCACACCCTAAAAGGATGAGCGAGGATCAAGCTGAGGAGCGGTAACAAATGGCCGCGCTCATTCCTTTAAAAAAAAAAAAAACACCTTCCAAACATCTCCACCCGCCAACACATTCTTCCAACCTGTGGAGACAGAGAGAAGGAACAGCAGTCACGCACCGGCCGAGACCAAACTCATGCTGACATATCAGGCTGTCACACATCTTTGAGGAGAACGGGTCACAAAGAGGGACACAAAGCACATATCAACAACATATATGACCAAGAATAGGTTTGGAACAATGCCTGGTACAATAGGGCAGGAATGTATAGTCCATGTACTGGACAGTAAGAGTTGCTCACTTAGGCTTTAAAATAACCTGCAAACGGGAAGAGAGTGGCTGAAAACCTGGCTTCATTAATTGACCAAATGTATTTATTTGATTAAGACTCGATATTTAACCTCTACATCCCCACCTGTACTGAGCACATTTTCTCCAGTTTGGCTTTACCCAAATCTAAAAACTTAAAAAAGACGCATCGAAATAGTGACGAAAATTAGGATGAAAACGCAACAAACGTGACAAAAACGCAACAAAAAGGTGACAAAAAACAAAAAGAGGAGACAAAAAACAAAAATGTGAAAAGCGTGACAAAAATGTGACAAAAACGCAACAAAAAGGTGACAAACGCAACAAAAAGGTGACAAACGCAACAACGTCACAAAAAAGCAACAAAAATGTGACAAACGCAACAAAAAGGTGACAAACGCAACAACAATGTGACAAAAACGCAACAAAAAGGTGACAAAAGCAACAAAAAGGTGACAAACGCAACAACAATGTGACAAAAAACGCAACAAAAATGTGACAAAAAAAGAACAAAAATGTGACAAAAACGCAACAAAACAGTGACAAAAAAAGCAACAAAAATGTTACAAAAACGCAATTAAAAAATACAAAAACGCGTTAAAAAAACATTCAGATTCAGTTTTGTTGTTTGTCTCCCGAGGGAGAAATTCGACTTGGAGGAGAGTTGCAAACATAAATACAAATGCAACAACATAAACACATTACAAAAATGTCTTTAATTGGAGTTTTATTTCACAAACTTGTGGCTTTTTCTTCGTGGAGCTGCAGCGGCGACTGAAGAGGCAACAAGAAAGAGACCAAAAAGCGACAAAAGTGCTTCAAAAATGTGACAAAAACGCGGGTGTCAACAAAGTTCCGATCAGTTTTATAGGCCTTAGCTTTCAAATGAGGCGTTACTTTTTATCCAGGCTTTTAGATTTGGGTAAAGCCGAACTGGAGAAAATGCGCTCGGTTGAAGCAGGGGGTAAGAGGTTAAAAGCCGACCAGATGACGCACTTTTTGGATGTAGAATAAATCCTGAAAAACGGGACTGCTGTTAACAACTCACAACAATGTGTAATTTATATTTTCAGCGGCCCCCACAACTGTATCAAACATGAAAATAATCGCCAATAAACATTTATTTCAAACTAATTATCTGAAATTGGAGTGTCTTATACACATTTCTCAGTCATATTTGATGATTTTTTTATCATTTAATATCCTCAAATAATGTCTCTTACGACCTGACCCTCTGAAGCTCTGGGCCTCTCACAACACCAGGGTCCCGCCCCCCTTGTTGAAGTGGAAAAAGGGCAACATAAAGACTATTTAGTAGTAAGTCTGGCACTAGACAGACCTTTCCAGACCAATTGCTTTGTACTGTTTCAAAATAATAAAGTAATATCATCACTAAGAATTGCGCTGGCATTTGGACTATCTTTGATACAGATTTCTTGATAAAAATGGTAAATGGTCAGAAAAACAATTTACCAGATTTCTTGAAGTAAGATGCGTACGATATGCAGTAAAACTCTAAGCAGCAGCCGTGTTGACCCTGACCCTTGCTACTAGCTGTGGAGGAGAGTGTGTGTGTGTGTGCGTGTGTGAAGGGTGTGATTGGTCTCTATACAGGATATCCTTTCACCCATTACCAGGAGGCTGTCCATTGTTAAACACACAGGCATAAGTGCTGCGTTCCTGCATGGACCACTGCAGAGATCCCAAAATAAAACCAGTAAATGCTCATAATGCTCCGAATGGTCAAATCCTTTAATTGTTTACTTTTTTTTACCTTAATGGAACAAACTGGTTTAGACTTAATGTGCCGTTCTATAATAACCTCCGTCTGAACTGACTTATATACACTATAGATCAAAAGTATTGTTACTACAGTTTGTTTATGTCATTAGTTGTTATTTCAGACATTTGATGAATTACGAATAAATATTTAAATAAATTATCTGGCCACTAAAACGAATTCATTTATTAGTTAAATTTCTATTTTTGTAAAAGATTTTCTTAAATAAAGGCGTTCTCCGTACACTGCATGTTTTGTGTAGTTTAATTTAACAACATTGCAGAGGGGTCTTCATAATACTGTATTACTAATGGTTATTCCTTGCAACAAGAAAAAAAAAAAAAAAAAAAAAAATTTTTTTCTTTGAGGCTTTCTGACACATGCCCTACGTACTGTACGAAGTGTAATGACACTTACCCTCACCTGTGCATGTGCCCATCGCACAACTAGCTTCTTGGACAAAGCCAGTTTTCCATTTAGACGCTGGATTGCTCTCTCTGCCTCCTACAAATAAGTACACAAAAACAAAGTCAAAAAGTAATAAAACGGAAGAGCTTTGCACAACTATGATTAAAATCAGCCTTGATTACTGCCTGCCAGTGAGTCATTAAATCATTATCATTCATATAGAGATGGGGAAACAATAATAGGTGATGATACGCTCTGATGTGGGCCACCACTGTGGAAACATGCAAGTGGCTTTGATGCTCAATGTTTCTAATGAAGTGCTTTATCCGCACGTGCGAGTGTGTAAGATAAACAGCCACTTCCTCTGTATAATCCTTTTGGGAGGGTTTCATATCCCACTGATAGCTGTGAAACTAGATGCTTATCATTGTCCTTAGGCTCGCTCCACGCCGTGCAGAGCAGTCTCCGGTGTGCGTCAGAAACATGATGCACTTCTTCACTCATCTGGATATAAAGATTAAAGTGTCTCCGACAGATCTGTGAACATCTGATTAAGTGGAGAAGCTCCTCCATCTTTATTGTGTATCTATGTCCTCGGGCCAGAAACAAGATCGATAGGAAGATCAAGTGTAGTTAATTGTATGATCATCCTAGCGTGGAAGGTTTTGAATTGTTGCTTTGATCAACTAACAGTGCAAACCTCTTTTGTGCTGAAGTTGACGAAGCAGTATCCTCGTGGCTGCCCCTCCAAAGGCCCAGACTTGTGAAAAAGGAAGTCAAACTGATTGACCTTACCGAACTTCTCCAATAATTTCACAAGGTGGTACCTGGACATAGATCAGAAGAAGAGGGTTAAAAATGGCTCTAAAATAAGTGTTAAAAATCCCCAACATTCAACAACATTTAACTAGTTAATGCTTACATATCTATACAAAAAATCAGGACATTTTTAGTATCGAGTTGTTACGGCTGGGTGCTGTTTATTTTCTTGCAATACCAGTGTGATACTTGGTTTATGATACCGATACCTGAACAATACTTTTTTGATGTACATACCAAAATATTTGTCACCTAAAATCATAACACCGAACAATAATTATAATAATTTTAAATTTGTATCATTTATTTTAGCTGAAGCAACTAATTTTAGTCCCATCTCTGGACCCAGCAAGCATCAAAACTTGGTATCTAAAGACTTCTTTTTTTCTGTACCTGTTTTTTATACCTTTTTTTAAATACCAGTAGTACCTTAACTTTCTTTTTTGCACACCATAGTGGTACCCAGACCTAGTGGTAAAACATTTGGTCCCATCAGGCTAATGAGAATGGCAGCTTTCATTCCACAACAGGTCATTGACATTAGTCCCGCTGTGGTGGCATGCCACCAACAGTAAATCTTTTATTTAGACAATACGGAGGATACAGTAGCAGGACAATGAGGGAATAAAACAGAGGAAACCTCAAAGCCCCCCTGAGCACAAGGTTCAGCACAAACAACCTGCTCTGACTGTTCTCCACAGTCTGGGACAGCAGGACAGCAAATGCACCGGTCTGTGCTCGGTGAGAAAACTGAAGGTGTGCGTGTGTCCAAACGCTGAAGCTTTGGGAAAACATCTTGTGTGACAATAACCTGGAAACAGACTGGCGCTATGTTCAGGGTCAGGGTCCTCTTATCTCTGCTCCATGAGTGTTATCACTTATTAAACATGGATTTCTTGTTCAGGCGATTGAATGGATGGATTTTTTTATTATTTGATCAGGGACGATACACAATAGACATTCATCTAAAAAAAGAAAATATGTCATGTGCCTTGTTATAGCAAAACAACAAAAAAGTACAAACAATTTTCAAATCCATACACAAAAATCAGTATTTCACTTACACCTTAAAACCAGTCCCACTTCAGGAAACTCTCACTCACTCACTCACTCATTCATTCACCTTTCATACCACAGTCAATCAGTGCAAACAGATTTACTGTGGCAATAATCACTGTTTGGTCAGTCGTGTAAACATAATGTAGTTTGCACATGACATAATTTCATTTCAAAGAGCATTGCTAATTCTCGCTGCTGTTTAAGAAATATAATTTAATTTGGTATGCTGTGGATCCTTGTCTGCCCTACAGGTATAAATATAAGATAATCTTTTCTATTTCCAAAGAAGGGTTGAAACTTAACAAAGCCCTGTGATGATTAAAATTAAAAAGTAAGACATAAGAAATAATCAAATTCTTCCTGTCTTCTTACTTCGGCACAGTACTTTACCTCAGACGTTCTCCCAAGTCTGTTTAGGAACAATCCTCAAGGAAACCAATGCATTATGTGTCATAACAAAGATGACAGATAGATGCTCATTTACTTGTGTTTACAATTGTGACAGATTTGGCATTTAGCTACAGGTTGCAGTAATTTCTCCCTGGGGCCTTTGGGGGGAGAAGACTTCTGCTTTTCCCAGACTACACCCTCAGTGGACTCTACCTGATTTTAGTACCACAATGTATGCTTTACCGCAGAGTATTTTTTATATCACCAACAAACTCTTATCTCTGCAACGTACTAATGCATCCTATGCCAATCTTAGCCAAAGATAGATCAGATTTACATAAACATTAATGGCTTCTACGTCCCAGAACATTTATGAATCCATGAGCCAAGCCACAATGGAGCACTCCTCGTGGGGGTTGTTAAATCCTCCGGAGGAAGAGGAGAGGCTGGGGAAAAGCAAAGCATTCACTGCAGCCATATTGGTCTGTGGTCAGGTCAAAGGTGGAGGAAGATGGGGGTGAGCCAAGAGAGGCGTTGAGGTGAGAAGCCAAAAGAGGTTGAGTGCCATGTAGGACGCATACATGTATTTAGGATGCACAGCAGAGGAAGGAAGGAAAAGGAGATGCAAGCCCAAGACAGATAGAGAACATCCAAGAAAACCGCCTGCACGGGAAGAGCAGTGTTTAAACTTGGAAGCCACCTGTTGAGTGGAAACTCTTAAGGAACAAGGCTGGTATTTGCGTCAACTACAAGCTTTGAAACGGTAACTGGACGTCCATAGAGGGGATTGTTCCTAAACAGATTAGTGGGAAAAGGTGATGGATTAATAGGAAGGTGACATAATGAACTGAAACAAGAGTAACAAGAAACAAGAGCAGGAACATTAACACGAGGTGATGAAACGTATAGTCACACCTGCACTGTTGAAAGGTGAACAACAAACAAAACAATTAGTGGTCTGACTTGAAAATTAGTCATGTTTTCTGCCGAATTAAGTGTGAAGAGAAAGTATGATATATGAAACAGTCCTTCCTTCTATTCATCAGAAAAAATATCTATACAAAACAGTCAACAGTAATTAGTTGTAGTGGTAGAACTTAATATTTAGATTACTATTCACCATAGCCAATTAAATAAGTCAATACCTTTATGCATCTTGCATGAAAGGCTTGTGAGTCAACCCACAGGGTCTGAGGAAAGTGCTTCACAGGAGCTAATTAATCTTCCCAATCAGGTAGAGAGGCCATGGGCATTTCTCTTGTTTTTCTCTATACTGTGAGGTATTGGCCTTTTTGGGCAGAAGTAGAGCAGAGCAGCAGAAAGGGAAGGAAACGCCTGTCTAGACGCCCACCAGAGCTGCAATTCTCCAACAGCCCCCACAGACGCAAAAACATGCTCATTACTCAGAATGAGGACTCCTCATCACATTGTGCCACGATTACAGCGCACTCACAAATCACAGAGAATACAACGTTTAAAGAAGGAAAGACACGTTCTAAGTATACACAGACACTTCAGTGTGTGCCACTACACAAACAGCTAAACACTAACACAGCCAGACACGCTCAGGTCGAGGCTGACGTGGGGAAAGTAAACAGGGCAGGTGAGTGAAGAATGATGGCTGGTCCTTAGCTGAGCAGGTCTCCACGCCTCACTGCCTGTCTTTCACACGCCCAGCGCCGCCTGCTTAGTCTCAGTCTGTGTCACACACACACAGCCTGTGCACACAGCTCATCAATCATAGATGTGCACACAATGCTTCACCTCTACATAAGGCAGAGCCAGGCACATCACAGAGCAAAACCACAAATTCATATTTGTCAATGCTGCAAAGTTTTAGGTTTTTACATTAGTTGTCACACTTCTTGAAAACTGTAACAAATTGATCAGCACCAAGGTTTCCTTATCACTGTCATGGCCACTAAATAAACTGAAAATAAAAACTATGTGGGATTATACTCTCATGTCATTGTGTATTAAAAAAAACAGTCTGAGTTCATCTATTTTTATATTAACCTCATATATATTGTCTATAATATCCGAAAGCCCTGTATAGCCTTCGTATTTGTGAGGACAAAGTCTATCTGTTAATGTTCCTATAGGGAAGATCGCCGTTATTGTTTATTTCCGCGATTTTCACCGGATGTTTTGGTGACTGGTGGGCAAACAGCTGATTTTTCCGAGCTTGAAGAGCTGTTCATTTAAATCACAGATCTTTTACAGCGCCGATCTTTTCACAGAAGCATTGCTCTGTTTGTGAACAATGTTTGACCCACCATAGAACTATTATTATCTATTTAATAAATGTGCGTTTCCCACCAGTGCCTAATACTGTGGTTTAAATATACAGTATATATTTACTGTATCATTTTGATGTAATTTTGTAAGTTGATTATGTTTTTGGCAAATATAATGTTCTATTTGACAGTGTCAAAATTCCAGTTCATTAGAGTGACGAATATGTAGGCTACTCACTCTGTGATTTTGGGATCGATGTTACCAATCCATAAGCGGTTTCCCTCATGGGCACCACTTTCTGAAATAATGGAGGCATTTTCGACTGTCTCTGAAGCAGACGACATGTGACCTTTGTAAAAAGAAGATGAAAGAGAAAACGAGGGCGAATGAGTAAAGACAGGATCAGTGAGAGCCAGAAAGTCATAATAAGTAAAACTTCTATAATTGAATGACTATTAGATTAGATGTTTTGGAGTTATGTGGGTTGCATTGCATGCTATCTTGATTATTGTTATCATTTCAATGTAGTTCTAATGTTACAACTTGGAAAATCCCGTGTGTCCCCAGTACACGCGATGCTGGGGGCACACAAGGATTTGTCATACTTAAAATAATGGGATCTTTATTATATTATTTTTATAATTATTTATCTTTAGTAAAATACAGGCGGACACATTTCTGTTCTGCCTCTACAACACAGATAACAGCAATGTCCTGATATTTGTAAACAGGCAAAGCTAGGGGCTAATTGCTAAAAAGATTTGATCTTGTTTACCTTAAGCACTTTCTGCTGCTTACTGTAGTCGGTTCGTCTGATAAAGCCTAAGCTGTAATTGTAAGAACCAACATATGCAAGTGTCAAAATAGAATTAAAACCATGCTGACATCGCCATTAATCTCAATTTTGTAGCAGGTAGCTCAAAGGCTACTGTGCGTCCGCTACTCTAACAACAAAGGCGCAGGTTGATGTTGTAGCTTGTTGACGGAGTTGTCCTGAGGGTGCGCTCGGTTTGGTGAAAGCTTCTCCCGCCGGCGATAAGTGGGGCTCCCGAGGACTGGAGGTCCGTGCACACCGCCCCTTCGGTGAGCTCCGGTGAATGATTTCAACATGGACTGTGCCGCATAGGCAGTCGTCGCAAATGTATGACGTACAAGCTGTGCAATGTGTCTTTCTCGCTTTTCTGTCTGCTAAAGGCACTTCATCTTCAGAGTAAGTATATGCTTTTGAAAATATGTGTCTTGCACCTACAATATGTCGAAGCCTAGAACTTAAATACGTAGCAAATAAAAAGTCTATCGATCGCACCCGTAGTCGACCTTCAAACATTTATTTAATTTTGTTACAGCCTAAGCCTTTCCACTTTTGTTTTTACGAAAATTAGCTACATCATTGCAATGTGAAAATCATGTAAAATATGCTGATATTGACACTAATGCAATAGGAGCAATAAAAGTACGCTTACATATATTGTTCTGTGTAATTAAGCTGTTAAACACTGTTCGATTTGTCAGTTTATAGAATAATTAAAAATACTAAAAATTAAGCATTAATGTGATTAATAATATACTTACACATCTGTAAATATAATCCCGCTGTTCTATCTGGTCGTCTTGCCATATGTTACTTTTTATTTTGTATCTTATTTATTTAATATTTTTTATGCATGCCCCTAAAGCCTTATAGTTTAAAGTTGTATAGCTTATTTACAATCTAAATTCTGTGTTATATGTTTTATGTTGCACGTCTGTACCAAGAGAAATTCCTAGTTTGTGAACCTGTTCTCAAACAATGCAATAAAAACTATTCTGATTCTGATGTCAGGAAACACCATCTAAGCACAGATGGTTAGAGCAAGAAGAAGTTGTAGCTTTTCAGATGGGTATCTCTAGGATTTCCAGCTCTCTGCTGAACACCTGCACTTATGTTTTCTGCTTGACTTTCTCTCTAAAGAGATCTGTCACTATCCCATTACTGAAACGGTCAGGTTTACCGCTGCACCTTTGTGTTCAAGCTGTTATTCTGAGGTGGTAATCAAATGTTTGCCTAAAATGTTTGCTTGCCATTGTTTGGCGGTAGGACAGTGTGGAGGTAGTGAGTGTGTATACATCTGGAATATAATAAACATAAATGTCTAGCTAATAAAAGTTGCTATTTACCTATTGTTCTATTGCTCTGTAATAAAAAGGCACATCACTGTCAGGGATTAGCGTTTTGTGTTTGGTATTGTAACAATGATCAAATATCTATTGTTATTAATTGCAAATAATCTTTCCTGTTCATAAAATAGAATCGGGTTACCCACATAAAACATGGCTATTTTTAATAGAGGGTGCCATTCAGTAACGTCTTGGTCATATCTATTTATTTATTTTGTTTAACAATTTTGTGCTGTGAAGTCTTCTGGCTTTTAAAAATGTTTCTTATGCTGTACAAAAAGTTTACCTCTTGCTGGTGACTGGCTGTCTTTTATCAAGATGGTAACGCTTCTTTCTTTGTCTTTCCAGTCATGGCAATGAGTGTTAACCTGCTGCGTCCTCTGCTTTGCAAGCCCCTGTTGCAGCAGCTACGGTGTTCTGTAGTGGCTGCCAGTAGATTCAACACAGTATCTCTGTGTCCCAGGACAAGTTTACCCTCAGCATGTTGCCGTTTTTATGCCACTAAAAAGGCAAAAGGTTTGTTGAAATATCTCATAATATCTTGAAAATATTATAATCTGAATGTATTGGATATCATTATTGCCTTCTCATCCTCTAGCCAAGGCAAAGGGGCAGGCGACTAAAGTTAATATTAATTCAGCCCTGGTGGAGGACATCATCGATCTGAATGAAGTGAAGATGGACATGAATGCTGTTCTAGATGCTCTCAAAGAAGACTTTACACGAAACCTCAGCATCAGGACCTCTCCAGGTTTGTGTAAAACATTTGACTTCATAAATGTGTTTTTGTGATTAATGAAAACATTGTTTACACTATCTGATTGCCAATACTAGCCATATCAATGAAGACAATGTTGCACAATGTTGGACAAATTATGTTTACAGTGGGGACCAGATGTTTACATACACTATATAAAAAGACACATACGCATTTTTTATCTCACTGTCTGACATGAAACCAGAATTCACTTTTCCTTTTTTTTAGGTCAATTCGAATTTTTTAAATAATTTCCATTTGCTAAATGCCAGAAGAATATGAAATATATTTTTTCTTTCTACAAAGTCAGAAGTTTCCATACACTAAAGGTTCTTTTCCACATGCAGGAGCGTGTCAGCCGAATGGCTCTTTCACCTGCTTTGTCGATCTTTACCATAACAAAGGGCAGTGCCAAACCGGTCGGAATAGGTATAGGTTTTGGGACCGACCTCTGGCTGTGGCCAAAGCGCGCTAACCCGTGACTGATGTGACATGAACAGACTCTGGCCTCTGATTGGCAACGAGAGAGTGGACAGCCCTCACTATTGACACGCAGGTCATACGGATTTAATATTTCACAACATCATCAGAAGGCAGCATTTGTCCACATTTGTTCTCATCGCGGCTTACAAAACTTTTAATGACGATCTGTACAGCGTGTTCCTCTGTGCGGCTCCTCTGTGCGGCTCCGCCCACAACAATGCATGTGTGTGTGGTGGAAACAGAAAAATCTGCGGGGTAGTGTCGATATGTGCACGTAGATTGTGGCGGCTGGGTATGTGGAACGACGGCTTACTTGGCGGCACGGTAGCACAGCGGTTAGTGCTCTTGCTTCACAGCTAGAAGGTCCCAGGTTCGATTCCCACCTGGACGGGGCCTTTCTGTGTGGAGTTTGCATGTTCTCCCCGTGTCTGCGTCGGTTTCCTGCGGGTACTCCGGTTTCCCCTACCACCAAAAACATGTACAATAGGTCAGGATGAATGACGTGTGCGTGAATGCATGATGGTGGTCAGAGGGACCGTTGGCGCAGATGTGTGTAGTCGCGACAGCGCTTCTGTCAGTCTCCCCCAGGGGAAACTGAAGCTGCTAACGTATCTTATCACAACCGAGTATTAAGGGAATGTAAAATGCTCTCATGTAAAGCGCTTTGTGACCATGTCTGTGAAAGGCGCTATATAAATAAATATCTTCTTCTTAAGATTACTATACCTTTTAAACAATTTGGGAAAGCCCAGATGACGATGTCATGTCCTTGGGTGCAATTTCAAGACGCCTGAAGGTGCCAGGTTCATTGGTTCAAACAATAATATGCAAGTATAAAAAATATGGAAATGTCCAGCCATCATACAGATCAGAAAGAAGGCGGGGTCTGTGTCCCAGAGATAAACGTGCTGTGTCTGAAATGTGGATATCAACCCAAGAACAAATGCAAAAGACCTGGTGCAGATGCTGAACCTGGTAAGAGTTTGTCATTATCCAGAGTGAAACAAGTCCTGTACCAACATGGGCTGAGAGGGAACTCTGCCAGGAAGAAGCTCTTAATGCAAAAGAAACATCAAAAAGCCAGTTTGGAGTTTGCACGCTTTTTGAAGATGTCTGAGGAAATATTTTTTTCATTGTGTGGCCATAATGACCATCGTCACGTTTGGAGGAAAAAAGGGGAATCTTGCAAGCCTGAGAACACCATCCCAACCGTGAAATATGGGGGTGGCAGAATCATGCTGTGGGGTTGGTTTGCTGAGGCAGGGACTGGTGCACTTCACAAAATAGATGAAATCATGAAGAAAGAACTCTATGCGGAAATATTGGAGCAACATCTCAAGACATCAGCCAGAAAAATAAAGCTTAGGCGCAGATGGGTCTTCCAAATGGACAATTCCAAAAGCATACGGCCAATACTGGTTACAAAGTGGCTTGAAGATGACAAAGTCAATGTTTTGAAGTGGTCATCACAAAGCCCTGATCTCAATCCAGTTGAAAATGTATCGGCAGAGTTGAAAAGGCATAGGCACGCAAGGTGGCCTACAAATTTGGCTCAGTTACACCAGTTCTGTTTGGAGAAATTGACCTAAATTTCTGCCAACTATTGTGAGAAGCTTGTGGAAGGAAATCAAAAACGCTTGACCCAAGTTATACAGTTTAAAGGCAATGCTACCTATAGAAGACAGACATGTAGTTGCGGTGCGGGTACTGAGTATCTGCTGCCCTCGTGTGGAAAGCATGAGTATTACATTGGGCGTAGGTGAGCGTGTGCAGGCGGGTACCGAGGTGTGAAAGGTGCACACTCACGGGCATGGGGCGAGGAGAGGGGCTAGTTGGGTAGCCGTAATTTGTGTTGACCGCTATTGCTTTATCATGTTTTTTGTTTTTGTCAATCCAGTATTCATCCTATCTATATTCTTGCCCTAAAATATCCAAACTCATACTGGTGTTGTAGCTGCATGTTGTTAACAATAAATAATTGAAACGCATCCTGGATCCAGCATCTCTCTATAGCATAGCGCATTTCACAAATCTACAGGACTCAATCATACCCCTCAGCGGCATTAAGGAAAATAAAAACTACGCCGCTACATTTGTCAACAAAAAGGCAATCTTGGAAGAGCTTCACGCTGCGCACCTCCAAAGAATACAGGCAAAGGAAGGCCATTAGCAGTACCAAGGAGCAGCTAAGTGCTATACACCACGCAATTCATTCATCTAAATACAGGTAAGCCTACCTGTTTCATGCTTTTTTTTCGAGGATTGAGCCAAGGATTCAAAGATTGATGCCGCCGTGCATGCATTTGATTGTGTTGAAATAAATGAACGAAGCGAGTGTTACTGCACTGTTGGAGGCGCTATTTCTCTATGCTTTATAAAAGGCCTTTGATTGAAACTGGATTCAATGCGCAGCGCTGAAGTTGTTGATTTTATGTATATAAATTGTGATCTCTGAATACATTTTGGACGCTGGTTCACGTGAAATAAAGTCAAAACAAAATGAGTCAAACTGGAAACAATGTGCAACGTCCAAATATGGAAAATGGAAAGAGGGAACCTAAACTCACGGTAAAAGCGTTGGACCACAAACTTGAACGACTTCAAAATTAGCGTAAAACAGCTGTCAATAAAATGAAAGCACTAATACCACAAATTAAATCTCAAATGAAAGCAAAGGAAAATGCTTCAAAAATCGCACCAGATCTGGAGAATCGAAATGCCCTATGGGATGAGGCGCACTCCTTACACAATGAATTTTTTCCTTATTTCGAGAAGATGAATGTAAAAAACAAAAGGAATGGCTTTTATTGATGCAATAAAGGACTGGCAAGAGGATAATGATCCTGCAAAATAAAACATTTTGAGCCACCATCACCTAGAAACAATGAATATTCTGACAAGTCTCAAACATCCCCTCAGCCTGATCCAGAAAATCAAGTGCTTCCTGGAGACAGTATTTCAAACGCTGGAAGTAAATGATCTCGTTCCCATCACTCCTCCACCACCTCACGCTCCTCTGCATGTTGGAAGGCTGAAGCTGAGCTGGCAGTATCGGAAGCCAAACAAAAAATGCTTACAGAGAGACCTGCAATTGAGGACGAAGAAGAAAACTTGCGTAAAAGAAAGTTTCAATTGGACAGTGAAATTGCTGAAAAAATGGCTATGCTGAATGTGATAAAGGCTAAAAGCAGTATTGTCAGTGGTGGGCATAAATCAAGAGCCTCAGATGGAATGAACTCGCATTTGGAAAAGAAACGACAACAACAATAAAAGCCACAATCTCTCAATGTAAATGCCACAGATTTTGTTCCATCTCTCTCCGTAACAAAACCTAAGGGGCACACATGACAATGCACTTACATCTGTAAAGCCTAAGACAACGCTCACTGTACCTAAGGTGGCACAGCATTACAAAAATAGTGAGTCACAGCCATAGGCGCCGATTTATGTTCTTCCCAGTGGGTGCCCAGTCAAAAAAAAAAAAAAAAAAAAAAGTCGTGGTCAAGATCGAACCAGCACTCTCGTGGTTGGGACCCCGGCCATATGAGCCATGCGCTCTACCTATGGAGCTAAACGAGCGGAACAAACGTTCGCAGACGCACGTATATCAATTTTATAAGCAACCCGGGTCTGCGGCTTTACAGGGTAGGCATTATTTATTGAATCATTTTGTAATCAGGGCAAATTCGCCTGGGTGCCCAAAGATTTGAGTGGGTGCTCCAGCCCCGCAGCACCCACGGGATCGGCGCCTATGGTCACAGCACTATTCAAGATCTCTCCAAAAGCAAGAGAATAGAGCAACACAGCATGACAATACATTTCGTGAAGCTGCTGAATCAGTAAACAGTGATGGTGTATTTGATATAATGAGAAAGCAGAATGCAATTACGTCACTTCTCATTCAGCAGCAAGGCCTGTCTGCACTCCCAAAAAGAGAAATTCCAGTATTCAGTGGTGACCCTCTGAAATATTACACATTTATGAGATCATTTGAAAATGGAGTTGAAGGCAATACAAATAATAACTACGATCGACTGTACTTCCTTGAGCAGTATACTACAGGACATGCTAAGGAACTCGTGAGAAGCTGCCAATATATTGATACAGAAACAGGATATTCCAAAGCAAAGACTTTATTAAAGTAGCATTACGGGAACAAGCAGAAGGTGGGGTCAACCTACATGGACAAAGCATTATCATGGCCACAAATCAAAATTGAGGATGTGAGGGCTCTGCAGGACTACAATCTCTTCCTACGCAGCTGCTGTAATGCAATGGAAGATGTGCAATATCTACACGATCTTGACACACCCTCAAATATGCTGGACATTATAAAGAAGCTGCCATGCAAGATGAGAGATCGATGGAGAAGTTATGCCTGTGACCTCCAGGACAAATCTGAAAGGAGAGCAAGGTTTATCAACATCACAAAATTTGTTGAAAGGCAAGTAAAGATCCTCACTGACCCCGTGTTCGGCAATATACAGGATGCACCTGCAATGCAAAAGGGTTGGAGCAAACCAAATGCCCAGAACCGCTCTGGAATTAAAGGAACAAGCTTCGCCACCGCTGTAGACCCTGTGGAAAGGAATAACCAGTCTGATTATGAGAGCAAAAATACTCATCAAGCAAGCAAGTGGAATGTCCCTGCTGTAAAGGAGGACACTCATTGGAGAAATGTGCACAGTTGGAAAGGATGGATCACAAAGAGAAGATAGGCTTCTTGAAGGAGAATTGATTCTCTCGTCAGGACCAATGGAGATATGTACCATTGCAGTAAATGCCATTAGAGCAGAAGAAGAATCAGCTAAATGCCTGGTTCACTATTTTCTTCCTGGACTTGTCTAAGAAAGTCTGTGGCATGGATGCTGAGGTGTGGCTGTTGTCCTGCTGTAAGAAGAGAAAGGAGTTGCAGTCTAGCAATGCTCAGAGCAATCTCAGTTTGGAGCAACTGGAAGAGGAAATGACAGCATTCAAAAGGATTGCAGAGCCAACCCACCTCACTGTGGAGGATTTAAACGAGGCTGAGCTTGCAGTAATAAAGTTTTGCCAGGAAAAATGCTTCTCAGATGAAATCAAGAGCCTGAAGACATAAAGAAAACCAGTCGCCTGTATACATTGTGTCCGGTGCTGGAAAATGGCATCTTGCGAGTTGGCGGCAAAACATGGTGGCAGAAATCATATGCTGTCGAAACTTTGCGAAAAGTATTGGATCACTGGGGTGAGCACTGCAATAAAGGGGTTTTTATGAAAATGCACTATCTGCAGAAGACAAAATGTTTCCCCTGTTTGTCAGCAGATGGCAGACTTGCCTAAGGACAGAATTCATCCAGACCAGCCACCATTCACCTGTGTTGGAGTAACTTTGGTATTGAGGAGTATTGTAAAAAGATATGGTGTGCTGTTTACCTGTATCGCTTTAAGGGCTGTTCACATCGAAGTGGCTCCATCCTTGGACACTGATTCCTTTATTAATGCTCTGACGCTTCATAGCCAGAAGAGGACAGGTCCGGGAACTACGCTCTGATAATGGCACAAACTTCGTTGGAGGGGAACGAGAGCTAAAAATGGCTATTGAACAATGGAATCAGATACGTCTCAATGACATGCTTTTGCAGAAGGGCATCAAGTGGACCTTTAACCCACCCGCAGGATCACATCATGGAAGAGTGTGGGAGAGGCTCATTCGATCTGTGAGGAAAGTGCTCAACTCAACTCTCAAAGTACAACATCTTGACGAGGAAGGCCTTCATACAGTGCTTTGTGAGGTTGAGGTCATCATTAACAGCCGGCCCAGCACTAAGGCATCCACAGATCCGAATGACCTGGAGGCGTTAACACCAAACCATTTGTTGCTACTCAAGAACTTACCTTGGTTACCTCCAGGAGAGTTGCAGCCTAATGAATATATATCGGATCTATTCTGGAAGCGGTGGACCAAGACTTGCCTCTAATGCAGGAGCGTCAACGATGAGCTGGAGTGAAAAGGAATCTTCTTTCCGGGGATATCGTGATTGTCATGGACAGTACTACTGTGAGCCTATGGGTCAAAATAGTGACCGGAAGAAAGAAGAATGTAGCCTATGTTGAGTTTCAAGGACTCTAGTCTCATGCTATTTATGTTGCTAACTGTTTCTATGGTAATTATGTCTTCTATCATTCATGTTTGATTAATTATTGTGGGACCCAATAATTGGGGGCTGGTGTATAGAAGACAGACATGTAGCTGTGGTGTGGGCACTGCGTATCTGCTGCCCTCGTGTGGAGAGCATGAGTATTGCATTGGGCGTAGGTGCGCATGAGCGTGTGCGGGCGGGTACAGAGGTGTGAAAGTTGTGAAAGGTGCACACTCACGGGCAGGGAGCGAGGAGAGGGGCTAGTTGGGTAGCCGTAATTTTTGTTGACCGCTATTGCTTTATCATGGTTTTTGTCAATCCAGTATTCATTCTATCTATGTTCTTGCCCTAAAATGTCCATACTCATACTGCTGTGGTAGCTGCATGTTGTTAACAAAAAATCATGAGGCATTACGGAAAAGGAAAACTATGCCACTAGTACTACACTACCACATATAAATAAAATGTATGTAAACCTTTGGCTTTGAAAAAGTAATATAAAACCGTGTAGAAATTTATTTTTCTCATTCGTCTGGAATTGAGCAAATAGAAATAATTTTTTTAATTCTAAAAGTTAATTCTGGTGTCATATTTTGCTGCTATTTGTTTTTTTTTATTATTGTTCTTTATTATTTGTTGCTACCCTGCCTTATGTTCCCTTGTTTATGATTTGTTAATTGTAATGTTATTGGGTTTTATTTTGGGGTCTGCGCTTATACACCTTGGGCTTCGGCCCACTATTTTTGAGCAGGCAAACTGCTCAAATAAAAAATAAATACATTAAAAAAGAAGGCATATGTGTCTTTTTATATAGAGTATGTAAACATAATATGGTTCTCACTGTATCTCATCTTTACATTTTACTTCATATTAGCTCTACTGGAAGGGTTTTAATTGTGAATATTTAAGAGGCTATCTAAGGCTACTACAAATATTTTCATTCATTTTATATCTACATGAGATTGACAGTTTGGTGGGCAGCGGTTAGCGCTCGTGCTTCACAGCTAGAAGGTCCCAGGTTCGATTACCACCTGGACTCTGTCTGGAGTTTGCATGTTCTCCTCATGTCTGCATAGGTTTCCTCAGGGCACTTCGGTTTTCCCTACCACTAAAAATATGTACAACAGGCCAGGATGAATGAGAGAGCGTTTGAGAGTGCGAGTGGGGGACAACAGATGGAAATCAGCCCATGGCTACAATCCGACGTAAGCATGTTTACTTGCATGTATACATGTATGTTCATTAACATGCACTGTCCCGACCAAATATACAAATAAATAAATATATGCTATTCCAAATATTAGATATTAAGGCAATTATGCACATTGTCAATAATGTGCACCATTTTGTTAGCAACTTCACAAGAACCTTCTTGTGACCTCACGTTGACCAGAGGTTGACCTCTATTTCCTCAACTATATCCGGGTCAGACGAAGCCCTGTCTCTGGCTTCTAACACTTGAGGGTGGAGAGATCGTGAGTCCTGTTAGAAAGAGAAGGATATTTTTCTGGTCTGTGTTTGCAGTATGTTTTTGCTTTGCAAAGATGTGATTTTTTTTTTCTCAGTGTCATCAATCTCTAGTGAGTAATAAGTATCCCCTTTCTTTGTCTCATATAAATCTCACTACATGAACAATTTTTTCAACTTTCCATTTATCATTTTTCCCCTGTTCTTCTGCCCATTGACCTCAGCTAGTCTCTGAATCATGTTCAATCCCTCCCTTTGTCCCTCTATTACATCCACATTTAGGAATAAACAAACTAAGAAACACATTTTATTATTATATCCATAACCAGGCTATTGATATTCTTGCCTGTAGAATATGCTGTCTTGTAAAAATTTTGAAATGCATCATGATCAAATTGTTTCAATGTCATATGCGTGTTTAATAGTCTAGATTTTAACATTGTCAGAGCTGAGGCCTGTCTCACATCTTTAGGACGACTCTCTGGGACCAGCAGGAGAGACAACTCCCTGAACTTCTCAGAGCCTGAGCTGGTTCATGTGGCACTCACATGTCAGAGGCCATGGAGGAAGATTGTATTTTCTGATTCTAGTCAAAGCTATGCAGCGTTCTGGCCCTATTGTTGTGGATACTTAAATTCAAAGCTACAACAAGCGGTTTATTCTTTTATCTAATTAATATAAGCACAGTTTGGATGGACTACTAATTTAGTTCAAGCTGCATATCTTGTATTTCCTGTTTTGTTCCTTGATCCCATTCCCAAAACACTGTCTCTCTTTTCTGAGCAGCTGTGTGATAATCCGCGGAGGCAGCAGTACTTACGGTTAACAGCAGAGATGAGATGGTGGAATGAAATGACGTCTGTTTCAGTCTCATATGACAATGTGTGTGTGTTTCTTCCACAACCTTCTCATCTGGGTCTAATTAAAATCATACCGTACTTTTGTGTGTGTGGATATCTCTTGTGTGTCATCAGACATGCTTATACATACTTAGGCTCGCTGTGTGAGTATATATGTGTGGTATATAGCTTTACTCAGACGCGCAGTGAAAGGTTGACGCTATGAGAATAAATTATGATGGACAGAATTTGTTTCTGTGGTAACATGATGTAGACTAAACAATCCCCAAACAAGTAATCATGTCATTATCTTGAAAAAAAGTTATCTAGGAGTGATTGCTGTCCAGAATGCCACGATTGTCTGGGAATTTCTTGGTGTGGACAGCTAAACTTTAAGGCACGTAGTTGTGGGAATGCCACCTGACATGATCAAGATCTAGACTTAATACTGGCACAATGAGTTGGTCACAACAAATTGGATGGGAAATATTCCATCCATGATATACAAAGTACTGGTAATTCAGAGTAATTGTATCGACTATTCCTTTCTATTCTTAGTTGGGGATGTAATTATATTGTTATAGTTTCAGTTCCACTTAGAAGCTAGCGATACGGCAAATGCCAGATTCCCACACGGCTGCCGTGATCAGTTAGCATGGCACATCGAGACTACTTGTTGCTCTGTATAAAGTAGAACGACAATTTTGTCTAGCGGTACCAGGCTATTGATCAGTGTGGCTCAAACCTTTTGTAGGTCACATTATAAAAAAAAAAAACATTTGAAGACTTATGCAATCAGTCATATGCCATAAGCATAGTGCCAAGTTTTCACATCATAAAGAAGAGCTGTGTAGCTTTATTTTTTAGATATTATCTATTAAAATACATTTTCTATATAAATGCAGCATTTCATCTATAGTAGAAAATATAAACGCCAACTATCGACCTGAAACCTTACTACTCTAGTTAAATCTGGAATATGTGATCAACTTTGTTACAAACTCGTCCTTGGCCTAATGCATAGAGCAGCATGAATTTGCATAACACCCTACTTTTCAGCATGTCTGTCTCAGTATAGGGGATGCAGTGATTGATCAGTCATAAAGAGCCAAAAAGTGGTGATTGTAATGCACAAACTAATTCTGCATTCTATCCATTGCCATTATTGTAATTTTATTCAAATAAATAATGTTCCTCCCATTTTTCTATAGCAGGATTCATTTGGTCGCATTAAAGCTGGGGTCCCTGACCTTTTGTACATTTATTTTTGCTATCAGAGTGTGCAGCAAAAAAACAGATCTCGTTGCATTGTCTTCACCCAAATCTTTATTGAGCGATCGATCATAGAAGTGGAATCTAAATTAGTACGATTTATTTTGGGGGTGGTCCCCCCCACTTCACTTTGCCACCGCTCAAAGCTGTACACGGGCACAAGATGTGAATATAATTAATTTGCTTGAATAATTCAGGTGTGCATACGGGATTGTGACAGCTAGAAATGAGTTTGGCCAAAACTAAACATTTAATTTTTTGAACAGGAAAAGCTTTAAGTTGCTAGAAAATATATTTTTGGAGAGTTGTACTAAAAGTGGTTGTGTTACATCTAGTAAAGATTAAACAGCTTGCTGAATTGTTCCTCTGAAACCAAATGATAATTATGTATATTTATATCTGTAGAGGGAGTTAGAGAAAGAGGCAACTCTTGCCTTTGGCTCACCTCAGCTTCACCTCCTGCTCCAGCATAGAAACACTGGCCAGCAGCGTTCCAGTCTGCACTGGTGCACAGGGAGCGCTGATGTAAGACAGAGGTGGAAGAAGGAAACAACTGCGTCTAAGGTTAGCCAGATGGACGAGAGTGACAGAGCGACTGAGCCAGCGAGGGTTCGGACAACGCACCGCGTCATCTCTGACCGGTGACACATGGAAAAAACAATAAGCAAAAAGCAAAAATCGTATCTACAGTGTTTGTGTATTTCAAAGAGATCTTTGTTCTAATTCTACTTGTTTAACACTTTTTTTTACTATACTTTATAATAATTTTCTTGTGCGATTTAATCCATACAGAAACAAAGGTCATAAAAATGTCAGTGGAAATAAACAAAATTTCTATCCATGGCATTGTAAGGTACGGCACGGAACATAAATGATCAAGTATATAAATTAAACGAGTATCCCTTCTATTATGGAGCTTCTTGAACGATTTGGAGAAATCTCTGGGTATAAATTACATTTACATAAGAGTGAACTCTTGTCATTGAATTTGACTAATTCGTCCTTTGAAAATATTACATTACCATTCAAGTTGGCTAAGCATTTTATTTATGTCGGAGTCACTGTGATAAGGAATTTTAGCGATCTTTTTAAAAATAATTTTGATAAATTACAGATTAAAATGGTCACTCATTCCACTTTCATTGATTGGTAGAGTTAATGTTGTTAAAATGTCTGCGCTACCCCAGTATTTGTACTTATTTCAGTGTATTCCAGTTTATCTGGAATGGCAAAAAAACACGTTTGCGTTAAGACCATTTGCAGAAATGTAAGCAGGATGGTGGTCTAGCTCTCCCAAACTTCCAATATGATTATTGGGCAATTAATCTCTACTGTTTGTCTTTTTGGATATATTATTCAGGTGACAGCGGGCAATCATGGGTCGAATTGGAGAAACTTTCTTGTTGTTCCTTTTTTTTACCAGCTATAATTGGTGCATCACTTCCACTGTTACTAAATTTGAGTATCACTAACTCCGTAGTCCATAATGCAATTAAAATCTATTCACATTTTCAATAATGCTTTGGTCTCTAAAATAGGAGTCTATGAAGTCCAATAGTAACCAATAACCTTTTCCCTCCTTCAATGTAGAATGACACATTTGGTTCGGACAGGGACTAAAAAGCTTTAATGACCTCTTTATTGACAATAAATGTGCGTCTTTTGAGCAGCTCTCTGCCAAAAATCACTTACCCTCTACCATTTGTTTTTTTTTAGATATTTACCAGTTACACTGATGTAATTGATGATGCTCTTAATTTCTCGCTTGGACGTTACCTCTGTGTCTGCTATTAAAGGGGCTTGGGAACAGGATGGTCAGATAAGTATCAGTGAAGCAGAGTGGGCTGACGTTCTGACCAAATTTCATTCATCCTCAATGTGTCTCTCTAATTCAGTTCAAATTGGTACATCGAACTCATTTCCATAAATCCAACATCGATCCAACGTGTGACAGATGTAAAATATCAGAGGCCTGTTCTGGCTCTGTTCAAAAATAGAGCAATATTGAAAAAGCATACGTGAAGCGCTCCCCTGTGTGTTAAGAGATTTTTGAGGTTACAGTTGAGTTAGGATTACCTTCTGGGGGTCGGAAACATATTGCCTTCTCAACATTGTTGGCAGAGTGTTGGATCCTTCTCAAATGGAGAAGGATGCTGCCCCACAGTACCACATTGGATTAAAGATGTGTTGTCTTAAATGGGAAACAAATTATTTGGTGATGAGGAGCTCTGAAAATCAGTCCCATCATGTGTGGAGGCCGTTTTTGACTTTCTTTAAACAACTATTAACAATGGAACAAGAGTAATTTTATGTACTGTATTCTGGTGGATTTTTAATTTTATTTTTAACTGTTGGTCTATATTTGACAGTGGGGATTGGGAGTTTGGTTTATGTGGGTGTTTTTTGTTGTTGGTATTTTTGTATATTGTTAAAAATCAATGAAGATATTAAAATGTTAGTGGTAAAATGCAAACACCATAGTTTATGCAATAAAAAGGTAAATCAACAATGATCTCCTGTATTCTTTATAATTTAAAAAAGTCAAACTAGTTTAATTGAGTGACTTCCTCAGTGTTTATCAGTAAATAACATGCATGTATGTGTGTGTCCTGTTTAGGAGCTCTGGATCACATTGTGGTGACAACTCAAGACGGGAAGTTCCCTCTGAACCAACTGGGCCAGATCTCCATGAAGTCCCCACAGCTCATTGTGGTCAACATGAGCAGCTTCCCCGAGGTGAGAGAACCCTCTCCCCCTCCGTGTCTGTCTCCCACGGACAAACAGGCCGAAACTGAAAGCTTTATCAAAATAATCCTCTCTGAAGCAAGAGTGATCCAGTGCAGGACTGAAATGAAATTCAATCCACCTCTCTCTTGCACTTTGTCTAAGATGCTAATTGATTGATCACTTTTGCAGCCCTTTGTTCTGGAGTGAAAGATAGCTACATGTGTATGTACAACTGCTGAGATGTGGGCACTTGAGCATGTGAGTTGTCACAGAGAGGGAAATGACCTCATTTTACCCTCAGGTTAGGAAGGAACGGATTATTTTTCTCTGTTTGACCCTTTTTGCTCCCACTTTTTTATTTTTCTGCATGGTCCCGTGACTCGCTCTGAAGTAATCACAGCCACACACAAAGTCTGAGCTGACTGTGTGGTGCACGGGTGAAGCAAACAAAGTCTCAAGTTTGGTTTCATATGAACTACTAAAACACTTTTGAAGAATTTTATAATAAAAAATAATAGAAACTCATTTACCCTTTTCTTTTCATGGGATATTGTAAAAGTGAAGACGCAAATTATTTTGCGTTTAATTTCTTCTTATAGCCATTCATAAGACAAGGGTCTTTGAGGAAAGTAAAAACGTTACCTCTGCTGCTGTCGACATCAATGGATGCATCTTGGGCCACACATAGAGACAAACAGTATTGGGATGTCCCTTGCGCTACATGTCCTCACTCTTTAACCAGCACTAATCAGCTTTTAATGATGCCTATCCATTACCAAGTGTAGCAGCAGCATTGCCATTGTTTTCCATTCATTCATTAAATGTCTTGGGAACACCGTGGAACAAGCAGCAAGTGGCAGTTAATAAGATGTTTTCTTTTTAAGGCTGTGCAATTAATTAAAGTTAGTTTCAGTGATTGGCACGGTCGGTTATTTAATCTTTCAACATGTATATAATCCATTTTTTTCGGGGGTTAGAATTCTGAATAATTTGTGTGTCTGTATAATACGTGTACAACTTTAGATATTATAAAATGTAGTAGTAGCAGAGTACGCCAAGTCTGCACCTACTTAAGATAAATATGTAAAAATAGATGTTTTTTTGTCCTTACTTTTTTGGGAAAGAAAGGCACTCCTCATATTCAGCACATTTAGACTCCGCTCTGAACCAGACCCTTGGTGTTTGATCTTGCATTTCAGTGTGATTCCTCTTCCTCTCCGTCATATTAACCAGAAGTTGCCTGGTTTGGCTTCCCAGAGAATTTCGCTGTAACCACCAGAGCAGTTTTTGGTTGGAGGCAGGAAACGGTGATGAATACGATGCTGAGAACAATCAAACATAGGTATGAGTTGAATTTATCACGCCCCATTCAAAGAGGACGTCTGGAGAGCGCGGCGCGGCTCCGGATGAACTTAAGAAATGAGATCTGCTGAATTAATCTAATGCATACAAATAGATTCCTTTAATCTCGCTGCCATAGAGTTTCCCCAGAAAATGAGGCCAGGAGGAGCTGTCGAGAAAGCCAGGGCTGCAGGGGAGACGGGCTATCGGAAATGAAACGCTGTGTTGCTCGTGTTGCACATTTGCAGCCTTTGTAAAGCCCAGCTCAGGGAGTTGTCATGCGGTTTGCCGACACGATTTGAGCAGCGTGTCTGTTAAAAATCTGGCTTCCTTCCCTTTGGACCTGCGTTTAGTTGTTAGTGTTTTGGGAAAAGAGCTTGTATTTTATATGGACATGTGTTGCATATGGAACTGTTATTTTAATATTTAGTTTCCTTTTGATCCTGTTTAATGTTGGGATTTCCATGAGCGTGTAGAGCACAGCTGCCCCTCTATTCTGCATCAGTCGACACGCACAGATTACACTTTTCATCTAATGTGTAATCTGTAAAGAAGGCAGATGTGCTGTCAGACAGGGGAAAGTAAGTTGCGTAATTTATTTTTAGGTGTTCAGATGGTTTATTTTGTAAGAGGAATAAAGTTAAAAACAAAAGAAGTATTTTTAGATGCCATATTTTAATCCACTTCAACAGAGTAACGTGAAGGTGTGATGATGAGAATGGGTGTCTCTCCAGGTGCCCATGTGAGTGGTACGTGACAGTGAGTGGTTGGTAGAGGTTGGGGGTCCGTTAACGCAGAGGTGGTCTTTCATGATAATTTCTATTCATTGTCATGGACCTCCTGCATATACCTGTACCAACATTGTACCTTACATTTGTACACACAGCCTTTTGTGTGTTATTTAGACTTTTGACTCATTGTCTAAATCAAAATGTTTAAATTCAACAATAGAATTAGCCCTAATAATTAGGGGGCAATGCAGTATTCCTACTATACTATAATGCAGTATTCCAGCATCTAAATCAAACAAAAAGTAGCTACAACACTAACGGTGTTTAGTCTGAAACAATATAAAACTCTACAAAACAAAGAAAACCAAAACTAAACCAGAACTAAACCTGAACTAAACCAGGTCCAAACAGGGACTAAACACAGAAGCCAGGTTCACATTTGGGATAATTCTGAGCTTCACAGCAATCAGAATTAGCCAATCAGAGGGTGCGTTCTAAAAGAGAGCTTCAATGGGGTTTCCCATTGACTTCTGACAGCTCTGAGGTACAGGGAAGATCACACTGAAACACCTGATTAACAACTGACTCACAACATTTAACACATAACACTGGATTTATCCTGACTTTTAATACCTAAATAAATGTTATTTAATTCGAATTTTTGGGTGAAATTCATCTTTCCTTGTAGTCAATGAGACTGGTGCTGCAGTCATGCCTTAGTCTACTCCAAGGGCAGCTGTGGCTACATATATGTAACATACTGACTATGGAGTGAATGGAAAGTTGTCCCTTGTGAAGCGCTTTGGGTGGCTTGTATCATGTGAAAAGCACTGATACAGATTCAAAACAGAGTTCTGGGAACTTGTGTATTCAAATCAATTTTATATTTGTTTCTGATCAAGATTTCACATTATTATTACATTACGCACAGTGCATAACATTATGGACTATACTCTAGCCAGCAATACAAAACATGCTCCTATAGACCAGCTAGACACAGATGCTATTTAAATCTCATCTCCATGAGCTGGAGACGTCCCCGCTCTCAGTAAACTTACAGGCAGGTCTTAGAAGAGGTGAGCTGCTCACAAGACTGCATTTGACCCATCCTCTGATGCCGGTAAGGAGCAGTGGGCTGCAGCGTGGCGCCTGGGATTTCGTCTCCAGATGTGGAGCCAGGCTGATGTTCATAATCACCTGACTGAAGGATTGGCCTATTGTGCATGTTTTGGGGGGATGGGGGAAACCAGAGCACGCAGAGTAAACCCACTGTTGGGGAGAACATGCAAACTCTTTACAGCGCTCTCTAACCACTCAGCCACCTTGCCGCTAATACGTTACATTGCAACATTAAATGGACTGTTTGTTGTTTTTACTACAAGGCCATGGACCCAAAGAAAGATTTAATTCGACTTAATAATTACAAACAAACTTGAACCACATCTGTGTTTGTGCTCGTAACCATGTATTATACACTGCACAAGCAGACTCTGGATGGGGGTCAGCAGGGGTCAGCGCCCTGCCCTGCAACCTCTCAGTCCTGTCCCAGTGGGCCCGGGCTGACAGTGGCCCAAGGCGTTTCCACACGCTGCAGCCTTTGTGTGTGTGTGTGTGTGTGCAGCACCTAATGACTGCCAGCTGGGACTGTACCTCTTCGTACCTGCGCCTTTCAGCACAGCCCATTGGTTAAAGCTGAGAACACACTCATATATCTTTGTGCCACGTGTGTCTTGTGTGCCCCCAGGCGACTGCAGCGGCCACTCGCGCCCTGAGAGAGAGCAGCATGAACCTAAACCCCGAGGCGGACGGGACCATCATCAAAGTGGCCGTTCCCAAGTGAGTCTCTCCCAAACTTTCCCTTCGCTTTTCCTCCGTCTGACTTTTCCAAATTTCCCCTGGTTTATGAAAGCATTAGGACTTCAAATACTCCTGGAAGTTTCATCAGGCCCATTAGCGGCTGATGGATTGAAAATGGTAACCTAATGGCCTTGAAATTATACTGATCCCTTACCAAACAAAACATTTTATACCATAACGCAGCCTATCTCGGTGAAACAATAGTATTTAAAATCATGTTTTGGAAATACCATTTTTAAATTGTCCACCACGATAAAATGACGACTTAATACTCGATCAAACACACTTTGGGTTGATATTTCTTTTTTTTATTGCTGTTCATGTTAAAGTGAAATAGTTACCATATCCTGTAGCTTATGGTTATAGTTTTTAACCTCTTAAGCTCATTTTCTCCAGTTTGGCTTTACCCAAATCTAAAAGCTTCTTGAATAAAGTCCCAAAAAGGAGACAAGAACATGACAAACAGTGAGACGAAAAAGTGACAAGAATGTGACAAAAACATGCGGGAAAAGCGACAATAACAAGCAACAAAAACATGACAAAAAAGGTATGAAAAAGCAACAAAAATGTAACAAAGTGACAAAAACAAGCTGGAAAAGCAACAATAAAAAAGCACCAAGAATGCGGCCACAACACAAAAAAACAAATTACAATCAGTTTTGTCGGACTTGGCTTTCAAATGAGTCGTTACGCTGGCTGTAAGCGCCAGTCGAGAAGCTTTTAGATTTGGGTAAAACTGGAGAAAATGTGTTCGGTTAAGCGGTTAATGAAGAAAGGAAGGAAGGACGTTGAGATTCACCACTGAACCAACCCCCAAAGTTATAATTATTTGTAAACCTGTTGCTTGATTTAGCAAATCCTCAAAACATTGAATTAGCAAATAACATTATGTATGAACACCATTATTTCCCCCACTATTGTCTCTATGAGCCTTTTTGATCATTCATAAATCCGCCCATCACTTCCGAGAATTACAGTATTTCATTTTTCATAAAACTATTTGCGACTGACTTATTTGAGCTTGTTGTAGAGTAGTGTCCCGTCATTTTGGCGTGTGGTTCTTTTTGACGGGGTACAGTTGCGATATCCATTAGAAAAATGACTTAATAGAGAAAATACCTCATAGTACACTTTTTATATATGCACATTTAAAAAAGAGATTATGACCGCGATTGCTTGATTACAATATTTGCACTTTGTAATACTTTGAATTCGTATTATATTTGAGATAGTTTTATAGTAATACTTTTCAGTCGAGGAATCATTGTGATTTCAGTTATGGCTAAAATAATCTTTATTATCAATCTTCCACAATCGAGCCGCTCTAGTGCCAAGTCCAAAATGTGGCACAAAACGATCTGTCGCTCACGGCAGCTCTGCGCTCGTGTCAACAGGACTAGGACAGGCAGCAGTGAGTGTAAGTGTGTGTGCGGAGCAGCAGGTGTTTGTCTGGCAGAAGAGGGACACGAGAGTCAGGCCGCTCTCCCCTGCAATCAGCCTCGGCGCGCTCCGCTCCCTGCGCCATTTGCATTTCCAAAGAGAAGGCGCTCCCTGATTGGCCCTGGAATCGGTAATTAGGCCGTATTGTTTGTGGTAAATACACGCCGCACTTGGATTGTTTGCAAATAGTCCGCGAGGCAAAAACAACGAAAAAATGCCAATTAAAGCGAGTGAAATGGGATTTGTGGAGTGATTACAAAGTGCAAATACAAAAAACTTGTTGGAATGACTGATGTTTTAACTCCAACTTGGGCAAGTGCCTGATTAGTGTGCAAAAACTATAAGCAACTACATTTTTAAAGTCTACCTACATTTTTCAAATAGAAAGCATATGTTTTTCTTATATATATATATATACAATAATATATAAAAAAAATGTGTAATCTGTGTAATAGGGTGGTCATTAATCCCATGTAATTTGGTTCGAATAGTCACAAAAACTCTCTTGATATATAATTTTTTCAAATTCCAACGTTTACCCCTGCCTCATTGACTTCGAAGTTTGCCACCTGGAAGGCACCGGGTCAAATGGGTCTAGAAGCCTGTGGATTCTTGAGGTTGTAGAATTGTGTTCTAAAGACTAAAAAGACTCCATTTGTGTTCCATGTTGTGTTAAAATATATACATTGTATGTACAATTCATTTACATTTGCTTACAACAACTACAAAATAGGTATTGGAACATTTTGTTAAGGCGAGACACAGCAGGTGCAACGTTTTAAAAACTTAAGTTATCAATTTTAAACTTTTGCTGTCGATTACTGACATGAATATGAAAAATAAATGTATTGCGTGTTTTTGTAATTTTATGTTTTCATTTTATGCCTGAAAATTCCCCATATGTTCGGTGACAAAATCTGAATAATGGATCAAGCTAGGTTTAAATTTATGGTTTTATTTTGTTGATATATGTGACTTTTTCAGAGGGGATTCTTTCTTTTCTATATTTCTTTTCATTTCAAATCATATTTGCTTTATTCACTCCCAAATACAAAGCATCTCTAAGGATTCCCTGGGGTAAAACTTCAAGGTTGATGGGGCAGGGGTAAATGTTATCCAACTGAGAAATAAAAATCACCTGGAGAGTTCAATTTTTAAGGGCCACCCTGCTGTGTAATGTTACTATAGATTATTTAAAGATCAATACAACAAAGTGCTGGTTTAATAAAACTAAATAATGTTGTATAGTGCCGTATCATCCTTCTCCTTTTTGTATTTTGTAGGGTGACACGCGAACATAGAGAAAACCTGTCCAAACTGGCCAAACAGTTCAGTAACAAGGCTAAAGACTCCGTGAGAAGAGTGCGCAGCAACGCCATCACACAGGTCAAAAAGGCAAAGGAAAGCCACTCTGAAGACACGATACATCTTGTGGAGAAACAGGTACAAAGATCAGCTCTGCTTTACCTTTAAGCCTTTGTGGACTTCATAAAATGACATGTTTGATCATTGCAGATCCAGCAGGCTGCAGACAGCATTGCTCTGGACATTGACAAGCTTCTGTCAGCCAAGACCAAGGAGCTGCTGGGCTAACAGTAACTGACAACTTCTCATTGACGGTTGTGGAGGACTTGTAGCCACGCGTGAGAAAAGGACAACAGAATAATATTGCTGGTTTTGGTGAACACGTTCCGCTGTTCCTTGCAGATGCCAATCTTTCATCCTCGCATAAACAGAGACTGGCACGGACAGGCAGCAGGGACACAGCAGCGGTCACCTCCCTCTTGCCTTGTTACTCTTCTGTCTTCAAACAAACACCGAGGGAGGGACCAATGGACTTTTAATGGGATTTGCGGGCCTCCCAATCAAACCCTGTGCCACAAGGGCTGTCTGTTTATGTAAAACAAATGCACCCGTCTGAATGGAAACTGACAGAGAGCTTTTCTCGGTGGCAAGAGTGAGAATTTTGTTGAATTCATGTGAAACTGTGTAATTAGCTCATTGCCAAACATTTGTTTCGCATTGATGCAAAGTCTGCTCATAATGCAATGGAAAAAATGGCCTTTGTTCCTGTTCATTTATAATATGGTTACATCTTAAACACAATAAGGCGGAAACTAACATTATTGATGACATCCATTAAATGAGCCCACCATGCGTCATCTTTCTCCGATTTCCTTTTTCTACTGATCTTTCTCCCCTGCATTTAGAATGGACTTTTCCTGTGTACATACCTATAAGTTCTGGTACTAATAAAAAGTCCTGTAGGAAATGAGACATTTAATGGTCTGAAGTAGATTCTCTTTGAATGCTGTACAGCTAAATTTTCTTGCAAATACTTATATCACATGTTGTTCTTTATTCGCTGCTGTTTACACCAGTGCGTACCTCCTCATATTATTATGTGGTGAATGTCTTCATCTCTATCATGGTTTGTTTTTCAGGTTGGATATACTTCCTGTGCTACTGCTCGCAGGCAGGCCACACGACGACAGGCCTAAATCACCAGGTTTGCCCACACACTTGCTGCACGCTCTCATTACAGTTTACGCCACTTTGACTTGAATACTATTAAGTAGATTCAAATTCTACTGGAGAACGATGACTTTTCTGATTATCTGTTGTAAAATAGAAGCATTGCTACATATTGTGGCTTTATTACATTTTCGTTGGCTCCATGTTTTCTAAATGGTTTGGCCTTAATGGCCTAAACAGACTGGAGTCATTGGATAAACAAGAGTTTAGGAGAAGAGTGGCTGGGTCTGGACAGAGGCGGGCCGTGGTGGAAATGGCAGGTTTTTGTGGTGATTCTAGGTCCATATGTCAGCAATTTGAGGGCATTGTGTACCTTGGCCTAAAACAGAGGCTTCATGATCGATGGAGGGGTGAAAATCTCCCAAGTCTCTGGCGCAGAACACAGGCGAGCACGAGGAAATTGCTTTCAGCTGATAGCTTCATTTCAGTTGACATTTATCAAGTGAATTACCCCTGTTCCTTTCAGATGTTTACTACAAGCGCCGGCGGTTGACATACAGTGTGTGTGTGCGTGTGTGTGTGTGTGTGTGTGTTGGCATTTGTGTGCCAGCTACAACTCAACAGAGCTTCAAGTGTGTGAAAGTTCTGATATGTCCCTTGGCCCTTCCTCGTACAAATATACAAGTTCAAATTAGTTCAGTAAAGTTTGGATTTGATAAGTGTATCGTACTGTTGCTGGTGCACTGAAGTAGCAGTTTAACATCGTTCCTCATCTCCATAGAGACCATCAGGTATAACTGCATTTCCAAAGTCTTGCAGACAATAAGGAAGAGCAGTATTAGTCTGTCGTAGTGCTCGGTAGTATACAAATCGCCCAGTCCCAGCTCGGCGAGTTTGCTGAGCGGCTCTCCCCATTCGCCCATTTCCTTGAGTGCTGTCACTGTCCTATTTAGTAACGCCCGCAGGTCAATCACTTTCATTTGTATATTATTTTTGTTATGTGGGATATTTGCTCAATTGCCCTGCCATTTATTTGTGCATGTATTTTTATTTTTTTTTACCAAAAAACATTTATATGCAAAGGCAAAACTAAATATCTCCCAGGGAATGATGAGCACCACAACAGTTCTATTTTCCTGATAAGTCTTTGATCGATCGAACTCTAGAACCCTTTAAGAGCGCCTTCAAAGGGCGACACAATTACCTCAAGTGCAAGTATCGAAGTAGGAAACTCTTTAAAGAAAACAAGATCCCGCGCATTCACCTTAGAGTTACGTACAAGTTCCGAGATAAAGGAACACATGACGGCAAATACAATGATGGAAGAATACGTTGCATCTATATTTGAGAGAGGAGCTTGTCTAAATTGTTGCTCTCATCTCACTTCCCCCAGGGCCTCTCGTTTCCCATTCTGGACAATTTGCCTCTTGGCGTTCTCTACTTCTCAATTTCTCTTTTGATGCAGATTTTTTTTTTATTTTTTTTTTGAGCATTGTATTATTCATGAGACTTTTTGAAGTAGTTCGAGAGCAGCGACGGGGCCAAAAGTAGACCGGCGAAAAGACCTGTATTACACTGTACATATATAGTCGGTGCAGAAAGTGCGTGCATCCAACGCTATATGGATGCGGACAGGAAACGGAGAAACTCGACTGGCGGGCTCTCTCCTGTGATTACGCCGCTGCTCGAGTCTCCCAGCGCCTGTATCGCCTCCGCAACTAGACGGCACAGCACTTAACGCACACACACATTTTGCTCTCCTCGTAGCCTCTAAAGTGCGCGGTGTGTAAGAAGTCTTTCTGAAGATCATCATCAAGCCTCCAATCAGTGGGTGAATGCGAAATCTTCTCTTGCGATGTGATGATGGCGGGAGGGGAGGAAAGACTACTCGGGGTTTGAGGTGGGGGGGGGGGGGGGGATCTCTGCATATGCAAATTGAACTTAAAAATGTAAATGTGTGTTTGTATGAGCATGTCTGACCCTGCCGAGGTGTGGCGACTGCTTACAGAAAATACGTGCAGATTAGCCTATTAATATTTATAAATGTAATTGGTGGCTGCCAGTGTTGCGCGGCGTGGTGAGGTGGCGCCGGAGCGTAAATCCAGGTGGGCGCTCTTACCGGCTCTAACAGGGAAATGGGCGGCCATTTTAGAAGGAAGCGGGGATATCCTAATAATCAGGTAAACTAATACCGTTTGCAAAGAGCGTTTCCTTCCTGAGCTCTTGGCATGTCAGTCATTCGGCGAATTGCCCCTGTCTGGTTTGTGAGCCATTCCGACTCAATGACACACATACCCTCTTCCTCCCCTCGATTTGAATAAAGGACCCCACCCCCCCCACCCCTTTCCTCCTGGTTAGCCCCCTGTACCTACAACCGTCTTATGGACCAACCAGACGTTCCGGCACGTGTTCAAACGCACCCTCGCCTCCCGCTTCTCCAATGCGAACAAAGCGGAGCACAGTCTAAAGTGGTTAAACTGTCATTTCAAATTGTCTGGACATTGTGATTACCGGCATGGGAGGAATTACATATTTAGCTTTATGTCTACGGCGATTTCCTTGCCCCCACCCTGATCTGCAGCGACTTGTGCCCTCCATGTGATCTCAAGTGACCGCTCCCCTGAATGCTGCTATCTGTGGGGAGTTAGAGCATCCATCAGCAGACGACCATAACTAAGGACTGCCGGCGCTGACAAAAGAAGGTGTCTCTAAATCCACAAATAAATTGTCAGGAAGAACATGAGTTATGAAAGGCTTTTGTTGGGGCTTCGCATTCATTTCCCCCAATGTATGTTTCATCATTAGCAAGTTTAATTCTTCAAATCTCTGGTTTCATTGGGAACAAAAATGAAGGAAATGTTGGGCTAACGCAATGCAGGAGATAGAAGAAATCAAATGTGTGTCTGCTGAAATTAGGATAGTCCATATAAAATGGAAACGAGCAGCAAAGTGAATAATTAATGATAATGTAATCATGTTGCTTCTGCTGCATCTTCCAACTAAGACATTTATTTCTTGGTTTTAAACTCATACTTTAACGATAAGAATTGTATGTTTTAAAGCCACACTGGATTTATTTTATGTCAGATATTTTCATCATTGAAAAATACTGCATAAATGTACAAACAAACATGTACTTTTGCTGTGAGCGGCTCCTCAGACATGACTGTAACTTTACTGGGAGTGGGTACGTCTCCAGCTCGTTTCCATGGAGATGTGCCTAAAGTCACCAGAATTTGAGATTTAAATAGGTTTGGTTCTCATCCAAATCAATTCTTTGATTACCCACTGCGTTTTCTGTGTTCAGCTGGTCATTAGGAGCATATTTTGTAATGATGGAAACAGTATTGTCCAAAAAGTTACGCAGAGTACCTTTAAGCATTATAGTTTATAAAATGCTGCACTCATTGGAGATCCTAATGGAAGTCCTCAAGTCCACAGTTCTTCAGAAAGTCCTAGTGTTACTGAATCTTCCAAATGAAAACATTGGTAAGGCAGATGCACAAAGTGCCGCAGTTGCAGATGAGGCCTCTTAATCTGCAACCCAATCTGACGCAGGTCGAGTGAATCGGGCAGAGCTGAAGCGGCTGAGTCCTGAGGGGGAAGGAAGTGAAGGTCTCAGGAAGCAGCGCTCAGAGCTTTCACCGATCATATCCATCACGGAGCGGGCTGCACTCAGATCCATCACAGGGCGCTGTCTGCAAGCCCGGCCCGAGGAGCACACAGTCATTAGAGGCTGCCGCTCTGCACTTTAACTAAACATCTTTTCCATAAAATAAATGCTTCCAGGTTACTGTGGGTCCCGGAGAACCAGGTCGCCCGGCTAGTGCTGCCACTCATCTGATCTCAATTACCAGGCTGAGGATAGAGGCCTCAGTCGTGTTTTAGTCTGGCGAGTGGCATCGTGCGGATGACATTTGTTGCTCAGCCTTAATTAAATAGCCTTCTAATATAAACTTGTCAATGGCCAGGATTGCTCTCAGGGTGACATCAGACCTGTAGGTTGTGTCGCTTTGGAGCCGTAACGCTGTCTTGCAATCAAAATAATATTGGTCCGTCGTCACCTGATTCTGTGTTGCAGGTCATCTAATGCATTTAACTTGAAACCGATAGGGTGGAACTTCACTCTGTTGAGTTTAATAATCTAAGTAACAAAAGTAAGATGAATAAAATATAATAATAATAGATTAATAAAATAGAAAGATGCACTAAGTGTCAATGTTCCACTTAATATTTCACTTTTAAACCACTGTGATGGACTGAAGGTATTCAATTACGGATGACTTCAGATTGCTTTGAGTAAACAGCCTCTAGGCTCATAAATTCAATTTGGTAACCAGAAGTCCTAAAGAGTGGACAGTACTGTTCAAGAAGTAAAAAAGTAGTGACCATAATAATTACTCCAGAGTCAAAAGTACCTGGGGAAAATGCTACTTGAGTACTGAGTAACCGTTTGAGCGTAAAAGTCTGATTTACAATTCAGTCGTGACATAAATTATAAGAAACAAAACATGTAATGAATCTTAGTATTTCCAAAAGGAAATACCAGAAGAATATATATATACTTTTTTCCCCCTCAAAAATAAAGTAGATGAAACACAAACTACATCTATTTTATATGTCACACGAAGCTTTTGACGCTTAAAGATTTACTCACTGTTCAACAAGTTACTATTTTATTTGCTCAAGTAAGAGTAGAGATACTTCATCGTAATATTACTCACGAGGAAGGAAAATGTACTATGATAAACAAGAAGTGCAATTCTCAAACAAGTTACTCAAGTACATGTACTTGAGTAGATCTCTGCTGGTGTGTGTGTGCCGGTGTGAACTCTGTGTGTGTTAACTTCCCGTTTTTATTGAATAATTGTTTCCCGATGCTGCTCTCGGCCTCGGAATATTAATTGCTAAAAGCTCAAACCACACGTTGGTCTCTGGTTAAGCTGAGGCTGAGTAGGAAGTGGGGTCCTTGCATGTTAGAGGGGTTAAGTCTTGGGGGGGCGATCAAGCAGACGTGGGTAGAGCAGCCAAAATATTTACTGAAGAATGAAGAGCATTGCTTTAAAATCATTTTTATCAAATGAACACCTTGAATACTGAGTAATGATTTTAGCCAAAGAAAGTGAAATGTGATAAGTTGCATATCTCAAAGAATACAGTATACAGTAAAACTTGACTTAAAGCTGCTGTAGCTGACTTTTTGTTGTTGTGTTTATTTTTGCTATCACAGAGTATGGTGTGTAAACAGCAAAAACAGACCTTGTTGCATTGTCTTCACCTATTTCATTGAGCGATGGAAGATGGAGGCAGCATCTAAATGAGTGCCATTTATTTTGAGGGCGGTCCCCCCACTGCTCAAAGCTGTTCACGGCAGTGTATGCAGGAGGGATTGTGAGCGCTATAAACAAGTTTCGGCCAAAACAAAACAAAAAGATCACAGTTTGAACAGGAAAAATCAGGTACCCTGCTTTAAGACAGGTCGGACTTAAAACCGATCGCTTTACAAGTTGCGTTGAAGTATCGTTACAACAGCGCCATCTAGTGCTGCTAGTCTGCTATTACAAAAAGGCAAACAAACATTACTTGGTCAGAAAGCTGCCAGATTTAAATGCAGTGTAAACAGAGGTGGGTAGAGTAGTAAAGTAAAACTAACATTACTTTGAATTGATTTGACTTAAATAGAAGTAAAAAGGAGTTACCCAGAAAATGTTACTTAAAGTGCATATTACAGGTTTTAATGATTTTGAAAATATGACTTTAAATGGGTAACATCAGTTGCAAGTTCATCATTGCATATTTATTATTTAATTTCAGTGAAGCAGCAATTTTAATGAAGAAATGATGAGCAGAAAAGTTATTTTTATTTGAATTTTTAAGCACTGACAGAGAGTGACATAGAAAAAGGTATCGTTCTATAGCAGTTTGACTCATTCATTTCCCTTTGACTTAACATGGTTGCACGGCAACAGTTTAACATTGTTTACCATCTTCTATGTCACTTCTTGTCAGTGTCCAATAAGGAAGTGAAACCATAAACATACAAAAATGGCCAAACTAAAGAAAGCTGGGTACAATATTTAGCAAAATCTTAAATTTAATTGTGCATGTTTTAGCAAAAATTGTGTCTAATGTGTCATATGAAGTAGTGCAAGTAACTGAGCGAAAAAGTATTTTTCACTGACGTCATAAATTGTGTGAAACAAAACATAAACCATCTGGAATTTGTGATATTTCCAAAGACAATTCCAAGAAAATCATGGCAGAAAATACAGAACCAAATATTTCTAAAGAACAAGGTGCACAAGACAAACTACATCTATTTTATATATTAAAATCCCTAATTTCCCGATAATATATTTACTCACAGTAGAAAAAGTAACAATTATTTTTGCTCAAGTAAGAGTACAGATACTTCATTCTAATTTTACTCAAGTAGAAGTAAAAAGTACTGTATGATAAAACTGCTATAAGAAGTACAATTTCTTCAAAATGTTAGTGAAGTACATGTACTTGAGTAAATGTAACCGAGTACTACCCGCCTCTGAGTGTAAAAGCGATAAAAACAGAAACTCATTGCCTTCAAACCAAAGTGACAATTTCCTGAAGTAAAGCCAATTTGCATCTCAGCTTGCCTGACCTCCTTATGGCCAAGCTTGTTTATTATTACACTGGGTTAGTAAAAGTAAGTAAGTAAGTGCTTTATTGTCATTGTACAAGCGTACAGCAAAATAGTGTTCAGGTGTTAGTCCTGAGCTGCTGCGGCTGACCCGCGCTGCCACTGTGTGTCGACCTGACCCGCATGACCATGAAGGTCGGGGAAACTGTAGCACTCGGAAGAAACCTGGCTGGCTGCCCTCTGTCTCCTCTGAAATGGTGCCGCGCCTCCTGGGTTTGTCCCTGTTTCAGAGCATGGTGTCCTGCACTGGTCCGCTCCACCTCCTCCTTCCTCCGCTTCACAACAGTCTTTCACCATCTCTCGTTTGTCCTTTTTTATTTCCTGTAGCACCTCTTGTGACGCCTCGTCTGTGCTGCAGCTAAAAACCCTTTGTGTGAGGTGTTTTAAGACAATTTCACAGATTTAGAACATGTTTGCACTGAAAATGACATCTATCTCTCTGTTTCAGGTCAGGGTTTTGTGCAAAGTGGATTAATGTAACTTTATGGGACAGTTATTTCACTTCTTTTCCTTTTCTACCATGACCTCCTCAAGTTTAATTACATTTAATGTTGCATTCTACGTAATGTTCACTAATGTCGTAATGTACAATATTGTTTTTCACCACTGTTTGAGGCTGACAATTCCAATTCTCTATCGAGTTCAGTTAAATTTTATTATGTTAAAATGTAAAGCACATACAGTTATAAAATATGGAACGATACATCATTTTGTAAGTAACAGTTTAACTTATTTCAGCTGCTTTCTGCAACGGTGGGTAGACAGAGCAGCAAAAAATAAAGCATAAAATAAATAGTTAGTTTGAAATAATTGTATTCCAATAGCAGTAAAAAGTTGTGATAAAACTGTTCCAAAAAATGCTGCTACAGCAGAAAGTTCTGTAATTGATTATAACCTTCCTCGGCATTGCTTTCTTATAGGGTTAGAACATTGAAAGTGCATTTCCCTGTTACAAGTAACTGCACTGATGTAACTATAAACCAGCAGCGCGAGTTCCTGATCTCCTTCTTCCTGAATAAGTGACTTATAACTTTTCCTGTATCCCTTATGTTCATTATGCTCGTAAGAAAACACCCCAGGCAAATCCTGTTAATAATAGACTCAACTTGACAGAAATCCCATTCAAATACAAAGCACAAGGCGTGTAGTTTACCGCCTGTCACACAATATTGTTGCTCAGCCAGCTCTCCAAGTTTGTGAGAAAGAAAAAAAAAAAAAAAGGAAAGTTGTATCCCTAAATCAGTTGAGGAGTTTCCAGAATGCTGAACACCATGACTTGCTGTATTTCAGTTCTTTCCAGTAAAGGTGCTATTTTTCTCAGGCAATAAGTACAACTGACAGATAAAGTGTTGCTACGCTATACAGGCTATAGGCAGAGGAAACCTGCCTCAGCAAAGGTGCAACAGCAGCAAAGGTGCAGAAAAATACATAAAAGAAACAAAACTGCATTTCTTTATGCAGCAGAGCTCCTATTCTGCCATTGGACTCTGACTATTGCTCCTGTCCCTACAATGTCTTTCATTTTAGAGTGTTCGTGGCTGGATGTGATGAGGACTCTACATCGCGTTCGGTCCAAGAGAAACCTCTGCAGCTCTTCGTCAAACAGCCGGTTTCCTTCTTCGTATCCATCAACTATCAGCAGAGTTTCGTCAGTCAACATATTTCTCAGGTCGTCCTCAGACAGAACCTCTTCCAGAGACAGCTGTGCCATTATTTCATCAAACAAAGTGCCATTTGTTTTGTTACCATCCACATAAACGACAAGTTGAAGATGGCTGAGGTCAGGGAAGTTAGAGACAGGCTGTCGAGTCCATAAAGAAACAAGCCCGCGAGCCAGTGTTGTCTTTCCACTTCCTGTCGAGCCAATGAGTAACAGTGCGTCTCTATTAGGCACTAAATCATGAAGATTTAGCTCCTGGCCATCACTGAAAAGGGACATTTAAGATTTAGACCTCAAAAAGATACAAACGTACAGTACATGTTGGACTTGGAGTGTCCACAAAACTGGCTGATGGCACAATATAAATAAAAAGTAGAAAAAATAATAAAATGCACAGACTTCTATCTTGCATATGTTGACTGTAACAATAGAGGAAGAGAACTTGTATCATGCAGACATGTACTTACTTGTTGTAAAGTGTAGGGCATGGCTCATCTATATCACCGTGATTCCTCCACTTCAAATAATGGCCCTTAAGTAATGTCTTCAGGTCACTGCTGTTGATAGCTTGAATTAGGAAATGTTTTTGTAGTTTATTGTCCCGTATGTAAAATGATTGCATTATTGTAATCATTGATTATTTAACATACTTGCATTCATCTTAGTTTTTTCGTCCTCATTGATCGTTTCTATTGTCGTTTCTTCTATAATAAAAACAAATGCCCACTTAGAATGAGTTACGAAAAAGGGAGAATTTTGCTGAGTCATTTTGGGCAATTGCCCATTTTCTGTAAGTGTGTCTTTGTCAAATGACATACAAGTTTGCTTTGATCCCATTGACAGTGGATTGATCGATCTACTGTCAATGTTTGATCCTTATTATTATTAGTTTGTTGTTTTTCACCTAATACTTACTAGCAGGTAATTTAAGGCCTCTGCCCAGAGCATCTGCGAGAAGGTTTCTGGTGCTCCCACTCCTTAAAACTGATGAGACAAAAGCACATTAACATGGACAAACTATCGACATCCATGAACGGCGAGTCGAAAGTAAATAAGTGAAATGATGTATTCTAAGTAGGTAAACAAACAATATTTAAATTTGTGAAGCTACGTATCAAGTTGTATTTGCCGCTCTCCCTTCCCACTCAACCGCGCACCATGCAGGGTGTTTCCAAACTACATCATCAGTATAGATGTGACCACATGAATAAAACATCCCCCAACATACCACTTCTCCTTTTCTAAACCAAGCTCGTCAGTGCTACAAAAAGAAATGCTGACTTGGTTGACTCAGCATGTGATTACGGTAATACATCACTGTTAAAATAATTAGTATTGAGAATGTTATCACATTTTGTTTCAATCAAAGATACCTGGAAAGTACAAAGGGTTGTGCTGTGCTGATAATAAAATGCATAAGAATGACCCTGGGTAATCCAGGGAGGAGGAAAAAACATAAGGAAATACGTGTCAAACCAGATACAGTTTGTTGCCATGTATGTTGTGGTTTTATCTGGAAACAAACCCAACCTCTAATTAAACTGTAGCAATCTAAAAACATTTCATACAGACGGTGTAAGTGGGATAGTATAATTGACAAGAGAATAGAAGTACCTTTATGACGACATTTGCACAGCACAATAATAAGAATAGTGAGTGCTAGAGTCACAGCTAAACTCCAAGCCACAATTATGGCATTGTTTTTTTCTGCAGGTGCTGGGATGTCATCTGCAAAAGGTAAAAACCAAAGGGTAGTTGTGGGTGCAATACTTCCTATCAACACATACATCACACGTGATTTACCATCTTCTCTCACCACAGTGAAAAGTACCAAATATACATATTTCATTTTTGTTTCAAATGTCCCTTTTTGCAACAAATGATCTAAACTGCATTTGTGTTATTTAAGCCGTCATTAGACTAAATAAATGCAGAAAGTCACAGTCATGGTCTTACTTAATGTCCAACACATTTAACTCTGAATGTATTATCCCCACATGTATTATGGGCGGCACGGTAGCGCAGCGGTTAGCTCTTCCTCTTCACAGCTAGAAGGTCTCGGGTTCTATTCTCACCAGGACGGGGCTTTTCTGCCACTAAAAACATGTATAATAGGTGAATCCTTCAGCCAGGTGATTCTGACCATCAGGCTGGCTCCACATCTGGAGATGGGCACTGCCATCGCCCACTGATCCTAACGGGTCGCCCCAGCGGCATCGAAGGATGGGTCAAATGCAGAGGACAAAACAAACAAACACACAAAGCACGGCTTTCAGCATAAGTCTGAGATAATATTATAACTGTTAAACCTTCAGTGGTTCTTTACGGGTACCACTGGTTGTGTTTTTTTTTACTTGTATTCATACTTTAATAATGCATTCAAGTTATACAAGTTGTTTTTCCTGATTTAGGCATGGTTCATACCAAGTTTAGACATAATACGGTCAAACTCTTCATTAATCCAGTTAGTTTAGAGCTAATCCTCTGTAGATGTCCAAAGCATTTAAATCATGTGACTTTATATTAAACTGCATGTCTTTCTAATTAAACGGTTTCCATTTTCATAAACTTCCCGATTACATAACGTAATTACCTGGAATTTCAAATGTAGCAGCATGTTCTGTAAAACTGCAGGTGTAGTTTTTTTTCTCCAGTGTCGTCACGTTTATTTGAGTAGTGATTTCTAGAAGCTGGTCTTCAGTTGTTGCAGTCGTTGTAATAGGTCTACTTTTAAGCTGGTGTCCATTATTATGCCACATGACTTCTGGTTGTGGAAATCCTTCAGACTGGCATGTCAGCATCACCTCTTCTCTTCCTGGGACCTTTTCTATCCTTCTGTCAATTGTCTTAAACGGAGCTGTGTAAAAAAATGAGAGCACATGCCATGAGCAATACTGTAGATGGTGTTCCTGATATCACCAAGTAATTAAGAGTCCAGGTTCAAAGTCAAAGTTGTTTGTCTAGGACTAATGTTAGGGTTAGGGTTAAGCTGATTGCCTGGCTGTAACATTTGACCTGGGCCACTTTACATTGAGCCTGGACTCTGAATTACTTGGTGATAGATGATCGACCACTGTAGATATCGCACACAGATTATTATACCAAAACATAGGAATAGTTTCAAGTTCAATCTGGTGGTACTTAAAATGACACACTTACATATACTGTGTGTATTACAAAAGGCTAAGTACAGTTTTATAAAGAACATGGCCCTGATAACTAGTCAAACCACAAAAAGTCATCAACAATAATCATCATCTTTTAAAGTGCACTCACCAAATATAGACAAAGTCATTATTTTATAATCCGCTCCATCTCCAGTTTGCACAAAACATTGATACTTTCCACTGTCACTTATTCTGAGATTGGACACCTGTAATTAAAGAAGATATTAGCTCATAGAATTTCCAATATAGTGTTTTCCTTGTTCTAATATTTCACTTGGCACTATTGAGGTTATTAATACACTTTGTAAGACAGCCAGCGGGAATGCCTGAAATAAACCAGTTTGTCCTGGAAGTTTGTTGGAAAACTTATAGCTTAACTAATAGCATCACGTCACTTCACATTCAGTGTGAGTAGATCAGTTAGTATCACCTGGAGTTTGGCCCAGCCTCGCTTTAGCTCTTTATTCAGCAGTCTTGCTCTGCCCGCGTAGTCTGGGTGCTGGGAGGTTATTTGCTCCACTCCGTTATCCAATCGGTACACTTCCCGAACATGACCACCTGGGGCAATCCAGTGCCAGGTCACTCTGATGCCGGACAGAGCAGCAGGTGATGGAGGCTGAAAACTGCACCCCATCACAACCTCTCCTCTGAATTCAGAGTTGTACGAGTCTTTATCGACCTCAACTGTAAATAATCCTGTAGGGAAAACCACATCCGTGTTATTATGTGTCACTTCTTGATCTACACACATAGATAACCACAGGCAACGTCCCGTGGCTGTTTACAGTTAGTTTATTACCACATCTTATAGCAATTACACACCTGCTGCAAATGTGGAAAACATTATTGGTACTAGCCATATAACCCGGTCCATGGACACCTGGAAACAAGAAATCAGGCCATAGATGAATAAATTGGCCAGACAAATATTAGAAACAAAACAGCAGTGATGTGTCATATCCAATGATTCACAAAGCATGTGGGGATTGATCATTTTATATCTTTCTAACAGTTTAGTTTTTTATCCTTCTTTTAGCAGCTTTATCCATTCTGGAATTCAAACAAAAACGAATAATTTCTGCAATTTCCTACAGGTAGTTTTAGCATGCCCCTGAAATGATCCTATTTTACAGTTGAGTAGCCATGTAGAATAAGTTCAAACACCAGTATAAACTTACTGTTTACCATGTAATGTAATGTTCTTACCATGTCTGTAGCTCTTTGTGGGTTTCCTTGATCCTTGCTCTTCTGTTTGGCAGAAGTCTCAGAGCTCAGAGCTCTCCTCCCCATTTATGAGCCTTTTGCTCGGGGAAATTCATTCATTTTCTTTACAGCACTACGGGTAATCTAGGCGCGCGGCTTTACGGGAATGATTGGGCAATGAGGATGTTGCCGTCATTTACTTCCAGCACTTGCATCTCATCTCATTTGAAACTGCTATATCATCTGGGTGACTCAGAAACGTTTTTTAAACGAAATTATATAATTTGTTTGGCGTACGATGTAAAATCCCCAATTAGAAAAATGATACTTTGGGCTAATACATTTGAAAACTAACCCGGATAATTTCGAAACGCACTTCGCAATCAGTCAAAAATAAAAGCCACGCGGGTCATTCCCGAATTGGAAAACATTTTGACTTCAAAAATGTTGAAAAATAAATTCTGTTTTCTGTTATGTATTCATCAATAATACGTAATAATTAAATACAATTGCTTGATTGGCTCAGCTCTGGTGTCAAAAACATGAGTTGTATTGTATGTTTTATATGATGTATTTGGTACAACCCTGTTACCACCATTCATGAGAAAAGTAACAGGGTTGCAAATTTGTGCAAATGTAAGCTTTTTCTCAGGAATAGAAAGTATAGGTTTAGCTAGCGGTTCCTACTGACCATTGACAGTATACCAACCAAGAAAGCTTAAGTACATTTGTAAATAAAATGTAATTAATGCAATTGTTTGTTTATCTTAAAAAAAAACATAACAGGGCTGCACGAGGTATAATGAGACATTCAAATAAAGCTAACAAAGTTACAAAAATAGGGAAATAGAAGAGAGGACATACCTTTGCTTTACCCGTGCTGTTGGAAAAGTGTTTAATGATGTCATGACTCCTGTCGTTGTCTTCTTTTACTATGCTAAAAAAAATGCATGCATGTTGTGGGACATACATTTCTTGCATAAGAATTCATATTTAAAATATTTTGTTGAAATAAAATGTTTACACAAGACACATGTCTTGACAAAATAATAGCCTACAAAAGAAAATCAATTTAAAACGTATTTTAACGGTTTAATTTCAGATTTGATGATCAAGGGGGTGGGACAAGCAAACATATTGTTAATAAACATTTTATCTCAGTTTATTTAAATTTGGTCCCAGGACTGCATGCTTTAAAATGTTGTACATGGGTTATGTGAAATTTCAAGGCTGGGACGTCTTGCTATATTTTGAATAGATGTCGTCTATTACAAACACTCGAATTTATTTTATTTATTAATCTGAAACCACTGGTCTATCTATTTCACTGACTGAATGAACATGTTTAGATTTTCAACAGCACCAATAGCAACCAGTAGATGGAGGCACATATCTGAAAATCATTGTACTAATGTAGGGGACTATCATAGCCAAAATATGCAATATAGCAAAGGCTTGTCCTGGGATAATCATGGAGCAAAAAATAAAAAATAACAAAGGCTGTACCTCCTCTTAAATGTAATTTGAAAATAATCTTTCGAGGAGGATAAAGCAGGACAGGAGGAGGACGGCAGGGGGCAGTAGAGCTTGTATGGAAAGTGTGCTGAAAGTGTGCTTTCAGCCACATGGTTTACTGTAACTAAACTGATGAGCAACTGGGGATAGTCCGATATCTGAATATTTCTCTGTGTTCAGGTCATCAAGTTCAACGTCAAGACATCATGGGGTTTCTGCTCTCCAAGTCCATGGACGCAAACTTAAAAAAACAACAAGAGTTTATGCTCCATAATGCTCGTTTACAGGTGAGAATCTTGTTTTGGTTGTTTTATTAAAGATACATTTCAGGGTATTTTTTGCTATATATCACCAGAGCAAACAAACTGCTGTAAAAATCAGAACATAAATGAACAGGTGGGTAGTACTCAGTTACTACTCGCAGTAGTAACTGAGTTGTAACTTTTAAACCATTTTTTAAAAACTTTTTACTTCTACTTGAGTAATATTGCATTGAATTATCTGTACTCTTACTTGAGTAAAAAAAAAAGTAATTGTGGGTAAATTCTTAAAGCTTAATACTGAATGTGTTTCGGTTATCTTCTTCAAAATTATTTCTTTTTATATGATTTACGGCATTTTCTTTGGAAATGGCAGTATTTTCACTTGATAATGTATGTCTTTACTGAAATGAATCAAAGTTTTACGTTCAAATAGTTACTCAGTCAGTACCATAGACTGTGAAATTAAGAATGGACTGAGGGAGCGAGGCTTCCCCATTCAGTGCGGGCTAGCGGAAGCTTGTTCATGCTAGCAATTTGGATGGGTTTTTGGAGCCAGCTCCATTATTCAGAATAGGGCGAAAATAAAAAATTGTAAAAAGATCAAATTAGGGCGATGTTACAGCCAAAATATCACGAGAGATATTTAGTCTGGGAACCACCCATTCTTTTTCTCGTAGGAGAGGTGTAGTTTACGATTGTCCATAGCCGTTTATTGGGTGCTACGAATGTCTATCATATGCGTCTGCACGTGGCCCACAGCCAATAGTATCAATCAATCGTAGCAAAACTATTTAGAACACGGTCTAAAGCTTGATCGAAAGATGGCTTCGCGAAGTCTGCTGCTGTCATGTTGGATCCGTAACAAACGACAAGCGTCCGTCTGTCGAATAATGTGTCATCGTCTTGCCGTCCCTCCCGTTCTGTGATTGGTCTCCAAATCCATGCGAAGATTTCGGCTTTGGCCTCCAGGCTGCTGAGCAGTTCGGAATGGTTCGAGCACGTGAAGCGGCATGGGTATTCCCAGGCTAACAATGTTGTGCATGTTAAAACAAACATGTGGAGGTAAGAATGAAAAGCCTGTGTTCAATAGGGCAAAAAAGTTTCAATGGAAAGTCCATAGGAGTCAGGAATTTCCTGAGCCAGCCGCCATTTCCTTGATTTTTGTATTCAATTTGAAAAATTATTACAAAAATTAAATCAACGCTTCTGTTTGGTTCTATTACTGGGGTGAAATATTACACACCACAGTATGACTTGAACATTGACTGATTAACAGCGTGCAATAGAACTGAGTGAGATTTAACCACTAACACATAGCCTATTGGACAATAACCTCATGTTCAGCAATTTTGGCCACCAGAGAAAAAAGGTTAACTGATTACCTAATTATGCTGACTAACCAAGTTCGGCAATTGATTTGAATGTTTTGTGTTTTTTGCCTCTCCCGGTGGCGCAGGTATATTACAAAATAACAATGCGAGGATTGATTCGGCTGGCTTCAATGCTTACTGCGAAAGGGCTATGAGACAAGCCTTTCACACACGTATTGGCCAGAGTGACTTGCTAAAATGTCCCACACTCCCAATATTTAGTTGGACTGCATTTAGATTTGATTATAGCACACTGTCCAGAGTCAAATTCCCCTCTAAAACTATGGGTTGAGTATATATTATATCTATGTGTGTGAAGTTTTCACCATCGCATCCCTAAAATGAAGGTTTATGTGTGGACTCTGGTGAGCAACCCATGTGCAATAATTCTGTCTAATGCTCTTTGTCTGTCAAATCATGGCATTGTTATCTTGGAATATTTCATCAAAGGGGGAAAAAAAAATCACTTTAAATTCCATGGACGGAATTATCTGATCATAACGTACATTCTGTATTAGTCAGCTGAGAAAAGGGCTTTAAAGTAAAATAAAAACTATAGAAAATCATAACAAAATGAGGGGGGAAATTACAAACATTGATACATTGCCCCTCATTTATCAACATTGCGTAAGAAAATGGTGTATGCGTAGGTGTATTTGCGATATACGCCAGAGGGCGCATGACATTTATGAACCTGTGCTTTCCGCTCAGATCGTATCGTGCGCAAGAGCAGCTGATGGTAAATGCCATGGAGAAATGCTAGCATTATTTGAATGAAACGCACAAAAATATTCACGCACGCACAAAACACGGCAAAAAAGAACATTTCTCCAACCAGGAAATGATGAATAGTTGTTTTTAACACAACAAATGATATTTTTTAACCCACATTTACCTTATAGCCAATCCAAGATCACATTTACTAAATAAAAAAAGAGGGGGAAAAAGAAAGATGATTTGATGATTAGACTAAATAAATGCAGAAAGTCACAGTCATGGTCTTACTTAATGTCCAACACATTTAACTCTGAATGTATTATCCCCACATGTATTATGGGCGGCACGGTAGCACAGCGGTTAGCTCTTCCTCTTCACAGCTAGAAGGTCTCCGGTTCTATTCCCACCAGGACGGGGCTTTTCTGTGCGTAGGTTTCCTCCGGGCACTCCGGTTTCCCCTACCACTAAAAACATGTATAATAGGTGAATCCTCCAGCCAGGTGATTCTGACCATCAGGCTGGCTCCACATCTGGAGATGGGCACTGCCATCGCCCACTGATCCCAACGGGTCGCCCCAGCGGCATCGAAGGATGGGTCAAATGCAGAGGACAAAACAAACAAACAAACACACAAAGCACACAAGTTTTTTTTACGGCATTTTTATGGCAGATGTTTAAAAAGAGATCGTGAACTGATACTACTACTACTACTAATCCACCTACTGACAAATATAAATCAAAAAGACATCACTTAGGGCTTTAAATTACTTTAATTTATGTATTTTTTTCTAATCTTATTTCCAGGGATGACTGGTGAAGTAAAATTATATTCTCCATTAAAAAGCTGCTTAACCCTGGGTGGGTGGTCAGTCGTTGGGCCCGATGGCGCAGATTTGTATCTTATTATAGCGACTATTTTTCTGTACAATCCACACTCAAAAACAAACACGCATTCATTCAAGAGCTGAGGGGTTTCAGTAAACTACTGCTCATATTGCATTGCGTTTGACATCACTAAATTACATTTGAAAACATAATTTCCTCTGCATTAATATGTCACATATAATTACTTATCAATGTGACACCGGTAATTACAAGTCCTCTTTCTCTTGTGCTTCAATTGTAGGGCACATCTTTTACCCCTTTTAAATTAAATGCCAGTTTGACATGTGAGCAGTGATGGAAGCTTTTGAGACATCCATTTTGACGTCATCAATGACGCCAGTACCTGGCAGCACGGTAGCACAGCGGTTAGTGCTCGTGCTTCACAGCTAGAAGGTCCGGGGTTCGATTCCCACCTGGACGGGGCCTTTCTGTGTGGAGTTTGCATGTTCTCCCCGTGTCGGCGTAGGTTTCCTCCGGGTACTCCGGTTTCCCCTACCACTAAAAACATGTACAATAGGCCCAGGGACTGCAGGTGGAAATTAGCACAAGTACTATAACCTGGTATATGGCATCTCTCCTTTCTGAGGCTAATGTATATTGTTCAAATAAATAAATGACAGATCAACCAAAATTAAGATTACATTAATAGATGCATTGTGTTTTTATGAATGTTGTAAACATGTATTATAATGAACATGCACGGGACTCTGCACGTAAACACGCCATGCCGGATTCCAGAATAGCCTAGGCTGATTTCCATCACACTCTAAAATACACTCTCACTCATCCTGGTTTTTAGTGGTATGGGAATCCAGAGTACCCAGGGAGGAAACCTAGGCAGACACGGGGAGAACATGCAAACTCATTGATCTTTTTACATACTCCGAGCACCCTCTTTCTTGAGAGTGCAAATACAGTGGGATGAAAATGTTTGTAAACGCTTTGTAATTTCTCGCATTTCTGCCTAAATGGCAATCTCACTGAACTGCTGCAGTTTTGTAAAGAGGAATGGTCCAAGATGAATTCCTGATTGAGCGTCTAATCTGCAACTACAGGAAAGCAGTTTTTGCTACAAAAGAAGGGTCAGACAGCTATTAAATACAAGGGTTCACTTACTTATTCCGTGCATGTTGTGAATGTCTTGGGTCTTTCTGCCAAATATCGTCATAAACTTGTGATTTTTTTTTTTCTATTGATGATATCACGTTGTCCAGGCCCTGAGGCAACAAAACAGCCCCACACCATGATTCTCCTGCTCTATACTTCAAAATGAGCATAGGGTTTTGATGTTGATGTGCTGTTACATTTGTCCTCCACACATGATGTTGTGTGTTCCTCCTAAACTGTTCAACTTTGGTTTGCAAAAGAGCTCTTGGATGCTCCACTGCACTACTAGATAAATATGCTGTGGACTGTTGGACCCAAAGTTGAACAGTTTAGGAGGAACACACAACATCATGTGTGGAGGCCCATTTCAAAAACGGCCAAATAAAAACATTTTTGGAGGGATCCAACATTCTTCAGACGTGTGTTTTTAGCCACAGACTCTGGCCACTGTGTTACACTTGTCCTGCTTGATCGCAGCCTTCGACACAATAGATCATCAGATACTTCTGTCTCGTTTGGAGAGCTGGGTGGGAATTCGTGGTAGTGCCTTAAGTGGTTTAGGTCCTACCTTACGCACAGGAGTTTTTGTGTTCGAATTGGGAGTGTAGAGTCCGCCACTGCTCCCATAAAATATGGTGTGCCCCAGGGCTCTATACTTGGCTCTCTTCTGTTCTCACTGTACCTCCTGCCACTTGGCTCCATCTTGCAGACGCTCAAACAATCAGGAATTCATCTTGGACCATTCCTCTTTACGAAACTGCTGCAGTTCAACGAGATTCCTGGGTTCACTTACTTTTTCCTCCCTGTCCTGTGAATGTTTACATGTTACAGCCAATAACAATATGATCAAATGTAAATGTTTGGGTGGTATTAGTTTAAGCAGACACTGTTTATTCATTCTTATGATTTTGATGAAGATCAGACCACATTTTAGGACCAATTTAGGTAGAAATGCGAGAAATTCCAAAGCGTTCACATACATTTTAATCCCACTGTAAATATGAAACTTGTAGTAATAAGTACAATGACCATGTTTTGTATAAAATGTAACAAAAGCTAAAATACTCTCTCAATTTGAAATAATTCCAAGTTCCCCCTGCTAAGAGCTCACGTACCACCAGGGGTTCCTGTGTCCCTGGTTGGGAAACATTATTGTACTGTATGATTTTTATACCTGCTCCGATTAAAGCATAATAATATGTAAATATGGTGGAAGTGAATAAATGCATAACTGAGAATCATATAGAGTCTCGACCGTCCGTTTCTCTGACTTTGACTTTAGGCAGCAGTAGATTTTCATAGGACTTGGATTTACCTGAAGTGGGCTTATCTATATTAACTGCACTCTCAAAAATCAGTGGAACAGCAGGCTTTGAACACTACTTCGGTCACTTGGAGTGTTTAATTGCTGCAAGTGGCTTATACAACCTGCCTCTGCCGCTGTCCACACTGACTGGACCTCATCTAGTTTACTTTAGTTTAGTTTATTTGTTTATTTGAGCAGTATACATTCTGCTCAAAAGGAGTGGGCTGAAGCAAAAAAGCTTATGAGCGCCCACCCCCAAGTGCAATCTACAACAAAACTGTTTTCTCAAGTTCAGGCATTTCCTGTTCATAAGAAACGTTAATGATATATCAAAGATTGATTATTTTGTGACTAAGTCACAGCAGTCAGAAGTGTTCAGTTAGAATTATAATACAATTTTTAATCAAACATAATTATGCATCATTAGACATCTTTTGCTTTACTCAGATAATATAATTTACAATTATTTGTTTGGAACAAATGGTTGGCACACACTCATTTACTTTGGTCAAATTAAATCAATTGTTATTCTAGTGTTGTGAAATAAATTGACATGAGTGTAATCGCTTGTATTTCTTTTTGAATAGCGTTGAATGTGCAACAATTACTAAATTGTTTCCAAAGACAGATTTGTAGTTGTCCTTGACATGCTGCTATTAATGCCGTTCACTTTTGTCACTGTCGTCATGTCTAATGGTCTTGGGGCCTTTCACTTACACTTTTTGTGTTTTGACTCAGAGTTCTCTTCCTGTTTTACTGAAATAAAAGCTCATCTCTGACACATTCACTTTCCAAGAACAAAGGCTATGAAAATTAAAATGTCACTCAATAAATGTCTCCCTGCTAGATCGGAAACAGTGGGCGAAAGTCTCACTAGTGACCAGGTAAAATGGCAAACTCGATAATCCATGACTTGTCACTGATTCTGTCTTCATGCTTATTCTGATTACTTAGATGGAGCGTCAGATCGTGATGCAGAACCAGATGAGGGAACGACAGATGGCCATGCAGATCGCCTGGTCCAGAGAGTTCCTCAAATACTTTGGCACATTCTTTAGTGTGTCTTCCCTGGGGCTCACTGTTGGGTGAGTTTATGTGTTATATGTCATGACAGATTCACTGAACTGTTGAAAAAGTTCATCGTTAAATGGGTCACACGTCGTTGTTCAGTGGCATTCTCTGGTGTAGCTCTGTGTCTTCACGTCATTTGAAGGTAACATTTGTGGGAGCTGCTCTCAGTGGTCTGAAAAAAGCAATACAACTAAACTCGATTGGCTTTAAGCTGCATCACGGGACACCAGCACATGTTTAACTATGTGCCGAGGTGCGTCGTACATCGAATCGTATCTCACTTTTTACTCCCTATTCGAGTCAAACATTTGGAAATGCCTCGATTTGAGAAAACTGTGTCGTTGGTGGGCTCAGTGGTGAGAAGTTAGAGCCATGTAAAAGCCACTTGCAGTAATTAAACACTTTAACCCTAGTAGTGTTTAAAGCCTGATTATGTGAAATTATTCAAATAAAAAAAAACGGCATGTGGCTTATGGTAATTAATCAAAGTGTTAATTTACCTTACGTGTCATTACGTAACACAAAGACATAAATCAGACTAGTACGCTCAGTTAGTAAGTAAGTGCTTTATTTGTCATTGTACAAGCGTACAACAAAATAGTGTTCAGGTGTTAGTCCTGAGCTGCTGTGACTGAGCCGCGCTGCCATTGTGGGCCGACCTGACCCGGAGGTAGGGGAAACCATAGCACCCGGAGGAAACCTGGCTGGCTACCTTCAGTCTCCTCTGAAACAATGCACCGCCTCCTGGGTTTGTCCCTGTTTCAGAGCGTGGTGTCCTGCACTGGTCAGCTCCACCTCTTCCTTCCTCTTCCGCCTGCGCAGCTCCCTCCGCTCCACAACAGTCTTTCACCATCTTCTGGGAAGAGCTTAGCAGTTGATCTGCTTTATTCTCAAGTGAACATCCATTAGCCAGAACACTAGTAGGGACAGAAGGTGTGCCTGGATACCTCCTCTTTTGTTCCTTTTTTGTTTTCTGTAGCTCCTCTCGTGACGTCTCCTCTGTGCTGCAGGTGTGGGGCGCTTGGAGCCTCTTCAGTGTCTCAGAAGGAGAAATGTGTAGGTCTCAAATGGGTTTAGCTGATAAGCTAGCTGTTTACTTTTAAAAAGCAGCTTTCTTCAGGACCATTATTGACTCTTCGCAGTAAAGATTCCACCGAACCCCTAAAAAACACGGCAAAGACGTACAAAAGTATCCAGCAAAACAATGTGGAACACAGAAACCACAAATGCAGCTCGCAGAAAAAGGCAAAAAATGCAGCCGTACCAAGAGAGGGAGGGAGGTTGCTGCCTGTTTACACGACACCATGACGTTACTCAGTACTCAAGTTGTATTATCTGCATCTATTTTTTTACTACTTTTCTTTTAAGTAGCGTTACCCTCACTTGAGTGAATATTTAGGCTGGTCTACCCATCTCTGATACTGTGTATGTGTACATGCCATTGCTCATTTGAAAGCTAAGAACCTCTGAAAAGCAGTCACCAAGCTTTGCCTCGTGATGCCAGCTCTAGCACTGGTTAGGAGTAGGGACAGGTGCTGGGATTGTGGGGAAAGAAGGAGAGGGTCCCTTTACGTTTCCAGACTGGTTTCAGCGTTCTGGATCTGGAAACCCTAGTTGGAGGGGTTTTTAACCTCTTAACCCCCGCCTTAACCGAGCATATTTTCTCCAGTTCAGCTTTACCCAAATCTAAAAGCATCTTGACTGGAGCTATAGGCCTGGGTAACACCTCATTTGAAAGCTAAGACTCACAAAACTGATCATCATGTTGTTGTTGTATTTTTGGTGCGGTTATCTTATTTTGTCGCCTGTTATGCTGCGTTCGAGAAGAGGGCTGTAGTCCGATCCAGTAAGAATGAACTGAATATAAACTGCCAAGAGCGCGGAGGTTCTCGACTCCTTCATTAGTGCTCTTTTTAGGAACGTCTGTGTAAGTTCTCAGTCGTACAGGAGTTGTTCATCTTCAATGAAGGTACTTGATTCATCTTCTGTACTCAGTAGTTGAAGTCTTCGAATGTTTCGCCTCTCATCCAAAAGGCTTCGTCAGCGACAAAGGTCCCACTCTAGACGCAGCTGAATATATAGACCAACGGGGAGGAGTTAGGGTAGGCCCGGCTCCTCCCCTCTAATCACAGCTACTCTCACCTGTGGGTAAACACCTTTGAAGTAGAGCGTCTCTAACGATCTGCTCACCTCAGTATCGGTCAGTCCTGTCCTATTCATAGATGATCACTGCCCAGTATCTGTCCTATTCATGGCTGATCACTGCTAATTACCTGCCTATTGTTCTTTTGTTGGCTGAGGTGCCGTCTCCTTGGACTGGCCGTGCTCTGTCGGTTTCCCCCGAAGGAGATTGGAGTAAAGTGACGGAAGATTAAATCTGAGCCCACCATTCCGGTTCATGGAGGGATTTTCTTTCCTGACAAAAATAGCTTCTTTTACTCCTATTTCAAACCAACATTCTTCTTTAGCTAAAATTTTGACCTTCCCATCCTCAAAGGAGTGGTTGGAGGCTTTGAGGTGGAGGTGCACCACCGACTGCGGGCCGCTTGTGCTTTCTCTTCGGTATTGAGAAAGTCTCTTCTGTAAAACTTGTTTAGTTTCTTCTCTTTTTAGGAACATGCCTCCTCACAGCAGGGTAGGAGGAGTCTGCAAATCCGCCATGATTTCCTCCTCGAACGTATAGTTATTATGGCAAACGGTGAGGAGTGAGGAGGAGCTGTCCATTATTATATAGATAATAGATAGCGGGGGTTAAGAAATTCAACCTAATTTAAAATGTATTGTAATTTAGGGCTGCAACTATCGATTATTTTGGTAATCGATGAATCTACCAATCTATTAATCGCCTGGTGTATGAAAATGTAATTTTTCCAAACTTTTTATCATATAAAGCTAAAGTGGCGTAAACTTAAAGTGAATGTTTGTCGGAGGTTTTTGATTGGATGACACAGATGGATATTAATGAAATTTACAATGTACAAAACACTCTCCCTGTTTTTCATCAAATATTCTAAATGTTCATGTAATTTTTGAACTATTTGAGTCTGTGTTTACAAATTAAATTGATTAGTTGTAATTATAGATAAATAAACATTTGTTATCAAATATCTATATCTAAAATGGGTAAATAAGTAAATAATAATACCGGTAATTACTTTTTTCTTTTTTTCAATTCACAGTGCAATAAAGAAGAGAAAACCGGGGCTTTTGGGTCCCATTGTTCCTCTTAGTTTTATCTTTGCCTACCAACTGGACATGGCCTATGGAACATTCATCCATCGAATGAGAGGTAACACTTTCGACACATCGCTCAGTGTGTGTTCTTATACATGGTTTATACAGGCAGCAGCAAGTCAGGTTTAGGTGAAGGGGAATTTTCCCTCATTACAAAAGTATTCAATAGATCTATTATTAGTGGCCTATGATGCCACTAATGCAGAAAAAAATAACCGCATATTTCTTTCTTAGGATTTGCAAACAGAGGAAAGACGGGAAACTTTTAAGCAAAAACATGTTTTATACCATAATTTTGACATTTTGGACGAACTTGTACAGTAAACATTGTTGGAGCAATGTCATCATTTTCAAATAAATTTAGATTTAATGCCAATTTGAATTCAATTTAATGATTTTTAATGACACTCAAGCCCTTAATTTTGGCAAAATTCAATTACTTTTAATGCCCCACGTAAACCCTGTTATAAGCGACATGGAATTCACTCGTTTTAATTTGCAGTTTGATGTAAAACGTTGCACTTTTATGTGATCAAATCATGTCCACACTAATGTACGCCTTGTCTCTCTGGCTGCACTTGAAGAGGAGGCTGCGAGTATCATGGCATCTGAGAGCGATCGATTGGATTTGCCTCTCGGGACCCCGACCTTTGAGAGCATAGAGAAAGCTCGGCGGGCCAAAAACACACTCGCCACATTCCTGGAGAAATGATGCTGCTCATTATGCCTCTCGTATGGGAAAGCTCATTTGTTATTGCTTTGTTTAGTTGATTCAATATTACGCATTTGCACTAATTGTAAAACATGGATAATGTACTAAATCTCAAACTGTTGACAAACACAGGTGAGCCTTAGTTCCAAGTACGTGCTTCACCAAGACCATTAAATAATTCATGTCTATATATCAGCCGAGAAAATGATTACACAAATAAAAATGATTTTGCTTTCTATGGTTTCACTGTATGCGTTTTTTCTGAAAGACTCAATTATCTACTACAGTTGTACGACTTAAATTGCATCAAATTTGTATCTTTTCATAAATGTTCATAAATTTTATCTGGACTTTATGAAGTGTAAGTGCTGTCTCCATATTGTTACAGTACAAAGACGCCACGTTCCCTCCACCAAAGTTTTTTTGATAAATGTGTGTTCTCTCAGATTTCATATAAAACATTCTCCTAATATCGTTACCACCAAGAAGTGACTCGCGGTACGTCACAACCATTAATTGAAATGACGTACTTATGAGGGGTGGGGGTGAGGAGCTCAGCTGGAGCCCTGGGACTATATAAAGGTGGTCACTCTCAAGGCAAAGACTTTGAGAGAAAACGTCAACCGTAGATCATAAAGGTCAATCGAAAACAAAAAGACTGACATTTTGAGGAGGAGAAGTGCATACAAGCCAACTGCTTTGATGACGATGGCGTGGAGGCTGACTCTTGTCGTAGCTGTGGTGTGTGTCAGCCGTGTGTGCAGCAGTGAGCAGGCTGACTTAATGAGCAAACTGCTCATGCCACACGACTATGGCATCAAGCTCTGCGGCAGAGAGTTCATCAGAGCTGTGATTTACACCTGTGGGGGCTCCCGGTGGAGACGCTCCACTGATCAAGAGTTTGGTGAGTGACTTTTTGTGTTTGTTTGACTTTGACTCTCTTGTTTGTTTGACTTGTAGAAACACAATAAAATTATCCTAATATGCTGTCATCTTTTCTCACAGAAACCCTACAGTGGACGACCCAGAATGATGTGTCCGGGGAGGATAACCAGCACAGCTCTCCAGATGTTTTAGCGCTCATAGACACTGGCGCTCCTTTCCAGAGCCCCGCGTCCTCCTCTCTGGCTGATCTCTTGGTCATTTATGGCGCTTTAGGAGAGAGGCGGCAGCAGCAAGTCCTCAATGAACCAAACGTCTCGGGGAAACTTCCAAAGATTTCAGGGGAAGAGTTTGTGAGTCCCTTTTCAGATAAATGGCCCATGTCTATCAGGAAGAAGAGGAACTTCTCTCGGGGGGTGGCAGGGATGTGCTGCAGCCAAGGATGTACCAGAAATGATATTGGACGTTTGTGTTGAACTGAGAGTGGCTGCTTTTTGTATAACGTGAGTGATGTGATGAGTTGTTCTGAACAATGCTTTCTGTTCTTATGTTTTAGTTGTCTATAATGTGATTTTGAATTCACTATATAATCATCTATATAACCCATCACGTCACTCCATCCCTTTGTGGTTTATATCTCCCGTTTCCCTGCGATTTCTATAAATCTATATATGCATTTAAAGTAATAATAAACATGCCTCTTGTTACTCATGTTAAACCGTGTCTTTGTGAATACAACAACGAGAGGATTTTCAGCAATAACGGGCCTCCAATCACAGCTTCTACAATTAGTAAAAACACTCAGGGCGTCAGTAATTCTCAGTCATCACCCCTTTACATGACCAGGTTTACAATTCTGGATCTGACCCTGTGATTACAAAATAGTTGCAAAGATTGATAAAAACAAATAACTCACTTGGTGACTGTACATTTATTTACACAAATAGTGTAAACCTTTAGTGCCCAAAGGTTTACCTCCGAGCATTGACTGTACAATGCAGATTTCTACACATCTTAGAAATACATTTACAGACTGCATCTTATGTCAATTCAGTTGCTAATGAGGGCATGGTATTAGGAAGAAATATTGTGTATTTATTACTTGTTCATAAAAAACATATTGCAAGTTGATTGAACTTCCAATAGAACGGATATTTTTCCAAGAGGATCTTAAATTGAAAGTTTGTAGGCAGGTTGTTACTATCCACCCAAACTTTTTTAAACTCTTTACTTCAGATCGATACAGGTGCATCGTTCCCAAAGCGCTTTTTCCCTTTCATAATAATGCAAATATAAGAGTTGGGAGTTCAAATAATACGGTCATGCACACACATTATTATGAAAGTTCAAATATGTTGGGAAAATGGGTCTGCCGCTTTCCGGGTTAGCTGCCTTGCCATACAGTTGTGCCGATAAATAATTTAGTTTAGTTTAGTTTATTTGTTTATTTGAGCAATACACATTGTGCTCAAAAGGAGTGGGCAGAAGCAAAAAGCTTATGAGCCCCCACCCCCAAGTGCAATAAAATAAAAAAGAACATTTCAAAACATTACAAGCAGCTACATTCGTACAGACCAACTTACAAACTTACAACAACAAAAATATATGAACTGTTTATATAACTAATTGGAACAACGCACAGCTACAACAACGATCTCGTTTCATATACGATGTCTAATACAAAGCCAGTCAAAAAATTTGTTCCTTAATATATTTCTTGCAGATTTTTACCCGTGATTACCGAGTTACTTTTATGTTATAAAGGTACATTAATAAAACACCAGGGTGTGTAAACTTATTTAATTTTTGGCCATTTCTCAAAGAATATGAATGAAAACACCAACACTTTTCTTTTCACTCATGGTCAGTAATGTTGTGAAGCCATTTATTGTGAAAAACGTGTGTGAACTAATTTCAAAGCACCATAACAAAATAAAATACCAAAATGACCCGTGTCAAAAAGTTATCACACCCCAGTTCCTATTAACATGTTTTGCCCTCTTTAGCATCAATGACAGCGTGGAGTCTTTTGTGGTCGTTGTGGAGAAGGTTCTGTATATAATCTAATGGTAAAGCCTCCAGTTCCTGTAAGTTCCTGGGCTATGTCTTCCATGATCTGAGATCTCCCCTTAGTGTCCATCTCAGTCTCCTGACCTCAATATCATTGAACCACTGAGTTCACACACGTTTTTCACAATAAATGGCATCACAACATCACTGACCATGAGTAAAAAAAAAAAAAGGTTTTTGTGTTTTTCATTCATATTCCCTGAGAAATGGCCAAAAATTTAAATAAAACACCAGGGCGTGTAAACTTATCGGCACAACTGTACATGCCTAAATAGAACGTAATGGTTGCTCTTTTCTTGACACATTTTCTTCTCAAATAGATCCTTGTTGAATAGTTGTTTCAATCTTTGATGTAGAGAATATTCATCGGAAATTGTCAAATGTCAAAACTATTGCAGGTAAACAGGTTTATTCTTAATGTGCACAAGACAATTTCAAGGTGTGCGGCCTGATGCTTGCAGATTCAAGTTTGGGCGTTTTAATTATCTACAAAAGCGTAATTCCTTTCTAATACATGTTTTAGTGACGTAAGCAAAATCGGAGCTGTCCTGCAGTCTCCTGCCAAGCCTCACGTATGGTCCAGTAGGATCAATATTAACTTGTATAATTGCACCTATGCTTAAATGTTGCTGATCTGTGTAGGTTGATGTCGTCATGACTCTGGGCCCAAGGGAGTTTCAGCCTCATTCACGATAATGGTATTTTTGCTGATTGTAACTAACCTCACAAGCCCTTATGGTAACTTAGCAACTCCATTCAAACGAGACTCCGATCATTTTCATTTACATATTATTTCTGGCCACATTTAGGGCCTTTATCCCCAATAAAAAAATAAAAAAAGTTAAGCAGTGTAATAATGTGTCACTGTCTGTCACTTTTAGTTTTTGAAAAAAAAGAATATCTTCATGCTGTCCATTCTCACGGGATGCTTCATTTGGCCGATTGGTGACATTCCAGAACTGTCCTGTTCGAGTGAGAATTGACCGGACGCACCCCACACCTAAAGGTCAAAGATCAATGATTGTTGTGGTCTCGTACAGTTTCCACGTTGTGCATTAATGTTCTAAATGTCGGCCGTATTGTGGGTTTGCTACTCCAGCACTGTGTCATCATTTTGTAAATCTGATTGAAAGAAGAAGAAAAAAGGCCTGTATTAGCTAAACTTGAAGAGTAAACAATAAGAGATGAAATCACTACAGACCTCATTGGGGCAATTGTTTGGAGCTGGCAGCCTGAAGTCCTTATTCAGCAGTTCTATTAAATGGTACACGATCATCTGCCCCTGCTTTTCTTTCCCCATTTTCTCCATGAATACCTATTTAGTATTATTATTTAGTATTTTGGTTGGCACTAACAATATATATATATATATATATATATATATATATATATATATATATATATATATAAAAAAGAAACCATCACAGATAATAAGGGTGCTTTACCGCTGGGGGGCCGCAGTTTTTGTCGCTGTAAGTGAAAAGCTCATAGAGGACAACGCCAAAGCTCCACACGTCTGACGCCACGGAAAACTTGCTCTCGGTCAGTGACTCTGGAGCATACCTACAAAAACAAAACATGTTACAACTGTCATACGTTTATTTTATCACTGATTATGTTACATTTAGGGGTGGGCGAAATTAGCCTGCCAGGCAGATAAACAGTCTTTTTCAGTTCAAAGACAACAGACCGGCATCTCATTTCATCAGATGACATCAGATGAGCATGATTGACACCAATCAGAGAAATGTGTGTGTCAAAACTAACATAGCAAATAATAAGAGCAAATAATCATTGCAAAGGATTAGGGATTGAGAAACAGCCCCACCTTCTGCCAAATCAAAAGACAAAACATGAAATACTGTTAATCAGAGATTTGATATATTTGAGAGGAAATGTTTTCCTCAGCTGTGATTGGATCGTCTTAAAATCGGACCGTGGGAATGAGTTCTAGACACCATTGCATTGAGTATTTGGACTTTAGAGATTGTCACGATATCACCATGTGTCATATTCAGTACGTGTTAATGACTGAAAATCATGTCAAACTCACCAGAAAATGGGACTTTCCCCAGGTTCTCTGACGGTATAGTACTCTTTGTCCTTTGGCAGCATTTTTGTGAGACCAAAGTCCCCAATCTTCACTCTCATCTCACTTTCAACCAGGATATTTCGGGTTGCCAGGTCTCTGTGGATGTATCGCTTCATGGCAAGGTAGTCCATGCCCTGTAAATGAACAAGTCAGTCAACTACACGTTAAAAATGTGCATTTATATATTTCTTGATACCTTGCAAACTTGAGACGCATAGTGTAAAAGTTTGTTGGTATCAATGTGTTCCTTGTTTTTCATTAGATAATCTCTCAGGCTTCCATAAGGGAGATATTCCATAATCAGCCGAAGGTTTCTTCTCCCTAAATGCAGACCAGAAACGTTACAATGTATTTATGCAAGAGGAAGAAAGAGACACTCCACAAACATTTTGTCAGCCTCCTAACATAATTGCCAGCCATTTCTTGGCCAAATTACTGTTTATCATATTATTATATTGTACTCTCCAAATTCTGCTGCACCTTTCGGTTAAATTTTCCAGCGAATTGTAAAACCATGTTATTATGCTTTTAACAGGTATTTGGCACTTCAAGCACATCTTTATTGCCATCTGTATTCTGTGGGTAAGAATATGCCGTCTCTGCATGGACGTTGTTCCGGTTGAACATTGATGCAAATATTACAAGGTAGTGCAGTGTACACTGAGAAGGGATAAACTGTGCTAAGGAGGGCGGGAGGCGGGTTATGTAGGGCCACGGCCATGGGAGGAGTTTGGGAAGCTTTTACTCGGAACATTGTATGAAGGCTCAAAACACAACTACGTAGTTGTATGCTTTTGAAGAGGGAACACTGTAATATCCCATGATCCTAACGATTTTGAAACAGCACATGTGGAGTGGGTGGGTTTAAAGTTGCTCGCACCTGCACTGTAACAGACCCCTTTGTATTTGACAATGTTCTCGTGCTGGAGGGACTTGAGAATGTCAATCTCCCGCTCAAAGTCCCTGAGGTAATCGGCTGTGCTGTGCAGCAGTTTCTTCACTGCTACCACCTCTCCTGTGCTGTCCTGCAGCGGGTCATACCGGCACATCTCCACGCTGCCAAAGTTTCCCTGCAATGCACACAAAGCTCGCCAAGTTAGCCTCGCAAGCACATTTAAGCATTTTTAAGGGCTCGTCTCACTTTGCCCAGCTGCTTGAGAAAAATGAAGTGTCTTTCTTCAAACTGGGCAGGCTCTTGACTGTCGAAAAGCCAAGGAAAGCCAAAAGTGCGTGTCCTGTTAGGCAGCATGTCACTCTCCACCAGCAACTCATAGTCTGGAAGCGGAAAGAGTTTAGCTTTTATATTTGTATTTAGAAAACGCTGTACCCTTGTCTTCCTACCGGGGGTAAAGAGGCTGTTCAGGTCTCTGATTACAGCCCTGAAGGATGGCCTGTGTGACGGCTCGTAGTCCATGCAGTTGTTTATGAGATTTGCCAGTTCTGTCCATTTTGGTGCAGGTAACTGATGTCTGTCTTCGTAAAACAGGTTTTTCTATCAAACAAAACTCTGTAAGTAATGGTAATGGTATTTACTTCTAAAATCAACAACCAAATCAGTCATGTTTATGAGAAGACCTTGGAGCAGTCAAGGGTACTCAGAGGCTTGTCCCCACCACTGCATATTTCCCAAAGAGTGGTCCCAAATGACCACTTGTCTGTTGCTAAACTGAGATTTTTGGAGTTTTCAATGCATTCAGGGGGCACCCAAGGGATACGCTCCACTAACACTGAAAATAAACAAAACAAAAATATATATATATTTAGAACACAGTTTGCATATCCAACATAGATATTGACACATGGCTGTTTTCATACCTTCTTTGGGTAGCACTGTGATGCTAATCCCAGGGTCCGACAGCTTGATGAAGGGCAGACTCCCTGTTTTCTGATCCTCTTCTCGGATTAAGAGGACATTTTTAGCACAAACGTTTCCATGTATGAGACTCTTGTTCTCCTGTGCGCATTTATAAAAAAGCAGTGTAAACCTCTACACAACAATAAATTAATAAATGATAAGGTCTGACCAGGTAATGCATAGCCCATGCCAGCTGCTTGGCCACCTCGAGCTTCCAGGTAATATTGACACAACTTTTATTCTTTTTCAAGTAGATGTCCAGTGAACCAAACTTTCCATACTCCTGGACCATCATATCTGACAAGGACAGGATAAAGTTATTGGAACACTAGGATCAGACCTTTCTTGTTCAAATGTGAAAGCCAAATGGACATGAAGGAGCTTTTATGACCACAAAAGCTAGGACAAAATATCGATTTGTGATGTATCGCTTTACCTTTTTAGCAGCTATTATTGTATTGTTGTATAATTACAATAATTATACTATGCATATGAATGGGTTTGCAGAGCCTCAGTCAAACTCAGCCAAAATTCATCAAGGATTTTTCGAGGAAAGGAGAGGATAACATTAACATTGTACATCTATGACAAATTGTAAAATGTATCATACCCTAAGCATATGATATGCATTGTTTCGTGGCAAAAACCTTTATAACCACATAATAAAACGATATTGTACAAAAAACATGCCGTATAGTCAAAAGTAAAGTTCATAACAGATGCCGCGAATTCAAGGCCACTTAAAAGTAGGGAATGGTCCGGGTCATAAGATTATAAATGATTATAGCCACTTTGAGCTCCTTCCATCAGGGCAGATACACACTTCCTTGTGCTAAGAAAGAAAGTGCATAGAATTATTTTGTGCCATAGTCTTAACCCCGATGTCTCTCAGTCTGTGCCTTCTGCTTTTCTATTGAGGAGTTGAAATTGCTGTGTGCCTGCAATGAACTTAATAGAATTTGTATGATTTTATATGAATTATTCTTATTGTAGGCTGTGCGAATGTATGAGAATGAGCAAGACAACGTTCTGCCATCCTTGTGCATGGTAGACAAGAACGTTTTTCTATTCTATTCTATTACTACTGAATACAAAGTTACGTTTGCAGATTGTTTGACTTCTGCCTCCTGTTTGGCCACACCACGAAACATCACATGATGGTCAAGCGACAAATGTGGCTCTGTTTACATGATCAAAGCAATCAGATAACTGGAGTTATTAAATAATCCAATAGTCAGATCTGATGCATGGTCTTCAGGAATTTGGTCATCCAGAACTCTGGGTGTACATGTGCATGTTTTCAGTGAGAAAACTGAGCTATCACCCAGATCCTTCCTTCCACCTGCAGAACCAGGTGGATACTGCACAGGTCTAGTAACTCCAGGGTTCAATCCCTGTTAACTGCGTAATTTTCTTTAGTAATTATAGTGATCACAGCAAAATAAAATACAAGATAGTGCATTATCTATTCTTTAAGGATTTAAGGGTGAAGGTCAGGAAGACCCGTCAGACATAGCTTCAGAGGTCAGACGGGATCGGGCAGAGCAAAGGCAGTATGGCCCTTAAGTGAAACCTTATAGAGAAGGCTTCGTAGTAATATTATTTCTATTATAATAAAGACCATAGCAGTGATTTATAGGAATGTATTGTCAACAACGGCCACTCAAGTCTGGATGGTTGCAGCACCCCAACTGTTTTGTTTATGGAATAGAACATTTCTTGACAGGAATATTTCTATTGTAGAAGAGAAAAACAGAAAGATGTTTCTTCTCACTCCTAATACAAATGGTCATTCGAGGTCTTTAGGATTGTGTTGTGCTATGACGTCTACATCTTGGGAACTTACTCTCATCCCCACAGACGCATACACCGTAAATCAGAAGAAGATGCTTATGTGACAACTGGCTCATCATGCTGGCTGCTTCGTAGAATGACTGAGAAAGAATGAGCCAGAATGGTGTTAAATGATCTACTGCTTTTTCAGCCAATGACAACACTCCACTTGGAAACAATCAACCTCTGAGTAGTTGCGTTGAGCCTTATCCAGGATCTTGATGATCACATCTATCTTATGGACTTCTCCGTAGTCTCCCAGCTCCTTACGAACTCCAGAGAAAATCTTGGTGAAGGTCCCTTGGCCCAAGCTCTTGTTCTGGTAGAAGAGAGGTCAGTAGTCAATCGACCTCCGGAAATTTTGCAGACAAATCATTTGTGATAATTAGTGGTAAACTAATTAAATATTAAAGTTGGTATGGATTGTCTCAGAGGCAGGGCAATTTAGAGAAAGCTGCAACATCATAATTGGACAGGAAATTGATGACGTTTTAGGTCGGGTTCATGACAACTCTCTAGGCAATTCTCTGTTTTTGGAAGAAATATTCTAGCAAACTTTTCCATACTGTTGTTTTCTATGTTGGTGACCTAAAGCGTTGAACTTTATGCCAGTTTTTGTTGCCCAGTAATGATTTAACAAAACCAAAGCAACTGCATTTTAACAATAAAATTGGTATTTTAACAATTAAATTCTGGCCTGTGCTCCACCTCAAAGTTGAACTACGTATGTGGCCTTAGACTTTTGCAATCATATGAACGCGTGAGAGTTGTAGCTTTTTGTTTTGGTATCTGCTGATTTTTGTCTTTCAAATTAGCTCCTTCTGAAGTACCTACTAAACATGAATGTCCTTAATAAATAAGCCCTATGCCCCTAATAAAGCACCCCCTGGTGTCACAGTTCATCACTGACACATTTTACGGTTTAGAAGCTTCATACACAGGATTATAGACGAGCCAAAAATAGTGGTGGTGTATATCGTCATCGGCCATTTAAAACCAGCATGGGCCTTAGAAAAACCCATATCGGTCGACCTCTAAGCAGCTTTGTATGGATTCATTCCTTTTCAAATTAGATGTCCAATGGGTTCATTACACTTTCAACACTCCTAAAACATACCTGACATAATTGTTCATATTTAATGACTCTTTGTTATGATACTTGCCTACAAATGTTATAGTTTGTGATTTCATAAGAGGATTTAACTGTTCTAGTATACACAGTATCCATAATTGTACCCATTTACCATAAGTACATTTGTATAGGTTGGACAGTAAGTAACCACTCCTTAAAGTAAGTTTTAAACGTACAGTGACAAGGTCTTCTCTTCTGATCTTGTGGAAGACCATTTGGCTGATGTTGTGTTTTTGTAGCGATGGAGACAGTGAAACGTCAGCCTCTTTGCTGTTTCTACACACTAGTAGGTTGGACCTATCTGTAAAGAAAAAACAGTTCATGCAAAGAGAGAAAAAAAGAAAGACATAGAACTACATGTAATTGTATAAAATGTATGACAATAATATTTTTTCACCTGTTTTCATGAACCTAAGTTAGATTAAACATCAAAGCAATAACATCATCAGCTTTTTACCGTCTGAAAAACTAAGATTGGAGGAATAGTGTCAAAACCAGACTTGGAGAGACTCATCCATGCATTTGTCTCCAGCAGGTTAGACTACTGTAACGGCTGCTCACTGGCCTTTCTAAACGAGCTGTTAGAGCTGCAGAACATCCAGAACGCTGCTGCTCGAGTCCTGACAAGAACCAGGAAATACCACCATATTAGTCCAGTGCTCCGGTCTCTGCACTGGCTTCCTGTCACTCAGAGAATAGAATTGAAACCAGCTCTGCTTGTGTACAAGTCGTTTCATGGTTTAGCACCAAAGTACATCTCTGACATGTTAAAACCGTATGAACCATCTCGGGCCCTGAGAACTTCAGGGAGGGGTCTCCTGGTGGTTCCCAGAGTCAATAATAAACACGGGGAGACTGCGTTTCAGTTTCATGCAGTCGGAGCACCATCTAGTACCCCTCCCAGGGACTCCAAGAAGGCCGGGTACTCTGCACCAATGTTGGGCCCATAGTTCGAGACCACGGTGAGAGACCTGTCCCCAACCCGAAGGCGTAGGGACGCAACCCTCTCATTCACCGGGGTGAACTCCAACACGTGGCGGCTGAGCTGGGGGGCTATGAGCAAGCCCACCCCAGCCCGCCGCCTCTCCCCGCGGGCAACTCCAGAGAAGTGGAGCGTCCAGCCCCTCTTCCTTGGCTGCATAACAGCATTTTGTAAAGCTATGTTTTAATCATTTTATTTTATGTTTACACGGAGATTTGAATTTGATTAATATCATTAATAGTTAAATACAGATACATTACAGAGTGTATTAGTATCAGGCTAACCTTTTGGACTTGGTGCACAACACTTTGTGAGCTGAAAGGTGTACCCATCAGTGCGGAGAGCCTCCTTTTGGTAGCAGTTTAAAAGCTCCTTAAGTGATCCAAAGCTTCTCTTGGCACCACTCAGAATGTACTCCCCTGCCTCAGTTTTCATTATCTGACAGTGCTTATAGTCCACCATAGTTTCATACTAAAAATAAACAATCAAATATAATCAGAATTTATTCATGCTTAATGTAAAAAAAAAAGAGAAGCTTAAAAGTGTTGCTTACCCCAACCACAAACGACATAAAGAATTTATCGTAGTCTCTGGGACTGCAGCGTAAGATGTAAAGACCTTGGTGATTGCCATTCTTCTGTAGTTTACTGATCGTGAACTCCATCCTATTGTAAAGGTAAAGTGAACTTCAGTGCATTATGTGAACTGAATGTGCAATTTCTCTAGAAATTTAATAGACCACACTTTGTTACTTACGACACAGGGCCGTGGCAGTAGCTTTGAATGCATTCAAGAAGTCTGGGAGGAGCCACCTCTTTAGACAGATAATGATGAGCATCTGACACCAGCCTGTAATACCCATCGACTAATGATACAAATGAGAGGGCCTCAGACAGAGAGTGAAACTCTAATTCCTATGGCAAAACAACACATAAACTCATTTGTAAGCACAATAATAAAAAGGTGGCACAGTGCAGGTCGTACGCACTAAAGTCTGGTTGTCTTGTCTCGTCAGGGTGACAATGCGACACTCGACAGAGCCTTCCTTATGGGCCTGTTTGATACTGATATCAATCACTTCTGGGAAGTCACAGTATGCCTGTAGCACCTGCAAAAATTGCATAAGGTTATTGGCAAATGGGTTCTAGAGCAAATAGTAATAGCAATAAGCTCTATCTACAGGCCAAATGTATACACAGTTTTGTTTTTTTTCATAATAAAAATAAAGTCATGTAGTTGATTCATGAACGTACCCACCCCATTTCTACAAACCTCAGCTGAAACAAAACACATGCTTTCCTCCAGTTTGATTTTATACACAAAAATCTCCATCCATCCATCCATCCATCCATCCATCTACCTTCTTCTACTTGTCTTTTGCCGGGTCGTGGGGGCAACAGTTGGAGCTGCCCAAATTACATTGCACCAGTCCTCTATGGCACCTCCGTGGGTCCACGGAAGGACGGCCTCACGATTCTAACTGGGCCTGTTGGTCTCTCTTAAGGGGCTTCTGACACACAAACACACACAAATCTTCCATTGTCTAATCCAAAATTCAAAACTAGGAGCGGTTTCTGCCAAAGAAATGGCTGCAAACCTGAACATATTGAAGTCCCATGATGATTATTGAGATTGATAATTTTGAGTAATTACCTACCCCTAAATACAGTTACTATAAAAGGTAGGGTATGTAAGTTTTATTTATTATTATTATTGTTTTAAAGATATTTGATAAGCAAAAATGTTGGTTGGTTTGAGGTAAACATGTTCAAATCCTACATGGATTTGACTGATAATTGTAATTATGATTTATTCTCAAATACAAATAACATTGACATGATGTAAAAGTTGTTAATTTTATTTTTTTCGTTTTAGTTCTCATACCAATTTTCCAATCAAAAAGCAGAATTAATACAGCGTTTTGATTTGTCACTATGCAGCTAGCATAAAAGGCCCTTGACTCTCTCTGATCTGAAAGCTTGGCACCAAAATCCCCGCAGCTAACCCCCAGGTTTGTGCTGCTAATGAAATGACTAAATTGTGCTTTCAAATGAGGCATGTCATTATATACTGAGATTAAGCAGGTAAAGGCAACCCAGGTTGAGCTGTCGTTGTACTGCCTTTTTACACCAGAAAGGGCACATGATACACTACTAGAGATGATGAATTTGAGACCTCATGAAAGATTGAACTACTTTGAAACGGTTGCCTCAGACCGATGTTGCTCAACATAGTTCTGATCTGAAAAGACAAGCTTTGCGGATACAAGAGGTCGAAATGGGTTTCCTTCACAGGGTGGCTAGGTGCTCCCAAAGGTATTGCATGAGGAATTCAGTCACCCGGGAGGAACTTGGGGTAGAGCCGCTGCTCCTTGGTGGCTTGCGCATCTGTTTCGGAGTCATGGGAGTCATGTCCCGCTGGGGGGAGGCCCAGGGGAAGACCTAGGGCTCACTGGAGGAACTGTGTCTCTAAGCTGGCCTGGAAACACCTTGTGATCCACCCAGAACAGCTGGAGGAGGTCTACGTGGTTAGAGAAGTCAGGGCATATCTGCTCAGACTGCTGCCTCCACGACCCGGCCCCAGATAAAGCGGAAGAAAATGGCTAGATGATGGATGAATGCACCATCTTTTGGCTTGCATAACTGTGTCTATTTTGAATACATTGATATCTGAGCCGAGTAGCAAGCTCAAGCACATCACAATCCTACCTTTAATTTTCTCTATATAAAACCACAACATAAAGTATAGGGCATACTCTCTCCTCACTAGGGATGGGAATCGATCCCTCTTATCGATGCTCACGCTCTAAAAACACTTTTTGCGCCGCGGAGCTAGACGCACGTGCGTAATGACATAGTTCTCCAAGCCGGTTGACGCTGCTTCGAAGCAAGCAGGGAAACATCAATCTACAACATCGTTTCTTTCCAAACTTTGGATACGCCGCTATTGACATGACACACGGGGTTCAGTGCCTCGCTGCTGCGCCCGCTGTCTCCCGAGTGGAGGCTGCGGCTTCCAGTCCCCGCCCTGAGTGCACTGTGAGCGGGTCTACCTCTACCCGTCCCCGCCCTGAGTGCACTGTGAGCGGGTCTACCTCTACCCGTCCCCGCTATGAGTGCGCTATATGAGCGGATCGGCTGATCTCTCGCAGCTCTGGCTAACGGGCTGCAACAGAAGTAGTTCACACGGACAGGGGGAAGGAGAATGTGAGAACTGTATTTGGAAACTTGCTTAATTTAATAAATATTTTTTTCTTGGGAAAACTAACTGACTTGCTTTTCCCCAACACACAGACAAGTCAGGCATCGATAAGAGAATCGATAAAGAATCAAATCGATAGATACAATGATTGATGGCATTGATATCAATACAATCTTATCAATTCCCATCCCCACTCCTCACCTCCTCTGAACCTTCAGCCTCTTTCACTTGTGACCACTGGATGCCACTGTTGCCCATAACAATGATGGTGACTTGATGGCCGGAGAGCGAGACGGTGAAGCGCTCAGTGTAGAGAGACGGCAGCAGCATCTCCAGACTCATCAGGTATTTGAGTTTGAGATTACAGACTGTGGCCTTGCACTCAATGAACTGCTGGATGAATTTCCTAAAGCGATAGCGGATTCTCTTCCGGGTCAAGATGTTGTACTCCTGAATACGGTCTCTCATGCATCGTGGGAGAAAGGATTTGTAGCTAAAGCAGAAGAGGTTTATACATTTGAGTAAACACCAAAGCATTGACCAGAGGAGACAGTAATGTGCAACAGGACTAAATTCAGTAAAATGTGTATCAGAGGCACACAGATATGGAACTCACTGCTAGCCCATGTTAGGAACTGTGGTAATTTGTATAGCTTCATCATGCACTCACTGGTAAATTATTCATCTCATCTCTAGGGCTTGTTAACTCATCTGTGACGGTCTTGTACGTAACCCAATGTGTTTTTCTGTGTACCATGTCTAAATGTGGGTCTTATGCCTTTCCTATTTTGTAAATGAATGTTCTTTTACCTGGCTTTAAATTAACTATTTGGCTAACTCTGGCACATTTACATTGAGGATTATTGCAGACATATCGATCCATGTGTACTGTCCTAATTCAAATGAGTAAATAAACATACCTAACTTATGAACTAGCGTAACGATTACCCAATCTTTGCCCACATTTCTGTCTGTGGGTGATATATTACCTGTTATAGTTGTAGATGTCCACCGGGGATTGACCAATCTCTTTTGCAAGTCTCATCATATCAAGCACAGCCACCCCCAGGCACTCCTCCTGTGCCTCATGGCTCACAGGAACAGGGACCCGACCGCTCAAATAGTCACTGCGCCACTAGACACACAGCAGAGTACATGTAAATCAATAACTAAAATATAAGAAAACTATCAAGAAAATTGACAGATGAAGACTTTTTTTTCTATTCACAATAAATTACTATTATTTGTTTGTTGTTTAAACACACTCCTAAATATCATTCTGTCCCGCACTCACAAGCATAACCACACTCATTCATCCTGGCCCCAAAAGCCCTTATTTGGCCCCACACAGGACCACAGGCGCATTGAGTTGCCTTGTGTACGAAATGCGCGGTATAAATAAACATGCCTTGCCTTGCCTTGTTGTGAAGCAATGCACAAGCACTAGCCACTGTGCCACCATGTCACTTTGAAGCTATGCTCAATGGGATTTGGCCACGCAATATGGCAAAAAAGCTTATATTTTCAGAGTGCTAGGATCATGATTTGGATTTTATCTCAAGTCATGTACTTAATATGATCGAGGTTATTAAAGTGATATGCAACTTCTGATGTGTCACACTCTACCGCTCAGTGATTGGTTAAATCTCAATCAGTCAGAACACAACGAGACTGACCTGTTGTGTGCATACCTAATACATATCTATTACACATACATATGTAATATATATCATTCTCCAAAATTATTTCTATTTGCTAAATGCCAGAAGAATGAGAGATTAAATACACTAAGATGACTATACCTTTAAACAATTTGGGAAAGCCCAGATGACGATGTCATGACCTTAGAAGCACAAGTCTGGTTCAGCCGTGGGTGCAATTTCAAGACGCCTGAAAGTGCCAGGCTCATTGGTTCAAACAATTACACGCATGTATAAAAAAGATGGAAATATCCAGCCATCATACAGATCAGAAAGAAGGCGGGTTCTGTGTCCCAGAGATGAAAGTGCTGTGTCTGAAATGTGACTCAACCCAAGAACAAAAGCAAAAGACCTGGTGAAGATGCTGACACTGGTAAGAGTTTGTCATTATCCATTGTGAAACTAGTACTGTACTGACATGGGCTGAGAGGGAACTCTGCCAGGAAGAAGCTCTTACTTCAAAAAGAACATCAAAAAGCCAGATTGGGGTTTTCAAAGGATAACGACTTGGTCTGACGGAAAAAAATATAATTTGGCCATAATGACCATTTGGAGGAAAAAGGGGAAATCTTGCAAGCCTGAGAACACCATCCCAACTGTGAAATATGGGGGTGGCAGCATCATTATGTGGGGTTGTTTTGCTGCGGGAGGGACTGGTGCACTTCACAAAATACTGTAGATGGCATTATGAAGAAAGAACACTATGTGGAAATATTGGAGCAAAATCTCAAGACATCAGCCAGGAAGTCAAAGCTTGGGCACAGACGGGTCTTCCAAAATGATAATTCCCAAAGTGGCCAAACTGGTCACAATGTGGCTTAAGGATAACAAAGTCAATGTTTTGAAGTGGCCATCGCAAAGCCCTGATCTCAATCCAGTTGCAAATCTGTGGGCAGAGCTGAAATGGCATAGGCACGCGAGGTGGCTACAAATGTGGCTCAGTTACACCGGTTCTGTTTGGAGGAATGGACCAAAATTCCTGACAACTATTGTGAGAAGCTTGTGGAAGAAAATCAAAAACGTTTGACCCAAGTTATACAGTTTAAAGGCAATTTGATCAAATATTAATGACATGCAAGTAAACTTTTGGATTTGTAAAAAGTAATACTAACCGTGTAGAAAATTCTATCTCTCATTCTTCTGACACTTAGCAAATAGAATTTATTTATTTTTTTAATTCTAATTGACCTAAAAAGGTAAACGTTCATCTGGTTTCAGGGCAGACAGTGAGATTTACAGTTTTTATTATTACTTCTGTCATTTTCAATTTGACATGCAGTCAGTTTTGTTCCAGTTTTGAATAATTGCTTTACTACGGCCTGTTGCCGCGGGTAACAGTAGTAGTCTGTTGACTCACCCCTCAGGGTCAATGTGTGAGTGAGAGATAACAAAGATGAACACAACTTTTTAACAGTGTGCACAGATGGATACAGAACAGAGGTGGTAGATATAATTCTCTGTGTAATGCATGTAAACCACACTTCCTGTTTTCTCACCATAGACTGACAGCCAGGCACCTCACAGAAATAAACATGTGCTCCACACTAACCCATGACAATTTCTGCATAATATCATTATTTTATTTTTATTCATATACATGCAAGACCTCCCAACTGTGATGTTTAAACTGCCTAAAGTTTCTAATTTTTTGGTAGTTTATTATACAGCATGTTGTAATAAATTGTAGGGGAAGCGGACTGGGTTGGGTCACATTAGACATTTCTTAGCTTTACTCCCAAGGCTTTCAACATTATCTTGACATTGGTCAATCAAAAAGAAGCAGAATATCACCCATTTTAAATATTGCGATGATTTGTCAGTCACTGAAGTCTCTGAAGAGCTTATCTATTACAGGATCTTTTATAAAGGAAACATAATAAATGGATGAGTCCTGTCAGTATCTCCTACAGATAAAGGGGAACAGCACGAGAACAACAGTCTCTGGGTCTCGTCTGCAAGCAAAACAGAAGATCCACAATAACACACCATCCACCACTTCCTCAGTCACTCCTCAGATAACCAAAACATGTACACCAGGTTTCACGGATGAAAGGCTTGGCACATCATGGTCTTCTGTGTGACCCAACCCTCGCCACAATATTTGACCCTCAGACATGTTTTACTTTTTCACCACAAGCCAAAAAACACATGGCATGATTAAGAACCTACTTAGTCTTAGGTTATTACTACTTTAAGGCAGCTGCCAACTAGCATCCATAAACAGTAAGAGACATCTCACCCTGTGACCATGACCGCTCAGGTTAACCAGGTCGCTCTTATTAGCTCGAAAACATTACGAGAGCCAGCCCACCCCATCACCCAACCCTCTCCTACTTTTTGCTTCATTATAAATTGTCTTTGAACACTAACTGGGTCAATTTCATGGACTTGAACAGAAAGACAGTGCAGTACTATATGTGTTAACTGTAAAATCACGAAAAAATTATTAACTTTCAAATCAATCGGGAAAAAGTTAAATGGGTGGCATGTTTTTTTTCAATGGTTATTATATACGATTTAGAAGAAATACAGAACTTACCTGATAAAATTGATATGTCATGACTGTATCATCCATGACAGGGCTTTCAGAGCCCTTGCACACACCATATCGATGTGCATAGGAGGATTTCCCCGTATTGTACCAACCAGGAAAATAATACCTATGGTGAAAACAGACAGAAAACATTAATAAATCAAAAACATAAAAAAGATGAAGATGTAAAATCCGGGGACAGTTGCCAACCTAATTCTGAAGTGCACATTTTCTGTGGCTGATGGGGTAACTTTAAACACATGATTAGCGGGAAACCAATTGCAGTCACTCTCCCTCATCAGGCTGAAAAGGTTGCAATGGACTGGAGCAATACCTGTAAAGAGACAACATATCAGTGAAAAATACCGTTTCATTATTTTGTCCATTGTGTTATAAAATCATATGCCCACTGATCCAAGGCGACCAGGAGACCACACATCCATAAACACCAGGTTACACAGCGGTCTCTCTTATAACTCGATTCACACATTCATACAACAGTAGTATCCGCAGATACTGGGTAAAGGAGGATTAAGTGTCTTGCTCAAGGACGCAGCAAGTTCACCGTCAAGGGCCAGGATCAAGCCACTACCCATTGGATCAACAAGCAAACACTCTTCAACTAAGCTTTTGCCATAGCCAGCATTCAATCAGCAAATAATGTGGACAATGCACGCCCTGATAAGTTATCCAATCATTACCAATTATCTTTATCGGTACTCATCAGCAACCAGGGAATGTAATCTTCTTTGTGCAGTGATTTTTTGCACATGACACAAGTCAGACAGGGTAGGGCATTGTACATATAAATTCACTATATCGACTTATTGTTCCATAAATAACCATAGACTGTATAAATAATAGACAGCTCCTCCTCACTCCTGCCCGTTTACCAAAATGACCACGTTCGTGGGGGAAATCATGGCGGATTTACAGGCTCCTCCTCTCCAGCTCTGACGAAGCATGTTCCTAAAAAGGCACATCTTGACTGTAGACCCGGCCCTGCTTGGCCCTCGCGGGGCGTGTAATGGGCGTGTATTTCTGTTGTAATCGCGCCCATGGCCAGGCAGCAACGTAAACGGCCTGTCAATCAAAGTCAGGCCCTCATTAATTACGCAAGATTTCTAAAATTCTTATCTACGATAAAAACCCTGGTGCTTCATATTGTTTTTAACCCAGCGTAATCACAGGAGCAATATGTAGCTCTAACCACTTCTAAACCATTAAGCACCGGGCATTAACGTTGTTTTTAACGTGTCTAAAGTCCAATGCATTGCAATGGGGGAATAGCGGTCATATGGAGGTACTACAGCAAAGGTGGAGCAATGGCGGCCTCCAGTGTCGTAGTCAAAAAGCAGAGCAGTCAGCGGCCATTGTAAATAACAGACAAATAATACATTTTTGGGCTGAATATTTATCGTCTGTACATCTACATTGTTTTGCCACATTTTCCTAATACTTGAGTAGTACTTGAATTTTCGGTAGGTTATTTTATGTTTTAGTGAGATATTACTTGTTACTGTTATTTTTAAGCTTTAGAGTTAGTTTTTGTATGGCGTTAAAAGGTCTTCAATAATATTGTTCATCGCAATATTTTCATGGCTCAATATATATCGAACTTCCTATTCTGTTGTCGTGACAGGCCCAACTGTGCCGCCCATGAGGTTAGTATTTATCAAAAAATGGGTTAATGGATTTCAGATCAGACTTGGACACTTCTACATATTGCTTCATTAACAATAATCTTTGTATTAGGGCTGGGCCAAAATATCGAATCGGATCGCAATACTTTTTGCTGCAATACCTAATATATCGATACTTTATCAAGTATCGCAATGCTTTCAAATAATTGGAGGCATGTTTTATCATGAACTCCTTTGTTTTGTAACAGTTACACAGCACTACATTTTGTGTTAATGCACTTTTCAATCTTAACACTTGACAATTTGTTTATAAACTTTGGACACATGAAGGTTTCTTTTTACTCATTTTAAGATAAAAATATTACTAAACATAATTACTTGCTGTACATGATACGTATCGGATCGTGACAAAAGTATATCGTCCAAGCCCTATGTGTACTCCCGAAAGATTTCCTTTGAACTCCTTTAATTCTTTTGACTAAATCTGAATAAGTTCACCTTTATTCTAAAAATTCAACACCGTTTGCCCCTAATAAAATGTTACAGTAATTTGAGCGTGACAAAATCATATACATTAGTTTCTTATCACTCCTCAAAAGCAGAAGCACTGACAATGTGAGACACAGTCAAACATATTATCAACTGGGTATTACCACATGCTTTTGCAGCAATAATACACAGTTCCTCCACTATGTAGTCTCCAGATGGGAAGGTTAGCTTGCGTCCTTTGTAATCCTCAACAGTGTCCGCTTCAGTCTTCTCTGCATGATACAGGTGGACGGTCAAACATGCAGCGGTGCCAGTTCCCTGTTTAGCAGCGAGTCCAGCATCCGGGTCAACATCTGGGACCACTGCAATGTGCGGAGCAGGGCTGGACATGTTGGTCAGCAAAATACAGGCCATGTGCTACCTACAATGTAAATAGACATGAAGACAGAGTTAATTTTAACAGCTAATGATTAACGAAGAAGGTTCGATCTGCGTCCTGAGTAGTTCTGAGATATTTAGGTTTAGAGATTGACCACTCATATATCACAAATGAAATGGGTAATATAATTCTTTAGTACATGGGAAGTAAAGGCAGGGTGTCTAATAATACAATTTGACTTTGTTTGAAAATTTAAGAGTAGGTGTTTTGCAGACAGAAGAACTTTATTTATATCGCGCCTTTCACAGACATAGTCACAAAGCGCTTCACATGAGACAATTTTACAGTGTTCAGTTTCCAGAGGAAACCTACACAGACACGGGCAGAACATGCAAACTCCACACAAAAAGGCCCCGTCCAGGTGGGAATCAAACCCCAGACCTTCTAGCTGTGAAGCACGAGCTCTGACCACCGCGCTACCGAACCTTCTAATTCTAAAAATTCTAGTTGGAATTACAAGGTTATATCTTCAAAACGTGCTATGGTTCAGGTTGTTTTTGTCATACGATTGGATTTTTACATGCAATTGGTTGGTTATATAAAACATTTTAAATCCTCAAAAATGCACCAAACTCTACAAAACATTTAAATAGTGTAGAGCAGTGGTTCCCAAAGAGGTGGTTTGGACCCCTTGGGGGATCGCAAAGCCGTGAGTGGGGGTCCCCAGATGATTTCAAGATGAAATAATAAGAAACGTGCTACTGTTTTTAGTGTATTTTTGAGTATAAAAATACATATAATTTGTGAAATCCATTCAAATACTTAAAGCAGTTTAATAACAATAATGCATCGGCTTTTCTGGACACTCAAAGACGCTTTACATTTCATTATTAATTCACTCCATAGTGGTAAGCTACTTTTGTAGCCACAGCTGCCCTGGGGTAGACTGATGGAAGCGAAGCAACCAGTCTGCACCATCGGCCCCTCCGACCACCACCAACCACTCACTGCATTCGCTAGGCTTCCTGGTGTTACCAAACGGTCTCCCATCCAAGTACCGACCAGGCCCTTCCCTGCTTAGCTCCTAAGGTCTGACGGGATCGGGCAGAGCAAAGGCGGTGTGGCCACATACTAATTGCCCTAAAGTAGCATCATTTTATACAATATGGTACTGGTTTCAAATCATTTGTAGAGGTTGACAAGAAAGCAGCCTTAACAGCGTTGGGCCGACATCTGTTGGCCACTTGAGTGGTTGGCCTCGCATTCTTCGACCCCAATGTGACACAAGAACAGACAAAGCTGATGGTTTACAACATTATGGAAAAGGAAGGTTCAGAAGTTCTGTTAAAGTGTTGTGATGCTTTCAATCAAGCAGATTCTGAATGGAAGCAGATTTTGTCACCACCAGCATGATGCGTTTCTTTGTAACCCTGGATATGGAACATGCATTCCTGATACCGACACTAGGGGTTTGAGTATCTACCAATATCCTATACCGACCGATAGCAGGAGATTTTCTTAAAAGCTTGATTTGAGTGAAAAAGTGAATGATCTTTTTTTGGAAAAAGTGAATTTCTAAAACCTTGTCTTAAGAAGATGTTACATCAAAGGGTTTTATACTAATAAACCTACTAGAAAAGCTTGTGAGCCACTTTTATCTCCCAGGACCTGACATGGACTTTCAACATCACGTCCCTCGTCAAAAAGGCGCAGCAGCGACTGTACTTTATAAGGACCCTGAGGAAAGCCAACCTGCCCCAACCACCGCTGCGGCCTTTCTACAGGAGCTCCATAGAGAGCATCCTGACGCACAACATACTGGTGTGGTTTAGCAGCTGCACTGTGTCAGACAAAAAGGCGCTGGACAGAGTGCTGAAGTCTGCTCAGAACATTATAAGGACTTCACTCCCCTCTGTCACAGACATTCACCAGACAAGATGCCTTTGTAGGGCAAAAGGAATAACACAGGAGTTATCTCATCCAGTGTATTCTTTATTCACGTTGTTGCCCTCTGGGAGGTGTAATAGGTCTGTAAAGGGCCACACTTCTAAACTGCTAAACAGTTTTCAACCCTGTGCAATCAAAGCACTGAACTCTGATAGGTGAATCAATTATGAATGTGTTTTATCATTATGATTATTTAACTATGACTACTTTTATTTTTCTTGATTGCGAGGGTTGACTTGAGACCACTGTGTGGAGCAGTATGTTCCTCCTCCTGCACGTTCCAGCAATGTCCTAATGTGTAGAATGAGCCCAGACCTATTTATCACAACTGCCCTCAAAAATCCTGCACTGTAACTCAAAAAGTTGTTAATTCGGGTCCGAATTGCCGTCATGCATGGGCTTAATATAGAAGCTGCAGTTACACATAAGACCTGAGGTGGCAGTAGTGAGTATAAAAATGACCAACTTGCATCTAGTCCCTTTAAGTGAACTGATCATTGCAACTTCTCAAAGTCAAGACAAAGTCTACAAAGTCTTTATAGCCTTTATCTCTCCGAGGTTTCCCTTTTCTCCCCCTGCTTTTTTGAGTTTTTTCTCGCCGTGCTGGTGAGTCTAAGGACGGAGGACACCAACGCCGCTCGTCGCCACCTGCTGCCGACACTTATTTGGACATTATGTTTGTCTGGATACTTAATTCGCCTGCACTTCACATTGTCGTATTTATTGTTCTGTTTTTTGATAGCTATAAAACCACTGATTCATTGACAAAGATTGGTTTTTAAAATTGTGTTTTTTAAAACAGGTATTGGGTTCAGTACCAGATATAGATACTGTCTCTGTGTAGAAATCCTACATGCAAATTCCACAGACTAAGGCCCTGTCTGGTCCCAGAGTCAAACCTAAGAACCTTCCTGTTGTGAGACAAGAGTGCTAATCACTCAGCACATGCTGCACATTCACTGTACAAAATATTCCAGTTTATTTTTATTGAGCTTACAATACAGCTTTGGAAATTCCTATTCAAAACTTTGATGTTACTCATATTACACATTTGTTTGAAGATTGTTTGTTTGTTATTAATTGAACTGAAATCAAGTCATAAATGGCATTAGATAGTTCAAGTTGCACGTGCCTTATCCTACTCCTCTAAACGTCTACTCTTGAAGCTGAAACTTATTTCTGAACACTAAAAAGCCAAAAGGTCTTTTCTCTGCCTGTGAGGTTCATGTTGAGCAACTTCCTTATTTGTCTTCCTGTCTGCGATTGTTGTGTCAAACCTACTCCCTGCCATAATGCTCTGGCAGCAAACACTGTTATCAGCTGACAAGAAGGGCATGGTGAGAAAACATTTAATCCAGTCCAAAACAAGAATGCCCCATACATCAATTGTATATTACAAAGCATAGAAAAGCATACTCTTCAAAAGACAAATAGTTTCACATCAGTGTTTTTTGGACTGTTGCGTTCCTCCTAACACCATATTCCTATACCACGCTGCACACTTGGGACCAGCATCAGAAATCCCTGGGCTGTGACTCCTAAAAATTGCATTACTATGATAATATATGAGAAGAGAAAGAAGAAGAAAATTTGTTTTGAACACAACAAAAAGAGGAACGTCTACATACGTATGTGGCTAACCGTAAACATGCGCATTCATTTAACTTTCGCATTAGTTTAGCAGTTCATGTCTTTTCTCTCATACGTTAATACTTCAGAAGTTACTTAAAATGGACATGGTGAACCAAATCTCATGTTTAAACTTGAGTAGGGAATCTAATTGCCATGTATCTCTGGGCATATGGGGAAGAAATCTTAAACATTCTTCATTGTAAATGTTGAGCTCATTGGGGGTCAGACAGAACACTTTCTCATGTGGGCTCACTGTTGTGACAAGATTCTTAATGTATCATTTTTGTTTTGAACGTCCAAATAAATAACACATTGGCATCCAACTACAGTATCTCCTCTAAGAAAATCACATCTCATCTCTTGAGTAAACTTTTTAATTTCATAATCACTAAAGTTGTGAACAAAAATTCCAGACAATCGGTAACATTGGCTCTGGTCAGCATGCCGTTTTAGCTTTGTCTAATGTCCAAACTGTGTATCCTATGGAAGCCAGGGAACAGCGGGACATTGACCGGAACAGCAACCCTGCAGTGTCATAACCTCCAACACAGTTAGTTTAAACAGCATCTGTATATTTGTAATCATTCGTCAAGCCACAAATTGTACCAGTAGCAAAAAACACATACTGTATGTTTATTTCTAAAGGCAGATTCTTGACTGGTTCATCAAGGATTCATGATGTTAAAAAAAAAAGAATAAAGAAATAAAATAATAATAATATTGCTAATAATGAAAAAAAAAAAAACAATACAGCTGTTGAAGTACTCCTTGAAGCCATTATGATTTATAATCTTAAGGATTGCAGGTATCAAAAGGAGCCTATAGGAAGATCTCCAATTGCAGTGTCATTCCCTCCCCTCACCTGAATAGCCGTCTCCTTGCAAAAAACATGTCTTGGATCTTCAATATTGTACTAATATTCATCAGATTAAAGATTTCTTGGACTTTCATTCAGGCAAGAAATATTCTATAAAGCATTTCATTAACTGTAAAACTACTTTTGTCATCTACTTCACTAGAGTGCCCTGGTTTGTCTATTTTTCAAATGACTTTCCCTGCTCCAAACAGCACTTCTGTTTTTTTAATCATAATCCGTGGAGTTCCAGGAAGCGCCTCTTTTCCTCTTTTTGATAAAATTTTTTGCTGCAAAATTCGTGTTCTGTTCAGTAATCATGCTCAGTATAGCTCCATTTAAACACCTAAACAAATGTATATGCAGCACGGTAGCACAACGGTTAGCGCTCCAGCTTCACAGCTAGAAGGTCCCGGGTTCGAGTCCCACCTGGACGGGGCCTTTCTGTGTGGAGTTTGCATGTTCTCCCCGTGTCTGCGTAGGTTTCATCCGAGTACTCCGGTTTCCCCTACCACTAAAAACATGTACAGTAGGTTCCCCTCTGGGGCTAGGACTCCCCTGAAAAAGAGATTCTTAATCTCAGTGGGACTATCCTGGTTAAATAAAGGTCAATAAATAAATAAAATATAATGGGAGATTAATTAATTACGGATAAATATGATGGATTTTATATTACCCTGTTCGTCAAAATGAAGAGGAGAAATTATCCCAAGCAAAACTACTGGTTTGGTCAGTGGTCATGCTGCCTCCACTTAATAGTTCACCACTTTGGCCACCGTGTATGAGGCTGAAAAGTTCATCATCCACAGTTTACACACGCCCAAAATGTTTATCATAGAGCAGACTTGTTTAGCTTCTGGCGCACTCTTATCTGTGCCAGAGCCGCGGTGTAGCTATCATCCCAGGCAAATGTTGGTCCATCTCAGTATACTCTACACAAGTTTCAGCTTAATTGTAAAAATTGCAATGTTTTTTATTTTTTTATGTGCTCATATTAACAAATGAATGCATCTGTAAGTTAGCCAAATGCACGGTAATTATGGTAAATAATATGTATCTAATGGAGGGGTACAATCGTCCACTCGTCAGCCATTCACAAAGTCTGGAGCATCAACTCAACTAAACCCAGTCCAGTCGACAATTTGAGCTTCACGACGATGAATACTCCCTGGACAAATGAGTATGAATACTTATGCACGCCCCACTTTTCACTCTTCTATTTTTTTTTTTAAATAACAGAATAATGTATCATTTTGCTTTCACGTTGTCGGTTTCTTGTGTGTGAACTTTCAGTAAAAATTTCTAAATAAAATCTTTATGTGTATTGTTGTAAACATGACAAAATGTGCAAAGGTTCAAGGTGTATTAGTACTTTCGAGAGGCACTGTATGTACGTGCATGACGAGAAGAGTGCGTGAATGTATGTTTGAGAGAAGGGGAGCACTTTGCACGCTTTGGGGTCAGTCACCGCTTTACAACGATAAGAGCCGCTTTGCCAGCCCTGATGACGCTCGGTCCTAATGACAGTATGATACAGGTCAGGAGGCTAGCCAGGCTAACTGAGCCAGTAATGTAACCTTTACTCCTTGGAAAAACAAAGACACTTGTGTCGAAAGTTCACATGACTATAGCCTGGGGTCCGGTCCTCTCTGTGTTGTAAGGTCATGTCATTAGGGATATTTTTACTGTCTGCTGTTGGTTAAAATGTAGGACAAACTATTAAAGGAGACATGCTATGCTTTTTTCTGGCCTGTGATCATCTATTGCACACATACAATCATTTAACACTTTTCAGCAGGCAATAAAAATAGAAACTTTAAGTTTTATTTTTCCCTGCAGGGCCATAGAGACTAGTGCAATAAGGATCGGTGCAATAAGGATCGGTGCTCTCAGGTTAAAAGTGTGATATTGTGCAATTGTGTCAAGTTCTTTTCCGCTAGTTGTCATATTCCGTCTCACATGTTTATCGTCTGTGTTCAGCTGTCTTTGAACATATCCAGTGTATATAGCGTCTTTGTATAGTGTGTATTTTTATGTTTTCTGTAAACATCAACCTGCCAGAGGATCAGCAGAGAGAAATTAGCCCAAGGGTATATAATCTGACGTATTTATATTTGCTTAAATATTCATTGATATGCATTGTTCCCCCCTCTATCTTAACATAAATAAATAAAAATACATGTATGGTCCAAAGCCTGCGGAATTGATCCAGATCTGCCTTTAAGCAAATGTCACTATAGTCAGAGCAAAAACACAGCATCAAAGCTACAATTGTCTCTCTCAAACCATAAATGTAAAACATGAAGAAAACAGATCTTGGTGAATAAAGCTGGCACTGCCCTGTTTCTTGCATGAGGAGAGAGTTGTAGGGATTGTGCTGTTCAGATGTTCATGAGACATGTAACGTTAGTTTCACAGTCAGGCTTAGTATATTTATATTATGAAAAGTAGTCATTGGAGCTTATGGCCTCTCAGTGTATATTTCATTACCCAAATGTAACCATTTTGCTGTAGCCTTGCGTACGTTGTAGGGCTCTGGTGGAGCAGCATCAGGTTTGACACAAACTGTGTACTTTCCACTGTCCAACAAATCCTTATTTACGAAGCATTCGTCAATAAAATGCCGTGCAGAAATAAAAGCATTTGGTACAAAGGATGGTAACGACAACTGCAACTTATCTCACCTTATGCCTTATCTCGTCTTTCAAGGGCGACTTGAAAATGGGACTTCTCGTTGATATCCAAGGAAACAATTTCCTCGAGGAGATTTTTTTAAAATAATTGACCAAATAAAAGTTTGTTTGTAAACTCTGCACAACTGCAAAGTGAAAAACCGTTAGTGGGGTGTATTCCAGCAGCTCTGAACGCATTTGTTTTCTTGAGTGAGCAATGTGAGAGCATGCATGTCTCTTCCTGAGCATGCAGGGTAATCTCGATATTCATGCCAGATATCTCGATATCGATACGATACGATACAACTATGGGTTAGGTGAAAACTAAGCATTTTTCAGAAAAATAAAATCATAATACAAAAGAGTGCAGTTTTATTGATGAAAATCTATATCGTTTATATCTGTTTTTATATATATATATATATATATATATATATATATATATATATATATATATTATTATTATTATATTTTTTTGAATCTTCATATCTCAGTATAAATACAAAAACGAAATATTTTCTTTTGCGATATTGATATCTTGAATATTCATATCTCGATATCGATACAATAACAATATATCTTTCAGCCCTAGATAGGTGCCAACAAAAAATTCCAGAGCACTGGATACACAAAGGCAGGACAGTGCAAGACTCGTCAGACATGAGTGAATCGCTCACAAAACCACTGCAAGTAAGTACCTAAGTAACTACACAAGAAACCACCAGAATTGAAGTGTAACAGTGTCGAGAGCCACAGATTGTTGGTCAATGCAGTGAAAATTGAAAAGTGCATTTAGCAGAGTTTTAACCCCCAGACCTTTATTTAGGCTTGGAACCTTAAAATCAGCTCTTTCCCCCAATCAAATGTTACTTTTTGAGGTTACAATTGTGTAGAAATATGAACTTGTTGTAAAAAAAGTACCAACTCTGGCGATGTGAGTAAAATAAACAAGAAGCCTGAGGGCCACTAGAAATTGACCCGAGGACTGTATTATTATTATTATTATTATTATTAGCATATTATTATTATTATTAATTTGATCTATGTGATTTAGCCATTTGTTTTTTTCTCTTTGATTTTGAAGAATTATGCAGGGCCAGGCTAATGCCCCCCTTTCCCACAGTGACCCAACAGCGGGAATAAATAAGATACATACGGGCGTTGGTCACAAACCCCATTCATTGTTATAATGAGAGTCGTGGCTCCAAAAGGTTGTGAGCGACTGCTGTAGATCAGTGGTCCCCAACCTAACTTCCATGAAACCCCCTTGTGCCTGTTGGAGTCGAATAGTCTACATTCTACAACAAATAAATAGAATAGCACTTCTGACCTGAATCTCTGATCAGACAGGGCTCCAGGGGCCCCCTAGGGGGGGCCATCTGCCAATTTGGGAACCATTGCTGCTGACTGATCTAATCCATAGTAAAAATAAATGTTAAAAAAAATCATGATTTTTCTGTTGCATTAGGCTCGCAGACTCTGGAGGACACTCCGTGTTCACTAAGTCCACGAAAGACAGATTTAGTGCAGCTGCGACGAGAATACCTAAGGAAATCAAGGTATTCATCTTATGCCTGCCACTACGTTTCAGATGTAAAAGAAAGTTACAGTTTACATAGGCCCAGAAGGTTTGACTCACACAGCTTCCTTTCCCTCCATCGGGTCATAAAAACATAAACTACTACTACTATAACCTATTATTGAGGACGTTAACAGAGTTTCCACGCCTTACTTACAGCATTATGGTCCTTTGCGCTCTCTGTAGGCTGAGCCCCGCAAGTTGTCCGATCCGAAGCACGAAAGACCTGTTGCCAGAATCAACGCTAACAAGCTGCCGTGGCCATTTGTTTTTGTTTCTGTTTACATTTTAAATACGCATAAAGCTATAGGTAAGCAAGTCTGTGACCATCAACATCCGTAAAGAGCTTCGACTGACATGACGCTACAAACAGGAAGACAGCCTGTCCCAGCACCAACCACATGGGTCTTTGTGCAGCACTTTCGTGGTGATGAGGGCGGAGCAGCTGATGTGGCAAATTAGTTGTAGATTGAGACCCAACCGGCACTGAGTCGTAGACTCTAGTAAAGTTATGTTAAGTTACAAACCTTTTATTTTTACGTCAGTGGCTTGGCATAGGCTACGTAGAAATAACGGAGGTACAAGAAGACACACCCCGTGTCCGATTCACTCCAAAGTGTCATTGGTTTGTGCTTCGATACAAAATGAGCGTTTGTGCAGGGGGCTAACTTCACACAAGGTCTAATATGTATGTTAGGAAGCAAATAGCCTAAAAAGTTTGCAAAGAAAGCTTATTTAGAGCAGGGGTGGGCAAACTAAGGCCAGGGGGCCAAATGGGTCTCGCAAGCCCTTCAATCTGGCCCGCAAAAGATGATAAAGCCCAATATGCATTGCCTAAAACAGGGGAAAGACACCTATGTTTTTATTGACATAAGCTGCGATCAGGGCCGGCCCGTGGCATAGGCAGTATAGGCAAATGCTAAGGGCGCCGTACATCTAGGGGGCGCCAGAGCCGCGTAATGAACTTTCTGCTTTTATTGTATTTCATTGACACTGCAACGAATGGTTTAAAAAATAGTATTTACATGTCTTTGACTTTGTCTTACAAACTAAACAATATCGTGACCAGGGGGACTTGAGGGGATCACACATACACTTAGCTCACGGCAGAGTCCTGCACTGCGTCGGGTACCCGTAAAAGTTGCTGAAACGGGCGGGTTTTACGTCCTGGAATTTTACCCGCGGGTATGCGGGTGGGTAGTGATACGCACGGGTCGGCGGGTAGCTGCTACACGCACAATATTTACTTGATATCATTATGGTGTCTACAGACCTAACCACACAGCTCGTGCTGTTGCTTCTTTGGTGACTGTATAGTTTTACGAGCCTACATTTCTCTGACACTTCAGAGAGAGGGAGAGAGGAAGAGGCGAGCCGCTTTCCTCTCTCCCTCTTCTGGATATTATTTCAATATGTGTGGGTTTGGAGTGTGTAGTACCTACCTGTCTGTCCAGCGATCATGTCATGATAAAATCCACTGAAATTTTTTTTTGTAATCCAGTGCATCTTTTATTTTGATCGCGCACGTGTTTCCATATGATTCCTCTGATCCGAATGCCTGGGCTCGGGAAAGGCATTTCAAACCGCCGCTGCTGCTTGACATGAATATTGCCTCTTTCCAGACAGAGTCTCCGTTTCACTTGTGTCAGATATGATGTAGTAGGAGTGGTTATGATGTTCCAAATTCAATACATTTTTCGTGAATCTGTGTTTTTACTCCTCCGGCCTCCCCACGCGCTCTGAAAAGCGGGTGCGCATTGCCGCTGATCCCCACAGCTCCAAGGCACCGGCCGCCACGCGCACTCATTACCCGCACATGTGCGTGCAGGCTCACGGTGCAAAACAAAACATGAGGCGCCACAAAGCAAAAAATATGACAAATATGGAACTTTTGACCTTCCTGCAGGTGAAGAAGCTGGCAGAAATGTACCCCAACATGTGGGTCGCTTTGAGGATCTCTGCCACTCTTCCTGTTACAGTGGCTGCTGCTCAAAGAAGCTTTTCAAAGCTCAAACTGATTCAAACTTACCTGAGATCTACTATGATTCAAGAACGTCTCAGTGGACTTGCCATCATAAGCATAAACCATGTGGTCTCTAATCAGTCATATGATCATGATGTAGATGACTTTGCCTCAAGAAAATCCAGGAAAGTTAAGCTGTAGCAAGTCATGTGAGATTAAGGAGGTGGTGGTGTAGTTTCTGTAGTAATTTAAGGCAGGACCTACACCAATAGAGCTCTTTTTAAGATCTTTTCATTTTTTGTATTCACATCCTTGTAGTATTTTTGTGCCTAAAGATACTAATAGATACGATATATAAGATAGATAGGTAAGATAGATAAGATAAGATATTATATTATAATAAGTATTTTGAATGTGCAATTGTTTTTGTAATTGTAAGATAGATAAGATACTAATGTCTTATTTTGCACAGTGCCGTATTTCTATTGTATTTAAGTTAATGTCACTTGTTTACACTTTTCATTTCGGGAGTATTTAAATGTAATACTTTATGTAAGCTATCTATATTGTATTTCATATGTTATTTTTTTAGTTGTTTCTTTAATTATTATAATTAGTTTTTTGAATGTGCAATTGTTTTATTTAAGTAAAAGAATGTCTAAAACAAAGCTATTAAGTTTCTTGTGAGTATATGTACACTAGCAGTGCAAGTACTGTACTGCGATGGGGCGTCACTTAAAATCTTGCCTAGGGCACCAAATTGGTTAGGGCCGGGCCTGGCTGCGATTAATCACTTTTCTCTAATAATTCTATTCATTATTATGCTAAAGCATTTGCTCACATCACATTTCCTAATTCTATGGGAAAAGCCCAATGTTCAGTTTATAACAGGGATCTCTAACCAGTAGCTCTCACTGAACATTAATCACATATAGATACATTTTCTTTGGTGCTGAACATTTAGGTAGTGAAGTAAAGTATAAGGGACACAAGCACCTGTCCCTTTGGCCTGTGCCCTTTAAGTGCCCATCTCGCAAGCACAATTTTTTTTTTCCAAAAAAATTATTATTATTTATTTTATTATTCTTAGATATGTGCCCATCGTGTACTGAAAATACATGTGGCAGTATCGCCTGCTGGCAGGCTCTGCCACGTAAATTGTTTTTATTATTGGCTACGTGTTATCGCGTTGCCCTATAAATAGTGCGTTGGGTATGTACTACATTGCAACAAATCGTTATTTTATGAAGACTGGTTTAAAAACAATATTTGGTCAGTGTCACACCTTATGGACAACGAAGGAAATTTATTAGATTATGAACAATTCTGCATTAAACACAGTTTTAATCCCTCACTTTTAGACTTCATGCGTTTGCGTAACGCCCTCCCTAAAGAATTTATTTTTCTATCCAAAAACTCATTAGCTCATCAGATAACACAAACACATTTGCCCTCTCCCACGATACATGGGATATCAATCTTAGACAAAAAATTTAATAATTGTTTTATTAGGAAAAGCTTGACAGATGAATTATTCCCTGGTTTACAAAATAAAAATGATATCCTAAACAAATTTGATAAAAAGACAGTTTCCAAACTAAGAACTATGTACTTATCTTTCCCTATAGCCCCTAGAAACACACTTCAAAATTATGAACAATATTTACCCATCCAAAGAACTACTTCGATTACGTTTTAACATACAAGAAAATCTATGTACATTCTGCAATATTAATGTGGAGACAACTGACCATCTGTTTTTTTATTGTGACTCTGTTCAATTGTTTTGGAAAGATTTACAAACTTGGGTGAAAAAATGTTTTCCTTCAACTCCAGTCTTTTCAAGAGACAATATAACGTTTGGTGTGCTAACAAACAGTAAAAAAGTAGAACTCTGTACTAATGTGATATTATGTCTTGCTAAATTCTGTATACACAAAAGCAAATGTCAAAAATGCCCACCCACATTTTCTTTTTTTTTAAATGATTTTAAATTGTACATTAATTCCCTGGAACGAATGAAAGGACCAAAAGCCACGCAACTGTATTCTTGTTTAAGTGAAATCCCCCTGGACTCAATCTGACTATGGACCTTATGAACTGTTATCTGATGTACATCTGTGACCCCCTCGAACATTTGACTGTACATTTTTTGCACGAATCTGATTGCACTATACTGTCACTGTGAGGTTATTGCGAACTCGACTTCGCTGTTTGTTAAAAAAAAATGTGCCTTGTATTTTCAATAATAAAAAAAAAAAAAAAAAAAAAAAAGTTTACACCAGTCTACCAGCCTGTTCATGTTGTCTTGTTTACAGCCACAAATAAAGGCTATTTGAAACGTTAAAAAAAAAAAAAAAAATAGGTCCATGGTTGGGTAGGTTACGTGCCCTCTGACCTCTCACTTCCGCCCCTGGTCGCTGGGCCATCCGGTTCGAGCGCTCCGTCATGTCTGCGCAGCATGTCGGCCATTGATGTCGGCGCTGCTGGTACCTGATGCGCGGGTTACATCTGTCTACCTTCCGATGCTTGTGTGGGAGCTGCTGTCTTGTCTTGTGCTGTCTTGGCTTACTTATTACCATGGAGCAACAAACGGAGACTACAACATCGTGTATCTATGTGTACTGAAATACTGGACATTTGTCATGGAAATATCTGGTACTTAAAGGACAACTAAGCACCAAATCAACTTTTTTTTTAGCTTATAAACTGCATACATATGTTTCTTATAGTGCGCTCTACATGTCCTGGTACGAGAGGCTGCAGTGTCCGGGAAAGTGGCGCCACATCATATAAATGCGAGTGGGTGGAGTAAGCTCTGGAAGGGGTGGAGTATTCCAGAGCTTACTCCACCCACTCCCAAAATTCTGCGGTCTCTGCTCTGTTGACAGTCTCAGACCAAGGGCCCGAGTGAAGAGGACTGACTGACTCCTGCTATGCCGCATCTAAATGAGAGCACTATAAGAAACATATGTATGCAGTTTATAAGCTAAAAAAAAGTTGATTTGGTGCTTAGTTGCCCTTTAAATCTCCAGGTGAGACTCCTGGGGTGGCGTTGTGGCATTTAAAGCTAAAATCAAATCGAAGTTAACCCTCGCCTTGCCACATTCGGCGTTCGTTCGGGCAGGATTTGATAAATGACGGCGGCATGTTCCATATCGATCAAATGTACAGTTTATTGTCATTGTGAAGTAGTAGCCTAAAGTTTGTTGTTGGCCTTTTGAAAACCGGCCATATTGACCAATTTTGTGATTTTGTTTTATAACCTGCACATTGGTATTTTTGTTGTGTGATTTTCATTTTGTACCTTTTGAGGTCACTGCATCTTGGCATCGGAGCTGTACCCGTTGGCCTCCTGGTGGTGGCTCAATCCCACCCGGCAATAGTGTATGAGTCGAGAGGTAGGAGCTGCTGTGTGTGGGCAGTATCCGGGGTGGACTCACTTATACAGGCGCATGAAGAAAACTCTGGACAAGATCTACAGCTCTTCTGAAAACTCTTTTTTTTTTCAACTTTCTATCGCATACAGGGCCTTCATCAAAAACACACCTAGAGTTGTACGGTTCATGCATTTTTGAGTAATCCTTTTATTGCTACTTCTGTTTTATTAGGGACGCACCAATACATTCAGTAAAAATACAGTTACAGATTGACAAGAGCATATTTGCGATGCATTAATGATCAGGTCACTTTTTGTTGGAAATGATCTATATTAATGTAACTATCGCTGTCATCCAGCGAAGGGCGTTTAGTGAAGAAGAGTCCAGTGATCTTTGAATGTAGTAAGTGAAAAGGGTCAGATTATTTTGTAGAACTGCGAACTGCACTGTACTGCCCCCTGTTGGCGATTTGCTGCCCTTTTAAGAACCACATTTTATTTTTTCCCCTGAATTATTTATTTTTTAACCCCTCCCCTCGCCTTAACCGGGTGCATTTTCTCCAGTTCGGCTTTACCCAAGTCTTAAAACGTCTTTGTGTGTAACGCCCTCATTTGAAAGCTACAACATTGGTCTAAACGTATCTTTTTTTCCTCACATTGTTGCCGTCACTCTTCAGATTTTTTTTTTTCATCATCACTCTTGTCACTTTTTTTGGTTGTGCTTTGTTGGTCTTTGGTTGTGTTTTTGTTGCATTTTTGTAACTTTTTCATCACTTTTTTGTTGTCAATTTGTCTTATTTTGAGGCTTTTAGATTTGGGTAATGCTAAACTGGAGAAAATGTGGTCAGCTCAGGTGGGGGTTAAGAGGTTAAGTCCGATAACTCTTTTCTAAGCATCAGTTACAAAGTGCTGAAAGGAAGATAATTACAGACCCTTACAATAAAGTAGCAACCCAAGCTGACCAAGTATTAAAACGTCTACAGGCTATTACAAGAAAAGATTTTGTAATGGAGGCAAATTAAGCACAACTCCAGGTATGTTTTTTTGTTTATTTTTACAAAGAAGCCACATGGAAGAGGAAAAGTCACTGATCTGGGCCCTTTTTTTAACTTTTTTTTTTTATGCCACTGGCACACACTACTGAGGGTACATGATTGATAAGGGTGTGACTGTAAACACATAGGAGTAACACTGCAATCCATTGTCACTACAGCAGGTCTATAGTATGTTGAAAAATTATGCTGTGCTTGATGGGGAAAAAACACTAGCACTAGCATCCAGAAAATATATGTACAATAATAATGAAAGTAAGTATTCCATGTAAAGGTAACCTATGGTTATTATGATGTAGCAAAAGCCAGACTCATCCATGATCGTGCACAACTAAATGTTGATCACACTACATTGACTTTTGGTAAATGTTTCAGAATCAAAAAGCTGCTTAAGTGTGCGGTTGTGTGTTGGAAGGGGGAATGTTATGTCAAGCATGCATGTACAGTAGGATTACTCCCGGGATTGAACTCACCATTGTGGAGTCGCTTCAGAGTCCAATCCAGAGGAGGTGGATATGCTGCTGCCGCCGCTGTTATTCCCAGATTCTTTCCCTGATATCTGGTCCATATGTCGGTGGTTAGTGCCACGAAACCTTTGACTTGCAGAGGTTTAAATTGTGCCCCATACCTTTATTTATGCTTAAAACCTTCATGCGAGGTCTGTCTGTTGTTAGGTTAGAATTGTGTAGAATTATTACATTTCAAATAAAAAGGACCATCTGTGATGTGGACCGATTCAGCAACCTGAGGGCCACATTTGGCCCCCGGGCCACACTTTGACTGCAGGAGCACAGGTGAAAGGTCAGCACCTGCTGATTACACTAAAGAAAGTCGTTCATTTTCTAAAATGAGCATCCAATGAATGGATGTAAAACAAAAGTAGTTTTATTCATTTACAACACTGCAATTATACTTATAAAATGCAAATAATAACTTATCAGTATCCATCATCGCCATAAAAACCTTTCCACAGCAGGGCTTTGACTGTGCAGCAGTAGGTCTACAGCCTGTAGTGAAACGATTTGTGAAACTTCCACTTGAAAACTGATCTTTGTCACGTGCCCGTACCCCACCACGCTCTTGGCCGTGTCCCCCAAGTGCGCCCTCATGTCCGTGACCAGCTGGTAGATCTGCTCCACGGGGAGGGAGATGTCGTATTTGTGGGTGAAGCCGTCGTGGGTCAGCGCCTCGGTCACACGCTCACGCATTGACCACAGAGCCTGGAAAGAAAACCAGAGCAATTTTCAGCCATCTCAGAACCATACAGCACTTTAAATCTTTAAGACACAGACAATTATTTTGAGAGGTTTCAACTGATGTTTAACAACTAGGAATCAAAACATTGCTGTTCCACCGTTTTGCATGATCAAAAGCAGTGCTCATTTTGAAAAACAATATATGTTGTATGTAGCCCAGTGGAATATTACACTGGGCTACCGCGCAGATGGTAGAGCGGCTCGTCTCGTGATCGGAAGGTCGGGGGTTTGAATCCCACCTCCTGAAGGTGCATGCTGTCGTTGTGTCTTTGGGCAAGACACTTCACCCACCTTGCCTCCAGTGTCTGCGTACATTGGTGTATGAATGGGTGAGCGGTTCCTTGCTGTAAAGCGCTTTGAGTGCCTAATGTAGGTGGAAAAGCGCTATATAAGTTGAGACCATTTACCATTACCAGAACATTAGGGGTTAATATAAATCCTTAACACATCTTTAATCCCTGAACTAGTAGTTTATTAATTACGTTTTCTATAGTGATTGTCCTAATATTTGTTACATGATAGGTGATCATTAATATTCTTAGTGATTTAAAAATAGGTCACTCAAGGTTCAGATTAAACTGTAGGTTTAAGCAAGTTAGGTTGTTTCGTGTCGTAATTAATTTCATATTATAGGCCTGTCTACACATCCGGGTATTTTGTTCGCGGCCTCCATTCCGAGGTACAAACATCCCATCAGCGTCCAGAGTTTGGTCTATTTGTAAGAAGTGCGTGCGCTGTTGATCGGTGTAATAAGCACCATCTTATGAAGAAAGAAAACAGTTGTTTAGTTTCTACAAATTTCTATCTGCAGAGAAACATTTAAAAAGGCTATTTAAATGCCATATGAGATCATTTTGAAAGTGTCTGTTCAGCAACAATTATTTTTAACACGTACCTCTGTTGATGTCAACGACCTTTGCAATAAAAGTTGGAAAACTGGTAAAGTTGATGCTACGACGCTTTGTGATTGATAAACACCAAGACACCACAACAGTGTTTACTTGACTTTGCGAAAGGAGTGAAACAGCGCCCCCAATTTGACGCTGGTGGCCAAAAAGTGTACTGCATCCATATTTACCATTGAGAATGAATGGGAGAGAGTATGCGGCGCGAAAGTAGTTCACTCTCTGTCTGGCCAAATAGGCTAGTTATTAGTTTGTATTGTTTGACAACATTCACTTAATTAGGTGAAACTTCGTGGTTTACCTGTGAGTAAACCGAACCCAAGCACCCATCATTCTCAGGTAAGTCCTATAGCGTGGTTGTACGTGTGCTACTTATCATTCTTTACTCTTAACACACGCAACATTGTCCTAATTTTATCCTTTCACATTTTAAATGAAATGTTCAGCAAACTCTTAAATCTAACATCTCATAGTCACAAACAGTTTCAAAGGCAGTTGGGTGTGTTTACCTCATATCTGTGAACAAAGATATTTTATTAAATTTGTACCGTTATTATGTGCCAAAAATTGATCCGGAAATTGGCAATTGCACATTTTTGTCAGCAGAGGTTGCTAATAATAATAAATAGAGCTGCTTGCAGTAGAGCAGTTCTCAAACTTTTCAAATCAAATCCGACCTCAACAATATTTTGCATTCCAAGTAGTCCTAAATCAAGATATAAATTGGGTCTACCCATAATCTAGTTAAAATGAATAATGTCTAAATTGAAGACAGCAGTTCTAGAGCCACTGCAGTACAATGCATAATATTTTTAAGAGAGTATTATCTATTTATAACATGAAGTCCAATCCATAAGCAAATTTGAGAAGAAATTTGGAAAATAGCTCTGTTTGAGTCCAAGTTATGTTACTCTACTCTGATAAGACATTTAAAATATATAAAGCCAATGCCAAATTTTACTTTGATCAAATAATAGATTTCTTACAATTTACAAGCAAAATAATATTGTCTTTTTCTTCATGCTTTTGTAGATTTTTACCTTTCATCAATTTGAATAGGATAAGGGAGTTCAGCTTCCCAATGGCCCTGTGTATGAAACTGTTTTTCAGTTGACTCGACCTGGCCCGTAGATTCCGCAGTCTCCTCCTGAAGGCATTACCGTGAAGAGACTGTGTGATGGGTGCGTAGGGTCCCTGGTGATTCTGACGGCTTTGCAGGTGAGACGGGTGGAGTACATGTCCTTAATGGAGGGGAGAGGAGCTCCACAGATCTTCTCCGCTGCTCTCACGATGCGCTGGAGGCTCCTTCGGCAGGAGGCAGTGCTGGCGCCCTGCCACACAGTGATGGAGCTGGTCAGGATGCTCTCTATAGTCCCTCTGTAGAAGAACCTCACAGTGATGGAGCTGGTCAGGATGCTCTCCTTAGTCCCTCTGTAGAAGTTGCACATAACGGACTCAACACACGGCGTTGCATCATACAAGTGGGTGTGGCCTCGCCATGGCAGATTCCATACCTGTTGCCGCGCAACCATGCCCACGAGCAAAACCCAGTTTTATCCTTATATGGAATTCAGCAATAGAACCGTTGCCGTAACAACAGAATGTTTTCGTTCCGTCTTTGGTGATGTGATGTCATCATTCCCTTGTCACACTCATTCTGCAGACTCACGTGCAGAAGATCTGGCATTTGTCCTACAGCTTGTGCCCAAGCTTGTTCGTCCGTGGATGGCTTCTTCTCGTGGTTCCTCCACGGGGTTTCTGAGTTACTTGCCGTAAAGGAGGGTCTAAGGACAGAGGTCACTCGGACTGCTTTTTAGGATACGGGTGTCATTTGCGTGGGCATTACATTGGTTGTGTGTTGTCTTTGGTGCTGCCCTGTGAGGCAAATCCTGTTGTATATCGGACTACTTGTTCACTTGTAATAACGCTTCATTCATAGTTGAAACAATGGAAGATCCAATTATGATTATGTTCGATGGGAGTGTGGACTGTGAGTTTATTCAGTTATTGAAACAAATAGCAAAGAACCTGGTCTCAGATCGTGTTGATGAGAATGTAAAACTCTTCACGAGTTTCGACTCTCTTCAGACTCTTCGGTCTGAACTAAAAAAGCAAAACCAAATCCAGAATCAGCTCAAAAGAGAGTACGAATTACTCCACCCAGACCACGAAAAGGTGTTGAATATTCAGGAAGCTTACAAAGCATTACAAAAACAGGTGCATGATGTTACTGAAGAAAACCATGCGCTTGAGAATGGCATGGAAAAAGTGAGACAGGGGATCAGTGAAAAGAGGACCTACATTAAATTGCGGTCTCGGTTGGGCAAATCGGTAAAAGAGTTGGGTATGAAGAATAAAGGTCTTAAAAAGGAGAAAGAAAGAGTCTTCAAAAAGTACGACCAGGTCAACTTAAAAAGTTTCGAGTATAAGGTGAGGGAAAGGGAGGCTAATCTAATTCTAGACAATGAGTCTCTTTTAGAACAGATCAAGGACATGCGGAGAAATACGGCAAATCAACACATAATGAACATCGTCTCCAGCCATGTCACCAAGCTTAAAGAGGAGAACATGGATCTCATCGATCAACTAAGAACATTAAATCAGAGCCAGAAGAATGTGTATGACAAAGATGGTGACATTGAGCTGAAAATGCTTAAAAAAGAACAAAGCGCTTATCTTCAATGCAACAAGGAACTAGAGAAAGAAAAGAAAGAATTAATAAAAGAAAAAATGAAACAACAGCAGATAGAATTCAAGATCCTCCAGGAAAAAGGACACGTGGACCTGTTAATGAATTCAAACACTAAGCTCCAGCAGCAAGTGGAAAAGATGTATGGCTCTCTGCAGAAAGGGGGCCTCGTGCAGCTGGGCCTCACCTCAGATCTGCGTCTAGATGAGTTAATTAAGATTGAGAAAAGACTATGTCCTGAGGTTGGGACTCAGACAACTGTGGTCACTTTGGAAATGCCTGACGGTTTAAAACAGGCTGCTTTGATGGAAGCTGAAGGCGAGGCCCCGGTGGAGAGAGCGGCTGCAGCTGGGACTGAGGCCGGGGCAGAGAATTTTGAAGTTGGAACTCAAACAGTGGAGTTTGGAAAGGGAGAAAATATGGAAAACCCATTGCCTGCTAAACTGGAGAAGGACAAATGGCCTTCAGATGAGCACTTCTAGTCTGTGTGGAAAGGCTGTGGGGGAGTTTGGTTGTGATGGTGGTTGTTGTTGTTTTGTGTTGTAGAAGCTGGTTCTACAACACAAGGAGTATTAGGTCAACATGTCATAACTTAAATGTTCTGACAGGTTGTGCTGTTGTTGTGTTGTTGTTTTGTGTTGTTTTGGTCAACATGTCATAACTTAAATGTTCTGACAGGTTGTGTTTTTGTGTTGTTGTTGTTTTGTGTTGTTAGATCAACATGTCATAACTTAAATGTTCTGACAGGTTGTGTTTTTGTGTTGTTGTTGTTTTGTGTTGTTAGATCAACATGTCATAACTTAAATGTTCTGACAGGTTGTGCTTTTGTTGTGTTTTTGTGTTGTTGTTGTTGTTGTTTTGTGTTGTAGAAGCTGGTTCTCTCGAGGAGTATTAGGTCAACATGTCATAACTTAAATGTTCTGACAGGTTGTGCTTTTGTTGTGTTTTTGTGTTGTTGTTTTGTGTTGTTGGGTCAACATGTCATAACTTAAATGTTCTGACAGGTTGTGCTGTTGTTGTGTTTTTGCGTTGTTGTTGTTTTGAGTTGTTGGGTCAACATGTCATAACTTAAATGTTCTGACAGGTTGTGCTTTTGTTGTGTTTTTGTGTTGTTGTTGTTGTTGTTTTGTGTTGTAGAAGCTGGTTCTCTCGAGGAGTATTAGGTCAACATGTCATAACTTAAATGTTCTGACAGGTTGTGCTTTTGTTGTGTTGTTGTTGTTTTGTGTTGTTTTGGTCAACATGTCATAACTTAAATGTTCTGTCAGGTTGTGTTTTTGTGTTGTTGTTGTTTTGTGTTGTTAGATCAACATGTCATAACTTAAATGTTCTGACAGGTTGTGTTTTTGTGTTGTTGTTGTTTTGTGTTGTTAGATCAACATGTCATAACTTAAATGTTCTGACAGGTTGTGCTTTTGTTGTGTTTTTGTGTTGTTGTTGTTTTGTGTTGTAGAAGCTGGTTCTCTCGAGGAGTATTAGGTCAACATGTCATAACTTAAATGTTCTGACAGGTTGTGCTTTTGTTGTGTTTTTGTGTTGTTGTTTTGTGTTGTTGGGTCAACATGTCATAACTTAAATGTTCTGACAGGTTGTGCTTTTGTTGTGTTTTTGTGTTGTTGTTTTGTGTTGTTGGGTCAACATGTCATAACTTAAATGTTCTGACAGGTTGTGCTGTTGTTGTGTTTTTGCGTTGTTGTTGTTTTGAGTTGTTGGGTCAACATGTCATAACTTAAATGTTCTGACAGGTTGTGCTTTTGTTGTGTTTTTGTGTTGTTGTTGTTGTTGTTTTGTGTTGTAGAAGCTGGTTCTCTCGAGAAGTATTAGGTCAACATGTCATAACTTAAATGTTCTGACAGGTTGTGCTTTTGTTGTGTTGTTGTTGTTTTGTGTTGTTTTGGTCAACATGTCATAACTTAAATGTTCTGTCAGGTTGTGTTTTTGTGTTGTTGTTGTTTTGTGTTGTTAGATCAACATGTCATAACTTAAATGTTCTGACAGGTTGTGTTTTTGTGTTGTTGTTGTTTTGTGTTGTTAGATCAACATGTCATAACTTAAATGTTCTGACAGGTTGTGCTTTTGTTGTGTTTTTGTGTTGTTGTTGTTTTGTGTTGTAGAAGCTGGTTCTCTCGAGGAGTATTAGGTCAACATGTCATAACTTAAATGTTCTGACAGGTTGTGCTTTTGTTGTGTTTTTGTGTTGTTGTTTTGTGTTGTTGGGTCAACATGTCATAACTTAAATGTTCTGACAGGTTGTGCTTTTGTTGTGTTTTTGTGTTGTTGTTGTTGTTGTTTTGTGTTGTAGAAGCTGGTTCTCTCGAGGAGTATTAGGTCAACATGTCATAACTTAAATGTTCTGACAGGTTGTGCTTTTGTTGTGTTGTTGTTGTGTTGTTGTTTTGTGTTGTTTTGGTCAACATGTCATAACTTAAATGTTCTGTCAGGTTGTGTTTTTGTGTTGTTGTTGTTTTGTGTTGTTAGATCAACATGTCATAACTTAAATGTTCTGACAGGTTGTGTTTTTGTGTTGTTGTTGTTTTGTGTTGTTAGATCAACATGTCATAACTTAAATGTTCTGACAGGTTGTGCTTTTGTTGTGTTTTTGTGTTGTTGTTGTTGTTGTTGTTATTGTGTTGTAAGACAAAATCCTAGTTTGTGAACCTGTTCTCAAACAATGGCAATAAAACTCTTCTGATTCTGGCGTCCTTGATCCAAACGTCCTCATGCAGCGCGTAGTCATTGTTTCTTTGTGCAAAAAAGAGGCGTCAAAGCGAGAATAGTTCACCAGAGGTCGGCCGCCTTCACGCAGTCGGAGCGGCTGTTTAGACCGTCGTAAAGTGCTGCGGTTAGATTCACACTGACCCTAAAGTGCCGCTCTCGGGCCGAAAGGAATATTAGGTCAACATGTTGTAAACTGTCAAAATATTTGCGTGAGGGGAATCACAGTCTAAAAGCATCTCAATGTATCATATTGGGTCATGCTGTCAGGACATCTCTGTAAGACACTCATGATTCCATAATAAATAAATTGGCCAATCGCAACACATTGTTTTGTATTTTTTATTATTATTTTTTATACTGCAATAACAATATGCGATACGATATGGCCCAGTTCTGGCCCATTTACACCTGTCCCAAACATGTCACAACTTCCAGCCGTTCACACTTTGAGGCTTGCTGTGCAAAATGAGGAATAGTTATTTTACAGTCCCTCCACGATTTTACGATGTTGCCATCACAACTACGTATTAATGCATAATATTAAAATACATTTTTGTTGGATAAATATTGCTATTCTCTATATTTTGCTTTATCTTACACGTCATAATCTGCTGACTGGAAAGATGTTATTAATGCTTGTGCTTTGAGTTACAGATTTTCTGATTTAGAAACTGAAACAGTGTTATCGGCTGCTCTGTTTTGTACACCCCCCTTCCCTTGGACCAGGGCAGAGCAGCCGTGTGTGACCGTAACTGGGACTGTCTCAAGGACGAAAAAAATGAGAATACTGTGTGCTCGTGAATTGTTGTCTACTGCTCTGGTATGTGACCCCCCCTCTTCCCTTAGACCAGGGCAGTACATTGTATACTAGGGGCGTGAAAACGAAATAAAAGCAGTAGAGGCACTCAGAGAGCTCAGAGCGAACGGGGGGATTGTCTCCAGCTCCGTTTTGGAACTGAGTCTATATCTCTGTTTTGTCTCTCCTTCGAAGTAAACAAGGTAATCTGTCTTCTCTTGCTTTTGTAGTAGGACAGGGTTTTGTGTCCCTGTGGGGTTGCCGTATTTTTGGTGGGCGGGGTTAGCGTCAAGCTTCCACCTGGCATTGGTGTTTAAAAAGCACCACCAGGTAACACAGGTGACTGCTAGTGTGGCTACGGAGTCAATCCACCCGGTTACAATTGGCGTTGTCGTGCAGCATGTGGGTGTGGTCAATCAGAGATTTGAGTTAATGGTTTATGCATTTTTGTTTTGTTTAATAGACCCAAATATAACAGTAGCTTGCCCGCAGAGGGATCTCCGCACTTTGTTAAAGGACCTCCTGGAAAAGAGACTGCTCCTGGTGTCATAATCCCATCTCCATAATGGCTGATGAATTGCACCTGTTGAAGGGCTTGGTTACCCAGCTGCAGTGGGAAAACAAACAGTTGCGTAAAATGGCTGCAGCTAAACTACCCATCAAGGGTCCTGAGTCATCTGTGAATGAGGCTTCTTTGTGTTCTCACCCTAAATCTTTGCTCTACCATCATAAGGAGGCAAAGAGCCCGGTGTTGGGTGAAATGGTGAGGGGAAGCCGAAGCAAATTGACTCAGGAAAAGGGGACCAACTTGGGGGAAAGGCCGTTTGGAGTGGAGCAAAAGGAGAGGACAAGGGGAGATCAGGAGGGATTTTATACGTCCCCCTCGAGCAGTAATGCACAGACAATTGGGCATAGGAGGGGCAGGACAAGCAGAGCAGCAGTCAGTCCGTCACACAGTGAACTGGCAGAGTTAAAACTGCTGTTGCAAAAGCAGTTGGACAATATAACTCACATTTTGACGTTTCAGAGAGCTTCCTGGTCTGAAGAGATGGACAAAGCCTCTTGCCATCGCTGTCGGGGACTCGAGCAGGGAGCTGACCCCTTGGGGAGGGGACACCAACCCTACCATGAGCCAGAAAGGCAAGGGGACCTGGAAAAGCTGCAGCAAAAGGATCCAGGCATATCTGTTATCCTCCCCTTTGTGCTACAGCGACGCAGGCCAGTACGTTTGGAGAGGGAATCTCTCCCTCTTACAGCCTTGAGACTACTTCACCAGTGGAATCGCCTGGTGATTCAAAATGGACTACTGCACCGGACCTACTGTCAGCCTGGTGGACGTGGACGGGTCTATCAGCTTGTGCTTCCAGAGCAGCTGAGGAGAGGCGTTTTCCAGGAGCTACACATCCACCGCACTCAAGGAGTGGAGGTTTTAACTGAGCTCACTCGACAGAAGTACTATTGGCCAGGTATGGCAAAGGCTATTAGATCCTGGTGTATGAACTGTAGGTGCTGTCGGCAGGGGAAGCCACCACTTCCTGACCCAATGGACCATGACTCCACCTGTACATCCAGTGAAAATACTGTGTCTTTGTTTGGGCCTGAGTGTAGGAAAATTAAAGGTACTCTGAGCTGGGGGGAGCATGATGTGCCAGTGGAGGGTCAATTCTGGCCTTTAGCTGTAACCTTGGACCATAGAGAACGCGAGCGTGCCAGTTCCCATGTTCTCACTGTATGCTCTCGTCCACATGTTTCCCTACCACAGGGAGGTGGTGTAACCAATGCCCACCTGCGAAGAGGGGCTACAGGAACAGGTTTAGCAGTGTCCAAAGGGGTCCAGGAAGATGGACCGCCATATCCTGGTAGATGGTTTAGACCATGGGATTAAATTAATAATTGTCGGGACGCCAATTAAGAACTCTGGGGCAGAATGTAGTAGGACAGGGTTTTGTGTCCCTGTGGTGTTGCCGTATTTTTGGTGGGCAGGGTTAGCGTCAAGCTTCCACCTGGCATTGGTGTTTAAAAAGCACCACCAGGTAACACAGGTGACTGCTTGGTGCTGCCCAATCTGCGGTCCTGTCCCTCTCTGTTCCAGTGGAGCATGCATGGTCGCTGCCTGTGCCTGCTAGAGTGGCTACGGAGTCAATCCACCCGGTGTGCTCGTGAACGGAGCTCTTGCTGAATGTAAAATGTACCGGTGTGCCAGCTAGCAGGGTAATCATCTGATTTACTAATACAACTGTAATTATGTGAATGCTGCATGCTAAAGTGTGTTTGCTTTGTTTATAGACTGCATGGTTTGCTACTGTTTTTATTTGGGTCTATTGTACAATTTTTAAAGTAAAATGTAACTAATGAATTCTGGAAATAATAAATAACCTTAAACTTAAGTTGGGCCTCTGTCTCTGTTTTGGCCACACAACAATCCACACTTACCTGTGTTCTTTGTATTGTAATGGAAGTTAAGATTAAAATTGGGCATCTAATCACTATCTACGGGACCCCTGGCCCCACCCGGTTACACTTTCCTTAATTAATTATTGTGTTTTGTTGGTTACCAGCCCCAACATTTTGGTCCTTTGAGCCGGATCCCAGGAAGTCCCGGGTCTCCTGGAGGCGATCTGAATCCAGTAAGACGGTGCACCGCGACTGATACCCTTTCCGGAGGCTGCCTTCATCTCGTCTCCAGGAGTCCGGGGACTGATGGGATACCGTGGGAGAGTGAGACAATGCAAAGAAAATAGGACGCGAGTATGTCTTATTTAAAAAAAGAGATGTGAATGAGGATCACGCCGTTAAGAAGGTCCTAAATAATACTAGTTAAACAGGACTGGGGATTGTAACCCAACAAATTCCTTGGGGAGTTTAAAATGACTAAAAGTCGACATAAAATAGATTGCGAATGAAAGTGAGAATGAATGAATGATTGGTGTAAACCTCCGACAAATTAAGTAAACAGGGAAGTACAGTATGAGCCCCTTATGAGAGACCAACAGGCCCGTTATTGCATGAACAAAGTTTAAACACAGCCAAAGCAACGCTAATGTCAGATTAAGCTCCAGAGAGGGTCCGTCTGCGCGAACTTGCCCTAATATTTGATAAGAATATTTGTTTTATCCATCACTTTGGGCACAGATGGATCATCATTTTGACAAAACATGAGAAAAATTAGCATAACATATCTTTAAAACGTGACACAATTAGCCTTCAGAAGCAGCAATGTCGATTTCCCCACGACACGGAGATCTACAACACGGTGCTGCTAAGACACGAGAACATCCTGGGTGAGTTGGGACACGCTGGGACACTCCATTAGGTCCAGAGCTGAGCCTGGACCTAGATGTAACCAACATGAGTGGTTTTGGACAATCTGAACCCGAAGTATAAAAAATTAATCATCTATTTGTTACTAAAAATAAAGGAAATAAAAATTAATGTCCTTTCTGTGAGACACCTGTGACCACAGCCGAGCGAAATATACAGGCGCATGCACAGATAATTCAAAACTTTAGGCCTGTTTTCTCAAAATAAGGTTTTCTTTACACTTTTGCACCAACATATCTATATGCTTGTAAAGTATTAACCCACTGCTTATACTTTTATCCGTTAACATACTAATAGGGCATTAATAATACGCTTATTCATAGCCAACCCTTAACCAACCCTAACCGTAACCCTTACCCTAACCCTAAAATGAATACCAATTATTAATACCTAATGAGCACACCTTAATCTAAAGCGATACCTTTCAATCCAACCAGGAAATTCAACATTCGACCGGATTGTGTGTCAAAACAAATAATAACAAATTTCACTTTTTTTTTTTTTTAAGTTACACTTTTGTTGCATACAGGTGAAACTGGGAAAATTAGAATATCGTGAAAAAGTTCATTTATTTCTGTAATACAATTTAGAATGTGAAACTAATATATGATATAGACTTGCAAAGTGACATATGTCGGGCCTTTGTTTGTTTTAATATTGATGATTATGGCTTACAGTTCATTTTCAAAATACTCTAATGTTTTATTTGGGGTTTTTAGAAATTGTGAGCCATAATTATCAAAATAATACCAAATAATACGGGGCGACGGTGGCGCAGATGGTAGAGCGGGTCGTCTCATGATCGGAAGGTTGGGGGTTCGAATCCCGCCTCCTGAAGGCGCACATTGTCGTTGTGTCCTTGGGCAAGACACTTCACCCTCCTTGCCTCCAGTGTCTGCGTACACTGGTGTATGAATGAGAGTGTGAATGGGCCCCTATGAGAGACCAACAGGCCCGTTTGGAACCGTTTGGAACCATGAGGCTGTCCTCCCGTGGACCCACCACCTGCAGGAGGAGCCATAGGGGCTGGTGCTATGTGACTTGGGCAGCTCCAACAGCTGCCCCCACGACCCGGCAACGGACAAGTGGGAGAAAATGGATGGATACCAAATAACGGCTTCATATATGCTCACAGCTTGTAAAAAACCCAAAAATCTCAGAAGATTAGAATAATGTGAAAAGGGACTATATCGTCGGCTCAAAGTGTCACCTTTTCATTAGCTAATTAATCCAAAACACCATGCAATAGAAGCTGGATGTTCTGAAAGTGCTGTATCAAAGCACATTAATAGAGTGGAAGGGAAAATGTGGAAGAAAAAGGCCGCAGGGATGAGTGCAGCCTGGAGAGGATTGTCAGGATAAGGACGTTCAAAAGTGTGGGGGACCTTCACAAGGAGTGGACTGAGGCTGGAGTCAGTGCATCAAGAGTCACCACACACAGATCCTGAACATGGGCTTCAAATGTCAGATTCCTCTGGTCCTGGTCTTCCATTTATTTATTTATTTGACGGGGACATTGCAATTCAACATAGTACAAACAAGCTTGTAACTGTGTCTTTCCAAACTTTCGATACGTCGCTATTGACATGACACACGGGGTTCAGTGCCTCGCTGCTGCACCCGCTGTCTCCCGAGCGGAGGCGCGGGTGCCTGTCCCCGTCCTGAGCGCACTGTGAGCGGGTCTACCTCTACCCGCCCCAGTGCGCTATATGAGCGGATCGGCTGATCTCTCGCAGCTCTGGCTAACAGGCTGCCGAGGTTGCGTACAGAGGGGGAGGGGGTGACATTGTGACCGTCTATTAGGAGGGTAAAGTTCTGGACAGAGGGGAGGAGAGATTTGGGGCTGATGATGAGGAGTTCTGTTTTATTGCTGTTGAGTTTGAGAAAGTTATTGTCCATCCTTAACTCTTTAACGTATACATAACTCCTTTTTATCTATGCAATGATCAACATGGTTACTTGGCTATTGTAGACCTAGACATGGCTGTGCAGGCCTTATCACAATAACCATAGGTAGAACATATCACACTATATCACACATTCTATTTATTTAAGAATAAAAAAGGATAAGAATGACATCAACGATATTTTAAGTAGATTGAGTAGATTTTAAAAACAATTGTGCTTATTTTCACCATATGATTGTGGTATATTAAAATTGTTATTTTTGATCTGCAGTTTCGCATTCGTTAACAATAGCCTTCCCTTACCACATGTTCAGAATGGTGCCTTTTATGAAAGCCGCGGGACATTCCTGTTAGATTACATCACAAGAGCAACAACATTGTTGGAAAACTCAGAACATAAACTAACATGCCATTGGCACTGAACATTCCCCCGGTGATTAGACACTGTATAGGCTACTATCTTTGCAATGTGGTATAAAATAAAAAGCAAAGTTACGAGTCAGGTCTTAGGAGAGGTGAGCCCGCTCTGGCTCACAGTAAAGACACATGTTCAGGGGGATTTTCCAACTCTAATGAAATGCTTGTGCAGTATTTTATTCATTTTATTGAGTGAAATGTAATGGGAGTGTAGGTTTTAGCCAAAACATTTAAGTTGCTCAGAAAGGGTTAATTCATTTGCTCTTGTTCCTCTGTTTTAAGAGCCTCAGCAGAAAAGGCACAGCATCAGGCTGATGTTCCTTGCCTTAAATAGCCTTGCTGCTATTTCAACCAAGGCATTGACAGAAGCTAAGAAGCAGAAAATTCATCTTTTAAGTCAAGTGAAGCAGGAGATTTTTGTCTGACCAATCAGGTGAGTCTTAACTGAGAAGTGGAGCTGGATTGCATTATATGTAATAGGTGGCTAAAGTTGTAACTTGGCATGGCAATTTGCATGTTGCATAGCTAATCATGTAGGTGCAATGCCCTTTTTCAAATAAGTAATCCCCATCATGTGGACATAAAGTCTGCTGGTCTCGTAGTTGACCAAAACTATGAGATGAACACTTTATAATTCTTGTGTTCGCAACTATTTCAAAAATTGTTCAACCCTAGTTTAACAAAAACACTTCCTGAGGTCAACACGTAGAATATTATGAATCAATACAAATGATTACAATAATGCATTAAATCATATACGAACACTCAAAGTTGCTTTACATTTTTGGGCATTATTCAATTACTCTATACCCGGTGGTGGTAAAGGCTGTTGTGGCTACAGCAGCCCTGGGGTAGACTGACGGAAGGCAATTTAGGTGTATACAGTACTCCCTGGAATAATGTTCTTGTTCGTACTGTGCACCCTGTTATCTTGTTTTGTGACTTCTGTATGCGCTGTTAATCTAATCACTTGTACCTTGCCAGTATTTATAGTATTATTATTTAGTATTATATCGAGGAACTCTAACCACAAACATCTCTGTCCCGTTTCCTTATTTATTGCATGTCCAGTTTCTCTGTCACCTGTGGACTCAAATCCGCCGGTTATTGTACAACTATAGGAGGAGCCTAAGCGCGTTGTTCCTTTTATCATCCTTTAACTTGTACATGTATGGTCCCTGGCAGCCAGAGAGTAAAGTCTTTCCTCACCTGATACCTGGTCTGGTCTGACTTCTTCGAAACATCTTTATATAAATCAAATTAAATGTTTTATGCATCGGCTATTTGTTTTATTGAAATTGCTGCTTTGTGCATTGATTAGTATTCCACGTGCAGTGTGTAACCCTCAAACTAATGATCTTTTTCAGACACATCAGCATCATGTCAGAGACGGCTGACACTCTTCAATTCAGACTCCCCTCCCACGCTGATGCCGCCCTCAGCAGAATGAACACCCTGAGAGAGGAGCAGCACTTCTGTGACATAACCCTCCTGCTCCGGGGGCCTCTGGGTGCTGCTGCTGCCCACGCCTTTTGTTTTCACGGTCACAAGGTGGTGCTGGCCGCAGCTTCAGATTTCCTTCGGGATCAGTTCTTGCTTCATTCGGGCCAGGCTGAGTTAACAGTCGGTGCGGTTACCAATGTGGAAGTGGGGAAAAGGCTATTATTGTCCTGCTATACCGGACTCCTTGAGGTGAAAACTAGTGAATGAAATCATTCACATCAAAAGGTGGTGAGATGGGGGAGGGTGTGTGTGTGTGTGTGTGGGCATCATTATTAGCGGGATGCATGGTTCAATTCCCTCTCATATATTGTCGTGTCTTTGTGCACTTTCGGCGCTTGGTGGTGATAGTCAGCCATGTCCCCATCAGTCCACCCCAAAGCATCTATAAATGAACAAGAAACCGGGGGAGCACAAAAGTTCATTGTCATGATCCTTGGCTCAGACCTAATGATAAATAAGTAGGTTTACTTGATTTGCCAATGTGCGTAAAGGAAGCGCGCACATCCAAGTTCTTAAACGGGCGTGCTGGACCCAAAAAGATGAATTAGCAAACAAAGAGAAAAAGAGTTCCGCACAGCTCAAGTTTGCTCCCACAGTTTATTTTCTTGCACCAAGTCGTAACATTTCTGGCGTGTCGTGGAATTTCTTGCCTCAATAAAGGAAAAAGCTGGAAAGATATTTGTCTTATTCAAAAGTGTATGTTTATTTTACACACGTGTGGAGAACCGACACACACAGGTCGCGTGTTCATCAGGTCGGCCGAGGCAGCTATTTGGCTCCACTATATAGTACAAGAACGAAAGACAGTCACATGGGCATCGGGGTGGTACTGCTCGGATGTAAATCAGCAGAGGCCTTTGTGATGTCTTTAGGAGCCAGGAGCGACGCGGGGAAGACCTGCCTCTGCTTGTATAGCGGCCGCCGAGATGCAGATTCCCAGGGTCCCTGCTGCTGCGGACGGAGATGTGGAGCCAGCTGAGCCGACATCTTCGAAGCAGCCTCCATACGCTCCGCCTGGATGTCTAGGCCAAACAAGGACTTAGTAGACAGCGGCAGGTCCAGGAGGCACTGCTTGTCCGTATTCCTTGAGTGAGGCCAGGCCAGACCAAGCCACAGATGATGACTGGCCACTTGTGCCGCACACATGGTACGGCCGCCATCAATCGCGAGCCCTTTAGCCATGCGGAGAAAGGTCGCAGTGGCGTCCTCTGCCTCCTCGATGTCCGTCTGAGAAAGCTGATCTCGACCACGCACCAGACTATCCAAGGAGACTGCGAGGAGGGTCATGTTATTTGCCGCCACCGCCTGAGCAGCATTGGCATAACACCTGTTGAGCATGGCCATGGTTAGCTTGGCCCGCTCGGAGGGAAAAGCAGCGCCGGACCACGGTGAGGACGAGGGCCGCAGAGACAGCCGGACACCGTCCTCAATAGAAACGGTCGTAGGCCCAAGCCTTTCCTGCAGCGGGGGCGGCGGTGGCCAGCGCGGCAGGTGCTGGCAGTGACAGGCCTTGCCCGGGTGATACCGGGTCCTGATCGGCACACAATGTGGGGACCTTCCTCAGGAAGCTGCTGCTTGTCTCGCGCTCCTCCCTAGGGAGCGCGAGACAAGCAGTACACAAGTCTCCTTCCTCCGCAACGTGTCGCCAGCCCAGACAGAAGAAGCAGGACTCGTGCGTGTCCATCTGGGAGAGGGAAGCCAGACAGGAGTCGCAGACCCGCACCTCGACACCGGAGGGTGACGCCATCGCAGGTGTGAGACTTTCATTATCCTTAGAATGCTTGCTTGTAGACATCTTTGCATAGATTTCTCAAAGGCGAGCTGAGACAAAAAGGAGCAGAGTGTTGGGCTAGGTTCCCTTTTATAGGACCTGGGGTGTGCCAGGCTCATAGGGTGATTGGAGCTTCTCAGGCGGGAAGCGGAGCTTCCGAGAGATTATGCATCAGCAAAAGCCTAAAGGGCTGAAGCAACATATGAAATAGAACCACGATCCAAAGAGCCCAGTCGCTATTCTTTTCACACAAGCCCGACACAACGTGAGTGCACTGAGATACTTAGGCATTAAACTAGTGAAACTTCCAAGTAGAGGTGGCAACATTGACTCTCTCCTCTTAAAAAGAGAAGCGTTCTGGATTTACACTTTAGACACTCTGAGCCCGAGAGGTTTGAATTAAGACTTTGACCTACGACCGTTTCTATTATTCATTTTACTTGGGTGATTTCAACAATCTTGACAGCTTTACCACAGGTGCTGTCTGTATTATATTGTCACTGTGGTACTGTTGGTAGAATTGTGTCATTCCTCCCGACGTGTATGTATATAATATTTTATATAATATGTAAATACTCTTTTCTTCTTTTTGTGCTATACATTTGAGTGTGACTTTTCTTTTAAAAGATATCATCACACTGTGGGCACTTGCCTTCTTGTTATGAGTCTGGATACCCCTAATATAAGCCTTGCTGTATGACGATACTTCTCTGATGTTATGCATTGCTTTTCAACTAAAGTGTAACAAAGGTACCATGTCTGAGGAAGGGCTGGCGTGACGCCCGAAACGTTACGTCTTGGTGCAAGAAAATAAACTGTGGGAGCAAACTTGAACTGTGCAGAACTCTTTTTCTCTTTGTTTACTTAATTTGCCACGCTTGGGAAATGTGTCCTTTTGCCTTTATGCTGCTTGCTGGCTCATGATTAGAATCACCAATAAAGACATATAGTAGCTACATACAATAATAGGAAATGTAACTCCTGCTGGAAGAAATCCATACAGACACAAGAAGACCAAGCAGACGCCTCAATTTTCAATTATTATTTTCTCATGTTTAATACTTTTATTTATGTTTAGGTTCCACGGTGTGAGCTGGTGACTTACCTCACAGCGGCAAGTGCGCTGCAAATGAATCTTGTGGTTGAAAAGTGTGTTCAGGTCCTTTCCGTTTACTTCAGCCCCACCCCGGGGAGTGTCTCAGAAGAAGAGGGAACTAAGCAGACCAAGACCTCCTTTAGCACTGAGATCCAAGTAGACACTGCTTTTGACCAGGAAGTTGAAATGGAGTCTCAACAGCAAATTGTGGGGGGACACGTTTATGCAAATACTGGATCCCTGACAATGTTGGAATGTAAAGCAAACAAAATTCTCAATGTCAGTGTCAAAAATGTAAACTGCACTATGCCAGAAGAACGCAAATATCCTGTTGATAAAGGGGGGCTGGTGGATCATTTACAACAAGAGGATGGAAAAATTGAACAAAACAATAAAATTGAAGAACCTGTAATGGAAGCTGAGATTTCTATTTCATTGGATATGCCAAAGAAGGACAGTGTAGAATATGAAGATGCCACAGGCAGCGTTGTCCCAAAGTCACATCAACGCCAAAATTACAACCAAGTGTTTGAGAAAATGGATAACTTTGCCAAGCATGTAAAAGACAACCAGATCTATCAGTGCTTAGTTTGTGAGAAGAGCTATTCTCAGAAGAGCGATTTGTCTCTCCATCTACGTGTTCATACCCAAGTGAAGCCCTACAGATGTCCACTGTGTCACAGCACATTCCCCAACCAGGCATCATTGCAATACCACGTCAATATGCACGTAGGCAAGTACAACCCACTTCAGTGTAAAAACTGCACGGCGCAGAATGAACAAGGTGTAAGGCGCCATCTACAGGACAATCATGGTAATAGCACCATGGAAAATGTGCCTAAAAATGTTGACTGCTAAAAATATTTTAAAAGCCCTGTACCCTTCTAATTTACTGACAATAATTATTCATAGGGATGTGTTTATAAAACTGTTTAATAACGTCCAGTACTTCTGGAATATATATATATTTGTTTATTGTTTGTTGTATTTGAGTTCTCATGTACATTTAGTTCTGTTAATTTGCATTGTACAGTGTAAAAGGTATGTGTAGATTTTACCATAACTTACTGGCAACAGGATTCCAGAAGCCTTCTGTAAGGCTTGTTGTGTGCTGACCTTATTACTAAATTAGATACTGCACTCTGAATTGAATCATGACCAGGTAATCTTTTAGTTGCTTTATTTAACCGTGCGGACCATCAACATGCCGCTCCAAGGCATCACTTGAAAACACACCCCCGTCGTACGTCATCACGTATAGACGTAATCTGACATCAGTACATGACATCCCCCTTTTCCTTTGGAATTAATTTTCCATAACATACTTCTTTTTTTTTTTTTTTTTTTACATTACATCACCTTCGAGTCTTATTTTCTAACAATGTAATTTCTAACACATGAACATTGTATTTTATAACAATAAACCTTTTACTTGTTTTCATCTCTATCTGATTTATTTCACCACAAAATCACGAAACCGCTCTGGTGTCTTTTTTGCCCTCTGGGGTCTGTTTGTTTGTTTCTCTGGACCTTGAGTGCCCTCTTGTGGTGTTGGAGTGAAAATGTCAACATTTTTGTTTACGTCACTTTCCTCCCTTTCAGGTATTGAGTCTTGTCCATAATGTTCTTCGTTGGTCTCATGTGTCACATATTTCTTTACATGTGTCGTGTTTCGGTGATAACGTGCTCCAGTTGGTGATTCAACTACAACTTGATTTCCAGTTTTGCTCACAACTTTGTGTGGTGTTGCATTAAACGGTGTTGTAAACTTGTCCATTTTGTCTTGTTGAACCAGTACGGTGTCTCCTATATTGACTTTTGAGTATTGAGCCCCTCTTCGTTCATCAGCATATATTTTTGCCTTTCCTTTTTGTTCAGCGTCTCTGTCACGTACATCCAAAGCAGAAGTTTTCATCTCACAAATGTCCGGTAACTTTCCTCTCATTTTCCGATTAAACAGGAGTTCTGCTGGACTTTTCCCTGTGATTGGATGTTCAATGCTTCGATAAACTGTGACATATTTCCTCAATTCTCGCTTCCAGTCAAGTCCTTCAGCTTGTGCAATCCTGATTCTTTTCATCAGTGATGCGTTTTGGCGCTCGACTTCTCCATTGGCTTGAGCCCATTTTGGTGTTGTTCTTACATGTTTAATTCCATTGTTTTCACAATATTCTCTGAACAATTCAGATTTGAACTGCGGTCCGTTGTCTGATTTAATGGTAACTGGTAGTCCATGTCTACTGAAGAAACAGTCAATAGAGTCAATCACCTTTTCTGCAGTTGTAGATGTCATTACATCATACTCATAGTACCGACTGTAGTAATCTACTAGAACAAGTATCGAATGATTGGAAGGTAGCGGTCCCAGTAAGTCTACAGCGACATCTTGCCAGGGTCCATCCGGTAATAGTGTATTTCTCAGTGGTTCAGGTGGATCGGGTCTTGCTACTATTTGACATCCATGGCAGGCTTTACAGTGTTTTTCTGCAGCTCTGTCCATGCCAGGCCACCATACTTTCGTTCTGAGATGTTGTTTGGTTCCGACAATTCCTAAATGTCCTTCATGAGCTAGTGACAGTGCTTTAGCTCTGAGCTTTTCCGGCAATACAATGCGAGTCCCTCGTAAAACTATGTATCCTATTACACACAGTTCATTTGCAATAGGTGCGTATATTTTGCATTTGTCAAAATGTCCATTTTCAATTGCTTTTCGTACCTCAGTTAATTCTGAGTCTGTAGCAGAGGCTTCTTCAACCTCTCTTGTGCTAAGTGCTTTTGGGGTTGCATTTACTGTAATGAATCGCACGTATTCCTCTGATTCATGTTTGTGAGTCTCCTTTGTTGCAGTGTCCGACAGTAGTCTTGACAGTGAATCAGCAATGTTTTGTTTTCCAGCAACATGTACAATTCGAAAGTCATATGGTTGTAGTCTGAGAACCCATCTTTCTATTCGTGCACATGGTTTCGACCTCTTGCTGTATATGACCTCTAATGGCTTGTGGTCTGTGAGTAGATCAAACTTTCTACCATACACATATGGATGTAATCTTTCACATGCCCATACCAGTGCTAGGGCTTCCTTTTCTGTTTGTGAGTATCTACGCTCACAGTCTGTTAAGCTACGACTTACATAGCACACTGGTACTTTTTCCCCGTTCTGTTCCTGTATTAGCACTGCGCCCAAGCCTACTGGGCTTGCATCTGCTATGACTTCCGTTGGGGCTTCTTTGTCAAAGTAAGCTAGGGTACCTGCTCTGGCTAGTTCAGTTTTTAATATTTCAAATGCTTGTTTTTGCTCCGGCCCGAATGTAAACAAAGTCTCTTTGCGTGTTAAACGTCTTAAGGGTTCAGAGAGTGTAGCAAACTGTGGTATGAACCTGCTGCTAAAGCCTACCAGTCCAAGAAAGCTTCTCACCTCCGCAGCATTCTTTGGCTCTCTGGCTTCCATCACAGCTCTCACTCTTTCCTCTGTTGGTCCGATGCCTCTTTGTGTCAGTAGTATTCCCATGAATACAAGTCTGTCCATGTTGAACTGGCACTTTTCTGGGTTTAGTGTCAATCCACATTCAGAAAGTCTCTTCATGACAGCATGCAAACTCTTGTCATGTGTTTCCTGGTCCGGTGCGTGTATTATCACGTCATCTGAGATGTTCTCTACTCCTTCAATGCCTGTCAGTGCGTTGGCAATCTCGTGTTGGTATTGCTCACTGGCTGACGAGACTCCAAATATCAGTCTTTTGTATCTGTAAACTCCGTTGTGCACTGCAAATGTTGTGATCTCTCTGGACTCTGGGTTTAGCTCCAACTGATGGTAGCCCCACTTGAGATCTAGCTTGCTGAAGATTGCAGAGCCGTTTAGTCCTTGAAGTATTTCATCCACTGTGGGAATAGGGTATCTTTCTCTGACTATTGCCTCATTTGCTTTTCTCATATCTAAACACATTCGAATATCTTTATCACATTTCTTTGGGAGTACCACTACAGGATTTACCCAAGGTGTAGGTCCTTCTACACGCTCTACAATGTCCATGTCAATCAGTTCGTTTATCTTTTTCTCTACCGCATCTCTTAAATGGTAGGGTATGCGCCTTAGTGGTTGTGCAACTGGTTTCACATTTGGGTCAATATACAGACTTATCTGTTTAGTGTTTAGTTTCCCTACTCCTGTAAACACTTTTGGGTACTGCTCTTTAAGAGAGTGCTTTAAATCTGTGACAGCCGCCACATTTTCCCCTATTTTCAACACCCTTAACTTTACAGCAGTCTTTTTCCCAAGAAGTGGTTCCCCATTGCCTTTTATGACAATAAACTCGGCCTCCTCAATGTTATCACCAATCTTGATCTCACATCTGAATGCACCTTTAACAGATAGTGACTGGGTTGAGGAATATGCATACAAATTCCTCAGCTCTTTGGGTACATATGAATGACACTTTATCTTTTCAGCTTTTAGCTTTTCCCATACGTTTTCACCCATTATATTACTTGTAGCACCAGAATCTATGAGCATTTTCAAATCAACTCCCCCTACAGAAAATGTTAATTTCTCAGGTACGTCATCCACATCTTTTACAATGAATGCATAATCATCTTGTTCAACCACATTTACATTTTGTTTCTTACGTCCTTTGGTACGACACATTTTTGAGAAATGGTCTTTACCATTGCACTTGTGACACGTTTGTCCTCGTGCTGGGCATTTTGGATCCTTACCCATGTGATCGGTATATCCACACCGGTAACACTGTCTGTCCGTTTGATTTTCTTCTTTCATTTTAGCTTTTGGTTTCATGTACTTTCCTTTCTTTGTCGTTGCGATCCGGTTGACGGTGTCCCCTTCTTTCCTCTCCCCGGTAACGCTCATTGCTGCCAACTGCTCCTCCACTCGTTCACATTGCGAAGCCACCTCCAACGTGCGAGCCAATGTCAAACCTGGACCTTCTTCGAGTAGCTTTCTCCGTACGTATTCAGAAGTGCATTTACACAGGATAGCATCTCGTATTTGGTTATCTCTGTCTCCCCGAAAGTCACAGTCCTTTGCAGCTTGTCTCAAACGTGTACCAAATTGTTGCACAGTCTCACCTTGTTTTTGGGACAATTTGTGAAAAGTTTGGCGCGCATATGCTGCATTCACTTGAGGAACAAAATACGTGTTGAGCGCCTCCACCGCCGCCACGTAGTCAGTCGCTTCGCCCGTGCGCGGTAAAGTAGAAAAAATGTCCTGCACGTCTTGTCCGGCCAAGTGCAGTAGAAGGGCACGTCTCCGCTGTTTAATTGCATCTGTAGCATCATCAGCTAAAATTAGTCCTTTTCCGTCCGCAAACAACTCGAAAGACGTTAACCATCGTGTCCATCTCGGTCCGAGAGTAGCTGAATCCGTGAAGCAAGCAAACGGTTGAATGCCAGACTTTTCCATGTTAGCTTAAAACTTTTCCTGCTAACCCGCTCACCGTCGGTTTTCTCGCGTTACAAAAAAAAATACAAAAAATGGTCCTCGTTTTCCTCGTCGCCATTGTTGTGTGCTGACCTTATTACTAAATTAGATACTGCACTCTGAATTGAATCATGACCAGGTAATCTTTTAGTTGCTTTATTTAACCGTGCGGACCATCAACATGCCGCTCCAAGGCATCACTTGAAAACACCCCCCCGTCATACGTCATCACGTATAGACGTAATCTGACATCAGTACATGACAAGGCTGGTAATGTTTATAGCAACATCACCTCACCCGTTCTTTTTTTTCTTCAGCAATGTTTGTTGAGTTTTTTGAACTCTTTTACAAACTTAAAAACGTTGTAGGCTAACTAATTAAAATATACCACTCGAAAGTGACTTACAGCTTCAGAAAATGTAAAAACACACACTTAGGATGGTTAGGAGTCTGTGTGTATCTTGGGCTTAACATTTGTAACCCTGTGAGCTACAGCGTGGTGACCAGACAATACCAATGTTCTTCTCTTGAATTTCTAAAACACCTATATGTGTCAACCAATGTTCTCCTGCAATAAAGACAGAGACATACAAGCTATTCATGATTTGAAGTTTAAATACCATTTAAATACCATTTAAATGCCCAAAAAAATATATTTGTAATACCCCGTAAACTAGTGCACATTTTTTAAGATTTGCAAACATTCCATCAAACGAAGGGAGAAGTATTGTGATCCTGTCCGGGCTCGAACCCGGGACCTTAGAATCTGACTTTTTTCCAAGAAAAAAAAACGTTGGTCTAGGGGTTGATCCCATTGAGTCGACTGCAAGAGAGCGGCGTCCCGCTTTCCTCCACGGAACACGTGGTATTCACCCCAGGACTGAGCGCAATGGAGTAACCAGGGCGCCCCCCAGCGGCCAAGTAACTCCAGCATCAGAGGTGCTATTTGTCTCGCATTAGAACACTACGGTAACCATGGAAACCTCAGGAGTTTGGACACCCCTTTTTGACAATGAAAAATATAGATAGGCAATGTTTATTGCAAAGCTTCACAAACTTTCAGTTTTCTTCAGTCACAATTTATTCTTGTCAGTCAACATTTATCATTATACCTCATTTGAAACACTATTTAACTGGCTATTATTATTGGAATGATCACAGAATATTGAACACCTATACTTTAGACTGAAAATAATGAATGGGCAACAAAAACACAATAAATAAGTGACGAAAACACGATTAAAAAGCAAATGATGAAAAAGCAAAACGACCCACAAAATGATTTTTCTAAAAAGTCAAAACATCAAATCAGGAAAAAGGTGTGCGTGATAGCCCAGGACGAGGACTATTTTCATAAAATGGATTGACGTCACTCGGTCAAATTACCTTGAAGCTTTTGAAAGAAGATCATGGATTATTGAGGAGTTTCCTCTATTTTAATATTTTAAAAAAAATTAAAAACCTCAAATCAGGAAAACAAAAAGGTGTGCGTGATATAGCCCAGGAGTAGGACTGTTTTTACAAGTTGGATTGAGGTCGCAGGGTCACATGACTCCGAATGTACTGGAACAAGTATTAAGAATATTCAACAGTATTAAAATACAATAAAAGATCAAGTGTAGTATAAAATACACCTGCACATTACATTTAGTCAATCTCCAGTCATTAAACGTGTTTTTATTGCATGATATCATTGATTCACACTGAAACTACATTTTTTAACCAACACCTTTTTACAAACAGAGTAATTCATAGACGGTCCCTAAATTCGAATGATCTTTGTGTTGAAGGCAAAATCCAACGTCCAGCGCGTGAAGCCAACTTCATCGCGGTCCGTGACCGTAATTACAGTAGTCTTTACAGTAGTTGGCAAAAGGAGGTCGCGTTGACGCGACTGTGTGCACTTGTCGAGGCGCATCCTGCTTCTGCCGCTCTGTGTTGCTCCTTTAAACCAGCAGCCCACGCCTCGAGAAGCGGCTTGCACCGGATTGCCCCTTTACATCTTTTCTTTTTTTTATCCTTGCTCAACACATTAAAATAGTGCCCGTTCATTGGTTTCGCAAAATATCGCACGACACTTTGGTTAAACGTTTGCATGTTCACAAATGAAGCTGGGCTCGTTATAACATGTAAGTAGCGACGTGCTATTTGATGTGAATGCTGTGTGCCGACGCGCAGCACTGACTCCATCACTGGCGGAGCGATACCAGCGCTTCTCATCCTGGTTTGTCAAGAGGAGGGTGTGTGAGAGTGACTCTACCTGCACGTACTGTGGGAAGGGGGATTCACTCTTGAATTTGGACCTACCTTGGACTGCCTGTGCGCTGAAACGTGCAAATGTCAGGCTTACGCACCGAGAATCATGTTTCAGGCACTGACTGCTGTTGCTGCGGAGATTTTGCCACTAAACTGAAGACATTGCCTGATTTGGATGGGTGCTAGAGAATGACTGTGGATATGTTCAGCCTGGTACTCCAGTGGAGAGCCTGAGGTAAGTGTCAAATTGAGGTTGCTGTTACTTTTCCTCTGATGAGCTCTCCTTCGTTGATTTGAGAATATGTTTTAAAGTTTGCATACGTGCGCACCATTAGTTAAGTCAGAAACAATGTACTGATGTAATTATGACGGGAACACCTTCAGTTTAGCATGTTTATAACGCAACTGCTCTGAAATCAGTCGCACTGCAAAGATGAGTTTCTGCATGAAAAGAGGAAGAAAGAAATGCATGTCTTTGTGTGGTTTTGTAACTGTATTGTCATTGTCCCGTTTCATTGTTTTCAGTCTGTCAAGACAAGCATCTGGTCCACAATGCCATGGTTTAATAAACTTAGCCTTGGAACATAAAGTTGATGATGACGTTGGTTACAGAATAACCAGGGGTGGAGCAATCGGATATGTTCATAACATTTTCAAAGGCTGCATCAAACTGGTGGTTGAAATTACATAACTGGTGTTTGTGCTGCTCCTCTTTCAGCAGATCAAGCATCACAACAGCACTGTAACATACACCGGGCCTTTACTGTCTAAGATTGCAGCTTGCATGACTGCCCTGCATCCCACCCAGTGCCCCCCACTCTCAGTGATGATGACTAAACTTATGAATAAGTCATCAAAGACTCCGGTACTACACAAAAACTACTAGCTCGAAAAGGCTTGGTACGAGATAAAAGGATGAGCAGTGAGCACACTTTGTGGTCATAATAAAGACTGGCCTGTCTGTGCCACCTGTGATTGTTACTTTCTGTGTATGATTCACCTCCTTTACCTCCACTGTGAAATCATTGAACTCGATGAAATTTGGAGGTCTGTGAGTAGTGTTAATGTTGTTCCTTAATATAGTGTTTAGTAATAATGTATAAGCTTTTAAATTATTTTTGAATAGTCCTTTGCAAATGTGATGTCCCAAGTAGCTGTGGTATTTGTAGTGAAAATTAGGGCTGCACAGTTATTTGCAATAAGAATGGTCTAGTGAACAAATCACAAATGCAGTTATTTAGGCGGTGCAGTTATTTTTTTGTAATCAACAAAATATCTTCTTTGTATGGGCCTAATTTTTGTGATCGGTGATCGGTGAAATGCGCCGATCAGACGGGCCGATCAAACGTAGATTTCGCAGATTTTCTTACAGTATATATTCTGGTGAAAATCCCGGAGTATAGCGCCGCTCTAAACCGAGTTTTAAATGTAATTCGTGGCTACACAACAGCTCTGGATGTACTGGTCGGCTGTATCCCTCTGCGCCTGGCGGCTTTCCTCGTTTCCAGACTGCAGTGTAACTAAACAAAACCACCACGGAGCTAGAGCTAACCCGCTACCGCTACGCTTTAAGACAAAAGCATAATAAAGGTTTGTGACCATAAAATATCAGCATATGGGACTTATAACAGGAGACGAAGTGCAATTATTTACATTTGCAACTACCATGACTTCACATGTAGGTGATACAAACGGGATATTTATCACAAAACCGTGCTATCGCTACGAGGCACTCAACAGAACCCCGGCACAAAAGTCAACACCCTCGGCTGAAGACCAAGTGCTGAAGCTATCTCCAGAGAGTGTGAGAAGATCTCTGAGCAGGATCAACATACACAAAGCACCGGGTCCAGACAACATACCAGGTCGTGTACTGAAAGGTTGCGCTGATGAACTCACTGAGGTCTTCACAGACATGTTTAACACATCTCTGCAGCAGGCTGTGGTCCCAACGTGCCTCAAAGCGACCACCATCATTCCGGTGCCAAAGAGGTCACCACCCTCCTGCTTTAATGACTACCGCCCAGTAGCACTCACTCCAATTCTTATGAAGTGCTTCGAGCGGCTCGTCATGGAACATATCAAGTCTGTTCTCCCTCCCACCCTGGACCCATACCAGTTTGCTTATCAGTCCAATCGCTCACCTGAAGATGCCGTCTCCACTGCACTTCATTCAGCCCTCACTCACCTCGAAACAAAGGACTCTTACGTTAGAATGCTGTTTTTAGACTTTAGCTCAGCATTCAACACTATAATCCCACAGCAGCTAATACACAAACTGCTCCACCTGGGGATCAACACATCACTGTGCAACTGGCTGCTGGACTTTCTGACGGGGAGACCACAGGCTGTACGTGTCGGCGGAAAGTCCTCCAGAACCATCACACTGAACACGGGAGCTCCCCAAGGCTGTGTGCTGAGCCCCCTCCTGTTCACTCTGCTGACCCATGACTGCGCTCCAAAGTACGACTTAAACCTCTTCATCAAGTTTGCACACGACACAACAGTGGTGGTTCTCATCAACAACAGAGACGAGTCAAACTACAGGAGTGAGGTGAGCAGTCTGGCCATGTGGTGCACACAGAACAATCTCTCTCTAAATGTGGAGAAGACAAAAGAGATTGTTGTGGACTTTCGTAGAGCACGGGTCCAGCATGTTCCTCTAACAATCAATGGTGCTGCAGTGGAGAGGGTGACCAGCACTAAGTTCCTGGGTGTGCACATCACAGAGAACCTTTCCTGGACCATGCACACGACATCTCTGGTCAAGAAAAGTAATCAGCATCTCTACTTTGTCCGCAAGTTAAGAAGAGCTAGAGTCCCAGCCTCTGTTATGTGCAACTTCTACAGAGGGACTATAGAGAGCATCCTGACCAGCTCCATCACTGTGTGGCACGGCGCCAGCACTGCCTCCTGCCGAAGAAGCCTCCAGCGCATCGGCACCTCATGTTACCGTCTCCTTGTGGAAGTTTTCTTTTCTTTCTTCAAATATTGTCCAAAGCTACAGTCCAAAACCAAAATTATGCTCCTAATTCCACCGTGTTTAGGCCGAGAGCTCCACCGGCCTCCCCACTACCATCCATAACGCGCATCTGATCTGAAGCAACTAGAAAACCTAGTTTGAGTACTGTATTTTGGTACAATTACTCTCTCAATTGAGAGTATTTGAAATATAGCTGTAAATACAGTCTCTTTTTCTAAAATCAAAGGAATACAGTCTGGTGCTCAATAATTACATTTTAGCTTTGTGTACTTGTGTACTATGTTTGGATACATTGATAGTAATGAAAAGATCAACATTATTAGGGAAAAGTTCTGTAATGTTTCACTTTTAGTAATCAATTATCTGTCTCTCCTCTCCGCGTTTTTGAGTTTCTAATTACTGGTGAAGAAGTTAGTGGTAGGCGCTCCAACAAGCCTACATGTTTTTAATCATCTACATTTATACATGAATATAATGCACATCCATGTGAAAGTATTCTAAGTATTCAGAATACAGGATTCTTAATTTAAGAAGTAATGGAATACGTTACTAGATATATTTGAAGGTGAGTGGTATTCAGTGTTCTGTAACTACATACAATTTTAAAGTATTCCCCCAACACTGGGTATACCCTTGCATCATTTTAATTCTAAAGAAAACTTTAAATGTTAGGAACTAACATTCATCACTCAACATGGACACTCATTTGGCTTCTGTTACCATGCTGTGAAATAATCTGCATACCCTCTATAAATCTGAAGATGCCAGGCAGCACCTGCTGTAACACGATATAAGCCTTACATGACAAGGCCACATGGGAGGCCTGTGACGGATTAAACCAGTCCAAGTCTGTCTGAGCCATTAGGACTTCAGCACCAAACACTTTCAGTTGTGCTGGCCTTTCCTTTACAGTGGGAAGAAAAAGTAAGTACACCATCTGGATTTTCTTACATTTCTGCCTAAATTGGTCACTAACTGTGGTCTGATCTTCATCAAAATCACAGGAACGATTAAACCGTGTGTGCTTAAACTAATACCACCCAAACATTTACATTTTATCATATTTTTATTGGCCATAACATGTAAACATTCACAGGAGAGCGTGGAATAAGTAAGTACACCACCTAAATCTCACTGAACTGCAGCAGTTTTGTAAAGAGGAATGGTCTAAAATTCATCCTGATCGTTGTGATCGTCTAATCTAAGCAGAAAAGCAGTTATTGCTGCAAAAGAAGGATCAGCCAGCTACTTAATACAAGGGTTCACTTACTTATTCCACACTGTTGTGAATGTCTCAGGTCTTTCTTTAAAAAAAAATATATATATAAGCACGTTGTCCAGGCACTGAGGTAACACAACAGCCCCACAGCATGATTCTCCCTGCACCATACTTCACATTGAGGACAGGGTTGTGCTGTTCCATTTTTCCTCCACACATGACATTGCGTGTTTTTCCAGTAGTGCTGTGGAGCATCCAAGAGCTCTTTTGCAAACCAAAGTTGCATTTGGTGCTGCAGTTCAGTGAGATCAGGTGGGTACTTACTTATTCCACTCTCACCTGTGAATATTTACATGTTATGGCCAATACAAATATGGTAAAATGTAAATGTTTGGGTGATATTAGTTTAAGCAGACATTGTTTAATCATTCCTGTGATTTTGATGAAGATCAGACCACATTTAGTGACCAATTTGGGCAGAAATGTGAGATAATCCAGATGGTGTACTCACTTTTTCTTCCCACTGTATGTACCAAGTAACAACACACTGATTCATGCTTTTTTGGTATAATCCCAAGAAGTATAGCATTTGTCTGTGGGAAACTGCTAATGAGATCATTTTAACAAATATGGTCAATATTCAAAAATAGATTTCTCTTGTTAGTTACACTTGACACAGATTTTCTGGAGCAGTGTATTTCACAAGCATGTGCATATACACTGCAAGAATCATGCTCTTCATCGTATCACCTGTGCCATCCCATCAAACTACTTCATTCTCTCTTGGGGCCATTCAAAGGAAATTCCAACAACCCTCCTGCTGGACCTGGTTTCATGTCAACACTCACAGTATGAGAGTGAGCCAACTGTTGGCTGGAAACACACAATGTACTTTTCATCCTCTCAGAAAAGTGGGAGGCTCACAAGTTTTGCATGAGCATAGTCAGCGTCCACAGGCTGCTCCCACTACTTTAGAAGCTGCTGCAGTGAGGACATGATGCCTGCCACTACCACATTTGTATGTGATTCTCTGGGATAAATAACACCAAATGACTGGGGAAAAGCAGGTTTGGACATTCCAAACGGCTTTCAATGCCAAATGTCATAATAAAAATATTCCAAAATACACACACTTTTCTGTGTCACAAGACTTCTCACTCATGTGGGGGGTGGGGTGTGTGCATGCTCATGGGCTGCCTCTGCTTATAGACTTTGTTTTTAGTTAATCTCTTTTTTTTTGCTCATGTGGAAGTATTGCTTTACAATGCAAAAAAAAGGACTTTAATTGAAATATTATTGTGGCCAAAATGCTGCTATGTTTCCTATTGCATCTAAATTAGTAATTGCAGAAATTGTGTTTTGTATTGTTACAACAGTACTTAAAGCTACATGCACCAGTTGGCATATAAATAAAAATCACCTAGCACTAGCACGGTGGCGCAGCAGTTAGTGTTTCACAGCTAGAAGGTCCTGGGTTCGATTCCCACCTGGACGGGGCTTTTCTGTGTAGCGTTTGCATGTTCTCCCCGTGTCTGTGTAGGTTTTCTCTGGTTTCCCCTACCACTAAAAACATGTACAATAGGCCAGGATGAATGAGAGTGTGTTTGAGAGAGCACATGGGGGACGACGGATGTTCATTAACATGCACTGTCCTGACCAAATAAATAAATACATATTTTGAGTATGCTGGTTATAGGGCATGGGCAAAAGATCTATGGATTTTGGGCTTACGATATTGGTATTCTGTTGCTACTTGGAAAGCCTCCTAAAGTGTTATTTTTGATGGGAAGACTTTGAGATTCTCTTGAACTCCAATACAGCAGGTCTGACCTGAGAGTGCCTTTCTTTGAGTCCTGTTAAAAACAGGATGCAGCAGTTGCTCAGTGCAGGAACAGGTGGTTGTCAGTGTGACTGGAGCTTCTGATTGAGCGCAACACATGCCCCAGAGTCTTTCACACCACTTCAAGCAATCTCTGAAGCAGCCTCATTCATGATGAGATCCCTTCCAAAGAAAAACGCAGACAACAAGCTACTGGAGGCTACTTCCGAAAGTTTTTAAGAAAAAATAACAAGTTTATTTTTCCTCATATGACTCATTGCTGTCATCACTTTTTATAGTTGTATTTGGAATTCTCATGGAAGAAAATATGACCTGTAATCAAAGTGGAGCTGTCCACAAGGTGGGATTGTTCTGTAAAAGGTTTGTGATTTTCAGAATTTGGTAAACTTACTCTGGCGTTTGATGCAGGGCCTGGTGAAGCTGTAGTAGCTAATCAATAACAATAAAAAAAATGTTAACATGAAAAGAGATTCTATGAAGCATAGTCGGAAGTCAAATGAGAGCATGTTTTCAAACTGGCTTAGTCTGTTACTGAAGATATTTTGTCTGCGTCATTCAACTCTTTAGTCTTTTATGTGTGACTTTCAATGTTAAGTTTTAAAAACATTAAATAGTTCAAGGCCTGTGGTGTGCAGGCACAAAATATCATTTTGAGCTCAAGGCATGTGCTTGAGTTTAGTACTGTATACAATTTACTTTGCAAAATAATGTCATGCTACTAGCGATTGCCATCATCTTCACGATACAATACGTATCCTGATAGAAGTATACGCTGATACTGTTTCCATAACAACATCCCTCCGGATGAAGAAAAAGGATCTTATAGGTGCACTAAATGGAGGTGTTTATTATGCTGAACTTCTGCAAGTTAAGCCTTGAATATTTAGTGTGCATGGTATTTATTCTGAATAAAGCTTGTGGTCAAACAAACAATACATAAAGATCTTTCAAAATGGTTTGCATATTATTATTCATGATACAGGTGCTTCATTATGATGCACATTATTGTCAGGTATACACAATATATTGAGCACAGCCCTATTGGCTACAGTGTGCAGCAATAACGCCTATAACAAGACTAAATTTACAGCCCAAAAAAGTATAACATATTTGTTTGTTTATTTTTATACTAGTGGAGACTGGAGTTTGAAGGGCTGTCTTCAGACCTCGGGTGGGCATGAGCTCCCTCTGAGCTGGCTGCCTGCTCCTGTGGGGTGGAGGCAGAATGCCTGTGCAGGCCGCTCAGTGGACGGAGTTTCTGTCTTGTCCCATCTGCTACAATGAGTTTGACAGCAGCGGTCACCAGCCCATCAGCCTGGGCTGCTCCCACACAGTATGCAAGACCTGTCTACACAAGCTGCACCGCAAGGCCTGCCCCTTTGACCAGACACCCATCAACACAGACATCGACCTGTTGCCAGTCAACTGTGCCCTGCTGCAGCTGCTCGGAGCAGAGGTGAGGAACAACTGTTGAGACAGTGAGCTTCAATATTATATTATCAAGCAATATACTGTTGATGCAATTACAGAAGGCATGAGACTCAGCTTTTCATTCAATTGTACAGAAAAATGTTCCAACCAGACTAAAAAAAAGATAAATATAGTGACTCTGAACTGCCTATAGCATACACTCATACTGCATACCGACCATGTGGGTGCATGTGCTTCAGGTACCAGACGCAAGACTATTGAGCTTGAACAATGCTACTGAGGTGAAGCACTATGAGGTGTGCCGAGTGTGTGTGGAGGGACTCGCACTCTACCTAAAACCTATTGCTGGGATCAAAGGTACTTAAAAAAAATAAAAATAAAACGAACAAATATATATATTATAATACTCTTTGTGCTTGTGACTTGTTTGTTGTACATGTACAACTGTTTTATGTATATTCAGCCACATGTAATTTTATTCACGGGCTAACATTTCTGGTCATGGCTACTGATGTACAAGAGCTTGTGCTTCACAGCTACAACGTCCCAGGTTCGATCCCCGGCTGGAGGGGGCTTGTCTGTGTGCAGTTTGCATGTTCTCCCCATGCCTGATTAGTTTTCGTCCGGGTACTACTAAAAAACATGTACATCAGGCCAAAATGAAAGCGAGTGTGTGAGTGGCGCCAATGGGCAGCGTATACCAGATAATACCAGTGTATTATCATTAGCCTATTATTTTCACTTAGAATAAACAATTAATCTTGTTTCAAATACATTATCTGATTTTAAGTGCAAAAAACAAGATGCGTTTTATCAATGATATATAGATATTCTTCTTTATTGTAGGTGTTGTGAGCACGAGCGTGCTGAGTCGGCCCATGCAAAGGAAGCTGGTGACCCTGGTGAACTGTCAGCTGGTGGAGGAAGAGGGCCGTGTACGGGCAGTGAGGGCGGGCCGCTCTCTGGGTGAACGCACTGTGACAGAACTCATCCTGCAGCATCAGAATCCCCAGCAGCTGTCTGCCAACCTGTGGGCTGCTGTCAGGGCACGAGGGTGCCAGTTTCTCGGGCCGGGTAAGACATGCATCAGTGGCTATGTTTACATAGTCAGAAAAATCAGATACCTGAAGTAATCAGATCTGATGCGTTTATATCCACTACAGAAATTTGATCATCCAAAACTCTGGATCTACATGAGCCAGTGCAGTTTTGTCTTTTTAGAGCAAATGAAATATCTCCCCACCCCACAATCGTCCAGTTATGAAGATGACAATGCGATTGTTTCAAAGTGCTTTGTGATGGTTGACGTTGGCAGCTGGTGTCCTGTGATGATTACTCATAGGGCAGATTCTGACTGAGAAACAATTTCTCATTATGATAAAACTATGAGTTCGTCTGAAGTCTGAGGACGCCTTCTTTATCTACGGCTTGTTGTTGTCTCTTAATGCCTTCATAGATCCTAATGTTTCTCTCACTCACACTTGGCAGCTATGCAGGAGGATGCCCTAAAGCTTGTTCTGTTGGCCCTGGAGGATGGCTCTGCTTTGTCCAGGAAGGTATTGGTTCTGTTTGTGGTGCAAAAACTGGAAGCCCGGTTCCCACAAGCCTCCAAAACCAGCATCGGCCACGTGGTGCAGCTGTTGTATAGAGCGTCCTGTTTCAAGGTAAAGTTAGTTCTCACAGTTGGGCCTTTTCATTAAAGACAGACTGTAGGGCTCAGAAATATTAATTATTAACCATCTTATGATGATGAATCCTATGAATGGATTAATAAACTATTATCTGTTCAGTTGAACGTTGAAATGAATCACATTTTGATGTAATTTTTACTTATTTAATAAAACTTAAGTAGATTCTGATATTGTCAGTATTAAAATGTGAACTCAATCAAACTAATTTTATTCAAATGAGAAGTGCATAACAGTTAACTGTGTTGCTTAAGCAGAATAATTACATGGGAAATATGCTTCACATGATTACAGCGTACACCCCTTGTAATTAGCATAACTTATTATCTCTTTCTCCAAACGTTCAGGTGACTAAGCGCGATGAAGACTCCTCCCTGATGCAGCTGAAGGAAGAGTTTAGAACTTACGAGTCGCTCAGAAGAGAACATGATGCACAGATAGTACATATTGCCATGGAAGCAGGACTGCGCATTTCACCTGAGCAGTGGTCCTCACTGTTGTATGGAGATCTGGTTCACAAATCGCACATGCAGTCCATCATCGATAAGGTAGAGTATTCACTGAGTTTATCAGAAGCAAAGAGACCACACTCCACTGTGTGCTCTGCTTCACGGCACCACACTTAAGACAGCAATTACGATGGTAGAGAATGAGAGCTGTGAACCTTTCCTGTAACTCCCAGGTACTTGTAATAGTAAGTAAGGGTCTGCATCGTCTTCTGGTGGTCTGCAGTGTAGTGGACATGCATCAAGTGAAATTTTGAATGAAGACTAAATTCTCATTCTCTCCTATTATTAGTTGCAGTCTCCAGAGTCATTTGCAAAAAGTGTACAGGAGTTGACGATTGTTCTGCAAAGGACAGGAGATCCGTCTAACCTCACAATTCTGAGACCAAACCTGGACCTACTTGCTTACATAGACCACAACCCAGGTTTGTTTGTGAAGCATTGTGTGTGTTCTGTTGTTATGATTACATTTGTGTTATTATGCATGACATTGTTACGTGACATATTATACCACAGCCTGAACCGCTTTTTAATCCCTGCGCAGATGCACCACCACCATCATGGGAGGAGCTGGAAAGTGTCATGTTAGCCGTAAAACAAGTGGTTCATGGACTTGTTGAATTCATACAGAATTTCAGTAAGAAGAGCCATGATGCTCCTCAGGTATGCAAAAAATGGTAGACCTAATGTTATTGAAATGATCATTCAGGCATTGTACAGAGCTAGCGTGGAACCATTTCCAATGTAGCGGACCAAGCAGGTAGGGAGGAATGGAGAGGTGGAAAAAGTCCCCTTCGTTTATCCATTTATATTATAACACGACAGTCAAAAGTTGGAACACAAAACCTTTTAATGGCTGTAGGGAGGCAAGTGGCATCCAAAAAGTCCTTTACACTATGATTCTACAGTGTAAGATGTAAATTAGAGAATCAGCAGCAGCAAGAAGCATGTACATTGACTTTTCTGATGCGCGTTAAGCTCCAAATTAAAACAAGTAATAAGACAGCAATTAAAATGGACAACAACTTTTTTTTAGAATGGATTTTTTATTGTCTACCAAGGTAGAAATTCATCTTTCGCTCACAGACACATAAAAGCAGAAGACTGGGGACGATACAAACATGCCCAGTAGAAAAATACATAACAAAAAGAAACGTAGAAAAATAAAACAGAAACAAAATATGCCACGGTAGTACAGCATCGTACAGCTCGTGCTTCACAGCTAGAAGGTATGGGTTCGATTCCCACCAAGGATGGGGCCTGTGTGGATTTTGCATGTTCTCCCCGTGTCTGCGTAGGTTTCCTCCGGGTACTCCGGTCTCCCCTACCTCTGAAAACATGAACAATACTGAAAACATTTGTTCATTTTCGTTTTGGAGATTTCTTAAAAACCTACCTCACATTATGACATCATCACATTTTAATTTGAAGCTGACTGCTGTTACACCAGTTTTGTAGGACCCCGGTGTGGTCTGGGGAGACCCCCTCGGCTGACGGGTTGTTTGGATGCAGGAGACCAATGTGTATTTTAACAATTTGAATTGGGTGTCATTTTGTGTAGTCAAAACATGATTGAATTTGATCATTTCAACAACAAATAGAGACACTGAATGCCAGGAAGAGTAGTCTTTGCGTTGGTAAAGACTACTGGGGATCCTTAACTAAAGAAATAAAGAAAAGTCTCTTAAGCCATTGTATGTATTTTTTGCAGCCTCAGACTAACAGCAAGTACAAGACCAGTATGTGCCGAGATCTGCGTCAACAGGGGGGTTGTCCCAGAGGAACTAACTGCACATTTGCACATACTCAGGATGAATTGGAGAAGTACGTGAGCTCTAATGCACTCTTTATTATCCATCCATCCATCTTCTTCCACTTGTCCGTTGCCGGGTCGTGGGGGCAGCTGTTGGAGCTGCCAAATCACATTGCACCAGCCCCTATGGCTCCTCCTGCAGGTGGTGGGTCCACAGAAGGACGGCCTCATGGTTCTAACCGGGCCTGTTGGTCTCTCATAAGGGGCTTCTGAACCGCTCTTTGTCTGACCCGTCACCTAGGACCTGTTTGCCCTGGGAGACCCTACCAGGGGCAGGAAGCCCCCGACAACAGAGCTCCAGGATCATTTGGGTGCTCAAACCCCTCCACCACGTTAAGGTGGCGGTTCCAGGAGGGGGCACTCTTTATTAATTGTACAAAATAGCATATACATTGAAATGTACAATTTAAACAGAGTCACCATACTGAATTGCCAGATAACACAATTCTCTGGTTTCCCTAAACCTATTTCAAAACCAAAACACTTATTCTGCCTTTATCAATATAACTTTCTCATCAGCTTGTTGTATAATGTTTAATGTTATATTATTTGTTGATTAATTGTTGCAGATTCCGTCTCAAGAACAAGAAAAGTGGCAGCCTAAACCGTTCCCTTCACTTGGCACAGGGGGCTCTGGGGAAGACTTTTAACATTGAGGGCTCAGACCTACCAGCGGCAGCATGTCAGGGCTCCAAGTGTTCAGGAGACAATGCAGTAACAGGGGGGCCAAACCTCAGCCACCCTCTGCTCATCTCCAGAGGGGAGGACACGATGGATGAAATCAAGAGAGCGGTGCCAAATGGATCCAGTGCAGCTTATGGGTCCAGTGGGCCGTGTGCCACCACCAGGGCACCTTCTGGCTCAACAGAACAGTAAGGATAATCCAGCACGCAGTCGTAAAAACATAGTCTAGATTCTATGGTATTAGAGCTACATTTAAGTGAAAACTCACACTTTACCAATAATATCTTAAATGGCACCAGACCCATGGCTATGATTTAATAGTTCTTGCTCTCCTACCATATTTATATAGTGATATTGTATAATTTGGCAACACACCTCAGTCATGTTGCCTGTATATGTGTGTCAGTGTGGCAACTAGAATGTTCTCATAACTTTTTTTATTTATGCTTGTGTATGAAATGTTAAATAATAAATTGACTATGCATCAGTCATACCTGTCTATAGCACTTTTCCTAGTAGTCAGATATGCTTCACTTTGAATCAGTCTCTATATCTGGTTGTAAGTTACTATTTGTAGCGTAGCTGCCATGGGGTTGTCTGACAGATATGCGGCCTCTCTGTCCGTCAGTCACAACAAATAATACAAATGGTTCTTGACACACTTTTTTCTATACATGTGCTTCTTCTTTTTTTACTTCCCAGAATATCCATGTCCCCTCCGAGCACTCCTGTGACCCATTCTTCACCCATCTCTCCCTTGAGCACAGCTGGATGTTCTGATGACAGTTGCAGAGTTCCAAAACACAGTCCTTTTTTGACACGTGCCCAACACCTTTCGCAAGTTTCTGAGCTGTACTATCAGGATTCAGCCCATTCACCCTTTGACTCTCCCCAGTTTCAACCAGGATGTGAGTAGAAGAAATCTGACCCCCCCCCCCCCCCCCCATTATAACTTATTGTGCACAGAATAATTGTGTCCTTGTCAAAGACAGTTGAATTTCTGAAAACAAAAATGTCACTCAACTGAAATAGATGGCAAGACATTGTCATTATTGTGTCCTTTCATTCCAAAGTGTGAAAAACTGTGCAATATGCCCTCTAAAAATACTGACAATAATATGTATGATAAAAAAATAAAATAAAATAATTTTGTTATCAAATGTCGATCTTTACTGTTCGTCTCCAGCAGGCTCTTTCTACCCTTCTACCCTTCATGGTCCTCACAAAACCTGCATGGCTCGATTCCTTCGCTCTTCAAACGTCCCCGAATCTTCTCTTCCGCCTTCACTGGACTCTCCACCCTCTTCCTTCCCCATTGACCGTCAGAACCCACAGCCACCCTCTTCTTTATCATCTGGGTATCCGCAACATCAACGAAGAGACCTAATAAGCCACCCTACTTTCCATAGTCAGCCTCCATATGGCTCGCTGGCTCCTCCTCATGGTGTTTATGCCCCTCTCTACGACAGCAGGAGGGTGTGGAGGCCACAGGTAAGCGCTGTCTTTTGTCCTATCTTGTTTCGTCTTTTGACACACGTAGACCATTCTTCAAAGCAAAGCTGTGAAGGCAGCTCATCCTTATTGGGAAGAGTTGGTATGTAGACGGAGGTGGAGATAAAGTGACCTTTCAGCTCAGCTATTTCTTTGCCACAGCTGACAAATACTATGACTGCACCAATCTACAGGGCCTTGCAAAAGTACTAATCCACCTTGAACCTTTGCACATTTTGTCACGTTTACCCTAAACGTAAAGATTGTATTTTTAATTTTTTCCTGTTATTTTACAAAAAATAGAAAAGTGAAAAGTGGGGCGTGCATAAGTATTCATACAGCATGACTTAATACTTTGTGGAACCCCCTTTTGCTGCAATAACAGCAGCAAGTCTTCTGGGGTTTGACTCTACAAGGTTTGCACATGTAGAGACATTTTAGCCCATTCCTCTTTACAAAACAACTCAAGCGCTGTTAAATTAGAAGGAGAGCGTTTGTGAACAGCAGTTTTCAGATCTTTCCACAGATTTTTGATAGGATTTAGGTCAGGACTTTGACTGGGCCATTCTAACACATTAATATGTTTGTTTTTAAACCATTCCATTGCATTTGGGCTAAAAAGTTAAATTTTTGTCTCATCTGACCAAAGCACCTTCTTCCACATGGTAGCTGTGTCCTCCATATGACTTCTAGCAAACTTCAAACAGGATTTCTTATGGCCTCCTTTCAATAATGGCTTTCTTCTTGCCACTCATCCATGAAGGCCAGATTTGTGTAGAGTACGACTTATAGTTGTCCCATGTACAGATTCCCCCAGCTCAGCGGCAGTACGTCGCAGCTCCTCCAGAGTTATCTATGGGCACATGGTTACATTTCTTACCTCTCCGCTCTCCTTGTTCGGTCTGTTAGTTTAGGTGGACGTCCGTGTCTGGGTAAGTTCACAGTGGTGCTATACTCTTTCCATTTCCGAATGATGGATTGAACAGTGCTCCGTGAGATGTTCAAATCTTGGGAAATCTTTGTATAACTTAACGCTGCTTTAAACTTCTCCACAGCTTTATCCCTGACCTCTCTGGTGTGCTCCTTGGCCTTCATGATGTTGCTTTGAGACCAATACACTCCGACCATAGCTCTGAGACCCTCACAGAACAGCTGTAATTATACTGAGAGTAGATTACACACACGTGGCCTCTACTTAAGCTGTCTCGCCTTCAGCAGGTACAAAACTCTGCGGCGAGGTTACTGACTCGCACAAACAGAAGGGCTCATATTACTCCCGTTCTAACAGCCCTTCATTGGCACCCAGTCACTTTTCGTTTCCATTTTAAAATCCTGGTGTTGACCTTCAGAGCCTTGCATGGTCAGGCTCCCTCCTACATTAGAGACTTGTTGTGTCCTTATACTCCCTCTCGGAGGCTGAGGTCTCAGGATCAGAACCTTCTCATGGTCCCTCGTACCCGCTACAAGACGAGGGGAGATCGCTCCTTCCAGGTGTTCGCCCCAACGCTCTGGAACGATCTTCCGCTTTCCTTGCACTTACTTGATTGTGTTGATGTTTTTAAGAGTAAATTGAAAACTTGTTTGAGAAAGCGTTTTAATTCTAGTGGGATAAGGGTTGTTTTATGACCACCATGTTTCGTGATTGTAAATGTAAATGTGTTTTTATTTGTATTTTTGTGAAGCACTTTGTGACCTCTGTCTGTGAAAGGTGCTATATAAATAAATATTACTTACTTACTTACTTAATGGTTAGGGCAAGGTGTGAACATTCTGCAGTCATTAGGAATGTTATAAAGGCAATTAATGCACTCAGAACAATGCTGTATGAATACTTATGCACGCCCCACTTTTCACTTTTCTATTTTTTGTAAAATAACAGAATCATGTATCATTTTGCTTTCACTTTACAGTTGTCTGTTACTTGTGTGTGAACTTTCAGTAAAAAAATCTTTACGTTTAGGGTTGTAAACATGACAAAATGTGCAAAAGTTCATGGTGTATTAGTACTTTCGCAAGGCACTGTACCTGTCGATTTCATACTTGATTCTTACTTTTGTAAGGATATATATCTTAAACTCATCCTGGAAGTAGGGACTCTCCACCGCAATAAAGGATGACACTTCTTTGTTCCATAAATCGTAAAGAGTGTAATTCTTCGATTGTTTGAACACAGCTTGTGGCCCCTCCTTGCTTAAGACAAGGATTCCCACCTGTGGCAGTGATGGCAAGAGTGTTCATATGCCTGCCGTTGTCCAATCACTTTCTCCTTTGTGCTCTCAACGATGTTTGCCCATGATAATTGCACCTTGCACTTTCCTTTACTCACTATGCTGTACTCTGTCTGTTGTAATTACAGCTGTACCACAGAGAAGATGCAAGGAGTAACTCGCTCCCCCCAGAGGTGCTGCATTCATCCGTCTATCAGCCTCCACTAAGAGAGAGATTCAACTCTTTAGACAGTAACTACTGCTCTGGAGCTGAACACCGAGCGGTACACAGGGTGGGTGAGCCAGCACATACACAACTCTATCAGAGTCAAAGACGTTGGTATAATTATTATCATATGCATTCTCTTAAATATGCAGCTATGTTTCATTGATTTGTTCAAATTTGAGCTTTTGTTTATTAATATGCACACAATACTTTGATTCATTATTATATGAAAAGAGATATTTTCTAAGACGGTGGAGTAGTCGTCACAGTATGTGATTCAATGTTTCTCTTTCTGTTCACTCCCACATGTTCTCACCTCTACCTTTACTGCCATCCCCAGCGCTGCAGTGTAGCTGTAGCCGCCTCCACCATCCTCCCACTCCTCACCCAAATATGGCTCTGCCTCCCTTACTCTTTCTATCCTACTTTCTATCCTACTCACAATATAATTCTCACATGAATTTAAGAGCAAAGAAGAGAAATTATGCTACACGTGAAAATAAATAAAACAAACAAAGTGGTGGGAAAGCTTTGTCGAGCTTTTCCATAACAGAGGCCAGTGCCAAACCGGTCTGACCAGGTTTTGGGACCGACCTCTGGCTGTGGCCAAAGCGCGCTAACCCGTGTCTAATGTGACGTGAACAGACTCTGGCCTCTGATTGGCAACGAGAGAGTGGACAGCCCTTTCTATTGACACGCAGGTCATACGGATTTAATATTTCACAACATCATACCACTGTGCTAAAAGGGGATTTTGTGTTAGCATAATATTTCCATGTAGCTTACCTTCATAGTTTGTAGTTTAGCAGTTTCTTTTCTGTTTTAATACAGCTGGGCACCTCTGAATGATTCCATAACTCCCACCATATGACAGCAATTGTCCACATTTGTTCTCATCGCGGCTAACACGACTTTTAATGACGATCAGTACAGCGTGCTCCTCTGTATGGGCACCGTCCACAACAAATACGGGTGTGTGTGTGGTGGAAACAGAAAGGTCTGCAGGGCAGTGTCGATACGTGCACATAGTTCGTGGCGTGCCAAGCCGGGTCGCGCTTATGTAGAACAACGGCTAAGTCAAGCTGGAGAGAAGAATCCGACCGTTAGTCAAACCTCAACTTCAGGAGGAGCAATGCGGTTACACTAGACCAATTTTATACCCTCCATCGGGTGCTACAGGGTTCATGGGAGATTTCCCGGCCAGTCCACATGTGCATAGTGGATTTGGAGAGAGCGTTTGACCGTGTCCCTCGTGGTGTCCCGTGGGGGGTGCTCCGAGAGTATGGGGTCCGGGGCCCTCTGCTGAGGGCTGTCCGTTCCCTGTATGACCGCAGCAGGAGCTTGGTTCACATTCCCAGCAGTAAGTCAGACCTGTTCCCAGTGCAAGTTGGTCTCCACCAGGGCTGCCCTATGTCATCTGGATGTGCCAGGGTACGGAGTTTGTCCGGTTTGGGAACCTCAGGATCTCATCTCTGCTGTTGTGATATTGATGGTGGTGATGTTGTTCTGTTGGCTCCATCAAATCAGGTCCTGAGGCGTGCACTGGGGCGGTTTGCAGCCGAGTGTGAAGCGACTCTCTGGGTCGGTGGAGAGTCCTTGCCTCAAGTGGAGCAGTTCAAGTATCTCGTGGTCTTGTTCATGAGTGAGGGAGTGATGGAGCGTGAGATTGACAGGTGGATCGGTGCAGTGTCTACAGTGATGCAGTCGCTGTATCGGACTGTTGTGGTGAAGGAGGAGTTGAGTCGAAAGACAAAGCTCTTGTTTTACCATTCGATCTACGTTTCTACCGTCACCTATGGTTATGAGATCTGGGTAATTTTCACAAGATCAAGGATACAAGCAATCGAAATTAGTTTCCACCGCAGGGTGGCTAGGCGCACCCTCGGAGATGGGGTGAGGAGTTCAGTCACCTGGGAGGAGCTCGGTGTAGAGCCACACCTTCTTCACATCAAGCGGAACAAGCTGAGGTGATACATGCCTCCTGGTTGCCTCCCTGGGTGTCCCATTAGGAGGAGGCCCCCGGGCAATACCTAGGCACAATGGAGGCACAATGTCTCTCAGCTGGCCTTGAACTGCCTCAGAATCCCCCAAGAATAGCTGGAGAAAGGTTTCTAAAGTCTGGACAACTATGCTATGCTCAGACTGCTGCCTCTGCGACCCGACCCACAGTAAAGCGGAAAAAATGGATGGATGTACAAACAATGCAACAAAAATATAAATTATCAAAGCTGTCTTCACTATACTGAGATTCCATGTTTTTGCATCCCTAATAAGGACTATGGACGTGTTCCTCTTGGCTACGAGAATCTGTTCAGAGGGAAACAGGAGCAGTGGGCTCATCATCATCACCACCACCACCATCACACTGCCAACCAGCAATCACAAACTTCCCCTATTTTCACAGTTAATTTTGGAAGCAAGGTAAAAAGCCACACACCTAATTTAGCCTATACATAACACTGTAGTGCATGGTGTTCAAGAGATTAAAAAAAAATGATTACAGTTATTTTAAATGCATTACTTTTCCTAGTTTCCCTAGTGTGTTGGTGTAATTGCTGCATCCAATGCTATTTAAGATGAGTATAGTTGCCTAGCAACTGTGAGGGAAGATTTTATAGCAGTAGATGTGTTGATGTCTGTGGGCAGAGCGATGAGTGTATTTGTGCATTCTCGGGCTGTCACACTCTGAGCATTTAACAAGTGGCCACAAAATAAACCTCACCGAAGATCATTAATATGATTTAATTTGTGTAATTGAAGAAGTGCTTGGTATGTGTGACATTTGAGCTCACACGTAGCCACTCTTGCACTGTGGTCAGATCCTAGATTCTAGGTCCATGGATTATTTATGGCTTCATTCTTCTGGAAGCCCAAAGGGAATGGAGGCATGGATTGATAAACTCACTTAGGCACATGGCTGTAATCACCAACCACTGAAAGAGATAATAATGACGCAGATTTACACAAGCACAAAAGGATGGAAAAAACAAATGTTGTTTCAAAAGTTTGCTTTATGTTTCATAACATCACTAGTATTTAGTACCTTGTCACATTTTTGTTTTGTTCGAAATGGCTTCTAAATATTAATATAAAGATTTTGATAGATGGAGTGTTTGCATCGGATAGGAAGATTAATAATGCCTGTTGCAGTATTGACAATCCAGACAAATCCGTTTCAGGTAACACATGCCCTAATATTTGAATTATGTGTTCTAGCATGTTGAGGGAAGGGGAAGTCCTTGTATGGACTGTCGCTTCAGAGGGGAAGAAAGCTTATCTCACTACTCTCCCTGGTCCTGTGGCTCCATCAGCCCCTGCCTCAGCTCCTTTGAGCCTGAGTCTCTCACACACACGTCAGCCCACTCCTGCACCGAACGTGTGGTGAGGAATTTACGCACTTATTTTTCTAAGCTCTGCATTCATTTCTACTCTGTTTGTACATGTTGTGTTCTTTTTCCCTGTAGAAGATGAACAATGAGAGTGGCTGGAGTGTTAATAATGTGGCAAAGCCATGGCTGCATTCTTTAGATCGCTACTGTCGGCTCAAAGATGAAGACCCAATAATTCCTTTCAGCGAGGGACCCATTATCTCTAAGTGGGGGGCCATTTCTCGAGCCGCTCGCACTGGCTACCACACCACTGACCCAGTCCAAGCCACAGCCTGCTATGGCAGTGCCAGCACCACAGCCATCAACTTCAGAGGCAAGACATCTCAGTTATCTTGAATGAGTATTAGTGGACCCCCATTCAGCTCAGTGTGAAGATTATCCATTCTCCGCTGTTGCCAGCAGGGGATGATAGGGATCTAATCCAAGTGTATCCAGCTATATGAAACAATCAGGTAACCTTGTCTGTGGCTTCAGTGCTTTGTCATTTAGTTATGTTTTAAAAGTTGCTGTGATTGGCCAAAGCGATTCAGTCAGCACGATTCAGTCAGCAGCAAGTACCTATAAAAAAGTCAGTCCTCTTTGCAACAATTTCAACCGGAGCTTTCCGAAATGTGTATTACTGTGCTAATGACATTTACTCTGTAAAATAAATCTGGGGTTTTCCAGGTTAAGATACAGGTTTCCCAAAGAAGACTATTGATTGGTCTGTGAAACAAATACAGATGCAGTATCTTTTAACTAAAAATGCATAGGTTTCCCATAAATCTCCTCCCTTTTTGTGTCTTCATTATTACTGTCTGTCACCACTGCAAACAGACTACAACTCCCATCTCGACCACCATGACTACAAGTGGAACTCCAGAGGATCAAACTATTCCAGCCACTCCAGTTTTCCAGACAGGTACACTTTCTGCTCTATGACATATCTACACATGTCTATTAAAACTTTTGTTTGTTTTTGTTTTTTAGGGACCAGTTTTCTTCAACTGATCTAAGAGGCAAGCAGACTTCTGTAGACACTGGGGAGAATTTGGTGGCTGAACAGCACACTCGTCCGACTGGGTATTTGCTGGACGAAGAGCGACTCTGTGAGAGTGAATCAGAGCCTGACCGGGACATCGAGCTGGAATTATGCTCTCTTGACATGGGGGACATGGACCAGCAGGATGTCAAGTCACAAGACAGTGTAAGAATTAATTGTAGACTAAGAGTTGATGCATTTAGCCTTGAGTATATTGTGTGTACTGAAAGAGCTATATCAAAATTCACAATATTGTAGTAAATAATGTACTGTAGTTGCACATTTTTTACTCAGCATTGTCTTATTTACATATCAGATTTGGAGCCTTAATTATGTAATACAGGCAACATTAAATGGTGCAACATGCAAACAAAAACATTTTTTTTCAGCTTGCACCCAGTTCTTAGCACCTGCCTTGATAAATGACCCCCTAAGAGCGTAGCAAGTGCTAGGAGAAAAGCTATAAACTATATGATATAGCAATAGCAAAGACTAGGATTTTGATCAGTTATGGGCCAATGATCAAGGACCAAGTGTTGACTCGGAGAGAGGAGGCAGAGGCTGTAAATTGCTTTTTGGTAGGTGTTCAAAGATAATAGACAGAAGACAAACGAACAATGAATGACAATTGGTGTGAACAAATTGAAGTGAATGGCCATTCAGTGTAAAGATACAAAAATATTATAGAAAAAAGAAGATGAACCTATTAACTGTTAGGCTTACATTTCCTTTGCAGAAAATCCTTTATTGCTCCAAACAGTTCATACGTTACTCCCATAGGTGTTCATTCTTACGTCCTGCAAACTGGTGTGATTGTCCAGAAAGGGGGTGGTGAGAGTGATACATTACAGCGGGCCGCAGATTGGAGTGGGAGTGAGTGTATGCAGAATCGGGCCAGAGTTGTTTCCATGTTTAAAGGGACTATACAGAGTTTAAAGGAAGGAAGGAACGAACGAACGGTACTTCTTCTTTAGGATAGAGTCCTTAAGAATTTGTTTCTTGGCTTGCCATTAATACAAAGAAGCCTGGACTGTATAAAAACGATAGAAAGGAAATGAGTTTAGGTTGTATACACAAGTTGAAATCCTTAAATACCATCAGCATTTAAACTACTTGTGTAAATGCTTTCAAATATCAATATAGTACAATTCAATGTACAATATTAATTAGTCAAAGCACTATTATATGCAAACTAGTAGCAATAGCAGCATGGGCCAATAAAAAGGGTCAGAATATTAATAAACGACTTAAAGCAAGATTTACAGTGTGTAATATTAAAAATTCAAATGTGGTTCATATAAAAAAGGAAGCAGCTTAATATTTCAAGTGCATTAAGCAATGCATAATAAATGATTTGCAACAGTAGACAGTAGGCTACTTGTTCATTAACCACTGCATTATCTTAACGCTACTCTTGCTCAGAGAGAGAGAGTAAGACAGTGGACTGCAGAAGAAGAAGAGAGAGGGAGACAAGGGGATAATAATCACATGCAGAGTGCAGCCTGCCCCGGCCCCGGCCCGTGTGTGAGTCAGTGGAGGAAGAAGCTGCAGGTTCAATGCACCTCCAAAATCAAGAACTCTACAAACATGAACTAAAACTAATAATAACAAATTAAGTCTCACCTTCTCTAGCTTTTAGTCACTTCTTGTTTGACAACAACGCCAGTGATACTTTTGTAAGGCTTTTCACATGATATTTCATCTACGTATAGTAGCCCAACTTAATGAACTTAATGTAACGTCTTTGACCTTATCGTGACCCAATAGCTGTATAAGTGGTTAGCATGGTGCCTTTACTTTCCATCACAATGGCTTCTATGATGATGCTTCAGGATCTATTGTATTTCTGGTAAGTTTTCACTGCTGACGGACCCTCTCCATGGTTACGCATATATTTCATTGATCCTGGAGCATTGTAGAGGCATCGTGATCGAAAGTAAAGATGCCATTCTAACAAGCCATACAGCCATTGGGTCACAAAATGGTCAATTACGCATTAGGGCAAGAAATGTATATGCTTTTCTACAAGATGGATTCGACACAAACCAAATAAAAACACAGCATTAATTAATAAGCACCACTTCCAATGAATACTACTATAGTTCTGGACAACATATTAACTTATGGAGGAATCTGGGGGTATACTCCTAGGAATGATTTCAAAGAACAATATTTTCAGTATATTGAGTGCCGAGTGGGGCTTAGTAAATTGAGACCAGTTACCATTTTACCATTATGGAATACTTTTAACAGAACACAAAAGCAATTCTTTCTTGTCACCTTTTTCTCAGGAGTCAGTAGACCTCGCCTCCCCCCAGACTCTTCTCCTGGCTGCCTCCTGTCCCTCACCACTGCTCCCATCCCCTGCTGAGGAACAGCCGCAAACTGAAATCTCTTCACCTGACAAGATGGATATTCTTCTGCAGAAGAAAATGGCCTTTAGGTGACACTTGTTGAGTTGTTTTAATCACACAGTTGCTTGAGTACTCTACTCTTCTGTTTGTCTGTCTTCCTTATTACTATAATTTTACTTGCCTTTTTTCTTTCTCCAGGAAGTCTATTTCTCCCGGTGGGTTAGTATCTGGAGGTTTGAATCTGGGAAAATTAATGCTACGAGCTGGACCTCCGATTTTGGGTGACACTTCTTCCTGTACTTGTCCTGAAATGCCAATGTCTGAGGTGTTGCTAAATGGAAGCTAAAAAGTTGAAACTTTAGACACTATAAATTCAGATTTGTTTTTCACCCCTTGTCTCGAAGGACTCAAAAGATTTGAACAATAACTGTATTAAGGCGAATCCTGCTCAAAGTGCCTTTCAGTATGCCCTGATAAGTAAGATTGCTCTTTTTTAAATGACATTTTGGCACTTAGGCCTTATTGGACAGGATAGCACAGAGTGAAAAGGGGTGAGGAGTGGGAAAAGACTTTGAGCAAATTGTCGAAGCTTAGAGTCAAACACACGATGTTGAGGACTTAACCATTAAACTAGACTATCAGTTGCACACAGATTGCTTTTAATATTTAGATGGCAACTGTAAATCCCCTATTAACACGTGATGAAGGCTAGCTTGCACGACTAGTTACACATATACAAACGTGAAACTGCACTGGTAGTATTGCTGCTCTTTGCACTTCCTATAAATGTGTACAGTGATGGTGGAATTATTGTCATATAAAATTTGTTTTGCATTTGCATTGCATTTGCTTGGATTCATGTAATCAGGCTGTTAGACAGAGGGCTTTTATTTTCATAGTGAAACACATGTGTCTTTTTTTAGTCATGTTGACTGACTCTATAGTCATGGGACCAATCCCTTGAGTCTGCTTTGGCATTATTATTAGAATTAAGTGAAACTGAATATAATTAAATGTGTAAAAACTTTTTCGTACAATGTTTTTGTACTAAAATAATGAATCTAGGTTTATAGTTATGTGCCCTTGCACTGGAATCAGATATCATTTCAGTGTATAGCCCAGAAATAATATATGTAATTTTTTTACAAGATCAAAAATACTGTTACTGTAAAATTTATATATGTTTTTTTGGTTTTCCTGTCAATATTTATGTTTTTCTTTTTATTTGTGTGTTGCTAACTTCTGTGAAGTTATTTGTGTTTTTGTATAAGGATTTTACTGTGAGTCTTGTGTTGTTACGTCGGTGAACTGCGTTTATAGTATATTTTAATTGTGATAACAATTAACAATAACAATTGAGATAATTAAAATATGTTTGAAAAGTAGGCTTATTAATTTGGTATTAGGTTGTGTTCAGGCTTATTGGTTGTTGAGTTTACATTGAACAAACTAAACTTATTGAGGGCACAGTAGCCAACAGGGAACTGTATTTTATTTTAATGTCTTTAATGTCCTGCGAGCTGCATGTATAATCTCCCGATGCTATTTTAAACGTACTTGCTTTAGTTAGTCATTAGTTTTGGTTCAAAAGCTCTGGTGTGCGCCAGAATCAGGTTGTGCTTTTAATTTACTTTGTCCGAAATGGAGATTTTCCCAGAAAGTGCACCAGGGTTTACATCAAGTGGACCAAGTGTGAACATGGTCTTCGTTCCATCCGTTTACAACTAACAATAATAAGTGCTATGATATGTACACTGGGGCCTCTTTTTGCAGCTTCAATAATCACGATAATACAACTAGACATAGAAAATGCTAAAGTTGAACTATGCTGCTTTAATCACCACAATGAAGTTATTCTTTTTTAGTAGAGCCTGCTAGATCCATGTGTGCATACGCTGCTCAGGGAAGAAGTCGCTCTGCTGCTCAGCACTTCAAAACATGAAAAATGCTATGAACAATTTTTACTTGAATATAAATTATGAGTACTTTGTTTTTATTATGATTTATAAATGCATAGTATGATTATGTTCTTGTGAGAAATTAAAAAGCTCTCAATACAGTAAGTTTAAAATATTGAACTTTTTAACTTTATGGAGCACCGTTGTAGTGGTCACTGCACTCCACCAAAGCCCACCCAGTCTGGCACCATCTCCCAAATATTCCAGAATCATGCATGCCCCCCTTGTGGTGGTGGTGGAGTACTGATAACTTTGTAGTTGTGATACAACACACGCTGCCCAGTAGGAGTTCTGCACATGCCCACTGTGTGGCCACGTGAATGCTCAATATTGCCTGCAACATTATGGTGGTTTGCTAAAATATTGTTTCATATAAATTATATATTATTGTCATTACCACACTTGATTGCTGTTGTGGTACTGTATTTTGGTATATACTCTGAATAATTAGTTTTAAACTTTATATGGGGGAAACCTGTTTCTTAATTGTGAGTAAAGTTTTCTGACTCTTACCCCCCTTCCAAATCCAAATATTGTTTGTTTAATGTGTAAATGAATATTTAAGAAATGGTACACATGTAATGTAACAGTCTGGAACCATCATTAGATGGAGTTACATTTTAAAGTAGATCATAATCAGATAATATTTCAATATGTTTAATGGATTGGGCAGCTGTATGGTATTTTACATTGACAGCAAGTCCCAATAATAGATAATACTGTTATATGTATTACATTTATTTCCTTGGAAATACTACATGTGAAAGGTTTGACTTTTACTTAATATATAATGCCAAATGTTAGCTAAATGATTTATGTGCTTTTAATTGTAATATAAGGAAATTTTGATAATTTCAAGGACTTATTGTTCTGTTCATTTCATGACTTGTTTACAAGACCGAAACCGTTAACGTGGCTCTGTGGCATCCTGTCATTGTGCTGCACTATGAATGATAAACATGACAGTAAGCAATTTACCAAATTGCATGCTACAATAAAACAAATATGATTGTAAAATCTCTCATTGTCTTCTTTGCAGTCATTTATGATTAAGTAAGCTTTTCATTTGGGCATGACAATAATTAGGCAATGACAGAGATCACATAAATATGTTGACCTAAATGTTTATTTGTTGGAGGTGTACATGTTGCGAAGAATATGCCAAACACATATCTACACATACTTGCAAAAGTACTAATACACCTTGAACTTTTGCACATTTTTCATGTTTACAACCCTAAACAGAAATATTTTATTTTGAGTTTTTTTTACTGAAGGTTCACACACAAGTAACAGACAACTGTGAGGTGAAAGCAAAAAGATACATGATTCTGTTATTTTTCAAAAAATAGAAAAGTGGGGCGTGCGTAAGTATTCATACAGCATGAATGAATACTTTGTGGAACCCCCTTTTGCTGCAATAACAGCAGCAAGTCTTCTGGGGTTTGACTCTACAAGGTTTGCACATCTAGAGACTGACATTTTAGCCCATTCCTCTTTACAAAACAACTCAAGCTCTGTCAAATTAGAAGGAGAGCGTTTGTGAACAGCAGTTTTCCGGACTTTCCACAGATTTTCAATAGGATTTAGGTCAGGACTTTGACTGGGCCATTCGAACACATTAATATGTTTGTTTTTAAACCATTCCATTGTAGCTTTAGCTTTGTGTTTAGGGTCATTGTCCTGCTGGAAGGTGAATCTCCGCCACAGCCTCAATTCTCTTGCTGACTCCAGCAGGTTTTCCTCCAAAATGTCTCTGTATTTGGCTCCATCCATCTTCCCAACTATTCTTACAATCTTCCCAGTCCACGCTGAGGAAAAGCAGCCCCATAGCATGATGCTCCCCCCACCATATTTGACACTGAGGATGGTGCACTCAGGACGATGAGCAGTGTTAGGTTTGCTCCATACAGAACGTATTGCATTTGTGCCAAAATGTTCAATTTTTGTCTCATCTGACCAAAGCACCTTCTTCCACATGGTAGCTGTGTCCTCCATATGACTTCTAGCAAACTTCAAACAGGATTTGTTATGGCCTCCTTTCAATAATGGCTTTCTTCTTGCCACTCGTCCATGAAGGCCAGATTTGTGTAGAGTACGACTTATAGTTGTCCCATGTACAGATTCTCGCAGCTCAGTGGCAGGACGTCGCAGCTCCTCCAGAGTTATCTTGGGGCACTTGGTTGCATTTCTTACCAGTGCTCTCCTTGTTCGGTCTGTTAGTTTAGGTGGACGGCCGTGTCTTGGTAAGTTTGCAGTGGTGCTATATTCTTTCCATTTTGGAATGATGGATTGAACAGTGCTCCGTGAGATGTTCAAATCTTGGTAAATCTTTGTATAACTTAACGCTGCTTTAAACTTCTCCACAGCTTTATCCCTGACCTCTCTGGTGAGCTCCTTGGCCTTCATGATGTTGTTTAGTGACCAATACACTCTGACCATAGCTCTGAGGCCCTCACAGAACAGCTGGAATTATACTGAGAGTAGATTACACACAGGTGGCCTCTATTTAATGGTTAGGGCAAGGTGTGAACTTTCTGCAGTCATTAGGAATGTTATAAAGGCAATTTGATGTGCTCAGAAAAATTATGTATGAACACTTACAGTGCCTTGCGAACGTACTAATACACCTTGAACCTTTGCACATTGTGTCATGTTTACAACCCCAAAAACGTAAAGATTTTATTTAGAACGTATTATTGAAAGTTCACACACAAGTAACAGACAACTGTGAAGTGAAAGTAAAATGATACATGATTCTGTTATTTTTCAAAAAATAGAAAAGTGAAAAGTGGGGCGTGCATAAGTATTCATACAGCATTTTATGAGTGCATTAAATTGCCTTTATAACATTCCTAATGACTGCAGAATGTTCACACCTTGCCCTAACCATTAAATAGAGGCCATGTGTGTGTAATCTACTCTCAGTATAATTACAGCTGTTCTGTGAGGGCCTCAGAGCTATGGTCAGAGTGTATTGGTCACTAAGCAACATCATGAAGGCCAAGGAGCTCACCAGAGATGTCTGGGATAAAGCTGTGGAGAAGTTTAAAGCAGCGTTAAGTTATACAAAGATTTCCCAAAGTATTAATGCATGCTGTATGAATACTTGTGCACGCCCACTTTTCACTTTTCTATTTTTAAAAAAATAACAGAATCATGTATTATTTTGCTTTCACGCTACAGTTGTCTGTTACTTGTGTGTGAACCTTCAGCAGTCTGACCAGAAATCCCTTGACTTCCCTATCCACGCACACTTCCTCCAGCTGTTCTGAGAGGATCCCGAGGCAACACCAGGCCAGTCCCCTAGTTTTAAGAATATGAGTGCAATCAACAGAGATCTATCATGTTAACAGCTTGCCTGGACGTATGGAGAGGCTTGGCCTGTTAGCTTTTAACCAAGGAAAATAACAAATATAAGAAAGAAAGAAAGTCTACAAAGCTACTCCATAAACAATAGGTTTAGGTCACTTCTAATTTGATATGACAATACGACCAATAGGTGGCGCCCTTTGGCCATTGGGCTGAAATTAGAAAAAAGTAAACACAACGTGGAAACCAAAGCTAAACTAAACAAACGCAATTAATCAGGCAAGCACGATGTTTCGAGTCTAAATGTTCTTTTAATATTTTGTAAACTTCACTAGGCTACATCCTTCCATAACCTATTAATTGAATTCTGAAAACACTTTTGTTAAACGTTTTTTCTTCTGTTTTTGCATTTAAACAGTATATTGCTTGGCTGAAGTAGTGTGAACCAATGTGTACTGTAGATTATCTTGTCTATAATCTCCACTCCATCATGGATCTATAATAGTATCGTATAGTGTAGCATGGTCTCCATCTCCATGCATTCAGATAAACTGCCAACGCCTTTCTTTCTCACAGCTGACAGGCGCGTGCGCAGTGTGGTGTCAGCGGGTTGTGTTTACAGCTCGGCTGACTGGGATGCAGTTTGCTGCTGATGATAAGGGAAAAGTGCAATGTTTTGCCAACTTCAGTGGGAATAAACGCATCTGTGGGGAAAAGGTAAACTCGTTGTTGCAACATTTGCATTGCTTAACTTATATATGACAACTGAGAAACTATAAAATACCCGTTAAGGTAGCATTGCTAGTACCTGCTAGCAAGCTGCTCCAGTGGCCTACATCACTGGCTTTTACAACGATTTAACGAGTAATTGCTTGCACATGCCGGCTATCCGATGACATTTTCATAACATTTCTTTCTGTAAAACAATGCTCTGTTTACAGCGTAGTGTGGTGTGACCTGTGCTGGCTCAGCTGTCATCGATGATGGCTATAGTGTTAGCTATCAAAGCTAACATTTTATACAAAGCGTTAGTTTAACTTAACAGAATGCTTAGGCCTCCATTATAATATTTTAATGGAGTATAAAGGATATGTCATATCGTGCCTTTGCTATTTGAATCTGCCTGAGGCTTGTGTCAAGTTGATACAAACAGGTGTTTCTCGGGCCCTATAGTGGCGCAGGTGAGGTCGAAGCAAATCATGACAGATGTAATAGTAGAACATGAAAATACAGAGACAGGAGTAAAAGCACTATCCATTAACTCCTGCGGTGATGACAACAGTTACGGTATCGCGACTGCTACCAATGAACAAACAGACCACATTATTATTTTCATAGAAGTAGAAAGAGATGTGTTGTCTTTCAGTTCTAATGTTTGATAAGTACATAGAAACTTTGGAGGTAGAGTCTGAGCATAGCCATGTTCAAGTCAAAACGGAACATTTTATTTCCCTCTCACCAGGAACATACAGGCATAAAGGTTCCTATCCAGCCTATTACTACATATACTGTAAGAGTAGACCTGTTGAACAAATGCATTTGTGTGTTGTGCATAAAAGTATAAAGCATTTTTGTTGATTGTGAACTACCAGTCTAGTTGTTAGTTACTTTCAGGTGACTGAAATTGTGAAACTGCTTATAAACTCATCCCTTTGAAAGCTTCGGATGTAAGCAAAAGTTAAAAATGAGTCTGGACCACAACTAGATATTTAAGTTTAATGCTGTCCCGCTTTCCCTTATCATTGTAATAAAAAATAATTTAGGTACATCTAACCATATTTGATCTGTGGCCAAAACAAAAAAACTATCACATACATTTTTTTAAACTGCTTTTGAAATTATTGGTCATGATTTTTCTTTTTCTTTTTATCATTCACCACTTGGTTTCCTTTTGTACACCAGTACTATTGAGCTTTACTTACTCCGTCAGTGACAAAAATCCTTTTTGTTATTTCTTTAAGAAATTCATTCTGTGTAGGTTTCCTCTGGTTGCTCTGGTTACTTCTACCAGTAAAAACAATTGACACATATCGATATTGTTGTTTAATTTGTGGCTTCTTACCACTATTTCCTTCTATATTTTGTTTTGTCTGTTTAAACAAACTAAAGGCACTCTCGGTTGAATCCAAAACGGCCTGAAGGCTTGATGCTTCTTTTGTGGCTGTGATGTCTTGCCAACTGAGGTGCACACAGGGCTCAGCTGGCAGCCTTGCAGTCCATTCAGCTGAGAGTAAAGTAGGTAGGATAAAGAAGGCCTACATGTGACTGAATGGCAGAGGAAATAAAAGTGATGAGGACCACCTTAAAGAAATCACAAATGACAACTGGTTAGAGACTGGAGACGCGATGTCAGCGTCTCTAACCAGTTGTTATTTGGCGTACATAACTATGTCATTACAATAAGCAAAGTCGTCATCTCGTAGTGCGCATGTGCAGTGCTTCCGGTCAAAGGTCAATCGGGTTAAAAGCGCTATCTCCCAGTAAACCCAATGTAAAATGTGCATGAATAAAGATTGTTTTACAGGCATAAAAGCTGTGGTACATTAACAGATCATTAAAAATATATCGAGGGTGAGGTTCTGTGCTTCCACAAACATTTTGGTAAAATATATTAGTTTTAATTTCCCGTGGCACAAGCTAAATTAAATGTTGATTTACTGGGTGGGGAGATTCTTTCCTGAAAATTACACACTATATATGAATTGTACTATAGAAAAGCAGAAAGTAAGTCATCTTTACTTTTATACTACACAATGCTTTGGCCTACATGAACATGTTTTCTCTCAGAATAGTATAGTGGGAGGAGGGATTACGAAGGTTGTGTATGAAGGAAAGGCTAAATGCATATGCCTAGAAGTTGAATAAAGTCATGCAGCATAGAAAACAAACATACCCTGCAAAACATGTGCAATAGCACCTTAAATGCCCTCCTGTTCAATGATCACATGCTTTATATGTAATTTGTTGGATCTTTTCTGATGACGCACTCGGTCTTAAAGAAACTACCGATTGATCCTGCAGTGTCAGAGGGCACCGGGATGGAAACATAAGGCGTCATGTTAAACCACCCTTACAGCCGCTGGGTCTCTGGGGTCAAATACATACTAATATTAACTCTCTTTTTTTTTTTTTTTTGCTTACAAAGTTGCATATTGCACCTTGAAACAACTTTGAAAAAAGCATTAGAAAATATTTGTTCATATAAGGACATACAAAAGTTCCAAGTCAAACTGCAGATAACGTTATGATAAGGCCTATCTTGGCTTTTGTTGAAATCGTTTTTTCCCCCCTTCTAAATAGGGCTTTTAACATATCATACTTACTGGCAAATCAAAAAGTAACAATGTAGACTTGCCACTAATATGTCTTTGTTATGCTGTTGCTGTAATGAAATGCAATCTGACCATAAACTAAGAATGGACTTATTCCTGTACCCACAAGGAAATGTCGATTGGCTCTGGAAGTTCCTGGCTCTTATGGACTTTCCATTAAAACTTGTTTTGCCCCCCTTTAAGTTTTATTGACGATTAAGGTAAACTTTATTGTCCCCGCAGAGAAATGTGTCATCTGCATTTGACCCATCTTTCAATGCCGCTGGGGCAACCGGTAAGGAGCTCTGGGCAACCGCAGTGCAACGCCCGGAGAGTCGGGACTAGGGCTGAACGATTTTGAGAAATAATCTAATTGCGATTTTTTTTCTTCAATATTGCGATTGCGATTAAATATGCGATTATTGTTGCAAGGTCCTCTTCTCATGTATTTTTCACCTAACACAAGCAATAAATCAGCCTGTTTCATAATAAACAATATTTGAAGTGAAAATTGCAACAAAATTGTTGCTTGACCTATTCAAAATGTGTGTGGACTGCACTTCTTAAACTGTCTGAACTTAACAGTACAGTCTATAAATAAATGCTAAATTATATAGATATTAAAAAAAAATAACTCACTGATCCAGTCAGTAACATCACCCAGACTAAAGTGCAGGAAAGTAAGAACAAACGTCTGCTTTAACTAGTTGGAAAAGTTTTAGGAAATCAAACTTCCAATTAATACAAAATAAGCTATTTAATTTATTAAATAGTACTTTATTATTTCGGCCAATCAAATCCCAGTCTGAGCTGCGACTCGTAGTTGCTTCAGATGCGCGTTATTGAAGGACACGGAGAGGCCAGATGGAGCACACGCCAAAACACAGTGGAATTAAGAGCAGCATTTTGGTTTTGGGATGTAACTTTGGACAATATGAAGAAAGAGAAGAACACTGACACAAGGAGACGGGACATGAGGTGCCAGACACAGACACGTCTCTTTGACTCGCAGCCATTTAGTGACATTTCAGCTTAAACAGCACATTTCCTCAGCAAAATAAGACATGACACGGACTCCTGCCTCGGATCCTAGTTACCAACCCTTTTCATACTGCAGTTTAGTGTTTATATCTAGCGTCTGTACGACCTACGGAGCGGATATGCGGTAGACGCAAAGGTAAATAAAGGCACATGGCACATCGCCTCCGCGGATACTTAATGGTCATGAAACGTCATTATGCTTTTGAGATAAGTTCTTTATCCACAACATTCCCAAACATAAGCCCCCTAAACTGAGCCACAAACGACTTTTTACAATCAGCACAGACTCACCTATATATGTCTGTGGAGGCAGAGGCGTGTGAATCCGGAGGTGAGGGAGTTTCTGTGATCATCAGAGCGTGTAGTAGCGGCGACGGAATGGCGTGATTAGCGCTGCGGCTAACGCAATGCTAACGGAGAAAAGCAATATTCCTTCGCGGTGGCTGCATGATAAAAGCTGATATTTTCACTGTACATCCACAATCTACCGCGCACCTTAACTAGACTGAGACGTAAACAAAAGCACGCGACGGAGCGGACTTTGCTGCCATATCTCGTTGCTCTATTTACTTCCCAAATCGCGTGCCCTGCGATTACGAAATCGCGTTGTGTAATATCGCGATAAAATTGCAAATGCAATTAATCGTTCAGCCCTAGTCGGGACCCATCTCCAGATGCGTTTCCAGGCTTCACACACAGGGTTATCAATCTTACCTCTGTTTGTCTTAACATGAGCAACATCATCGTAATTTTATAGTTTTACTCTTTTTATTTTCGTCCTATTCTAGATATTTGAGCTAGCTCCAAAAATGCAGCCAAATTGCTAGCATCAACGAGCCTCAGCTAGCCCGCGCTGAGCGCTATGGGGGAGGCCTCGCTCCCTCAGTCCATTTTTTATTTTACAGTCTATGCATCTGACATGATCGCACATTATGTCAAGATTTACAGCATATGTATAAGTAAAGTAAGACAATGCAAACTATGAAAATTGTATATTGAGAATGCCCGATTCTAAAATGACTGGAAAAATTGTGAAGTTTGAAGTTATGCTAAACTTTGGAAGTGGTAGGTTCTGACTTCAACCTTTGCCTGTTCAAATAGTACCTTCTGTTGTTTTTTTTATTATGGAAATACAGTATCCTGTTTCATTTACAGGGGGCCTGTCTCTAAACATAATCAATCTGTTCTGCATAATAGAAGTACCCAGATATGCTCTTCATATCATCACATCATAACCAATTTTTTAAAATATTTTTGTTCATTTTCCAGGTGATTTTGCTCATCATCCCCACATCCTACGTGCCTGACTTGAACTGACGCTGCCATGGATGACAAAGGCTTGGTGGGGAAGATAAGCGTGTCTTCAGACTCCGTATCCACACTCAACAGTGAGGACTTTGTGCTTGTGTCCCGGCTGGGAGACGACACCCCCTCATCCACTCATAATGGTAGTGATGATGAAAAGACGGGACTTAAGGTAAGGCAGTTTTAGGCACCTGTGCGGAAATTGATTTATTTATGCTTAATCCAAGCGATCTGTCAGATATGAATTTTAATTATAATACTTTAATATTAATAGTAGTATTTTTTTGGACTTACACATTCGTTAAAGTCTTAAAGCAGTACTAAGTAACTTGTTTATCTTAATACATTCTTTTTCCTAGTTCCTCTGGGGGTAATGCAAGTGGTAATGGGATGATTGGGGGGTCTTTCATCTCCGCCTGGTGTCTCTGGCCAGAAAACCACAATTGCGACTTTCCTGCCACCGGGTTGAGTCACCAATACACACTAATGGAATCACGACGAAGCAGCGAACAGGCTAACGGGCAAAGCTAACTGCGGGCTAGCGCCACTTAAACAGTGTTTATAGCCAAGTTTGACTGACAAAAAATATTTCCATTGTGTAATTGGATGTGCATTATTCCTCTCTCCCTTTGTCCTTTCTGTCAGCGTAGTATTTACTCTCACGGATTATTAATAAATAAATGTAAAAATGCAAAATGCTACGACACATGCAGTGGCGCTTATGACGTCTAGGGGCACGAGTTACTTAGTACTACTTTAAATGGTGCCTTCAGGGCCTGTGATGTCCAGGACAAGAAGCAAGTTATTGTCTATTTAATGCATACATATCCGTACTGGCACGTTTGTATTCCTTTGCCTAATTCTATTTAATGTTAATTATGGAAATCATTGCAGAAAGTAGTTTAAAGCCAAGGCGCTTGTCCCTTGTTCTGCACAATATTTCCTTTTTCACGTCTAAAATAGCTTTATTTCTTCACTCATTTTTGTCTTTTCACCTGCATTTTATTCACACATGCAAAAATTAAAACTAACCCATTTTCTTTGTTGTGTTCTATTAATTGTAATCATATTCCTCTTGAGAATCGTTCTGACTGTGTTTAAATATTTGTTTTAGCTTGTTTGGTTAGGCTTTGCCTGTGTTTTAGATCAGTGTGTCTGGGCCACAACCTTTTTTCTCAGTGAACTCTAACCTGTGGACACACCCTTTCCTATCTCACAACCAGCAGTGTTTTCAAAATGTAATTAATCCAAGGGAAATTCCTCTTGTTACAGACAGAATAAAAAACAACAACATTGCAATGTAGATATTAATTTACGTTAGGGCTGAACGATTTTGAGAAATAATCTAATTGCGATTTTTTTTCTTCAATATTGCGATTGCGATTAAATATGCGATTATTGTTGCAAGGTCCTCTTCTCATGTATTTTTCACCTAACACAAGCAATAAATCAGCCTGTTTCATAATAAACAATATTTGAAGTGAAAATTGCAACAAAATTGTTGCTTGACCTATTCAAAATGTGTGTGGACTGCACTTCTTAAACTGTCTGAACTTAACAGTACAGTCTATAAATAAATGCTAAATTATATAGATATGAAAAAAAAATAACTCACTGATCCAGTCAGTAACATCACCCAGACTAAAGTGCAGGAAAGTAAGAACAAACGTCTGCTTTAACTAGTTGGAAAAGTTTTAGGAAATCAAACTCCCAATTAATACAAAATAAGCTATTTAATTTATTAAATAGTACTTTATTATTTCGGCCAATCAAATCCCTGTCTGAGTTGCTTCAGATGCGCGTTATTGACGGACACGGAGAGGCCAGATGGAGCACACGCCAAAACACAGTGGAATTAAGAGCAGCTTTTTGGTTTTGGGATGTAACTTTGGACAATATGAAGAAAGAAAAGAACACTGACACAAGGAGACGACATGAGGTGCCAAACACAGACGCGTCTCTTTGACTCGCAGCCATTTAGTGACATTTCAGCTTAAACAGCACATTTCCTCAGCAAAATAAGACATGACACGGACTCCTGCCTCGGATCCTAGTTACCAACCCTTTTCATACTGCAGTTTAGTGTTTATATCTTGCGTCTGTACGACCTACGGAGCGGATATGCGGTAGACGCAAAGGTAAATAAAGGCACATGGCACTTCGCCTCCGCGGATACTTAATGGTCATGAAACGTCATTATGCTTTTGAGATAAGTTCTTTATCCACAACATTCCCAAACATAAGCTTCCTAAACTGAGCCACAAACGACTCTTTACTTTTTACAATCAGCACAGACTCACCTATATATGTCTGTGGAGGCAGAGGCGTAGAATCCGGAGGTGAGGGAGTTTCTGTGATCATCAGAGCGTGTAGTAGCGGCGACGGAATGGCGTGATTAGCGCTGCGGCTAACGCAATGCTAACGGAGAAAAGCAATATTCCTTCGCGGTGGCTGCATGATAAAAGCTGATATTTTCACTGTACATCCACAATCTACCGCGCACCTTAACTAGACTGAGACGTAAACAAAAGCACGCGACGGAGCGGACTTTGCTGCCATATCTCGTTGCTCTATTTACTTCCCAAATCGCGTGCCCTGCGATTACGAAATCGCGTTGTGTAATATCGCGATAAAATTGCAAATGCAATTAATCGTTCAGCCCTAATTTACGTTTACAGGTGAAACTCGAAAAATTTGAATATTGTTAAAAAGTGTAAGGTTTGTGTAGTTCGGCATATACATGATGGACTCATTACATGCAAAGTGATTTATTATTATGGCTCAGAAAATTTGAGTATTTTGTAAATGGATTGTTTGTTTGTTTGTATACTTTATTGTCCCCATAGGGAAATGTGTCCTCTGCATTTTAACCCATCCTTTGATGCTACTGAGGTAACCCGTAAGGAGCAGTTGTCTACGGCAGTGCTATCTCCATGATGTGGAGCCAGGCTGATGGTCAGAATCATCTGGCTGGTGATTTCATCTATTGCACATGTTTTTAGTGGGGAAACCGGAGTACCCGGAGGAAACCTATGCAGACATGGGGAGAACATGCAAACTCCACACAGAAAGGCCCCGTCCTGGTGGGAATCGAACCCGGGACTTTCTAGCTTTGAAGCGGAGGTGCTAACCGCTGCGCTACCCACGACTGTAAGGCATAATCATCAAAATTATAACAAACAAAGGCTTGACATATCTCATTTTGCATGTGATTAGTCTATATCATATATTAGTTTCACATTTTAAATTGAATTACAGAAATAAATGCACTTTGGAACGATATTCTAATTTTCCGAGTTTCACCATCTCGATTTTCGGGGTCCTCACGTCCAGGTACAATAAATTGACCGTTCAGCACCAGTATAAAACAAATAACAATTACAATACAAACAAAGATTTATATATATAATTCATTATATAATTCATAAAACACACAAACACAAAACATTCACTCATACATACAGTGGCTTGCAAAAGTATCCGCCCCCTTTAACTTTTTGCCATTTTGCCATGCTATGGACCATAAACATAAATATATTTAATTGAAATTTTAAGTGAAAGACACACACTAACTGACACGCAATCGTGAAGTGAAATGATATTCACACATGATTTTGAACTTTTTTTATAAATAAAAACTGAAAAGTGTTCGGTCAGTAAGTTTAGGAGGACGGCTGGATCTTGGTAGGTTTGCACTGATGTCATACTCTTTCCATTTCTGGATGGAGTATTTAACTGTACTTTGACAGATGTTCAAAGCTTTGGAAATCTTTTTATAACCTAATCCAGCTTTATACTTCTCAATAACTGTATCCCGGACCTGTCTGGTGTGTTCTTGGACTTCATGATGCTGTCTGCTCCCCAATAGTCTCTTAACAGACCCCTGAGACCATCACAGAGCAGCTGCATAATTGAACTGACATTAGATTACACACAGGTAGACTCTATTTAGTCAATATGGGTCAATATGTGATCATTCAGAAATCATCAGGCAACTTCTGAAAGCAATTGGTTGAACTAAAAGGCACATCCCACTTTTCAGTTTTTTATTTATAAAAAAAAATCAAAATCATGTATGAATTTCATTTAACTTGACGATTGTCTGTCACTTACTGTGTGTCAAAGTTAAAGGGGTGAATACTTTTGCAAGCCACTGTACAAGGCTCTCCAAAGGTTGTTCACACAGCCCACACACAGAGAGAGTATACAGTAGGGCTGGGCGATTGAATTGAATACATTTGATTTATTCATGCTTTTGAAAGTAGAAATGAAAATGGCAAAATCTTAAAGAAAATTTCAGACCGCTCCGTAGCATCTGTTTTTGGAAATAACACCAGAGGAGAACCCAGCGACTTTCTGGTGATCCCCTGCTACGTCACAGGCCGCATGGTGGAGTTTTCTTCTGCTAAAACAGACCTTAGTTTCCCTCGGTCTGATCGTCTGCTGTTCTCTTTTTTTGCCGTCTATGGCAGCACACCCAATTCTGCCCCCTTTCCCCCTGTGAGTGTCTCCATAGAGAGAGCTGTCAATACAGCAGAGCTCCAGGCATGAGGATAAAAGTAAAACTCATTATGAAGTCTCACTTGTATGAGCAGATAAGGCATATTTAAACAGAAATAACAATTTAAAATAATTGTGTAATGAATCGAAATACTTTGGACTCAGTTTTCTTCATATGAAAGATCAGGATACCCTTTTAAGTTTATTTCCAATAAAATCAATTATAATCAAAGTCGTCCGTTCTGAGTAAAAACAATTGTATTATTTTTTTGCCAAATCGCATATACACACTACACATCTGAACCCACCGATATATTCATACACACATACATCATGCTTAAAATGATTTAATTTAAGTTTGAGGGAACTCCCCCAAAACCACACGGCAATATCAAGAAGATACAAATTAGAAACAGTTGCATGTATTTTGCCATAAATATGTATAATGAATATAAGTAGAAAATACAATAACCCAAGATTGATTCTTGATTGAACTAAACCTCACTCCATATGAATAAAATAAAAGTAAAATTTAAATACAATGTAAAATGCAAGTACTTTATGATAATTCTTACAGTTAAGAATATATTATAGAACAACTATATTATACTGAAATGTCATCCTTATCAAAATGTCTATGAATCTTGTTTCTATGAATCTATGTAATTTCTTTTCTTTCTTTACTTTTTCTTTTGTGCCACTGTGAAGCTTTAGAGACTCCAAGGTCGGGAATCGGAGTATTTCAATAATTATAACTTTATAAGTGAAAACTGTGAGTTGCGACACTATTTGGGGAAGAATCCTGATGGGTTGCGTTCAGGTGACATCACAACATTCTAAACAGTCCATAGTGTAAAATTGAGGTGGAGGGCAACCCACTTTCACTGAGGGCAACTGAAAATTCCCTGGCTGTAACTATGGTAACTGACGGACTTCAGATTTGTATGTCTTCGTTATCTCAGTCATTACTGGAAGAATCCACAAGAAACAAAAACTGGCAGCACATGTAAACTAATGTCTAATTATTTTCTCTGAAAGGCGTCCGAAAGTGGCGATTATTCAAAAACATGAGCGTGATGTTGGCCAATAGGAAGGACTTTCAGACGGCAAAATGTCACAGCGGGTTTTTTAATCCAATCACTGTCAACTACTGATGAGGAAAAACATTAGTCAATTTTCGTTTTGGAGATTTCTTACAAAAACTGTATTTCTCCCATAGAGTTGCATTGGCCCCTGACCTCCACCTGACATGACATCATCACTTTCTAAATCGTGAATGCAAAAATGTCCTTTATTTCATCAGGCAAAACATTAAGAATCTTATCTTATTTTCGATGTTGGGCTGAAAGTGCTTAAAGTGCACTGACATATGTGTATCCACAAGGGGGCGCCAGACACTTATTCTGTAATGCGCTTCCTCATTGAACTGTAACGCGCAGCATCTTGTGGCAGACGTATGCAAGTGTAGTTAAGTGTGACGCATCTGCGAGAAGGAGCTGGTTGTTTGTTTTATACATGTTTGCAAAATCACACCCATTGCCCTTCAGTCATTTCAGAGATCACGTTTTGGTTTTGACCGGCACATCCTCCTCACCTTTCAGTCAGGCCATTCTAAGAGAGGGAAGCCAGTGTGTCTAAACTCTTATTTGTTGTGCAGGTGAATTCTGAGGAAGGGGTCAGCTTTAAGGTCAGTTTCTTTGCTTCCAGCCCTCTCTTCTCCTCCATCTCTAGTCTGTATGTCCTTTCTGTGATGTTGCACTGTGGTAAATCACTGTGACTGGTGCTTGTTTATCTGGTGGCTGTTGACTGATGTCTGTAGGTAGCTTGCACATGTGGATCCTAGTTGACTTAGATGCTTCAATCTGGCTGTAACTTACTGTAGCCTTGGCTTTAAGCTGATGCAAAAAGAAATTCAGTCTTTTACAGTTGCACCCTTTTATAATTATAAAAGCTTTTGTGAAACGGATTTGCTTTATGTTTTTGATCAAATTATCACATACAAATAATTGTCTGTCCCACCTATTTTCTTGTAGCGGCCATGCAATGATCTCCTGCTCTAATCATTGTTGTAGAATCAACATACAGCAGCCTCTTGTTCTTGTCCTTTGACGGCTCACCGGGATAACTTTACTTGAATACATGTTTTACTTAATCACCAAACTATACTATGCTGTGAAATGTGTCTTTTCCTTGTTTTGGATGACCTTCTGTGTCTGTTGAACACTTGTATCCAGATTGTGGGAAATGGGAGTGAGCAGCAGCTGCAGAGGGAGCTAGAGGACGTCCTGATGGACCCATCTGTAGTGGACACGGGAAGGGGAACAGACACGGGCACGGAAGGCCTCAGTGGACCCTTCCCCATGTCCCCTGTCCCACCAGGCGCGGACCCCTTAAGCACAAGCCCACCCAAAATAGCCCTTCCAGTCCAGACAGCTCAGGAAAGTGAGCTGAATGAAAGGTCGTATCGAGGTCAGCAATTACATTCAGCATTTGATAATATGTCTATGTTTGATTGCTTTGATGCTGAGCTATCACCTAAAGAAGGCATTATAAATAGAGACTAACACACATCTCTGTTCAAATTCTAGTCTTATAAATCTAAAAAATATCTGCTTTGCAGGTGATGAGTCGTCATCAGAAGGTAGCCCCATCAGCCCTATCCCCGATGAGGACAGCATTGTGTTTAGCCAGCTGACATACCTCGGGTGCGCTTCAGTGAATGCCCCTCGCAGTGAGGTTGAGGCTCTCCGCATGATGAGCATCCTCCGGGGGCAGTGCCAACTTCCCCTGGATGTCACACTATCTGTGCCAGGAGTGTCTGAAGGCATAGTCAGGTACGCTCCCTTTATATCACTACAAAACGAGCGAAGAAATACACTTGTCCTTCTTTTCATTCCACAGATTATTAGACCCAAACAACAGCACTGAGATTGCCAACTACCCTATCTATAAGATTCTGTTTTGTGTGCGAGGCCATGATGGTACACCTGAGAGTGACTGTTTTGCTTTTACTGAGAGCCATTACAATGCTGAGATCTTCAGGATTCATGTATTTCGCTGCCAAATCCAGGAGGCGGTAAGAGACTTTTCTTTTTGTCCTTACATCTTTCCTATGTAGTAGAAAGCAAAAAAAATCTAGTTCAGTACAAATAGAAATGACCAAATATACTGTATTATTTACCAATTATGGGTGTATTGATACATATAACACTGATATATCAATATCGTCATACATTTTATATAATGTCTATGCCTCATGCTGCTACTGCTGAAGTTTATAATCATCCCCCGTTGATAAATTGACTTTGGATTTGGAATAAAAGCAGAATAAACAACTAACAATCCATATACAGGTGATGAAGTACTTTGTCTTTAAAGCTATTAAATCATGGCCATATCATAGAGTTTTACTTGAGGAGAACAGATACAAATATATTTTGCACAATGTGTTTCAGGTAGTGTGTTTTCCCCCCCCTTTTTATGTGTGCAGGTTAGTAGGATACTGTACAGCTTCGCCACTGCGTTTCGGCGGTCGGCTAAGAAGGCAGTGCTGTCTCAACAGGCTGCACCCCTCACCCCTGACAGTGACCTCTTCACCTTCACTGTCAGCCTCGAAATTAAAGAGGATGATGGGAAGGGGACCTTCAGGTAGGTTTAACTCCTCAACATTGTCCTAATGCTGCATGCTTTGTTTCATGTAAACATTCCCAGTTCCAAATTTACAGATTAAAATTATAATAATCATTAAGTCATAAAAATGGAGTGGACTTATTTAGCGCTTTTACAGAATCTCAAAGTTGCCATAATTTTTTTTTTATATATTTGTATTTATTGTTTTATTGTCAGTTCACTTTGTTTCGTCCAACTTGAATGAAGAATTTTCTCTGGTGTGCAAGAAGATAAAAGTTAATTCATCCATTGTTCTACTTGCACTGAATTTGGGGGTGGGCGCTCATAAGCTTCTTGCTTCAGCCCACTCCTTTTGAGCAGAATGTTACTGCTCAAATAAACTAAACTAAACTACTTGAGCATGATCTGCACACAGTTTTTAAGGATGCACTTCATGGCCGCCAGCAATACAAGATATTTTTTGTTAGAAGACATGTGTAATGTTAACCTTGAGCTGCCATGTGGAGTTTGAGTCCAGATCAGCACCCTTTATTTGGTAGAGGAATTAAATAAGTAGTCTTAGGAAGAAATGATGTAATACTAGCTTACAGTTATGTTGTGCTTCACTGAGTAGACAGTTTCTCAAAGCACTGCACTCATCATTCATTCACACTACACTTAATGGTGGTTCGTTACTATTATAGCAACAGCTGTCCTGGGGTAGACTGAGTGAAGCGAGGCTGCCAATCTGCGCTGTTGGCCCTTTCGACCACCCCTAACCACTCATTCACAGTCTACATTCATAGATGGTCTATTTATAAGTGTCTAGCCCACTGTCCTTAATAAGACATATACTTCACTATATGTTTTGCTTTTTGTGCTCATGTTTCATAGATCTGTTTTGTTCTTTTGTTTTTCTCAGTGCTGTGGCAAAGGATAAAGACAAGCAAAGTTTTAAACTCCGAGCTGGAATGGACAAGAAAATTGTCATTTATGTTCAACAGACGTCTAATAAGGAATTAGCCATTGAAAGGTATGAACTTAATTATCACAATAGTGACATTAACTTAACTGAACCTCTTCACATTCTCAGCTACTTGCTAGTGTAGAAGGTATGTTACAGAATTGATGTGCGTCTGCCTTTATTCCTAAAGGGGATATATCTTGCTAAAACAATGTTTTTTTTTAATCCATATTATAAGTTGTACCCTTCTTGTTTAATTCGTTTTTTTCTTCTATTGCTGAACTGCTGCAATTAGTATTTCCTGACACTACCCAAACCAACGCATTCCTTGGTGGAAGCATGTTCTTTCAATAGGCAAAAATGTTGAAGTCTTTGAAAACGTAAATTATCAATGCTAAGGTGGCCCAACAGCAGGTTTACCACAATTATGTCTGCTTTCACACTTCATTATCGACTAAGAGAGGCGTTCATGCCAAGTATTATTCATGATTTTACTTGTGTATTGTTCACTCCAGGGTATGGTTCTTTTACCAAATCATTGATCAACTGAGTCACATTTCACATGTCTCCTTTCTCAAAGCTTTGTATGTATTTTCAGGTGTTTTGGTCTCCTGTTAAGTCCAGGGAAAAACGTGAAAAATAGTGATATGCACCTGCTTGACCTGGTGGGTGTCCCAGTGTGTGACTGTCATTCATTGTTCTAACTGTAACATAGGCTTTTGTTATTCATTAGGAATCTATGGGTAAAAGCTCTGATGGCAAGTCTTACATCATCACAGGGAGTTGGAACCCCAACACACCTCACTTTCAACCTGTGAATGAGGAAACACCAAAAGGTGCTAAATTAAATACACTTTAGTTTATTTTAGTTTGGTCTTCTAAAGTTTAACATTTCTGTGCAAATAAAGTAATTAATGTGATTGTACTTAACATTTTTCCTCTAACAGATACATTTATGTACATGACAACTGCAGTGGACCTGGTGATTACTGAGGTAGAAGAACCAGTTCGTTTCTTGCTGGAAACACGCGTCAGAGTATGTTCTCCCAATGACAGGCTCTTCTGGCCCTTTAGCAAACGTAGCTACACTGAAACATTCTACCTTAAACTGCGGCAGGTATGGAAAGGCATTATATTTCTCTGTATTTCATTTGCTTGGAATTGATTGAGTACTACTGCATCTTTTAGATGGAGCGAAAGGAGCGTAAAAGTCCCTCAGCAGATACATTATATGAGGTTGTTAGTTTGGAAAGTGAAACTGAGAGGGACAGACGGAAGACCACAGCAAGTCCTGGCATCCCGCTGAGTGGACCTGGGAACATAGTTCCCTCACCCCCTGAGGATGATGAGGAGGAAGGTATGGGACACCATTTGAAGCCTGCTTGTATACTGAATCTCAAAAACTTTTTATTTTTCCAACACTCCTTTTGTATTAGTGTTAATGGGCCTGTTATCATGGAACAGTTTTATTTATTTATTTATTTATTTATTTGAACAGGGACAGTGTACAATATACATTAGCCTCAGAAAGGAGAGATGCATTGTACCAGGTTATAGCACTTGTGCTAATTTCCACCTGCAGTCCCTGGGCCTATTTAATATAATTAATATATTTTGGCTAATTTTGTGATCTCAAAATAACATGGTCTTTATCATTTTAAGATACTGGAAGATCTCTTAAGGGTTTTACAAGACGTATACCACAATATAATTTGATCTCAATATAATCAATATACTAACTCAATATAATCATATTTTACCAATTTGTTATGAATTGTCATGATATGAAGAAATGGCTTCTCAAGGTTTGTGTTTTTGGCTATTTCATTGCCTTATAATTATGGCTTAAATAAGTCTACTAAATTCGTAGAGCATCAGTGTTTTATTAGTCTGATATTTAGATTTTTGCTGTACACAATCTTTGGTGTTTGTAAAAGAGCTGTCAATTGTCACAGAGAGAAGGGACGGTCTGTGATCTTACTACCATCAACAGCTGCCAGAGGATGAAAATTACAAGCATGTTGCGAGCTCACTGTGGAATATAGGTTGTAGAATGCAATGAAATTGACATTGACACACAATTAACTGCCCGCACACAGCACACTGGTCTGTAGGAGGCAGTTGTCCTTGTCCACCCCAGATGTACAGGTTATATGAACAAAAACCCACCCACCCAAACAAAGAAATGTTTGGTGAGCTTGTAGGGAGTAGTAAGTAAATAGTTAGTTAGTTAGTTAGTTAATTGATGGATTAATCATTGTTTAAACTAGGCTTGCACTGTACGATTTTATAGAAGCAACCAGTGATAAATAGCCTCGCATAAATTAGAGCCAATGACCACAAAACCTTTGTAGACCATTCATGTCTACATTAATGTGTTCAGGGACACTTTATCGGGGTGCGTAGCCCTCGCTCACCTCTCTGCGCTTTGTCCATCAAGTGTCTCTCTCCACCCAGTTCCTACAGATGTATTTTACCATGTCCATGCTGCTTTCAGTTCAGTCGGCTTCAGCAGCGCTACCCCACGCCAGGACCCCTCGACTTACGACAAATATCAAACACGTCAGAAAACCCTAAGATCGTGCGATTTTCAGTCGCATGTTCGTCGTGTGCAGCTAATCGAGGCTCGTATGTACTGCACGACAGTAAAGCTGAAAGATCAAACGCCTTTAAAATTGTTGAGCAATAAAAATTTGTGCCAAAATTGTAGAAAAAAATGGCACAGTATAAGCCCAGCTTTAGAGGAAATGCTTTCATTGTCCCCTAGTGCCCCCTAGAACCTGAGTGTCTCTGCTACAACACTGTTGTTGGTTGGAATAGTGGGACGGCTTTCAATGAGCGCCTGAAAATGTCCCTTCTTTTCAAATCCAAAACTTGACTCTTCACAAAAGCTGTACAATGCAATTCAACCCTAATGATCTCAGCGCGTTATGGTTATATAGGAAATGGCGGCCCTGGCCTCTGTATTTGCTTGTCATACTATGACTTTCAGCATCTACAGAATCTGGCGGATCCTGCTCTTTCTGCTGAAGTGAAGACAGTGACATGAGCTGTGCCTGTGTCTGCAATTTGCAATTAGATTAAGATTTGAACATTAAACATTAATTTACGATTTATAGCTTTATCAATACAACTGTAGAACGTTGTGACATTTTGACAAATTAGCCCATAATATATAATTTTAAATTATAACATCTCTTTGTGATCTCTCTTATCTGTCAGATAATGATGAACCTTTGCTTAGTGGTTCTGGCGACGTTTCGAAGGAGTGTGCGGAGAAGATCCTGGAAACTTGGGGAGATCTGCTTTCTAAGTGGTAGGATGGCTTTTCTTTCAACACTATACACTTCATGCAGAATTATTACGCAAATTTGTTTTGTGACCATATTGTTAGTTTTTTCTTCACTTTTTAAAACTTCAAACGAGGAAAACTGAAAAGCTGTTGGATTGACGTGTCCCTGGTGATGGCGATGTTTGTAGTGAGAGAAAAAGTGTGTTGAAAGCAGTCAAAGCAGATCCACAGTCTGGATCAAGTGTGCAGAATTATTATGCAGCCATGTTCTCTCACCAAAATGGAAGGAAAAAACTTCTGGAAAATTCACAAATTGTTAATAGCTGTTCAGAGGGATGCAGACCTTGGTTTTTCAAACCATGAGTTGCTTCACTTTCCACGTGCATCAGATAAGAGTTTCAGGGTGCATACATTTATTTTTCTGCATAAATTATGCTTTCCTCTGCCAGTTTGCCATGCTTCGTCCAGATGGCAGGGTGAGCCCCCTTCATAAACCCATCAAAAAAACTCCCATCAGTCTTTGGACCCTACTTTGAAAATCATGACCCAAGATATGGACCGTCAGTGGACCAGACTCTGCATCAATATCTCAAAATAGAACCATTAGCACTCTTGCCAAATAAAATCTAAATACCGTATAAGCTAAGCTAAGATGTGCCTGACCACCCGTCAGCTGGCCATATAAGGAATTTAGGCCACATCTTATCTCAACATCTTTACTTAAACTATTGTGTTCATTAAACAGAAATACACTAACCATCTAGGTAGATAAATTGAGACAATTCATTATATCGGGCCACCAATGTCTACTCCAAGAACTTTGGTTATTACAAGTTTTACTCATTAATTAACTCATTAAATGATTAAGGTTACATTTCTCTTAGCATTAGCTTCATTTCAGTGTTTTCCCTTTTTATGTTTAATTCAAGGCACATGAATTTATCGGTGCGTCCCAGACAGCTGCCGGCTCTGGTGCGTAATGGCATCCCAGAGGCTCTTCGAGGGGAGGTTTGGCAGCTCCTGGCAGGCTGCCATAACAATGATCATCTGGTTGAAGAATATCGTACTCTAATTACAAAGGTAAGACTTGGTTATTATTTCTTTCTCTCCCATTTCCATGATTACATTTGAAATCATGCATTCATATTGCTGTTCATAGATTCCACAATACCGTTCTTGTTGGGAATTTTGTGTTTTAAAAGAACAAGCTTTTGGTGCCCCCTCTGGCGTTCCTTTTAATAAATATCTTTATCTCTCATGTGTTTCAAACTTGTGATTAGCCACTATTGGCCTGACTGGTTATACTAAGCACAAGTTACAACATATTGTAGTAGAAGTAAAAGAAAGACTTAATATAGAAAGGTTCCTGTAAAATTACTGGGAAGTTATTAATGTTAAATATATACTTAAAGCATTCTTAGGCCTCAGTTTGTGCTTATTTCTCTTAAGGGATTCAGTTTGCATCTGTTTGCTTGTGTAAATGTGATAAATCATTATGAATTATGTGTTATTAGACATATATTGCTTTTACATGTCTTCAACATGCACTAGGCCTGTCATATGACAAGTTAATACATAATTGATTAAATACCAAAAAATATTTTCTCAACTGCATAATTCCTTGTAATAAACAATACACATGGTACAAACTACACGCAATGAATCACATCATTATACATTAAGTCCTTTATTGTTGCTGTTGCTGCTTTGTCGGTTAATATTGTTGACTTTTAGATGACCCTCTCAGCTATAGGCTTCCCTGTGTATAGTATTTTTGTACTTTTCCTGCAGATCTACAATCAATGAAATGCCCTTGTGCTTGTTTGATTATTTGATTTAATGTGCTGATTGTCCTAGATAAACTCCAGACTCCTGCATATTTACTGTCGCTTTATGATTGATTGTTAAGAAATTTGAATTTGCAATCTCAGGATATCATTTTGAAAGACTGATTGGCTGACTGGACTAGGTTAGGTAAGGTCTTTCAATGTATGGGGACTGGTCCCTGGGCACTGCTCGGTGCTCACCCCCTGCTTCTGACCGGTTGTTTAGTGGCATTGTGGAATTTTTTCAAGAAATGTGCTGCATGCACACCATGTCCCAGTGAGTACATCCTTTCGTGTCTCTCTGCATTTGAACTTTGTGAGAGCTATTGGTCTCCAGAATTACCATATTCTGTTCTCATGAAGCCCTTTATGAAGCACCGTACTGTCTGTTGCCAAGTACTACAATTACTGACACTTGGAGCTCATGTAGTCAGTAGCTCACATTTGATCTGATGAGTTTTGAGTAGAATGCCGTTTGGTGAGTCTGATTATTTCAGGTTCAAGTTTTGTTGAGTTAAGTTTGTTTTTTTTGTTCTTTTTTAAATAATACAGATGCATAATTTTTACATTTGCTTGGCATTTCTATTTTAATGGTTAATCAAATGACAAATTGATTTTACAGTCAGGTCCATAAATATTGGGACATTGACTCAATTCTTATCTTTTTGGCTCTATAAACCACCACAATCAGATGAACGGTGTAAGAATTACAACCGTTTCTATGTGTGTCTCCCACTTTTTAAGGGACCAAAAGTAATGGGACAAGTGGCTGCTAAGCTTTTCCATGGCCTGGTGTGCTCTTCCCTCATTATCCCATTTATAAGGAACAGGTTTGACTTCCAGAGTGTAACCTAGTTGATTTATTTAAAAGGGACCATGTAGACAGTGCTTAATTTGTAAATTTGTATTTTCAGGAACACTTTTGGTCTGGTGTTATGGATTTGGGGAACAGGCCATAACATTTGCCGGAACACTCTCATTAAACACCATTATATCAGATCAAATATTTGCCGGATCCTCCTAAATATTTGCCGGATCCTTTATCCTGAAAAACTGAGAATTGGGGGAATGCGTTCCCCCAAACGGGGGATCAAATTAAGCACTGAGAATTATAACATAAATGTTGCCATTTGATGCATTTCAAGTGTGATATTTGCATTTTGCATAATTCTCAATATGAATTGAGGAGCTTCACTATCAGTGAAGCAAGCCGTTATTGGGCTGAAAAATCAAAACAAACCCATTAGAGAGATGGCAAACATATTAGGCGTGGCCAAAGCAACAGTTTGGAACATTATTAAAAAGAAAGAACACACCGGTGAGCTGAACAACACCAAAAGACCCAGAAGACCACGGATGACAAATGCGGTGGATGACCGAAGAATTCTTTCCTTGGTGAAGGAAACCCCTTCACAACCATAGGTCGGATCAAAAACACTCTCCAGGAGGTGGGTGTATGTGTGTAAAAGTCAACAATCAAGAGAAGACCACCCGAGAGAATACAGACTATTAACCACAAGGTGTAAACCACTGGTGAGCCTCAAAAACAGGAGGCTGATTAGAGCCTTTGCCAAGAAACATCTGAAAAAAAGCCTTTACAGTTCTGAAACTAAATCCTAGGACAGATGAGACAAAGATCAACTTGTACCAGAGTGACGGGAAGAGAAGAGTCTGTAGAAAGAAAGGAACTGCATCCATAAGATACCACCTCATCAGTGAAACATGGTGGTGCAGCATCATGGCATGGGCTTGTATGGCTGCCAATGGAACTGGTTTCCTTGTATTTATCGATGATGTGACTGTTGATAAAAGCAGCAGCATGAATTCTGAAGTGTTTCTGGCAATATTATGAGCTCATATTCAGCCAAATGCTTGGACGCCGCTTCACAGTGCAGATGGACAATGACCCAAAGCTACTGCCAAAGCTACCAAAGAGCTTTTTAAGGCAAAGAAGTGAAATGTTATTCAATGGCCAAGTCAAATTTGCAAAAGAATGGGCAGCTGTTGGAGCTGCCCAAATCACATTGCACCAGCCCCTATGGCTCCTCCTGCAGGTGGTGGGTCCACAGAAGGACGGCCTCATGGTTCTAACCGGGCCTGTTGGTCTCTCATAAGGGGCTTCTGAACCGCTCTTTGTCTGACCCGTCACCTAGGACCTGTTTGCCATGGGACACCCTACCAGGGGCACAAAGCCCCCGACAACAGAGCTCCCGGATCATTTGGGCGCTCAAACCCCTCCACCACGTTAAGGTGGCGGTTCCAGGAGGGGTCGTTGGATAGTTTGATATCTCCACTGTATACTGTAACCCCTTTTGCCTCGAGCTAGAGGATATCGTGGCAGTATCGCTCCAAAAAAGGTCAGGTCTGATACTCATGGCAATCTGTTCCGCTAGTCATGTTTGACCATTTGTTTGTCGGGCTTAGCAACAGTAACTAAGGGGGCGGGGCTCGGCAAAAGGAGTCGATGTCCCAATATTTATGGATCTGACAAACAAAGGTGCTTTGTCTTATATAAACTCTAAAAAACTATCTTTGCTATGACATTGATGCACAATTAACAACATTTATAATGTTTGGAGGATTCTTTTTTTGTCCTTTTTGTGCCTGCACAAGTTAATAAATAATGCACAGTTTTTTGAAGCAAAAGTAAAAAGTTCTGACCTTGTTAACTATAGAACCATGTTAACAAAGGGGCAAGTATCAGACTGCTCCTTTTCTCTCAAACTGCATTGACTTAGCCAGTGTTGTGTATATTTGTTATGAATTAAATACATAAATAAATAAATAAATGTCATGAAAATGACCTTGTGTGTGCTTAAAAAAATGGAGTTGGAATGCACGGCAGCCTTGTGCCTCTGCTGCCACTGATTGGTCAAAGAAAAACGAGGTGGAGCTACTGTTTCTATCTGGAGGGAACCAGAGGGAGAGAAAGCAAAGGAAGACACAAATGTACGCGGGGTCTCCCAGCATCGTTGTGCCTATCGACCATATTTACATCAAACATTTCTTCTGCTCTCCTAAAAAGACTGAAAAGCACCTGTGTGATTTTTTTTTATAGACTTTTGAAGCATCCCATTGTCCTAATCTTTCTCTTCATGCCAATCTGCCTTAATCCACGTGAAGGACCAGCCGAAAACTGGTAAAGGACACCAGAGTGTGCTGCAGAAAGATCAGCGAGAAACTACTGGAGGAAACTAAAAGACATATCCGACGAGGGATTAATAACTTTTATTGGACGCTCTGTTTATGGGTGTGTGCTTCAGACTATAACATGGCAGATGTCTATGACTTACAGAGTTGGCAAAACGGGCATAAATTGGACCAGATTTTCAGAGACCATAATCAGGTCGTCTTGTGTGATTTTTGATTGTGTATCTGTACCCTCTACAAAGGCAACTTTTTGTTTTCAATTATCGAAAATGGATATTTGGACTTTTAATATTGACGGAGGAAACTTATCTTTGACATATATCTCTGTATTGGATGTTGCATAATGTTTTCAAGTGGAATGGGGCTTTTAAATTAAATTAAAACGTGCCGTCAACCACATCCAAAACTGTAAAGCTAACTAATATTTCAAGAGGTTTTTCTGCAGACGATGATGAATTCCTCTCTTGTCCCTTTGAATCAGAGCTCTGCCGACGTGTCAAACACTTCTCTTCCATTTTGTCTGCTTGAAGCTGGTTATTCCTATTTCTTTAATACCTGCCTCCTGGAAGTGTCCCTCATATTGCTTCTCAGTGTGCTAATCATCTCTGGAAATTTGGTGGTGATATTTGTGTTTCACTGTGCACCTTCACCAAGCCAACACACAACCAGTGCTTTCATCCAGACTATGACCTATGCTGATCTGCTGGTGGGGGTTAGCTGCCTCGTCCCTTCCATGTCCCTGCTGAATCATCTCCAAGGCCTGGAACCCAAACTCACCTGTCAGGTGTTTGGTTACCTGGTATCTGTCCTAAAGTCTGTTTCCATGTTGTCATTAGCATGTGTCAGTGTGGATCGCTATATTGCTGTGACACGACCGTTGACATATGCATCTTTGGTGTCACAGTGTCGTGTACGTTGCTGCATAATTTTAATATGGCTCTACTCTGCTCTGATCTTCATGCCATCTTTCATGGGATGGGGTAAACCAGGTTACCACGGTGATGTGGTAGAGTGGTGTGCAGTCAAATGGAAGACCCACCCAGCCTTTACAACCTTTATTGTAGTCATGCTTTATACCCCAGCAGCCCTTACGGTTTGTTTTACTTATGGCAACATCTTCAAGATCTGTCGCCAACACACACGGGAGATCAGCAAGCGCCATGCGCGGTACCGGCCCCAACAACACCAGGCTTCAACAACACTGGGACTCACCCCTGTGGACTCAAGGGAGAATGACTGCTCCAAAAATCACTTTTCTCATTTGTCCCACACCCAAATCTCTCATCACAATCAGCCGCACCATCGTCATTCACCAACTTACCCAGACAAGCACTACGCTATGGTGCTCTTCCGCATTACGAGTGTGTTTTATATCCTGTGGTTGCCCTACATACTTTACTTCCTGTTAGAAAGTGGAGGTTTCTGCCACCATCCTGCAGCATCATTTCTAACAACATGGCTTGCTATTAGCAACAGTTTCTGTAACTGTCTTATCTACAGCCTGTCTAATTCAGCTTTCAGAAAGGGCCTCAAGCGTCTCTGCTCTATATGTTCACAGCGTAGCACAAGAACCTGTGGAATCACACGCACCAGAAAGACTGTTTGTTCTGTTGAGAAAGGATGCGCTGGAATAATATGTCATGTCTAGTCAACTGTGATTCACAATGATGGAGACTGTGAAGGAACCAACAAGTCCAGGAGCTTTGCAAAAGGGCGAACTCGCCTAAATCATCACGTCAGATACTTTATTACTGACCAACTACACCTAATGCACAATGTGATGACTAGAAGTCCTACCGTCATCTTAAATCACAAATGTGATCAAATCCAATGTTGTCAAATGTATTTAAGTACATACTTCGACTTGATTGCTTACCTTTGAAATTACTCTCTCATTTTGCAATGGTAAATGGTCTCTATTTATATTTCTGTTTTATTTATGCTATCTGTAAGGTGACTGAGAATTTTGAAAGGCACCCACAAATAAAATGTTTTTTATATATAGTGCTTTTCCACCTACATTAGGCACTCAAAGCACTTTACATCAAGGAACCACTCACCCATTCATACCCTCATTCACATGCTGATGTACACAGGTAAGGCGGCTGAAGTGTCTTGCCCAAGGACACGATGACAGTGCGCACCTGCAGGATTCAAACTGCCGACCCTCTGATAGTCTTACAGACTATCACTTTAAATGTAAACAATCCTTTATAGTTTTATTCTCTTTTCTTTTATCTATCGTCTTTGTTTAGAAATTACAAAATCAATGTATCCAAACCAACGAAACTGGTTTGGTGGTGTCGGGACTACTGTTTTCACTGTACTGCAGTCTGATATTATCTGCTTAGGTTTTTCCTCTGTGGTCTTAAATAAGACACAGCAAACCTACTCTAACTGGTAGCTCATGGCTTGGTGGCCTTGAGCTACCCATCAAATTAAGATGAGGCTGACCAGTTACAAAACTGAATATCTGGGACTTTTACCGTCTTTGTTTTGGCCACCAGTTTTATGTACTGTGATTCTCTGTGACCAATAGGACATTTTATCCTGGCATGCCTTGTAGGTTAAATACATTTTATATTGTACATTATGTATTGTGTAACACCTGCTTCGGGACTGCAGCTCAAGCTAAATCTGGTGCACAGCGTCTTCAATTAATGTTTTTGCACATTGTCACTGTTGAAATAAAATAATAAACTAAACTAATGTTCGCTGATGTTGCAGGTAAATCATGACCCCTGGCCTGAGGGGAAATAACATTGCAGACAAAAATGTCAATGAAGAAAAAAGGAATTATTTTATTACTCAAATACAACAATTACTTTGCAATTTGATAATGTAATAAATGTAAAGGATGTTTCTGATGTTACAGGACCCCCATAGCTTTTTTTTTTTTACAAGTGTAGTCATTATACACATTTCCTATATGGATATCTTGCGCAATAGTTTCATGGAAAATCTCACCTGTGTAAGTGGCACATCAGGGACAAGTTGAATATGTTTTTTAGACTTCTCACACTATGGTCATTCATCGGCTTTTAACACATTTACACAGTGCTGCTAATTGGCCAGAATATGGAGGGTCTTTGTACCGCGTTCAGCACTTCAGATAAGTGTGGCTAAGTGTGGTGCTTGTGTAAACATGAGTACTTATAGGCTGCAGCTCTATTTCATAGTCCCAATAATACAAATGGTAGCACTGGCTCAACCTCATTGAAAGGCAATCTCATATTCCTGAGGTCACTAAAATTAAAGTTGAAATTGTCCAAATAGTCATATTACCTTCCTCCTACCTACAATCATCATGATATTCTGAGGCTTTTATTGTTATTTTTGCGTAGTTAATGTTCTTTCAAATATAGCATGTCACTGGCGTTTATAAAAAGAATGTACATGGACACTTAGACAATAAAGTGGACTTTTATATTTTATTATGTTTAAAATTCCATTTGGCCCCAGGCACTTTTCTACTTCGGCGAGGGTAAAAGTTTGGGCACCCCAGTTTTAGACCAAGATTCCACTGACTGCTTAAAAGGTTCTTCAGCATGTCCAGCGTGACTCTAAGTGGGCATAGTGAGTTAACATGTGTGCTGTCTCACTTCATGACATCATTTTCAGGTCAGTTGGCGCAAAGGTATTTTTAAGGTCTGTCATAAGGGAGAACCGGGTTCAATTTCCAGTTGTGTCCTCAACATATTTGACCGTCAGTGGTGTTGATAGAATGTAGAGTTATTACAGGACAGATGAAAAAGTACAAAGAGCTTTGCTTGGATCATTTGGAAGAGAGTTAAATGTGAGAGATATGATAATACTGTATAATTTCAAACATGCTGGCTATGTTAACCGTAGGCAGAAACGTCATATAGTTACTGGTGTAAACTGTAAAAGTTTCCCATTAGACTATAAATTCTACTGGTTCCTTTGTCATGCATCTAGCTTGTGTTACTTGAACACAGGAGTCTCCAAGTGTCGTAATGAGATAAGATCTCAGCTGGGACCTTTTCTGAGTGAGTGATTGTTATCCTTAGTCACATGTGTGTTGAAGTAGTTGAAATTCTGCAGTTATATTCAGGTATTGCTGACCCATTGTACCATCATTGTTTATTACCTAATGTGACGTGGCAAAGTACTCACTAAACCAATAAAGTTTTCAAATGTGGTAGTTCTCTTTCACTACACACTGACTGTTCAGGTAACCTGGCAAGAGCCAGATTACTGTACCAGTAACATTTGCACTGACATCAATCTGGGGCCGCGCCGGCTTAAATCGTTCAGAGAGAGAATGCACATTTGGAGCAGAATTTGCTGCTGATTCGATTGACACCGCAAATCCATTCATGTTTAGTTTTGAAAAAGGTTACGCGTGTTTGTGTGATGTGTTGCAGCCCCTTGTGTTTCTTTGTGATCGCCGCGTTGTTAATTAATGTCTTTTTTTGCCGGAACCAATTTTGGTTCTGTCCGAATGGTGAGGGCAGGTGTGGTTCAAGATGGATTTTTGTGGGTTTGTATCAGCAGGGTGGAGTTCTGTCCCCACTGCTTTTTAATATTTACATGGACGATCTTTCTGTTCAGCTCAATTATTGTAAGACTGGATGTGTCGCAGGAGGTTCGGTCATTAATCATCTCGTGTATGCAGATGACCTGGTTGTGTTCTTCCGTACAGTGCAGGACTTCAACATCTCCTGAATATCTGTTCACAATATGGCTTTGATAATGATATTAAATATAATGCTTTGAAAAGCTATATAATGTTTGTGAGATGACTGGTCTCAGTGTTCTTTACATTACAAATGAGATGAAGTATTTGGGTCATTATATATGTAGTGAGCTCCCTGATGACCGGGACATGCACAGGCTGGTGTGTAAACTGTATGGACAATCGAACATGTTGGTCAGGAAGTTTCATACGTGTTCTGTGGATGTCAAACGTAATTTGTTTAAAGCTTTTTGTTCTCTGTACACTGCACAGCTGTGGCGAAGTTTTAAAAAGTCCAGCTTGCAGAGGCTCACAGTTGCATATAATGACTCAATGCTGTTAAAGATGGCCATTATACGGACTCTGGTGTGTCCTGAGATCAGCTCAATGAGATTCATGTCAAAAATGTGGAATCATTGGCGCTCATGTCTTTATGTGAGTGACAGCTAGAGTATTGCTGGTACCTTGTTTTGTTGCTGTAATTATTTGCAGTTTTTAAATATTTTTTTCTACCTTCTTTTATTTTTAACATAACTATGGATCATGTGTCCACACTTGTGTCCTTAATAAAGATTGAATGAATAAACTCACAAATACGCGAGAATTCATCTTACTGGCAAGGTAAACTGTTCTGGTGCGGTGAGAGAAACTCATTAGCCGTTTGTTTCAGTATAAAAATAGCCACTGCCTTTGACTCCCATTAGCTCACGTTGTTTTGGAAGCCCTTTCTTCCTGCATCCTTTATTCTCATGATGCCTTGTTTTAGTCATTTCCGCTGTGGATGTCAGACTCCCAAGTCCTGAGAAAAGTAGTACAGACGACTGAGGGGGGGAAAAACGGAAATGGTATTAAAAATAAAGGGCAGTGATTAATGATTGTATTAGTATTAGATATGTAATAGTATTATTGTAATCGTTGCATAGGTTTCTGTATTAGTTGAACATATAAACACAAATAATGTTACCCTCTAAAAGCAGCCAGAAATTCTTCTCTCATTTTATTTATTATTTATTATTTATTATGTATTATTTATTTTAACCAGGCTAAAAAAATGTACAATCTCTTTTACAAGAGTGAAAGGGATATTGAAAATTAATGAAAATAATTAACTACAACTCTTTCTGTCGTACAGCTAAATACTGTATACAAAATATTAAAAAATAAGTTAAATTCAGTATTAATGTGTGTGGTTACATTAATCTCAGCCAGACGCCATATTTCGATTCAATTCTGAACAAATTCTCAACAATATTCAAGTGAGTTTGTAAGATAGTATTGAAGTGTAGCAACACAAAACATAATCTTTTAGACTTGAAATGAAATACAGGGATGGTGTGTGTTAGACTTTGTGTTCTGTGGGAAAGGACACTGCCCCAGTTAGTCATGCGATCTTTGATAAGCCTTGTGCTGAACCACAAGATGCTGAATTTAGTTAGCCTTTGATAGGGAAGTTTAGTTTTTCATTTAGTAATGATACAATACACTCCTTGTTAAAAAGTGGATCACATTTGTTTACCTGTCATTGTCTTCTGTCCCCAGGAGTCCCCTCAGGACAGTGCGATTACCAGAGATATTAACAGGACATTTCCAGCTCATGACTACTTCAAAGACACTGGTGGAGATGGACAAGATTCACTGTACAAGATCTGCAAGGTGGCATGCACAATGAATACTTTATTGATCAAATTATTTCATCAAAGCCACACCACGTAACATATTGCCCAATAGAATAAAAGATGATTGTTGAAAAATCCCTAAAATTAAATGCAGATTTACACCTTTTTTTAACTTAGCATTAAACAACCACGCACAGAAACTTAACAATGTACTTTTAGTCCGTTATTCTAAATTTAGAATAACTGGGTTTTATTTTGACATTATATTATGAAAAAATATATAGTCCTTTATTTGTATTTTTTTTGTTCAATACCGTACTCTGTAGAAATGGTTATGTAATATATTGCAATAATATTATCAAAATATTCAAGACCGTTAACAAATGTGGCTTTACATTCGATTGAAAAATCAAAGCAAGTGTCAGTCACAAATGCTCTGTCCTATATATATTTATTTATATAATATAGGACAGATAGAATATAAAAAAAATAAAAAAAAGGGTTTTGTTTCTTTAATAATTCCCCTCTTTGTTTTCTGCACAGGCCTATTCAGTGTATGATGAGGAGATTGGATACTGCCAGGGACAATCCTTCTTGGCTGCTGTGCTGCTCCTGCATGTGAGTTTACAGGATGCAGCAAAAAATGTCTGCTTTTCCAAATATTTGGAGAGGGGTTGTTTTTTTATTTTCATTTCGCATTTATGACATTCTATTGGGCTGACCAATGTTATATCTGTCTAGCTTTGTCATGTGTCTACACTGGTGATAATAAACAAAACTCAATTTAGGCCCCTTTAACAATTGAATGGAATTATTTATTATTCTATAACATATGTCCCTCATATTGTAAAGTGTCCCTCTGAAGTACTGATGAAGATAGGTCGCCTACAAATGATTTTGGGGGAGGAAAGAAAGTCCTGCATAATCAATTCAACGTTATTATTTCTGCCTGTATCAATGTGTAAAAATCACAATGATTAATTTTTTAAAGAAAAAACTTTCTCCATCATTATTTAACCAGGAAAAATCTCACTTAGATCAAAAATGTATTTTACAAGAGCCAAGAAGCATCTATCACATAAAATAAATGGTGCTCTCTAGTGGAAGTCTGTGGTAGTATGTTTAATATTTACTATCCCTTTTTTTCAGATGCCTGAGGAGCAGGCCTTCAGTGTGCTGGTCAAGATTATGTTTGACTATGGCCTCAGGGACCTTTTTAAGCAGAATTTTGAGGATCTGCATTGCAAGTTTTTCCAACTTGAAAAACTCATGCAGGTGTGTATATTGTATTTTACAGTTTTAAACTTTTATTTTCCTTTCATATTCATTTTTAAATTCTCAAAGGTCTGCATATATATAGACAATTAGAAACAAAGCTGATGACACCATTGTCAGGTTTGTCGGGTATCGCTCAAATGACCCCATCAGAGCCAGCTTTGATCAGCAGAATTATGTGTCAGTTTAGTGCTTTGCCTGGTGATGAAACAAATATCTGCGTTTCTCTTTTTAATAGTTCTTATTTATACAAATAAGCCGCTATATTTGTTTTTACATTGGTTACGTCAGTCGTGTGCATGTAAACTGGGAAAGCTAAGGCAGGGGCCCAATCCAGACAATAGGTGGCGTTCACGATTTAGAAAGTGATGATGTCATAATGTCAGGTGGCGGTCAGGGGCCAATACAACTCTATGGGAGAAATACAGTTTTTGTAAGAAATCTCCAAAACGTAAATTGTCAAATGTTTTTCCTCGTCCGTATTTGACAGTGACTGGATTCACAAACCCGCCATATTATTTTTATGTCTCAAAGTCCTTTCTACTGGACAACATCACGCTCATGTTTTCGAATATTGTCACCACTTTCGGACGCCTTTAAGAGATATAAACCAAAAACTAAGAAAAAATCTGCCATTCACCAGTTCCCCAAGTTACCATCATAGTTACCTCCATTTTAAACTATGGGTTCTTTAGAATGTTGTACAGATCTGCTAAAGTCTGCAGCATTTGCTTTGATGGCCCTCTACTGTGCCTTTGAGGCCCTTCAGGGGGCCTCGAAGCCCACGTTGAGAACCACTTGCGTAGATTAATACAAATTTAGACACACATGCAAAAATCACGTACATTGTTGTTCTTTTAAAATGCTTTTTAAATGCGTCTTTTCTCTTCATGTGAACGTGTGTGTTGAGCAGGAATACATCCCAGACCTGTATTCCCACTTTCTGAATGTGGGTCTGGAGGCGCACATGTACGCCTCCCAGTGGTTCCTCACCCTCTTCACAGCCAAGTTTCCTCTCTACATGGTCTTCCATATCATTGACCTGCTGCTCTGTGAAGTAAGCCACAACACACTCATCTATGTGCTGTTTTGATGGCACCCAGTTCGGAATATAAATTTAGATAATAAATGTATCTTTACTCAGATGAGTTACTGTGGAACACTGGATGGATAGCGTTTGTGCTAATTCTGTATCTTGAAATTGCTACTAGTTAGGAGTAGTATGAGAGGTTTGTCTTCCCCCAATGTGAACAGCACTGTGGTTTTGTTGATGACAAAATCCAAACACTTTTTTTTTTTTAGGGAATCAGTGTCATCTTCAACGTTGCTTTGGCACTTCTCAAAGTAATTCCACCTCTCCAATTTAATGAAAACTGTTAAAGCGATTGATTTCTTCTAAACACATGTATATTTGTAATTTGGCAGACTTCAAAAGATGACCTGATTCAAGCTGACTTTGAGGGAGCACTGAAGTTCTTTCGGGTTCCAGTCCCAAAGAGGTACCGCTCAGAGGAAAATGCTAAGAAACTGATGGAGCTGGCTTGCAGCATGAAGGTGAGAGAATTGATCATGCGTTACTGCATTTAGCCAACACTGTTATCTATATAGAGTAAGAAACAGAATATACACCTTGACACTTGTAATTGCATCGACATCCTCTAGGGGGAAGTATTGGATCATTGAATCTTCTGTAGAAAAAGTGCAGAATAAAAATGGATGCACACACTGCAGTTTGAATTTATTTAAACTGATTTGATAACTTGATGGTAATTTAAGTCTTATTAAGACAAACTATATAGTATGATTAGAGTTTATAGTGGGTTATTTATTATGGTATTATTAAAGGTGCACTATGCAACTTTTTGTGAAAAAAACCACCGTATTTTTGACTTGGGTGTGGTAGGCATTGGCCTGGGAACCAGACTGAGATATTAACCAAAAACTAAGACACAGTTACCATCATAGAATTTTCAGTTGCTCAACCTCAGTTTTAAACTATAGGCTCTTTATAATGTTGTGATGTCACGTGACGGCTGAGTCTGGTCTCACCACTGTACCAGCGGGTGAGTCTGGTCATACGCATGCAAACAGGAAGCGGAGTAAACCAATCAGCGAAGGGCGTCTGCCGTTGATGCGGCGTTATTAGCGGTTTTGCAAATTCGCGCATGATTATGAATCACGAAACTCACCTACTGTCGATGTGTTTTTGGTCATTTACCACCGATTGGAGACATGCTCTTTCTCTCTCTCGTGCGCCGTTTGTAGATTGATATTGAGGGAACTTCTGCGCCCCGTGAGTGACGCTGCTCGTAAACAACACGTGACGCAAATAAACAAATCCGATACCGCCAACAGGGGGTCCAGACTGATCCCCTCTGTTTAAAAAAAATAGAGAGGGGAATCATTCTGGTCTCACCAGGCTAGGTTAGCATAGCGCCTTTACTTACCATCCTGATGGCCTGTAGAACGCTCCAGAATCAATTGTTTCTTTTAGGTTTTCACTGCTGATTGAACCGTATCCATGGTTACATTACGAAAACTTACCAGAAACCCTAATAAAACGGAAATAAAATGTATCCTGAAGCATCATAGGAGCCACAATCTGAACTTTATTTTTTACGTAACAAGTTGCATGGTGAACCTTTAAGATAATAATTACTAAATGTAAATCCAGCACAAAGCACAAAAAAGTCTTGAATAAAAACTCCCTTTATCCAGATTTCACGATTTCTCCAGCGCAAATTTGCACCATGAACCACAGAGACTTCCACACGCAGCAATAGGTCATGCTGTTCCCATTATGGCATTGTGGTTAATTAGAGGAAGAATGCTGGTAGCGTTTAACTTGCAGTAGTGATACATTAAACTCACCATTGTGTTATATATTATTATAAAACGGCCTCAAAGTGAAGTGGAGACCAAAATAATTTCACACTTGGATGATCAGCACGGTTCTGTTGCTGTGTCCTAACTTGCTTTAATTCTTTTTTGCCCTTTACATTCACAGATCAGTCAGAAAAAGTTAAAGAAATTTGAGAAAGAGTATCACACGATACGAGAGCAGCAGGAACAGCAGGAGGCGCCCATCGAGAGATACGAGGTAACATTGCATTGTTTCATTATCGACTGTAGGAGTTTATTGATTGCCCATTATGAACCATTATTGAATCTCTGGGAAAGTTTAAACCAGGATAGAAAGTGAGGTACACTCCTTAATTCTGAACTCTACAGGCATTTCATATATTTAAGTTCATATATTTAAGGTTTTTTCCTGTAATTGCTTGTTGATGCAAATCACATAATAGTCTGCCTGCCTCCTCTTTTGCTTCCTGCAGAATTAGGGCCGTAATGAAGAAGCCTGGTACTGTTAATGATGTACAAATCAGTTAAACATTACTGACAACCTCCACTGTGTAGTCGTGGCCTTCCCCTGTGAACTGCTCTGCTCTCCATTCACACTCCTCCATATTCATCAGACTCTTATGATTAACTTCCCATTTCGGTTTGCTGCTTTCCCTTTTGTCGTGATTGTGTCCAGCGGGAGAACCGGCGATTGCAGGAGGCCAACATGCGCCTGGAGCAGGAAAACGATGACCTGGCACATGAGCTCGTGAGCAGCAAGATAGCCCTCCGCAAAGACCTCGACAATGTACGTTTTGACACACATCACATTATAGTAGCTGTCTTTCCCAGCAATGGTTAAGCCCTACTCAGTGGAGCTGGTGCGACCTTGTGCGCAGAAGCTTACACAGTGGTGGTGTTGTGCTCCCCAGGCTGAGGAAAAGGCTGATGCCCTGAATAAAGAATTACTGCTGACCAAACAGAAGCTGGTGGAGTCAGAGGACGAGAAGAGGCGTCTGGAGGAAGAGTCGGCGCAGGTCAGGGCTCTCTCTTTGAACGACCAGAGCACGTCACAGAATGCTTCATAAGGGATTGTACTGCATCATGTAATGTTAGATATCTGAGAAGTGAAACGTTAAACATTGAACAAAATAATACAAAATATTATGAATTACTGTATATACAGCGTGTGCACAACAAAAATTAACTTTTACGGAGCATTTTAGACCTATACTATAGTGCAGTGGCGGAGCTAGGGGTGGCGCTTTAGGGGCTTAAGCCTCGAATGTTTTTTCAAAAGCCCCGAAACATTTTTGGACAGATTTATTATTATTTTTATTTTTTTTCACGCTGTAAAAGTATTCCGTTCAATATGAGAACAACAAAACGAAAGCGGCAATATAACGCCTGTGTGTGTGTTGATCCTCAGAGGGCAGAGGAGAGACTGAGGAGGTCTGCAAACTGCTCATAATCTCATTAGATTCTGAAATCGTAGGTAGTGGTGGCCACGCGTCATTTGTGTGTAATCAATCATAAACCTGTCACAAACGATAACTGCGTGCCCCGAAAGCTACGAAGGCTAACTTTCCCCTCCTAACTAGTGTTTACATTCACTAGCATTAGCAATAGTATCCAGGTGTTGCGATCAGAAGGTGTCACTACTTGTGTTTCGTTCTTGAGAAAAGTAATTAGCCTTGTTTTATGGACAACATGTGGAAACGTGTGGGGCTTCACTTATCTATTGTAATCAATTACAATCTTGCTTAATTTTATAATAATGGATATTTTTAGTGACTTGCCACCATGGACATCCGGTGTTTTTTTTTTTAAATGACAGGAAGGTAACCCAGGTGAGAGAACAACAAAGTACAGTTTCACATATTTATAATACTACAGTATTTCTTAGGGGAGGACTCCCAGACCCCCCACATAAATATATAATTTCACCTTATTACTTCTAAAGCCCTGGCTTGCACAGACTTTTAAAAAGAAATAGAATTATTAGTCCTTATTATTATTTATGAGGCTACAGTCCTGTAGGACTTATTATAAAAGTGCTCATTATTATTATTATAAATTTTATAGTATTTTCCTGTTTACAAAATATATGTACTGCGGGACCTGTATCTCCAACATGGCGGCACGTCCGGTTCTGAACCGGACTTGTGACGTTCGTGAAAACGCCCCATACGCTCAAGCCTCCTCACAGGAAGGTGGTACAGTGGTTAGCGCTGGTGCTTCACACGTTTGCTTGTTCTCCCCGTGTCAGCGTAGGTTTCCCCTACCATTAAAAACATGTACAATAGGCCTGAATGAATGTAGTGAGTTGGTGGTTGTCGGAAAGGCCAATGTCATAGACTGGTGGCCTGCCTTCCGTCAGTCTACCCCAGGGCGGCTGTGAAAAAGTTCATTTATTTTTGTAATTCAACTTAAAATGTCAAACTAATTTATGATATAGACTCATTACATGCAAAGTGACATATGTCAAGCCTCTATTTGTTATAATTGTGATGATTATGCCTTACAGTCTATTTACAAAATATTCTAATTTTATGAGATTTTACAAGCTGAGCCATAATAATCAAAATTAGTAGTAAAGGCTATACATATCTCACTTTGCATGTATTGAGTCTAGTTTCACAGTTTAAGTTGAATAACAGAAGAGCACTTTTTCATGATATTCTAATTATATGACGAGCACCTGTTTATTGACTACAGTGTAGCGTTTGAGAAACTTCGTAACAGAGGCTTGTAAAGCACAATACAAGTGTAAGCCATTATAATTATTATTGTTACACAGGAAGTTACTATCATTCTCATCTAGTGGGGAGCGCTGATTCTTTTTGTGATCCTTCCTCAAATGAGCAGACATGATATAAAAATCAAGCCTCCTCTCCTTAACATATAACTGTGGAGGTCACACTGTCGATCCCAAACAGATGAGGTAAAGGGACCTCAGGGCAGAGGATAGGTCCCATAGGTGCTCTACTGACCTCCAGGTGTCCGTGTCTTAATAAAGGCCGATGTATGTGCAGCAGCAGAGGTCCGCCCTAAGCCTCGGCCTGCCAATAGAGCGTCTTCTTTACATCGCCTGAATGTCACATGGTCTCTGGGCCCACGGTGTCCTTGCTCCCTGCCCTGCAAACACCTAAACCTAAAATGTGTTTTCACAGCTCAAGGAGATGTGCAGACGAGAGCTTGACAAATCTGAATCGGAGATTAAAAAGAACGGCTCCATCATTGGAGAATATAAACAGGTAAGAACATTATATTTTTACGTTCAAGAATCACATGCACTGGCTTTATTTGCAGTAACTTTTAACTCCTGTAGTTGTCTTTGCACGATACAAACTTGCATTTATCACGCACGACTTTAAACTTGAAACCAAATCATAAATAATAGTAATGAAAAATGTCTTATACAGATGCAGTTGATTGTGGATGTTTCATTTGATCCCTGGTCAGATGGTGAAAAGTCGTCAAGTGTAACAGTTTCAGCTCTAAATTTAATCAGCTCTAAATATGTGACAAAGAGATCTGACCCACCTTTTGAAGGCCATGGGCGTGATGATTAGAAAATAATCAAATAAAATCACCATCAGTCATTTGTTGTATTAATAAATGGGGGTTAAAAAGTGCGCAGTAAAATGGAAAAATGACTAAAAACAATGTATGAGAGGTACAGCAGTTTGTGCCCCAAAACTGAACCTTTTAGATTTACTGAGCTGAGTTTGTCTGTCATAATTTCTCTTCCGGTTGTTTTCATCTGTATTTGTAGCTTCTTAAAACACAACCCAGCCCTGATCAAGTTCTATTAGCGCCATTGCAGCAAAATTATGCAACGGTTCTGCAGTTATACAAAAATATACGTGCCATTTTTAGAACAGGCCTCATCTTCACCTGAGTCTAAAAATATGATCACAGATTGGAACTGACACCCAATGTGAAAATTGGAGACAAGAGGATGCTATCATGTCATTGTGAGCCTGGCTGAGAGTGTTGGGTGTTTTTGTTCCGAAATAGTTTGACAGACCCGGCAACAAAACTGGCAGAGGCAGGGCAGCGCCATTCATTGCTGTTGGATTGACAAGATTAGGGTTTCTCAAAATAGGCTGTGCTCTTCTGTAACTCTGAATATCTGATATGATTGTTCAAATGCATTTTCCCTTTTTGGCTACAGTGAATAATTGGATTCTTTTGGTGGGATTAAGGCTAAGTTGGCTTTGGGTGCTAATTGCCGGGCTTGCCCTCAAAGAGCCTGTCGATGAAGCGGCTGCAATGGCCTTCACTCAGCAGTGTGACGTCATTCTTTTGTTGAGCGTATAGTTTTTAAATCTGATGGATGAAGAGTCTGTATGTACATAACACTGGGTTGGGAGTCTTTTTTAGTTGCCATAAATATAACTACGTAAAACTGCAATGAAAACAAGACTTACAGATGCCTGACAAAGTTACAGTTGCTAGAGTCACGATATGAAAATAAAATGGACCATTGATTTTAAAGGGATTTTTCAGGAATTTTGACATGTTGGTTATCTAAAGTGTTGTTGAGTTCTGGAGATTTTTTTTTTTTTTCATGCAGTCCTTATTTGAAGAGTTTCGTGGTGCTATGCTAGTGCTAGGCTAGCGCATGTCTATGGTAACTAGTAGTCTGCATTTAAAAGTCCTCCAAACGTTGCCATATCTGATTTGTAGAAAGCTCCTTTGTGAATTCCACGTGTAGTAATGCCGGTTGCCGGCAAACAAACTACTGTAGATCCGGTAACCTAGCAGATCACTCCGCCGCTGTGTAGCTTACAACCAGAAAGCTGATGCTGCTCAAATATAAGTTATTTCAAATGCAAAATGGTTACATTAAAAAAAATATTCAGTCAACACAGACATTTATATCGGTAGTCTGGTGTTCTAAGTGATTTGCCTCAGGTGCACTGTGCTTGGGTCAGACTGTTTTTAATGCAGGCTACTAGTTACCATAGACATGCACTAGCCTAGCGCCACTAAACTCTTCAAATATAAGGACAGCATAAATTATAAAAAATATATATATCTCCGGAAATCAACAACACTCTGGATAACTAGGAAATGGTCGGTGCAGCAGTGAAGGCATTGAAGAATAAATGAAGAGGGCAAAAAGCACAGGTCAAAGGAGGATTTGGGCTTGGGGGAATAAAGGTCTCACACAAAGATATCAGATTACCACGAAGAAGAGAAATGTGCAGCGTTTACCACAGGGGATGAGGAGAGAGCAGCTGGAGTGGTCTGCTGAGAGGTGGGACGACCCGATGTACGCCAGGATGACTCATGTCACATTGATCTGCGTTCAGCGCAGGGTACACGCTGTGGGTGTATGTCTGTAAGCATCCTCAGTGCTTAAATTCAACAGAGAGAGGCCACAGCAGCAAAAATATGAAAGAACCGTCCACTCTGCTGCAAACATTAAGCCTAGAAGTAAACCAGCTTTTAGCATCTGAGGTATTATTAAAACTTGTAAATATAAAACAGACTTTGAATCATAAAGTGTGGATTGAATCTTGCATGCATGTTTAGTTTTTCATGGTTTGTCTGCTTTTGAAATTTAGAATAAATGGTTTATTATAGAAAATGTTAACTGATTCAAAAACTCCCTTTGCGACACAGGTTACAGTAATCTGCACTGTGTCTACATTGGTTCACAACTGTCTTATCGTCGCAGAGGTTTTCAAATGTTGTCAACTAGAAAATATTTGTCCAGTCAGCCATAATCGAACATCTCTACTACATTAGTTAGACATTACATTTATCTCTCATTTCTGTAGATCTGCTCTCAGCTGAGTGAACGACTGGAGAAACAACAGACTGCCACCCGCGGAGAGCTGGAGAAGATACGGGTAAGTCTCCAAGCACAAAGTGAGCTCTGATGCACACCAACAACTGCACACAATGCTGTCTGAACCAGGCTATTGTGTCAGTCAATGAAGTGGCATCATGTCCCGTTACTATATGGTAACATAGAACTTGTTTTGTTAGTCCAAAGTAGAGGGCTGTGAAAAGTGCAGCAGTCTTTTCAACAAAGAGGGTCGTGTGAGGGCAACAGTGAATGCAGCACCCACTGAAGGCTCTGAGGAATCTGATGAGGAGAAGGAGGCCGTGAAGAACCAGCTGAGAGAGATGGAGCTGGAGCTGGCTCAGACCAAGCTGCAGCTTGTGGAGGCAGAATGTAAAATCCAGGTATGACTCATTATAAGCACAGTCCAGTTCCCCCACACATGGAAGGGGGGCTTTAACCTAAACTTGAACATGTGGGTGTTTTCTCATAGGATCTGGAGCACCATCTGGGGCTCGCCTTGAACGAAGTGCAGGCTACCAAGAAAACCTGGTTCAACCGAACCCTGAGCTCCATTAAGACGGTGACTGGGACACAGGGGAAGGAGACATCCTGAAGTGCTAACCCTCAACATGAACCAGATAGAGAACAGAAACCTGTGGACCCCTACATTGTGCTGCCGCTGGGCCATTGTTTAAAGTCGAGGACTGTACCTACAGATTTTTCTTCTTCTGAAATCCTATATAATATAATCCATTTCTGTCCAAGTCCCAGATGTTTCTTTCCCAAGGCAAAATGATTGCAGCAGCCTGCGCTGATGAGGAGGGGCCTGGAAAACCCGATGAGGCACAGGGCTGCTTTAGTGTCACCGAGAAAAGTGTCAAGAGGACAATAGTTGCTTTGATTTGTGTCGAAACTGCTGAAATCTTACGAGAACGACATTTGAACGAGGACACTCCGGTCTCACAATGTGTGGTGTACTCCCCTCTAACTACTGGCACAAACTAAGGTTATTATTTTTTTTAGGTACAGGTGATGGTAGTCGCCTTGTCAGAGGTTTTCTAATTTACTTTGAACAATACTTTTTTTATGTTTGTATGTGAACGTGCAAGTGAACTGAGAATGTGTGTCTATATGTTTTCTTGTGTGGCGAGAGAGAAAGGTTGAATGCGTAATGACTGAACTGTTGTGTATATACAAGATGTGTACAAAGCACTAATCTGAATGAAAAGCCTGCATGAATGAGGGATGAGGCTGTTTCGCCATGTTGCTTTCATGATCTGAAGAAAGTTTTGAAATGGAGAAATGTCATTTGAACAATAAGGTTGAAACAGATCGATAAACTCAACACATGTAATTTACAGGAAGTGCGAATGCTGCTGTGGCAGTAAAGGTGTTGGTTTGCATTTCTAGCACAAGATGAAGATTTCCAAATCTTCCAAAGTGTGCATGTTTAGATGAAGGTCGAGCTCTTGGTGCACATGTACAAATATATGATCCTATACATAAAGAACATACATTTCTTAGTACATTTATGATCCCTTTGATCTGTTCCTTTGAGAACTTTGGCATTGTCACTTTGCTGCAAATAATTTGCTCCTAAAAAGTCCCTGGACTTCATATTATACTGCGTAAAGGCTCAAAGTTCACCACTCTGGTTGCGATCTGCTAAGATTGGAAACAAAACTGTTGATAATTAAGTCCTTCCGTTGTCTTGTTAATTGTATTGTTTGCCAGTTCAATAGTAGTCCTCTACAGTGTTGTAATTCATATCTATGATGCAGCCAAGTGCAGAGCCATTTTTGTGTTGGACATTAATAATTAAGATTTCTCCTTAAATATAAAACATTTAAGGCTGGTCCTAAACCACAGTAATGTAACAATGTCCGTTACATCATTAGGCCTCTCAAATGCTGCTCGACAAAAACTAGACATTGCCTTAATTCAATCATTATGCACACAGTTATTGTGCTAATAATGTGTGCTGCAATTTGTACATTTCCAATGCTATTTTTAAAATGTATTCCACAAAGCCACCCCATGTTGCTGAACAGCATTCCTATTTATTTCAGCCCACATACACTTAACTGTAAAGTGCATCTGTCTTGAAGAAGGCTCTGAGTGATTGGATTCAAAGACAAGCCAAAGGAGGTCTAAAGAAACCGTGTCCCTCCAACAGCACTGAGTTTTATAAACGATTTACTGACTTTTGTTGTGTCTTTAAGTGTAACTAATGTTGCCCACTGTGTGCTACCGTTTAACCCACTTTTTATGTTTTTTTTAATAATAGTTTGATCCATGCTTTTCACTCAGACTGCTGTTTGATTTAATTAACGCCAAAACGTAGCTTTGTCATTCAACAACAAATATATATCATTGTGTGACATTGTTCTAGTGTAGATTCATTGTGTACATCATGACTTTAAATATAAAGGTATATCAACACAAATGATCTCTGTGTTCAACACTGTCACTACAACACTGTGCTGAATAGCATTAAATGCTCTGGTCTCTCTTCTTTGCATTTAGGTTTTACCTGTGGTGAACTCCACACAGAAAGCCCCCACCTGGTCCAGGAATCAAACGGCGCTCCTCGCTTTGAGGCGAGAGCCTGAAGCAAAGAATGCATATAAAAGATGTTAAGAAATCCCCACACGGCACATCCAGAAGATTGCATCTTTTTCATAATATTAGAAAAAAGGAATTCTGTATTTTCCCAATACCTAGTCATTTATAAAGAACTAAAATGCAGATCGATATAAATGACTTGCCAAATTGTGTCAAAGCAAATGGCAAAGTACATCCTAAAACACAGTTTGCTGTTTGTGCCCCTCAAAACACACTTAGGATCTTTACTGGGACTGTTGTTAAAGTGAGTAACAATTTATTCCAACCCTGCAAGAAGAATGTATTAGATCTAGTTCCACGACCAGAAAACATCTACAAAGGAGTTATTTATAGACTTATTTATGGTCTCGTGTTTATTACTGGGTGTGAGTCCATAAAATTAGCAGCTCCTGTGATGATATCCAGGGTTTGCACACAGAGAAAAGCAAGGAGCCTGTAACCCTAGTACCTGCAGCGAGACAGTGAGTGTCAGCATTATGAAAGCAGACCCCTCCTCCCCGACACACACACACACACACACACCTTGACCCCACTAATTTCTCTCCACTGTTCTGCCTGAATGCTAAAAATACCAGCTGGGAGGTAGCAACAGTCACTGGCGCTCATGTTGATGACAGCAGGGATGGTGTGTATGAGAGGAAGGGTGGGGTGAACCCCCGACACACCTGACCTTGTGACCTCTGTCAACTGAGTCAACTGATCTCCTGACCGCATGCACACAGCATATAGTGGGCTAGCTGCGTGTTTCTCAACGGGTGGTCAGGAGTAGGGTTGCAGAATGCTGGGAATTTTCCATGGGAATTCATGGGAATTATCAGGAATATATGGGAACAAACAGGGAATTGAGAAAAGAGAAGCAACGCACACCAGAAATAGTCTTCGAGGTGCAGATGTAGAAAATCTTCATAAATCAAAAACTCATGAGCCGATGTCCACATTTTTAATGATAGTGATTACATTTCGGCATTAGCCTTCATCAGATCTTTCTTTTTTCTTCTTTAAACCAAAATGTGTGCAGATCTTTCTTTTTTCTTTAAACAAAAATCTGTGCAGATCTTTCTTTGTTCTTCTTTAAAGAAGAAAAAAGAAAGATCTGATGAAGGCTAATGCCGAAACGTAATCACTATCATTACAAATTTGGACGTCGGCTCATGAGTGTGCGATGTTGTCTTTTGATTTATGAACAAACAGGGAATTAACACAACTGAAGGCTGCTTCTTTACAGCCATGTCTGAGTACCAGAGTTTGAAAGACAGTGTTTTAGGTGTGTGGCCAATACAAAGAAGAGCTTTTGGAAATGGAACAGACTCATTTCTATGTTTGTATCCATCTTACTTATATACATCATTGTAATACAGCTATATGATTTATCGGTTTAATGCAGATGCTCTGACTCAGGTCCGCTTACTTCTCATACAGTATTGAACAGCGAATGTGAATTTAACCCACAGTGCCATAAAACAAAGTCATTATATAAGACTTTGCTGTTTGTCCCACCACTTATTAGAAAGGGTATTGATGAATGTAGGTTTAATTCAGGAAGGTTTTGTTGTGTTTTGACACGAAAATACAGTCCTCACATTTCTTGTACGGGTCAAATGCATGTTTTATGGTTCAAAAACATGGTTAATGGGTACCTAATAGTTCACCAGTTGTTTATTATTGAGCATCTTGAGTGTTTTGTTCCAACCAAAACTCATGTGTGTTATTTGTCAGCCTCACAGCGGACGTGTGGATGACAGGAGTGGACCTTTTGTCTTCTGGGGTGACTCCTCTTACCCCCGCCCTGTAGGTCTCAGGTGGTGCAGTGCATCTAATTTGTTCTGGGGTCAGAGATGTCCACCAGAGCGGTCTCTACTTGTCTCTGCAGGGCTGCTCCAAAAAGAGACAGCCATTCACAAGTGTGGATTCAAAACTGTTGGGTAGTTTGAGGCATAAAGATGTGCATCAATGACTTTGTATCTTTACCTTTCAGATCTTTGTTGCCAAGGCAGCAGTCCAGAAGGAAAACTGTACTGCGAGAGTAGAGCTCGGGAGTGTGTCGTCAGAGCACTAGGACTTACAGGATTGCTGACACATTCCATGAAACAACAACAAACAAAAAACATCCATTTCAAAATGTAAAAAATTGTTAATATTAGTCTATGGACATGTTATAGTTCCTCTTAAAATGATAGATTTTGATGGTAGCACTTCATCTCAAACGTTTCCACCATTTCATTAAAGAAAAAGAAAAAAGCCTTATTGTTTTGAAACTGACAGTACAGTGACACAAATACAGGTATCCGTGTTCCAGCCCACAAACTGGATTAAAAACATACGTTGGCGGAGATTAGGCTGTTTTATTGCTAAATTGCTACTTACAGGGGTGGATGACTCAGAGATGATCCTCGACAAATACAAAGGTTGGTAATTTAAACTCAGCTCCCACTTATGCATAGTGTTCTTGTGCCCTTGGGCAAGACACCTCTCCAACCTTAGAGGTGCTAGATCAGGGTGGACAACCTCAGGCCTCAGGGCAAAGAAAAACCCACAAAAAAAGTGGTGGAGCTGTTTCAAGATGCCCAATAAGGAGGCTCTTGATGAAAAATGGGCTGCATTGGTCGAGTTATGCCAAAATTATGCCAAACAGCTCAGAGACAAGCCTCAACATTTCTGAAACAAAGTCATTTGGAATAATGAAACCAAAATGGACTAAACCATAAACGTTACCTCTGGAGGAGTCAACAAGGCCTGTGCTGAACGATGCACCATTCCTGCAGTGCAACACGGAGCTGGATCACTGATGTTTTGGGGATGTGTGAGCTACAGGGAACTTGGTCAAAACTGATTTCAGGATTAAGGCAGCACGTTATTAAAGAATACTGGAGGAAAAGTGTCATCAGCCTGAAAGCTGCGCATGGGACGCACTTGGACGTTCCAACATGACAATGATCCAAAGCACAAGGTCATGTCGACCTCTCATTGGCTACAGCAGAATAACGTGTTAGTGGCCACTGGCCATCTCAGTCTCCTGACCTCAATATCATTGAGCCACTGTGGGGAACTGGAGGCTTTTGCCAAAAAAAAAGGTCAGTTTTAGCATCCGAGGAAACAAAAGAATCCCAGCTGTCATTGATGTTAAAGGGGAAAATACACAGTATTAAGAACTGGGGTATGTAAACTTTTGATCCGGGTCATTTTGTTTCAATTATCATTGTTTGACTGTGAAGGGCTTCACACAACCACTAACTAGCAGCTCGAGTGAATGAACATTGTAATACATAAACATTTTTGGGCATCTTGTAATTTTAATTCAAGGCCTTAAACATAACGCAGTGACACAGATCTGTCATTAAAAAAGGTTATTACGCTCTAATATGATCCAGCTGGTGCAAGCAGTTGGTCGCGGGGAGTAAATCAGGCTGGTAACTGAAGCCGGGGACAAACACTTGTTAAGAATTTAGATGTGTTGCACTCAAATTGACATCAAACACTCACGCTCTCTCACAACAAAATAATTACTGTGGATCTTTCAGCCTCAACCCCGCAAGTGGCCAGGCAACCCAAACCAGACCACATTCACTATGCACGACTCTTCTTACGGGTATTCAAGGACAGTAAGTGGCATCTTCAAATGGATTAAGTATACGATACAATTCAACCCTGAAGGTGGTGGAGCGTCAATAATTTAGAGCACAAATGACTTTGGTAGAAGTTGAAGATCAGAGGTAAGTAGAGATGCCAACAAATTTACTTTAGTTAAAAACACATTGGCTGATGTACAGGTAAAATGTACTGACCCAAGTAATTACTGAAATTAGTATAAATGTACTTTATCTAAATTGTATGCGAGTACTGTACTGTAAAAGTTGGATTTAGTGTCAATGATGTAGAAAAGACACACACAAAAAAATATACCAATGTGAAAATTAAATCAAAGTTTAAATTTCATATATGCTCTGCCCGATCCCGTCAGACCTCGGAAGCTAAGCAGGAAGGGCCGGGTCGGTACTTGGATGGGAGACCATGTGGGAGTCTACCCCCGGGCAGCTGTGGCTACAACTGTAGCTTACCACCACCGAGTATGGCGTGAATGAATAATGACAACAGTGTAGTGCTTAGAGAAACTTGGTAAGACAGGCTTGTGAAGCGCAATACAAGTGTAAGGCATCGTTATTATTATTATTGCGCTTTTGTCTTAGATTTTATCTTTATTTTCTTTATTTCAGTCATGTTAATTACATGTTTTCACGTTTCATAAACAACTTTATATTATTATAGCTTATTATTTACATGATGGAAAAGGAGCACGCTGAAGAGAACGCTTATACTAAGTGCCCCTTTCTTCAAACACAAAAAAATAGACAAAAAATTGTCTGATGCGCAGGTATTAACTTCAAACCATAAACAAACAAACACAGGTACTGTAACAGAAATGAATGTTACATACTAATATTTACAGTAATTTGTAAGAGTTCATATTTGTTCATTTGAACCATCTTTTAAATTGATGCACAGTGGGGAGTTCTTTAAATTCATGTGCAGGGCAGTTTGACTCATCTGCTTCTGGGTTGTTCTGGCAAAAGGGTAAAGTTACATTTTCTACGACTGGATTTACTCAATGTAACCAAATGATTTCCTCGAGTAAGAGTGGTGTTACTGCAAAATAATAGTCCAGTGTCCACCACAAATTTCAAATAAAAGGCAAAACATTATAATGGTAGGCTACTGTGTGACCAAACTACTCCAGAAAGTCCAGCGCTCAAGGACTCTGCTAAATGTACCGAATGTAAATGCCTCTTTTGCTGTGGTAATGTAATAAATCAATAATAACAATCAACATCATCTTCACCATTCTGATATTTGAATGTTACAAAAAAGTTATAGTAACGTAATGCTGCAGTAACTGAATCTTACAATGATAATGTGACAATTCTACTGTATTGAACCAAATGTAATGCCGACACTGCCTCTCGCGTGTGATCCCTGTACATCTTTCAGTGTCTAAGCCTTTTAATAAACGTGTGGAGCCACTCGCGCTCACGGAGCCTCGCGACTGGTGTCGGTGTCTTGAGTGCTGGAGACTTGTGGCAGATGTCAGGAGTTTCTTAGACAGGCCTGTCATCGGTCTCTGTGGAGAGGAGCTGTGGATGAGTGGCAGGTCATGGTCCTGAACCTCCATGTGCTCCTCATCCTCCCAGACACACTCACCAATTATCACCCATAACCCTGACTCTACGATTACACCAATACCTGCCGTATTCTCAGCCTCATGTCAAAATGCTGTATGTATGCCAGCTCTGTGGTCATTCTGAAATGGGATCGAGTTTTTGTCTATTAACGTATAGAAACTGTTAAAATATATAACATATATATATATATATATATATATATATATATATATATATATATATATATATAAAATATACAGCAAATTCAGTTCTTATTTGGGTCGCGACATGCCATTCTAGGATCTTGTGCCACAGTCTTGAATCATTACCGGGCGGCACGGTAGCACAGTGGTTAGCACTCTCGCTTCACAGCACGAAGGTCCCGGGTTTGATTCCAACCTGGACGGGCCTTTCTGTGTGGAGTTTGCATGTTCTCCCCGTAGGTTTCCTCCGTGTACTCTGGTTTCCCCTACCACTAAAACATGTACAGTAGGCCAGGATGAATGATGTGAGTGAATGCATGGAGGTGCATGAGGGACTGTTGGCACAGATGTAGTCAGTCGTGACAGCGCTTCTGTCAGTCTCCCTCGGGGGAAACTGAAGCTACTAACATAGCTCACCACCACCGAGTATGGAGTGACTGTAAAATGCTCTCACGTAAAGCGCTTTGTGACCATGTCTGTGAAAGGTTCTTTATAAATAAAGATTTTCTTCTTCTTCTTCTAATAAGGGACATCTCAAGTTAGCCCTCTAGGGCATGACTTCTTATTTTAGGGGAAAATATTCCAACCCACTTTTTGGGTTGACAGATTTTTTTCTATTCTAGCTCATCCTTATCTCCAACATTATTTTTGTTTTTCTAACAAAAGTGCTACAACTGCACAACGTTGCCTTGAGGCAACAAACTGAAAAAGCAGTTTTAGTAAATAAATACAATCATACAATCTAATTGCTTCTTGACATATTCATGCACATGCACATATTCATTTTATCAGGTTATTCCAATTCCAGTCATTTACTGTAAAGTGATAATTATGTTACAGTTATCTGGCACATGTGTCACCTGTGAATTTTCTTCCTGAAGGGACTGCTTCTTGTCTGGTAACATTATAAAAATAAATAATAATATATATATTTTTTAAACTTTAAAAAGCCAGTGTTAGAGCCAAAAGGGTATTTTGTTGCCTGAGGGCCACGTTATGCCATACAGTGTTAGGAATACTACAAACACTTGGTAAAGCCAGCCACTAACTTAATAGAAGGAGGCTAAATCCTGGAAGTCACCAGTGACCTTTTCCAAACCCTTGTGTCCTTTCAGCAACACACTTAAACCCACGTTGCTTCCAGGCTTTCTCATCAGCCACTCATTGATATTCCCTCACCGTCTCCCATTCTTTAAGGCCAAATTTTGCTATGACTGTAAATAACTATTAATTGATGTCCATCTCAGATCAGGACACACACTTGGTTCACAGATAGCATGGCCAGCCAGACCAAAGGAAGTGGGTGTGGCTGGTAAGGCCAGGTGTCAAGGGCAGACCACTCAAACACTATGCAGCTACAATTTGGTTCCAGTCTGTCAGCAATGACAGTATCAAAACCATCCTTATACCACAGGCTGCACACGTATGAGCTGTTTTAAATACATAACAATGGCTTAAATTTCCTCTCGAGGGCCGTGGAAGCAGCTGGACTTCTGCGTCCCATTAGGGGTGTTGGCTGATGCAGTTTGTGCTGCTGACCGCTGTCTTAGCATTTTACTAATCAAATACCTGCAGTGAAAGTAATCAAAACAACACTGTCAATGAGATGTCAATAAGCATTGGGAATATAATAAGTCATGCTTAAGTTTCTCCATTTAAGAGCCTGACCAAAAACAAAAAAAAGGTCGCCACAAATATTTAGTTGCTCAGCCTTTAGGTTTGATTATAGAGCACACATATTCAATAAGCTTCTGCGATGTCAAAAGATCCAGTGCTGCATTCATTTGTCACCAAGATCTTATATTGATAATGGGAGAGTGTGACTGTGCAGAGCCTTCTCCTGCACAGCCCGAAAATCAGAATCAGAATACTGTATTAATCCACATGGGAAATTCACCAGTTGCTGCTGCTCCAATAAATACAAAAAAACTGTACAAAACAACCATCAATAACAGAGACATAAAGAGAGATAAAGTGTTACTGAGACCATGAAATCCAAATTAAAATAGATAATTCTGAGTCACTGTGTGAATGATTCAGGGTATCAGAGAGATGAGTTGTACAGTCTAGTCTGTTGGGAGGAAACAGCTCTGTAAGCGCTCTTTGGGCAGGAGCAGTCTGTCCCTGAACGTGCTCCCCAGATCGTCAAGTGTGCTGTGCAGGGGGTGAAGGGCCTTCCCCCACGATCCTGCTTACAAGATTACAGTTTAAAGAGAGTCCATCTCCTCCCCCACCACATCACTGGCCTTCTCAATGGGGATAAGATCTGGACTCTGGACCACTCTTTCACAATGTGAGCCCCATGAATCCTGGCACTGTCATCTTGGCATATGTCCATGCCATCAGGGAAGAAGAAATCCATTGAAGAACCTGGTCATTCAGGATGGTCTGGTCGTCAGCTGATCTCATTGTTTGGGCGTGAAGTGTTGCTGAACCTAGACCGGACCAACTGCGGCAACGCCAGATCACACGTTAGTTCAATCCAGGTGATGATTTTGTTGTTGTCAGGCAGTGTTTTTGTAAAGTGCTTTTCCCATGACACAAGACACCCAAAGCGCTTCACACAGGGGATGCTCTTCCCAGCACAACCAACCAAGTGACTAAGAGATCATCCATAGTAATTGTATTCAAGAATCCACTACATAATACCCGTGTTTCCCTCAGCTGAAATATCATTTTGTGAAAGAGCAAAGTAGCTTCCATGAACAACCTAAAAAATAAAACACACACAATAAAGCGTTGAATGTTCTCTTTTCTTTTTATTCCCAGTTTGTCAAGCATAGAATATGTCAAGAGCAGTGACAACTTCACATCATCACTGTGGCAAATGTTGCTACTAAATTGAATTTCAAACCGTACATCCACTTCCCACCTCTCTTTTTATGATTGGCTTATTGTTATGTGTGAATCACATCCCACCCTGTTCGATAAACATTTCACATCATGATTATACTCTGATAACGCAACCAATGCTGTGAACATATATATTTAATAATAACCTCTTTTTTTTTTGTGTATTCTTTTGGGCAGCATCATAATTAAACATCTTTAATTTCACATTTGTTCAAAAAATAAATAAATAAAATAAATACAAAATCACAGAAAGAAGCACTCGTCACTTGTAAGACTCAATGTGAGATCGACGAAACAGAGTGGATACTAACAGCGTGGATGCGCCCAAAAACAGCTCTCACACAAATATTCTTAAAGATATATAGATGTATATATATGTATGTGGCCATATATATAGATTCTTTATATATGCTTTCTCTACGAAAGCTTTACTCTGGCTATGAGTAAATACATTCTACGCTACAGTCACAGAACAACAGTGTACATTCCCAACCCAAAGGATCCAAACTTATATAAGACAGATATCAGGGCTGTTTCTATCCATTAGCATATAAAGCACATGCACAGGCCCCCCGAGCCAACAAGGGGGCCCCAAGAATAAGCTTGTTTATCATAATCTGAGTACTGCTGGCCATACTTTTTTTTTTTTTTTTTTGTTCAGGGACCTATATTATGCGTTATTTAGGATTTTTAAACTACTTTTGAACACTTTTACATCGGTATTATTTTACTTAGAAAAATTGTATATGTGTCTAGAAAATACCACTACTTCTGAAATGTTGTCTTAAAAAAACGCCAGTAGAGTGCTCAAACCTCCGCCTGCTGCAGCATTGTAAAGAGTTTGTTCGAGATGCAAGGTAAAAACCGCTCAGAACAAGTCCGATGAAGGTGTCTGAACTTTAAAAAACGTGGAGAGAAGCTTCAAAGAGGTGTGCGCTGTGACGTCGCCCGAGCGTGGCGCGCGCTTTAGGTCTGGCGCGAGGAGACGGAACGAGTATCACTGAAACATGCTCGAATGAAGCGCAACACTGCGTGGTTTTGAGGATCGATTTGAACGTCTATTTTGCATAATATAGGCCTTTTAACCCTTTCTTGCCATCATTATGTGAATGTAAATCTTTCCAAACACACAGGAGTTAGAAACAGCCCTGACGGATGTTGACCAGGAAGTGCGCAGAAATGTGTGTCGTGTGTGTCTTTGCAGCCACGCAGATGCAGAGAGATGTGTTCAGCAGTTGGTCTGGTTAACTTTGCACGACCGGTGGAAACGTGATCCCACGGTCTATTTCTGCAGCTTTGCAAGGACTCAAGGATGAACTCTCTCTGCTCGCCAGCCTCTGCTCTCTCCTGCTCGCATGCTTGGGCTCTGCGCACATAATTGACGGGGATATTGCGTCAAGTAGGCCAGTCAGTGGTTTTCAAACTTGACACGACGAGTACAAGATGCGGCTTAGAGGGGGATTTAAAACTAAAACTTAGATATACTAGAACTAATGTAGGCCAAAACAGGACTCAAGGGCTAAAAATGTCTCACCTACACTAAACGCTTCGATACACTAGATTTGGATTAACCTGAAGAAGATGCAAACCAAAATCGGGTAAACAAATTCATACGAGTTTTAAACTAGGGTGCCATGCCATTAGTCCGACATCTCTTTAGTCAGAAAAAAACTAGGCCCATTAGTCATAAGTCCCGTTGGTCCGACCATAAACACCCCAACCCTTACCCTAATATTGATTCGCATTACAAACAATCAAACGAGCTGCTGCGACTGTTCTAGTGTTAAATAAATGTCATCCCCCCGACTAAAGGGATGCCGGACTAATGGCACCCTTACTCAATGGGACATTTTCGGGAATAATGAAACGTCGGACTAATGGGCCAACCCCCTGAAACTAAGCCTCACCACGAGCAGCATACCAACCACCATTTGAGAACCACCGACGTCCTACTTCACAATGAATCCCCTGAAACTGCCACCGGGAAACTTTGCGTCTTTGGTTTCTACGGCTAACTTCCCAATCGCTAGAACTGCTCCCTTCCGCAGGCCAGTTCCCCATCATCTTCCTCAAATTGCCTGACCCTTGAACCTGGCAGTGGAGATGAAGGGGTGCCGCTTGGGTTTGCCGAACAGCCTGCCGCGCCAAAGCTACCTGGCAAACGTTATCGCGCCGGAGAAGACTTCAAACTGCTGAACATATTGCATCTCCTGGCTTAGAAGATCGAAGCAAAAGCCAATCTCCTGGATTTGCTGCCAGCAAAACTTCACTACTATGTTTTTTTATTTTATTTTTTCGCTTTCTGTTGAGTTATGCACACATAGCTATAGTGGTGAACTAAATTGAAATCTCAGTGCTACTTAGTGTAATAAGCACCAAGGTAATAGAACAGGGCAAATGGGAGTGTGACGACTCATGGCTCAAATCCTAAACATTACAAACAAGGCCAAACACTTTTCACTAGATACAGTACAATCATATGTGTTATAATATACAAACCACAGAGCAAGGTATACGCCATGCAGTCTCAATGTGCTCAGCCGTTATATGCTTGACAATGCACTAAATATGTACATGGTGTGTCTCTCTTTGCATACAGATGTATGTCAGGTAGGTAGCCCTGAGTTACGTGTGTCAATATGCCATGATCCTGGCGGGGGAAACGGTTTGTGCTTCTTACATTTATTTCCTTATTTTTACACAGGTGTAGCCAGTAAGGGGGTTGAATGTCAAGGAGGATGCTGAATTTGGGGGGAAACCATGAGGGAAAATGGTACAACAAGGATATCCGTCAAGCAAATCCAAAATGGCACAAACATCTATTACTCTCCAAAAAAAAAAAAGATATCGACGTCGCTATTAACTGCGCGGCTACAAAAGGGACGAGACAGCGCACACTCATCACTGTTGGACTCAAGGACATTTCACGCCAGGGTAATCCAAGTTTGGTGATGCGCTTACAATATGAAGAACCCAGGTGGAGACTTGTATAGAAAAAGATGAAATGATTATGATGCAGTGGCTCGCAACAAAGCGAACTCGTGTCCCTCCTCGCTCACTGATAGTCCCGTGTTGACTGGAAAAGGCCCAGCTCGCGCCACAGTTTTTAAGCACACAAGAACAAAAACGGAATACTAAACAACAGTGTTCCTTTGTTCTCATTTATCTTAGAGAGAATGGCACAAGCAGGCTGAAGAAAAGTAAGAATGTATCCCCCAAGGAGGTTTGGTGAAAGCTAAAGGAAAATGCCCAAAGACTCTTCAAAGACAACAGTCATATTTCTAAATAACTTAAAGGAATGGCCGTCTGTGCTTTGTTTACGTTACGGAAGGCACACGTGCAACCAGAAAGGTACAGATGAACTCGTCAAAGCTAAGGTAAGAACATATCGCAGTATGTAAAAACGGTGGCCTATTCCATTAAGGGTGACACAAAGAAGATTTCGGCGTGATCATCTGCTTACTTTACACAATAAAGCCCCCAGTTTAAAAAGAAAAAATCTACGGTGTCACAAATCAAGCGGAGTGAATGCAATGCTCTCGGCTTCATTGAAAACAATTGGAGATCACTGGCATTAAGTTGTTGTCATTAGATTTGAGCGGATTTATTAAGGTGGATAATTGTCATATTGTGATGAAATGTCAATTGATTACCACGATAACCTGCCTATTGAGGCAAAAATCCGATATGAACAGAAATGTACTTAATTAACTTAATTGGTCTCGATGAGCCTTGTACGCTGAAATAATCCATCGTAACTTTGTACTGCATTTTCACACTTTCAGGAAATAATAATGATACAGGTTATACGTAATGCTGACTAGAACATATTTTAGAAGCTCTTAGTTCTTTCTAGTTTATTCGGCTTTAGATTTAGCTAAAGCATGACTTAGCTAACGCGTGTCATGACATTAAACATTTGATTAACAATTTATTTTACGTTTAAAGCAAAGTAAATCTTAAAAAATTGGAACCTGATGTGTCCGGCACGGTTACGTTAAACGTCAAAACATAATCCACACAATTTGTTTAGATTTGCAGACGTAGATTCTAAATATGAACTTACTCAGTTCACAAGATTGAAGCTGTAGTTCTGGCAAAATGGAACATCCGACCGTAAACACAGCTTTTAGTTCGGATTTACTGAGAAAAAAGTTATCGTACAGAATCAGTCATTCACAGGCAGAAACGCTGTCTAATACCGCCATTGTTTTCCCCGCCGCGCCGCACTGAAATTACCCGGATGCTAGAAGAGCCCTATATTCAGCATCTAATTAATTGAAGTGGTTAGAGAGGTGGAATTTAATTAAAATATCCAATGTCCATGCCATCCAAACACAAATCCCACAAATTGTTGATCAAGGTCCATAAACCTGTTGTATTAATCTAATGGAAGAAAACAATGATGTCCAAACATGTACTGCATTTTGTTGCACGTGGTCAGGCACAATAATCTCTGAGATATTAACCATAACAGCACGGCAACATTCGGAAATCTTAGCTGCCTTAGAGCTCCTCAGAGTATCATGATGAACACAAACTATTAAGAGTGACCAATTCTCCCACATACAAAAGGGGGAAGCTGGGGTAGAGGAGAGTGGGGTAAGACGAGCCAGTGGGGAACCACCCTTAAATTTGGTAAAATAAAACCTTTTTCTTGAAATGTGAGATTATAGATTTAATCTTTACATGATTTGAATTTGAAAATTTGGCTGTAAAACAACCCCACTTTTTATTTTCGCTGTTCAGAGTAAATCATTGGCCTGATCCCAAAAACGATAGTCACAAACAAACAAAAACATGCAGGTATCTTTTTTTTTTCCTGATGCTGGTTGCTCATTGAGTTAGGTATACAAGCAGATTAATAATTTAGGAAGATTTTCATCTTAAATAAACACAACTCTCTTGGTTTTCTCAAAGAAGATATAATGGGGTAAATTGACCCAAAAACGTTGGGGTAAATTGTGCCGCCTCTGCTCCATAAGAAACAATGAATGACAAATTACAGAAAATGTTAATATACAATTCTATCGTTTTTGCATTGTTTATTGGTGGTTCTGGGTCTAGTAGAGACAAGCAAATTATGTCAAAATGTCATAATCTGCAGAAGTAGCATATGAAAAGGAAAAGATTTGTAATAATATGTGTTTGGAATAAAATTGCTAATGGGAAACAGTGAATCGTAAAAAATGAGCCTTCATGATGTTTAGTATTAATTCCACCTTTAAATCTGGTGGTTCAATTTACCCCAATCTGGGGGTAAAATGAGCCACAAGACAAGTTTTAAGACCAACATCTTAAAAACCATATCCTTCAGATGATTTTTGAAGATGCAAAAGAATAGAAAACATCCCAAAATTTGTATAAATAGTACAATGTTGCATCTATTGTCTACTGTTTTTACACAACAACCACCAAAACAAAAAGTGGCTCATCTTACCCCACTCACCCTACGTTGTAAAATATTGACTCCACTCAAATGGCACTCAATAAATGCAGCATATTGTGACATAGAATATATCGATAGAGCTACATCATCCTCAGTTTTAGCCCCCCCCAGTCTATGGGGGAAAGGCCAAGGGGACGGTTGCGCTCTGCGTCGCGACTTATTAACGCGGGCCATCTGGACAGACGGGACAAGGCCAGGCCAGAGCAGAGCTCAGGGGAAATTGGGAGAAATTCTTTGGCCACGGGTGAAAAGTGCATCTGTACTGCACACACTGTTAAAAGAGTCAGAGGGCGCACATTTGGCCTTGCACTCTGCTACCACACAGCAGACGTGAAGATAACGTCGGAATAGCAACGGACCAAGTGAACATAGAGAGGGGATTTATCACGATAGCTCATTTGGAAGGCCCGGGGATCTAGTTTCCGCAAAAGGCCTTAGCAGCAGGATAAACTTAACTCACTGACGCAAGACGATCCCGCCGCTCATTGGGTCCCTGCAAATTCCGTCCGGATATGTTTCCGATAAGTAAGCAAAGATCACCAGATAAAGTAGAAATCTGTCTAGTAAAAATGCCTAGAGGTATAAACGGCTGCTCGGGTTCCATTAATGGTTTTTACATTTTAACGATATTCATAATGGGACTGAATATAAAAAAGTAGTTTGGGATTAGGCTACTTATGAGTAATAATTATGTCATACGTGTTGCTATGTTTTATACGCACAGATTGCCACATAGTAATTATTAAAGTTATTTTAGCTGATTTTCTGGGCATGGCTCAAGAAGGTATGGGGAAAGACAACCAACAATAAAAATAGGGGTGAAAATAACATTAGTGTGTGTGTGTGGGCTTAAAGCAGAACAAGGTAACTCATGTCATGCCCCTAGAGGCCATAAGCGCAACTGCAGGTGTCGCAGCATGTTGCGTTTTTTTACTCATTAATTGTCCGTGAGAGTAAATACTACACTGACAGAAAGACAAAGGGTGAGAGGGATATTGAACATTCAATTACACAATGGAGATAAAATGTTTCACTCAAACTTGGCTGTAAATACTGTTTAAGTGGCACTAGCCCGCAGTTAGCTTTGCCTGTTAGCTTTTTCTTTGTGATTCTATTAGTGTGTATTGCGCCTCCGACCCGGTGCAGGGAAAGTTGCAAGTTTGGTTTTCTGGCCAGAGACACCAGGGGGAGATGATAAATGATGTTTTTGTTGCTTTATCGCTTTTTTCGTTGCTTTTTCGTCATGTTTTTGTTGCTATTTGCTATGGGAAAAGCCAACCTGGAGAAAATGTGCTTGGTTCAGGCGGGGGTAAGAGGTTAAACCAATTGCAACTTCTGAAGACTGAAAGTGGCCCGATCCTTATATTTCATTTTATCTGCATTTGAGGATGATCAGAAAGTGCCATGTTTTTTTTTTTTATTGCATTGTAGCCATGAAGAGATTCTCACTTGGCACCCCTTAATTTTAATCAAATGTTGGCCCAAACATTGCCTCGCTATGGGCAAGTTTGTTTGAGATGGAGCAGAAAAGCAGTAGTTTAAATAACCTTAAAGGAGAAAAGTATAATAAAGTATAATAATGATGCAGCCGTTTGCTCGCTCTCATGTGACAGAGAATATCTCAAAAAAGTGATGTAGCCAGGGGTCTGACGGCAGAGATCAAACTGGTGCCTAGATCAAGGTAAGCTTGAGAAGAATTGATTTTTTGCTCATCTGTGGACCAAAGCGACTGCTATAAAAAGACACAAAAGTGAACTATTTCTGTGGTTGCGGACAGTTCTGGGACACGCTGATTTGCTTTCAGCCAGATGGTTCCTTCTGAGTTGAAGAATATGGAAAAGGATACAGCTATTACCCAATATTCCCACTGTCCTATTACATCTAACCTAGACAAAAATAAACTTAACCATCAAGTAATCTTTCCTGAGTAATCCCCAATGGTTAAAATCTATCGCAGCATTCAAATAAATAGATTGGTGATGTTAGATATGTCGGTATTAAAGGGTCTGCACCCATTTCCTTTCCCCCGTTTTCAAACCATAAAGCTAGTTCAAAATCAAAATGAACTAGTTCCACACTATTTAGCAATCAGAGAAGCATTGTAATATTCACAACAACTAGCCTGCTAATTAACTAATTGTTTTGAGCTACAATCCAACGTTCAAACTGGATTTACAATTTCTAGAAAAAGATCAGAATGTACACTGCATCATACAGTACATTACACTACAAGCAGCCATCTCTATATTGTACCTATATTCTACAAACATCTACACACTCCAGGGATAAAAACAAAACAAAACAAAGAATAAATAAATAAAACAGGTTCAGCCCCTTTGCGGCAGTGTCAGTTTTGTTTTAGAGGAATCCCTGCTGTCATTTCTTGTCTCTTACTTTTTGCTGTACCACAATGGGACATGCATTGGCTCTTCCTTAGTATCTTTACTTTACAAATGAATAAAAACATTGCCAACACTCATCAAGGAGTTTCACCTTAAAATCAATAAAAGATAACTAGAACACAATGCAACACACCATTTTTCCTAGAAGAGTAGAGTTCTTTGTGGACCTTATTGGATTCAGGTCTTTCCCTGCTTGTGATTACGTTACAGATTACATTCAACAGGAGAGTACAGCCTCTCTCTCAGCTCATGCACATTTGGATACTGTTGTTCAATTAAAGCTGGACACAATAGGAGAGAGTAGCTGGGCATTTGCAGTAATGGCTGACTGAGGACTGTGCTTATGGTCCAAGAGGTCAAGGGCAGAGCCGACCAAGGCTCTATGTGACAATTAATGCGGACACAGAGAAGTGTGCACATGGGAGTAACACATCCGGATATTTGTAACAATAGTAGTTCCCTGCCAGCAGTGAGGCTATAGAAAGTGTGCTTTCTGACGGGAATACGGGTTGTGCACAGGTGGGGCGGGCGTGTGGATGTGAGCAGCGCCCCCTGTACCAAGTTTTATGTCAAGAAACTCGGGCGGCAGAGGGCATGCTCAGAAAGGCTCCGAAAACATCGAGGAAACAAGAGGCATATAAAGGACCGAGTGGCAGGAAGCGGCATATACTTGAACAGAGGAAGAATAGTGGACCAAAACTCCTGCAAACTCAAGGCGAAGCTGGCGAGCTATTGTAGATAATTCGACATAAATCAAACGACGCATAAAAAAAAAAATCTGGTTAACGTTTTATTGTTTTTATTGAAATGGTGCCGTGTGCATACTCTTTGGGTACAACAAGACGTTTTTGTTTGCTTCTTTTCTCATAACTCTGACTAAAAAGGGCAATATTGTGGATATTTAAATGATCTGAGCTTGGAGTTTTCAGATGGCCCCTGGTCCACTATAGTCCTCTGTGTATATGTCTACATCCAACAGTATAGGTTAAAAGGGATAAACAAAGTCAGTATTGCATTTCCTAGGACTAGCTTCAATTGCTCAGCGTATATAAAATTTGAAGAAAGCTATATAGTGATATTACAGATACGTTTCACTTTATAATCCTAAAATAATTTATAACAACATTAATAAGATTTGATAGAATATTTACATAAATACATCATACAGTAATATTATTGTCAACACGGCATTATAGAAACATACACCATACATATATGTGTATATAGTCTGTACTGTATATAGCCACACATACCCCACATACAATGAGTATACAATCAAATGAGATATTGCGACGGTGTGTTGGGTAAAATCCGTAAGACATTCACATCTTGTTTAGAAGAAGTTCCCAGGTATTGCTTTAAGAAAGACAGAATCCAGACCAGTCTATTAAGGGTTGCAGCTGAACATTAGACTCCACATTTCCAAGTATTGCTTCTTGTACAGTCAGGCCCTCTGAAATGATAATCTGCTCGAGGGGAAACAAAACTCAAAGCGTCAAAAGTCAGGCCAGGCTGCTGCTGCTGTTGCTAGACTGAGTATCCAGCTGCATTTAGTCTTGAATGGTTGAGTTCAGCTGGAGAGAAAGGCGGCCTGTGGTTAACCAGGCGAGCGACGTGAGCAGAGACAAGTCCATTTCATTCACTAGAAGTCGGAGAAGAGATCCTGTGGGCCCAGGTGGATGATGAAGGGAGCAAGAGTCCGCGGCTGGTAGAAGGGATTGTCAATGAAGAGGCCACCTGCAATGACACCACCGAGAGCGGACATTACAAGACTGGAATACAGCAAAGGTATAGTATCAAAGCGAGAAAGAATAGTTAAGGATTTAACTTTTCATCTATACTTCAAAATCTTCATTATTTCCACCCCCCTTCCCTTATTTAAGTAACAATTTCCTTTTAATGGATTTTAAATGTCTTAACGGTCTTGGCCCTTCTTATCTTTCAGAACTGCTTTTACCCTATGAACCTTCACGGCCCCTTCGCTCCTCTGGTAGGGGTCTCCTAGTTATTCCTAAAGTCAACAGAAAATCTTACGGCGAGGCGTCTTTCCAAGATTACGGCCCTCGCCTCTGGAACGACCTGCCGGAGGAGCTGGACCGCAGAGAACGTTCATGTATTTAAGAGCAGGCTCAAGACCCACCTTTTTAGCTTAGCTTTTAACTCACATCTATTTATTTAGCCTAATGATATATTGTATATTGTACGTACATACATACATACACACATACATACATACATATATACATATATATATATATATACATATATATATATATATATATATATATATATATACATATATATATATATATATATATATATATATATATATATACATATATATACATATATATATATATATATATATATGGATGTATGATGCGGGGCGTATTGTTTTAACTGTTGTAATCTGTAAAACACTGATAGCTTTCGGTATGAAAAGCGCTTTATAAATAAAGTTTGATTGATTGATTGAATAAAAAAGACAAATCACAATTGCACTGGAAAAGGGAGTGGGGGCAATACTTAAGAACATTAAAAAAAACGACAAAGGGCAATGATATTGTCCTGTCTCAAATATACAAAAATGTGGGTGTGTCTGTAAGTGTGAAGTGTAATTGTGCGTAATTTATTGTAAAATGCAATAATTTCCCGATTTTACCAATACCGGTCCAATTTTGTGCTTGAACACCAGTAAGACGAAGGAGATGGTGATCGACTTTAGGAAGAAGTCACTACCGCACACACCACTGAACATCCAGGGGAGGACATTGAGGTGGTGGACAGCTTCAAGTACCTGGATGTTCACCTCAACAATAAACTGGACTGGTCCCACAACACCAACGCCCTGTACAAGAAGGGCCAAAGTCGCCTCCACCTTCTGAGGAGACTGAGGTCCTTCGGAGTGAACAGGCTTCTTTTTCTGCTTTCCACTACGCTGCCGTGTGCTGGGCCCCGGGCAGCACAGAGCGGGACAAGAACAGACTGAACAAGGTGGTCAGGAGGGCCAGCTCCGTCCTGGGCTGCCCCCTGGACTCTGTGAAGGAGGTGAGGGACAGGAGGGTATTAGCCAAGCTCACCTTCATCATGGACAACACCTCCCACCCACTGCACAGGACTGTAGAGGAGCTGAGCAGCTCCTTCAGTGGAAGACTGAGACACCCTCAGTGCAAGAAGGAGCGCCACCGCAAGACCTTCATCCCCACTGCGGTCAGACTGTTCAACAAGACTCTAAAGTAACATGTGCAATAACCCCCCTTTGCAAAACTGCGTGCAATAATCTTTTTCCAGCGCCACTTTGTTCACTTATTGACAACCTGCACTAGGACTGTAAACTTTGCACTGCCGACCTTGATATTCTACTCTTTATAGTCTGTTCTAATTTTTATTTATTCTTTATTTCCTTATTGTTTATATTTCTGCCCCTTAAGATTTTTGCTTTTACTCATTGTACATAAGATACTACTTAACGGTTCGCACATTTCCTGTATATTTTGCGCACCAGGAGTGATCTTATTAAATGCCGAATGTAAGAAGTGAATTTTCCATTGTGAGATCAATAAAGGAATATCTTATCTTATCAGTCACTGCACTCTTCCAAAAGCACGGTGTGGCGACTGATACGGTTTTCTTGATAGTCTGTTTTACATCATTTGGAAAAATATAAAATCTCTAAAACCGGAGCAAGAAACAGCGTTGGAAGCGTTCCTCGTGGAAATAGGACGTTTCTGAAAAGGCTTCATTGCTGCTTGCTCCTGCAACATATCCAGCGTTTAATTGGTTGATCCCGTCTGTCAATCACGCCCACCAGGAAATCACTGAGATCACACTCGCTCCCAGGCAACATACATTTGTAAAAGCATGTAGTTGGGCAGGCCAGGCAAATCTATACATGTCTTGATAGTTCAAATTATTATTTTGAAAGGCATGTTTGCGTGTCCTGAAAATCTTCAATCCTGTTTTCCTCCATGACTACAGCAGGTGGAGAAGATAAGGTGAATACAATTATCTGCATCACAAGCTGTATGCATATGACTTAAGTTATAGTCAATTTCATCACATCCGTCTTTTCCGATCGCTTCTCGACTCTGGTATCATCATTATGAAGCGTGTACGTGTTTCATCAGATTGCTGTAAACAAGTTCACTTCATCCAATGTATTCCTTTGAAGGACGTGCAAGGCAAATGTATGCTCCAATGTGGGTTTTTAATCACATCATCTCAAATGATCTCTCTAAAGTCTGGTTTTGAGTTTCTGAGATCAACTTTTCGGTGCCCAAAGGCAGTTTGATGCTGACGAAGTGCAAATTTAGTAAAATGTTTTACCAGCAGCAGAGAATAATAGAGGAGTGAAGGTTAGACATGTTCCTGTAGCATTTAGTTATTCATTGGATGACAGATTTGGCCCACAACACTCCATGATGATGAGAGTTCTTGACTGCAGTTGAAATGTAGGACAAGAAGCTTCGTCAGCGACACCTAAGAATTTGGACCACAGGAGGACTAAATATAGGCCACTAGGAGGGATTGGCTTGTCCTAGTCCCACCCTTGTTTATTCAAAGTCAACTCACAAGGCTACTATTGCAACAACACATCATCAGTAGGGTAAAACTAATCTAAGCCCAGCTCACGTAGCCTGTTTGGGGGTGAACAATCCAACGCTTGGTGAAATTCAACTGCAGATTACAGATGATGACTCAAGAACCCTTGTATTTTCCCCACAACGTTCATATCATGACATTTGATTCTGAACTCTTGTTTTTTGGGCACAATCTCCTCTATTTTCAGCCAATAAATGTAGCCTTTTTTAAAACACATGCAGTACTTCATTCAGGTGCTCAAATGAGGGCTGGGCGATGTGAACTTTAAAGTAAATAAGCTAAAAGATAAACCAAAGCTAAATGTAGTGTAGTAGCAGGTTTTTGTGTCAGGTTGATAGGCTGCTTTAAACTATAATGAACAAAAGAGTAATTCTATAGAGACAAGATGACGAGGCCGAGCATAAACGTCTCACTCGGCTCTGGCATTTAAACAAGTGGAATCAATGTACAGAAATTAAGTGGTGCTGTATGCTGTTAGTATATTGATTCTGAATAAAGAAAACCAACCACTGGACAGACGGGTCCTTTTAATCCAATGGCGGCGTGTCATTGTAACCATGGAGATGTCATCAGCAGGTATCACTTGATGGACGTAGAGAACGATGACGTCTCTGTCATGGTTGGCACTGACCGGCGCCTAAACCGAACAAAACCGTTCCCTCTCTTTGTTGTGGACTTTGCATGTTACCCCCCATGTCTGAGTGGGTTCCCACCAGGTGTTCCAGATTCCTCAGAAACTAAAACATGCACAATAGGTTCCACACTGGGGCCAGGAAAAAGATTGACTATTGTGTAAAAGAAATAAAAAAAAAAAAGGGAAAAAAGAGAATCTATTGATTCACATTAAACAACATATTTGTAGAATTTAGTCACATGACCTTTTTCTGCTATGTATACCATTCAGAGTAAAGATAACCAGAGTCTGATGAATCGATACAGCGGACTGTTATTGGTTATTCATCCACCTTGATGTTTGAGCTTTCCTGTGTGAGATTATTTAGCTGTACATCATAAATTATCCTTGTATTTCCACTTGAAAAAGTACAGTATGTGCCAGAACATGTGCTAATCCTGGTGTGATAATGAGATTGAGCGGCTGAATGCATGATGCAGGACGTGACAAATGCTTTGCTCATTCAATCTGCACATTTGCCTCTGCATGTGTAAAGCCATCGACGATCGTGGGAGGATTATATTCAGCTCAAGATGATACATAGTGAATTAGACTGATTGTGTACACACTATGAACTAAGTGCTTTTCAGGCATGCAGTGACTGATATATTAATCAAGTATAGTTCTCACACAGTTTTCTATTAACCTGGGCTTGGGACAGACACAAACATTTCAAGATTTAAAACGTATACATTTAACCAAAGCACAACACATATTTAGCCCTGGCACTAACTAGTTTTTTACTTTAATAATATTTTCTATAAAATATACTTTATTTTTGACTCATCACTTACCATTTAGAATTCTTTACATATAAATCTGTTCCTAAGGCCCTGTGCCTGATATTCTTTTCCAGCTGTGGAATAAATTGGTTTTGTCCTGGGTATATTGGAAAACCATATATTTGAGAAAAAGATTGTACATTTAAATTAGAAAGGATCTTTAAAAACAGAAAAATGACTGGTGGTGAGTGTAAAATGCAGTCAAAAAAGAAAGTTGAGGAGGCCCTCCGTGGTTATCAAAAAAGTTAAAGTCCTTTAGCGTGGACAAAATAAAGTTAAAAAATGCCAACGTGTTTCGACTGATGACCTTTTTTGACTGCATTTTACACTCACCACCAGTAATTTTTCTGTTTTTATGTATTGCTGGCTTTTTGGATGAGCAGCCGTAGGACACAGGCCTTTCACACTCGTGGGACCCGCAGCAGCGCTCATTTTCTACTTTTCATAGAAAGGATCTTTCTTGATAGATAACTAACAATCTCCCTGAATGTTGTGAAAACAAAACAAATCAGGTGCAGGGCCTTTAAAGCACTATGCCCTAACGCAGAGAGCCCTGTGTGCGATGAAACAGGCAGTATTATTCAGCTTGCAAAAGAGGTGAACTTTATTTAAATATTTCTTTACACCAATTACACAGCACACATTCTATTTTTTTACAGACGTGTGTTGTGTGTGTATTTATATCGCAAAGGCGATCCCCTTTGAAGCAAAAAGTAAAAACAAAACTAAAAGGCCAATATACAGTATAATTTAGACTCAAAGTGAGGTAACAATTCACAGTACAAATCCTTCAAGTTTCATCGTATAAGAACTTAAACCTGCAGTATTTTATATTCATAAAAGTTTTTCTGAAAAAATAGCTAGAAAAAATAAAGCTTTTACAAACATTTATAGCTCACGTCCCAAATCCTGTCCTACTGTATTGTAGAAAACAAACAAAAAACAGGCAGCGATTCCCTTCGAGAGGGAGGTGCGTCTCATTTCCCCTGTGCTAAAAGAAGTGGTAGTGGGGGACGGGGTAGGTGGGCATTTTCATGACAGGCAACAGAAGCATTCTCTTGGGCAAACCTAGAGGAAGACAACGAGAAGAGCACGCTGAATGAGTCCAAAATACAACCACATGTTCCTAAGCTAAATCCATACACTACAGGTCAGCGCCACCATAGACAGAGCTCCCAGAAGAGGTGAGGGGGCAAAGGGGAGAGAGGTGCAAGAGTGTGAGATCAGCAGCAGGGAGTGTGAACAGGGTGGCAGCCATCGGCCCAGCGCCACAGCCAGGCATTGAGGAAGACACACATTGAGCCATTTCGCACCCGGTCTGAGCCTGCCAGTTTGGTACAAGGGGGTCAGGGGTGTCCAAACTGTAGCGCGGGAGTTGCCAGTAACCACCCACCCTTTTCCACTTCGAATCTCATCACTTTATAGCTGTATTTTCCCTCTGTGCATCAGTAAATATTCAAGATAAGTAAAGCGTCAATCATTTTTCTTTCTTTGGGTTGAAATATTGTCCCGGTAACTACCTGTCCTGGAAAACAACTCCCTTAAGGCCCGTTTGTTTTATTTGTCAGAAAAATAAAGCTCAGGAAGGTGAAAACAACTGGAACATGTTACGCTTTATACAAATGTTGCATTGTTCTGCTTTTGTAATTGTTATAGCTGTAAAGAGTGTGTAGTTTTTGGACTATGCCTAAAGGGTTATTTCAGGATTTTTGACTATTTTCCTAGTTTTCCAGAGTGTTGTTGATTTCTGGAGATATATATATATATTTTTTATTCATGCAGTCCTTATATTAGAAGAGTTTAGTGGTGCTAGGCTAGTGCATGTCTATGGTAACTAGTAGCCTGCATTAAAAACCTCTTCAACATCATAGGGTAGTCCTCCAAACGTTGCCATATCTGATTTGTAGAAAGCTCCTTTGTGAATTCCACGTGTCGTAATGCCGGCCGCAGATAAACAAACTACTGTAGATCCGGTAACCTAGCAGATCACTCTGCCGCTGCGTAGCTTACAACCAGGGAGCTGATGCTGCTCAAATATAAGTTCATTTAAATGGTTATATCAATATTATGCTTGGGTCAGACTGTTTTCAATGCAGGCTACTAGACATGCACTAGCCTAGCACCACTAAACTCAAACTCAGCATGAATTAAAAAATAAATAAAAGATTCTCCAGAAATCAACAACACTCTGGATAACTAAGAAATGAGGCCTTATGTAAAAAATCCTGAAATATCCCTTTAATTGTGAAATATGTATTTTGTCTCTAGAGGTAGGATATAAAGAAGAACTGAAAGTTTGAAATAAATAATAAAGCAAAACTTGCAAAATAAAGTGTGTAAAACAATAACAACCAAACTTTTTTAAAACTAACTATTGGATTTTTTTTTTAACAGCCACTGAGGTCATTGCTCTCAGCACAGTTATGCACTTGTCTCATAATAATGAAAAGTACATAATGGTAAAAAGATAACAAAAATCCATGGTCCTTCGCCTTCCAGAGACCAGGCCTGAAGCAGCACTGAATTAAGTTCAAAGTTGCTGCAAAAGTAAAGATTCTCGCTCCATTATATACGAATCATTCCAAATTTGTACTATAATAAAACTGTACTTTATGTCCATGAGGGCGTGGAGAGTGTTTCTAGCACACATAAATAATGGCTTACACTTGCGCCTTTCAAGCTTGCGTTACAGAGTTTCTCAAAGCGCCACACTGTCGTCATTATTCATTCATTCCATACTTAGTGGTGGTAAGCTACGATCATAGCCGCAGCTGCCCCTGGGGTAGACTGGCGGAAGCGAGGCTGCCAAACTGCCCCATCGGCCCCTCCTTCCTCCAGCAACTACTCAATCACACTCTCATTCGTTCTTCCCTGTTGTATATGTTTTTAAAAACGGTTGATTTGGGACAGGTTTAACCTCCTAACCCCCACTTTGAAAAAAAATAGCAAAATAGTGACAAAAATGACAAAAAAACGAGGATGAAAATGCAACAAAAGAATGACAAATGTGTGACAAAAACGTGACAAAAAGTTACGGAAAAGAATAAAAACAAAGTGTAATAAAAACGCCACAAAAGAGCAGCAGACAAGTGACAAAAATGCAACAAAAAAAAGAGATGTAAAAAAAGTTACGCCAATGTGGCAACAGTGCAAGGAAAAAGATCGGTTTAGATGAGTTTTATAGGTCTTTCAAATGAGGCACTACACAGGTCTATATGTGGTAAACGTTTAGATTTGAGTAAAGCTGAACTGTAAAATGCACTTGGTTAAGGTGGGGGTTAAGAGGTTAACAGCTGATGCCCTTCCAGATGTGACTCTATTCAGGCTTAGAACTGCCACGAAATACATTCTGATTGTTTAATCAGCTCTATTTATGTAAATACCTCCTCTCAGTATAGCTGTACAATAGGACGTATGGAGGAGGATGTGGTGGAGGTAACAAAACCATTCTATGTAGTTACAAGCTTCCAATGTTCCATTTTAAACAGAAAGTTATTCATGTACGCGGCTACTGAGCTCTCAGGGGGGCAGTAAAATGTGCCTCAGGCCTTAGTCTACTTTCTGCCAACATAAGAACCATTCAGTGCCTGTCAGCTACACGTGTACAAGGCTTGGTCTGTTGAGGCGTCTGCTGTGTAAATAAGGACGTATGGAGCTGACTTCGGACCAATCGCCGAGCTGTATCTCTACCTATAGTCTGACAGTTCGGTAAGAGGTTTTCCCCTGACTCGTGCCCTGGGATAAGCTTTTAGCAACAGGAACAAAACAGGAGCGCTGCCAATCTCCCTTTCCACTGTGTCTAAGAGTGTGAGCGAGGAAGTGACAGTCGGCTCAACCCCAACAGAAAACAACACTTATAACCAGAGAACACAACCTCTTTTGCTGTGGCATGGATTTGTCTCGCATGAGAGTGTGGCATCTCACGGCTATGGCAAGTTTGGAAATGGACAGCAAGAGGTGAAGACGTACAAAGAGCATTACTGGCAGCAGCGGTCCGATCACAAGAGATTAGAAAAAGTGACAAAGGAGAAGAGCAAACAATTGGCAAAAGCACAGAAACAATGGGCAGCAAAATTTGAAACCCTGATTGGGAAAAGAAGCATTGACTTTATTATTGAAAGGCTAACAGCAAATTGAAATGAAAGCACAAGTGAAGCGCCAGTGATGGACCAGGGTTAATGTGCCTTACAGCACTGATTTAGTCATCACTTGGTTAGCAGATTTGTTAACGGTAGAGAGATGGAAGTAGTTGTTAGAACTCACCATAGGCAGGAGCAGCAGCTGCAGCAGCAGGACTGTAGCCGTATGGAGTCCCAAAACCTGCGGGTCAAAGGTCACACACTTCAGGTCAAATAGACACTTCAAGGGTGCACATTATACACACTTATTTTTACAATAGCTCTTAACTGAGTATCATTATGCAGTGAATGTGCCTGCCACTGCACAACACTGTGGGCTACAGGAGACCTATTTCTGATATTTGCTGCTCAAATCAAGCATGACTGTTTCAAACCAGAAACATAAGCCTCAAGACTTGACAAATATGTTAGACGACATTAACAAACTCCCCAAAGCATGTATAAAAATCATGTCATTTATTTAATTATTTTATATGGTACGATATTTTAATTTCATGGTCCCAGAAGCACTTTATTATGGCTTTTATTACTGATGTTTGTTTTGTGCTGAGTTTTAATGTTTTGGATATTTGTTGGAGCAGCATTAATAAGGTATTCTGATCTGAATAAACTACAAAACCTGCTATTTTTCAATATCTGTCCATAGGAGGCTTTTAGGCGAGTAGAGTTGTGCAATTTATAAAATTTTAAATCAATTCAATCAGTCAAGCCTACTGTTAATACATTCGCGCTCTTGTTCTGTAAAGAAAGCACTTCAGATTACTTTGTGTAATAATTGTATCCTACAAATAATCTTCAAAATAGCCAAAATGTGAGATATTTCTGCATTAACGCTTAGCCCTAAACATGTATTAAATTAAAATGAGACAAGAACCGAGCATATCACTCACTATGCAACAGTGGGCGTGTAACAGCAGGGTGTAACAGAGGTCAGCTGTGAGTGTGTACCTGGTGTGACATAGCTGGGAGCTGCCGCGCTCACAAAGGCTCCTCGGGCCAGTGCGGCTCTGCCTCGTCCTCTGGCGACCTGCGCTGCCACCGCCGAGGCTGCGGCCGCTGCTGCCAACGCACTCTTTGTCTGGGAGTAAACACCCTGTAAAATGAATAGGATATTAGTAGGGCATTGCAATATGGCCTAAAAGCTCTATCACGATATTAAAAATATATATATATCACGATAACAATGTATTTGACGATATATTGACAATTGACAAATTACTTCAAAATCCCAGCCTTACGTGTATTGGGAAGATTAATTCATTTTCTTTTTTTTTAACGGCATACTAATTTACTCACAAATATGACCTACTCAAGTAGTTTACATCCTTCATTTCATTTTACTTTTTAAGCACCTGTCCCCGTGCGCTACAGTCAGTGTTTACACTACTCTGATGGAGCTGAGCGTAACGTACATTATATCAGGTCCACAGCAATATAAAAAATTGTATCGTGATAACGATATGCAATACGATATGGCCCAACCCTAAATATTAGTAACCCTTATACATGATATCAAAATAGAGTCATGTTACATCATGATAGTATGAGCACATGGAACTTAATGCTGCGTTTACACATAAGCACGATGCGTTACGAATGCCACAAATGCACATTCGTGGCCAAGGATCACGAATTTGATGATTCGGGGTCGAGGTTTCACGCGCCGCCACTAACTGTTGCGACCTGTTACTACGCGTTACGATTAATGGCACGAATTATTACGCACGGTCGCGAATATGCGTCCCGCGCTGCTGCGTGGTGATGCGCGCTGCCACGGGCTGTTACGGGTCGCTAGGAATATTCGCGTTCTGTCCGAAATCTGTCAAGAATTGGGCGAATGTGGAGTGATCTTCTTCCACCGGGTTGGAGGCGGAGCAGAGGCCATGCTCTCCCCGGAGTCATTGGGCTCGTCTGGCTCCAACTCCCGAACATCAGGTACGACCCAGGAGGAAGAAAGGTCGGAGGAACACTTTCAGCACCCCACGGAGCGGCAGCGGCAGGTGCTGTCCGTGACTTGGAGCGCGGATTGGCCGACTTTGTGACACTTTTCCTTGGCATAGCTACTGCAGGTACCAACATTTACTTTGGGGCGTAGCGCATGTTTCTGTCAATTTTGAGCGTGAAAACAGTGATTCTGCTCCACGAATGCTCTCACGCTGAATTACGAAGCGCCACTACTCCTCACGAAAGGACACGCTCCGTTGCGAACGCCACGAACAGAGGGTGATTCGTGACATTCGTGGAAGATTTTTTGACAAACAAAAACTTTCTCCACGAATGTCACGAACTGATGCGTTCTGTTAAGAATCCCATTGAGATGCGTTAAGTCACGTTATGAACGTCACGAATGAAAAATGACATTCGTAACGCATCGTGCTTATGTGTAAACGCAGCATAAGCGAGTTAGGAACTGCAGCTTCAGCCATGCGGCTGATGTAACTGAGCACAGGTTTGCACACAGATTATCGACAGACTGCCAACAGAGTGATCTGATAAATGGTGCTTATTGATCGGATGCGACACAATGCATTGATTACAGGCATTGGAAACAAAGGAGGAAAATACTGTGGACTTTAGCTTTTATAGATAAAATGACGATGTTTTACGTTCATTAGTGCATGTGTCAGTGCATGTGTGGGTCCTCACCTGAGGCAGGATTTTCTTCTTCTTGTTTGCTGCTGCGTTGGGCCCAGAGAACAGTTTCTCCAGAGCTGCCAGAGCAGCGCTGGCCTTTGCTACCTTTTTGTTGGGGCCAGCCCCTCGAAACTTCTGTCCATCTACCTCCACCTGGGTTAAGAGACAGAGAACAATTATGGTAATGTAGTTTTATTATCGTTCCATATTTTAATGAATTTGCAAAGGAGTTCATGGCCTTGTTGTTTGCACAGGGTTATCAAAGCTATCACAGTAACAACAATTTGAACAAAGCAATTGTATTTAGCAGTAAGTAAGCCAAAGAGTGCTTGAACCGGACAGCTTGTTAAGTGCAGCCCTGCTGTCAGGAAAACCTGCTAATCAGTCAGCCAGGCGATGGAGCAGAGAGGCATGTCTGAAAACAACACACCCCACAGAGAGCACGGGGCTGCTACAAGACTCAAATCAGGCGCTTCCTCGTATGAGGGGAATTTCTACCCTCAGACATAACCCTTTTCTCACACTCTGATCTTTTTACATGTCTCAGACCTGAGAGGATTAGCGGCAGAGTTGAATATGTATTTGTGCGGCTCTCACCTCCATCACAAAGCGCTTGTCATGGCTGCCTCCACTCTCGGAGATCAGCTCGTATTTCAGACCTCGCCTCTTCTCGTTCAGCTCCATGACTGGATTCTTCCCACTCGCTGTCAGTATGGGACCCTGAGTTCTTACCTGGGACACAAGGACAATGTGCAAATCAGGTCAACGCGTGTTGGGTTCAGCGTGCGGTTCTCCTTACTTACCTCCAGTGTATTGTCTGAGGAGTGTGTGGGGTTATTGCTTGAATGTGTGGATGTCTCACTCTTCCCCTCTCCGTCCGATTTCTCATCTGAACTCAAGGGGTCCAGGTCTGAGTCAAACCCTGTTGGATAGCCCATTGCCTGAAGAACCTGCCAAAACAGAATAAATACTATTAATAAATACAGTAAATGCAGATATTCTGTTTTTGACCGTAATTTTTCTGCAACTGAACTCATCTTTCAGGTTGCAGGGTGAGAGTATGCCGACAGCATATCAAAAAGAATAGTGGAAGAGAACATGTTCAAAAGGTGAGGAGAGGGGAGAAAGGCAGGGAGAGAGGTGTATGAGAAAGAGCCTTTTATGGGAATGCAGCGGCTGGGAGATTATCCCGGCTCTGTGCTGAGGAGAGCCTCTTTGTTCACCATCACTTTGGGATTACATGGATTTGACCACCTCCAAACCCCCACCACATACACACCCGAACACACATAATGCCAAAACACAATGGGCATGGGCTCACAAAGTACATATTGGATTGCAGACTAATCTTCAGACAACCAAACCCGGATCAGACATGAATTTTGTGATTGTTAAATTTTTATACAACGACCGTTATCACAGTCAACACCACAGAAATAAATCCATAAAAATAAATTGACATTTTAGAGTGTACAGTGAAATTGACTTTGGTTTGGTTTCATTCAAGGTGTTTCTGTAAATAATTAAGGCTTTAAGAATCTAACCACTTGGCAATACTTAAAGTAAAGTGGCTGAGTTGGTCTTGAGGTTTCAAAATCAATGTCATTATTTCAGATGGAGGGCAGGAGCCTGTTTTTGGAGAATCAGAAAATCCATATATGTTGAAGCGTAGGGACCGAGTCTTAATTCTTCTTAGTTCAATTTTGCAGACAGAAAAAAACGTTGGGCCTCATTCACGACCGTTCGCAGCACGTTCTTACGCACACATTTGTTCTTAAAGGTCCTATATCATGCAAAATCGACTTTTTGGAGCTTTTAACCATGTTGTTATGCTATTTCCTTCTCAAAAACACCCCCAGAGTGGTTTTTGGATTCATTCACGCAGTTCTCAGTTATCCTCCTGAATCCTGCGCTCTGAGCAGCTGATCCGCCCTCTCCTGGTAAACGACTGGCATGTTGAGTTGTGTCGTCACAGCGGAACGGAAGTGCTCGACGTCTGTAATCTAATGCCTTACGGCATGATTTTTATTTGTAAAACAGTTGTTTTCATTATTTCTGTCGTAAGAAAAAAAAAAAAAAAAAAAAAAAAAAAAAAAAAAAAAAGGAAGTGCCTGACGCTGCGCTGCCCCTGTAGCGAAAACAAACGCACCCCCTGAGCGTCCGAACGGTCTGAACAGATGGTCATGTCATGTTGCACCGAAAGTTGTGAAGAGGGAGCTTTTTCTAACCTACTCTGGAGTCTGGACACCTGTTCTTTTTTCTTACCCAACGATAATGTCACGGAGAAAACCGCGTTTGGCTGCGAGGACTGGACTTTATTCAACCTTCCTAAAGAAGAGGCCATAGAAGTTGGAATTTCCCTCCGGGATTCAGCGACTATCAGCCAAAATAGTGTTTGTCTGAGCCTGTCGCTGATGGATGCTTGATGAACCTTGGCCAGAATCAAAGTGGATTAACTTTTATAACCAACGCAAATCCTATAATGGAAACATCAGACTGGTGAGTCGATCAAAATGCATGTTAGCGTGTGTGCTAGCCATTTAGCCATGAAGCTGTGTTGCACATGTTAACTCCTTATAACAGCATCATGAAATAACTTCACTTTTTGCTGTGATATATATATTTCTACTACTGCTAAAGTTGTATGAGCGGCGAGAGGGGGTGGAGTTAACTGAATCCAAGCGTTTTGTCTTCCGGGTTGGAAAAATACCTCCAGAAAATACTAATATTTATCACAAAAATGAGTGCTCCGTAGTGGTAGAGGTACAATATATCATATAAAGGCCTATACTTTACTTTGGAATGGCTTAAAATAGCATGATACAGGTCCTTTAAGGCCTTTTTAGGAAGATTTTTTGCATTCTTAGCTGAAAATGTTCCTCTGTAAGAAGAAATCCTAAGAACAGTCTGGAGGACTCTTACGCACAAAGAAATCTCCTCCTGATGGGACCCAACATTCTGAGTCATATATATTGGTACATATTAAATCATGTATTCATTAATTCCAGAAGCTACACATAATGTTATATCTATTTAAACATTTTGGAGATTTTTTCTATTGGGTTTTGTTGGTTATTAGTTTTGGATTTGTGTTTTGTCATTCATTTCCTCTTCTGTCTGTCTTTTGCGCACTGCACTTTTTTGTCCTTAAATGGTGAATGATAGGCGGTGACATATGCTAATTCGTTTCCAAACACTGCCTTCGTAAGAACGGATTTTAAGAAGTTTCTTAAGAAGTTGTTCATGAATGAGTCCCATTGAACTTAATGACAGTTTTGTTTCAGTAATTATACATTTTAACCATAAACCAGGTCAAACGCAAAATAAAGTTGGATTGGAAACATCCACATTACGACTGTGTTTCTCATCCCTTTACTTCACTTTTAATCTGATGCCATTCTTACTTTGACGGCCACATGGAGTTTTGCGGTCTTCTTGGAGGAGCCAGACGCCTCGTAGATGGTCCCGTCCAGGTCCACAGACATGGTGAAGACCGGAGCGTGAACCGGGCCCGACTGGGACAGCAGACGGTACTGCAGCCCCGGCCGGATCTGGTTCAAGCGCATCAGGGCGTTCATTGGCTGGTTGGAGTCTATGGCTTTGCTGTCCAGGACTGAAAGAGAAAAAGGAGAGATGTGTGGTTATGGCGCAAAAGCCAATCACATTATAATAGATTTTCAAACAGGTTTTTTTTCTTTAGAGGTTTTTGCAATTATCCTGTCGAAACAGATTGAACCAATTTGTTGACACTGCTGGTAATAAATCACATTTTCTGGCCACTAAAGCAGGTTATCTAACGGTAAAGCACGGTGCTATTTTTTTTCTCCTCTCCCCACCACTTTGCTCTATTTTACCAATATCTAAAAATACCGTTCTTCTTCCATTAGCAGAGGTTCAACTTTGTCTGTTTGAAGAAGGAGCTGGCGAAGGCTGGGTGGCCTACTAAAACGTTTGCAATCAATACCATTGATCTTCCTCCAAGGGATGAAGGTAAAAGGGAGACAAATAAGAAGAAACAAATGGGCACAGTGGAGAGAAGTGGGGCTAGTTTGTGAACGGTAGAAGCCAATCATTTGCGCATATAACAGTGACAAAACCATCAGGGTAATGGAGTGGCTACCTTTCCGGAGATTTCTCTTCATCTTCTTGATGAGGTCCTTGTCATCCATCATGCCGTCCTCATATGGCCTCTTCAGCCCCAGCCCTGCACAGACACAGGTGACAGAGAGAGTTGCTAATCAATGGCTCCAGGAGTAGTTCCTCAGCAAGGGCACTTGTGCGCGACAGAACCACAGTGTAGCACTAAACACCCAAGAGGCGTAAAAATGGATAACATGCAGGGGAAGATAAACGGAACACGGCTCAACAAAAGGAAGCTGCGCAAGGATTTTTCCCACACGAATCCTAATCTGACCATCCTTTGGCAAGTTTCCATATCAAGGACACGAGGCTCTCTTTCCAGGGAAATTACACTGGGAAAGGCCTCTTAACATGTGTAATTCTATTTGTGTTAATAATCTAACATTCAATCGGCCACTCACTCACTACATCAGACATAGGCAAGGTTTGTCAAGTGTCTTGCCCGAGGACACAATGACAGTCTGCACCACCAGGAGACGGGATTTTAAGTTTTGAACTGCCAACCTCCCATTTGAGCCGCCGTCTCCCAACAGTAAACTATAGGACAACTATTGCTTCAGGTTTTAATTGTTATTTTCAAATGTTTATATATGTCCCATAATATCTTCGCTGGGTAAATATAATCAGTCATCATAAAATCGCAATCCACAGACCTGCCACTGCTGCTTATCTGCACCTTGTATTGGCAGCATTGACTTTATACCACACACACGTGAGCTAGAAAACTGCACATGCTAAGGTTGTTGTGATAAGGAGACAGGAAGACAGTTTGAAAACCACTGCAAATAAACAAACAGGTAGAAACCGGAGACAGGGGCACCGACAAACAAGTGGGAGTCAGAGACAGGCAGATCGACAGCTGCACACGCACCTTCTTTATCGGACCAGGGGAACTTCTGCAAGGGCTTGTTGTTCGGGAGAGGCTCCATCTCCAACACTTTGTAGATTTGTCCGAATGCCATGAGCCTGAGAGCATGCTGGCATTGAGACAAAAACAAGAAATGAGGTCAAAGCCAAAACAGAAGATAATGGATCAACTTTATTGAAGTAGTCGTCAAAGACCTGCACAAAGAAAATTAGCAAATGTAATTGGTTCAAATGACAATAACATGTATGCAGAACAGTTGTTTGTTTTTTAAGCCCGATCTACACACACATCGAGATTTAAGCAGAGGTGTGAGGTGACACTCCTCATATAAATCCATTAAGGAGTTGGAGTGTCTCAGATATTCATGAGGCACGCTGTAGCTCATTGACAGAACAGCCCTGCTCTCCTATCTGCTCTTGTATCTGCTCCAATACAATTATCCCCATTGACATTCAAGCCTTGTTCGGACTGCCTTCAAAGGAAATGGACGGCAGGATCCGCTAAGCCATGCGGCTCAGAGGCAGCCCTGCTCACTCGACTGTGTGTGCGCGCCGGGTTATGGCAGCACACACATTCGAACACTGTCCTCTGGATGTCAGAAATGGATTTATGGCTGGCATTGGCAGTAGTTTCTCACACTAATCATTAAAATTCAGGGCAGCACCTCTGTTAAGATGCTCCCTCAGATGTGTGAGTGCACGCCGTGGTGATAGGGCTATCTGTCTGGTAATAGGAGTGTTGCTTGTTGATTCTAACACACTGACAGCTCCGTGTGCGTGAAGCCTGCGATAACAGCATACTCAGACTGACGTGTGTGTACCTGTGCGCTGTAGGTGACGGCCTCAGCCTGCTGGTCGGTCATGTGGGCAAGTGTGTTTATGAGCTCCTTCTCACACGGGTCGTGTAAGCCAGGGCCACCTGCACAAGTGCCAGAGGAACACACAGATGCGGCAAGTCAGCTTCAGGTCAACCAAGGTCAACATCATGAATTATTGAAACACACAATGTAGCACGGGATTTCCATTTTTACAATATTTATTCATCTTAATGTTCTCATTTACGATGGCATCTGAAAGAGCTTTCCTGCAACTAGGCCAGTTTAGAGACGATCCAACATGTTATTGGGGCAGAACAGAGCACATTTCAGTAGATATCCACCAAATGGACCAGTGAACACTTCCAATTGTGACATTTCATCTGATAACAGGAAATCCACAAAACAATGGGACTGCCAGGAAGTTATGAATCCAATGAATGAAACAAAACACAGTTTGATTGAGATGCAATATGCTATACTGTGCTATAATACCCACTGCTACATGTTATGGGAGTCACAGCCACTAACAGAGCCACTAGTCTGAAGAAGGTGCCCGTTTAGTGGCGAAACGGCTTCTCAATCAAGCAAGTCCATTTGTGTCTTGTTTCATTCATTGGATTTATAGGAATGCCATGTACTTTAGAATTATTATTTTTTTACACATTTTCATGCAGTAAAGAGTCATCATATGTATTCTGTACAACCGTGTACGACTCTACCATGCAGCTTGCTTTGTGCCCTTGGATGAAGATATGATATAAATGTATGTGGTGATGACGCAAGAGGGAAATGTTTAAGTCGAGAGCTGCGGCATGCAGATTTCTTTTTTTTATTTTTCCATCCATCCATCCATCTTCTTCCACTTGTCCGTTGCCGGGTCGTGGGAGCAGCTGTTGGAGCTGCCCAAATCACATTGCACCAGCCCCTATGGCTCCTCCTGCAGGTGGTGGGTCCACAGAAGGACGGCCTCATGGTTCTAACCGGGCCTGTTGGTCTCTCATAAGGGGCTTCTGAACCGCTTTTTGTCTGACCCGTCACCTAGGACCTGTTTGCCATGGGAGACCCTACCAGGGGCACAAAGCCCCTGACAACAGAGCTCCCAGGATCATTTGGGTTCTCAAACTCCTCCACCACATTAAGGTGGCGGTTCAGAATTTATTTATTGTTACAAACGTTTATTTGGTGGGACAATGTCTCCGAGCTGGCCTGGTGTCGCCTCAGGGTCCCCCCAGAACAGCTGGAGGAGGTGTGCGTGGATCGGGAAGTCTGGGCATCTCTGCTGAGACTGCTGCCCCCGTGACCCGGCCCCGGATAAAGCGGAAGAAAATGGATGGATGGTTACAAACGTTAATTTTATGAAACAGAACGACAGTGTTGGCACTTTGGTCAGAGCCCGGTGTCCGAAGCGCTAGCAGAATGAGTGCAGTACGTCTGCTAAAAGTTCGCTAAACTCCGGGAAAAATTTATTTCTGCAATAAAGACCAACCAAACTTATGAGATAGGGAACTATTTATAGATAAATACGAGTCAGAAACGTTACATTTAACATGGATTTTACATGAATGGCTTGGATTATTCGAGAGGAAGCTATTGGTCATTTAACAACTCGAGCTAAAGGTAAGCAGCTAACGTTAGCATTTTTCACCGTAACCGTTTATATTGAAGTCATTTATTCATGATACGCAGCACACGTTTGAAACAGCTGATTTCATTCAGTCGTGTTGTTTAGTTCAAAGACCTGTTGCTGTCAGGCATTCTTCTCCGAGTCTCGCAATGCATTGTGGGCTATATTGCCCTGTTTAGTGACCACTGCTGCTCATTACTTTTCAGAATGCATTGTGGGAAATTTTGAGTGCACACATTTTTTTTCTCTGGACATTCGGACACCCCTACAAAATGGCGTGACCACTAAATAGTGCACTATATAGGGAATAGTGCGGACATTCGGACACAGCCACGTTCTATGTCACTCCACTGCAGCCGTTTCCATAGTAACGACAAACATTTGAGTTGGAACTACTTTCAGGTAAAACTGCTAAAAACATAAAGCAGTTTTGCGCGTCTTGCCTCCGCGTCGTGCATTATAACTGTCTAATGCACGGCTCCTCGTTGTTTAATCCCTACTTAAAGAATAGAATAGGTAAATCAATAGCTGTAGGGTTTTTGTTGATGCATCCCATTTTCTGTAAAAAAAACAACAACCTAATAACGTTTCACATTTGATAAAACTTTTTTTGACCTTGAACTTCGTGTTTTCCCATTTAATTTGAACATCCTAGACTAAATTTAATGAGGTAAAACATCCATACTGAATGTGCAGTGGTCATAAAAAGTCATGACCTACAAGTAATTTCTAAACATGTATAAAAATGGAAATATCCCAAGCGCAGTCTAAATGAATCTGCTCTGTTGTCCAATTATTGCTTATTTACACTCTCTAAAATCTGTGCATGTGCCAGGGATGCTAGTCCGATCACAAACGCTCCTTTACTACCACTTTTAAGCCATCTTCAGCCAAAAGTATGCAGCCGCTTGCATCTCGTCTCTTACCTGGCAGCAGGATGCCCGAGGCTACGCACTCCATGACTCGACGCAGTGCTTCTCCTGCCCCCAGAGGCCTGTTACAGGTGGCTATGGCCTTCTCACAGATGAGCTCCAAGGGCTGAGGACACACAAACAGAGCGCACGCAACAATGAGAAAAATCCAGCTAACAGAAGCGCTTTTCACTCTCAGGGTTGGGTTGCCATGGCATTCAACCTCGTGAACAGCCACCAGGTTTGGATTAATATGCCCTCTGCATTTCATACTCAAGAAATGCAGTGTGGGGCTGAGTGGTTAGCGCTTCATTCTCACTTGCTGGCAGTTGCACTATATACACAACAGCATGAAGAGAAAACATTTTACAAAAAGTACGAGAAGAGGTATGTCAAAATGATCGAGATAAATTAAGCTGGAGTCTGTGCAGGTAATTATAGACAACTACTCACCCATCCGTTGAGGGGTTCCCAAGTGGGATGTCTATTGCACATGTCTCTAAGTATCCTGAGAACTATAATGCAGGACTTGAGCCCGTTGACCCGAGCCTGGGAAAGGGAAAAATACAGGCAAGATTAAAGTCAGAGCAAGACGTAAAATGTTGTAGAGTAAAAAAGTAAAAAAAAAAAAACAGACTGCCTGCTTTACACCACAAAGGCACAGTTATAATGAAGTGATCTGAGCTTTCTACCGTTTCCCTCAGAAACTGGATAGAGACATCTCTACACCCCACCCTCATATTTTTCTTCTTGACTACAAAAGGCTTCTTTGCAGAGCTATGTATGCATATGTTTTTGTAAGTAAGGTAAGTGTGCTGGAGACAGATGGGAAAAGGGGATGGTTGGGGTAATAAAAAAGGGAAGCAATGGCATACTGTACAGAGCAGGCAGGTTCACGTAATAGGCAAAAAAAAAAAAAAAAAAAATGAATATTAACCATTGCTTTTGTAGCCTTACGACAGAATTCACCGTAAATCTAAAAGAACAAAAACAAATATTGGATCTGGTGATTCGTTTGTGCAACTAATGGTAGGTAGGCGTTCAATTAACTTTCCTCACTAAAATTCGTCAGGCTACAAGAAGCGTCAGGCATTGAAGACAGGAAGTGAGTGGGTGCCGACCTGGAACCACTTGGCGTGTCGCAGCGCAGCCAGGGCCAGCAGACATCTGTGTCTATCCAGCACCTCCCCCTCCTCCTCCTCCTCAGCCTCCACTCTGAGCGCAGCAGCACCAAACACTGCCACAAAACAATAACAACCCGATATAGAGAAGGTGAAACGCACACGTCCGCTCAGACAGACAGACGGTGTGTGTTTGAACGGTGCGCGTGTGAATGTAGGCACCCACGCACACACACACACACACACCCGCGTGCGCATGAAGTTTGGCGTGTGAATGCGCACATACACACACACACATGCATGGAAATCTGGTACATACAAGGGGCTTCTCATGCCAGAAAGTTGCCCCCCTCTCGCCTTGCAGAAAGTGCCGACTCTCTACGACCGACGATTAATGCTTTGGGAAAGGCCGCCTCACATTTCTTTATGGAGCGCCATTTTCAACACCGTGATCAATCTCGGGGCCGGTTAAGTGCGGCAGCACCGTCGCATCGCCGGTACAAGGTGAAAACGGGGATGCGCTGTGCTTTGCCGCGCACTGATGTGTTGAAAATAACAGACATTACTCAACCCGGATTTCGCAGGTTCGCATCCAGCCAGTCAACCGAAAAGAAATCAGTAAACGGGGGGCGGTGGGGGGGAACCTGGATCACAAGGTAGAGAGACAACTTTGTGGGATGGAGAGCACCCCCACAGACATACAACAAACAAATACTAAAAGAGTGCTTGATTTACAGGGATGCGGGCCCAGCAAGGTAAATCAATCCCCTCTTTATGTATTTGAAGAGGATATTTTGATCCGGTCTACGCCAGGCAGGAGTCAAAATAGAAGTCGGCTGTTCAAAGGGATTACTGAAGGCGCACTTGATTTCACATTGTGGTAGAGATGGTGTGGGAAGAGCAATTGAAAAAAAAAGAAAAGAAAAACAAAACCTGTCTGAGCAAACACAGAATCAAGCGCTCCTAAAGTAGAACTGAAAATTAAGGACAAGTCTACGAGAGTTTGGCCCAAGTCTGAGATAAACACAAGACAGGAGGGATCAAGGCAGGGTTTAGTCAGAGCGTCATGTTTGGTACAGAGCATTTTTGTTTATATGGAAGCGTTTGATGTATGTCCCACAGACACAATTGAACTGGCCACTATGACACCGCGATGTACAGCGAGTATATGAATGAGTGTGGTTACATGGTGTTTTTCCATGTCCAGAATGGACATAGCGCTGGCTCACTTATTCTACTTCATTACGTAGCAGTCTCATAAATAAAACCAATAACAAGTTAATTTTCTGTTTCTATAAAACAAATTATTACACTGATAATGCTACAATACATACATTTAAAGTTCTGAAAAAAACTATTTCACAGTGACTTAGGCCAAATACAATTATCTGCAGATCTATTCCATTGCTTTCATGGTTGTGATGATAAGGTAGATGCAATTTATTATATCATACATAAACTGCCCAAGTAGTTGCCAAGGCGATTGTTCAGAAGTGACACAGAAAATGAAGATTTCAATGGATTTAGTGATTTGGAGTGAGATGGAGAGTTGGGTATGTTCTTTATGCTATAGTTATCCGAACTGTTTATGTGACGTTAACATACCAGACACCTATTTAGTTCGTTGTTTATGCTTCACGTAGCTAACCATCCATGTGTTACGTTACCGTATACCGTACGCCTATTCAGCCGGTTGTTTCTTCATTGGGCAATTTTTGGCAAGTGCGTCTTGTTCTCTGGAGCGACGTATAGTCCGGAAGATTTTGGCTCGACTTTATTGGTGTGTGATAAATATGTTTGTAGTTTGCCAGGTAACGGCTAAAAAAAGTGAACGATTGTGATTGGGGTTTCTTCCCCCACAGCTGGGCCACGCCATCCTTGTATGACGCGCTCCCATCATGTTTGTAATTATGTATCAAAAGTGCATCCTTGAAGCAGCCTATATCTCGCATATCTCGCATTAGCCCTGAACTCATTTAGCCATTGCCGCAGTGCACTCTTCGTCTATCATCACTAATGCATGTTCTTGTGTGACAGTAAATCTCAAGGTCTACGAGGGTCCCGCCTGCGCGCGGACCACTCTGCCGCTTCGGTGGATCATTATAGTTCACCAGCCGCCCCTCTCGCTGCTGTCAGTGGCCACTCGCTCACTCAGCGGGCCTTTTATCATTATCCTGGTTTGTGTTGCTGTTAGCATCTTATCATTTGGACTCATCAGAAAAATGCCCCGCTATCAAGTCTCTCCTAATGTACTGCTGCTGCACTGTGTCCCTCAATCTCAGAAAAAAGTGTCCACATATATTAAAAGCCAGAAAGCACATACATATAAATGAAGTGAGTAGTAAATGCCTTGTACAAGCAACTTTAAGCAAAATCAAAGGCATCACTGTCTAATAAAGTACCTTTTACAAGCTAAAGCAATCACAGTAGTTTTGCACATAGACCATACAGACTATTCCTGATTTCCTATTGCTATATTGTTCTCCTCTCACAGTAAAAAAATCTGACTGAGTTTACATTAAGGACGCACAATATGAGAATGATAGCGATATTCTTTAGTTATAGTCAAGCGTTTCATCCAATTCTGTCAAAACAAGACTGCGTTAATGTCAGATGGAAGATCTCAATGACTTTGCTATATATTATGTTTTCTTGGTATATGGATCATCACCTAATATTACGTCAATAATAATTTTCCAATATATCGTACAGCTCAGGTTCATTTGCAAAATAAAAGGAACAAAGTAGCAACACTCTAGTCTCCACACAGACTAAAGATTATTGAGATAGTAATTAACACAGCTAACTTGCGCAGCGTTTTTCTTTATAAGGATTATAAATGGCGAGCGCCTTAACTGTCAAAATCCGTAAACACGCAGCATGGAGTCCAACAGGTGAACATGTTAATGTGGAACGTGTGGAAAGGAATTTAAGAAAATTTACTTTTTGGTTGAAAACATAATATAAACCATACATTATTTGTGCGTTACAATTTAGTGCAATGAACCCAAAGGTTTAAACTCAGTCAAAGAGGATTTAAAATATTTATTGGCTGGGGGATGGCTACACATTATTAGGAAATAAAGATTTATGATTGCATTGGATTTGCTGGACTGCCATAAACGAGATAAAGTGCATTGATTTTTCAAGTGTTAAATTTAGTCCTCCTGCCCCTATCAAACACAGCTGTATATTTTCAAGGGTTATTTATAAATTTGACACCCTCATAAAATATAGTTTAACCGCCCAAAAGTGGTATTCGCTTGTCTATCTGAATATTTTAAGATATTATGGCTTCCTTCCTGGGATGTAACTATCCGAGACAAAGTACCTCTCAACCGCCGTCCTGGGCTAATGAAGTCTGAGCAATTAGACCGCTACCGTGGTGTGACTGCTATCTTTACTCGACACTTACAAAATATGGACGTGTGAATTTGTCGCGCCCAGGGCTGCGCGTGTCTCCGATGCGTCGGGGAGAATATACGAGCAGTCATCTTCATCTCAGTGAGGCGTTTGTCGTGATGTACGGCTAACCTTCGTGCTATCGCTCATCTCAGTCTGAACCCTGGATGTCTACAAGGGGAAGGGGCTGCAGGATGGATGGGCAGCTGGCTAGTGCTTGGTTATTGATTCGATTTGGGCTGCCTGCTGACTGCTCTTCTCCTTAGCATCAACAACAAGCAATTATTACATGGAGAACAGAACCTGCAGGTTGGAGGCAGGATTTGTAAGTATAACATATTCATGGGACATATTCAGCTACAGCTTAACTACTTCTTCCTGATGAACCACAAGGCAGTAATGGACCAATCAAACGTAAGCTGGAAGCACAGAAATATTTTACATACAGTATAACTATGCGACATAAGCAAGCGACTAAACTGCGGTGTTTCTCAAACTTCAAGCATCTGTGATAGAAATAGTGTCTGGTTACCAAAATAAAGCAGTGAGAGTTTGTGTAAGTGTCCATACCAAGGCCATTGTTCATGTCCGGCTGCTCCTCTTCCTCCTGCACAGCCTCCTCTACCTCCGTCACTCCTTCCTCTCCCTCCTCCACCGCCGACGCCTCCTCCTCCACCTCCCCCTCCTCCTCTTCCTCTAGCTCTTCATCATCCAGGTCGTCCCTCATGGCAGGTGAGGTGAGTGTGATCTTCAGATTGAGTTTGGGATCTGTCGTCGTTTGTACCAAGATGGCCGCCTCGGGCAAACAGCTTGTGACCTCGTATTTTTCCTCTGTCAGCTTCTGCAGTGTGTCAAACAGACAGCGATGGATGGTCAGGGGCCAAGGACAAGACACAGAGAAGGAGGATCTCATTTTGTGTGGCGTTCATGGAGTCAATTTTACATTCTCTATGTATATATGAAATTGTTGTCTATAAAGGGATTCCATTATTCAGTGTTTATGATGGGCCACCAAACATAACCAAAGCTTGACATTAACGCTAACAAACTAGTCAAATGTTGGTTTCATTAAGCTTTGGTAGTAATTCATTTAATTCACCATTACCTCGTAACCTAGTAGTTGCTGCTCTACAGCCTTTTCTATTCGGTTCCATTTTATGAAAAGTCAAATGTGATAATTATCTCGCATGCAACGTCACATTTATAGGTGCATTTTGTCTTAATGCAGCAAATGAGAGTTACAAACATCTCAAACAGACACAACTCTGCAATCTTTCAGGTGATTATATTAAGTTTTACAATTACTCAACTCTCTGATTGCTTTGACAATCTGCCAATATAAAGACAGTTGTGTTGAGATACAGCTCTATGTTTAAACAGATGCATGGCCTTTACATTTCCCCACCCGCTCCTTCTATTGGCCAGCCTCCGTCAGGCTCGGAGTGACAGGTGGATTTAACGATCAAAGTGAAGCGTGAACTACTCAGAGAAGAAGATACTAACTTCGACATTGCAATAAAATGTAATGTAAAATCTAAGATCCAATTTTTTTTTCCCACCACAATGTCTACCTGTTTGTCATTTTTGCAGATTCATCTTAATCAAGATGGAGCAAACGATGAAATTGTGAAAGAAACTAAAATCAATTAAAATGGGTAGATTCAGAGAGCAATCATAGTCGACTATCATCGACTGAACTGGGTTGACTGATGTTTTACTGCCATCGTCAGAAGCTTCTTCTCGCTCTTGCTGTCAAATCATAAGACAGAAGTGAAATATTCTTACTCATTTCAGACTGTGCAGTTGATATAACACAACTCCTGGACGACTGAGAGCCACCACATTCAAATACTATTCGTTTGAAACGAATAATCCGAGTTAAAGGCAAATAAATTAACATCAAGCCTTGAGTATCAGTACATTTCCAGCAATATTTTTTTGCAGCAGTTAATCCACCTTATTTTGAATTGCAGACTTTTACTGAGTGCAATTACGAAAGGAATCTATCAAAAAGTGAGATTAGCAAGCAAGTGGTACCCTTCAAGTATTGCTTAGGTTGAAATGAGAAACACACCATCCCCCTGTGAGCTGTAAACAAACTTCAGGCAGAGAGAGCCTGGGATGCTGCCTAAGTGAGCAGTGAGGCCGATCTCCATTCACTTTAGCTCTGATGAGAAAATCAGACTGTGGCCACTGGGCCAAGACACAAGATTAATCCTGCTCACACACATCACTAAACACTTAGCTGCTTATGACAATCAGCACACAGGCCACACAATATGTATTTAATTGTTGCAGCTCCCAAACTGTGGAATGACCTGCCTCTCCACATAAGAGCTGCACAGACACTTGACCATTTGAAATCGTTGCTTAAGACACATTTCTATGCAAAAGCTTTTAACAGTGTCTAGCATCATGGCCAAAATCAGAACTGTTAGTGCTTTGTGTTTTGTTTATTATTATTTTTTGTACTGTAGACCTTTTTGTGAAGCACTTTGGTCAACAACAGTTGTTTTAAATGTGCTATATAAATACATTTGATTGATTAATTCTGCTTACAATTTACAAGAATCCCAAGGCAAGAAAAGTTAACATTGATTTTGTTGAGTCAAATTAGCCAAAATCACAGTCTGGTATATCTCAGTTCCTTCTCTAGTTCTTTAAAGTTGAAAGCATTGTGAAAGCAAAGTTTTCATACAAAAATTAAAAAAACACATTTTTGTCACCATGCATTTGACGCACAGGAAATGAATCGTTTCTAACCTAAAACACATCACACTCAGTAGCTACAATATTGGAAAAACCAAAATAGCATTCAGACCTTTTTCCCCGTTCTGTTGGCATGTAGAAATGACAGCTTCACTTTATGCCCTGACTCGTTAATGAAGAAACTCAACACTGATGTAGTGACGTGAGCGGTAATCACACATGACTCATCCATAATAAAACGGCTCCCAAGAACACCCACTTAATGATATTGCTGGCCCTTCCTTGAGTACGCAAACACTTTCAGCAGACAGCCCTACACTTCTGTAATGAAACCAGATAGGTCATGAATTAAAACACACACTGAAGAAAGTGCCAATAAGAGGATGCAATGACACAATTTGGAAATAAAGCCATGTGTCAGAACGGCTAATTAGGGAAACTAAACTGCTCTACATTTCTGCTATCTGCTTTTAGTGTCGCTGATCTAAGGACAAGGCGCTCAAAGTCACTACAATTTTATGCATCAGTCTTTATTAGCTCCCCGTACAGCAATATAGCCAGAGCTGCCCTAGGGTTTGCCGACAAGATGAGGCTGCTAATCTGCACTATCCGCACACCACCAGCCACCCACTCATTCACACGCCACGCTACTTTGTATTCTAACACGGCCTCCTATCCCGCTATTAACCCAGCTCAACCCTTCTCAGCCTCCGAGATCTGACAGGTCAATAGACAATTATACCATAGCGTCTTAGCTGTCTCTATAGCTAATTTTTAAATCATATGTTCCTTATAATGATGTAATATCACTGGAAGGCAACCTATTGGCCCTCTAATTGCAGCCCACATGCTTCCCGCCTGCTAATGTGCAAGACTATTCATGCAGGGCGTGTCTCTCACCTCTATTTGAGCAGGTAAATTGTGGCAGACAGTGTCCAGCAGAGTCTGTGTGGGTTTGTCTCGACACATCAGCACCAGCTCCAGATCCAAGTCGCCTTTGATCAGCAGGCCTTTAGCCACCAGGCCGATTCTCATCACCCCACACAGCACACCGCCGCCGCTCGGCTCCCTGCAGGCGCGCAGACACATCACTTTACTTACTGTACTGTCAAAGCTGATATTACCACACACAGCTACAGTCAGGGTAGAGTAGCAAAAATATTCACTCAAGAAAGTACAAGTCGAAGTAATGGCGTCTTAAATGATTATTCAAGTAAAAGTAAAAAAGTCCTCTCAGTAAATGTTACTCAAGTACAACGAGTAACTGAGTAACTGTTTGTAAAATAGTAATAGTTTGTAAAATGGAATAAAATATAAAAAAAATGAGACAATTTTGCCTTTTTTGGGGGGGACAGAGGGCGACCAAAAGTCCGACATTTTTTACATCAGACTTTGCAAATTGAGAGGTTAATCACTGAATAACATTGCAGACTTGCCCCTCAATTTGCTGCTGTTGCCACGCTGTTGCTATGTTATGACCTCACGTGCATAACTTCTATACTGTAAAATGAAACATAGAACCAACAGAGCAATGCTACACGTAGGATTGGCCAAAGCTTGTCGATACATGCTTTAATAGTCTCATTTGCTCCAAGATATTTCAGAATATATCACCTACAGCCATCTTTTAACGTAAACATAAAAAGGTTAATGGCCTTAAATTAGACCCAAATAGGAAGTCATTTACGGTCAGACAAACTTCATCCAGAAAATTGCTGACATTTCTGTGTGTGGAAGCGAGAAACTGGGAAAGTAATTTCTAGTCTTATCTTGAAATAATTGTGTCTTAAGGCTTACAAGTTGGAGATGGAAGTTATATTAATGGTGAGATACATTTTGGTAATTGAAAGAGTGTTAAGCTTTTAAAATCTTGTTAAACCTGACATTGAAGCTCCAAACCGGAAAATGCATCCTGTCAAAGTAATAAATAAGGCCAGTGTAATGAATGAGAGAGCTACAAATCATTGAATGAAGAGACAGCCCTTTCAACAGTGGAGTCTTTAAAATCCACGCACATTTGGTAACTTTATTTTTGACTCATTTGCAGATTAATATTGCGTACCTATGGCCCTCACTGGGTTCTTCAGCCTCATCCCCCGCCTCTTCACTTGGCTCCTCCTCCTTTTGCTCTTTGCTTTCTGCTGGTTGGCTGTCTGTCTGAATGCGTACGTCCTCGCTGCTCTGGTCCAGCCAATCGGAGACGTGCTTGAGGGCGCACTCCACTGTGGACACCAGCGTCTGCACAGCCTCCAGTTCCGCGGAGGTGGGGTAGATGGTGGAGTGTTTCGCCATGACATGGCGGTCATCGTTACTGAAGGAACGAAAGGACCTCTGCAAAGAAAATATAAGAGATATTAATCATTTGAGTAAACTAGTAGTGCTTTATCAACGTAATCTGTCCAAGTGGATTGAGTTATCCATCTATTGTCACATTTCCATATTGTTATCGGATTGGAAATGTGTGGGTTAGCATCAGGGTTGCCAGGTCCGCAGTTAAACCGCACAATTGGGTGGTTTTTTAAGCCATTCCACGAGTGAAAAAAACAGTCCGCCGTTTTTTGCCTTGCTGTTTTCAATGTAAAAATTGCTATTTATATCTTATTTTTCATAAAAATCACTATTTCGAATGACAAAATCTCAAATCCAAGGCTCTGTAAGCAGCTTTTTCAATAAGGGAGGGAGCTAGAGGCGGTTTCTCATCATCGCAGGAGCACATGCTCTGTTAACTAATAAACAATAGTGAAAATTCCAGCGCTGTACGTTTTTTCAGATATTTTTGGGCGGGTTTGGCTGCCCAGACCTGGCAACCTTGGTTAGCATCCTCATGGCAGCGTGTGGTGATGGTCACGCCCGATGTCAAATGAGGATGCTCTTTGGAAGTGAAAATGCTGGCAATCTGTAAACGTACGCCCAGTTGCCTCGTTACAAGATTGAATTAAAGCAGAAGCAAGTAACTCATGCCCCTAGAGGACATAAGCGCCACTGCAGGTGTTGTAGCATGTTGCGGTTATTTATTTATTAATTGTCCGAAAGAGTAAATACTACGCTTACAGAAAAGACAAAGGGAGAGATGGATATTACACATCCAATTACACAATGGAGATAATTTTTTTCACTCAAACCTGGCTGTAAATACGGTTTAAGTGGCGCTAGCCCGCAGTTAGCTTTGCCCGTTAGCCTGTTAGCTTCTTCTTCGTGATTCTATTAGTGTGTATTGCACCTCTGCCTCGGTGGCAGGAAAGTTGCAAGCATGGTTTTCTGGCCAGAGACACCAGGGGGCCAGAGACACCCCCCAATGATCCCATTAACACCAGGATTTATTAAGGTAAACAAGTTACTTAGTGCTTTCTCGAACTACCTGGATGACTGAGAATTTACAGCGTTAATGAAGCTTCTAGTCAATACAGAATAAGGTTCAAAGCAACTAGACAGCAACTTGTCAAACATAAGAAGAAGAAGAACCTTTATTTATATAGCGCCTTTCACAGGCATAGCCACAAAGCGCTTTACATGAGAGCATTTTTACATTCACTCCAGACTCTGTGGTGGTAAACTACGTTAGTAGCTTCAGTTTCCCCTGGGGGAGACTGACAGAAGCGCTGTCGCGACTACACACATCGCGCCTACGGTCCCTCTGACCACCACCATACATTCACACACATCATTCATCCTGGCCTATTGTACATGTTTTTGGTGGTAGGGGAAACCGGAGTACCCGGAGGAAACCTACGCAAAGGAAAGGGAAAGGGAAAGTAGTGATGGTTGTTATTATTCCTCATCACTATGTCCACTTGTAAACTGGGAAAACGCAAACCAGCTACATTAATTTGAATCTCAATATTGTGATCCTGCAAACAGAAAAGCTACTGAAGGAGACATGTACAGTTCTTACTCGAGCCAATTCAAAAGAAAAACAAATGACAAAGAACGAGCTTTTGTCAATAAGAACGTGAACAGGCAGGGAACCACTATTCATTTCGGTCCGGGAAGTGCAGAGGCAATTCATCATAGTTGGATTTCACTTTAACTCGGGTGTTTATCATGCAGCCCAGTGCCCTTCTTATACTACAAACAAACTCAGTCAGAACAGCCATGGGCATTTGCCAAATTTTACTATCGAACCCCGTGTGCGTGCGTATTTGAAGTGGCGGAGATTCAGAGCTCGCGTATTAGCATAATATTCAACTGGAGATTTGAACTGGCGGGTGAGAGGAGGGAGAAAAGAGGTGGCATGAGGGTGACAGGAGTTTGTTTACTTTCCGTCTTTCGCGACGCTTTCTCAAATTATGAAAAGGGTAACATCTAATCACTTCTCATACCAAAGGCAAGAAATGTCAGTGTTTAGCTCAAAAACACTTAAAATATGCCGTTGCCAAAACAAACAAGCGTTAAGACAAGTATTTAGACATATTTGCATTTTTGTTCCAAGACATCCATTTGAAATCCTTTTGATGACAAATATAATCGAGCTAGTGCATAAAACATTTGAGTCGTCTCCTGTCTAGTGCCCGAGGTAGCGCATCAACAAAAAGCTCTCTGCAGCTCTCTTGAATGGAAAGGTATATATTTTTCAAGTGGCAAATCCATTTAGTGGCTCAGACCCGATACATGCATGGACGGACACACAACCTTTATGCCTCACCTCCATCTCGTCCCATCCATCTCTCCTTATTCAGTCAGGCACTCAGACCTTGGGAATACAAGACCACAACTCACTCCAATTCTCCATCTTACTCAAGCAGAGCAAGCAGAGAAGAACAAAACAGGAAGACAAGGAGGCTGGATCTCAGGTGGGCAACATCAAATGAGGCCAGCCCTGTAGAAGGGTAAAAAAGGAAGCCAGAGATGATAGGAAACAGATGAGGACTGAAGGAGGGAAGAGTGCAGGGTCTTGAGTTCTATTAGAAAGAACGGGACAGAGACGAGGAGAGGCAGAGAGGAGCAGGTGCAGCCCAGGTCCCTTAGACATGCAATTTGCAATTAATGCTCCACAGATGGGCCCAGTGCGTCTGCCGGCTTATCAACAGTCAAACTTTCTTACACAAGGATGAACGCTATGCCAATACTGGTCCTAACAAACTAGAAATGATACACGGCGCTAGGGCTGGGCAATTCATCGAATTTTAATCTAATCGTGATTTTAATTAAGGTCGTTCACGATAATCGCGTGGTGCGTTTTAATCGAGGAGACTTGGCCAGTCCTGTCGCAGTCTGGAAAAAAAATATGGACGGCGCAATGCTGCAGCGCCTGTCAGGTCAATCCCAGGGATACTTGGCCCAAACAAACAGGAAGCACAGGCGCATGGCACATGCGGCACAAAGAGGAGAAGACCTGGTGATTTTATATGTAAAAATCAGCCACGAAGTCGGGCCAACTCGTCTAAAGGGCAAAACAGAAACACGCGAGGAGCCTCAGAGGACCAGGACACGCACACGGGGATGAAGAGTTTGAATCTTCCAAGAGGAAAACTATCGATCGCTATTTGGACCATGTGGATTTGTTTTGAAGCTGCAGCGGTGGATTAGCTGGACTTCTAACAGTGAATTGTAAGTTTGATCGTCTTTTTTACTAATAAATGCGCGGTTTACTAATTTCTCTATGCAAATATTAAGTTGTTAGCATTTCCATCCGTGACATCGTGACTTTTTGAGTCTCCGCACACAAACATGCGCTCGTTGACATTCTTCAAACGTTTTGCGTCTCCTTTGCAGATGTTTGTGTGTTGCTTAGCCGGGTGAAGGGTGGACATGGGGAGGCTGTACTGCGACGCTACAAGTGTGGAGTTTGTTTATGCTGATGAGTTAGCTGGAGTTTTCAGTTTGGCTGCAGCATCTGTTTACGTGCTCGTCCAGGAAAGACCACAGTTTTTCCCCCCCATAAACGCCCAGCCCTACACGGCGCAACAATACTTGAATCGATTGAGCGGAGATAAGACGACCGAAGAACCATTTTGATGTTGACAATATAGGGCTGGGCCTAAAAGCTATATCATGATATGAAAAAATAAATATCACGATAACGATATATTTGACGATATAATTGACAATGGACCAATTACTTCAAAATCCCAGCCCTACGCCTATTGGGAAGATTCATTCAGTGATATTTTATTCTTTTTTTTTTTTTTTTTACAGCATAATTATGCTCTACTCAAGCAGTTTACATCCTTCATTTCATTTTACTTTTTCAGCACGTGTCCCCGTGTTCTACAGTCACCGTTTATGCTGCTCTGATGGAGCGGAGCGTGACATAAATTATATTGTGTAAACAACGATATAAAAAATTAAAACGATATCAAAACATATCACGATAACGATATGCGATACGATATGGCCCAACCCTATGACAATATAAAAGTTACAGGACAATTACATTTCACGGGGGGAAAACCAAGTTGTCAAGACACATTATTATGCAGACCACAATTTAAGATGATGACGAGCTACAACACAATGGCCGTCAGTCCAATTAAAAATCATAAAAAAATAAAAGATGAATCAAAACCCAAGTTTGGCCGCAGTTGAATAAACCACAAACTACTACAGGGCGTAAACTGAATGCTGAAGTGTGCGTCTTGGTCTGTGCCCCCTTACTAGTAATTGACATGCCGTACAGGCGCACGCTGCTCTACAGGGAACATACAGAGTCTTAGCACAGCATAATTACATTCAAATCGCATTATGATGCCTTCTTTTATTTATTTTATTTACACTTGCCTTCAATAAAGGCAGTATTAATTCTAGGGGGCAGCTGCATAATTAATTACATAAATACTGCGCATCATGTAATTAATACTCAATAGGGCTTGTCACAATGCATTATTTAAAGTTAATTTATCAGCATGTGGCAACGAGCAACCTCTTCCACAGTAATCCTATTGACATTATTACACTCTAATCTGCATGACTTCAATAAAACAGGTGTCGTGGTGCAGCTGCGCGCCACTTTGATATGCCTTATCTTTCCACTTAATATATCCAAGGTCACGACTTATCGAATATACTTTCATTTGGTTGTTCTTTTGTAACTTTCTGGGTTTGCTTTTGGAATATAAAACAATAGCTAATGTTTATAGAGCAAGTTGGCATCATGCTGATTTTGACAACTGACAAATTATCTCTTCATCATGGCGCCTAAACGCAATGGACTTTAATTTGTCCAGGATAGTCCCGCTGATATTTCAGATCGCTCTCTTTTATTTATTTATTTTTTTACAGAATTGTGGTGATATCATCTCCCCACCTGCAGCTCTTGTGAGGGAATCTATCAAAAGTGTCCCAAAGTTGGAGCAGCGATCAACCAAAAATGATTGCGTTGGGGTCTGATCGATGAAAGAAATCAATTATGTTAAAGAGTTTACATCAGAATCTAAAGGCAATTTAATAATTTCAGAGGTGGAGGACTTGAGGCGCTCAGACAAGATGGCTGCATCTAAAAAGTGTAAATAATCGTTGACCCGGATTTGTGTCATCGTCAGCCAGAGCCGTGGGAAGACATTTTAGTTAAGGGGTGCAGGTCGCAAACTATCCACCAGGGGGTGCTGCAGCGCCCTCAGCACCCTGGGTTCCCACGGCCTTGTCGTCAGCCATGACAAGGAGCATGCAAATGTGTCAGTGCAGTTAGGAGGGAGTTAGGAATGGAGCTGTACATTTCCTATAATATCTCCTTTGGCATTAAAATCCAACAAGTCACTGCGCAGCCTTCTGAAGGTTTCCGATCGGCCGATCTCTGCACGAGTGTGAAATGATTGACAGTTTTCCTGCGAGACATTTCATTGAAGGGACTATACATAAGTTTAACCACAAATAAATATATACAAATTATAAATGTCTTCCTAATACAGCAAGCAAACAGCGTAATGCGTAACGACGTCATGCGCGTTCACGCTCTGGAGTAGCGTTAGCGCTCTGGAGTAGCGTTAGCGCTCTGGAGTAGCGTTAGCTATATCTTCCCCATACGGAAGCCGCCGATTGAGAGGTAACTTTGGAAGAATGGATTTAGCGGAGAATATGAAGAGACCGGCTTCAAGCACCATCGAAACTCCAGCCCAGATCCCAACTAACAAAAAGTGTTGAGAGAATCACTGGCTATGACAAAGGACCCGCAGTTAACGTCATTTTGCTTGAAAGGTAAGACATTATTACTAAATACGTGGGGAAAAAGTGTTGTTGATGCTTTGATGCGGTGTCCGTGCATGTATTGTACAAACCTCACTTAAACAAGCTATAAAATAAGCATATTTTGAAGTGACCCAACTAGTTGATCTAATAGATTAATACCTACAGACAAGTTGTGTAGTATTAGTAGCAGACTAGTAGTGTTAGTAATAACAATTGCGCTGTACCTACAAAGCTTTTGAGTAGCAACAGTGGTAAAGGTGCAGTACGTTCAATGGCAAAAATAATGCTTTTCTTGGCCGCTGAATAAGAGTGATTGTTGACGGATTTATAAGTAGTGAAACGACTACAAAAAGTAAACACTGGACATGTGCCGTTTAGAAGCATAGTTTACAAGTTAGCGACGCCAACTGTGTTTATTTAACACATTTTGACATTTGTGCAGTTGCTCAGATTATATTTTTACTTCCTGGTTGTTCCCTCTGCTGGCTTAGGAAAGTTCAGATTGTCCTAACAGGCAGAAGGAGCAGCTGAAGAACCTGTTCCTAACTGCAAAGTCGACCTCATGACGTCGGCCTCAAAAGGTTAAGGAGAATGAGGAAGAAGCTGCCACGTTTTAGATGCAGCCTAAATTCAATAAACTGAGGGAGTCCAGCTTTATCGGTCAGCACACATTTACTTTTTTATTAAATGCAGAACTATTTAAACCACACATGTGCAGAACTCGAAAACCTGTCTGCGTATCGCATGGTGCACGTGCCATTTTAAATCTCCCCAGAGTCCAGGGCCCACCTGCACGCTCACACACAAACACACCCTCCGCGACCTGCTCCTAATTGAACCAGTGTCCTTTCATGAGGTGGGCGAGATAAAGCCATTAACAGAGTGAGGTACAATTACTGCACAATGGGCCGGTGTAGCTCAGTATGCAAAATGTGCCAAAACATTTGGCAGTTCAGTCGCTTGGGTTTGACTGGGTCTCCAGCAGCTTGGCAAACGATATGCAGATGTCTGTGCAGGGAAGTGAGGAATAGGCTCACTCTTACGGCACACAACAAAAGAAAAGTATTTGTTACCGGCAAATACACTAATAATTATCTCTGCCTCCCAGATTTATGGCGAAGATTAATCGTATTGTATCAAAATTGCAACTTGAATAATTGTTTATATTAAAATGTCCACTGCAAACAAAATGTCTGTATGGGCTCTTATAATAATAATAAAACAAAAAGCACTTGCCAACACTGTAGTTTAGACCGCTACAAACGTGAACTAAAAAAACATTTTTGGGGTAACAGCTAATAGCGTATTATAACACTAGCGGCGTATTCAGCTTACTCTGTATAACGAGAGCAAATTTCTCCTCAAAAATACTGAGTAAATAAAAAATGTTGGTGAGCAAAACAGTTGTGCTGATTTCTGTTTTTTCATTAAGTATACATTCCATCCAGAAAATCTACCAGAAACCCCCCAAAAACTTGAAATAAAATTGGTCTTGGCACTTACTATTTTGCTCCAGTATCTATACTATGATAAGCACACTTTGCCAGCCTGAAACGGGAGAAATAGAAAAGGTTGCATAACAGCATTAGCAGTAAAACGTACTGTGTTGGGCTCTATAAGGCATAATGTCAGTAATTATTTAATATATGGTGTATGTTCTCCTTTATTATGCAGGTAAATCAAATTGTTCCAGCAATATTTTCCCCCCCGAAACCTAAATTAAACTTTAACACATTACAAAATGTAAAATCTGCATTCCGTGAAAAATGTCCCGAGTGAAAAGGAAATACTGTTTACTGTGACGACGTGGTGTGCCAGGCTGCATTTGAACAGTGTTTTATGGATCTTAAAACTGGTGCCCACACAGAGCCGTTTATAACTGAGCAACATTCATGAATTTTATGAAGCGTTGCTAATAGGAGCTTCTGCAGCCATAAAGCAGAGAGCGAGCAGCGTGTATGGCGTGTGTGACTGGGCATTACTCGACCGTTGAGCTGTTAGTGCCGGCGGGCTCTGATCACCATGTAAATCACAGTGGTTAAGGAAGCCCCACTGACGGCAATCGAACCCCGAGGCCAACGGCGCTCAGATAACATCGCAGCTATTTAGAAAGGTGGCACTGAGCTCAGGAGGAATGATGGCTTTAGACAGCACTTTCTCATTCCCACTTTTCATTCATACCGAGTGGGGAGTAAAGCGGTTGATGGTGATGTAAAAACGCAAAACAGGGCCCGGCCTATATTTGGGTATTTTCATTATCGGCTATCGGCGGATATCAGCTGACAAAAAGGCCGATATCTCCGGATCCGCAAGTGATAGAGACTTCCCGTGTTTCGCACTGGAGGGAGCTCTAAAAGGAGCCCTCCCACAACCTCCCAGGCCGCAGGGGGACGGAGAAACATCGCGGTGAAAATCGGTCACAAGTTTGTACACCGATTTTATGTGATTTATGTTGTAGACATATCATTTCGTCTGTGCATATCGGCCACAGCCAGATACATTTCTATATATTTGACTATGATTGAAACCTTTGCTATAATAAATGTTTAACTATAGGCTATTTGAGAGATTAGAAACACACATTCATATTTGTGAACAAGGGATAAATAACTTGAAATATTGGCCTATTTATCAGCTATTGCCAACCCCCTTCATATCGGTATCGGACTCCAAAAACCCATTGGCCCTCATACAGGGTATCAATGACAGTTTGTATTTACTAATGTCCATGTTGAATTTTTGATTTACTTGTGTTACTTATGCTTGCACAAATAAAAAATAAAGCCGTTTAGCTGTTCAAATACATTCTCTTCACATGCACAAGAGGTTAATCCTCCATCCGCCAGGTGATTCAGCCCCTCAGCCTGGAAACACATCTACAGCACAGATGGGTGCTCGGCCACTGCTCCTTACAGGTCGCCCCGGTGTCATCGAAGGACACATCAAACGCAGAGGCATCTTCAACAGGTCAAAGATACAGGTCGAAGATAAGCCTTACCTCAACATACATTATATTACTTTTATACAATTCAATTATTCAAAAATGCTTTTCCCAGCACAAAAGGACAAAGTGCACACATACTCTTTTGACCCCATAAAGCTGGGATACCTCTAACATCTCTTCGCTGATAACAAGCCTGTGTCGAGCGGCAGCCCTTGATATGGGATTGGAGTATATGGTGCTTCAGACCACACACACACACACGCTCACCAATTACATCCCATTTCACGCTCCACTGAATGCAAAGCAGCGGCCGAGCCAGGGTTACAGAAGCACGTTACACAGCATTTACCGCTAATGTGAGCACAAAAGCCCACCGCGCGGAACAATGACACACAAAAGACACAGGTGTCCTTTATCAAAACTGAATCTTAAGCGTCCGCTGGAAAAAGTAGAAGGTGCGTTATGACATCTATTGACTTTCCCTTCTCAGGCTCGGGCCGCGCCATCCGTCTCTCTCTGGCCATCTGCTGTAAATTATCTGACCCCGCGCCAAGGACAAGACACGCTGGGGCAACATCAGCCTAGATTGGAACCATATTTTAGCACTGTACATTTGAAGGGAGTTTACAGGGAAGCAACTCTTGTGGATTAACACAGTGAGAAGTGACTCTTTGGGTCATATTTAATTTGAAGCTTTTAAGTCATGTTCTCATTAAGAACATACCAGGATGATGTTTGTTTCGTTTGTGCACATTCAAGTTTCCGCACACAAAGCACCAGTCAACACTCCGATATAGTTTTTTTTCCCATTGTAATTCATTCAAAATGGCTTTTAAATCACCACATCTACAGCCAATTCTATGGCAAGAACAACACCTCAGGTTGGGAAGTACAACAGAGAGCAATGTTAATTTTGTCTGGAGCTTGTTTTCAGTATAAAAAACAAAAGAGGAACAGAAAATTGAGATGGATCCGTGTGATGATGTGATTCTTAAAAAAAGAAAGAAACTAAAGCAGAAAAGTGGAATGAGCAAAACAGATAAACAATGAGGACCAAAAGGTGAGGCTCACGGGACGAGCAGCTGAAAACAGAGCAGCTTTTCTTTCTGCAGCCGAATATTGTGTTGGCTGCATGTGTGAGAACTCTCAAAACCTCTCGTGTGAAAATATAAGCTTGTACAATTTGCACAGGAAGGGATTCTTGCAACAAAACCCAGGAGAGCTCAATAACCCAGAATTCTACCTAAACTAGGCTCGTCGGTTCAGGGTGTCCTCCGTGACCTAAGGGGAATCGACGTCAAAACTCATGGTGTGATTTTACCTGGAACTGCCCATCCGCTTTTATTGTGCTTAGTGCTGGGCGATATATCGATATTTAAGATATATCGATATATTTTTAAACGAGAAATGTAATTAGACCATATCGCGTATATCGATATAGTTCAAATTCAGATAAACCTTTAAGTTAACAAAAAAACAGGTAATCTCAAGCTAATGTTTAAAACAGTTTATCTTAAACTGGGCACTTTATTTTGTAATCTTTTTATATATAAATGCTGCTCTCAGTAAAAGATTGACCCATTTTATAGGCCATTTTCATTTAAGATATTATTTAAATTTAAATGTGCACCATACGGAGATTTGTTGTACAGTGTTTATGTTTACATTTTATAGTGAGTTTTCAATAAAACTACTCGTATTTGGCTTTGACTTTGACGTAACATTTCATTTCACAGCTCTCACTTTGTGGAAAAAATATCGTGATATATATCGTATATCGATATCCAACCCAAATATATCGGGATATGACTTTTGGCCCATATCGCCCAGCCCTAATTGCTGGGGCTTTTCCACCAAGCTGGTTCCGGGCCGGTTTCAGGTTTTTCCAAAAGCGGTTCTTTCGTTTTCCACTGATAAAATGCTGCCTCTTGGTTCCAGAAACTGGTGCCGGTTTGGAACCAGTTAAAAGCTGGACCAAGAAACGAGCACCAGTGATGTCAGCGGATGCGGGTGTGGCTTTCTCTTCTGGCAAACCAGCAACTGTAAGTTAGTTAGTTGGTTGGTTTGTTGGTTGGTCAGTTAGTTAGTGCTAACTTACTAAAAAGGGAGAAATGGAGAAGCCAAAACAGTCTGTGGAGGAAACTGTTGTTTTGAAACTGTTGTTTTGCTTTATGCTCTTTAGCTACAGCTATAACAAGAAGAAGCAGTTAGAAAGAAGAAATCAAAATGTTAACGGCTGCTGTAACAGGAGCATAAACCTGTTTTTGTATATTTTATAACCAGAAGTGGCTGTAGTAAGATGTTAGTATCCATGTTTTATGTGAAAGTTGACTTCCCAAAGCGTTGCTATGGCAATAGGCACAATGCCAGCTCTCATTTTGGGTGAAAACCCGGTCAGTACGGAACGAGCACCAGCTCTGAACCAGCACCTTGGTGGAAAAGCCCTTTAAGTGTCTTGCACATTGGCACTCAGCCGCACAAACTGTCAAAACACTCAAAGGTGCACCATACTCAGCCTTTTCAGTCTCGTTTTTTATTTAATTATAGACATTTGACATTGTTATTTTACTGATGACCGAAATGAAATAAACTAAACTAATACTGTTACTCATTAGCAGTGCCAGCCACAAAAGACCAGCTACAATGTAGGGATGTCACGGTAAACGGTGTTGCGATAAACCCCGGTAAAAAAATGTACGGTAAAAATTATCGTCTTGTTTTTGAAAAACTATATTATCTCGGTGGATTACCGCGCCCGCGGTGTCGGCACGGTGAGCCTCACCAGCCACCGTCTCATCTGCTGAAGTTGCCGCGCATGCGCACTGTTCTTGTTCTTGTTTGCAACGAAAACAAAACTTTCTCGAAGCTGAAATCATGGCCGAAAGAGGACACGGCAGCGCTCAGGACATTTATCAGAATTTAAAGAGGACCAAGTCTGAAGACTGGGCATATTTTGGGTATTTGAAGAATGCCGAGGGACAGCTGTTAGAAAACAGTTACCCTGTTTGCAGGACGTGCAGGAAAAAAGTTTCTGGGAAAGAAAGCAACACCTCAAACCTCATGACTCACCTGCGTGACCATCACCACAACTCTATAGCCAAGTAAGAAAGTTAATGTTAGCGTTTTAGCTGAAATGCCGATGTGGGGACTTTGAGTTGAGGGAGAAGGTAACGAGTCGTCCCATAGTCCAGCTACAGCGCCACCGCCAGCATATAAGCCGTGTCCGGATACCTCTGTATTGAAATGGCACAAATGTGTTACAGGGCTCCTGGAGGGCAGATAAAAGTTTATCGCCAATGCAGTAGATTCACTCTCGCCGCATTATTCAGAATTGAACAATGATTACTGTCTGATGGCATTTTCCCAAATCTGCAGAGCGAAAGCAAATTGGAAGGACACAAACTGAGAACAATATTCCTGATATAGAGGGTTTATCTAGTTAAAAATATTCTAACACGGTTCTGGCGCTATAAATAGTGCATTGAATACCCTCCAAACGATCACCAATTCATAGTTATAGTTCATTTACTTTGATGTGAAAAGTTGCACTTTAGATATGACTTTGTATTTTTTTTTAAATATAACAAACACTGTTACACTTTTTTTTTAAACTACTTCAGTTTGTGTAGGACTATCAATGCTTTCTGAACTTATTAACACACATTAAAAAAAATACCGCGATAATACCGAAAACCGTGATAATTTTGGTCACAATAACCGTGAGGTAAAATGTTCATACCGTGACACCCCTACTACAATGTGAATCCCTTTTCAGTCAATTAACTCTCCGATCTAATCGCAATTGCACCACTTGTGAGTCTCTTCAGTGCGCTGCCTTCAGGGAGGAGTCTAGGTCCAGGCGACTAAATAGCAGCTTCATCCACCAGGCTGTCGGGAAGCCCAACCCTCTCCTTCCCTAATAACTAAAAAATAAATAAAAGCATCTATTGATTTAACTTACATCTACAAAGTGACAAATGATTGTTGTTGAACATTGGTGTTGTGGACCTCTAGAGACCAATAGTAATGGAAAGGGCTTCAATGCATTGTTGTTGATTGTTTATCTCTAAAGGCCTTGGGCGGTACATGCAGAATTGGAATAACAACCACTTCATAAAGAAAAAATTCCTGTCATATTGTACGTCGCGCTGGGACCAATAATCCATTCAATTGTCCTATCGATCCTACTGGCACCTATAAAGACAAATGAACCCGTTTTCAAACCCATTATTTACCATCTGTTGTCCACCGGAAATAAATGTCACAAGGCACAAAACATGTTTGTTGCCAAAACATTACCCTCCAAAACAGAAAATGAAGACCTTAAGGAGGGGAGTCGGGACTAATTTGCAGCGTTGTGCAAATTGTGCCCTGACATCTTGCCAAGGTGACCCACACCACATTTGCCGCATCACTATAACTTAAGACTAATCACTGAGCTGCGTGCACCGAGTCTCATTACCATTGGTTATTTATATCCTCTCCGACAAAGTCCAAGCTCAGCACCTTGGGCCACAATTTTAGTTTTTCAATCAGCTGTTTTTTCCCCCTCTCTCTCTGCCTTGTTCAACCTATTTCCAGCCACCCTTTTATCCTCCACAAACCATGCTCTTCCCCCACCTTCCTTCTCTTGTTCTACTTTTTAATAATTCATCTTCTGCTCTGCCCCCCCTTGGGCCACAGCTCCCTCTGTCACAGGCTGAGCATTAATCAATTGCACGACTCTCTCCCCCTCCTGGCTTCAACCTCTCCCTCCTATCCTGCTCTTTCTCCGCTATAGACCGCTCTGTTATAGTGTCCATACACCGCTCATTTTACACTCTGGTGCTTTTATCTTGAGGGGCCAGTCTTCTAAATTCATCTGTTTCCTTAGCCCTGATTTTCCGCCACAGCAAAGAACAATATAAATGCATGCACTGGGAAATGAACGAGCTTTCAAAAGTACTTTTAAGTAGGGCACCGCCGATATGGATACCGATATGAAGGGGGTTGGCATGGCCGATAGTTGATATATTTTAATTCTATGTTGTTGTTGGTTTTAACTTTCAAATAGTCTTAAACATGTATCATTATAGTAAAGGTTTCAATCTTAGAAATAGAAATATATCTAATAGAGGTCGATCAATGTGGGTTTTTCTAAGACCAACGCTTTTATGCTTGGCCAATATTTTTTTTTATTTCCTCTAAACATGTCAGTGTTGAACTGTGACAGCAGGGGGCGCTGTATATTTATGTTTAGTAGGTACTCCAGAAGAAGCTTGTTTGCAAGAAAAAAATCAGTAGGTTTCAAAACAAAAAACAGTAAGTCTCGAATATCTCTTATGGTTAAAGGAAGTTGGGGGAGGGCAAATGTTTAAGCCATTTCCAGTGCAAAAAAATAAAATAAAATTGAAAATACTCCAATATCTGCCTGATATATCGGTTGGACACCGCTTTTAAGCTTAACATTATAAACTGTGTGGGTGAGCAAAACAGCTGAAGTTAGTCAACACTAAGAATAGATGGAATATACTGTACTTCCACCTGGAGAACGTGACTATCGACACAGTGGCACATTAGATCACACATGGTAATAAAAAGTACAAATTAAAATGCAGTATAGGAAAAATTATTTCCCAAAGCGCCTTTATTTGGCGTTTATTACAAATGTGTGTCATTTACTGTAAAACTGTAATTGCTGGATGACATTTTACAGTGGCTAGGGTAGAAACCGGACACATGTTTTAAAGGAACAGGCCACCGTTTTTCCATACTGAGATATGTTCTTACCCGAGCATAGACGAGTTGATGCGTACCGGTCTGTGTCTTTGTGCCTGTGCAGTAATATCTTCACTTTACTGCGCGGACGTCAAAGTGCTCCTACGGTCTTATTACGCCTTACAATATAGTACCCCTTTTTAGCTGCTTAGGAAATCAACATGTAACCGTATTTAAATGGGGAAAACGTGGAAGAGCTTGGTCGCTTCAAACTTCACCCCCGTTTGGCCACATAGAGGAGAGCATAAATGCTAACAACATCTTTGGTCTTTTTGCGTGACTGAGCGCACGCGTAAAGACCAGACAGGTACGCAACAACTATTCTAAGCTAAGGTAAGAACATATCTCAGTATTGAAAAACGGCGGCCTGTTCTTTCCTTTTTTTAGAATGTCATTCACAGAAATCAATCTCAATCCATGTGTGTCCCGTTATAGAAGACAAAGTGCATTTACACTGTGTGAAGCAGCATCGTTCAGCATAAATCATATTTAAAACATGTGTTTTTGGTGTAGACCTGTCTGTTAAAAAGCTAATAATTGAGATTCATTTGAGGTTGAGCGTGTGATAGCAAGCAACAGCATGGTAACAGAATCAAACTGAGTGGCAAGAGGGAAATTCACCAGGGATTCTGTTTGATCAGATCTTAACTGGGAAACTGCTTGACACCTTATCAAATCTGTATAAACAAATCAAAAATCAAGTTAAAGACTTGCATCTTATAATACTACACAATTACAAAATATCTAAATATGCTTCAATTGATCCTAAATGTGATTTCTGTGAAAAAGAAACCAATTTTTTTTTTTTACTCTTGTTCCCTTTCACTGAAAATGTGGACAGATTTAGAACAACTTTTGTTTACAGTATTTATAAAACATGTTAAGACTGAATGTACAACTGTGATAACTGGTTCAGATTATAAAGATAATCGAATTAATAGATTCACAAACCTTATGATTCTTTTATATTCACACATTTTTCAAAGCATTATTATATGAATACTACTATTATCTTGAAACGATAAAACGCGGTAATAATAAAAAAAAAGCCTCATTTACTTTAGCTATGCATGAAAAGCTACAATTACATGAGTTGTTATGACTTTGTATTTTATAAATAATAAATGCCTTATGCACAACATGATAGAAAGCCTATGCAAATGATTTCATCCTTCATACTTTTCCTATTGCTCCTTTGAAAAACTTACAGTCAATGTTTAAAACTGAGTTGATGAGAGGCACCTGGCTGCAGGCCTCCACTGTGAGGCCACTTCCGGTGCAGGGTCCACCGTCAGGATGCCTCCGCTGTCAGGACGGGAAGTGCTGACTTTTTTTTGGGTGAGGGCGGGGGGAGTGAGGACGTTTAAATGCCGAGTTTACCTGCCTTTTCATTCGAGGGAGACCAGCGAGTCAGTGTATGTCCAGAGTAGCGGTGAGTTGCCAAATCAGGTATACGCAGTAGAACCACTAGAAAGCCTTCAGAATGACCGTATAACCACTTCAAACAGGGCAAAGATACGCATCACTGTTATTTTCTTTCTGGCCGATTAGAGACCAGCCCAAACTTCACAACAAGTAGCTATTTCCTCAACATCTCATCCCTCTCTCTCTTACTCTGTATACCGACAGACATGGTTCCTTCCCACGTTGTCTGGGCACAAAATAAAGCCCTGAAATGGATGATAATGATAGAGGCTTATAAACGATCCTCACGCCACCTTCCCTGTTCATCCCCGCTCTGGGAGTCCTCGATGTCGGCCCATCTATGCGCATTTCTCCGTCCCTCTTCAGCGGCTCATGAGAGCGGCTTCGGGCAGAGGCAGTGACAGGTGCGGGCTGGTCTGTATTTTACAACAAAGCGCTGAAGTATGCGGTAAAGACTCCGCCTAGACCGTTTTACACTCAGACTCTGGAGCTCTCGCCGAAGGATTGAAAGAGACTGTATGGGTGTATGTGCGGGTGTGCAGGCGCGAGAGGCCGGGCATCTGCTGATTTGATCAGAGTGTGTGGTGTTGGGGAGAGCACTTTGGCTTCGGTCCCACAGCCTCATTTAGCAACAACTTGTGAATTCCAGGTACAATCCTATAGGTCTACTGCTTGTTATTGAAACACAGTTTAGGTTTATAATAAAAACGGCTAAAAATCCTGCTAAATAATACAATATACCCACTAGAAAATTGAAGACTACACCACTGTCTAACCCCTCACAGTGGAGGCCTGCAGCCTCTTGGAGTTGATGAGCAGCTACAGTGGCATCAAAATGCATACGTTTTCTCTTGGTTAAAGGCTAAACTGTCGTACTGGGCCTATCCATAGGAAATAAACAGCACATTTGAAATACGGGGAAATTATTTACACAGAAAGGTTTCTAAAACTATTACTGTGGATCCCACTCCTTAGTAAATAATGATCAGGTTTAGTTTAGTTTAGTTTAGTTTAGTTTAGTTTATTTGTTTATTTGAGCAATACACCTTGTGCTCAAAAGGAGTGGGCTGAAGCAAAAAGCTTATGAGCCCCCACCCCCAAGTGCAATAAAATGCAATAAAATAAAAAAGAACATTTCAAAACACTACAAAACATTACAAGCAGCTACATTCGTACAGACCAACTTACAAACTTACAAACTTACAATCTTACAAAAAATATATAATAATAATAATAAAATATATGAACTGTTTATATAATTAATTGTATAAAGTACAAAGGTACATTAATAGATAAAGGTAGATTGTATAAAGGTACATTAATAGATATTATAATCTGAGATCTTGATGCTTTCCAGTTGTCATTACCATTCTCAGTATAATTTTAATTTGGGTTTAATTATCATTATCATTATTATATATTTATTTAATTGAGTTAAATGTGAAGTATGATGTTCCTGCATAGTGTGGTGCATTAAAAGGCCAGAGAGTGAGCCAGTTGAAGAGGGCAGTAACTCCCCTTCAACAAACCCCCACACGGCTGCCCTAACAGCTGATTTTGTAGAATATGTTCCTATGCTGAGTGGTGCATTAAAAGACAAGGTTTTAAGCCCGTTGGGAGGATTCCTCTCAACAGATCCATAACCTGCCAACCCTAATTCTCCATTTGTGAATTTGAGCAATAGAATGACAACCGTTCCAAGCAGCAACACTCTTCCTTGAATATAGAGGAAAAAATACACATAATTGATTCTACTGCTCCCCCTAGTGGCAACACATTTCTTCTTGTCTGTATATTTCAAGAGTCTTTTGTTTGTATTTATATTTGAACAGGTTAATGTTTGGACATCGTTTCAAATCCATCTCCAGTTTATTCCACAATTGTACACCATTAACTGTTGGACTAAAACTTTTCAAAGTTGTGCTATGTTTCTGAATCCTAAAGTCTAATTCATCACGTAAATCATAACAACCAGTACGTTCTTGGAACCTTCTTTGTATTTGGATTGGTAACAATTTATACCTTGCTTTGAATAACATCTGTACAGTTTGGAACTCAACAATGTCACAAAACTTCATGATCTTTGATTTTAAAAATAATGAGTTTGTGTGGTCCAAAAACCCAACTTTATGAATTACTCGGATAGCTCTTTTTTGCAACAATATTATTGGTTTAACTGTGTTTTTATAAGTACTACCCCAAACCACAGTACAATAATATAAGTAGGGCAAAATCAGAGAACAGTATAAGGTATGTAGAGCTTTGATGTTTAAAATGTGCTTTGCTTTTGCTATTACTGAAATGCTTCTAGAAATTTTCGTAGATTTATATTTAATATGAGATTTCCAAGTAATTCTGTCATCAATAATCACACCGAGAAATTTGATTTCATGGACTCGCTCGATAACAACACCCTCTATCTGAATTGCTTCCTGAGCATTGGAATTACAGTTGCCAAATATCATCATTTTGCTTTTACTCAGATTTAAAGATAATTTATTTTGTTTGAACCACTTATTGACACTTTTGAGTTCCAAGTTAACAATCCGACACAGCTGCTGTAAGTCGTCTCCTGATGCAAAAATATTTGTATCGTCAGCAAAAATGGTAAATTTTTGCTTGGCGATTTCTTTCAAAAAATGTCTTTCTCCCGTTGAGTTGTTTTGGCCCCTGCCCTTGGTCTGAGGTTATGACATCAACAAATTCAACCAATTCCAATAACCACCAAAAATAAAAACCACCTGGCAAACTCGAAAATCCCCACAACCAATATGAAGAGTTACAACTTGTAAATGTGTGAAAATGTCATTAAATCCCAATCCAAGCATCAAACTTCAAACTGAAAGTCATATCCACCACCTTCATCTGCCTCCAACCACAGAGAAAACAATAACACACACATCTCATAAGCATATCGCTGACATTAATCTAATTCTGTCGTGGCTTGCTAAAATGTCAGACACAAACAAGTTTACCAGAGATGTTTAAAGGTCTTGCTTTATGCTAAATTGTCCTTTTGCACTTTGAATCATGTTACAATGGTGTTTCCTAAAGAGAAAGGCCCGGAGTTTCATTTCATTCTTGCCCGTCTATGGCTGGTGAACAACATTGCACTTTTTTATTGTCTAATAAGATTATTAGATGTCACTTTGCGAAACCTAAGATTTTTCCCACGACAAGTGATTGTCGCATACGGCTAAAATCGTGCACTGTCCACCCGGCTTTAAGTCGTCCTGAACTCCAGGAGATTTAGTCCTTCCATATTTAGTCCCACCTCCTTCTCAAGAGCTCACAACACTCGACCTAATCAGCTGATGTCATGAGGTGCAGGGGTGCCCAAACCTTTTGTCTCCGAGACCCAACATGAAAAGGTGCGACGTCAAGCGTGAAACACATAACTGCAAATAATAATAGTTACTTCATTTTATTTTTGGGGATATATTTGCATTTGATTCAATCTATGCAAATAACGTGCTACATTGTAACGAATGTTAACTATGGCAAAATCCTAGTTTTAGTTGAACAAAATCAACAATTGTAGCAATATAGTTTTATAGTAGCCTACCTACAGTGACTTTACCTCATTCATTTGTTAACTCAAAGAAAATGCCACATTTGATCGTTTTGAAAGTGTAAGTTTAGCATACATTATTTTATAAGTAAATTTTTTACATGTACCTTTGTTGATGTCAACAACCTTTGCAATAAAAGTTGGAAAACTGGGAAAGTGGACTTTCGCTACAACGCTCTGTGATTGATAAACACCACCACAACAGTGTTTCTTTAAAGGAATAGGCCACCGTTTTTACATACTGCGATATGTTCTTACCTTAGCTTTGACGAGTTCATTTGTACCTGTCTGGTCTCCACGTGTGCCTTCCGTAACGTAAACACAGCACAGACGGCGTTAGCATTTAGCCTCTCTCTTCTCCTCTATAGTAGAAGATATAGCTCCAAACGAGGTGAAGATGGAAGCTACCAAACTCTTCCACGTTTTCCTATTTAAATATGGTTACGTGAAGTGTTACACTATAAAGTATAATTACACAAAATTAAACAATGTGGATTTTCTAAGCGGATAAAAAGGGGAACTATATTGTAAGGCGTAATAATACCAGGAGTAATTCGGCATCCTTGGCAGCTTCTATCTTCACCTCGTTTGGAGCTATAGAGGAGAAGAGAGAGGCTAAATGCTAACGCCCGTCTGTGCCGTGTTTACATTATGGAAGGCACACGTGGAGACCAGACAGGTACAAATGAACTGGTCAAAGGTAAGAACATATCTCAGTATGTAAAAACGGTGGCCTATTCCTTTAACTTTGCGAAAGGAGTGAAACAGCGCCCCCAATTTGACGCTGGTGGCAAAAAGGTGTACTGCATCCATATTTACCATTGAGAATGAATTGGAGAGTTAGTATTAACCAGACGCAAAAGTAGGTCACTCTCTGGCAGGGGCCTCACATTGGGCAGCACTGCTCTAGTGGGTTTTGTTTTATTATTGCGATCTAAAATTTTCATTGAACAAAACAAAACAGTGCACAAACAAATGACTACAGCTCTGAATAAAATACATGTACAAAATACAGGAGGTGGTGGACAAGATTTACCAATTCAGTTGTACAGGAATCCTTTTAAAGAGACGGATGAAAGGTCTGGCCCCAAACACGGGCACCACACTCTAGAACTGGTCTACGCTGGTATGTATGATACTGGCCAGGTATTCTGGGGGGGGGAGATCAGTTCAGAAAATATTTTGTGCCAACCACGACAGAAGAGACTTTTTCCTGGCAGCAAATGTTGGAATATTTTTCCATCTGATGGGTCAATTTCTGTATTACAGTAGTATGAAAAATACTTTGAATTTTAAGTAGGATTTCAGTCCAGTATCTCTGAGGTTTATGACAAGACCAGAAACAACGAGTCAATGTTCCCACATCAGTTTTACCCAAAACACAGAGGTGGTTATCAGAGTAGTACAACATTTTCTATGGGACAGCGGAGATTGTTGAAAATCAGCAGCACCCAAGCCACCTAATCCCCTCAAGATCTCCCATCCAGGTACAAACTAGGCCTGCTTAGTTTCAGGGATCTGAAGGGTTTCGAAACATTCAACAAATTCAATCACTAAACAAATTAATAAAATTACATGTTTATTTGTTCTTAATAATAGAAATCAAATTGAATCTTTATCATTTCGCCCTGCCCTATGGCTAAGTAAAGCTGAGACTCCCTACAACAGAAATCCACACTTTTCCATCTGTATTTTCACTAATCACGTATCTCCACCAACTCCCTCACTGACGCACACCGTTACCACATCTCGAAGCTGTAATCAAATTGAACTCATGTGACCGTGCAAGTGTGGAGAGCGCGTGTAAACAAGTTCTTTACCATGGCTGCAGCAGGAGTGGGCGTTCGTTTCTTCACTCGGGACGCCCAGGTCTGGAGATCGGGAGGTGGGCGTGGAACGGGTGGAAAAAGCAGAAAGTACTGGTCAGGATGCAGAACTCGAGCCGTGTCCGCTCCTCATGTGCTCTGCTGATACCCGGGCCACCGCGCAGTCACTGGAGCTCTGTGAAAGTACAGCATAAATGCAGGTAAATATTTGAGAAGGGTGTGTAGTAGTAGCAGTGTATTTGTGACTCAGTGCATACATTATATATGGTATAGTTCAGGGGGACCCAAAGTGCAGCCCGGGGGCAAATGCTGTCCTCAGATACCTTTTTGGTGACCCTGAGGCCTCTTATTGAATTGGCACATATTACCATAGAGGCCATAGGTACTTTTTACTGCAAGTTTAAAATGTCTACACGACTAAAACCTAAAAGACGTTTAATGGCTTTAATTTTCCAAGTCTAAATAAAGGTCTGAGACATGGTTCAAACCTCTCTTTAAGTTGAATGTTTCACTGCATTGACCACCAATGTGCGGCCCTCCACAAATATGGCCCTCGAGGAAAAAGGTTTAAGCACCCTGGTATAGTGGAGTGATGTATCACTCGAGGAGTAGTTTGCATAGACTGGTGCGCTTTTGCCAAAATGCATAAATCCATTGTATTGTTTATCCACTATTCATCTGCAGAATTAAACTTTTTCTCATACCAGGCAGATTTAATCTACATGGAAATCTTTCCCGTTAACCTTGCCTGCAACCTGCAAGGGCAGCGGTTAGCTCTCTCGCTTAACAGCAAGAAGGTCCCGTGTTCAATCCTGGACCAGGTGGGGCCTTTCTGTGTCGAGTTTGATTGTTGTCTCCATGTCTGCAAAGGTTTCCCCTCCCACTAAAAACATGTACAATCGTTTAATCCTCCAGCCAGGTGATTCTGACTATTAGCCTGGCTCCACTAGAGATTGATCCCTGGGCGCTGCTCACTGCTCCTTACGGGTTACCGCAGCAACATTAAAGGACAAACGTCCCAACAGGGATTAGTAGTACGCCTGAACATAAACTTGACAAAATACCCAAACAAACATGAGAACCAGGTTGTGCAGTTTGTGCTGCTTCCTTTCATTCTGCACCAAGGGTGGTTTGAGCCAATTGCTGAATTTCCATTTCCTGAGAACAGGCCCTTTTATCAAAAGGATGATGCCAGAACAACACAAGATATGCTGCAACACATTTAAAAAACAAAGAACATTTGAAAACTAAATATAATTCAAATGAATTATGAATCATATATGAATAAATGATTCATAAAATTAGATACATTATTCAAACCTCAGCTTAGTGCTGGGCGATATGGAAAAAACTTATATCACGATATGGATTATTTTATATCACGATAACGATATATATCACGATATACCATAATATAGTCCGTTTTCAGTTATTCTTTCAAAAGTTTAAAAAAAAGTAAGTATGTAATTTTTAGCTTACTTACTTTTTTTTTACTTTATTTTGAAGCAGTGGTTTCGCTATGGATCATTTATATCGCCTGTATTGTTTGTTAGGATAAATGTGAGACAGCAGGATAAATGGGCTAAACATGATCTGAACATCTGAGATCCTGACACCAATTTAACAGAAATGTGTAAACTCGTGCGTAGAGAACGACTTACTCAGAGCATCATCTGCTCCTCAATATCAAGGCTCATATTACACCAAAGCAAATGTAAATTGGAGCTTATATCTCAATTTTAACGTAATGTTTAAGAAACAGTGGGCGAGCCGTTTGCATTGTACGTCTTTAGCTGCTCTACGCGCTGATCCGTCTCTTACCTCCCGCACCAGCCTCTCCTCTCTTCTCTCTGTGTTTAATCCAGATCCATGCACTATCAAGGCGCATTGAGTTGCCTTGTGTACGAAATGCGCGGTATAAATAAAGTTGCCTATCAGTAAGCTCCGTTGTGAGATCCATCACTAAAAAGCTGTTTATTTGCCGTACGTAAAGCAGAGCGAAACCACGCGGTGTTTAGGGAAGTAGCTGAGAGAGAGACGGATCAGCGCTGCGTCAAAGCTAAACATATTACGCAAATGACGGAGAATTTTCGGTTAATGTAACCTCTGTTATGAAGTGACATTTAACTCAGAAATAAGAATGCTGAGTGTAGTAGTAGGGGTGTACGTCCATTAGATGTCGCCGTTGCTACAGCAGGTGTGGCGGGCGGCGGACAGCAATATCGTAAAGCAGGTGTCGTAAAACAACAAGACGGAGTTTCTTTGCGAAAAAGTTCTTTTTTATTCTTGTTTATAATCACTTAATATAAACTTAGAGGATGCATAGTGACAAGAAAACACTAATACATTGTTTGTGGCCTATTTAATGTAATATTTGCTTTAATAATTGATGAAATTAGGTTAGAAACGATATAAACGATAGAAGAGAAATGCCACGATAGACACTTTTCTATCGTCCCCACGATATCTATCGTCATATCGCCCAGCACTACCTCAGCTCAAACAAAAACAAATGCTTTCATCAAGTCTCATTTAACGGACAAAAGTCTTCAGTGTCAGTGTCCAAACTCGGTACTGCTTGTACCAAAGAAATGGCTCTAAACCTGTCGATTATAAAGTCCTATGACAATTATTGAGATTAAAATAAAAACATTTAAATTTCGATTTATTGCCCAGCCCTTCTGTAATATAAAACAAAGGGTCTGTTGTCTTGACACCAGAGTTTGTCCTCTTTGCCAAATGATTTCACTGGAAGCCATTCCAAATGGATATTACAGTTCTGTTACTTGCACTGTATTACACATCATGCAGGTTACTTTCCTGTCACATTAATCAAGAGGCAGCATAACAATTACATACTGTATGTGCACTTTGATTGAACGTGACACAATATTATGCCCACATACCCTGTGTGAAGAATACAAAGTGCATAAAGTACTATGGCTGGAGGTAAAGATATACACACATAACTCAGTGTTTTCATGGGTTTCAGTCACATGAAGTTTTCCGATCATGAATGTAACTTGAGATATTTTGCGGCTTCAAAAACGATTTAACTGATAAGAATACTATGGCAAATCCAAACTTAAAGCTGGGGTACCTGATTTTTCCTGTTCAAACGGTGACATTTTTTGTTTTGGCCCAAACTAACTCTCACAGTCCCTCCTGTGTATTCAAATTATTCAAAGAGTATAAGTACATGCACATTTCACACCCATATACAGCATTAAGTGGTGACAAAGTCAAGCAGGGGCGGCCACCCCCAAGATTAGTTACACTAATTTAGAATGGACTTCTGTCATCCATTGCTCAATAAAACTTTAGGTGAAGACAATACAACAAGGTCTGTGTTTTGCTGCGTTTACAACATACTCTGAGGTGGCAAAAATAAATGTATTCTACAACACACAAAAAACACCCCAGCTTTAACATGGCTTAAAACTTTACAGTATGATCACACGCCAGGAAAAATTGAAGTGCCCCCAATGCTGCAGGGAGGGCATCTTGCATAAATACTAAGCTGAATAAAAGCAGCTGTAAAATATTTTAGAAAGAAGGGGGGGAAAGCTGGTCACAAAAGCAGAGTATTTGATTGCTTTACATAACCGGGTAAGGATTATTAAGGTCCCGATGGATAAAGTATTTGCTAGGTTTCGATTTCCTTCACTCGTTTACAAACACCCTCGCGCATGCAGCCAAACACCAGTGCACAAGTCAGTTCAGTGTCAGACCGTTGCATACCAGTGGGAACAGGCGAAACCCAGAGAAGAGCTGAACTCAAGGAAAAATCAGCTCAGCTATAGAACAAATGAAAGACAAACGATGCAAGCCCTTTTTTGCTATTCAGACACAATGAAAAGAACCATCAATTGGCCTGACATCAAACCAAATTGGACCAAAGCCGGTTGCTCACAGGAGGCATTGGAGGTATAACCTTGTCCTTGTCCTTCAGGAAAGATCTGACAGAATGGTTGATCGTGCTGCACATACACATACCAACATACAGCCCCTCATTCATATTCCATGACCTGGCAGCGGCTGCTTTACCCTTTATATTCATCACAAAAAGTCACAAAGTTGGACTAACATGAGGCAGACATACTTCTACTCACAAGGTCGACAGGTCCATATAATGTTAAATGGACTTTGAGCCTTTAGCGCTGTTATAGCTCCTTAATCAAAAACATAGTTCGAGTTTTGTTCGTGTACTGTATATTTGAGTCTTTACATTCAGTACGTCGTCTTCTCAACAGCTCAAAACACTGTGTGCAGCTCACCTCAATATTGACCTGGATACCGCTTATTTCAGAAAAGAGGAATTGTTTTTGCATTTTAAATGTGCAGTGCCAGGCGCTTTGAAAAAATAAACAATTCTAGTGAATCGACAATAAAGTATATTTCATCTTATCTTATCGGTGTCTTGACAGTTTAACCATTAAACCATCGATGCTAGTGTACATCAGGCAAGAGAACTGGTAGTAACAAGAATGCAGTGCAGGAAGAAAGAGGAAGACGCCAAACATAGACATAAACTTGTTTAACGCAGCTCTGTCCCCCTGAGAACAGCATTCAGCACAACATGTGACAGTAATGGTCCCAAGCTTAACAAGTCCTGGCTTTATTCTCCTTTGTGAACAATAACAGAGGTGACAGCACAGCTAAACTACCGCCGAATCTACGGCCGAGCAAATCATTTAATGTTTTAAAAGTGGGGTGCAGGCTGCCCCTCCATATAAAAGTGCACACAAATAAAGGTACTATAAACTTAATGCAAACATACCTGATCACGCAACTTTCCATTTCAAATAAATGTTTTTGTTGCATTTTAAAATCAATTTTAACAAGGACTGCCAAAGTTAAAGCTTTAACTACAATTATTCGAAAAAAATAAGAAATGACTTTAAGTAGGCATTGTTTTGATAAAATATAATCTATGAAACGGAGCCCCTGTCGTCCGCTCAGCCGTGGACAGAGGGCGGAGCAGACAGGCACCTGGCTTAGAGTCCACACAACTCGCAGTGCACATAAAACACAGCCCTGAACGACGCTCGGTTTATTTATTTATTGCTTTTTGATCCGTTTCCACACTCCTTTTATTTTGAAAGGGAGGGACTGACAGAAAAAAGGAGGCTTGGTTAATATCAGAGGGAGCTGAGGTGAAGAGATTGACACAACACATCTATCCACAGCATGAAATGTCAACAGCATCCAGGCACAGATACAGTACACACAGATGCTGCTGGTCAAACTCAAACCACACTGACATGTACACAAGCCTGCAGGTTCTGTGTTTGACTGAGGTATCATACAAGAACAAGCGAATTGTTTTATTAAAATGCATATACATTTTTCATGACTGGATGCATCCCTGCAGTCAACCATCACCAAACATACACTACAACATTATTATCTTGAGAAATTTACTGGCATGCTCCTCCATCAATACTGATAGCGTAGACTACTCAATATTTAGATACTTTTGTGATGGTTAAATCTTTTACATATTACATAAGATATTTCAGTATTTCATGTACAGTCTATCTCGAAATCCAACTCTTTCCTTTGATTAAAATACCATGAATATATAGTTATAATTGGTCTTTGGAAAGACAGACAATGTACAGTGCGCCGTGAAAGACCGTTCATAATAATAGTCTTTAACAGTGCTGCTTGAAGGACTTAAGAGCCATATTCATGAAGTTTGGCTCATGAGTTACATTATTTCCCTGCACTTATTTCTTGCCAAAAGGCAGGCAGAAAAATGAGATCTCTACTCTTTGTGAATGCTGCTTGATAAATAGTGGTGTCTGAGCTTTAAACCGTATCTCGACACCTATAGAGACTGCACACAGACTCAGGGCTTTATGAAAGAAGCCTGGGGACACTGATAACCGTATGTGCCAGTGGCCCCAGTGAGGTCCCAGCCGAGGATTAGAGTGCGGTCATGGTACTGTCTCTCAGTTAAGGCTTAGTGGCGGGGTGAAGGGGGGGGGGGGGTACGGGCAGGCACTTGCGAGAGACAGACACAGAGAAGCCAATTGGAAATGGGCATGTACTGGAGCAATAGGGCAGCCAAGGACTGCTGGCCGAATACAAAGTGGTACAGGGGACAGAGGATCAGGGATAAACAGCACAGGCTGATATTGAGCCGGCCCCTTGGGCAGACTGACTCCACCAGAGGCAGCTCTCCTGGTCTCTGCAGCTCTGCCACTGGGACCACTGGACGGTCCCAGAACACTCCTGTTCCCTCCTCAGCGCCTGCACACACTGTTATTCACCGTTTTATACAAAACAACAGTGGGGCTGCTGTGAGCGGTCTGCTGAGAACAATTATCCAATTCACTTTTAATTGTATGAAGAGTGTATAAAGAGTACAGTGTATAAAGAGTACAGAAGATGACTCAAATACCTTCATTGAAGATGGACAACTCCTGTACGACTGAGAACTTACACAGACATAAAGAGTGATCATTAAAACAAAATAAAGATTTATAATGATTTTTTCCAGGTTGTGTTAGCTGCTAAGTGCCAACCAATGCCAACATTATATTAATTTATGGGTCAAACGACTCATGGACCAGTGAGTCACAGCATATGGAAATTCATTCACCAGGGTCAGTCCAGCTTCACAAAGAGCCTACACTCACAACTTTGTAAAATTATTGTTTCGGCCAACTTCTGGTTGAAACTCATTACCTCTGTGGGCACAGTTGGACAGAAAGCACTAGTCATTCAAAACAATGCCTCCTAAAACTACTTCCAGATCAATGCTAACTGTTAAAAGCTGCACCGCGTCTTCCTCTCCAAAGTTGATGCTCACACCATAAGTCAAGTACTCCAGGAGCAGCTCACTCCGTGCTCTGTTTATTCACCGTTTGCTCCGCTGGCTGCCTGGATATGTCCTGATGGGTAATTATAGGTGATTGTGTGTTTTCCTCCAGAGCGGGACGAGAGAGGAGAGGAACACTAGCAGCCCCACGGCCTCATTAAAGCTGGCGCTGCCTCCTCCGTGACGTTAGCATGAGCTCACACACCTTCAGTCACCAACACATACACATTACCACTCTTCTTCAGCATGGATCCCTTTGTTATTTAATAGACGGGCAGGACTGGATGCGAACGAAGGCACACCTCAGCTTCGGCTCGTCTTCTGCAGGATCCACTGATTAGATCCATCCAGAGCTCCATCTGCAGATGAAAAAGCAGCGGACGACGTGGAGATATGTGGAGCCCAGGATATGCTGATGTGGCTCTGAGTGGCAATTTACACCTTTCTCTTCTGATAACCATCACAGGAGATGAGCAGTGGGGACGACAGCAGCTCATCCACAAAGGACTAAGTATGTGCTAATTAGAGATGGAGGAACGCTGTCACACAGAGCTGCAGGCATTTTTATTTAAATATTAAGGCTGCACAATCTATCGCAGACCTATTGTTATTCCACGTTTTGTCATATTCCTTATATAGGCTAGATTTACAGTGTCAGATTATGGTCATACTAAAACAGCTGAGGTAGATTATATAATAAGAACAAGTTTTGACATGTTTTATTTCTATTGTGGGTCATTAGCGCCTTTATTCTCTTCGATACCTTTCCTGTCACAAAAAGCCTCTTATACTGGAGTAGCAAACTTTGCCTAATTATAAAATAAAATAGAGATAATCATTGTGAGGTCAAAGCAACAGCCTTATGATTGGTGGCATCACAATAATAATAATAATCCTTTCAAAGTCAGTGTTATATAGAATGTGGCCAAAGCAGCCAGTCCAGCCGACTGAAGGTAATCTGAATATAGGCCAGAATCACAACCACTGACCTTTGACTTTGTGGACTAATGCTCTGACAACCATGCTACTGTTACCCCACTAATAATACTACTACTAATAATAATAATAATAATACTGTTGAGAATCTGCACTATGTAGTGTAAATTCGCCAGGTCCAAGGACTGACAAAGAGGTTATGTGTGTGGAAGGTCATCAGTACAGGGCATAGAGCTTCTGTTAAATGTCTCCAGATTGTGATGTCATCATCTACAGACATTATTTTTACTAAATATGGTTGGCAAAGATAGTCCAACTGCAATAAACTTGGACCAATGAATAAACAAAGTGTAATCTGTAAACATGAATAATATGGGGCGACGGTGGCGCATATGGTAGAGTGGGTCGTCTCATGATCGGAAGGTCAGGGGTTCGAATCCCACCTCCTGAAGGTGCATGCTGTCGTTGTGTCCTTGGGCAAGACACTTCACCCACCTTGCCTCCAGTGTCTGCGTACACTGGTGTATGAATGGGTGAGAGGATCCTTGCTGTAAAGCGCTTTGAGTGCCTAATGTAGGTGGAAAAGCGCTATAGAAGTTGAGACCATTTACCATTTACCATAATGATATGTGCTTGGAGTAGTATAAAAAGCCATGTCAGGCTAAAACTGTAAAGACAGATTTTACAGAGATTTTTGACAGATTTTTGACGGAAATTTATTTCAGTGTTTTGGGGTAAAATCCATGGATGGGACTTAGATGAACTTTTAGCGTGTCCTCTGCGCTCGACTGCCCAGTTAACGTGTTAACATTCCATTGCAAGCAAACATTTCCGTGATGTTACATCAGGCTGTTCATGGTTTTCAGAAATCCAGCTTCCCCAAGTAAGCCTTGACTTGATGGTCAAGTCACAAGAACAGGAGGGCCAGCACTGCACTCTATGAAGGAGGTGAGGGACAGGAGGGTGTTAGCCAAGCTCTCATTCATCATGGATAACACCTCCCACCCACTGCACAGGACTTAGAAGAGCTGAGCAGCTCTTTCAGTGGGAGAAGGAGCACAAGTCCTTTATCCCCACTGCTGTCAGACTGTACAACACTAAAGTAACTCAACAATAACTACTATGCAAAACTGCATGCAATAATCTCTGTATCAGTGTCACTTTATCAACCGCCTGCACTAGGACTGTAAACTTTGCACTGCCAATGCTGACATTTTGATATTCTACATTTGATATTCTGTTCCAATTGTACTTTTTATTATTTATACTTTTTGCCCCTTTAATTTGTTTACTCACTGTACACAAGATACCTCAATGTACTATTTAATTTGCACATTTCCTGTCTATTTTGCACCCCCTGAATGTTTCTTAAGAGCTGATTTAACAAGTGAATTTCTCCATTATCTTATATTCTCCGGGCTGATGCTGGAGTGGCTCTCAGTGTAGCTGAGGCCAGTACGTCTGGACCAGGCACGGCCAGGACCTGAGGCCTCAACAAGTACAAAACATAAAATTGCTACATTTTACAAATATATTGTACAGTTATTACTAAGCATACTGTGTAAAATGTAGTCAATGAAAGCCAGTTGGATGAATGCGTTTCATTTGGCAGCAGTGGTGAGCACTCCAGCACTCTGATAGATGACTGGGAGCCTGCCAGATGCTGGAGCACAAATCACGCTGCGCAGCCACAACAAAAATCTGACGCCGCTCAATAAATCACACAATTATTAACATCTCACTATTTTATGAAAGCACATCACTGTTTTAGGTGTTTCTGGGACAAAGAGACAAGCGCAAGATTGAATTTTAATGGGTCAAAGAAAATAAAACAACAACTATTGGACGATAGGAATTTTGCAGCGCTGAAAAGGAAGAGGCTCAGCAGAAGCGAATGCCCTTTTCCTCCCAGCACATTGCTTGCTCTTCACAGATGTTTGTGGAGCTGCTGGTTGCTGTCAACTGCACTGATTAATAGCTCTGTTCCATGTGACATCCGCAGAGAGCCTCCTTATCGGTGCCCAGGGTCTACAGGGACTGCACTATGGATTGGGAACACGGGGGAAGATAAAAGGGTCAGAAAAAGGGATTCCATAAGAGGCACACTACAGACTTGTGCAGCTGAACAATTTTTTTAAACAAATCAAATGCAACCGTTTCTATTGCACTTACGATTTATACTTTCAAAACAAGATCCAATTTACAGTGCACATGCTCACTTAGAGACATTCACATTATAAGAATAAAATATGCTTTGTCAATACAAGAAATCCCCTACAATTCAGAATTAAGTTCAAATCACAGTGTGAGCAGGTTTAACCAAATGCATACTAGCTTTGTGATTTGCCAACACATTGCAATAGTCATTCACTTGCAATTGCTCTTGCAGCCCACCATCAAATATATATCCTGTAATAATTCACCAGCTCAATATGTACATTTATTTCACATGAAGGGCATACGCGAGGCTTTATAACATGAGAACAGTGAATAGTTCAGTATTTTCTATACTGTCTATGCAGTTATACAGTGTCTGATAAAGGATAAAGAAAATGTAACATTACATATAATAACTGGGCATTTCAGGATGCAAAACTATTAACTGTTACTTGCCTCCTGTTTGGTGTGTGCCAAGTATCAAGTCACAATCTTTTATTGCGCTTTCCCGATGAATCACCCAAACAAGACGGTAACCTCAAGAAAGTGTAAATTTGGATGGCTCCACTGACAACACTCATTTATTTCAAACCTATTTTAAGCTCAAGTGTTGTTGTTTGTTGTCACTATTCCTGACAATGTATTTTTGGCCCCGGCCATTTCTTCACAGATCATGTTTAAACACCCCAGAAGTGTGCAAATAGCCTTGTAAATGTGGCTTGCCCAAGGGTTACCAATGCCACAGTGTTTGCAATTGGTGAAACATCTACAAACACGGGGAGTAATGAGATGGACAAATACGCACACACAGGAGGAGCCAAAAATAATGAAACGGCGAGATCCAGTTGGGGCTCAATCACCAGAATGCATGCAGGCTCACGCTCACATAAAGCTGTTAAGAAGGCAGTCATGTGGTGGTAAACAGGTGGTGGGAGGGACAGGCCTATAGGGAGACAATAATCTGTCTTTGAGAAATGATATGGCACAACACAAAGATCATGCATCAATTGTTTACAACATGCAGTATGAGATAGAAGTTGTTGCATTGGCAATAAAAAACACATTACACTATATTCATCTTATTTCCCATACAATAGAGCTTTGAAATTACAGTGTTACGGCTCCAGGCTATTTGCACATGAAGTGTAAATAATGTGCATTATGAATGCAGAATATACAATGGGAAACATGGGAATTATCATCGTTTTGATCTTTTTAGTGATAATTGTGTGATGTACAGTCAGTGATGCCAGTAACTCATTACTTAGTAACTGATTACTGTAATCTGATTACTTTTTTCAGGAACTAGTAATCTAACCCGTTACTATTTCCAAACAAGTAAGAGTTAAGTTACTTTTCCAAATCACTGAGTTACTATTTTGTCATTTTCTTTGACATCTCGTCGAGTGACGTAGCATAATAATAATAATGACAAGTCACGGTTTCAGCCTAAAAACACTAACATTGTTTGGGGAGAGAGATGGAAATATGTCACTTTTCTGCCTCGGCTTTGTTAATGTTAAAATGCACTTCCAATAAATTGAGTAAACTTGTAATCTAACTTTTAAAATCAAGTAATCAGTAAAGTAACTAAGTTCATTGTCAAAGGAGTAATCAGTAATATATTACTTTTTCAAGTAATCTGTGGCAACACTGTGTCTTGACTGTAGTTGTGTTTGATAAATAGATCCATGCAGGGCTGTTGCACAATACTATACAATCATACAACACACAGTAATACAACACATAAGAAATGTTTGCACTCATGGCCAAATGGATCACATCACTACAAGTTGTATAAATGAGCTAAAAAGTAAAATGCAAGTACTGATGATACATGATCATACATTTAATAGGTGTTAGTGAGTAGTGGTGGACCGAGATACAAATCCCACGAGACACACGAGATTGAGCCCACGAGAACGAGACGAGATTTTTACATAATTTGCAATAGTAAATAATATTTTACAATTATGTTTCCTTTGTATAGAGCCATTGTATTGTATTGTTGAACAAAATGAACAAACTAATAAGGATGGGAATTGAAAGATTTTACCAATATCATCAGGCTCCATTTGTGTGCATACAGTTTAATATTAGAACAAGGCTTAAAAGTTGATTTCAGATGGAGGAGGAGGCGACAGGTTTAGATTTAGTATCTAAACAGTCTGTGCCAGACACTGACGCACAGGAGGTTTTAAACATTAAACAGAGACTGATTCTACTGTAGTTAAACTGATCTCTTTCTTCCTTAAATGGCCCGCTGTAATGAGCCCTTCATATTCTGCGTGCTGGCCTGCCCATGCAGGTCACATCCGCGTTGTTTTGCTTTTCCGTGCGCGGTAGATGTACAATCACAAAACAGACGACGGATCCACCCAGACTCGCCGCGGCGTGCAGCGGTAAAACGTAGCTTTCGACAGCATTGCCTTTAGTTCGTAAATGAAAAAAAAAGTAATGAAGCTGCAGCGGCTCCAGTCTGCAGGTTTGAACACTGAGGCAATGGTTCCAAGCAACGTTTTCTTTCTTTTTTAAGTGCCAATCTATATATAGTACACATTATTAGAGAACTATTGCCTAAATATTCCCATGAGTCATATAAGCAGTCTACAGGAAGAAGGTCTATATCTACATTTCAGCTTATAAAAAAAAATATATATATATATATATATATTATGAGATCATTTTACACTGTGACAAGAAATCTCGTGGCAATTTGATCTCGCGAGATCTCGCGCAACGAGATCTTGGCCCATCCCTACTAGTGAGTGACCTTCTGTGTCCATATAAAGTAACTCATAGTTATTGTTGCCATCCTTGGTTGACTCTGTGTATGATTCAGTGTGCCTTTAAATTGCCCCTTGTGGATAAATAAAGTACTTTTAATTAATTACTAAGCCCCATTACAATATTGTTTTTTGCAGACTTGAAACAGGGTCATTTTAGGAGCTGTGATCATCGGCGCCTGTATTTCTGCACTACAACAATATTAGTGATGATATATCATGAATGGTTCTAGCTGAGAAAACCTAAACGAACGATCAATTTTCCTTGTAATGCCTAGGACTGTTTTGGTAATTCAAACTGGGCCTCTTTGAGTGAGTAACATCTCATTTTCTGCCTTTCTTTTGATGTTGACAGAATAAAAAAAATAACCACTTTAGATCCTCAGCAACCCAGTAATAAGAGATTATTCAGATCTATGATAATGCATTGCTTTATTCACTATACTTGGGTTACCTTCTTTACTGCTATAAAAGTGATGGCTTTCTACACTGCTTTAAGAATATCTGATGCAATTATACACATCACATGTCTACTTTGAAAAATCAAAACACCACCTTGCTTAAGGCATTAGACCCCCAAGTACCAGCCAGTGTCTCTCCTGTTATTTTAATATTTGATTCATGTGCAGAGGCCATTCATTCTGAATTAAAGAGGTACAAGCATAGCCAGTTCAATAACGCCCCTGTGGAGGTGACTCAGCCCGTCCCGCAGTCAGGAAAAGACAATGTGATTCACTGAAAGCACAGAGAATCATTACGAACAAGTTAATGTGCAAATGGAGCCATCAGTGTAATATAAAAGGGATTTCAGACGGTTGACCAGCACTGACACATAAGAGCTCACTATTTTGTAAATTATAAACTGAAGACAGGGACACAAGTTCTTCAAACAAAAGACAGAGGGGTTGTCATTCTCCATTCATTTCCAATTGATATCATGGGAACTTAAAGCTCCAGTACTTAACATTGTTTCCCGCTCCTATTTATTTATTGACTTATTAATCTGACAGGGTAAGTGCACAAAGAGTTTATACCTTGTAATCGATCACAACTTCAGTTCCTGGTATCGTAGTAAAATGTTACCACCATAGAGTATATCGTAAAGACAAGAGTTGGGCAATAAGTAAAAAGAAAAAAGAAAAAAGAAATATAAAAAATAATGTAAACTCTGAACAAGTTGGGGCCGCTATGTGAACAATTTAAACTCCGCTACAAGATCCTCTCCCTGGAGAAAAAAAAGGGTAGTGCAGCTTTAAATGCACTCGGCATGAAGTGGTATACGGACATTTAAATCATTACCAGCTTGAAATATTCAAGCCCTTGGTGCATTTGGCCTCTACACAAAGTTCTTGAAAAAAGGATCCTTTTGAACATCCAATTTCTCATCTCCTTGATATGTCCTTCAAACAGCCTATATACCAGAAGATTGGAAAGAGGTGCTAAAGCTCACATATCCATCAACCAACCTATTAATATACTTCCCACTACACCAAAAATAGGCAAGAAGTGGGTTGTCAAACGGTTGACGGATAATTTGATGTCAAATCCTACGCAGACACAGGGAGAACATGCAAAGTCCACAGAAAGGCCCCGTCCAGGTGGAAATCGAACCTGGGATCGTCTGGCTGTGAAGCACGAGCACTGACCGCTGTACCATCATGCTGTAGTAATGTTGGTTATACTAAATCGTTGTTTAACAATTGATCAATGTTTTGTCCACCACATGAGAATGCCATTAGAATGTGAAACCTCTAGAGTCAACATGCAATCACAGCTATTTAATAGGAACATTTATAGTGACAGCCTTGCCAGCCTGTAAGTGTGTTTACATTCATTCTGCCCAATTACGGTCCCCACAATGACATGTCCCTAAATGTGTATGGATAAAAGAACAAGGACACACAGGCAGAACACAGACACAAAGCAATTACTTCTTCCAATGACTATCACACTGATTTCCCCACTGGTGTCAACTTATGCACCTGCTCGAGTCCAATTTATCCCATACTTCAGCCGTGATGTTAGGACACAGCTCCTCTGTGTTAAGCCGACAGAGCTAATGCATTCAACTGTATCTGCTAAAAAAAAAAAACATGTAATACTATCTAAAGAAGAAAAAAAAAAAATCAGTATGCATCTTAGTTTTAAAGTGGATATAATGTAGCTAATGTGGCTATTGGCTAACATTATAAACCTGCTTTTTGGCACCTCAGCATTATTTTTTGATAGTTATATATTTTATAAAAGTCCTCTGCAGCCTATTTCTAATGTTTCTATTACAAATGTGGTCCTAAGGAAAAGAAACGTGGTGTAGAAAAGTCTGTGGGCTGCAAGTGCCGCCTTTTGGAGGAGTTATTGAAATCCTTTGAAAATACCAAGCTAAAGGCAAGCGTAAGGAAGCAGCTAAAAGATGAAGGTAAGCTAACATGGCAAATGTTATGCTAACTGGAGCTAATGCTATTGATTGGGAGTCTGAAAGTCACATACTACAACCGCGTTTTTATGATTTGAAATATTAAATCGCGTGTGAAATGTTTGTTACGGAGGCAATCTTGTCGAAGGGAATCAGCACAGCTAAATGAGCGCTGACTAGCCCTGGTCTCACACACTAGCAGCAAGTCGAAATGCAACAAAACAAGAGTACATGGGCTCTTGTTTTGTTACCACCGATCCACACAGATCGGTGGTAACAATTTGTCTGCATGGAGTGTGTTGGTCTTTCTCTCATTGTTTAGTTGGAGCTCCCTCTTCAGGCAGCCGTGGGGACTGTAAATATTTAGGCTATCGTAAAGCTTATACAAGCAGTAACCTTTTGTAAACAGCATGCTAACAAGTGATTACAGTTTAAGTGCAGAATCGCTAGAGCGGGTCCCGTGATGTTTTTAGGCCCCGAGCTTTTCAAAGTTGACTTCAGTATTATGCAACAAAATCCAGGAGTCAAATTGAAGCACTTCAGCATTTAAAGAAGAGACGTCTTCAGTAAACAGGATTTAGAAAAACTGAGTGAACGACCCCAAATACTACTCCAGGTATGTTTTTTTTCTTAGGACGTGAAAAAGTCAATTTTGCATAGTGTTCGAGTGCAGAGAAGAGCAGTTTATGGATTTTCAAAATGATGATGAACTGCATAACGTATTATAGATGGTAATGGTGATTGACAATGCAGCAGTGATTAATGTTGTGTAATATTGTGAATAATGTTCTTCCCAAATCCCTTTTTTTTTGTCTACTCTAACACTGAATTTTCTGCTGTAGTCCTTCAATTAGAAGTCTTGTGGTATGTACACAATGAACATTATTCTCTTATGTAACTTTTGCACCATATAAAAATCATTGCAGAGCCCATCTCTCTGCAGTCTGAAAGTGAAATCCTAGCTTCTATTTGTCTGGTTGAAGTAATTTCAAACTCCTTCCAAAGTTAAAGGCGAAACTGTAGAACTTTTAATAAAAATGTGTTGAACCCAAGAAAAGCCCAGAGAAAACAGCAGTGATCATCAACACTTTCTGATTTGTGTCTTGAAACGACTGGAGTAAAGTGCAACCAATATTTTTGTGAGACAATGGCGTTGTTGCCTCTAGGTGCTCAGTGAGAGAGGTCAAGGCCCTGGGTATTGATGAGACGGCAGAAAGCAGAGGAAATGCTGATGTAGCTGGTGGGAGTGAGATAGATAACATTGACAGGGGAGTGGAAGTCCCACTGGTCGATTATTAAAATGGAGAAAGCTGCAAATCCTGCTGACACTGGGTCAGACTGGAGAGGATAGGTGGATGTATCCGGTACCACAAACATGTGAGAAGGCAGGGGGAAGGGGCATGTGACATCACGCTCGAGGGCCAAATCCAGCCCTCTGGTATAAATCCATATTTTATATAACGGTGGCGCAGATGGTAGAGCGGGTCGTCTCATGATCGGAAGGTCGGGGGTTCGAATCCAGTCTCCTGAAGGCGCACGCTGTCGTTGTGTCCTTGGGCTGCCCCCACGACCCGGCAACGGACAAGGGGGAGAAAATGGATGGATGGATGGATGGAAGTACCACCAGGCTTACGTCAGGAATAAATGAGGCTCAAAAATACCTACAGAATAAATTCTGCCTAAACTAGGCGTAAATCATGTCTAAACCAGAAAAGAAACACCCGCAACTTGAATCTACATTCAACGCATGAATTAAATTGTCTATTTAAAATCAATAAAGTCTAAAATTGCAGAGGACCCCGCGTACCACCTGAAGAATACCAAGAACCACGGTTTGAGAACCACAGCTCCACATAGACAAATACTGGCTTTAAGAACGACGTCCTCAGGAATTTGAAGGACTACCTATTATAAGCCATTTTCACCACAAGATGCTATTGAAAATGTACAACCTTCTAAAAGGTCACACATACTGTGAAGTTGTGTGGGGGCAGAAAACACAAAGAACTTCACAGCAAGGACCAATTCTGACATTTATACATTACTGTTCACAGATTCTGGAGGCAAGGCGGTTTCAGTGGGAGCTGGAATCAAACCCCTGACCTTCGCATCAGTGGGGTAATTCTCTACCAAATGATAATATTCAGATAATTCAGACTAATTGCAGTAATAAGCGAAGGACAACACAGCATTTACCATTTAAGTTTTGAGACATGGGATTTATCTGTCTACCTGTGAGAAAGGTAAAGAGTCTTCATTCATTTCATTCAGAAAGCTCCTGAAGTTAATTCAAGCAAACACGCTATTTTGATGCCACTTTTCTGTGTGACATCTGTGACCTTGACATAGCTCTACTTGTTGTTGTCATTATGTTTTTGGGAGAAGCTCATAAAAAGGGAATGCCGGAGTGTGTCCTGCGTCAGTGTGTACACAAATAGAGTGCATCGTACGGTGCGTGTCAGAATATTGTGTGTGTGTGTGTGTAGGGCCCTGCTGTGCTGACTTTCAGCGGGAACAGATGGCAGTGCCAGGACTGCGTCTCTGAAAGGACGTGTGAATGTGTGTGCACTTTCTCCTCTGTAATTCCACAAATATACGCAGCCCTGTCTCTCAAGTGTTTTACATAGAGTGTGCACCCCGACATTCCCACGACGATTGTCACAGTAAGTGATATCCCAGCGGTCTGTGGCCTACTTGTCTCCTCTATTGACACCTAGCGGCTTAATCCTACTTGAAAGCCTTTTCATTGCTAAGCTTATGTGTGCCAACACACAGACTGTCACATGACTAGCCTTTTGAGTGTTTGTGCCTAGGAGAATAATATTACATATTAATCACTTACACACCATAAACTTTAGATCCACATGGTGCAAAAAAATATGAGCGTCAACATGGAGAGTACATATGTGGAATCCAGTCCCAATGAAAGAGCAACATGCATATATCGGAGCCAATACTGGAAAAATACGATACCAGGTACCGGCTCCAGATCGCCGATACTGAACAGATACCCATTTTGGCTCTTACTGTTTTAAAAACACAACTTTCACCAACTAATTCGCAGTGAATATGGGCATGCTGTACCTCATTTTGAAGGGTAGAATTCAATCGCTGAGTTTTAACCTTTGCAAAGGTTTTTTGATCACTGTGCAAAATGCTGCGGCTAGCAACGGTATGCCAATGCTAACGGGAACGAATCAAAGCTGGGATAATTGGATCACCTGATAAAATACAATAGCCACTGCTGGAGTGGCCAATGCACAAGTTGTAATGATCTGATCACTTTATGCTGTGAGTTTATGATGTAATGTAACCTAAATAGCCTGCCATATCCCCAGATATAGGCTAATTAGTAGAAAAGCCCAGTGATCCTTGTGTAATGTTTTTTTCCCATTAGTTTATAGAAAACCCCCTGTTTTCACAGTAAATAGAGGCCAATAATGTAGAGGGCAGCACTACAATTTTAAGCACTTGGACCGAACACTCACACAAACATATTAATTTTAACGAGTTTTTATAGTGAATAATATAATATAAATAAGATTAATTTGGGGTTTATTTATTCCTTTTGAAAAAGGACTGTGGTTTCTATCCATCCATCCATCCATTTTCTTCCGCTTTATCCGGGGCAGGGTCGCGGGGCAGCAGTCTCAGCAGAGATGCCCAGACTTCCCGATCCATGCACACCTCCTCCAGCTGTTCTGGGGGGACCCCGAGGCCACACCAGGCCAGCTCGGAGACATAGTCCCACCAGCGTGTCCTGGGCCTTCCACGAGGCCTCCTCCCAATAGGACATGCCTGGAGCACCTCCCGAGGGAGGCGACCAGGAGGCATCCGGAACAGATGCCCTAGCCACCTCAGCTGGCTCCTTTCGACGTGGTGGAGCAGCGACTCTTCTCCGAGCTCCTACCGGGAAACTGAGCTCCTCACCCGATCTCGGAGGGTGCGCCCAGCCCCCCTGCGAAGGAAACTCATTTCGGCCGCTTGTATTCGCGATCTTGTCCTTTCGGTCATTACCCAAATCTCATGACCATAGGTGAGGGTGGGAACGTAGATCGATCGGTAAATCGAGAGTTTTGCCGCTTGGCTCAGCTCCCTCTTCACCACAACAGTCCGATACAGCGACCGCATCACTGCTGACGCCGCACCGATCCGTCTACCGATCTCACGCTCCATCCGTCCCTCACTCGTGAACAGAACCCCGAGATACTTGAACTCCTCCACTTGAGGCAAGGACACCCCACCGACCTGAAGCGGGGAAACCACCTTTTTCCGGTCGAGAACCATGGCCTCAGATTTGGAGGTGCGGATCCTCATCCCGGCCGCTTCACACTCGGCTTCAAACCGCCCCAGTGCGCGCTGGAGGTCCTGATTTGAGGAAGCCAACAGAACAACATCATCTGCAAATAGCAGAGATGAGATTCTGAGGTTCCCAAACCGGACACCCTCCGGCCTCCGGGCGCCACCACCGGGTTCGGGGGTTGCCGCCGTGGTTTCTAGTTTATCTAAATGTAAATGAAGTGATGCCCTAAAAGATCTATAAACCCATCTTCAGTGTGTAAGTCAAGGATCAATAAAGGTTAAAAGTTAAAATGTTTATGTTTTTATATTGTGATGTATCGTATCATTATTTTTGTGCAATATATCAATTATCACAGTATCGGCGTATCATGAGGTTCCCACCCCTAGTCCATTGTGGCAGACACAACACACTTGTGTATGTGTGTGTTGATTCACTTATTGCTCATTGACCTACAATAGTGGTTCTCATTTCATTCCAAGCATCAAAACAACAAAGCAAGAGGGTCTCTAAACTATGGGTTTATATCATGGCTATCAAATTCAAACTTGAGCTGAATAAGATCAAGACAAGGGACTAAACCAGGTCTAAAATAGGTTTAACCTACGAGTTAAGTAGTTTTAACAACTATTCTAACACAGAGCAATGAAGTTTAGAACTGCAGTCGGAGAACACTGACCTGAGGGAAAACACATTTACAAAACATTACCTCTTTGTTAAAACAATACTTTTTTTTCTCTCTCTCAAATACTCCACAGTCATTAATAGAGGGTTGACCCTTGACTCATGTCGAGACTGCTTACTGGGCACAGAAGGTGCTGTTGTGTCAAATTTGAGGTGGTGCTTAACGTCCCAAATGGGTCAGAGTGGGATTAAAATACTTCATTTGGTGAGAATTGAGGTCACAAGTTCTGAAGTGTGCGAAGTTTTAAAGCCTCCTGGTGCCGAGATACCAGAGGACAGTGTGACAGAGGTAGAGACAGATGTGCACTGCTAATTCGCTAATGGATTTTACCCCTCACACACACACACACACACACACACACACACACACACACACACACACACACTGGATACACGCACAACACTGCCTTGTTCTAGTAATGAGGTCCATTCTCTCATTAAAACCAGCTCAAGTGCAGCAGATGAGTGGATTAGAGGAAGGAATTATGAAATCACAAACACACACACAAAAATATCCCCAAATGTCAACGTTTTAAAAGAAAGTCCACGTTTTGTTGCTCATTAGAATTGTTCATTAAAGTGGCCTTACTTAGCGGGTGCAAAGATGCTAAATGCAGTTTTTACTTCATTTTTATCGCAATTGTGTCGGTTGCTTTTGGGTTATAAATTACAATGAGTCAAGAGTCTGGAGATATAAAATAAAATGGCAAAACACAAAAAATGGCTGACTCACTGACTCACTGCCCGACAGCTGAAAAATAACTCGTAGCTTTTGCGAACGTTTTTAAAAAGCTATTCTGTTGGAAATAATAAGACAATAGGGTTGTTAGTGTGTCATGGTTATATGTTAATTAACAGGGAACCAGTGCTACAAGAGTTGGTTCGACATCAAATGTTTGGTCGGGCGCCAGCTCAAGTGCAGCTTTAGCAGGAGCACATCAGTGACTCCATTCATCCCAGGTCAATTTGGGCAGTGTTCTGGGTGATAAGGCTGTTTGATTACACCCTTCCTTCCTGTCTGTGTGGCTCAGGGGCGAGGCAGACCGGCCGAGGAGGAGAGAAGGCGGCGAGTAAACCGTGGAAAAGGAAACAAGAGGGTCAACACAGAGAGAGGTGGAATAAGAAGTGTGTCACAACTTGACACAGATGAACATAGGGTCATGGGCGCAAAACACTAGGCCTGTCACGATAACAAAATCTGTGACGTTCAGTGTGTTGCGGCAGAAAACTATTGTGATAAACTATAGTATTGAAGAACTTGGAACGCCCCAGAAACAAACTCTAAAGCGTAAAAACATGAAATACATTAAGATACAACTTACCCATCTGTCATTTATTGAACGATGAGTCGATATAGTAATTATCATGACAGTTCTATATGCAACACATGCATATATTGGCTTTTGTTCCCGTTACAAATTCATGTTTAGAGACAATCACCGTAGCAATTTAGCAGATAAACAGATCAGTCCCAGAAGCTAAATCTGGTCCTCAAAAATATAAATTCGGACCCCGAGATGATTCAAGATATAAAATTAAATCGCATTGTGTAAAACAATTGCCTAAACACTTGTGTAAGGACTCCAAAATTCCAAATCGCCAGATCTACCTTTAAGGTGTATATAATGTACAATATTAGCATCTAGCACTTGCCTAAACCCGATGTAGAATAATAATCCTGTAATTTGTCAATTTTGTCTTAAATTATAAAATAAAATAAGGACTGTTCAATAAGACCAAAGTGTTTTTTTTCCTTTTTTTTTTTTTTTTTACTGAAATTGAACTTAATTTAAAATATATGAATTACTCCAAGTGTTTTGAACGCTGATGCATGTTTTACAACTGCGCTTCAAGTAAGCCAATCTGGCATACAATACGTTGCAGCGTCAACATTTGTACCACACCCAAAATATGTCTCAATTAGTGGTGGGACTCAATACACATTTTTAATCGAGTTAAATATCGCCTTTGTAATTAATTAAAATGCAATTAATTACATTTAAGCATCATTCATTTAGGGGTTGCATTTATTTTTCAGGAGGTAGATTCTAGATGCTTCTTTGTTTTTTTTCTGCATTCAAACTGGTATTTTAAGTGGAGCTATGAGGCCTGTGCGATCGTTTCAAACACTTCAAAGACTTGTCCTGCCCCAAGACACTGGAGAATGATCATTTTAAATAAGTGCACGTCGGCTCAACTGTGTGAATAAAATACCGACAGTAAAACAGTTTTTGGCTTTACACGTCGTTCATCCCCAAGAAATGTCTTGCAGGAAAAATGAAAAAGTGTCTGTGCCGCCAAATTAAAGTGCGATTAATTTCAATTCATATTTTTAAATCGCATTAAACCTCATGCAATTAATTCATTAATCGGAATTTATCGCAAAAAAGCCCCGGCCCTAGTCTTAAGGCATTACTCAAGAACATTCGTTTGATTCCAAAAGTTGCGATATACCACATTATTACATGTACATAACATTATAGTAGGGTATGACCCGCTAATGAACATGTCACTGTCATCTTCCCAAATGAGGTAAAAACAGTGAAGGATAAAGAGGTCCTTCACAGTGATTAGAGCCGAGCACTTTAATGCCACCAGTTAATAGGATTCAGGCGGGAGAAACCATAACACAGTGACTCACACACACCTCCTGTCACAGAGAGCAGAAAACGGATTCGGTTGCAACACGGCAGCAAGAGACAAAGGAGGGAAAAGAAGTGCGAGGAAGATTCTGCCTCAACTTTTCCCTTTGGGACTGGTCGCCATGGATACGCACGCATTTTCACCTGCAGGTGGGACAGATCTTCACACACACACACACACACAAACACACACCTCACCACTGGGGGATGAGTGAGATACAGACGTGCAAATTCAAATGTTTCAGCACCTTGTCAGTGATATCGCTTTTGACATTCTGCACTTGCACCATATATAGTCGCGGCGGGCTGATAACCGCCTGCTACCCGATATCTCACAGATCGCAGGTAAAAGAAAAAGAAAGAAAAAAGGTGGCCCGACTTCAATACTACGATATCCGATGGAGTAATGGAGAAGGAACAGGAACAAATGGAATCGAAAGACTATAGGCGCTCATCTTACCAGCCGACAATCAGGCCCCATGTATATTTCAGAGGCCACGGAAAACTGTGACAATGGCCCGGCGTGATCCAAGATTAGTATAAGGCACTTTTAATGAGGAGGAGGGCGCGGGGAGGATGCGGTTACCGTGACGGACAGGCAAACGACAGGATCACCTGAAGGCAATTTGTCCGCTTTCGGTAACAAACCTCAAGGGAGAGGGCAATGCTAAAACACACAGATCTGACCCCGCCACGTATGTTTTAGTCCAACTCTTTTAGTGCACAGGCTTTAGTTGTGGTGATTGTATTAGTTTAGCAGTACATACTTAGTCTTCTCCAAGTTGTTAATGTTTCTGAATTTGTTATGGTTTTTCCATACTGAGATAAGTTCTTACTTGAGCTTAAGCGTGTTGATGTTTACCCATCTATACCGTATCTAACCTATAAACGGCCACATCAAAGCAATGACATCATCAGCTTTTTACCATCTGAAAAACATTGCCAAGATCAGAGGAATAGTGTCAAAACCAGACTTAGAGAGACTCATCCATGCATTTGTCTCCAGCAGGTTAGACTACTGTAACGGCTGCTCACTGGCCTTTCTAAACGAGCTGTTAGAGCTGCAGAACATCCAGAACGCTGCTGCTCGAGTCCTGACAAGAACCAGGAAATATGACCATATTAGTCCAGTGCTCCGGTCTCTGCACTGGCTTCCTGTCACTCAGAGAATAGAATTTAAAACGGCTCTGCTTGTGTACAAGTCGTTTCATGGTTTAGCACCAAAGTACATCTCTGACATGTTAGAGCCGTATGAACCATCTCGGGCCCTGAGAACTTCAGGGAGGGGTCTCCTGGTGGTTCCCAGAGTCAATAATAAACACGGTGAAGCTGCGTTTCAGTTTCATGCAGCTCAAATCTGGAACATTCTTCATGAGGATGTGAGACAGGCCTCAACTCTGACAATGTTCAAATCCAGGCTGAAAACAGCTCTTTTTACCCGAGCATATGAAAACTGAAAGTATTTTATCTGCACTCTTGCCTTTTACTGTAATTGATACATTTTTATGTTGATGTTTTATTGATTGATTTAATCTCTTTTCTTGTAATTTTATGCAACTGTGAAAGCACTTTGAATTGTGTTGTGTATGAATTGTGCTCTACAAATAAACTTACCTTGCCCTTGTCTATCTGGTCTTACTGCGTGCGCTCAGTCACACAAAAAGACCAAAGAGGTTGTTAGCATTTAGCCTCTCCTCCTCTCCTCTATGTGGCCAAACGGGGGTGAAGTTAGAAGTGACCAAGCTCTTCCACGTTCCTCTTCCATTTAAATACGGTTACGCGAGTAGTTACACGATCCAAGTTTAGTCACACAAAATTAAACATGTCTATTTTCTAAGCGGATCAAAAAGGGGAACTATATTGTAAGGCGTAATAACACCGTAGGAGCCCTTTGACGTCCGCACTGTAATATCTTCACTCCTAAAGAATTCTGAAGATATCAAATTGGCACCATATCCCTCTGTACGTATGGTATTATGGCGATGGTAATGATGATAAAACATTTTATGTCATATTATACATAGCTTATGTGTGTGTGCAGGCGGAGTGAGTGATTGGACATTGATTAGACATTCTTTTTGACCTTATGATCACAGAAATACATATAAAGGAAACTTTCAATAAAATATTAATTATAAAACAAAATGTCTGCTACAAACATCTTGAATGAAGAAAATATTTCACAACCAAGTTTAAATTTCAACGCTCTTTCGACGCTTTTTTTTTAGTTGTGTCGTGTTAAAAGCCTTGAACTGTTGGTGAAAACAAATAAAACAAATTGTTTCCCATTTGAATCCAAATCAGTTCATATTCATTTCCTGCAATGTCTTGGGGCTATATTGTTTGTCAAAGCCGTTTGCTGAGAATGTAGTTCCTTTAAAGTGAGGCACAGACAGAACAGCCATATAATCCACTACTATCCCTTTTTAAGCCTATATTTGCATAAAACAATATCAAAACTTATGGCAGATGAATAATTTAGAAGGGAGAAGGGTGTGGTAAAGGTTGTTGTGCTTGACAGCGTTGCAATGGCCGAACGCGAACATGTGCGAGTGAGAGAGATGGAGAGATGCGCTCGGCTGCACACACTGTCAAAGTCACTGCGTCCGCAAGGACACTGCGGCTCCGGGCGACAGAGAAGACACTGACGAGGTTGGATGAAGAGGATGGAAGAAAAGCAGTGAAGGCCAAAGCAGAAAAGACTAAATAGATAGAAATTGAATAGCAGGCGATGACCGAGTGAAAAGTGAGAAGGAAATTGACTAATCCGGCCCAATCTAGTTAAAGAAATTAAAGTAGCACTTTGAGACTTTATAATAACAACTACATACACTTTTTAAGATGAAAAAAAACGTTGATGTAGGTTTATGCACCAAATGGCTTATAAACTTTACTAACCTTGACTTTTTTAATAGCTTTAAACCATGTTATAACGTTGTATGTCAAAGACATACCCATATATTTCACTAGATACACGCAGTTCGGGCAAAGCTGTTAAAGTTCGCCGTTTCTTCTTCTGCTACAATGTCAACACCTTTTTTTTATGTACTCCCTGGATACAATTGCATTATTGTTAAAACCTTAAACTGTCTTCCACATTATACATAGCAGACAAAATCGAAATATATATATATTATATAAAAGCAAGGCTAATGGTCAGAATCACCTGGATGGAGGATTCACCAATTTCCAGCCTGCAGCTAAGAAAAATGCCCAGGAACACAGCTTAAACTTGTAAATCTTACAAACTCAAAAGTGATGCAAATTCAGAAATGAGTTCAAGTGTATTACAACAATTACAAGGTGTTCCAGGTAAAAAACAAAAAACAAAAAAAACACAGCATACGACAACTACTGCGGTGTAACTTTAATTTCATATGATTATTTTTCAAAGATTTATAGCAAACGGAAGGCAGGTGTCAGACTGGAGAGATTTCACTTCCACTCATCACTCACTTCTACCAGGCATCACTGTCACTTTGTCTTTGTACACACAGCGGCACCTGGGCCTGTTGTGGTGATACGAGTTTCCTCATTATAATTCCAAGCATTTTTTGTTGTTATTTGTATACCCTGGCTTTGAGGCGGCACGATTCATGTGGATGACTTTGGAGGACAGCTCAGCACATGACAGCACTTAGCTCAGTTTCCTGCATGGATTTTACATTGATTCATGGACCAAATCAGTGCATACATGACATTGTATCCCCCATGGCTCTGACACTTTATAGGGAGCGTAGAAAACCGCTTTTTGTAAATTGTTCAGTCTCAACCCTGATGTACAGAAACCTCTGCAGAAATCAATTATTTACACACGTGCGTGCACTAGCCACTCTCCCACTGAGATGATACTGGGGAAGGCCACCGGGTGAATTGCATAAAAGCTGCTTAACATACACAACAAGGCGCTTTATCACAACAGCGAGGGACCCCAGCAGTCCACAACGTCCAAAGATTCCTGACCACATGAGGTCTGCTTAACAAACTCTAGAGAACCAAGGCCAGTCTCGGATGGACTGATTTATCCCAGGTGTTTATCAGTGGTCGCGTTTTGTGAATTATGAATCACGAAACTCACCGACAGTTGATGTGTTTTTTGGTCATTTACCGTCGATTGAGGACACACTCTTTCTCCCTCTCGAGCGGCGTTCGTAGATTGTTACTGACGGGACTTTCGCATCTCGTGACAACAACACGTCACGCAAATAGACAATTCTGATTGCACGGGAACCATTTGATTTTGCGGATACCGCCACCGGGGGCGGGGGGTCCAGACTGATTCCCCGATATATAACCAAAGTTACAGAGGAGAATCATTCTAGTCTCACCAGGCTAGAGTGGTTCCTTGCTGTAAAGCGTTATGGGCCTGATGATGGCTGAAAAACTGAGTGAATCTTTAAATGGTAAATGGGTCTCCACTTATTTTTTCAAAGTGGCACAGGGTACTATTTTTTGTACTCAAGAGTATAGATACTTCCTTTTCAATGCTACGCAAGTAGAAACAAAAAGTACAGTATGAAAAAACTTGCAAAAGTACAGGTACTTAAAAAAGTGACGGAGTACTACCCACCTCTGGCTGAGAGTCCTGGCTCAGTGCATAGGACAGTCATTCCGGAGGCTTTTATACAAAAATCTCCTGCAATTTCACACTATTGCTGAAAATGTGTACTTTTTTCCCTCTCAAAAATCAATAATCATTAATAAGAACAATTATAGTATAGGCTATTTAAATAGCCTATACTGTCCAAATGAATTTAGACACATCTAATTTCAGAATAACTATAATTATACATGCGTGATTTGTTGACCCCATTTTGGAAACCACTAAAAAAGACTTTAAAATGCTAATATGTTCTTATAGCCAGACTTGTGTGTTATGGGTTGGGGTTAGGGTTAGTTTCGGGTACAGCTGCGGCCTTCCTCACAGGTTGTTGCTATGAAGCAATAAGAACATATTAGCATTATTACTTTAAAATGTTAAATTATATGAAATGAGAAGAAAATTTATTACATTCATCTTCCTTGTATGATCTTTTCACATATTGAATATTGCATTTACTCGTCACTGACAAGTCTGACTACTTTGAGTCGCTATATAAAAAAGCTTTGAAAATATTTGATAAAAATATATTTTTATTTCATCATTGCTTAATACTTGAAAAATATAATATTCTAAATCTTGAAAATGTTTGAACATTTAAAATGGCTTGTTCGGTTTACAAGATTCTGCATGGACTCTCGCCACAAGGATGGTGTTCAAATCCAGTACAAGTGGTAGAGTGACCAGACCTGGTTCCTTATAGAGGCACAGTGTTTAGTCAACAGGTGCTAAAGGGACCAAAGTATGGAACAGCATCCCAGCAGACATCAGAGACTGTACCACATTCATAGTATTTAAAACAAGACTTAAAGGTTGGCTCAAAGGGAACCAGACATGTGACCACTGTCCTTGTTTTATGTCTCAAGTTTAATTGTGTGGATGATCTGTGTGATGATCTTTGGTCTTTAATGTTGTACACTGATCTTTGTATCTTCTTGATCTGCCAGGGAATATGGATGGAAAGTAGCCATTGGCTAATTCAGGCAATTTACATGTATATGTTCATTAATACGCATTGTCCCTTTAAATAAATAAAATAATAAATGTAGCTATAGTGGACCACTATGCCATGCTAAATGAAATTGGAACTTGAACAACAAAAAAAGACAATTTACAGCCTAAGGCTTTGCATAAATTAGTGGTGACCTGCATACAAAGGTGGTAGGGTTCAGAACACAGAGCGAGCGGTAGCAGAAGTCATTCTGTTACTTAATGAACACAATTCCACGCAGTCATCTGACCATTTAAACTAACCTGATCACTGCACAGTCAGAAACCATGAGCTCAAACATATGGCGGGTGTGCTTATCCAATTTGGGACACACTAAATGTGCGAAAGGTTAAAACCGTTTGGGCTCCATGGAGCTATAATGAGGTGTTTCCTAAGAAAATACCACGTTTTGACACACCACAAGTGCTTGGTTATTTTCGAGTCAATTTGCATGTGATTTCAACAAGGCCAAAAGTGTTCCCGGTAGCGTGTAACTACACCACGTTCTGGCATGGCTCTTCCTGATTGCAGACGTGAGATTCATTACAAATATTTTTAGTGCTGTATTGAGATGGCTGCGGGATTAGAAAACTAAATATTATTTCTGCTATTTGAAGAGTGTTGGATTACTGTGTTTTTAGATCAACATTCCTCAAAAATACAAACATGGGACTATTTTCAGCCTCACCAAAGAAGCAAAAATCTACTGATACCCGTCACTGCACTGTGTGGAAGTCACTTTCACTGTAGCACTCTTTCTCCTCAGAGATGTGCCAGTTAACTAAAGACAAATGGATGAGCTTTATTGTGTATTCAAAGGGTTATGATTAGAAAAAAACAAAAAAAACAATGGCACTCTACTCATCACAATTATTACAATTAGGTCCCAGGCAATCCAGGCAATATAAAGAGTTACGGTCAAGGAAAAACATGAAAACCAGACATATCCGAGATGGTACCTGGAGTATCTGTACAGACAAAAGCTGATGCAGTGAGGACAAGCACCAAACTTATGTCTGTAAATCTGCAACAGCAGCCCCACCACACAATAATCTGTCACAGTCACATAATTTAGCCAACAAGGAGGTTTCTTCTCCTTAGACGGGCTCGTGATTAAAATTAACCCTACTCTCACAGTAGCGCCCTGTCCACTGGTCCGTGAATGCCCCGCCTGTTCACGCTCTGCTTATGTTGCTTGTTGTGCGGCAGCGAAATAGGACTCTGAGTCTCCAGCTCAGTGGGGGTGACAGCCCAGCTCCGGGCCACAGCGCCGCTCTTGTGTTCCAGGAGACGCTGATCGAGCCATTCCCCTCAACCTATCACTCAGCCAGCGGTGCACCTTTTCACCAGCACGACCGACGCACAAGAAATCTCCACAATTGTCTAGTGCCAAAGATAAGGATGGATTCTCTATTCACCCACTCACCTCCTTCTGTCCTCCTATCCCAATCTGATCTGTCCGCTCCTCTCTGAATGTCCCGTAGCCAGTGTGATGTCTCACGGTGTCACCACGTTCAGCGCCTGAGAAGAGAGGAGTTTGGATGGTTAACAAACATACCATACCAAGAATCATGTTGTGGCCGAGGTAACATAGGCGAAAGCAAATGCGTGTTTACATAAAACGTTCGGGGCAATTACCTCGCAGCAAGATGGATTACAACAGGGGGAGACCTACAGGCCAAGAGAAAGCCAAGAGGCCAAACAAGAAACTGTAATAAAGTGGTGCTGACTCACTTAAGACACGCACCGCGGACTCATATTCATTTCCTCGCTGTTGCCCACCAACAGCCAGGAGGTATTCAAAGCTGCCACTGGTTGGTAGAAGTTAACTATTTGTAGAGTTGTTTACTAGCTTACGGAGCAGAAACTAAGACCATGTGCTGGCTCCTCTAAATTAGCATTAGCTACAAATATACACTTACTCCAGGAACTTTATTTTCACACCGGCAGCCTGGTAATCACATTACTGAGACCAAAACGATGTGAATAAGAGCTTTTAATTGGCCTGCTGTGTTAGTTCATTGCCAAGTCGGTTACATATTCAAATACTAGATTCAGCAGTGGCCTATGTACAAGTATTAGACTTCTCGAATAAGCAGCAGCGTTAATCAAAAATATACAATACATTTAATTCATTCAGTTCATTACAGGTAATTCCGGCATTCCAATTTTCTCTAAAACAGTGGCTACGGTGTTTTAAGTTGAACATATGTAGTTTAAAGTCAGATCGTTCTATACCGTCTAGACCAAACCTGGGCAAAATACGGCAAAGATGATTCTATCCAGCCCACGGCTTGTAGGGCATACATTTCTGAGTATGTCAAAAAAATAAGTAAGTCTTCCCATTCCTGTGTGGAGTTGTGATTGAAGAAATTACCAAAATTCTCACTCCAGCCACTAGGGGGCTGCTTAAATAAAAATAACGAATTTCACAGGGCACTGACATAAAGAGAGATCAGGATATGAACAACACATTGGCTACAGTCCTGTCAGGCTCATTCATTTATTGAAAAAAAAAGGTTTCCTCAACAGTATTTTCCCAATTAAAACATAACTTTATTTTGGAGCTTTTGTTTATGGAGATACACTCCCTGTTTATGTTTTGGACCCCTGCTACAGTGCATCGCTTCATTTCATTCAAACACTGAGGTGCTTTTCAGTGCGATGGTAAAAGTTCACATTACACGTTACATGTAACTTATCTGGGCTCTGATGGGATCATGACCGTGATAACTACAACAAAGTGTAAAACTGCAGGACCATGGTTCTCGAACAGCGACAGAAAGGAAGTACAATTTAAACGGCTTATTTTCTAGCTCACCCAAATCTTCTAGCCCTGGTGTGTGCTTTGACGTGCTCGAGTTCACGTTACATCAGTGTCACTGAGACGTGAGGGTGGCCACAGTGGCACCTTGAGCTCCGCTGATTCGGGCTGCACTGGCTTTGCGTTTCTCAATGGTAGCCAACTTAAATGTGTTTTAGCGCATTTATAACAGTGCAAACTGTTATAAATGCCATCAGAAAAGAAAAAAATCTTTAAAACGTTGCACATTTGCAAAAATATATGCATATTGATGTGCTCTGAATGGAAAACGCAAGGATCAAAAATGGGACTGACTGGGAATGGGAAACTGGGCATGGACTAAAAAACCCTGAAGCCGATGGGGGCTTTGTTCCTGACTGCAGAGATTGTGTTTTTGCTGCAGTCAGGCCTTCAAAAACAAGATTTGTAACTTTTAAGTGTCCTTAGACAAGAACATCTTCCAGGCTTACTAAAACTTTACATCATTTCAATTGACAGAAAGAACAGACAATAACAGATGAACTAATGCACACCAACATTGTCTGCAAAGGTGCATAAGAATGTGGGTAAAGGTGTGACAGCAATAATCTTGACAAACCAGAACCAGGACAAATAAAAGCGGTGCACCCTCCCACAAAAAAGACACACTCCGAGCACCAAGAAAATCTGAGCAGAACAAATGAAGTGTTCTGTGTGGGTTTGGAGGAAGAGGTCACACCTTAGAAAACACTGCAGCATTTCTGAAGAGGGAGGTGGTAAGGTGTAATAGATGTAATGTCATGGTAGTGCAAGATAAACTGGTTCCCCTGATAATATAAGTGCCAACTGAAAAAAAGAGACTCCAGATAAAAGCTATTGGTTCTCAACTGTTGGGTCTGACTTTTAAAGTGTGCCAGAGGGATAGAAGAAACTTAAGTTTAAAGCAAGTGAAGCAAACATTTTAAAAACGGTATATGTACTGACTATAAATAGTGAAAACAAACGAGGACACTGTGCCTACAGATGAGCAAATTCTTTATCGTCTCATGATAAAAGGAGGAAGTATCTCACAATGATAGTAATTCTCTTTAGAACATATCTATCATGATACTAAAAAGTACAAAAAGTAAACTTAGTAACATTGATTCTGTCTACTTGTGTTACTAGTATAACTTAATTTGGTCAGACACTTGGATTAGGCCGTCGGCCTGCAGATGGCAGCTGAAACATGGAACGGTCAATATTTCAACATCTCGAATCCTAGTGTCTGACCAAATGAACTCTGAGTACAAAAGTACAAAACCTGTCTCCTTACTTGCACCCCATTTAACTTATTGGCATTAAAAAATAACATGGGCAGCAAATGGGTCACAGATTCAATGGGGGTTACATTATGTGGCTATTAGCCAATAGCCATCCAGGGGCAGTATATAGATCAAGGATTAATAATTTACCAAGTCTTCATAAAGTCTGATATTACAGTGAGACCTTTGCATGTCTGCCTTGAACGAGTGCTTCACAGAGCTTAATAGCAACACAGTGGCAGAGATAATGGTCTTAACGACTACAATGACAACATGTTTCTCAAAATAAATGCTTACGAGAGACCAAAGAAAGACCTTACTGTCCTGCAGGTAATTTGTAATTTTGTGACATCTCATTTGTTAGCCATTAACCGTAATGGCTAACAAATGGAGCAACAATTTAGGTTTCAAACTGAGAAGCAACAGTGCGATCAAACATAAATTGCTTTATACTGCCCTAGCTGCTGAAAATAATTAAATGAATACAAAACCAAATGCAATTTGTCATTACACTTTTTACATTGTGCAATTATGAGATGATGAACTATAATAGCTGTATTTCAGATCGTCCCTTAATAAAAGTCATTGGATGGAAATTCTTCACTTGGTTACTGCACTTTTGCTCTACTTGGAATAAACATGAATGTCAATGTTTTTCTTGTAAAATATTTGCGCAGTGGTCAGTAGTTAGCATATGGACAATTAGCCTCCATCATGCTTTTAAACTCTTAATATAATAATTTTTTTTTTAGAGATTTTGGATTGAGATTTGGATTTTTTACTTTGGCACCAAAGAGAAAATAGGAATGACACTCGAAGAGGGGAGCTAAACCTAAAACTTTTATTAAGAGCATGAAAATAATAAATCTCCTGGACACTATTCACAAAACAGCCCATTTGGAGTTTGGTTGCAGCAGAGGTGCATTTTGCAATAATGTTTAGGTATCATACAAAGTCTAGCCTTTTAATAGGCCTTTTGGAAATGTAGATCTCATTAGAGGTGGGCACTATAATTGCAAATATTGTCATGGCAAGATATTCAAAAATAACAGATGGCCCCAAACAATACAGAAAAAAACTCTCAAGATTATAACTATTAAGTCCCAACTATAAAGCTCCAAATCTAGATGTGTTCGCAGCCTGATAATAGGCAAGGCAACTTTATTTATAACGCGCATGCGCCTTACAGAAGAAGATATGCGAAATTACAATAAAGGTTAAGTTAAGGCAAAGCACATATATAGAAACATCATGACATGGGAAATACACGATGACTGGCCATTGACCAAGGGGTGGGGCTGAGGAAACGTGTTGAGGCAGACGCAGAACAACGGGGGCGTGGTTAGGGAGGGGGTATGTGTGTGTGTGCGGTTATATACAGTCTGAAAGTCAGTGTTATGCAAAATATGACCCAGAGAGCTCAGTCCTTATCAGGTTTAGCTCCGTGGCTTGGCCTTGAAGGGAAGTGTTGACGGCATAGGTACCCTGTTATCAAGAGTCCAATTAAGTAAATATCTTTGATGTCTCCGACTGACAGGATCGGTAGGCAAACGACATCCATCGCAAACCGAGCTTACAATCCAGTCAGGGAAGACGACCTCCTCCGTGGCCTCACTTTGTGAAAAAAAAACGTATCAATTGCGCTGAGATTCCAGTTAATCAATTCCATAGTTTAGCGGTTCGGGAGGACAGCGAGCAGGTGATCCAAGTGGAAAAATAAAAGTCAGCCAAGACACTCGCAGAGGCAGGAAAAAAGCACGAAAGCAGGAGAAGTGAGAAGACACGTCCGCAGTCGACAGAGACAGGAAGACTAATAGAAGATGGAGTGATTGATCACTAACATTGACCACAGTATTTCAAACGCAGGTAGAGGTATAGCCAATTAATCTATGTATAGATATTTTAAAAATGTCCTTCTGACACGCCAGCACAGATTTCTGTGAAAGTCTATCAACATGTACATGAGAGCACTTACCAGGGTCACACAGACACTAAAGGACCGCCGCAATGGCAGCTTTGACAATCTCTCTCTTTCAAAAGCTTTTAAATCGTATGTGGCCATTACGGTTATCATGCTCACCGCTGATAGCAGGGCATAAATCCATCTTCAATTGGTGTGATACATTAAGGCCCATTCATGGCTGTTTGTAAGTAATGTTGGAGTGTAGGTGCCCTGGGGCGACCACAGAACGTTTCAATGTGAATGATCAAACTGTGTTATCCAAGCGATGCACTCCATTAAGAAACTAGAGCAATAAGAAAGCTCCTAATAAAGTCTGCATGTGTAACGGTGTTATAATAGCCTGGTTAATCCTGGCGAATTGGGTCAAGGCGCCACCGTCTGGCGTAGCGTGGTGTTACACGTTGTTTGTTTATTTGTCCTGTGTTTATCGTACCTGGCAGTGTCCTTGAGACGGTAGTCCCGTTTTGATAGTATTTTATTTTGGTAGTCTGCCCCTTGTATGTCATGTCCTGTCTATGCACCCTATATAAGTTGGCTCCTCCCACTCCATCGTCCCTTTTGTAATTCCATGTGATGGAAAAGCAGTACATGTGGGACAGGACCGCAGTCGGGGCTAATGTCTATGGTGTTTATTTTGCCAGCTTAATAAACGGAGGGAAGCCATCGCCTCCTCCAAAGGCGCTCAGAGTCCCACGAGTCCTTATAGTACACAACATAACACAGGGTCCATAACACCTCAGCCACACATGCAACACACAGGGCCAATTCACAGATAAAAGCAAGTACAATATATGCCATTAGAGATGTTGCATTAGCTATATTGTTGTTTATGATGATTAGAATTTCAGTCTCCAAGCAGGTGGTTCTTTTGGAGTACGAGTACAGATATCCATAAATACTTCAAACATTTTCTGCAGATCGCATCAACATTCAGTTGGTGCAAAGTAGAGGTCGACCGTTATGGGTTTTTCTCAGGCTGATGCCGATTTTGGGGGATTTTTAGTGGCCGATGGCGATATGCTCGACCGATATTTTTGGTCAATTTTTCTAAATGTCTGGTCAATAATCCCGTAAAAACAAACACTTGGCCACTCCAGCAGTGGCCGATTTTATTTTATTACTTCAGGTGATTCAATCATAGTCCTTTTATCCTTTTATAATCGTGGTAATCGTAAAACCGGTTAATCTTGACATCCTTATTCCCCTGAGGAAGTTGTGAGAGGACTCGTTTTAAAGCCATAGAAGTCTCTATCACTTTCGGTCCCGGAGATATCGGCTTGTTTCGGCGCTAGATCGGCCGACAGCCGATATTGTAAAATCCCCAAATATCAGCCGGCCAATATATCAGTGGACCTCAACAAATAAGACAAATAAATAAAATTATACATAACTCAAGTCACAATAGCAGTCATCTGTACTGTATAGGCTCTGTCTTAGAACAACAAAAAATACTTTTACGACATTAAATGATTGACTTTTTAATCCAGTGCAACACACAATAAATCCCTTACACACAGAAAAATGACCACATTCCTTTATTTTGATCATAGCATAACCTTTATCCTAATAATCTCTTTTAGCATTCTAAATGATATTAATGGTATGCTGTTACAAGCACAAAATGCACAACACCACAGGGCTGTGTTGCAGTTAGATACCGACGGTGCTTAGGCAGGATGAAAATCAAAAAACACCAAAATATCAAACTGATTTATCTTGATTTTTTTTTAATAACATTTTATTTAGTTATATCGAAACAAATAAATGTTCTTTATCATAGCCATTGTTCATCATATTTCAAACTAAACCTCAGCAACAACAAATGAATGCTTTTCACTCCAAGACCATTCATTTCAATCCTCAAATTCTGAACTATACTCCAAACAAAGAGCTATTACATCCACAGAACTGGCTGTAGATCTGTTAATTAAATAGTACCGTGCCAATTATAGAGATTTACCATAGACTTAATCACAATTTTATTACATTGTAGTTAATTGCCTAGCCCTAAAACTAGCTGTGCCAAAATGTCACTGATATGAACTACAGTCTCCACATGTACTGCACCGCCGCCGTCTCTGAGAAAACGGGAGATTAGTGATGGTCTTGTTAACGCTGACACACACAAGCACCTTTCTAGCTCACACCTCACATCGGGGTTGAAAGCCATGGAATTACTTTTTTCTTGGTGTACGAGAGCAGCCGAGCCATAGGTCGTTACTGACTGAAACTGGTCTTTGGAATTCCAATCAGGAAATGACTGGGAACTGAGGTCTGAGCGGGCTGTGGATTGTACAGTGTGAAAACAGGCTGAATGATCGGACAGGCGGACACAGGCGGATTAGGAGTCGGTCAAAAGGTGAGGAGTAGGCGGGAGGTACATCAATAGAAACTGATTCTGGCCGTAACAACTGGACCCCGGATGGTAACTCAACACACACCAAACTGCTAATACAACGGCGGAAGGAATTAAAGCGGTATTCAATGTTGTCACCACATCTAACCCTGGTAGTCAGTTCTTGAACTTACTCCAGTCTCTACGCGTCAGGCATTGTCCAGCTCTTAACACTCTGCGGGGGACCAACTAGTAACACCGAGTTAACAGAAAAAAGACCCGACAGGTACGCATCAACTCGTCTAAGCTCAGGTAAGAACATCTCTCAGTATGAAAAAACTGTGCCCTATTCCTTTAAAGCTAACAACGTACAAACAAGTTAGAAAATAAAAAAGGAGATTATCTTGTAGCTCTGCATTCCAGTGAACAAGGAAGCACTGATCGTTTTGTTTCAACAACGACCAATGCATCCCCGGAAAAAACCTGGCACAGTCTTTTACTGCAGACTACCGAGGCGATAACCATCAGCACTTTACCAATAAAGTCAAATAGTCTTTACTTGTGCATGTAATGCTTCAGACAACATTTTAATTGAATCACAGTCGTTCTGTCTAATGGAGAAACACCAGCTAAGAGCGACAGCATTTAACCTTGATATCCTGTGAAAGCCACAAGCCCAATTAGAGACACAGTGCAACTTCTATTTATATAAACAGAGCTGTGCCATTTGCAGAGTTTTATCTCTGTGGCATTAATCAGAGGGTTTGTTATGTTTGTTCAGGGGCATCTGTGCTAAGCAGAAATGAAGTAACCATTGACTCGGGCAGCGCAGTACCCATCCCCGCAAATGCACAGAACACAGCAGGCCCCATTCTGCAGTCAAATGTACAAAGACTGCTCTCTTTAAGAGTGATGGTCCCAGTGTGTTTCATACAAACCCACAGTGACACTGCTCCCCTCCACCCCCTCGCTCTGGACACTAGTGCTCTGGAGGTTCAACACACAACCATTCTGTATTACACAGTACATACTGGTCTACTGTGGCATACGACATGAATGGTGCACTTTAAAGTGAGGCGTAATAACACCTTAGGAGCACTTCGACGTCCGCGCAGTAAAGTCAAAGTGCTCCTAAGATATTATTATGCCTTATAGTTCCCCTTTTTATCCGCTCAGAAAATCGACATGTTTTAGTTTTGTGCAACTATACTCGGCTCGTGTAACTCTTCACGTAACTGTATTTAAATGGGGAAAACGTGGAACAGCTTGGTCGCTTCTAACTTCACCCCCGTTTGGCCCCATAGAGGTGAGGAGGAGAGGCTAAATGAAAACAACATCTTTGGACCTTTTGCGTGACTGAGACAGGTACACATAAACTTGTCTAAGCACAGGTAAGAGCATAATCTCAGTGTGCAAAAACTGTGGCCTGTTCCTTTAATGACGGCCACAGCACTACTAAAGAATTGTTTATTTACATATTTATTTACAAATAGTTTTAATTGTCAGTGCAGATTAAATACAAAAAAAATACTGATGATAAAAACGGGAAACCGCAAAAGATGTTGCGCATGACTCACCATAACGGTTTTGGTGTGTCATGCATTCACACTACAGCGTGACAATATTACATTATTGTCTGGTACAGAAATGCAAAGAAAATCTGTTCCCCAGTTATTAATTTTTGAATAACCAACTTATACCAAAATAGAAAGATGCCTTCAAATAATTGTATCGGCCTCAGCAGAAAATGAAAAAAAAAAAGAAGGTCTGCTGGAAATGTCCTTGGTTGCAAAAGCAAAGCTTAAATGCTGCCTCTCTGGTGGGACAATTGGCTATTTTATGGTGTGTGACTGCTTTGTGGTTCCCCTGTGAAGCATTTCATTAATTCAATCAAGAATGCACCTGACCGAGCGCTCACACACCAGACACTGTCCTCCTTCCCATCTCACGCAGTCGTATTAGCCTGCGCCATAAGCACAAATGAGACCCAGTGACTAAGTCTTTCCCCAAGGCTTTTCTACAGTGCTTCTTAACAAATCCACAACATACCCGATCATTTTCCTGTTCGCCCGGTTGCCATAGCTACAGTCTCCCTCCCCGTCTTTAGTTAGTAGGAAAGGGTGCGATTTTTTTTTTTTCCACGGAGTCTGGTGCGTGATGATGGCGCGTGTGCGCGGACATGCCCGCCTCGCAGTAACCCCACCAAGTGTGGATCAGCAGCGCTTGAGACGGTAAGGTGTGAGATAGAGCTGCAAAGAACGAGTGTGTGGGGACAGAATCACTTACAACTACATACAGAACAGCCAACACAAAACGCATCAAGACAAAGGGCGGAAATATTCTGGAATGTATTCACGGTTGGAGTAATTAGTGAAGCAGAACTCTCGCTGCCCAGACACAGGCAAGGACCATCACAGTATACTGCATCACCATAATGAAGTTCAGATGAAGTCATGATACTACAATTTTAGCCATGTGTTGATCTCGATTTAGTTTGTATTCGTGTTTGTTGTGGCACAAACGTACAGAGTACCACCAATACACAATAATATATTTTTATCGACACACCTGTATTGTGATAGGCAATTCAAAACAATAATAATAATACTTTACCATGCTTTTTTGGACCCAGGCTTGATTCTCGTATTACAATCTGCACGCAGCAATGTGCAGCTTAACTTACCCAAGTTTCATGGACACCGTATCGGGACACGTATATCATGTCGAGACATTTTTGGCGATACCCAGCCCGAGTAATGGATAAACTGCATGCCTATAGACACGTGGGTTTTCGAGGCCGTTCCTAGTCCCAAAATAAAATATGCTGGGTGGCAAAAAGGGAAAAAATGTCTGCGTCATCATATTTGCATGCATGGACTGCAGCCAGTTTTGTTGTAGAATAGAACAATAATGTAATTATTCGTGTCATTATCGGTTGTCGGTATTGGCACATGGGGAAAAAATTGGTTATCGGGTCTAATTGGCATTATCGTGCATCACTACAGTTTAGCGGATACTATTTCAAAATAATGATAATTAAACACTTTAAAGTTTAGGGCTACCAAGTAGAAATAAAGGATTCAAGGGGTACGTGAGACAGAAAAAAAAGAAAAATTGTTATACACAATTGAACCCTACGCTAACAAGTACTCCACAATGTGTAGAACAAACCCTGAAAATGTCATTTATTTTGGACAAACTACTGAGAAAATACAGCTCGTCAAACTTTTGAAAAAGCCAGGATTTTTGCCTGATTCACCCACAATTTTAAACTATTTCAAACTACAAAATATACCAAATGCAAACTGCACAACACTATTGGGTTTATTTCAGGGCAAAATTTAAAAGTGGGTGAAAGGATGGGTCAAATGCAGAGAACACATTTCAAAGTATACCTTAACCTTAAGATATTTGAGAGAATGTCAAGAGTCTGACATTCATCATAATCAAAATTCATATTGGCCAATATAAATGCCATCAACCTTTCCAACCCCCTTGACATCAGCATCTGGGGGTGGGCGCTTATAAGCCTTTTACTTTGGCCCACTCCTTTTGAGCAGACTAACTGCTCAAATAAACTAAACTAAGCATCGGACCCCAAAATCCATACTGGATCGGGCCCCAAATTGCACCAAACTCCTCAAGCCAGATGTCCCTTAAAAAGTCTGCTAAAACGCCGCAACACCAAAGAGCCTGTGTGAGTTTGTTTGTTCTCAGGTGGATGACGGTAATGATAAGCACTGGCAGATCAGCATAACAGAAAACTCTTGCCATCTGCTCCAAACATAAATACACTTCTGGTAACTTTATCTCTAAATCGTATCGTTCTACTTCTCTCTCCCTCTGTCCTGGTTCACTCCACAGCGGAACTATCCATCATCATTAGGAGAGGGCTAGATGACCTGTCTTCACCTGCACTATAGCGCTGCACCCCTCCCCCCCCTCCCACCCACCAGCTCAGGATGAGGGAGGCGGGGGAGGGACAGAGGGGAGAGTGAAGGGAAAGGTGACGCACTGAGGGGCACTGTGTTTACCTACTGCAAAGGAGATCCTGGCAAGGTGAAACACGCTAATGCAATAAATTAAGCCGTGTTGTCAGCGTAATTTGGTTAATCACGGCAAAATTAGATTGATTACTGCGCAAACGCTCCTCTGTGGGAATAAAGTGCAGTGGAAAACGGTGTAACTACATAAACGCACGAGTATAAAGTGAAAGCTGGACCAATACGGCGCGAAACGTTTTGACTTGTGTTGTATTGAACAGGCAAAGATACAATCAATCAATACAGCAATCCTCCTGATCCGCCGCTGGGCATCTCCGCATTTTGGATTGATTTGATTTCCCTAAGGATATACTGTAAAACCATTATAGCCAAAGGGACTTGCAGCTCTGCGAGCCATTTAAAGTTTTCATCCTTAACAAACATTTTCGCCCGTGTTGATTTAGGGCTGCACATAAGTGAAGTTACTGCAAGTTTGTAGCCGATTTCATTCAGAAATTCAACACATTTTCTTTCCTGGTTGGCACCATGACTTCCTGTTTGGTTCATTAAATTCCTTAGGCTTGATCAGAGCACTGCGGCGTCCGGCAAAAAAATAAGACTCCTTGCCGATTCTTTTTCATCCATCTGCAGAGGCCGAGCGTTTTGGCAGGCTTTCTTTCTACTCAGAGTGACGATCACATCATGTTGAGTCGAGTTTCTTTGTGTTACTCAGTTTTGGTAAAACAATCCGTGGGCAGATTTTACAGACGCTTTGTCTACAAGCGCTTCCTGCTGCCCAGTTCCACGCGTTTTCCTTGCCGCAGGTTTGGCCGATAATTCTGTTGGTTAAAACGCCTTAAGCCATTATTGAGATCGACCTTTATTAAAATCACAATTCAAACTCAAAAAATTAAAAAAATATTGTCCGGCGTTAGGTTGATTCATTTCAATTTCAATTTTAGGCTGTTTGTAATGTGATTTGAAGGAAGGCGTCTCCATATCTGAAAGATGTCCGTTTTCAGGCGAGACACTGCAGGTGAATAGGAATTTGAAAATCTATAGAGAAACATTGAATCATCATTTAAACATGTTCTCGTGAAGATTTCCAGGTAAAAGTTTATATAGTCAGAGACCAATGTGGCCCAAAACCTAAAAAAAAAAAAATGTAGTTTTGCCTGTAGTGTCTCCCCTTAAATAAAGTGTCAATCTTAGCGTTTCAAATGATTAATCAAAGGCTAATTAAGAAATGAATCATGGCTTAATCGCAAACTAATCACATCATGTTTTGACGTAACACACTCCTGTATCTCCAGCACACATTACCTGAAAAACAGAGCACTTGATTTAAAAAAAATAATACGTATATATCGATTGACAGAATCAAGCCACGCTCCATAAGGTCCACACTGCAACGCGAAGTTAAAACTGACAAAGCAACAATGTTTTATGAGCATATTTACTTTTTCCGTTCTGTAAGCGTTATTTAACAGGACAGCATAGAGTGAGACATTAGGCAAATCTTCGTTGCCAGGACACAAAACCAATATGCTGGGGACAGATGTGCAGATAGTCATAAGCATTAGACTAAAGGCTGAATGGACACACTCACTTGTTTGAATAAAATGTCATGCCATCTCACGACTTTTCCTGGAAATTGGACACATAGTTCCTGATTAACAAATTCCTTATTGAGTCATCAGCAAAACTAACATCTTGTTTCATGAACTGCCGGTGTCCTTTTTCAATAAGCCTCTCAAAATGTCAAACAATTTTAATAAATCTAGTTGCACTATAGCCACGTGGCTCATTTAGGACGCAAAAAATGATTAATAAATGTTTTTTTCATTTTACTGTTATATTATTTCATTAACAAAGCCAGGCAGTTGACACTAATGGCCATGCATGTATTGTAGATAAATACGTACAATGTTCTATTATTTAGTACTGGAAGGATTGCAAAGACATGGAAGTGTATAATTAAATAGAAGACATCCAGATTGAGTTGAGTCCTGTGTTCGAAGCTCATCAGATGCCCGCTGCCTGCACGCGGTTTACGACACTGCGACAAAGGACTTTACAACTCTCCAGAGTGAACACAGAACAGCACTTTTCAAAGAGTGCCAGTCACAAAGTCCCCAGCATAAAGACTAGGCATAGCAAAAGAGGCTCCCAGGTGTGTGATTAAAAGTAAATATAACAACGCTTATTCCTGCACTCGCTATTGAACAATCGAAGTGCACCATCTGCAGTTGATATCTTTAAAGAAAACCACACTTCAAAAGACACGGGCAAAATTATGTGAATTACAGAAAGTTGAGAGGCAGAGACGCAAGATGAAGAGAAATCAGAAGTGAAGCTTTGGAATGAGGAGAGGACAAGAGGAGGACGCAAAGCATTGTCTCCAGTTAATATGTAAAAATAGCTGCTACTGCTGCTGCTGCAGGAGCTAAGTGGGTCAGAGAATTCCCACAGAGTGAGTAGTGAGCCAGCGAGGACAGAGGAGTGAGGAAGAGGAGCGAAGGTGTGGGCCACATTGATTGGGTTTGTGGTATCAGGCAGGAGCAGAAGTCGCCTCTGTTCATCTCAGGCCGTCTCACAGACATCCTCTCTCTGAATACACTGGAGTGCAGGGCTCTCCTTCCTAATGGCCCGGCTCCTTTCATCTGCACTGCTTCCTCCTGTGCTTCCTTGTTTACCTATTTGCCTTCCCTCTGCTGGTAAACACTATCCGGGCTTTATTGCTGTTCGCCAGACTTTTATCTTTGGCAGCAGGAAGAAGAATAAAAAAAAATGGAATCAGTCCGTTCAAGATTACTCTATGTACAATTAGAGCACATCGGACGACAGGTAACTTTTAGGAACATTTGGGTAAAGCCCACAGGAAGCGGTTCCTGTTCCTATTTTGCTTTTTTCAATTTTTCAAAACGCAACACCTGCACTGCAAGGAGCACTTTATAATCCACCGCTCCGCGCTTTTGTGTGTCCACATCCATAAGACTACCCCATAAACACACATTGTGTGTGGGTCAGCGTTTCCTAGCACTAATTAAATGTTTTATTGATGAAGAATGCTCTGAGCATACCAACTATTCTGGGACCTATTCAGCACAGTTATGCGCCTGATGTACGATACAGCAGAGTGTGACCTGTGTCAGAAAGATATATTTAGCCTTCACTGGAGGTACTGTTTAAGAACACGTTGAAAGCTTTGAAACCAAGACCATTGTGTTAGCCTACGTTGCCGATGTAAAGGTTGAGATGTCTACTTCTAAGACTTGGGAGGATTAACCTTCGAAGAATGGCAGCCATAGCAGTTGGCTGAAGAGCAGCAGAGTCAATGACAAAGCACATGGTAGCAGAACTCCAATAGTAATAAATCTTTTACCTAATTATTATTCCTGTGCCACAATGAACACATGGCTCTCACAGTATTGTATGGAGTATGCACTGGTGCTCTGCGCACACACATTTGTGTCCCAACAACTTGGAGTGCAGTACTAGCCTTTATAAGAGCGTGTGTGAGTTGGACGAGCACACAAGGCATACGGTAAGGAACTGCTGTCCCCCAAACAGTGGTAATGGGCTATTTATTAATTCATTCATTTATTCATTAATCAGGGACGCTGCAGTCAACGCACGTTACAACACTGGATGAAGCCAACGTTAGAAAACCAAACTATGTTCTCCTCGTGTTGTAAAGAGCCGCTCACTCAAATCTTAATTCATATTGCCTGAACGAAAACAGTTTCAAGACAAGTATATCTGTCCACAAAACGGCTGGTGACATGCACGCCAGTCCGTGTGCTTTCATCGTGTTAGGATTTGTGGGTGTAGGCTAGACTTTTTGCACACTGTACTTTTATTATTAAGGTTTTGTCAAAAAGTAAATAGTAGGATAGTTGTGAATGTATGAGGCAGAAAATCCCTCGCTATTAGTTCTTCCTAATTGACAAAAACAGTAATGACGTCTAATTACAAGGTGCCCATGTGTGAATTTGTGTCCATCAATTACAATATCATAGAGCAGGTCCCACCCACACACTGCTCCGACTGCTATAGAAATATCCATCTCTTTCATTCTAACCCCTGCATACATAATAACACGTTTACATCCACGGCAATTAGCAACACCTACAGTGGACTCCCGACTCGATTTAAAGTGCATAGTAGGGGTGTCACGATTTCAATTTTTTGAGTCACGATTATTGTGAGACAAAAAATTGCGATTTTACGATTATTCACGATTATTCCCCGAATGAAAGGAAAGAACTGATATTTTTAGTTTTTGTCTTTAAAAAGCTTTTTAATACTTGTAAACAGTCACTGTTTCTAAAAATGAAAAATGCTTTAAGATTGTTTTGCATTAAAATAAATAGGCCTCCATTGAATAAAACAAAACAATGTCAACTTTACTTCTTATAATGACCATTATTATCATAATTATTTTACTATATATTATTAGGCCACAAGCTAGGCTAGGTTTTATGCTCTCAAAAGTTAAGCTGTTGCTTAATTATTTTGATGAACAGAGAATGAAACGTGTTTACAAAGTGACTAATGAACAGCTGATTCCCACATGTGCGCGGTTTCACTTTCATTTCTGCTACGCATCGCTGAAGCAGAGCAGAGCGTTAGCCTTTTGTTTACATCCTGAGCCAGTTGTGGCGGCTATTTCCGAACATTTGGACAACTTTTTTGGGAAGTATGCAGTTTGTTACCTGGACATTCAGAGCGAAGGATTATCTCCAAGATGTTGTTTATATTCGACGTAGCTGCAACTTTCTGACGACAGGGTTTGCATAACGGACGTCCATCGACAACAAAGCCTTGATCATGTTTTGGATCCTAAAGAGGTCCCACTCTGCTGACTTCAATCGTTTTTGGGTGGATACAACACTGGAGGAGAGCGTCCTTCTGCCTCGCTCAACTACCGGTGAGTTTGCGCGCTGTTTATTGCGCGCAGTGGCTCCTGCGTCCGCATGAAACATTTCCGCGGTAAACCGTGGCTTCTGAAATTCTTACGGTTAACCTACCGCGTCCTTTTATAATCGCGGTAATCGTAAAACCGGTTAATCTTGACATCCCTAGTGCATAGACTTCAACGCTGTTTAGACTGACCATAAGTACAACAATTTTCCATTCAGACCCCACTATTCTTAAATTAGGCAACACATAGCAACCCGGACAACCCCTACTGTAGTGTCTGTGCTAAAATATGCCTCACACACAGGACTGTAACTGTACATGAGCAATTTATGTGTATTTTACATAATCCAGGGATGACACGGATTAGACACATATTAAAATGTTAATGTTCGAATTTGAGTTTAGTTCCTGATTCTGTACGTTTGCTTGTACTATCTTTATATCAACCACTTAACTGCCACCTTAGGGTTAGGGTTAACAATTATTGACATCCAAATCAAAAAACATAAGGACTGAAGAGTTTATAGCCTATGCCAATTTGAAAGCCAAAACGTTCTAGTTTCTAAAAATATGTGTGAGATCTGTGTGAAAAAGTCCTAAAAGTCCTTTCTACTGGCCAAAATTGTCCAGGTGTCCAAAATGTATTTTTTAAATTTTGGACATCCTTATGAGTACTGGAGGAGAATGACCCGTTACATAAAAGTACTGTACCTGTATAAACAAACTCACTATGAATTATAATGTCCTATGAAAAGTCCTGCACTGGCCCAGCCTTCACAAATGAAAAATTCCTCTGTGCTCTCTTTCTGTCTCTACAACTGGGCCCCAGGTTATTTATGGACGTGTCCACAATATGCTGAAGCAGCAGGGCAAAGAAGCCACGGTCTCTCTGGATGGATTACCATATCATGCAGATGCTAAAAGGACGTGTCTAATTGTATCGGCGCACACATCGATATCTGTGGTTGGTTTGGGTCAGTCCGTTCCAGTTAGTTGTGAGACAACGCCAAGTTTGGCGGTGGGGGAGATCTCCTACTTCAGTCTGATCCTAGAACATAATAAAAAAAATTGTTGATGAGATGCCCATTCACACACACACTGTTCAAAAAGCTCCCTGGTGTTTTACGGCGTTCATTCCCAGACACAATGGAGATGGTTTGTTTTTTCTTTTCATGTGGTAGCACTTGAAAGCAGTAAACAGTGTGCAAATGATTACAACTCAATTCAGGGTCAGATCAACAGCAAAAAGCAGTTTGAAAGCTGAACATGGGACATCTTTTCAATCCTTTTTGGCCATCACAATTCAAAAATCACAAAGCACTATGAACGAGGTAGAGCGGGAATCAGACTCTGACACCAGCCTCCGCATGAAACCAATTAATTTAACTAAAATCATTTTGCACCGGAATAGAGTCAAGGTTGCACCATGCATTATAGAAATGTGTAGAAACCCTTAAAAAAAAAGAAGAGGGTGTTTTTATGAGCAACAAACCCTTTAAAACTTTCCGAAGCTTGGATACATGTGGAATATTTATGGCACAAGAGCGAAGGGAAAGTCAGCAAGAACAGCAGAGTACAAGCACTGCAAATCCTTCAGATATTTACCAAACGCCTACACTGTATGGCATACAATGACAGGAACGCCTGATATAATGCGTCTTAAAAAGAGGATGGGGGCATGTCAAAAGCAGAGACAAAAGTGGGGCATGTCTATCACAGGTTTTGTTACATAAAATAGTTATTGCTGAATTGAAAATGACATGAACAGATGGCACCTTTCAGAGGCTATCTAAAATAAATTAGTCGTCTAGAACAAGCTTCACAGCTGACAATGTGTAACCTCTCAGCCAAGACGGTTGTTGTTTTTTTAATTTAGCATCTTTTTTAAGCAGAAGCAAGAAAACATTGTGGATTTTAATTTGTTGGTGAATGGTCTGGGGGAAAGCATCCGACCTTCTTGATTTGGAAATTGTATTTTGTAATATCGTGATAAAACTGCAAATGCACCAAAATGTTCAGCCCCACTGCCACATGAGATCATGGTCGTGGATGTATGGCACAGCAACGGGCCCCAGGATCTTGTCACGGTGCAGTGACAGGACCCCTCCAATAAAGCAAAACCCAACAATTCAGAATGGTCTTTTATTGTAGACAGCCTGTGCCATACACTGTACCTAGAATCTTGAAATGCCTCCCTTGTAAGGTTTTGGTTTTGTTTGCATCGAGTTGCATGTTTTTTATTTAGCTCAAATATGCCTTACTCTTGGGCAGGTTGTATTAGGAGTTTTTAAATGTACAGTTTTTTTTTTAATGTAATGTTTTTCTCTATGGTCCGAATAAATATTCATTCATCATTTTTGTTCAGGGTGATATGTTTAAGGTCTCCATGTACAGATGACGGCTTAAGAACATGTAGTCTATTTAGGTAATAGTACAGTCCTCTGAAAACAACAGCCTCCAAGATTCATGGTGTAAAAAAAACTCTACAAAGATGTTCTGAAAGGCTGTTTATATTTCCGTCTCCTCTCAAAGGTTAAAACAAATGCAAATTATTGTAAATAATAAATGACAAATCGAGCTGCAATCATTATGCTTATTGTTTTCTTTTGTTTTTCCAAAACAGTGCATCCTTATAGATAGGTAGGCCATAACATCATGGCTGTCATAAATGTGCAGATTGCCAAGTTGTTTTGCCCGAATGCAACATAGTATTACATTCATTGTCTTCTTATTTGTTGAAAATGAGCACGGATTATAGTTCACGGCCTGCTACTGTTGTTATAATTTATAGCTTATTCGAACAGTATAAAGCGCTACACTGGCTGCCTGTTATTAGATTCAATTTGAAATTTAACGATAACAATGATGGCCTCCGGCGACATATCAAGCCTCTTTCTATCACTTTGCTGTGCACTCAGATACACTTAGGCCAGAGGAGGCCGAGCGTGGCTTCTGCTGGTTCCACTGGCTGAGCGGCTAACAGGAGGTGCACTAACCCTCACTGTCATGCTCTAATGTGTGCTGCCAAGTGGGCTTATGCTATGAAGATTATGACACGATATGAGAGTGGGCTGGACGGGGTCAGATACAGTAGAAGAGAGCCTCTGTGGATCACCGGCGTGAACCTATTGACCTTTGCGGACTTATCTAATAAAGAAAAAAGATAAACACATTATGTTTTAAATCAAAATTCTGTTCACATTTTTACTAGAGATGCACCGATCCAGCTTTTTTGCTACCGATACCGATACTGGGTTTTGAGTATCTGCCGATAACCGATATTTACCGATACCACTTTCTTAAAAGTGACTTTCTTTGAGTGAAAAATTGAATTCACTCTCATGATAAACATTTAACGCTTTTGGGGGTGGGCGCTTATAAGCTCTTACTTTGGCCCACTCCTTTTGAGCAGTGTTTGCTGCTCAAATAAACAATTAAATTAAACAAGGATCACTGGACTTTTTTACACTCAATATTAGGGCTGAACGATTTTGAGAAATAATCTAATTGCGATTTTTTTTCTTCAATATTGCGATTGCGATTTAATATGCGATTATTGTTGCAAGGTCCTCTTCTCATGTATTTTTCACCTAACACAAGCAATAAATCAGCCTGTTTCATAATAAACAATATTTGAAGTGAAAATTGCAACAAAATTGTTGCTTGACCTATTCAAAATGTGTGTGGACTGCACTTCTTAAACTGTCTGAACTTAACAGTACAGTCTATAAATAAATGCTAAATTATATAGATATTTCAAAAAAATAACTCACTGATCCAGTCAGTAACATCACCCACTAAAGTGCAGGAAAGTAAGAACAAACGTCTGCTATAACTAGTTGGAAAAGTTTTAGGAAATCAAACTCCCAATTAATACAAAATAAGCTATTTAATTTATTAAATAGTACTTTTTATTTCGGCCAATCAAATCCCAGTCTGAGCTGCGACTCGTAGTTGCTTCAGATGCGCGTTATTGAAGGACACGGAGAGGCCAGATGGAGCACACGCCAAAACACAGTGGAATTAAGAGCAGCATTTTGGTTTTGGGATGTAACTTTGGACAATATGAAGAAAGAAAAGAACACTGACACAAGGAGACGACATGAGGTGCCAGACACAGACACGTATCTTTGACTCGCAGCCATTTAGTGACATTTCAGCTTAAACAGCACATTTCCTCAGCAAAATAAGACATGACACGGACTCCTGCCTCGGATCCTAGTTACCAACCCTTTTCATACTGCAGTTTAGTGTTTATATCTAGCGTCTGTACCTACGGAGCGGATATGCGGTAGACGCAAAGGTAAATAAAGGCACATCGCCTCCGCGGTGGTCATGAAACGTCATTATGCTTTTGAGATAAGTTCTTTATCCACAACATTCCCAAACATAAGCCTCCTAAACTGAGCCACAAACGACTCTTTACTCTTTACAATCAGCACAGGCTCACCTATATATGTCTGTGGAGGCAGAGGCGTAGAATCCGGAGGTGAGGGAGTTTCTGTGATCATCAGAGCGTGTCGTAGCGGCGACGGAATGGCGTGATTAGCGCTGTGGCTAACGCAAAGCTAACGGAGAAAAGCAATATTCCTTCGCGGTGGCTGCAGGATAAACGCTGATATTTTCACTGTACATCCACAATCTACCGCGCACCTTAACTAGACTGAGACGTAAACAAAAGCACGCGACGGAGCGGACTTTGCTGCCATATCTCGTTGCTCTATTTACTTCCCAAATCGCGTGCCCTGCGATTACGAAATCGCGTTGTGTAATATCGCGATAAAATTGCAAATGCAATTAATCGTTCAGCCCTACTCAATATCCTTGCGTATATGACGGGCTTTAGGTTACATTAATAAAAACAACTCACATTAAGTGATCTGATTATTACAAATATGTTAGATCAGTTATTTCTTAAACTAAAATACAAACACTTGGCTTTTATTTTATTAGGCTACTTTAGGTATATCATAGTTTCTGACCCAGCCTTCATTAGTTTTCATTAGCATGCTAGCTTTAGCATACTGATACTCACCATGGCGATCAAAAATGCAATTCTTACCATTCCAATGATATGCAGCATGCCCATATTCACTTTGATTTAGGTGGTAAACGTTGTGTTTTTAAGGCGTTGAGAACCAAAACTGGTATCGGTTCAGTATCTGATATTTGTAGCCGATACCCAATATCGTATTTTTTTCAGTATTGGCTCCGATATCCGATACCAGTATAGGATCAGAGCATCCCTAATTTTTACCATGTCGGGTTTTATATTGATTTTTGCTTAAGGCGTTGCAAATGTTTCTGTGTTCCAACTGAGCTTTTTCCAGGTCCACTAGTTTCTCCCAATTATCTAAAACATGCACAATGCGCCTTCTTTGATGCCAACCCTGGAACAAGAGCTGCAGAAGTGTCCACAGGGAGTTCTTTGATTGACAAACACTTTTTCGCTTATTGTGATTCAGTTTTATCTTACAGTAAGAAAAAACACCACAAGGCACTATTCCCGCATCAAAATTCTCAATTTACATTTACTACAAAGCCTTTCTTTTAAAGGGGATAGTTAATTTAATATCTGCTGGGTTTTATTTTCCCCCACCCGTTATAAGAGGCCAACAAAACAGCCTTCTTGTCCCTGAAAAACCTGGTGCATAATTTCTGTGAACAATTTATTCTTTAAGTTATTTGAGCTAGATCAATCAAGTCATTTTTACTAGTGCTGTCCCAGGACCCACCAGGTATCGAGTATCTTATACAGATGTTTTATTGTATTTTTCAGTACCTGTAGTACCATCTTCTTTTGTGCAATACTGGTACATTTTAATGACTGTGCCCCTTTTAAATGCATCCCCCTTGAATCATTTCCCCCTTTTCCCCCAATCATCATCATTAGAATTGAAAAACCTCAATTGAATTCCTCACCTTTGGCTGACGAAGGCCAAGAGTTGCCGAAATGTCACCTTTGTAAGTAAATCGTCTACCTTTTCCCAGGTTTCCAGTGCGCGGGAGATTTTTTCAATGGCTTTACGCGCGATCTCTCGTACGTAAGCGGTAGATGTGCGAAGCGCCGTCTCTTTCCTAAGTATTAACTTTTAAAAATACACGCACACTTGTTTGAGAGAAAGTCCCACCTCAGCAGTTTACAGAGATGACGATCGTGGAAAGTGCAAAGAATACACTACCTTGAAAGTCTGCAGGATTAATTCCCTTTATATTGCATTATCATTTATGAATAATTTATACCCAGGAGTACCTCTGTGTTAGTTCATGTCAATAGGATTACAGATTTATTAAACGCCGCAGTGGGGAGGGGAGGCAGATTTGGGTTCATTTCACAAGCTGAACTACAGCACGTACCCCCCACTCAGGAAATGATGTTCACGCTCTTCCTCGGAGCTGTTTAAAACGTCTTCCAAAAGAAAAAAAGTTAATTAAAAAATACTTTGGAGAAATTATGATCAAGACTACCCATGCTTGAAGAAACTTGAAAACGGCAAAACTGCCAGCATTCATTTTAATTTAACGTAATTGTTTGCAGCGATAAGCAGTTATACATGGATTGAATGTCAAGTTTCAAGAGAGTTTACAAATTGAAAGCCAACTTAGTTTAACAAGCTGTACTATCAAAAGTTGATTTATTTTTTATGTTACTTCATGCCTAAAAACTTTGCACTCACAAAATGACTCAACGGGCAAGAGAAGCCTTTAGTGATTTCACAAAAGGAGAAATTCATTTGTTAGAGCAGCTGTTAAGAACACACAGTATTCTTCTGTGATCAAATTGGAACAAAAAAAGAGCAACATAAGCAGATACAAGTCGAAAAAGCTAAAAGATCAACACACTTGTTTATTGGGTCGGGACAGTGCACGTTAGTGTTATTCCACGAGCTCTAGTGTGTGTGTGTGTGTGTGTGTGTCAGCATGCGCATCGAAAGTGGAATCCTACAAATCCTACTTTATTAGATAAACGCAGTAAATCAGATCAAGTAAACTCACCCAGCCCACGCACGACAAAGACTCTGTATCTCACAGATAATCTCCATCGCCAATTACAGGGTGATGCGTCACGGCTCAACATGAAAGCACCAATTCATCTTCTCGCACTGGACGGCCACTCTAGACCGTCTCCACGTGCACTCATTATATATCATGCGCTTAATCATTTGCCAGTCGTGCATATTGCATCAGCATACAATAAATCCGGTGCCTGAGCGGTTTTATTTTTGGTTTAGATTTGATTCATTATTTGTTTTAAGTCGCTATAGATTGTTCGGAAAGATAAGGGATTTGAGAGAGTCTTTTGCATTTCAGTGACAAAAAAAAAAGCCTTATCCACTTAATGTATATAGTGTCATATTTGAAAATCACACCAACTTGTCCTGTAAGTCAGGAGAAGGGCAAGCTATAGTTTCCCTGATCTAAGCTCTTTTTGACACAGTAAGCAGAGATGGGACGTGTGGGAGGGGAGAGAGGGCAGCGGAGGGCACAGCGTGTGCATTTTGAGTTTTAACTCTCATACTGGGGACTTTGTGGCCCGTCATCACTGACAGGATTATGGAACAGGATGTGGTAATGCCATAGGTGGAAGCTTCGTGTTGATTATAAGTGTAATGATCACAGTTGTGTAAGTTGGAAGTCAGAGGAATGAGGAGCAAACTGGATGTACCATGTTGATGCTCGTCAAATTACTGCATGTGGGACGGACGATAGGTGACACTCAGAGCCTCTGAAGGGACAGAGCAGATGGGACATGCGTATTTCACCGTCAAATGGAAGCTTATCTATATCTCAGTACATATGCAAATAAACAAATGTGAAAGAGCAAAAACAGAAGATATTTAAGCTTTCTTTAGAGTCTTTAGTAAATGAATAACAGCTCTTGCAATGGTCAAAACAAATCCATAAGTTCTTTAAATGTGTGAGATTCTACTGTGTGCCACCATGTTTTACAAAACAAAACTTTTATGTTGTTGATTTGGTGAGAGTGCAGCATGTTCATGAAAACAAATAGGACTCGTGTATGTAAACACACCATCAGTTGCCCGCACTCATTCTCTTATTCATCCAGGCCTATTCTACATTTCAGTGGTAGGGGAAAGCAGAGCGCCCAGAGAAAACCTCCATATGCAAAACATGCAAACTCCACACAAAACAGCCCACGCTGCACGGGAACCGAGACCAGGAGCTTTTCGCTGTGAGCCGAGAGAGCCAACTGCTGTGCCACCAAGCTAACTATTGAAATCACCCGATATTCCTCCACACCAGAAATTATTGTTTTATCCTTGACCCATCAGATTTTCACAAGAAGCATTAATTTATGAAGTCTGGTATTTATTAATAAGCACTCGCTGTAAACAGTATTTTTCACACCTCACTAAAACACAAACCGCAAAACAGCAGACGGCTAAACTAGGGCGAATTGAAAATATTATTATTATAAAGTTAAAAGTCCCTATCATCAAATATTTAATAGCTGGGGGATGAAACCGAGTGAATCTGAAAACCAAAGCACTGACTTTTGTTACAGTTATAGCTGTTAAAAATAACAGCGGCTGTAACAGATCTGCCGTACAGGGTGACTGCACCTTTTAACACCACACATCAAATTACATGTACACATCCATCACTCACAGGTTACAGCAACAGGCCAAGAGAGCAGGAGTAGTGCATCAGCAATACATGGCAGCAAGGGCAGCAGTGGCGCAGCAGTTGGCACTCTCGCTTCACAGCACATAGGTTTCAGGTTTGATTCTCAGGATGAGGCCTTTCTGTGTGGAGTCTGCATCTTCTCCCTTTGTCGGGTTTCCTCTGGGTCCTCTGGTTTTACAACTAACGCGTGTATGATAGGCCAGGTTGTATTAGTATTTAAAAGAGTCTTCAAGAGTAGGGGACAACAGATGAAAACTAGTCAAAGTTTGCCAAGCAGAATGTATTACAGTAGTCAACATTTATAAAACTGTGAAAATTGGAAGAAATTTTCAACAACAGAGCATACTGGTAAAGAAATTATACATAAGCAACTGAACAGTCTTTTTGCACACAAATAGTTTCAACTTTGCTTTGGAAACACAACAGGCTCAATGTAAGCTCTATATTGTGACTGTACAGAGGCAAAGTTCAAGCCAACAGTGAGTGGACGAAGGCCACTCCCGCAGTTTACAGATTATGTCAAACTGAGCAGGACTGGCCCTCGTCTGATCAGAATACTATACTTTGCCCCACATGAACCTGAGATGTGTCCTCAACATTTCCAAGTGTTCTCAATGGACAGCCACTTTAGTCCCTCTATCAGTCTTTTTGTCCCTCCAGCTGTGCGCCACTGTTTCATACTACGTCTCCTCTCTATGACTGTGGGCTATTCCTGGATTCCTCAGCGAGGTGAGAGGAAGCAGGACGACTACAGCAGTGGTTGGCAGCAGACTTTTTCCTGCTTTTCCTCCTGTGTCTGCAACACATAAACACATGTGAAGGAAAAGGAGGCTCCAGCCTTTGTTCCTGGGCAAATTGATGATGTTTCCTCAAACATGGTATGCGTGATGAAAGCGTGTGGCTTCGGATAGAGAGCTGGGAGTTTGTGTTTAGAGTATTTGCATGCCTGTGAGTGTGTGCGTGGCCAGCAGTCTCATGGTCAGCTGGAGAGAGCATGAGGAAGGTACAGATGGCTGCTTTTATGATGCCGTGTGGAATGATATTCAAAGCAGAAGCTCTCCCGCTTCTCCCTTTTGTTCAGTGACGCACCACTGCACCTCAGGGACCCCCCGAACTCTCTGTTGTGTTTACAGGAGCCGGAGAAGGAAGCTGCATGGGCCAATTAGAGAAGCTTTTACTACTGCCCCAGCCAATTGGATTAGCACTACATTTGCTCACCAGATGAGAGACTAAATGTGCTGTGGTGATAGAAAGCTGGTAGGCACCGAGCAGACGACTGCAGTGCACTCCAGTCGACACAGTCAGACAGAAGGCCAATGCAGAGAGGAAAGAGAGTCTCAAAAGTTTAGAACAGGACATGACAAAAGCAGGAAAACAACCAGCACTAAGATTATGAGGCTACAGCAGGCATAAAAGGGACGTGCATGTTTTGCATTGAAAAGGGAAAAGGACTAAAAGGAGAAATCTACGCCGTTAGAATGTTCTGTTCCTGTGGCAGTGGTACCTATGATCTGGTTTCACCTGCATGCAAAATGTAGATGCCAGTAGTGACAAGTGTCTAATTTCTAAACATGCAACTGAATAACAACATGATAAATGAGAAGTTCATCAAATCTACGACAGCCCCGTGACATAGCAAAACAATAAATGCATGTGACAATAATGAGGAGATGACAGTGCACACAGGCAGGACGTAACCACGAGAAGGATTAAAGTGTGATGAAAACGTGACAATTTAAAAAAAAAGGCTTCCCATTGAGACCGGCCCCATTACGTGACGGCACCGCCCTCACCGTTCACATCTGGGACTTCACTTTAAAGTCGATGCCTTCTAGAAAGAGTGCATGAAAATCCTACATACGATTTTCCTTCTCCATTTCCTCTTGAACTCCGCTTTGTTGAAATTTGTTCTTGCTCAAAAAGAACAGGTGTGGCAGATTGTTAGGGGGGGACCTGTGTGCTTGCAAATAGTGTAAGGGTGGAGCGTAACAAAAATAACCTTCAAAAAGCTGCGATCACCAGACTCATCCAAGTGCAACCAAGCTGACCAAAACCACTGGACCACAGCAGGCAATTAATAGAATGCAACCACAACATGCTTCAGACAGATACAAGCCGATTCACTTACGCAGGTTTTAATGGTATTGGGGATTTGGAGAAGTGGAAACAGGTGAATTAACCGGCCATACTTGGACAAAACGTTAAAGGCGTGGGATAACAGTTACGGCAGTGGTATGCCAACAGGCGGGTTAGGCGGGAACGGGGAGCACACAGAACTGCATTTCTTTGCGGGACAAAACAATGTAAAGAAGGCATTATTACTTAGTCTGCTATTGGTAGCGTAAAAAAATACTTTGTGAACTAGAAAATGTTTTCTGTGAATTAGATTTAGAAGAAATAATAAAAAGAATACAATATATAATAATATTGAAGCAAGCACTGTCCAATTCAAATCCAATTATTTGTATAGCACATTTAAAAAACAACAAAACGTTACCAAAGTGCTGCACATGAGATCATAAAAACAATAAAAACTAAACGATTCAGATTAGCTCCAGCACTAAATGAGTATTAAAACAATAAAGAGAAATCAAAACAATAAATAAGAATAAAACAGATTAAAAAATAATAAATAGAGATAAAAAAAAGAAATGTGAAAGGACTTAGTTCTAAATGGGAGCACTGCTAAGAAGTGAAACAATGAAAGGAAGTGGGGAAATGCCAGTAATAGTTAGGCTACCTTAGCTATTGCTTTCAATACGTTTGAAAGTGTGCCCAGTCCAACGCGTAAACGCGAGGTTCTCCGATACTAGGAGGCTAAAAAGCGCATAGTTGTTAGAGAAAAAAATTAAATATTGTGAGGAGCATTGCGGAAGTGGGTAACACACGCAGACACCTGCAGGAAAGATGAACTACAGCTCGTGCAGCCCAGCCTAGTTCCTCTTTCGTACACAGATACAAAGACTCAAAATGTGTTAATTTGCAAAACTGCGCTTCGTAGAAACGGACTCCAAACATGTCCGTGAGACCGCGAATGTTGCATCACATGTAAAGTTTTTGTTTGATCCGATAAAACGAAACAGCCACTTCAACACAATAACAAGCACCTATTGCCCCAGCACATTTCAAACAACCCAGATCGATTGAAATAGTCGGTAACGCGAACTTTCAGACTTACCAGCGCAGTGAAATCAGAGAAAAGAAAAGCTCTGAGCCGGTATCGGATAACTTACCAGGAAAACACCGCAAAGGCTCCTCCGCTTCCCTTTTGAAATAGCTATAAGAGTCCCAAACGGAGATTTTGTATCCGAGAAACTGCGTTCTTCAGCCGAGCAGAGCTGTCACCGTCCGGCCGCAGCAGTGAGGGCAAATGAAGTGACTACAGCCAGCGTGCCCTGACAACCACCGGCAATGAGCGTCGAGATCCTGAGAGCCGCCTGCTGGTGCACGGTTCACTCACACGAGGCACCGGAGAGACGCGGAGCCCTGTGCGCATGCGTGGATTCAAGTCACTCTATGGGGTAGAATCCCAGGGCAGAATGGATGCAAATAAGAATTATTATGCAAATTCTATTTCAGTGCCATACAGTTAAAACTTTTTTTTTTTTTCAATGAAACTCATGGATGGTATTGTGTTTCTTTGAATCACTGACGTCAATCTCAGACACCTGTCGTTAGCCGCATAGCATAATTGCCTAAGAATACCAATGTGTTACCAAATTTTTTTCCTGTTTTCCAAAAACAGTGAAATATGAGTTAGGCGATTGTGCTATGTGGCTAATGCTGTGATAATTAGTTGTCAGGTAAGCCCAGTTAAGGGAAAAACTACTGAAGCAGACCACCATTTTCAAGCAATAAGAGAAAGAAAAAGGATCTCTCTGCTGACGAAAAGTGTGAAATAGTGGAATGCCTTTGACTAGGTATGAAAACCTTCAATATTTCTTGAAAGATCAAGCGTAATCATTGTACTGTTAAGAGATTTGTGGCTGATTCAGAGCACACATGGGTTTGCGCAGATAAAGGCACAATGAGGACGGTTTCTGCCAGTCAAACACATCAGATTAAGAGAACAGCTGCTACAAAGCAGCAAACAGGTATTTGAAGCTGCTGGTGCCTCTGGAGTCTCCCTAACATCAAGGTGTTGGACCCTCCAGAGGGCGCGCCGAAAGGACGGGGCGAGAGAGAAAAAAATATTTAAATATAGTCGGACTCGGCGCGCAATGGACAGCGGCGCCCCATAGGCCATTTCCTCAGCATTTGACATTGGCGCCCCATAGCGTCAACGTGCTTATTTTGCGTAACAAAAGTCACTGCTGGAGGGGGGCGGAGGGAGGAGTGTAGGATTGACAGAGGGACAGTTTGTGAATGCACGACCGCGGGACGTGAGCGCGGCCTGCGGGCAAACTGTTTCAGAGCGCAGCTCTGGCGAAATGTTCCCAGTGCCAGCGCTCTCCCGGGCCATAGGAGAGTAAAAGGCGCGCGGGGTCCGTGAGTGACGAGGCGGCTACAGGAGCCCCGTCACTCACATCTTCCACCTGTTCGCTCAGCTCCGCTCTTGGCCGCCTCCGAATGGCAGCGACATCACCGCACACAGTCTCCTCCTAGGCCCGCCCCGGTCATCTCCACCACTGCTCCACGAGGAGCTCAAAGTGAGCATTACAGAGGAGATCGCGTTGAAGCAAAACACCTCTTTCACTTGCGTTTTTTTCTCCCCTCTTGCGCGAGAGAGAGAGAGAGGGGCAGAGCTAACGTTACGTGAATGAGAGCAACAGAAGCTTAATCGGGCCGTGAGATGTTTTTTTTTGTGATAAACTCCATAGAGGGAAATATTGATGTTATATTGTGTGAAATAGTGACATTTTCGTTAAAATAAAGCCAATTCAGAGAGTATTTACTTTCTTTAAAAAAAAAAAAGCCATAAGTCCCATCACTAGCGCCAATACGATGGGGGGGCCGGGCTATGTGTGTCTGCATACCACCCAGAAAGTGGGTAGTTGAGCCCCTGGCGGGGTATGTTGTCACAATGAGTGGGGTTGCTCGTCCCGATATTTATTAATGGTGTTTTAGGTATAAACATGAATTTTGAGTTTGAGTTGGCTCATGACTTTTGTTTTAACGCTCAATTGTCGTTCAGTTCAAAGCTGTGATTTATAGCTTTTTGCTAAATATGACATTTTTCAGAATAGTCTTTTAAAACAAAAACATCAGACAGTTGAAAAATTGGGCAAACTCCCCCAAAATGACAAATCCTCTCCTCCTTTCAATGTTTTTGTGTGAATGGAAGTATAATAAAGCAGGAGAATCACGCAGTAAAACTCGATAATAATATCACAGTGTGGCTATAATATTATTTTGAAATAGGACAAACAGTAGCCTATTACACTTAGCTACTTGAGTGAAACCTTGATGGTATATATTCCACTTTTGGCCTCAACACATTGCTGTCGTTTCAAAAAATCAGCAGCTGGATAAGAAACCAACAAACAACAGCAAGGCCGTACGGTATGTCATAGGCCTACACAATGTTTGTGTATGGGGGTCTGTTTAAAATGCTAATTAAGTTACATTCTGCTAAACCTGATCTGAAATAAGCGCTCATAGTGTCAGTAGGGTGCAGAAGAGTCACAATAAGTTCCCGCTGCCCCTTGTGGTGACATCGGGCAGACTGGAGCTGAGGGACATTAGACTAAACAACACATCTATGGCTAATAATGATAAGAACACTGTATTATCTGCCAAAGTCATAGGCTGTATGCCTGTGTCAGCCATGGTATTGCCTGGGTATTCTCTTTTAAGAATAACCATTAGCTACATTGACTGTGGCACTTTTCAGATCAAAATTGACTGTGGCACTTTTCAGATCAAAAATAGAAGAATCTTGTGCCCAAGCTGCCGCTCTCCATCTCCGTGAAGCATTACTCTTCTCCAGACAGTCTTATAAATAATTCACATATAAAAGCTTGCTTCTGCTTGCCTCGCTGAATGCAGAAGGCTACCAAAGCAGCGCCGTCTCCTCAATTCATTAATGCGCGCCACCATTGCAGGCTGGCGTCGCTATTAAGACAAGCCACGAAACAAATAAAGTTCAATCAACATTCTTGTTGGCCACGAATGCCCGTGGCCAGTCAGCCAGATTAGTCCGGGATTACGCGGCTTCTGTCAACTATCAATAGCCTCGTGTGGCTGGGAGACGTGAGGGGAGAGATAGAGAGACCAAAAAGGGAGGGAGGAGCTGCTGGGATGAGTTAATGCGCAGACGGTGCGGAGCAACTGGCCCGTGATGCTGTTCGTCCTGTCCGTGGATCATCACAAGAACCAAGAACCCTCCTCCAACGAATATCATGCGATGCGTCCCAAAGTCATGTCCCTCCCTCACACAGTGTCCCAACAGTGCCAGAGAATGACGCGCGCACGTGCAAAGAGTGAAACCATGAAGCAATTTACCTGCACACGTCCGGGCTGCCGTTGGGACTTCTGCTCCGCTGTGGCTCTCTCGGTGCAACCGCTTCTTCCGAGCCTCTCTTCGCTGAACGGGAATTTAGACAGCAGGATTTGTTCACGTGGTCACGCTCCGTGCTCCTAATTGGAGGAGCGAGTCCACGCGCTGCTCTCTCCCATACCTGTGCTGGGGGAAAACGGTACATGGACGCAGAGGGATGGAAGGACAAGGAGAAGATGCCATGTACTCTCATTTTCACTTCCAATTCAAGAGGCTACTTTGACGCAAATACGTTGATCTACATCTAGGCGACGTTAAAGCTCCTGGTATTTATCCAACCAAAAGATATAAAGACTCTAAAAGACAGTTCCTTCGTTATTTGACATACCCATGTTTCCATAGGCATATAGGCTATTGCTTAAAGTTGTGCCATGCAAGCGCAGTCATAGTCTTAATTCCTGAACAAAATGAATATAAATGTCATTATAAAAAGCCAACCAATTGATGAATTTGACCGTATAACAGATATGTCTTACAGGTGACACTTTTGACATGCGCCATTGTTAAGACAGTTATCCGATGCTCAACTTACACCTAATCCTTTCAGCCCCTTGTGGGACATGGGGCATCAATAGTTGGCTTCTGCATCTGTTAGGAATCCTGTCCTGCCTCTCCCTGGACTTTTCACTTCTTTATCATTTATTTATGGTTTCCTCAACGCATGCAGCCATCTTTGTTCAAGCATTCTAGCTGTGCACCTTGGGGTCACACTCAAGACACTGCAAAACTACACTTGTTTCACAGTGGTAGAGTGAAGTAGATTGTTGTCACTTATTAACAGGGCTGGATACCATTACATTTAATTGTGCACAGTGCTTAAAGAATATCAGGTTTATAATTCAAAACCCTGATCAGAAGAATGATGCTCATGAATTCTAAAAAACTTAACAAATCTATCAGATTCTATTTTTTATAGGACTGCCTCAACTTCCTATGCTGCCTCAGGGGCCAGGAAGCAAAGCAGGCATCAAAACGAGTTGCTTGTATAAAACTATATATTTTTGGTAGGGATGAACCGATCCAATACTGGTATCGGATATCTGAGCCAATGCTGGAAAAAATACAATATGGTGAATCTGCTCCAAATATCCGATACTATACCGACACCTGTTTTGGCCCTCACCGCTTTAAAAACACAACTTTCAGCGACTAATTCTCAGTGAATATGGGAATGCTGTTCCTCATTCAGTTTAGTTTTAACCTCTGCAGACAGCATGCCAATGCTAGCAGCAACTAATCAAAGCTGGGACAGAAATTATGATTGGATTACCTAACTAAATAAAATAGCCACTGCTGGAGTGGCCAAGTGTTTATGAAATGCAATAAGTGATATTTTAGTTGTAATGCACAAGTTGTAATGATCTGATCACTGTATTCTGTGAGTTACTGTAAGTGATCATATCCCCAAGTAGTAGAAAAGTCCAGTGATCCTTGTGTAATGTTTTTTCCCCCATTAGTTTATCAATAGATATAATTAATCTTTGATCTTTAACATCTCGTTTGCTCGAAAAAATAAGACTTTATTGATCTCACACTGAAGAAAAGAGGGACGTTCACTTTTTTTACTTACAGCAGCCACTTTTACGAAAGTCTCTTGAAATGAGTTAATATCGGATATCGGTGTTGCAAAAAAGCTGAATCGGTGCATCTCTAATTTTTGGTAACATAATGAACGTGTGGAAGTTTAATAATCCAAACCAAGAGGCAAGCAGTAGATGGGTCTTCTAGACTTGCCCGCATCCTCTACCAATCTGTGGAAGCTTAAAAGATACAAAAACTCCTGGAGTGTCCAGGACCAGATTTATTGACAACAGCAACAACCAGAAGTTCACAAATTTAGAGAAGCGACATGCTGCTTTCAGAGCTCTTTCCCATATCTCTTTTACACGCTCAAGCAGTTCACAGAGATTCACAGAGCATTACATAGTTGTTAACAGGCCTTGTAGACAAAACTATTCATAGGTATCATTCTTGGCCAGACCTTCAGCTCATATCTAATTAATCTACAGTGTCTGGGTCAGATTGATTTTAGCATTCTTAAACATAACAAGGTTAAATTAAATGGTTTACATTAAACTTGTAAAAGTATCAAACAAAAAGCATAAATCCATCTTTCAACTCAACCAATTCTTCATTTCTGTATTTGACAAACATATAACAATCACTTCAATTAAGACACCATTGGACAATGTTAAATTGGACACCATTATTTAAGGAAAACTCAGGGTTAGGCACAGAGCATAAACAAGAATGAGTCAAAGCTCACCTTTATTTTTGGTATTACTTATAACAGTACATTGTTCTATATTAAGTTTCTACAGGACATGATGCAGCCAGTTTTAACTCTAAATAAAAAATATTGAATTACAAACTACTTCTCCTGGAAGCGCCACCTTAATGTGGTGGAGGGGTTTAAGCACTTGAATGATCCTGGGGGCTCTGTTGTCGGGGGCTTCGTGCCCCTGGTAGGGTCTCCCAGGGCAAACAGGTCCTAGGTGACGGGTCAGACAAAGAGCGGTTCAGAAGCCCCTTATGAGAGACCAACAGGCCCGGTTAGAACCATGAGGCCGTCCTTCTGTGGACCCAGCACCTGCAGGAGGAGCCATAGGGGCTGGTGCAATGTGATTTGGGCAGCTCCAACAGCTGCCCCCACGACCCAGCAATGGACAAGTGGAAGAAAGTGGATGGATAGATGAATTACAAACTAGCCAAACTAACCAAATAGTGTATGAATCCCTCCTGAACTGCATATCTGCTTATTGTAAGCTACTTCATTTATCCAAGTTCAATTACCTATCTTCCCCTGAGGAAATACCTTTAATAATCTAAAAACACTACACATAAATGACAATACTTCTTCAAAAAATACACTGAACACATTACTGAAAAGTTATTTCCTCAAGAGATAAAACTAGTTTATACCCATTAATGCAGAATCCTGCAGTTTACATATAAAATTTTGACTTAATCATACTTTAATCTGGACTTTTTAAAATTGTTATTAATAGTTAGAATTTATTTTCCATTTTTTATTTTCATAAGGGTCTGAACCGGGACTTGGCATGTGAAACTATGCTTCTTCTTGCTCTGTGTCTCATTGTTTGCGGTGAGTCGCATGTCTTTGTTGTTGTTGGCTTGGTTTGGCGTCAGTTGTTATCTCAATGTTGTGTCTATTGTCAAATAGGTCACGTGGGTTTCAAATACCAAAGGCATAACGTGAGGAACTATAAACTTTCAGGAAATAAGAACACACTAATAAAATATGTGAGCTAAAATACACTTTAAAGGAACAGGCCACCGTTTTTCCATACTGAGATATCAATCAATCAATCAAACTTCATTTCTAAAGCGCTTTTTATTCCGAAAGGGATCACAAAGTGCATTTCAAACAATGCATCATACATCCATATACAGTGCCTCTCAAAAGTACTTGAACTCTTGCACATTTTGTCATGTTTACAACCATAAACATAAAGATTTTATTTTGAATTTTTTACTGAAAGTTCACAAGTAACGGACAACTGTGAAGTGAAAGTAAAACGATACATGATTCTATTATTTTTCAAAAAATAGAAAAGTGAAAAGTGGGGCGTGCATAAGTATTCATACAGCATTTTCGGAGTGCATTAACTAACATTACTCCCCCTATTCTCTCTCGGGGTCCTCTGGGTCTCCAGGGTTCAGGTCAGGGGTCTCGCATACTCTAGTGATGTCATGGTCCTCCTCAGGCAGGGGTCCGTTCCGTGGGACTGATAAGGATGTTGCTATCCAGGTTGTTTGTATCATTTGTATCATCATTCTTCTCCAAAAGATTGTCATCAGGCGGTTTGTCGTAGTTGCTCTCTGGTTAGGCATCTGTTTTTTTTTAGACTTGCCCGCATTTCTATTCTTTGTTAGCCTCTGCTTTCCCTAGACAGTGGTCTTCTTCGATTGCCCGCATGTAAACAGTTGCTCTCAAAGTTGGACGTGCCTGCATCCTCCACCAATCTGTGGAAGTTTAACAGTAATGAAAAACCCCCGGAGAGGAGCGGGTCGTGTCCAGAGCCGGATTTATTGACGGCAGCAACAACCAGAAGTTCACAAATTCAGAGAGGTGACATGCTGCTTTCAGAGCTCTTTCCCTTATCTCTCTTACAAGCTCAAGCAGTCCACAGACATTCACAGACCATGATATAGTTGACAAAACAATTCATAGGTATCATTCTTGGCCAGCTACGCCTTCAGACCTTCAGCTCATATCCAACTGTACAACATCTACAGTGTCTGCGTCAAATTAACCTGAGCATTAACAACAAAATAACTGAAATATTTCCACAAACGTTTCTCCCAGTTGATCTGCGCGATGAAAACTGATGGAAAACCGAGTTCTATGCACACAGGTGGCTTGGATTTAAAAAGTGAACACGTCTAAGACCATGAAACTGCCCCCTAAAAGCTTTGTCACTGGTTTTACGTCCCAGTTTTACGGACACATGTAAAGTAAAAACAGGTTTGCTGGATCATGTCTTATGATCGATTGGTCTCTGAGTCATTTGTCCCTAAAGAACTAGTTCAGTCTTCCTCCTCTGACTGCAGTAAAGCTCTACGGGTTCACCACAACACCGGCATGTGGATCAATGATACACATTTGCGGTGACAAAAAAATAGCAATATTGTACATCCTGTGACAGTGTTACATGTTTGCAGCCCCCAATAACACACATGCCCTGAATCACATTTCAATTCATGTGGGGGCCATGGTATAGCAGCCGTCAATGATGGGCAAATTATTTTTAGATTTTATGTGGGTCGCAAGCAGGTCGCAGCGAGTGTAGCAACATTTTCACATCTCTTATAGATATTGTATTTGCTTTTTATGCAACCAAGATAGTGTAACAACAAATATCAGACGTGTCAGAAATCAGAGTAATGTTTCACCATAATGTTTTGGGAGGACATCCCCAACTGCAACCCCCGGCACTTGGCAGCCATTTACCAACCTCCACATTTAGCCTGAATTAAAAGCGATATAGGCCAAACGCAGGGCATTCATAATTGACAAGAAGATATCTGACACAATTGCCGTTCCAAGCGTGCCCCACCCCCTCCCAAAAAGTCACTAATTTGGCTTGCGATGCTGCCAAGAAACCATACAAACCAGGCCACTAAATTGGTGTCCTCTGTTGTCATAAGCAGAGCTGGGCTGCAGGATACTCATATTCCCTTTGCGAGGGGCCCTCCCTGCAGGTTCTTCGGAGTCAGGGGGTGGATCGAGGTATTATCTCCCAGAACAAAAGCTCCAAAAAGCAGAGAACAGAGCGGTCTTCCCTCCTCTTGTTTTTAACTTCATCCCTGCCTTCATCCACCCCCGCCCATTCAGCCTCCCCCCTGCTTCACACATGCAGGCCTGCCATATGACACCCCTTTGAGGAGAGCTGTTTGGAGTTGTCTTTGCAAAATGCAACATACACATGCTGTTACGTTGTTTTGATCAAACAGACAGTATTCTGGTAAGAGCTTATTTCACATATTCGTTGAATCCGCATTACCCACTACTTTATTATCAATAGTTTTGACTCCTACGTTCCACAGAATAGTAAATTGTGAAACTGTGCTCAGTCTCTTTCAGCCAAATGTTAAGAGTAATTATTTTTTTGTATTCATTCATTTCTGTACATGGTAAACAATAATCCACATATGTCAGTATTAAAATCTTGTACTTTGTAATTTAATTTATATGACGTTTGCAAGTTAAACTTTTTATTCGACCAATAAAGTAAACCTAAGAAACAGACAGATGGGCAGACAGACATTGTGAAGTATGTAAGCGGACACACTATACTGGCCACCGCATGTTTGTTAATCCACAAATGGTGTTTTGGTGAGGAGCCACTTGGACTGTAGACCGTAAGCAAGACAGGAGGTCCAGGGGTGTGTGTGTGTGTGTGTGAGAAGTCGTGCTGCGGACTATAATGGACTGAACTGGGACGGCCAGCAGATGGTGGCACCACTGAGAAATGGGCAACACGGCAGGTTTCTCCACCGAGATGTACCCACACAGCCCTATTCTGGGGCCAGGGTCACTGAAAAGTGATCTTGGAGTCTTCTCTGGCCAATACATACAACTTTATGCAAAACACATGATTACATGCCTTTCAGTCATGTGACCTTTGTTGTTATGGTGGCCATTTTAAATACCATATAATATATAAGTAGAATTATGCAGTACTACAAAATGTAACAATATTTCTACACAGGATGAAAATTAAAGACAACTGATTGACAGTGGCATATGTATGTACTTGTAATAATTGCTCAAGAAGATAACAGTAAAAACCTGGCCCCAGAGATGTGCGTTTATGTGAAGAAACCAGTGAGTCAATGTTAAAGCCACTCAAGACATTAGCATGCTACCGGTTAGCATTTAGCTTCAACAGCTCAGTTCTGACCTCTCCAAGAGAAAGCATATATTTCTCTTGAGTATTTCCTCGGTGTTCATAGATGTGAGCCACACATGTGTTTATCGTGTTGAAGCCATTGACAGTTGGTCAGCCGCGGACTGGGCTTATATTTTACTGGGCATTTGACCGGTGGGCCGGTTTAAAAATGGGCCGGTGCGTTAGATTTTATTTTTTTATTTTCTGCGCAGCCCGTGCTTTCTGGAATGGAATCATCCAATGGCCCATCACAGGCACATCAGTGGTACATGTGCCGCACGCATGTTCAGCCCCCTCCCCTCTGCCCCTTCCATTACTCCCCCAAAATGGGCCGGCCCAGCCTATTTATTTTTTAATTTTCTGCGCAGCCCGTGCCTTGGATTGATCATCCATCGGCCCATCACAGACTGCTGTCCGGGGGTGAGAAATGGAATGGTATTTTCAGTAACTCAGTTGCTAACCGGTAGCATGCTAACATCTTGAGCAGCTTAAAGACTGACTCAGACTGAAACTCTGTCGACATGACAAACTTTAAAAATCCCAGAGAAAGGTTTTCTGTTTCCTCTTTGATGGGCTAATTTAGTCTAAGGAGTGGAGCAGATCTTTAGTAAATCCTGCTGTCTGTCTGTGCCACATTTGCTGGTTATATCAAATAATCGCACGTCTCTGAGGCTATGTTTTAACTGTTATCTACATGAGCAATAATTACGAGTACATAAAAAGGCCACTGTCAATCAGAGTAGAGATATTGTTACATGTTGTAGTACTGCATAATTCTACTTCGGTATTCAAAATGGCGCCCAGAACTATGCGTGATGTCATTGGAAACGCATGTATAAAACTTACAGGTGGTTAATTACCTATCTCTCTCAGATGCAATGTGAAGCTGGATTTCCATGTTGGAAAATATCAAATTCCTCCAAACCTTTGTTGCAGTGAGGCAAAGCAAATATGGGCCTGAAGTGGAGTTAAAGGGCCATTCAATTCCAAAGAACTCAACATTTTTGTCCTGATATTAATAACTGTGTGTGTCAAAGCAGTCAAATTATGAACATCAACAATGATTAGTCCATTGTCCATTATAGCTGCACAGTGAAGTGCAATCAATTTACCAGTTTTTTTTTTTTTTACTGTTGCAAACATAACAATCAACAGATGAATGATCCAAAAATGCTCCAAAAAAAAAAAAAAACCTGAGAAGGAGCTACAATTATGTTGATTTGATTTTATCAAACAGATAATCGAGCGTTCAAGTCAAGACTCGTTTCCTTCTCATTAGTAGCTCATCCATCACTCAGCTATTTCAGATGTCAACAGAGCCAAATGTGATGTACATATTGATGATGTGTGTAATAAAATATCACATTTCAAACATTTCCAGGTGTACGGCCTTGGAAGGTGCATTATGTTACCTGACGATTTCTGTAGGTCCAATTTTTCCATCAGCGTCGCCACAATTTCATCTGTGCACTTCAGCTCTATGATTCCTCTTTACTGATTATTACTCATGATTATTCTGCCCACGATTTTAATTTCTTTCCTAATTAAAAGTTTCCTGGATATATTACAGAGGAGATGACATGTCAGTGTCAACAAAGAGCTAATCAATCTCTTCAATGCTATACAAATGAGTACAGTTTCTAAAGTACAATGGAGATGTTGGGCTGTGCTTTTGCTGTCTGGATTCTTTGTGAAGCTCAATCTTTGATGAATTAAATGCTATTGTGCACATGCTTAAAGGGGAGCATATCCACAAACACCCTTTTTGAGGGTGTGAAAGAGCAGCTGTCTGGGGAGGGAACGACATCGCTATTGTTGGAGTGTGATGGATGAGATGGGAGCTTAAAATGCATCCCTTTGGCAGACTATGGACAGGGGAAATATCTACTCTGTCTGCACTATGTTCCTTCATTATTCAAGCAGTTGATGGAAAAATGTCCACAGTAGCACAGGGTCAGGGAGAGACCTTTTTAGCAAGAACTAGTGCAATTGAGCGAGGATCAGGCGCAATGAGCTGATGCTGACACATGTACAGGACGGTACAGGTTAATGTAAGGAGTAGAGCTTGTGAAAGTATATGCACAGAACAGTACATGACTTGAGCATAAAGATGTGTGCACCCGGTATAACTAAAAGATTCCATTAGAAATGCAAGAGACATGTTTAATGGAAAAAGGCATTTACCAATATTCATCCATATTTACCAGCAAACTTTAAAATCCTAAATAAACCAATAAAAGGAGTGTTGTATGACCCATACGGCCATTAAGGCTTAGGACAAATCAGATGAAACATTATGCATTTACTTTGGGCATTGGACCCTTTTTAGAAATGCAGAGTAGAAAGTATTAAATCTTTCAAATGTTGTGGTTCAATTATTAAGTTCTAAATAAAATTACAACTCAAGTAGATTACAGCATTTTTTTAACATTTTCTTCTATATATACTAACCATCTGAAATTGTGCGAGATCACAATGTCCACATGCACTTTTCACGAAGTACTGAAAACTGTACAAAAGGTAAAAATATGAAGTCATAAAATTAGGAAAGATTAGTCAACAGAATACTGTATTACGCAAAAAGGCAATCATGTCTAAAGAAAAATTCACCCTCTTTCGGAAATTATAAAAGGGATGATCATTTCAGAACCAAAACAGTATGCACCACCACATAAAAGAATCACAAAAAGTAAAAATAAAAAATAAAACATACAAGTCAGGAACGGGAACACAGAAGATGGTTCTTTTTTGTCTCACAGTACACCACACGGACGACAACACATTCAAAACTAGAAACATCACTCCATTTAAAGCACCGATATTAACGCAGTCCCTCACCCCAGACGCAGCCGTAATACCATCGCTGACAAATGCAAACATCATTAATTCTGTGGTCCTCCAATCTGTACTGATATATCTCCTGAGTCTGTGTTCCAGCACAGCGTCTTCAGCTGCTGGCTGCTGCAAGATTAACTTATTGAAAAACTAAGTCTCAATTCTCTGTTGGACAGCGCTTGAGCAGCAGCTAAATACTAGATGAATGGTGGTTGTGTTGAAGTTCATTGGTTCAGAGTCTTTTGGTTGAGATCAACACAGAAATATCCTTTAATTCATATTTTTTTAAAGGAGCACTGAGTAGTGGATAGTCTTGATGGCCAAGCAGGCTTCAAGTGTAAACCCTCCACTTTATTATTCAATCCTTAAGACCAAGAACAAAATCCTGGAATGTACTCAAGGGTATGCACATAATATCAAAATAAAAATGCATGCGTTGCTATGACGTTACAAAACGCTAATTATTTTGTGTGTGTACTTGTCTCCAGATGTTTCATCGGCATTAAGGCAAGTCGGTGAAAGAGAAAGGGAAAGCTGACCATCCATCCCCATGGGACATCCTTGATTAACAGTGTCATGGGCTACACATGGAGATTAATGTGACCAGATTTCTCTCTGTCACATATTTTGGTTGCCATGTGAAGAGACATTTTTTATAGTGGCAACGTACTGTAAAATTATCAGGTTTTTTGTAATTGTTCAGAGAAGTGGTTCACTATATTTTTTCCTTGAAGCCCCCGCCCATGCATGCTGTAGTCAGGTCCGAAACTGTGGACCCCCAAAATGTATCAAAACATAAAGAATAACTAATAATAATTTATTTCAAACAAATAAACTGAAATTGAAGTTTAATTAAAGTTTTTAGTTGAATTTGCTCAAATAAAATCACCCTCTGACCTACATGTTGAGCACTTTCCAAATGAGGAGTTATTACAGTTGCGTTTTAACAATAATCTCGTTTATGCTGCTTGTTGATCACAGTTATAATTATAATTCAGACCAATAAGAGCACGTCGCCCGTTTCCCACTCGCTCTCAAACAACATGAGGCCATTGGTGCAGAGTCCCATTGTGAGTCCATCTGTTGTTAGACTAAAAAGCTGACAGTAAAGTGAGATTGTGCCACTGCTTAACCTAAGCTCTCCCATAAAACAAACCTAAACCGCACGCACGTAAAAAGACCCGTAGAGCTTCAGCTTTGGCCAATCCCAAAGTGCGTGTGCTCTGGCAGTGACAGCAAGATGCCATGTTCATCCTAAGTCCTGATGCTCCCTTTTGTTTAGTATAAGACAGGATACCAAACATAATCAACTGGCTCTGCGGCGATAGTAACAGCATGGAAATAACTCTTCCCTGTTACCTAATGACATGTTGGTATGAGCACGGGCTGTTCTGGTCACACAGGCAATTCCTATGCGCCTATATGTAAGTCTGGTGGATTACTAATTAGATTTAGGCAGTTGTTTGGGTCATGTCAGGTGAACCCCAATGAAGGTTTTTTGAGCAACTCGTAGTAGTGCATGCTGATTGTAAATGTGAAAAGAGGGTACTATGTATTTTGCAATGATATCATTTGGTAATAATCTCCAACAAGTCTTGACCGTTAGCTTATACTTTGTTGGTGAGAAAATGCCATATTGATCTATTCATTCCCTAAGGCCCTGCCCTCGCTCCCCTTCACAACAAGCCTCTGTAATGCACTCTCAGGACAGATGCGGTTTCAGAGCGGGGTGCTTTGTGTTGCCCTGTAGTGGTTAAGCTTTAGCTGATGTTTTAGCCTGCCCGGTCAGGAGCAGCTCGTAGTAAACAGGTGCGATGCAGAAGTCTAGACAGTCTAGTCCTCTTTTTTCGATGTACAAGTTTTACATTTTTGTTGTGTTTTTGTTGTTGTGTTATTAGGTTTGTAGTGTTGTTTAATTGACTGACCGCACGTGTGCACGGGGCAAAGAAGAGACAACCCCCTGGGAAATCATTATTGGGAGTCAGAAATGGGCACTAACATAAAAGTGGCGACAGGTGGGGCTTGAGGGAAGTGGGGGGGACGAGAGAGCAGGGAGCGAAAGAACCAGGGCGTGTTTGAGGCAGGTGGGAGTATGGAAGAAGCAGCTAAGTTAAAGGGAAGTTGGAGACTTGGCGTTGTGTGTCCGTCGGCTCAGGCTGTGTGTGTGCTTTACCCTGCCCAAGTTGTTATTACGTTATTGGCCTGTTATGTTATCGGTTCCTACAACAAAAAGTAATTTTTTGATGAAGGAACAACATGGTAACATGTTTAAAATGGACATCATATATTTATGTATATGATGTCCATTATATATATGTGGAAGAGCCAGATTGTTTGTTTGCCCACCAATCCTTTATCTTCATTGTTCACTTTGTGATCACTAACTTCCTTCTGCTTCCTGCCTTTAATTTTAAAACAATAAAGAGGTATATCCTGTGTGTGCACCTGCCTCAGAGTCAGGCTGGCCCCAGGAGCTGAGTTCGACACAAGCCGGCTGCTGCTGAGATGATGCAAAGCTCTGAAACTACTCACGCTTTAGTCACCGCTGCATCAGTCAGGACTCGGAGAGAGAGTAGCCTCGAGGTGCCCTATTTGGGCAGCAAATGCATGGCAATATGGCCGCTTATCAAAAATTTAAAAAAGCTTTAGCCTTACACCTGGTCAGCGTATGGCAGAGGGTCAGCAGGGAAGTTCAGTTTGGACCTGTAGGCTGTTTAGAAAGGACATGGTGACATATACGATGTTGAAGTGGACCTGTCATGCATAATTGTTGCTATTTTATGCTTCATAATTTGACCAGAATTTTAGTGTGTGGAAAGCACAGACATTACCAATGGACTGAGGAGGCGTGGCTTTGGCCATAGCGTTCAGCGTAACGGAAGCTCAGTAATGCTGGGAGTTTAGTTGTGTTTTTGGTGCTGCCTCCATAATAGAATTAAGCGAAAATAAAACGTATAAATAGCGTGAAATAAAAAAATGGGACAATGTAGCGCGTGTTAAAACAAACAACGATGTTTTGGTGAATGGCATGCTGTAAAATTAGCGCTCTGTCATAGAGCAAGGGAAGCAATACCCTGTTTGTGAACATTGTTTTTGCCCATTATAGAACTATTGTTATGTATTTAAAATATGAATTTGCCCACCACACCCCCCGGATGTGACGACATCGCGGTCGCTTATTAGAACAAGGGACTTGGAAAGTTTGTATGTATTTTTGGTGTTGTTTGTTTAAGATGTCACTCTGTCTCTTTGGTCCTCGAGTCCGTAATAAAGGTGAATTGAATTGTAACACTCCTCCAGAAAGCTATGTTTTGATGATAAGTACCAAAAAAAAGGTCACATTTCAGATGTGTCATCTAACAAGTAACTACTGCCGTCTGCATGCCAGAACTGGTTAGAAAAGGTATAATGTGACTTTTAATGATGGCGGAGTGAAAGTTGAAAGAATATAGCTCCTTAACAAGTTAACTTCTGTATGAAAAGTGGCAGAATACATTTGTTTGTACAAATTTTCCTTTCCTCTTACTTTTTGATCAAAGGATCTATGAATCAACAGGTTTAAACTGTTCCAATTAGGGCAGTTTGTGAGTGATTTGAAGCCCTCTCTTCTGAACTCGCTCCTGGCACCAATTTAGCTTTGTGCTGACTGCCTGCGCCGCACATCTTTCCTCTCCCATCACCCATCTGCCATAGCTACATACATTTCTAAAACATCAGTGTTACTCCTGTTTGGAAGCTTTCGGGCTATCTGGAAATGAACAGAAAATATGCTAGTATCCTTCTTTCCCCTTATCTTTTTCATTTTTAAATCATGCTACTTATCTCCTCTTTACATGCTGCTATATCAAATTCCTATCTCTAAGATTTACTTCGAACCCGTATATCTAAATCTTTCCCTAGAACTTCAAACCCAGCAGAAAGGAAGGGGGAAGGATGCTGTCAGGGAGCAGACTTGACGAATGCATCATATTTGTGTCCGTAGGGAGGCCATTTTTACTCTTTAATATCTGATAAGCCATAATGCCTACCAGAGGCAAGCTAGCCAGCTTAAGCCAATATCTCTTACTTTAAATTCACAAAGGCGCATGCCACGTTCAAATAACCAAGCAAAACATCTTTCATCTGCCTGTTTGTGCGCCGTGCGTGTGATATTATGAGAAAAAGATGGGTGTCTGCCCAAATCCCTCCATCTGTTAAGCAATAACAAACCCAGCATTAGATGAGGCTAAACGGAGAAAATGACAAACGGCAGTATTCCAGCACGGTAATTACCCAACAGTGGAGGTAGAAACTTAGTGTGTGTGTGTGTGTGTGTGTGTGTGTCGAGATGTCTGCAAATTTACATCAACAAGATGACGGACAAAAGATAGTGATGAACCCTCACGCTAGTCTGGACCCTGCATGTACAAAAAGATAAATGGCAAAAACCGGGCTGACAACAATGGTTTTCTATTTGTACAAAAAACAAGGACAAAACAAACAAAGAAAAGAGAAAAAAAAATCGTCCTTATTTGATCCATATTCTAGGGTCCATGTGGCAAAAAACCAGGATCCATCAGAGAGAGAGGACAATCTTTTCGGTGGTCACTGCTTGCCAGGCCCGGCCCTAACCAATTTGGTGCCCTAGGCAAGATTTTAAGTGACGCCCCCATCGCAGTACAGTACTTGCACTGCTAGTGTACATATACTCACAAGAAACGTAATAGCTTTGTTTTAGACATTCTTTTATTTAAATAAAACAATTGCACATTCAAAAAACGAATTATAATAATTAAAGAAACAACTAATAATTAACTCAACATATGAAATACAATATAGATTACATAAAGTATTATATTTAAATACTCCCGAAATGAAAAGTGTAAACAAGTGACATTAACTTAAATACAATAGAAATACGGCACTGTGCAAAATAAGACAGTATCTTATATCTCTTACAATTACAAAAACAATTGCACATTCAAAATACTTATTATAATATAATATCGTATCTATCTTACCTATCTATCTTATATATCTCGTCTATTAGTATCTTTAGGCACAAAAATACTACAAGAATGTGAATAAAAAAAAATGAAAAGATCTTAAAAAGAGCTCTATTGGTGTTTTTGGTCCTGCCTTAAATTACATTAAACTACAGAAACTACACCACCCCCTCCTTAATCTCACATGACTTGCTACCAGTGTTGGGAACGTTACTTTAAAAAAAGTAATTAGTTATAGTTACTCACTAGTTGTTCCAAAAAGTAACTGAGTTAGTAACTCAACTACTCTATAATGAAAGTAACTCGTTATCTGGGAAAGTAACTATTTGTGTAAAAAAAATTGCTTTATATCAACATTTTCAAAAGTCAGTGTAAATGAGTAGAACAGACAGGTGTTTGTACTATCATGTACAAGATGTTCATAGTAACTGAATGAACTGAATTGAGGGTAGAGTAGAGGGGGGGCCTCTGTGACTGAACGGTATTGACCAGTATTTGTGCTGCTGTTTTATTAATGTAGGAATACGGCCGTATTCAAAGAGAGTGGGGAGGAACAGGAGTAAAAGAAACATGTACTAACGTAGCGATCAGGGCAGACTTTACGCACAGTCTTTGTGGGGGGGAGACGCGTCTTTGGGTTAAAAATAAGTTCCAACACTAGATGAACGATCATCAACTCGAGGACGAGCCGCGGGTCGGGGACACACGTAGTTTTTGGAGCAGAGAGCACGAACTCTGCGCACACAGGCAGCGTGAGTCTCCGTGAAAAAATAACGTCGTTACCTATGCCGTTCTTTTAAACGGCGTTATTCCAAACACTGCTTTCTTGAGGCAAAGTCATCTACAACATCATCATATTCCTGTGCATTGTCAATGTAAGTGCGCGCACATGTGCGGGTGATGAGTGTGCGTGGCGGCAGGTGCCTTGGAGCTGTGGGAATCAGCGGCAATGCGCACCCGCTTTTCAGAGCGCGTGAGGAGGCCGGAGGAGTAAAAACACAGATTCGCGAAAAATGTATTGAATTTGGAACATCATAACCACTCCTACTACATCATATCTGACACAAGTGAAACGGAGACCCTGTCTGGAAAGAGGGAATCTTCATGTCAAGCAGCAGCAGCGGTTTGAAATGCCTTTCCTGAGCCCAAGCATTCGGATCAGCGGACTAATATGGAAACACGTGCGCGATCAAAATAAAGGATGCACTGGATTACAAACATTTTTTTAAGTGTATTTTATCATGACGTGATCGCTGGACAGACAGGTAGGTACTACACACTCCAAACCCACACGTATTGAAATAATATCCAGAAGAGGGAGAGAGGAAAGCGGCTCGCCTCTTTCCTCTCTCCCCCTCTATTTGCCTGAAGTGTCAGAGAAATGTAGGCTCGTAAAACTATATATGCTGTCACCAAAGAAGCAACAGCACGAGCGGTGTGGTTAGGTCTGTAGACGCCATAATGATATCAATTAAATATTGTGCGGGTAGAAGCTACCCGCCGACCCGTCCTGCATACCCGCGGGTAAAATTCCAGGACGTAAAACCCGCCCGTTTCAGCAACTTTTGCGGGTACCCATCCGATACCCGCGGGTACCCGACCCAGTGCAGGACTCTGCCGTATTGTAAGAGTTTGTAAGACAAAGTCAAAGACATGTAAATACTATTTTTTAAACCATTCGTTGCAGTGTCAATGAAATACAATAAAAGCATAAAGTTCATTACGCGGCTCTGGCGCCCCCTGGATGTACGGCGCCCTTAGCATTTGCCTATACTGCCTATGCCACGGGCCGGCCCTGCTGCTTGCGCTAGTTTAGGTTAACCTTTCCCATGTTTTTGTCTGCTTGACTATTATTATCCTACCTCTCCTTGTGCAGGTCCCCCACACTTTTGAATGGCCTTTTCCTGACAATCCTCTCCAGACTGCGGCGATCCTGAGAGGTTTCTGATATGTTGTATTTTTTTTTTTTTTTTTTGGAGTTGTAATAAAAGTAAACAAAACTTTGATCTATAGTGTTACTTACCTTTCCACAGTGGATATAATGAATGTAAAATATCTGTAAACCTATGGCAGATATGCTCCACATTATATAAACCCTGACGTTCCTTTATGCAATTCTGATAGTGTGATTACATTACATTCTTATATTCTTTTGCATATTCTATAACACCTAGGACATAGTTTCATCATGGCTGCATTACTCATTTACATTTTCTGTTTTAACCATCGCTGGATTGGAGTGTACTTAAAACGCAGGGCCAGAAGTGAGACTATGAGAGTCGCCCTCGGGAAGTTGTTTGTGATTGACAACTCACTGGCTCTGTTTTTCATTTTTATCTCGGTGCCATCTCACTCTGACACACTACAGGCTCATCTCACACATTTGCATATTTCACTGCCCACCCAGTTCCTAATGATGCCGTACACTCTGGCAGCCGAAACCATAATGAGCCTAACCTGGCCGTCTTTGAGGACGAACCGCTGTTGATACGTCCAATGGCCTCACTGCGCTTGTTTTATTTACGAGTCTGGCATGTTGGGTTCAAAGGTGCTAACTGCAGTTCAGTTATAGCTGGGCAGCTGTCTATCCCTCTGACAGCACCGAGGGGAGTGTGGGCGGTGTCTGCACGTCTGCATTTCTGCGGCGTGATCAAACAGCCAGGGTACACACAGACACAGGATTATGAAATCAGCACTTGCAAAGGACTAAAGTAAAGTGATTGGCACCAATCTATCCCTTCAGGTTTAATGAATAGAACAGAGTTAGGGATGACCAAACGAGAGGAGTGTCCGCATGCTCCCTGGGTTTTAATGGTGGTTTCTGAATAGGCCCTGGAACAACAGCTACTGGCCAAGACAAGCCATTGAGCTTGTTTAGAACAACAGTGTCTAAAACATATTGTTCTCATTAGCAATCCGTCCCCAAGAGTACGCTCAGGTATGTTATGTAACGTAAAAGAGGAATATAACATGTAAGAAGGACCAGTAATTATCATTCTTTTCTGCACACGGGGTTGTGGCGGTGATAGCAAGTGGGTGAACCGATGGATCAATGGGTTTTGTAATTGCTGTCAGTCACTGCATTGTATTTGGACAGCCCTGATGTCTGTTGTTTTCACACAGCACAGTAACACATGGACTGGTAGAAACAGTGAGACAGGAGACTTGTGTTCAAAATATATAAAATATGAAAGAGTTTAGCTGTTTCCGTTTCAGAGGAGTGCGTTTGGAATAACACATCTAAAAAACAAACCAAACAAAAACATTGATATAGTATATGTTCATTTCATATATATATAAATGACAAAATGGCGTTTTAGGCTGCATTGTGTTATACTAAGTGCCTGTGACGCGACTCCAGTTGCATTCACACCTGCCCAAGTCATTTCCGCTCACTCTCATGGATGTGTCACCTCCTCAGATCATCTTCCGGTCTTCTGTTGGGGCCACTCAGCTCCTTCTGTTTGCCTCTCATTTGAATCTCACAAATACTCTTCCCTCACCGCAATCACCATGTCATTTCCTTGGGTAATGGTGCAGCAAACCTATGATCAGGGTTTTCTATTTAATTTACCTTGTCATCGAGTTTGGGTTCATTGTTTGTGTTGAAGTTCTTGTTCTGTTATATTATGATGATCTTTGGGAGAGATGGAGGTCACAAGCTACAAACAAGCAATATATTAGCAGGCCTTCAATTTCTGATTCAGGGTTAAAAATATGGATTACAAGCCAATTACCATAATCAACATGCGAAAATTCAATTGTGCAAAATTGAAATGCTGTGAATGGTAAGGTATTTGTATAACATTTTCTAGGTTTACATGGTCATAAAAATCAGTTACCTGGAGTAATCAGATAACCTAATAATCAGATCTCATGCATGTACTTTCGTTTTCCGAAATCGAATACTCCAAAACTCTAGGTTCTACATGTGCCAGAGCAAATGAGGATTTTTAGAGCAACCGAAGTATCGCCACCCTTCTCTTCAATCAGACCCACATGACCAGGCGGAGAATGATTGTGCCTCAATTTTTGGTCAAAAGGCTCCATGTGGCACCGCCCTTTCGATATGGTTCAGTGGATACAGCACTGGTTTAGTGACTCAAAGATCTAGGGGTTATATCAGGTTAACAGTTTATTATTTTCTCAAGTTAAATGGTTGTTTTCAGGTGCTACAATGTGATGATGTCACAGGACCCAGTGGGGGCAGGAGCCAGTTTTTTCTATTAACATGCATTACATTTTCACAAGTCGTATCTAAAAAAACATTTATGAATTACAAAAATTATCATTAATATCAGTCACTGGATCCATGATCTCTCTGTACAAGACCAAAAATGTCCTCAAAAACCAAAACAATTTTACCTCTAGTGTAAATTCTAATTGCAGTCATTACATGAAATTAAGTGTAATGATTACTAGGGGACCATAAATCTTCTGCAATTACCCTCTGTAAGAAGTACATGTGATTAATTGCTTTTCCATTTTACAGCAAAGTGTTTCTAATCCAAAAACAGGATTTTGCCAGTATTTACTAACTCTACATGATGCCATTAATGATTATTTGTAGTCCTGTTATGCTCACACTCATCCTAAAGTATAAATTACAGGATTATGTAATTTATATTGAATATTATATTATTCAATATATTATTCAAGCAAGTAAAAGGCTTTACTTGCTTTTCTCTTTATCCAGTACATTGTATTAGTAACTCTCACTAACCTCTACTGCCCCTCTGTAACGGGAATTTGACTGTCCAGTAACTAACTGACAAAGCTAAACTATAACTTTTGTTGCCCGGGATTGGTTTAGGTCATAAGTCACATGTACAGAATAAGCCAATCAGATTGCTCTGAACTGTTTTGAATTCAAAAGAGAAGTATGCAACAGCCCTCAGTATTATCGAGCAGAAACAGCAGAAAACAGGACCTTTCCTTTTTTTTTTACTTCTCATTAATCGACTTAAGGTAAATGTGTCTTTGGATATATTTGTGATTGCTTTAAAAGTTTGATTTTTTACATTTGAAAAGTACAACAACAACAACACTCTTGCTCTTCCGTATAACACATTTGTTATTTAATTTGGTAGTGGTATATACTCTGAACAATTGTAAGGACCCAAAGTGAGAAAAAGCTTCTACAATTTCTTTTTCATAGTCAATTTGTGGCACCTGCTGTCAAAATCATTGTGATTATCAACAGAATGCATTTACTTGGAAGAAGCTATAGGAGCCTGCAAAGTTCAAGCTCATTTTGTCTCAAGAATAGACTCAACCAGACCAGGAGATTGGCAGTGAAAAATGGGAGGCCAATTCTTATGAAAAAAATTTCCTTGCATTTTATGTCCGCACTTCTAACGCCGAATTTACACCAGAGGAATTACAGCGCGTAAGCGTTGTAGCGCAGCATACGCGCGTCACTTTTTTCCATTCTAACCTATCATGATATTTACACTAGCATTGTTATACGCGTGTCGGACGGGCGCATTGACGCGAGGCTGCGCCTAAATTAGAATGGAGTTCTAATTTGGACGCGTATACGCGGCAAACTCCGGAATTTTAGACGGGAAAATGGCACAGTCTTTCAAAGTAAACTTCCGACACCCTGTCAAAATAAGTTTTCTGTTGATTTGTCGAAGTTCACAACACGCAGCATCCTTGTGTTTACGATGGATGACGAAAAGTTGATTGTCGAGGTGGAGAAATACAGCATACTTTACGATGCTCAACACAAATTTTACAAAGACACAGGGATGAATATGCAGGTGTGGCCAGAGGAGTGGGTGAGCTAGGTGGCTGTGTGGACCCGCCACTAAATGTACGTTAAAAACATCCCTTAGACAACGCCAGGGGCAATGCGCCCCAAAATAAAAGATAAAAATTAACAAAAGGCAGCGAAGGTTCGTTAAAATTGACAGGACAAAGGAAAGTTACCAAAGCATGGATTTATTCTCCTTCAGATGAGATTAGTTTAGTAAAAATTCTTTTGACAAGTTCAGTTCAGTTACTGTTCGACGGTCCAACATCGACCTAGCCTGGCCTTTGCCATCCGTAAACTCCGGTCAAATATTTTCCCCTGCATGTACGTCTGGGTTTGATCTCAATGGCTGCGATTATATCGGTAGAATTTCATCCTACCATTCAGCGAGCGGGGGAGGCGGGTGTTGTAGGGACGTCAAGCATAGCTTGACTCGGCCGGGCGCATTACTTCACAACCAAACGCTAGCGATTGGGTAAAATCAGACCCAATCGTTTCAAACTTTAAACAGAGTTCACCCCTCCCACTTGTAAACGGAGCTCAATTGAGAAAGTCCAGACCCTCTGTACGAAACAAGTACGAGGGTATGGTAAAACCAGGCTAACATCGACCTAGAGGACAGTCTGGTATCAACGAACACTGAAGCGGAGTTATCACAGTAGTTATTAAAAAGGAACAAAAAGGAGGGGTGGGCACGCCATCAGGACCCAGATCAATGTTGCACTTGCGTTGCACTGCGCTCTCCGGACGAGCCATTCCCGGACCCCGAGCATCCGACACTGCCCAGCTACGCGGAAGCCTCCGGACCAGCGCTTGCAAACTACAAATAATGACCAACCATTAACCACCCAGTCACTTTAGTACACACGCCATCGCACTAGCTTACCCGCGATGCACCATGGAAGTTGACTACGGTTGCTGGCTTTACGCCTCCAGCCGCCGGCTTGACGCTCCGACACGACTTCACAACTTTCACAACAACTCACACTGCACGCCTAGCCCGAGTGCTGCATGGCGGATGTGACGTCGGAGAGAGGAGAGGTCAGGTACGGATGAAAGGGCTCCTTTTATAGCGCGCCCCCTACGTTGGGTTGGTTAACTGCAGGAAGGCTAAACCCCAACTCACTACATTCTTCCCCACCATTTGAATCGTCGTCCCGACGATTTACCACGACGACCCCAAAAACCAGTACGACCAGCGCACAATATAAAGGGGCGTAACAGTCTAATTTAAAACAAAGCGCCATGACCACCTTCTACTGGGGCCGAAGAGTCCAACCAAGGTGCTTTGGGTGCGGTCCCCTCTCAGACGTCACGCCACTTTTAGCTCACCCCCCCCTTTTGTTGATGCACCAGACGCTCCTGTACTCACGTAGGTTTATCCATTACCCCGCGTCTGCACTTGCAATACTCGATTCCGTACTACAAAACATAAAATAAAAAGATTGCTGCTGTGATAACTCCTTATTCTCACACACAATACGTATTCAGTGCATTCACAATTACATGGTGTTTGCGAGTAGCTCAGTCACAATACAGGAGCGAGCCTTTTGTGGCATAACAGATGTCAAGCTGGTCACACTTTAACCATAGTTTCACATGACTTAATAAAATAAAACATGCAAATGAAAAAACACAGCAAATATATGCAAAATGTTCACAAAATATACATAACACAGTCTGCAGAAACAGGTTTTAGCATGACACTTTTGTTCTGAAGCAACATTTAACTCGCACTGTAGGCTACTGACAACTACACGGGCACACAAACAAATCCCTTTCAAATTTTAAACATAACATTTTCCAAAGTCCTAAAAATCAATTTTTCCTGTCGACGAAACGCCAAATGTGGCCAGAGGAGTGGGTGAGCTAGGTGGCTGTGTGGACCCGCCACTAAATGTACGTTAAAAACATCCCTTAGACAACGCCAGGGGCATTGCGCCCCAAAATAAAAGATAAAAATTAACAAAAGGCAGCGAAGGTTCGTTAAAATTGACAGGACAAAGGAAAGTTACCAAAGCATGGATTTATTCTCCTTCAGATGAGATTAGTTTAGTAAAAATTCTTTTGACAAGTTCAGTTCAGTTACTGTTCGACGGTCCAACATCGACCTAGAGGACAGTCTGGTATCAACGAACACTGAAGCGGAGTTATCACAGTAGTTATTAAAAAGGAACAAAAAGGAGGGGTGGGCACGCCATCAGGACCCAGATCAATGTTGCACTTGCGTTGCACTGCGCTCTCCGGACGAGCCATTCCCGGACCCCGAGCATCCGACACTGCCCAGCTACGCGGAAGCCTCCGGACCAGCGCTTGCAAACTACAAATAATGACCAACCATTAACCACCCAGTCACTTTAGTACACACGCCATCGCACTAGCTTACCCGCGATGCACCATGGAAGTTGACTACGGTTGCTGGCTTTACGCCTCCAGCCGCCGGCTTGACGCTCCGACACGACTTCACAACTTTCACAACAACTCACACTGCACGCCTAGCCCGAGTGCTGCATGGCGGATGTGACGTCGGAGAGAGGAGAGGTCAGGTACGGATGAAAGGGCTCCTTTTATAGCGCGCCCCCTACGTTGGGTTGGTTAACTGCAGGAAGGCTAAACCCCAACTCACTACACAGGCATGGCGCTCATCCTAAAATATTGGTGGTGTCTTTGGCTGTCAAGCCTCAGCTCGGCCACAAGGTGGTAGAAGTCCATCCATCCATTTTCTTCCACTTTATCCGGGGCCGGGTCGTGGGGGCAGCAGTCTCAGCAGAGATGCCCAGACTTCCCGATCCACGCACACCTCCTCCAGCTGTTCTGGGGGGACCCCGAGGCGACACCAGGCCAGCTCGGAGACATAGTCCCACCAGCGTGTCCTTCCACAAGGCCTCCTCCCAATAGGACATGCCTGGAACACCTCCCGAGGGAGGCGACCAGGAGGCATCCGGAACAGATGCCCTAGCCACCTCAGCTGGCTCCTTTCGACGTGGAGGAGTAGCGGCTCGAGTCCGAGCTCCTCCCGGGTAACTGAGCTCCTCACCCGATCTCGGAGGGTGCGCCCAGCCACCCTGCGAAGGAAACTCATTTCGGCCGCTTGTATTCGCGATCTTGTTCTTTCGGTAATTACCCAAATCTCATGACCATAGGTGAGGGTGGGAACGTAGATCGATCGGTAAATCGAGAGCTTTGCCTCAGACTCAGCTCCCTCTTCACCACAACAGTCCGATACAACGACCGCATCACTGCTGACGCCGCACCGATCCGTCTATCGATCTCACGCTCCACCCGTCCCTCACTCGTGAACACGACCCCTAGATACTTGAACTCCTCCACTTGAGGCAAGGACACCCCACCAACCTGAAGCGGGGAAGCCACCTTTTTCCGGTGGAGAACCATGGGCAGCGCAGCTGCTGGCGTGGTAGAAGTCACTTTGGTTAATTGGATGCACTCATAGTCGCCTGGTCTGTTGTCTCTCCTGTCTCCTCACTTCTTCTACCAAAAGAAGAAAGGCCAAGGTGCACCTTCTACTCGGCACTGTTTCTATAAATAAATGCACAAGCTGCTAAGGTAAGCTAAAAAAAAATATGCAAATCATTTCATAAATTGGCAGAGTTCGATGTACGACTAGCAAAACGTATTAACATGAGAAATGTTATTACTTACCCATTTTTATAAGCAAAATTATTCCAAGTGATTTGGGGAAGAGACACCTGAACACAAGTGTAGCTTTAGCTGCTCTGACGCCGTATGTGTAAATTTGCGCTTTCGAAAATGCGCGCGTATATCGCGCCGCGCACGTCACATTCAGTAATAGCTCCTGGTGTAAATTCGGCGTGAGGTGCACAGTGTATAATGGCACAGCAGCATGTTTGTGTCTCTTTAATCCCAGCGTGATGCACATAGATTACTTGTTGTCCACTTCATGAAGACACAATGCCAACAGTGCAGCATTTACATATTAGCTTTGTGGCCCCATAAGCCGAATGCCCATCTCAGGTTGCCCGTTGCATTATGGGTAATGGAATTTGGAAAACTTTATTTACCCCATCGTGAGCTAAACTATGTTCATGTCTCGAGAGAGAAAGCCACAGCCCTCCGCTGTGGCGCGGATCGGCCGTGCTTGGCTGTAAACGTGAAACAAAACAAATGCACATGTTCACCCCCCACTCCCCCACATCCCCCTCTCCCTTCCCTTCCTGGCTGCCGAGTCGATCTGGTTGGAGAAAAAAGCGTGTCTCCACCCCAGATCACAAAGTGCGCTCCTAAATTGTTATGCTACAGCCTGCGTTTTGGCACACAAGATCGGGCCCGGGCCGGCTCACCCCCAGCTCACACGGAATCCGGTTAAGGTCCGGTACGGCGTCCGCAAACTTAGAAAGTCATTAAAACCAATGTAGCACACTCACACCGCTCCGCGAAGTCCGGCGGCAACGGAAAGAGTCCGCAAGAAGTCCATTTTTGCCGGATACCAGAGCCCCAACGGATCAAGCTGACAGAAAAACACGAGCCAAACAGGAAGTCAGGTCTCGTGAGAAAGGAAGATCCGATGTATTTCAAAATAAAATCTGTCCGCTTACTACTTATTTGGTCTCGTTACACTCAGACAAATTGGCCTTAAGTTGGATGTGAAATAACCTTTGTGAATGGTTTTGTGTGTGTCCAGTGTCAGACTGAAGACTGCAGCTGTGCTTACATGTCTAGTAATCAGAACTTGTATCATAAGTAATGAACACTGTGAAATCCCTCTTAATCATACTAGCGTTACTAGTAATCACGGCTTAACATTGGGCTTAATAATTATGCATCGGGTTTACAACTTATTCCAATAAGCGCAATGAGTTAGAATATACAGTAGGGCTTTAGAACGCTGTGATGTAACGTGAAACCCAGCAATGGCACAAACTGTGCTTTAATTTCTATAAAAATATGTGAGGGTGAAGACTGAAGTGAAGGGAGAAACAATTCAGTAAATAATCAGAGCTGGGATTCGATCTCACAACGCTAAGGTCATTTTTTTGCCATAGCCTCTCAACTGCTGTAAGCACACTGTACTTTCTCTACAAACAAATATGGGATTTACTTCATATATACCTTTCTTGATTTGGTTACACTTACACTACCTTGATACATTGTGCCTAACTAAATGTAGTACAATGTAATCTGCTTTGTAACAATCTGTAACAACTTGTACCTATGTAGCACATACACAATGGAATAATGTGTATTAGTTTGGAGGTACATAAAGTAATAAGGCATAAAACCCTTAGGCTTTGGGGATAAGGTTAGATTTAGGGTTAGGGTCCTATGCCTTATTACTTTAACTAATACACATTATTCCATTGTGTATCTAACCCATGGCTACAAGTTATTACACGTGGTAATTTGGTGGGTTTTGCCATATTATCCTGGTTAGTTTATGCAGAGATGTGTCAATAATCTGAGAACTCCACAAATCAAGTCATGATCAGATTTTTTGCCTGCATGTAAACGTAGCCACTGATGAATTTGACATGAAACATAACAAACAAACCGTGTTATTGTTATTGTCTGAGGAATGATCATGCTGTAAATGTAATGGGGATGTAGGGGAAGTTTTGAGCATTATCCAGGGGATTTTATTTCGATTGTGCCCTGTCAATTTATTATCTACAACCAGGGGAAACAGATGGAAATTATCTTTTTGCTACAGTATAATCTGGTGCAGTACATCTCTGTCTCTATAAGATTATATCATCCCTTAAAAAGATTAAAATAAGTACAAAATATAGTATAAAAAAAAACTATAATAGATTTGTAATATCAAGTCTGCCAGAATACTGACACTATGACTGAAGAAGAACACTTGCAGCTCATTTTCGTCAGATTACACGTGGAGGCTTGCTATTGTGTGCCTGGGAGCTAATGAAAAAAAAATATTATTAGACATCCCTCATTAAAACAAAGGCAATATTTGGAGTAGTGCTTAGACAGGCAGGTTTCAAATTGATGTGCGGCTTTGTCGATCGATTAAAACTCATTCAGCTCTTAAAAAAAGGTGAAACTGAATAAGTAGCATATAGTAGAGTGTATATCGGGATATCCTATGCTTAGGGCTCAGGTCAGAGTGACACAGCTGCGGTCCTCTTCCTGTGTGGCCCCAGCCTCTTTCTGCTGCCACTGCAGAAATACGGCACCTTCATTACCTCCCTCCGCTGCGATAAATTTAGAAAATGAGATCTTATTTCTCAGCAGTCGATTATCCACACGCATGCACGAGGACAGGGCCGAGGGATATGCACTACAGTTTCTTGTACAGTAATAATGGCCCTGGCGACAGTTGTTGGTCAGGACAAGGGAAGACTATGTGAACAATGGGGTCAGGATGTTTAGGAATGTTTGTCTGGGGAGAGAAAACACAGAACACCGGACAGTTTAGCAGACTGAGGAGCCAATGCTCTCGGCGTCTTCAATATGGATAGTATGTTTACATATGAGTACGCACAAGCTTTGGTACAATTAAATTATTCATAGCTGGACTTAACATGCAGAGGAGGAAAGTCTGAAGTGCCTCCCCAGAGATGATGCTGTGTTTAAATGCAAATAATATCAGTTTATTTGCAAGTCAAAGTAACCACCACATGCTATTTTATCATACTTCTACTTATATGTGTTCCCATCAATCATGTATTTATTTTTTACAACCCTCAAAATAACCATCTACATATGACTGCAACATAATTCCAATTTAAAGTACCCCCCACCAATTCCTGGTGTACCCATACCCCTGTTTGAGAAATACTTCTAATGGCAATCACCCATAATTCTTCCACAGTCCCTTTATTAACAGGGCGAGCAAGAACATACTGCATCTTTGCTGAACTCCAGCATGTGCTTTTATCTTGGTTGCGTGAATGCCATTACGGCTGAGCAAGTGCCGACCCGCGCCACAGAGGGCCAGCTGTAGGCGACACCTCTTTCTCTCGGGACACGAACATTGTTTAGCTCACAATGGGGTTAATCACGTTTTTAGTTTGACCCGTGAGAGCCTATAATGCTTAAGGAAGAACACAAGGCAGCACGATGTAAACAAGGAAATGAATGTGAGGCTGCCATCAGAGCACCGCTCTCTGGAGATCTCTGAAGGAGCACTTCACGATTAGGTGCACTGCAGCCGCAGGGAGCGTAAAGCCGGCGGTTTGGCGAAAAGTGTGATGGGGTGTTTGTGTACAAGACCCATAAGGTGTGCCAGGTTCTGCCTACTACTACTAGTGCCCTCCCATTCGATTACAGTAAGTGATATTAAATCATTATATATTTTTTCTTTAATCCGTCCCTTGGCTGATTTCAGAAACTAATCAGAATCCCCAGGCGATTACTTTGACCAATGAGATGAGCTCTCCTGTGAACCGGCCTGTCAGGTCCAGTCAGGAGGGGAGAAACTTGATTGTTTACTTTCAAATTTCCCTCTCCCTCTCTCCTCACTTTGCAATCTTTCAGACTGTCCCTTTAAATGTGTTTAAATTTTATTTAGAACTCAAAGTTAGATGCTATTTGGTTCCTCCGTGATTAAAGTTTTTCTTCTCTGCCTCTACTGCATTACATCTGTAAGTGTAAGAGACTGTTTGTGTAGTGAGATGGGGTAGGTGTCCCTGCATTTAGCCAATTAAATGTAGCTATAAAAAGGGCCTTTTCCATATCACCTGCCCTCTCACCTCTCTGATGTCACACCTGCTGCGGGACACAGCGTGGTTAGCGGCTAGTCTGGGGTTGTCTGGTTGTTCGTCGTGTCGGAAGCATCAAGCCGGCGACATAGACTTAAGGCCAACGACTTTGAATGCAACTTTCATGCCTCGTTGATAAGCACGTCCTTCGTAGTTTGTGTATCAATGCGGGTGCATTTTCTAAGTTCCTACTGTTCAGACAGCACTGATGCCGGTCCGAGTGGTGCCGTATAACTGGATGTGGTCCAAGGTCCGGGGTGTCACACTTCTTTCGCTACCTGGTAGGATCTTTGTTTTGATTTGTTTTGGCACCTGTAACGTGTATTGGTGTACTTTTATTTACTGTATATTTCAATCAATCAATCAATCAATCAAACTTTATTTATAAAGTGCCTTTCATACCGAAAGATATCACAAAGTGCTTTACAGATTACAACATTTAAAACAATACGCCCCGCGTCATACATCCATGTATGTATATATATATATATATATATATATATATATATATATTCAAGTACAGGGTCCTGGCAGCACCATCATGCCTCCCCTGTTGTCACCTGTGCTTCCCCCGTCTTGTCTTCCTGTTTGTATGTCCTGGATTCAGCTTTTAAACAAAGTAAAAGAGGAAATTAACTTTTTAAGTGAGTGCTTTATTGTTATTGTACAAGCGTACAATGAAATAGTGTTCAGGTGTTAGTCCTGAGCTGCTGCCACTGTGTGTCAACCTGCATGACCTTGGAGGTCGGGGAAACTGTAGCACTCGGAAGAAACCTGGCTGGCTGCCCTCTGTCTCCTCTGATCCTCTGAAATGGTGCCGCACCTCCTAGGTTTGTCCCTGTTTCAGAGCGTGGTGTCCTGCACTGGTCAGCTCCACCTCCTCCTTCCTCTTCCTCCCTCCGCTTCACAACAGTCTTTCTCCATCTTTCGTTTGTCCCTTTTTGTTTCCTGTAGCTCCTCTTGTGACGCCTCCTCTGTGCTGCAGCTGTGGGGGCTCTTGGTGCCTCTTCAGTGTCTCAGAAGAAGAAACTTGTAGGTCTCAAATGGGTTTCGCTGATAAGCTAGCATTTTGTTTACCTTTAAAAAGCTGCTTTCTTCAGGACCATTTTAGACTCTCAAAGTAAATAAATCCACCAAACCTCCACAAAAACACGGAAAAGACGTACAAAAGTATCCAGAAAAACAATGTGGAACAGAAACCACAAATGCAGTTCGCAGAAAAAGGAAAAAAACTCAGCTGCACAAGTAGAGAGGGAGGTTGCCTCCTGTTTTACGTCGCCATGACAACACCAGAAACCAATGTAAGAAACCAAACTTAACTTGTATAATAAAACTAAACATCTTTTGTAAATCATTTGCCTCTGCATTTGCCTTTTAACAAACCCGTGTGCCTTAAGTTAGAACCTTGCTTAAGTTGTTTTCCCAATTATACTGGGTGGCGTTGTGGCAACATTTATTTTAACAAATTATTTAGTATCACCCCCCACTCTGCTACATTTGTATATACTGTGTCCTAAATGTTGTAATTGTTTTTTGTTACTTCGACATCAACTGCAAATAAATCCATTCTCATTATACCAGTGATCAATGATCATGTTTATTGATCTCCGGCCCTAAGGAACGGCAGGTCAGAAGGGGCGGTCGATATAACTTACTTGGATTGATACACTCACACTAATTGGGTGCAGGGCAATGGAAACCAATGAGAACAGAACCAGAGCAGACAGAGGTGAGTTCAGCCATCTGTGGAGGCATCTGGAAAGTAGTCTGTAATGAGGAGCCAAGCCGTTTACATACGTCCTTCAACTATGACCTCAGCAAAACTGCTGACTTAACTCTCTTATGTGTAAAAACAGGACATCGATGTGCCACATTTATAGAGGTCACTTTCACTTTGTAAAATGTGTTACTTTATAAATCAATGCACTGACCAATCGCTTCAGTACTCCATATATACCAACACTTCGAGGCTGCGTGTGTGGGAAAAGTCAACACATGAATCAGGGGAATAAAAGAGAGGCAGCTGTCCATGAAGTGAGGAACATGCGCTTATGAAAAATGATTGTAATAAAAATGTCAAGTCTGGCAACAAGCACATCAACATGTCCGCCAGCGTCAACAATAGTAGACATCTCGCTAACACAATAACGCTTTCACACACGGGCTGCTTGGTAATGGCGCTAAATGTCCCAAAATCTCTTCCCTGAGAGCAACCAGCATTTGATTTCCTGTTTATTGTTCAAGATGGATTTGAACCCAGCTTATTGCTGTGTTGCCAACAGCCAAACATGGGTCCTACCTCACAATAAAACAGAAATGAGTTACATTTTTATTAAAACAATCATATCTAAACCAATTAGCAATTACCGGACGTGATGACAGCTGTAGTCCAACTCCCAAAATATGAACTGAATATAAACTCACAAGAACGCGGAGGCCAAATCCTCGACTACTTCATCCATGATTAATTTTGGCTAATATTAATTGACCTAACAACATAGCAGCCCAGTGGGTGGAGTAACCTTGTCAATTCTCTGTGATGGCCGTGATTGGTTAGTCTAGGCCTTAGCCACCAATCAGCAATTTGTTTATCGTGTATGTCCAGACCCACCTTCTTTCGTGCAGTGGTTTATCAGGCAGTAGTTAGCCTATACATGCATTTCCAATGACATCACGCATAGTTCCGGTGGCCATTTTGAGCACCAAAGTTCTGCAATACTACAACATGTAACAATATCTCAACTCGGGATGAAAATGAAGGACAACTGATTTACAGTGGTATTTTTATGTCCTCGTAATCATTGCTCAAGAAAATAACAGTAAAAACACGGAACCGGAGAGCACACGTTTATGTGATATAAACAGCAAATGTGGCACAGACGTTGTAGCACTGTCTGTCGAACTACAACAGGATTTACTAAAGATCTGCTTCACTCCTCAGACTAAATTAACTCATCAAAGAGGAAACCTTTCTCTGAGATTTTTACAGTTTGTCATGTCAATAGAGTCTCAGTCTGAGTCAGTGTTTCAGCTGCTTAAGACGTTCGCATGCTACCGGTTAGCAACTGTCAACCAACTGTCAATGGCTACAACACGATAAACACATGTGTGGCTCACATCTATGAACGCTGAGGAAATACTACAGCTCAGCTCTGACCTCTGTCACATGTTGTATCCAAGGCTAGATGTTTGGAGTGTGGTTCAGGGCTTTCCCTTGGAGAGGTCAGAGCTGCGCTGTTAAAGCTAAATGTTAACTGGTAGCATGCTAACATCTTGAGCAGCTTAAACACTGACTTACTGGTTTCTTCACAAATTTGCGTCTCCGGGGCCTTGTTTAACTGTTATCTTCTTGAGCAATGATTACAAGGACATAAAAATGCCACTGTCAATCAGTTGTCTTTCATTTTCATCCTGAGTTGAGATATTGTTACATGTTGTAGTACTGCATAATTCTACTTCGGTATTCAAAATGGCCGCCATAACAACAAAAGTCACATGACTGAAAAGCATGTAGTGGATGAAAGAGGCTCAGTTGCTAAGCATGCTCGTCTTTGGCCTTTGCTTGTGTGAATGTATGGATACAACAGTAGCTTAACCACCAGCAAGTTTGAAGTGAATGTATAATGACAACAGTGTAGCAGCTTTGAGAAACCTATACAATCTTCTTAAAAATATGATAAATGATGTATCTTATCTCAACAAACTAACTCAGTAACATTGGCCACCCCAACAAACATATTATAGAGGGTATACACATAATTTTCATTCCAAACCTCAATGTCCTGTACTGAGTGGCAATGCCGACTTTATAAATAAATAAATAAATAAATGAGGTTGCTATGTTTTGACGTCACATGCATAACCAGAATACCATAATAGTATCATCATAGTAAATATACCATGTCACTCAGACAAGAGGACAGAGGTGAACAGGGTCTATCTATGTCATGTATCAGCTTTACAACAAAGGGTATGCATAAAAAAGAAAAAACATATAATAATAATAACTTCCAATCACATACATGCTTTAATGACCAAAACCACCTGGTCCACAAACTTGAATGTGTCTAAATCAAAGTTCACCGTAGATCAAATTAAATTGCATTTAACCAGGAAAGTACAAAATACAAAATAACTCTGCACTGGAATATCAAATTACTATGTAGCTGCTTCTCCCCCATGTACATGTTTCTGTCACAAAGCAATGGACACTAAGTGATATAAAAGAGCAGAGCAAACTGAGGTGGGGGCATTGATATCACACACTGCAGGCTATGATACTGTGAAATCCACTAACAAAGACAAGCGACGACCGTCATTGCACGTGGGCGCTCATTTTTTAAACTGACAAGCCACAGAGCAAAGAATACAACAACAACAAATACAAATCAAATCTCGGTTTATTTCATTTCAATAATGGCAGCTTCAGCAGAGTGATGATAAAATCGTGCATTTGTGTGTGCACCCTGGCACTGGTTGTAATCCTCTTATACCTCAAAGGGGTTTGCATCATGGATTACCTGCGTTTGGCTGTCTGCAGGCATGTACATTGATCAACAGCTTAGCGGCAATTTGAATAAACATGACTGAGATTTATTTCAAGAGAACTGCACTCAAATAAAGTAATGACCTGAGAAGTTTCTCTCGTAAAAGTGATAAAGTACTTGGCGTAAAGAAAGAGTAATGTAAAAAATTCGATTTAAGATGGCATAAAGACTTTGATTTATTTTAATAGGGCGGCCATTCCAACTGCATGGACATTAGTAAATGACTGAGAAGAACCACCTGCCTCTAAGTCACAGATGGTGTCTTTAGGAAAGGTGTTCGACAGATATAAAAGAAGAGAGAAAAGGATGAAGACAGTCTTTTATAAAGCTGTTTTCTCTGTTGAGTTTGAGTGACAGACAGAGCAACAGAATGGTACTTGAAAATATCTCTCAGACTCCAGATTGGTTAAAGATAAGAACAGCCTGTGTGACAGTGCAGGGTCAGAGGAACCATTCAGCTTTTTATTCAGAAACACTATCTGATTACCTAATGCCTGAGCTCTTTATGAAAAGCTTCGACAGATTTAATGACACATTTACATGTTAATAATAAGTAAGTTTATGTTTTCCAAGTTAGTACAAGCTTGTTTAAACATTTGTGTTTGAATGATTGGTCCCTGTGGAGAAATACAAACAGTGGCTGTTCTAGCAGGACCATCACCCAGGTTAGGTCTGCCAATCCAGCGGCACTGTCCCCGACTGCCAAGCGATATTGCAGAGATGTGTCAGCCAAGACAGTCCTACAAAGTCGATCATCGACCTCTGGCCTTGGGTGTCAAGGCGCCACTTGCACTTATGGACACCCTTGTGCTCGAACACGGTGTTCGGACATAAACTGTATAGCACAGATATCCAATAACAAAGCCGATCAGATCGGGGAGGCCGTTTCTCCCGATCACTCCTGTCCAGCTCTCGCTGTCATTAGGCGTTGAAGTCCCCCAAAAGAACAAAGAAGTCCCCAATCGGAGCACAGTCTAATATAGTCTTGTGTGGGCTACGACGCCCACGTGGACAACGGCACAAAAGTGGAGAATCCAGCCTCTCTCCAGGAGTTGGGTTCAGGAACCCAAGGTGTGCATGGCCGTCCAGTCCTCTCTGCACCCGACCCCTACAGCTCCCTCTGAGGACGGTGAGCCCATAGGAGAGGAGGGTGGGCCCACGCTGACCATTTGCGTTAAACGTGTTTATCTGTAAGGCAACTTTATTTATACCGCTGACTTTTAAGTCATATGATAAGAATTCTTACGATTTTCAAAAATACCTCTGGATTTGTAGCATCGTTATTTTATGATTTATGTCTTTATTTTGATTTACAGCAGAATGCAACACAACTTTGTATGAGTAAAAACACTGGTGTTGCAAGTAAGCCAACTATGCATGTTCTTACGCTAAAATAAAATATGTTCCATAGTATGGAATGTGAGTATGGACATTTTTTTAAAAGAAGACATTTCTGTGCATAAAATACTGATATAACTTGCTAGAAGAGGGTAAATTAACTGAGGTGAAGCAGTTTATATAAAACTGATCAGGTGAAAGAGTAACCTTAAAACAAGTGTTTGAGCTTTTCAGATGGAAGAAGAAGATTATTTATATAGCGCCTTTCACAGACATGGTCACAAAGCGCTTTACATTAGAGCATTTTACAGTCATTCCATACTCGGTGGTGATGAGATACATTTGTAGCTTCAGTTTTCCCTGGGGGAGACTGACAGAAGCGCTGTCGTGACTGCACACATCTGCGCCAACGGTCCCTCTGACCACCACCATATATTCACGCACACATCATTCATCCTGGCCTATTGTACATGTTTTTAGTGGTAGGGGAAACCGGAGTACCCGGAGAAAAAATTGCGCAGATGGAGATAGACTGAATATACCAGATTACTAAAATAGTATAAACATAAGGGATACTAGTCCCATTAGGACTGAACCAAAACAGATGGAATAATGTTGTCCAACCTCTGCCTGCCTCCACAAGCCATCACAACCGAGTGAGAAAGGACTATGCTTCACATTCTCTCACACTTCATTTTCACCTCACAGCAAGCGGTCTGCACAGCCAATCAGAGCGAGTCTCTCTGGGCATTCAGGCATTCTTTGCACATGATAAGAGGTGTAAAAGTTTCAGCAACGTGTGAAAAATGTATGTTAAATAAAGATTATTAAATACATCCGGAAAGATGTTTTTAGAAAAGGTTAGACATTAACCAAGGAAGTAAGATGAAAAGTGGTCGGCCACCAGAGATTGCAGAAGATGCCAAGATCATGTCTGGTCATAGGGTCGGGTCTTAAAAAATAAGAGTTGCACATTTAGATGTTAAATTTATGTGTAAATGTACTCTGTAAAGTACCTTCAAATGTACTCCAAGTGAAATTATTTAACACAGATTTGATAAACCACTGAAATGATTAAATGTGCATTATTTTCAATCGTAAATGTGGAATGCGGAGATTTCTGTGGCAGTCAGCCCAGTTCACTTCTCACACTGCCAGCTTACTTTATTTAACCAATTTACGCGAACAATCGGAATGTGCAGAAGGGGTGACAAAAGAACGTGCTTGGGCAGAAGAGATTTTACTCAGCTACATTCACTTTTTATGGTTTGAAAATGGGACAATTTGGGTAGAGCAGTTTTAAAAGTGCTATGTGATAAAACTCCAAAACACTTGTTCTTGAGTAAATGTAAATACCAGCCTCTGCCTTTGACCCTCGGTGCATTTGTAGAAATATATGTTGTTTACTTTCACTTGCAGTTGGATCATCCACAGGAAGTTGTGTTATAGTTCCTCCATTGTGTGGCTTGATTGTGGGAAGGACTGACTTCCTTCTTGCAGATAGTTTCTCAATAGGAGGTATTGCGGACTTATGGCAGTGCTGTTGTTCCTTCACTGTGTAGTTTAATGAAAGGCAGCACCGTTAAAAGTGAAACCCTTTAGACAGATGGTCCCTCAATAGGAGGATATCTCCGCGCTTGATAGATACCACTGGTAGGCTCAAAGCTCTTCCATTTCACAGGAGAAGGGGGGGAAGTATTTCAGGGGTTCATTTGCTGGCACCGATTTCCAACCGGATGCAGTCTGATGCACATCCCCTAAACAAGTCTGCTTGGCAGAGGAACATTTAGGTAGAGCAGTGTATCAAATGGTCCTGTTCCTATTAGAAAAAAGACCCGGATTTCCCTCATTGTTGAAGAGAAACACCTGATTTTACTTGGACATAAATGGGGTGTGTCTGACCAGAAGTGGTCGGACACACGCACAAGTTGACAAAACAAAATAAAACATAAAAGCCTAAATAGGAAAGAGGAATGGATTTGAATGTAGCAGACAATCTAGGACTCACTCATACACTCTTGGACCTAGTGGACACTTTCCTATATATATATATATATATATATATAAATGAAATTAATATAATTTAGCAGCCTCAGTGCGTTCAGCATGCTTTTCAGTAAGTTTATGGTCTTGTTTTAAAGAGGTAACATCAAACCCGAATGACCCCGGTATACCTGGGCTGACAGCATATCTTTGGCCCTTTTGAATGCTCTTTTAAAAGAACTGTCCTTGATGTGTTCCAACATTTATCGAAACCCTCTCCCCTGACACTCAGAGCCCTTTAACATTTGTGAGCCAGTGGCGTGTGCAGAGATAAAGAGAAGGCCATGTCACTGTGGAGGCTGCTGTTGTGGCACTATTTAGAGATCAGCAGTGCAGGGATCACCTCTGGAGGTTTTCAAACTCCCATGCCTTTTATTGAGGATTATCATCCATCCACTTTCTTCCACTTGTCCGTGCATTGCACCAGCCCCTATGGCTCCTCCTAAAGGTGGTGGGTCCACAGAAGGACGGCCTCATGGTTCTAACCGGGCCTGTTGGTCTCTCATAAGGGGCTTCTGAACCGCTCTTTGTGTGACCCATCACCTAGGACCTGTTTGCCCTGGGAGACCCTATGGTGGCTGTTCCAGGAGGGATTATTGAGGATATCCAAACCAAATTAGCAACAATATCTGTTTTTTATTTTTCATGTTGATGAAATTGTCTCAAATTAGATTAAATATTTCTGCTTTATGTAATTATTATTTTCTAAGAGAAAGTATGGCTGAGTGGTTAGCGCTCTTGCCTCACAGCAAGAAGTCCCTGAGTTTAATCCCAGGCAGATCCGGTTCGGGGATTTCATCTATGCAATGTTGTTTTATAATTGTATGATGACAAATTCAGCACTTTACCTATACCAGACAAAACATAGATTATCTTTTTTTAAAGTAATATGCACAATTAATGCAATTGCATTATGAATTATTGCACGTACGAAATCACAGTCACAGTATGAACCACGTAAAAAAAAACTTTACTTCATTGCCGGCATGATTATAAATAAAATCCCAACTTTGATTTTAAGCATTGAAACTACTCCCACACTCCCACAGACAAGGGAGTGTTTCTTTTAATTAGTTTGTAAATGAGCCCACCCCAATGCACGATGCAAACAACAACAAGCTAAACATTCCTGTCATTACCACAATGAAGTCTAACTAAGACAAGATCTCTTTTGTTGTAGATTGTTGGTAGTGTAGTTTACAATTTGGAAAAAGATGTGCAAATGTTTGAGCAGTGGACCTTTCACAATCTTTAATACAAAGATCTTACCAAATATGTGGTGTTTGTGTCACTGTCTGATCAGAAATGTGCTGTGTGTCAAGGCAAGTGTCTTCATAAATGTATGAATGAATAACTGAATGAACAAATAAATGAATAAGATCCAATCAATGCCCCGTTTCATTTGGAGTGGACAGACTGGCAACAAAGACAGGCTGATTTCACGGAGAAAATTGTCTTTTGAAGGGCCAATTACAAGACAATTTATTTGTGCTTGAGAGGAAGAGGACTCATTTACTCAAGCCTTGTACAGTATGAGCAGCCCTCAGGCTGTCAGTGCATCCCCACATGAGTGGGCACCAAAACTCTCCTAATGAGGACCCGAAGCGCTGCTCACTGCGTGGATAATCAAATAAGTATGCAAATGTGGACAGCGCTGCAGTAATAAACAAACATGACTGGGCAACACATAGTTCAAACTCTGTCCGCTGTTTTCACCCGTGCACAACCATTAATTCACAATAAGCAGCGCACGTGAAAGACAGATTCATTTTTTCCCCAATGATTTCAGTGGGTTAGTGTTTTACACAGGGGTAGTACTAGTAGTGCTTGGACCGGGATTGAACTGGTAGCCCTGACTGTATCAGTTTCTTCTACTTCTTCCAAGGGAAATTGAGTAACTCCAAAGCAACCATGGGCTTTAACACCCAGGACATTGGTAAGTTCATCGCAGGAACCTTCTGTCAAGGACAATTTCGAGTCCTTGATTTACCGGGGTACTGTAGCTCTGGAGGGAAATAACGGTTACAAATAACTTAAGTAAGTGTCTTATTTGTCAATACACATTTGTACAACAAAATTGCGTAGCTCAGATGTAGGGTTAGTCCTGAGACACTGTGGGCCAACCTGATCTCCATGTTCTTTTGGAGGTAGGGGAAATCGGAGCACGTGGAGGAAACCTGGCTGGCTGCCTTCAGTGCTTCCTCTTCCTCCTTCACAGCTCCCGTGCCGCCTCTTCTAGCTCCTTCTCATCTTCGTCTTTTTGTCCTCCTTCTCCCCGGCTCTGAGGCCATTCTTCACCTGAGGGTCACCGGTGAAGCTCTGCCTGACAGTTGAGCCAGGACTCCGTGAATGTAAAAACACAACAGTCTTTCACCATCTTCTGGGAAGAGTGTAGTAGACGAATATAATCCATCTTATTCTCCAGTGAACATCCATTCAGAATCACCAGAGACCCTACACACCCGTCACACAGTCTCTTCAAGGTAATGCCCTCAGGGAGAAGAATCCACGGCCAGCTCAAGTCGACTGAAGAACCCTTTTATCCACCAGGCTGTCAGGAAGCTGAACTCCCTCCCTTCCCTGCCCTCCCAACCCGCACTCCCCACCCCCTGCTCCACAATCAAGGATGAGAGAGGGATCATTTCAATTCAGCGACAAATAAATCGACTTATACAAATCTTTGAATCTTTGAATTAGCCAGAACAGTAGTAGGAATACAAGGCGTATGTGGCTTAGCTGCGAGTCTTGCCTGGATACTCCCTTGTTTCCCCCTTTTCTTTTCCTGTAGCGCCTCTTGTGACGCCTCCCCTGGTGTGAGTCATTTAACTTAAAGGGCCCGATATTGTGTTTAAAAAAAGCAGACACTTTTTCCTCCGACCTGCGGCCGGGAAGGGGCGAGGGGGAGCAGTTGTAGGAGGGAGATCATGTGCATTTGTTTTGTGTCACGTTTACGGCCAAGCGAGGGCCGATCCGCGCCACAGCGGGACCGGCATAGGCTACATCTCTTTCTCTTAAGACACGAACATTGTTTAGCTCATGATGGTGTTAATAAAGTTGGTATCACTTTATTTTACACTACCCTTGATACATTGTAGCTGCTACATTTAGTACAGTGTAATGTTCTATGTAACCATGTGGGGTACACACACAATGGAATAATATGTATTTGTAGTTTGGTGGAACATAATGTAATAACACATAAGACATGACTCTAACCCTAACCATAAGCCCTAACCTTAATTGTCTTATGTCTTATTCCATTGTGTATCTGCTACATAGGTACAAGTTATTACACATTGTTACAGAGCAGATTACATTGCACTAAATTTAGTTTGGTACCGTATATGAAGGTAGTGTAAAATAAAGGGTTACCATAAATGTTTTGTTTTACCTGTGAGAACCTATATTGCATTGGCACTCGCAGCGGCACCTCCTTCCACCAGGCACCAGATCTGGCCCATAGTGTGTACTGGGAAGGAGAATACAAATATTAGGTGCACAAAGATGGCCTTGTGTCTAATTTACACTCATGATCAGCTAGTTGTCTAAGTTGTGTCCCCTCGTCGATGTTGGAATGACTGCCATGCTTCATGATTCAGCCCTGACCTTCTCCACATGCTAAGCACTTGTTCATCCGAAAGCTCGGTTTTACATAATTTAATGAGGTTTTCGTGTAAAATGTCATACAACAGGCTCATTGTCGTTTTGCTTAATCCTCATGGCGACAGTTAGTCCAACACACACACATGCAGGACATTTTATTAAGCATACCTCTTCTGACAGCTGTTCAGTAAATTTATGAGCCAAGTTGAAACAAACAAACACAAAAGCATAAAAAGGAAAGACTAATGGTTTTGAATGTAGCAGACAATCTAGGAGTCACCCATAGACTCATACACTCTTGGACCTACAGAAAATAACCAACAAAAATGCCTTTAGACTAATTTGTTGATAAATTATCTTTCTAAAAAAAAAAAAATGGCAACAATCTCATATATGATTATTTTATAAATATATTTCCACTTTGAGGAGTAGAGGTGTGTCTGTAATGTAGCCAATGCAAGCGCTCTGACTAAAATGTCAGGAATAGAAAGACTATGTGACGAGCGTGAAGCTTTTAGGTGTCCATGTGGGTTTGTAAGTTGAATCCCAGTTGTATGTGTGTGAAATTGTGTAAAATAAACTAAATAAATAAATACAAAGATTTTGCCAGCAGAGTGATTAATGAACAATTCCATGGACTTCATTAGTATACGCAAATTTATGCAAGAATGCAACCGTACTATGCATGGACAATTGGACATAGGGACAGATTAGATTTATACACGAGCACGGTCTACTTCCTCTGTCATACACAATTTAATTAAATTACCATTCCAGAAAATTAGCCTATACAGATGCATACTTAGCCGAAGTGGCATTTACATCTTTCTCATCTTTTTCATTCTGGTGTATGGGATTTCGTGAGGTTTGCCATAAATGGGGACTACGTCTCTCTGTCAATACCCTGGCTCCCCATCTAAACTCCCACCTCTTATTAGATTTCACCCATAAATAATTGATGACTCGGCATCATCCGCCCCCCGCTTGTGTCTCTTCCTCTCCGTCACACCCTCTCAGTCAGCAGCGCAGAGGACACTCAAGGTTGAACAATGTGATTTTCAACAGGCAGTTCACACATGTGTAAGACAGAAAGAAATCGCAATAATAATAATAATAAAAAGGAAAGGTGGAGACTTAAGGGAAATAACGTAACAGTATAATTAAAAGGGCTACAACCAGGCACATCACGCCCATTTTTTATGCATTTTTACTCCTCTTAGCTGTGATGGATTCATTCGGTCCCATGCGCTGAATATACCACGAGAGAAAGGCAAGTGGTCAGAATAAAAACTGCTTAATATGACGACAAAAAGGTATGGATACAAGAGTTTTGACAGATTTTTGCACAAAATGTAATGTTAATTGAGTTAAGTATTCATAATTAAATTGTACTTTTTTTTGTTTTGAACATGATAAAGAACATGATCATTCTTAGGCAAAATATTGTCCAGAAAAATTAAATCTCTACAGTACATTCAACATCTAAATGCAAAGACTGATGCACTTCCCCAGAGTGTTTTTGAACATGATTTATTCTTTAAGCAGCTCAAATTCTCATTAATGTCACACTGGTTTTCTGACTATGCCACTGTTGTCCGGCTTGCCTTGATGGCACTCCGACTCCATTCCCGCTCTTCATTTCAGCCGGGATGCTCGTTGGCATGGAGGCCACATGTGCAGCGGATCAAGCTCCGTGTCAGCTCCGCACGTGTTGAGAGAATACGATTATTACTGAGCCGCCAGAGTGCAGATGAAATATTTAAGACACAGGGCTCTCTGAAGCATAGTGAGATATTTAGAATACAAAGTTGTTTTTCATGTGGATAATTAGGCCTAAGTGCAAGCTCTTGGGCAGCTTTTTGTGCGAAACTTCCTTTTAATAAGTGTAACTGAGTTTTTGGATGTGCTGTAAAGAAATTTAATAACGGCTGCTTTGGCTTTGTCCATGGTGTGGACTCAAGTGGGATTTGGACTAAATGTCATCTTTCTCCTCCAGAAATGAGCTCTTTAGTGTGCGAATTACAAAGGATCTGACCACTTTCTTTTGCGATAACAGCAATGTATTGAATAGATAAGATTTTGTTTTTCTGTGCAAACGTCATTAGGTCGGGTTAAGGGTGAAGAATTTTTTTCTTTAACTATTTCTGGTTAAAGAGGGGAGGAATTGGTTGTTTACTTTCAAATTTCACTCCATATTTCCTCACTTTGCAGACTTACAGACCCTCACTTTGCTATGGATTTGTGACTTTTTAACTAACAGGTAGCAAAGAGTTTTTGTAAATGGCCATTTGTCTGAGGTTGTAACTATATCCACTGGTTCACCACAAGGGTGCGTTCTGTCTCTGCTTTTATTTATTTTGTACACGGACAAATGAAGAAGCTCCCACGAGCACAGCTACTTGGTAAAATGTTCAGATGATACAGCGCTGTTGTCTCTTCTCAGTGGTGAGGAATCAGGCCATGGAGATGCCCTCGCTGAGTTTATCTCTTGGTGCGACATAAACCTTTTGGACCTGAATGTTGCTAAGACAAAATAAATTGTGTTTGATTTCCGAAGGAAAAAGGTTCCTGTGTCTGAGAGCGTTGTACACAATGAAAATGTGGAAATTGTGACATCTTACAAATATTTTGGCACGTTCTTTGATGATAGGTTAAAATTTGATGTGAAAACGGCTGCTCTTGTGAAGCGCGGTCGGCAAAGAATTTACCTTTTACGCAGACTAAGTTCTTTCTCTGTCTGTCCCACAATTCTTGTGCGGTTCTATGGAGCCTGGTTTGAAAACCTTTCCCTCGCAGACAAAAATAGTCTTAATGGAGTTGTAAAAACCTGCTCTAAAAGCATTGGAGCTCAGTTAAGGGACCTGTCTGCTTTCTGTGACCAGCAGGTCTTAAGGAAAGCCAAGACAATTCTTGCTTCGCCAGAGCAAGTCCTATATGGTGAATTTTCATTGTTGCCATGTGGCAAGAGGAACCGCTATACGAAATCTTTTGTCCCAGAGGCCATAAGACTCCTGAACTCTTTAATTTGAAGTTGTCTCTTGCCTGTTATTCAGATTGTATCTATGTGTGAGCTCCACTTGCTTGTTTGTATATGGTTTGTTTGGCTGTTTTATATTGTGTGTTTTCTGCTCTCCTCCCCTCCTTAACTATTTCTGGTTAAAGAGCGGAGGAATTGTTTGTTTACTTTCAAATTTCACTGCATAATTTCCTCACTTTGCAAACTTACAGACTATCACTTTAAGCCAAGTCTGGGAGCCAGTGCTCAAACTCTTATCGCTGAGGCCGTTTGTTACATTTGTGATTGATGCCCATTCTCTTAACTCTGAAGTGGAAAAAAACATAGCCATTATTCTAGGACAGCGCTGTGTTTAAAAAAATAAAATAAAAATTGAAGTTGAAGAATTATCCGAGTCTTTTTCCTACATGGTTTTCAATAGCTCATATCAGCTCGATGCAGTCGCCAGGATGAAAGTCTGATTCTGCAGCAAACTCGCCCTGAATGATGACGATTGGATGCTCATTATATTCACAGCACGTCCTGGTATCTTAAGGTAAGTTAGACGCCTGATTCAGAGGTGCTGCAGTGGATTTCCTCAGGGGCTGGAGTAAACGCAAGGTGACTTATACCAAAATGAGACCATGTCTATAATAATCGTGTGTGACCTGCAGCGTTGTTCTCCACTGTTTCTCTAAATAGAGCAAGGTGCAGTTTCAAAGCTGCTGTTAAGTCCATCGATTCTGTGCTGCATACGGTCAGGGTTAACTGCAGGGGGATTTTAGGCGGCACAACTCAAACGTATCAAGACTGCAAACATTTTGGATAAACGCTATAAGAGCATTTGTATGTATTTGTTTTGCGCCGAAATAACATCTTTGCAACAAACTGCCCGAGATGCACTTCATCTTGGGCAGTTCAGTTACTCAAATACCCGCAAAGCATAAGAAGCGCTCTGTGTTTTTTTTATTTTTTATTTAGTATCGCTTTCGCTTTTCGTTACCATAATTTCTCATTGGATTTGCCGCTGACCCTGTTGCTTTTATTTATGTCTCCTCTGCCCACGAGTGCCGTTTCCACATCCTCTCCCTGCTCCATTTACCACTATAACGCCTCAGTACTTTTCCACCTTGTTTAACTTTGCCAGCAGACACGCACCTGCGCAGGAGCCCCCTCTCGCACTCCCTCGTTCTCCTGCCTCCAAGCTGTTATACCTTTCATCAGTTCCTTAACCTAATGGACCCTGTTTGCTGCTTGTATTGGGCTGTTTCCCCACTCAGCAGCCATGTGATAGCTCATGTGCAATATAGGGATTTCCTTCAGGCTTGTAGGTCGCTCGGTGGGAGAGTGAGAAAGAGGTGTAAGAGTGAGACGTGAGAGGAGTCACCTTCAGAAGCGATATGCACACGTATAGCCTAAGCGGGTTGCTCTTCCCTGGATGACAAAAGAGATGACACCAACAGAAAAGGCTTGCTGGGTAAATGAGTGTGTTCAATAAAAGAACAATACAGGCAGGAGTGGATTGGAGTTTGCCTTTCACGGCTTTAATTCAAAAAGTGTAAATACACACAAAGCAGATCTGCTCGAGTTTGGAAAAATAACCAATTGCAATTCTACTCAGATGCATTGTGATTGTGAGAATTGATATGAGATGTTTTTTGTTTTTTTTGCTCAAGTTCAGAAGCAGTAGCACGAGATGACCAAAATATGACCTGCTAAACTATACAAACAATCGCATGCATTTCAGATCACGCTTAAAATAAAGGGTTCGCAAGTTTCACATGGTTTCACATGGTGCAGCCCTGACCCAGCGGGATTGTGCCTGGTGTTTCAAATCTTAAAAATGTACATTCACTTATTAGGTAAAGCAATCTGAATTCCAATCTAACCAAACTACAGTGCCCCGGTATCAAGAGAATTAAAGACTTGTTTTGGTGCCATGTGTTATTGTATGCAAGGCAGATCTATATGTTAAAATTAAATTCTTGAATATTATATAGTAAAGTCCAGTCCGGCACAAATCCCACAGCCAGTAAGAAGCTCCTCCGAATAGAGTAAGCACGTGTTTGAGGTAATGACGCGTACATAAGATCCTGTCACAGTGTAATGAGCCACCAATTAATGAATTAATGACTCTTTGATCCTTCAATAAACTAACGTCAGAAAAGCTTTAGCGTTAATACACGATTCTATGGCGCCCTCTACTGTATGTTTCAAATATTACATCACAGCCCTCAAAAAAATGATCCTGTTTTCACAAGTATATAGTTTGCTACTACAAGGTCATATAGGTAGTTGTTTATTGAGTAATTACACATGTATCAATTAATACATATAACTTAACTTCAGCTTGGTTCAATTATCTATCATTATGTGCAATATACCCGTGTAATAGTGGATGTCCTTATATTGCCAAAATCCTCTTATACGCTCATCCTGGACCGTTCAGGCTTTTCTGTGGGAATTCTGGCATGTTTTCCCAGTAGATTTGGGACGGGCGCTCTGATTTTCAACCAGAAACACGCTCACACAAATGTCTCAGCGGTATTGAAGGAGGAGTCAAATGCAAAAACCTAATTTCCTTCTAGTTCACTAGCAACTCTGAGGCAATGAAAACAAAAGAGGATAATTATGGATATGTTTAAATAATACAAACTATTCAAATCCAAATATTGACATAATTTATTTGTAAAGCACATTCTAAAAAGCTAAAGCTCATCATGGTGCTTTAGCACATGAATAAAACCAAAAACACAATACAAACATAAACTAAAAATGCCTATTGCCAAATGCAGAGAAAAAAAGTAGGTGTATCATTAAATGTTCAATAATATTAATAATTAAGCGGTTAATTATCACACACAGAATAGAGCTATAGTTCACAGCTTCGATTTCATACACAACGTGTATTTCATTGCAGCTTTAACATCATAATGTTGTAGCTATAAACCATCAGAAAGGGAACACATATAGGTCGGAGGTGAATGTTACAATGGCAGTGCCCCGTCCTCCATGACCTCTTCTCTAGAGAGCAGCAAACAAAAGTTAGCAACTCGAACTCTGTCCTTGCTATGAGTTCAGGGAGTTTTTGGACCACCTTGAATTATTTCTAATTTCTTATATAGCAGTTAGATATAAATGCCACGCTGATTATGTTAAAGTAATTTAAAACAAATTGTGTTTATGCTGTTTTACTATTGAGATATGGTCGACTTCACATGTTTTTGTCTATGTTTGATTATGTACCGGACATGCTTTGAATCCTGGCTCCCGCAGGTGCAGATTTTTGTGTCCTTGGGCAAGACACTTCACCCACCACATGCATGAATGCAGTGTGTGAGTCAAGGAGAGGTTGGTAAGGAGCCGATGGCGCAGATTAGCAGCTGTGCTTCTGTCAGTTTACTCCAGGGCAGCTGTGGCTATATCTAACCACCACCGAGTGTGGAGTGAATGAATGCCTGTACATTGTAGCGCGTTGTGACACAGGCTTGTAATTTTACTATAGAACTATAGGACAGCACAAAGACCAGACAGGTACGCATCAACTCGTCTAAGCTCAGGTAAGAACATATCTCAGTATGTAAAAACGGTGGCCTGTTCCTTTAAGAATATAAAACCTCCAGCTAGTTAATCCTGATCTAGACTCTGGCTCTTGGCACTGCACTGAGGTCGCCCACTGCTCCTGTTCGGGATGACTTGAGGCATCGGCTGAAGGATGGGTCAAACATAACATATAATATACAAATATCATATAATATGAGGAAGCCCCATACAAACGGGGAGGGTGGTTAATAAAGCTACAGTGTAGAGGTTAAACTCGGAAAATCTGAATATTATTAAAAAGTGCATTTAATTCTGTTATTCAAACTAATATATGATAGACAAATTACATACAAAGTGAGATATATATAGCCTTTATTTGTTATTTTGATGATTAAAACCCCAAATTAAAAATCTCATAAAATTAGAATAGTTTGAAAATGGACTGTAAGCCATAATTAAAGTTATTTTAATGTTTTTTAAATGTCTTAATGGTCTTGGAGCTCAGGACCACAGAGAACGTTCATGTATTTAAGAGCAGACCCCCCTTTATAGCTTAGCCTTTAACTGACATGTATTTATTTAGTCCTAATGATATATTTTGTGTGTGTGCGCGCGTGCGTGCGCAAGCACCTGTTTGTCTGTTTGTTATCTGTAAAGCACTTTGTGATACCTTTGGGTATGAAAAGTGCTTTATAAATAAAGTTTGATTTGATTTGATAATCATCAAAATTATAACAAAGACTTGACATATGTCACTTGTCATTAATGTCATATAATAGTTTCACATTTTAAGTTGAATTACAGAAATAAATGAACTTTTAAATGTTATTCTAATTTTACACCTGTATACCAACATGTCTAAGTCAAAGTAGATATACATACAGTGAGAACCATATGTTTACATACACTTTATTAAAAACACATTTCCACTATGTGGAAATATTGGAGCAACATCTCAAGAAATCAGCCAGGAATTCAAAGCTTGGTCGCAGATGGGTCTTCCAAATGGACAATTCTCAAAGCATACGGCCAATACTGGTTACAAAGTGGCTTTGTGAAGGATAACAAAGTCAATGGTCATCACAAAGCCCTGATCTCAATCCAGTTGAAAATGTGTGGGCAGAGCTGAAAAGGCATAGGCACGCAAGGTGGCCAACAAATTTGGCTCAGATATACCGGTTCTGTTTGGAGGAATGGACCAAAATTCCTGCCAACTATTGTGAGAAGCTTGTAGAAGGAAATCCAAAACGTTTGACCCAAAATATATAGTTTAAAGGCAATGCTACCAAATATTAATGAAATGTATATGTATACTTTTGGTTTTGTAAAAAGTAATACAAAACCGTGTTGAAATTTCTATCTCTCGTTCGTCTGGCATTTAGCAAATAGAAATATTTTTTTAAATTCTAATTGACCTAAAAAAAATAAAAGTTATTTCTGTTTTCATGTCAGACAGTGAGAAAAACATGCAAATGTGTCTTTTTATGAAGTGTATGTAAACATCTGGTTCTCACTGTGAATCATAATCATCACATTACATGATATTTCTGTCGAAACTTATTTTAATAGTATTGTTGGTGCGGAAATGTCCTCCTCTCAGACTACATGGCCAGGGGTAAAAAAGACCAATATTTGTCATTGTGTGAGAGAGGCACACAGCTGAATTATTAAAGGCTTGTTTTTCATCAAGGTGAAATTAAAGTACACTCACCAAAGGCTACCAGTGTCTATGGCAGCTAATAACTTCTGATGACAGCCTAGACTGAAGGACATTTAGGGTCCAGATAAAACAGCCTGTTGAACAGTTATTGCTTTCTACATCTTTTCACAATAATAAAGAGGCTGCCCATTGTTTTGAATAATACGATCTGCAGAGCATTGTGTTAACCAAAGAGCCAGTGTGCTGCTAATCGGGCCAGAAAAAGTCACAGTGAAATGTCAATTTCAGTAATGACTAAATAATGGAAAAGAGTGCAATTGCCACCCATGTAATAGATGGTCTCAACTGATAGCACACCTACAATGCTGAACTGGGTATTCTATATCGGTAGATGTGAGTTTCATATGTTGTAAAAATGTGTGAACAGGAAGAGGCAAGTCATCTTTGCTAAAACACACCCAACAATCTGAAGGAAATGAAAAGTACTGAAAACGGTGTACTATTTTTAACATTGATAAACTTGTTATGTTCACCGGAAATGAGGAGATTCGTAATCTACTGTATTTCTGAGCAGTACAAATACATGAAAAATTATTGCTGCAGCTCAGACGCATAAAGATGCTTTTTGTTGGAAGTCCGACCTTATCCGCATTGGTGTGCAGTCTGTCTTAGAGTCACCACACTTTCAACACGGACTGTTTACTGCAATTCTGTCACACCTCACGTTGACTCACTGCACACTCAGAGAAAAAACAACCTTATCGTCCACGTCTCTCGCACCATTTACATTATGCATCATTATTTTTGCTAATATGCACCTTATCATTTGGGCAACAGAAATATGTTGGCTTTATCTATAAAGGGGAAATATGAATAATACGTTTTATGCATGTGTCTCTGGGGAAGTATTTAGAATAAAATATGTACAGTGGATCCTAAAATAATCTATTACTCACCATCAGCAGCAGTGCATCGACTCTTGTTTAACAAAAGGGTATGTTCATACGTGTATATCAATGCTTTACACTGCTGCCATAAGACTTTAAAATAATACTTGTATTCATAAATGTTGTTTTTCATGAAGGGGTCTTCTTTAAAATGACCTGGTGAGTCAAAAAAACTACTACTACTACTACTAAAAAAAAGATGCTTTGCACCAGATTTAGCTTGAGCTAGTTTCCATCTGCAGTCCCAGGTGAGTTACAAAATGTACAATATAAGATATATTTAACCACTCAAATACAAATAATCATTTATTCATTGAACCATTCACCCGTTACAGCCATCAGGCCACATAGAATCATGCTAAAATTACTACAATAAAACATCACTAAAGGTCATATTTACATTTACAGTTATCAGTGCTGACACGACTGGTTTTCCAACAGCACTTTCCTTGTATCGCGAGAGAAATCCTTCAGGTCTAAGGAAAGTTTCAGACTCTGTGGGAGTTTGTTTCATTCTTTGATGCCTTTGAATGAGAAGGATGTGCATTAAAAATGTGATTTAAAAAGTGCAGTCTAACAAATTTCCCCTTTGACCGATAACATTGTGACTGGCAGCAATGTACAGTAAATAATGAGTGGGAAGCTAGACTTACCATATTACTTGCATATTTTCTTTCATTTCCTTTTGTCATTTAGAAAAAGTAAAAAAATGTAAAATTGTTGGCCACGACCCTGATTTTAACACCCTGAATTTCATTTTTTTTTTCAAACATCAAAAAAAGTATAGGCTACATGCCTCAAATTGGACTCTTTTACTTTAAAATGTAAGATATCAACGGCGGCAATTTTTAAGAAAATCCAAGAAATGTGCAAATCTCCCATGGACTGGTCTCAAAGGCCAAACAGGCCAAATGAATGGAGAATCCCATACCTCAGTTTAGGGATATAGTTCCTGTTATAGCAGAGACAGAACCCATCATGGAATAAAAGCTAATGAATTACAGATGTTTTTTAATTTACAATTGAGACAGAAATGGCATGTCATAGGGTCACAGTACAGTTTGTAAAGAATGTGTTAATTTTGTTCATTTTATTAATGGTGATGATCTGCAGCCTTGATTTGATTTATTTCAGCTATTATTTACAATGAGTTATTATTTGCAATCATTACAGTCATTACAACAGCAGGGTACCAGGCAGCACACGTACAGTAAGTCTTTTGTGGGATCGTTTTCACATGATCACTTTTACTTCCAACTATCCACATTTTGGAGGGAGTGTCTTAATAACATTTTGAACGTTTGTTGTTTTGTATACATTACTAATGTCTGTCCTGCTCCCAGTGTGAGCGTCACGGCACACTTCACCTTTGTTGTTTCTGTTGCCCAAACATGGCCCCTCACTTCTCTATAGTGTCGGTTCGTCTACTGACAGCTCTTGTCATCTCATCTTTTCATTTCCTGTTCGTAGTGTTCATCAGGTCGGTGACAGGAAGTGGCGCGGCCCAGCTGTAGCTGCTCTCACTTCTGACAGATGTTAAGAGTACAAGTGCGTACACCTGCAGCACTGGTACTCCGCAGCTTGACAAAGCACAAAGTGGTTTCACACGATGAGCCTGCGCAAGTTCAGTAAGTAATTCTTTTAATCGTGTGCATTGTTCTGCTTTATGTGTTACTGTTATTTTTATTAGTATTTAGACTTTTGGTATTACTCCTACTTAACTGCCTCAGTCTCTCTCTTTACCAGCTCATTCATTTACCAATTTGATAAAGTAATTAATTTCTCATACAGATGTGTGATGGGTTTAAGAATGCCCAATTTTTAAAGCCATGTAACATTTCACAAAATAATGAGAATAAAATCATTTTATTCTATTACAAATATTTGTATTGTTGAATTTTTTTTTTTATAAATTAAGAAACAAACGTGTGTCTTTGCTGTGAGCAGCTCACCTGTCCAAAGACCTGACTGTTACCTTTCCAGATCGTCTCCATGGAGATGCCCACTAAACCAAGTGCATTTCACCAGTTTACCCAAATCTAAAAGCTTCTCGACTGGAGAGCAATTGTGTAATGCCTCATTTGAAAGCTAAATCCCACAAAACCGATCCTAACTTTTTTTGTCGCCACATTTCTGTCTCATTTTGGAAGTGTTTTTGTGTGTGTGTTTTCATCACTTTTTTGTCACATTTGTCCTTTTTTTGTTGTTGCTTTTTTGTCGTTCTTTTCCGTTGCTTTTTCTTCTTGCATGACAATGTGTTTTTGTTACTTTTCTGTCGCTCTTTTATTGCTTCTTTGTCACTCGTTTGTTTCGTTATTGTCACTTTTTCGTAGCTTTTTTCTGTTGCTTCTTTGTCATATTTTTGCCACTCTTTTGTTTGTTCATTGGTTTATTTGGACAGTGCAGGTTATTGAACAAGCCACACCGGATTGTAGGCTTGGGCTAACTTCCATCAGTCGTCCCCCATGCGCACTCTCAAACACACTCTTTCATTCTGGCCTATTGTACATGTTTTTAGTGGTAAGGGAAACCGGAGTACCCGGAGGAAACCTACGCAGACACGGGGAGAACATGCAAACTCCACACAGAAAGGCCTTGTTAAGCACACGCGCTAACCACTGTACTACCGTGCCGCTCTGTTGTGCCACACTGTTGTTGCTCTTTCGTCACTCATTTGTTGTACTATTGTTGCTTTTCTGGCATGTTTTTGTCGCTATTTTATTGCTTCTTTGCCGCTTTGTTTGTTGCATTTTTTGGCACTTTTTTGTGGCTTTATTTGTTGCATTTTCGTTGCTCTTTTGACACTTTTTTATCACATTTTTGTTTTTATCCTTGTTTTTGTTGCTATATTGGCGCTTTTTTCCAAGAAGCTTTTAGATTTGGGTAAAGCCGAACTGGAAAAAAATGTACTCGGTTCAGGTGGGGGTTAAGAGGTTAAATAGCTTAGGTTCTCATCCAAATCCGTTCTTTGAGTACCCACTGCAAAAAATGTGTTTAACTGGTCATTATCAGCATGTTTTGTATTGCCTTTAACCACCACCCTAGGGTTAGGGTTAACAATTATTTACATCCAAGTCTCAAAGCGTATTGACTGGAGAGCTTACAGTGTATATGCCAGTGTGATACCTAATTTGAAAGCCAAGAACTTCAAGTTTCTAAAAATATGTGTGAGATCTGTGTGAGTGAAACACAACTTACGTTACATTTGCCGTTCTTAACCCTAATTATATCCTGATTAGGGTGAACTAACCCTAGCCCTAGTCGCCTGATCAGGGGAGACGGCAGTTAAGGGGTTAAACAAAAATGAAGACACACAAACTTTACATTTGGGCGCCAAAACTTTCTTCATATTCAAGTGTATACAAGGCGCATTGAGTTGCCTTGTGTACGACATGCCTTGCCTATACAGTACAATAATAGGGCCACGTCAGTGGTCAGTGCAGTCAAACATTCAACAGGAGGAGGTTTAAAGTTAAACTAATTCCTACAGCTTTGCTTCTAACCAAAAGGCTCTCAACTTGACTGCCAGCTCAGTGTCACAAGTAAATATTTGTTTTTAAAGTTCTAATCAAGTGGAATTAATAAACTTTGACCAAGCGCCATATTTTGCCCCCAGGCTGCGTTTGGGCACCCCTGCTTTACACCTTTGTCACACATAATGGAACTTTTGGAGCAACTACTTTTTTCAAGTATTGATTACAAAATTATATTACTCAAGTAGGAGCAACAAGTAATGTGCGAGAAGTACAATTTATTCCAAAGGTTAAAGACAATTTCCTGTCTCGCAAATAACGTTCTCCCTTGTCCTAAGCTTTCAAGTGGTTTGGGGGCATCACCAACCTCCCCTTCCGTCGCTCCACGGATAAGTCCGAGTCCAAGGCGAGGCCTGCAGGGCGCAGTGCGTCCCCTGATGGAGGGGAACCAAGACCGGACACAGGGCCAGGGTACACTGTAGATGACCTGGAAGCCATGCGCCCACGAACAGCCAGCTACGCCAGGTCCTCGAAGGGCTACACTCACTTGGGCACTCTGCCGCGCCTGCTCATGAAGAAGAGGAACAAGACCAAAGAAGGTTTGTGGTCAATAAAAAGTTACAGTAATTCATTGATATTTCAACAAAACACACATAATCTACAAATACAGGAAAATGCTGGACAAAAATGACATCCGTTTGTCTGTTTCACGGTTTAATGTCTGTTTGTAATTAGTAACATTGCTACAGCCTTTTGATCCAACTGCTATGCAAACAATTTGATTTGATCATTTGATTTGATCAACTTTGCGCACAACACAAGTCTCATCAGCAATGGTCTGACAAATAAAGCGTATTCGTACAACTCTTTTCCCAGACAACCGTCACAAACTACTTCACAATAATAATAATGTACAAACATACAGTGTTAAAACATATTTTAATTTAGTCTTAGTCTTAGTCGAGATTTAGTCGACTAAAATTGCAAGTCAATGTAGTCGACTAAATTTAAGACAGATTTAGTCGACTTTGTATTAATATTCATTATAATCATATTTAATCGAGGTCCTCTGCTTCATGGAGCTGCTCCCTCATGAACAAAGCTCAGAGCTGTTCCTTTGGCAGTGAATTTACATGATATGAGGCTCTTTCAGACTATCAATAGAAGTTTGGATGATATTAGTCTCTCCTTTTCATTTTTATTTAGTCTTATTTTAGTCGACTAAAAAATATCTGGACATTTTAGTCATAGTTTTAGTCGCATGAAAAACGTTTAATTTAGTTTTAGTCCAATTTTAGTCGTCAGAAATATCACTTTGACTAAAATTAAGACTAAATATTTTAGTCGACGAAATTAACACTGCAAACATACAATATCAAAGTACACATACAAAGGCAGTTTGGACTAGAATGCGTCCAGAGACCAAAGGCCAAGAAAAAAGTCTCGTTGAGGCACAATAGCATTGAATGGTTGATCTCACTGAGTTACAACTTTATGGAACCATCAACCGTTTTTTCCCCGGTGACCTCAGGCTTCGAGCTAAGCGGAAGGCCTTGATTAAAAAAGGAGATTCTTAATCTCAATGCGACTTTCCTGGTTAAATAAAGGTCAAACAAGGAGCCTGTCCACAGACGAATGAAAAGGAAAGCACCAAAATGTTTTAGAAGCACAGGGAGGGCAGGGAAGGGAGGGAATTCAGCTTCCTGATAGCCTGGTGGATAAAACTGTTCAGTCGCCTGCACCTGGCCCGTGGATTTCGCAGTCTCCTCCCTAAAGACATCGCCTCGAAGATGTAACGCCCAGAGTTCTGTCTGACCAACCAGTGGAGTGTGGACAGAAATGCAGAGCCAGGTTCTGGTATTAAAAGATTCAGTTTTATTACAAGAGGCTTCAAAATATTAAAAGGGAATTAAAATGGGGGTTTATCCAGAAGTGCAGGTGTAAATTTCTTCAGTCATTCTCATCCAGCATTTTTTATAAATACAACTGAAAAATGTGCCCAAAGTTTAATACAAAGTGATGATAGGCCCACAAAGCCTGAATGCTTAGAGCTTTAAAGTTTAAACTGTTAATAAACACTTTAATAACCATGTGTTGTGGCGTGGTCCTTGCTAGTGAATATGTTTAATGCAATTAAATACAAAATACAAATCTTTAAAGCAAAGTAACTTCACATTGTTCCTCTTCTGTTTGCCCCAGAGTGCCCTGAAAAGACCAAAGACATGTGCAGCCTGGGCAGGAACCAAAGCCAGCGTTCTGTGGGGGGCCAAGACCACTGTCTCAAACGGGCCAGACAGGAAAGCAGACCTGGAGCTAAACCGAGTCCAGAATCCCAACCTGATCCTTTCGTTCAGCATGAGGATAAAGGACAAAACACAATCCTCCAACAAGACTCCTCTAAATCTGTGCTAGAGGATTTGTCTCCCCCTAGTGGCCCATACGAAGACCTGCCACCAGACCCTCGCAAAGCAACGAATGATGAAAAACAAGGAGAAACAGATTGCAAAGCTAAAACATCTCAACGAGCTGTAATTACAAAGGAGGACAGGGATATAACGACTGCCACCTTGTCTGAGCAAAAACATGACAGGTAAGCGAACACGACTTTTTTTTTCTTTCTTTCTATTGTTTTACCGATAAACTTGGATTGAATAGATCTAGATCATAAGTGTGCAACTTGACACTTACTTAAGATGGATCCTCAACATTTTTGAAAACACGTGCAACTTGAACCCGTCAGTCAGCACTAATAAAGCTTGCAGTCGGTCATTGCCTCTTAAGTACAAACGGGGGCGCTCTTGTGCTTCTACGCGACACCGTCGTCTAGTGTTGCCGCGCTCGAAAGTTTTTATTGGAGCAATTGCCATTGGAGTTTGCGCACAGTCTGTGTAGAGCAGAGTCTGCGGCTCGATCTAATTTGGGTTTTTGAAAGTTGTCTGATGGGTGTGAGGTAAGACAAGACATTTCTACGACAGTTCTGCTGATAGGCTATTCATTTGATGCTGCTGGTAAAATATACAGCTCTAACTGAAATAGACTGAACAATGAATATTTTGCATAGCTGATGGTTGTTGCCCCAGCGAAGGACGCACAGGTAGGCTACTATTAAAACAGGTTTGTGTCTATGTGTCTTTTCTGTTGGATTCACTCTTTGTATTTTTCTTTTATATGTCAAGCCGATGTTAATTTTTAGTCAGTCCGAGATGGGACATCAAAAAGTGTCTTTCTTCTCCTGCACGTGTTGCCCTAAATCACACACTCTGACAGGCATTTATAGTGACCGTCTCTGTATTGACGGTCACTATAAATACCGTCATTGTATTGTTTTTATTTATTTATGTATTTATTTATTTAAACTTTACCATTGGCTGTGAACTGATATCTGTAGAAACATGCAGACCTATGTAAAACAGTTGGCTTGTATTCAGTTCCATATACGTACGTCATGGCGACACATAAACTTGTGCGCACTCCCTCTCTCTCGGTAGGCTACAGCAGCGTTTTTATGAGCCTTTTTCTGCGAACTGCATTTGTAGTTTCTGTGTTCTGCATTGTTTTACTGGATACTTTTGTACATCTTTTCTGTGTTTTTGCGAGGTTCAGTGTTTTTTTTTTTACTGCAGAGAGTCCATACTAGCCATGAAGGACTCAGATTTCCCACCAGCTAGCATATCAGCTATCAACATGTGACACCTACACATTTCTTCTGAAACACTGGCACCAGGAGCCCCCCACACCTGCAGCACAGTGGAGGCGTCACAAGAGGCGCTACAGGAAACAAAAAAGGGGTATCCGGGCAAGACTCGCAGCTAGGCCACACAAACCTTCTATTCCTACTATTGTTCTGACTGATGTTTGTTCACTGGAGAATACAACAGATTATATTTGTCTGCTACTGTTGTGGGGCGGAAGGAGCTGCTCAGGAGGAAGAGGAAGGAGGAGGTGGAGCTGACCAGTGCAGGGCACCACGCTCTGAAACGGGTACAAACCCAGGAGGTGGTGCTCCGTTTCAGAGGATCAGAGGAGACTGAAGGCAGCCAGCCAGGTTTCCTCCGGGTGCTCCGGTTTCCCCGACCTCCAGATACACGCTGGTCAGGTTGGCCCACAGTGGCGGCGCGCTCAGTCGCAGCGGCTCAGGACTAACACCTGAATGCAATTTCGTTGACTAATAAAGCACTTACTTAGTTTTCAGTAAAACATTTGGTTACTCTTTCCACTGTGAGCATATTATGAAAGTGATAAAAGCTTCAAGTGACACATGAAAAGGAATTATTCATTTTTTATTTAGCGGGTATGTCAATTTTCTTGTATCTTGTCTTGTAACATAATTACTAATTTTCTTATAGTCTATTCTTTTAAAATATTAAAATGAGACGTCTTGCATTGTCCTATTACATTAGGAAATAAATCAGACTTTTAAGCTCAAGCAGTTACGCATTACTCAAGTAGTATTTTCACCAAGTACTTAAAAGGGTTCTTTTTCTATTTTAGTCAAATTATGAAGTAAAGTTACTCTTAATCGAGTAAAATATTTTGACTACGCCTCTGATTATGTAACCTAAAATACATCTGATATACTATTTAGCCTTGCCTCATTGTTTCATGTTGCTTCATCCTCAAATCATACAGTTGCGTCAGTCAGTTGGCCAATTGCTCTTTGTTTCACAGAATCTATCTTTGTATTGTTCTGTGTCTGTGCTTCGGTTTACAGGGAGTGTCACTGGTCTTGTAATACTTGTTTACATGGATCAAAGGAGGGCATTTGAAGATGGTCATGCTGGATAGTAACAGAGAAGCAAAAAAACAAAACACATTGAAATTATCATAATGGAAAAGGAATTATTTTGAACTAAGTGTAAACATGCTTTAATTTTTTATATTGGCTGTATCGTATTTTTCAAATTTTCTAGAATTTACTCTGGGTCACAGCCTGTCAGAGTAATTAATTAGTTAAAGCACAATCAAAGTAATTTAACTCTTCCTCCCAAACGTGCATTTAGGCCAGTGGTTCTCAACTGGTGGGACGGGGAACCATTTTCAGTGGGTCGTGAGCCCTTTCCAGAGTGCATTCCTTCCGATATTTATCTCCTATAAAGTATAGAAACTTCAGAATATGTAAAAAGTTATCATAACTTTAGCTGTATATGTTCATTGACTGTTTATTCAACACTAATTTGTTGGGAAAATACAGTATTCTACATGATATATGAGAAAATGTAGTCCTTATTTGGGTCGCCGTTTGTCATCCTAGGATTGTGGTGGGCCCTGACAACGTCCCAGTTGAGAACATTGAGTTAGGTCATAATATGGTCATTCTATTCTGTATATAAATGCATTATACTTTTTTGCACACACTGATCGCACACAAACTATGCAAATGAGGCTTTCCATAAGGAGCCACTGCCACCACAGATTACTGCATAATGAAATCCATTCTCCAAAGCCCTGGTGTTGTTTTGACATCGGCTTTAACACATTCAGTTCAGCTCAGTTGGTTTGCAGGCAGCTTAAAAAAAGGCGTTTTGTAGTTGCTCCACCATGGTACTGATTAACATTCGCAGCTGATTCCACGATCGGACACTTTGATCTGCTGTCTTTGCACTCACGAGAGACACAGTTTTGCCCCCGGCCCACAGAGACTATCACACTTTGGGGAGCTGTACCGATTGATGTTAATACTTGGTCCTGGTGTGTAATTGCCTGCTCCTTTTGGCTGGCTCTCGTTCTGTAATGCAAAGTGTGCCCAGTTGTAGCCCGTGTGTGCAGCGCTCAGATCGTCCACAAGGGGGCTTTGACATATGATTTGTCGCCATCACGTGTGGAGTTATGGGGCCCGGGAGAGTTAAATGTAATGCTCACTGGGATATATCATATCGGGGTTGTGGAAAGACTGCTGGCACGTGGACCGTGGGAAAACAGTGCTGGGATTAATGTGTACTGCACCTGTTCCTGCAATGTGTAACCATGTATTGTATCTGAATCCATTAATGGTTTTGTCTGTCTTTGTTGTAGCCACATGAAGTCCACTGAAGCTCAGCCAGAATATGTTCAGGTGAGTTCAGTTTCTATTTTATTTTCCAATGTTGCCAAAGCAATTACAATCATGGCTGAGCTGAATGCAAAGTTCAGTTGTATTGTACGGTATTTACCAAGGTTATTGTTACCGCCAGAGATTTACTATGGCAAAAACACTGAGGTCCTGCACCTGACTGACATTCTTATTTTTTCACCTTTGACAGAGCTTAAAAAGTTCAGTTTCAGTCATAATCTTTATTTTTCAGACATTATTTTTTTTACTGGACAGCGCATTAGCACAATTGTCATGATGTAAACTCACAAAAGAGACTGTACTTCTAGCACAAAACAGTATCGGAATATTTGGTGTTGAGCAGACGTTTTCTTGTGGCGCTCATTCAGAGTGATGACAGTCAATAAAGATGTGCTGCGACTGCGAGACAATAGAGTTTGAACTAAAAACAAGAAAAGAAACAGGGATTAGGATTTAGGACATGTAAATGTCCTAAGTCAGGCCAAAGAGCAGAGCAGTGATGCATGATGGACTGCGTAAACTGAAACATATCGTCAACTATCAAAAGTAAGTAAAGTAACTACGTAAAAAGTACAAATTGTAGGTACTTTACATTTTATGATAAATACGTTATACTTTTACTTCACTATATTTTAGGGCCTGTATCTGTGCTTTCTACTCCACTCTATTTTTGAATTGGGTTCAAAGTGACCGCTCTTCGATGAACTGGTTTTGTCCCAGTTTAGACTTGGTTTTGTGGTTTACTCCTTTAGACCTTGTTTAGATCTGGTTTAGACCTGGTTTAGTTCCTGTTTTTAACCTGATTTAGTGGTTTACTCATATTGGAGACCTGGTTTGATTTAAAGGATAAACAAAAAACAAACAAAACCAAAAAAAAAAAAAAAAAAAAATATATATATATATATATATATATATATATATATATGTATATATCCTGCACATTAAACTCTTAAATGCTTCTACTTTTTACTTATAAAGTACATTTTACAATGCATACTTTTACTTAAGTAAAAACTGTATCAGATTCTTTTACTTTTATTTAAGTATTTATTTTTGGTCCTGTATCTGCACTTTTAAAGTAAGAATATTGAGTACTTCTTCCACCACTGCCAACTTTGTAGGGTTATATCTATGTATGTCCACGTATATTTTGTTTAGTTTTTTATGCGGCATCCTTTGTGTTCAAGACAGATTTCTGGAAGGAAGCTTGAATCTTTTTATATCAGATTTTGTGAAGCTGTAGATTTAATAAAATCAAGCTGTACATTCTCACAACTACTGAATGGGAATATCTTCACAGAGTTACTGTACATTCCTGGGCCTATATGTGTTAATGTGGAGGACAGATCTTTTCCCACTCGTGTTTGTGTAGAAGTAGAAGGGCGTTTCAGTTTTTGCTCTATCCATTGTTCTCTCACGGTGATATAACCATTTACCAGGTATATGTTCTGCAAACAATACAATGAGGCAGATTTGACTCCATTATTCCTCCTATATGTAGATGAGTGAGTCATTTTCTGCCTGAGATACCATTAACCATGGTTTACAGCAGCCTGACCCTTCTTTGATCTCCTTCTGAATGAGATGTTTAATGTGGGCTTTCAGACATACTTGAGCTTGATAATTATTCCCTGCCCACAATTGTTATCCCCTCACGTTGCATTTACTGTAATATGCTCTGCCATTTAGTTAATTGAATTTTGACTTGGACATTTCTCGTGTAAGCACTGTGAACCAGTGACATGCTCCTATTAGTGTCTTCCAATAGGTGGCGCCACTGTATCAAGCTAAATCATCTGTTATGATCATCCCGCTGCACTGTGTGTAAGAAATTTGCTTAATTATCGGAGAGCCCCAGAAGCACAGGTGCATGTATAATATTTGTTTTTACTTCTACCATCTCTGTGCAGGAAGTGAGACAGTAGTAAAGCAGGACGCATGTATTGTTGAATAAACAGGAAGGCCTTAAGTCCTCTGTGCTCTTAGGAACTGTTGTGCTATTGATTATACATCAGAGGCAGACAGTAAAAGGCTTCTCCTATGACCCTGACCCGCGATTCTTTTGTAAAACAAATACAACCATCTCCCTTGGCCATAACAAATTGACTCCAGTCAAATCCCTGTATGCCTCCCTTCACAACAGATCTAGAAATCCACTGTGTGCAACAACCCTTTCAGACATACAGTGAACTCCACTTCAGTAGCTTTGCACTGAAATGAAATCTCCAAACTAATGAAACTGGAACTGATATGTGCATGTATACATCAGATCTAAAATTCAGTTTTTCTTTGTCTGCAGTAGCTGGACATAGTTATCATAATGGCAATTTGGTCAGACCGTCAGACCTTGGAAGCTAAGCAGGGAAGGGCCTGGTCGGTACTTGGATGGGAGACCATTTGGAAACACCAGGAAGCCTATATGAATGTAGTGAGTGGGTGGTCAGTCTACCCCAGGGCAGCAGTGGCTACAATACTAGCTTACTACCACCAAGTATGGAGTGAATGAATAATGCAATATAAAGCGTCTTTGAGTGTCCAGAAAAGCGCTATTAAAAACCAATGCAATATTATCATTATTATTATTATTTAAACAAAATATGTGAATAACAAATAACTGTTTGTGTCTAGGCCTGTCACAATAACACAATTTAAACAAACTAAACCGACAACACAGAGGAACTTAAATCGTTTTCTATTGAACATTTGAAAACGTAATCCTCCTACAGGGGTTAACGGTCCTGTTTTTTTCTAGATGCATCTGTCTGTGCGCGTAGGAAGTTGCTCAAGGAAAACAACAACAGACAAATGAAAATGCTTATTGTCGTTGTGTCGAATTTTAGAGTTACGTATAGAATCAAGGGATCACGACATGGGATTTCTTATTCATTCCTTTATTTATTCATATTTTGCTAATTTTTCCTCATGCTCTCATTTGTTCCGCTTAACATCTCTGTCCCAGCACAACAACCACAGCCCCCCCCCCCCCCCCCCCCAAACCCCTTCACTTCTCCTCCCTCAGACGCTGGCAGCCATCTCTCTGAAACATTTATGACAGCTGATGTTTAAATCAGGAGTACCGTCTCATAATGGGGACAGACCACACCAGTGAACCCCCCTCACCTCTGCCCGCTTGGCTCGTGCCCGTGGCATGTGCTTGCAAACACACGTGCCCACAATTAAATTATGTCTGACAGCTGGATGAACTAAAGAAACCCAGAAATATATCAAAAACAGGCACGACTGACTATCGTTTTTTGCTTTCCATAACATTTTGGAAAAGGTAAAAATCTAGGGCAAAACATAAAAGATGATTACAAATGTACCCTTCCTGAGAAGTATTATGATTGCAATTAGGGTTTGGAGTTTATGTGTCGCAGTTAAAATTCAGTTCACAGTGGATGTTTAAACTTTTTCAAGACTGAAAAATTAACTATTTAACTAATACACGACTCACGTGACTATTCAGAACATGTTTGTAGATGTGTAAACTGCAAGGTTATTCATAATAATAATAATAATAATAATAATAATAAATACCACTGATTTCTGGAGATATATATATATATATATATATATATATATATATATATTTCATTCATGTAGTCCTTTAAAGTTTAGTGGTGCTAGGCTAGTGCTAGGCTAGCGCATGTCTATGGTAACTAGTAGCCTGCATTAAAACCTCTTCAAAATCATCGGGTAGTCCTCCAAACGTTGCCATATCTGATTTGTAGAAAGCTCTTTTGTGAAATCCACGTGTAGTAATGCCGGGCGCAGATAAACAGACTACTGTAGATCCGGTAACCTAGCAGATCACTCCTCCGCTGCATAGCTTACAACCAGGAAGCTGATGCTGCTCAAATATAAGTTATTTTAAATGCAAAATGGTTGTATTTCAAAGTATTCAGTCAACACAGACATTTATATCGGTAGTCTGGTGTTATAAGTGATTTGCCTCAGGTGCACTGTGCTTGGGTCAGACTGTTTTTAATGCAGGCTACTAGTTACCATAGATATACACTAGCCTAGCACCACTAAACTCTTCAAATATAAGGACTGCATGGAGAAAACATTTATTTATTTTTTATCTCAAGAAATCAACAACACTCTGGATAACTAGGAAATTAGGCCCTATGTCAAAAATCCTGAAACATCCCTTTAAATAACTAATTAATTAACTAATTAATAACTAATTAAAATAATTCCGCCCTAGTCAAATTCTACCTCGAGTGGTGTCTGGCAGTGGCTCTCTCTTCAAAATTATTGTGTGCCTTTGATTTTAGCTTGCAGTTCAGCCTGGCTTTGTCTCCTGTCCCATTTAGTGTTAGATTAAGGGGAGGGGTCTGAGGGGGTTGGGGTGAAGCAGATCTTAGACACCCACAATGAAAAAAAATTGAAAAAAAAAAATACATCAGAAGAAAATCTCAGCTGTGAATCTATATGCATTACTGATTTTTTTGATTATGCGAGCGCTTTGAATTTCCCAAATCTGAAATGAAAGTGTCTTTGTTAGTGCCGCCTGATTAAATCTGAGCACTGCCCTGCGGGAGTGTGTGCGCGTGCGTGTGTGTGACAATTACAGTGCCTTGAATTAATGCCATGCCACTGTAAATGAGAGGGGAGGGGGTTATAAAGTGTCATGGCTGAGTCTCAAAAGCGCCCCTGAAAGTCATCACCACGCGGCCTGCGATGTTCAGGGTATGGCATGGACCATAACAAAAGAGGCGTTTCAGTACCGCTGCCGCTCGGTTTATTGTTTCCGTGATTTCAGCAAATGCAACGTTTTGTATTGAAAGTGGACATTTTGGTGGTTCTTTCAGCTAACAATATTTGTAACAATGATTTATACAAGTTAAGTAAGTTCTCAATAATTACTTTGTTCAAATAGCATCCTTTGATGTCTGTGTAGGCTACAGGCTCTTCCTTGTTTAGACACGGCTAAGATATTAGGCCCGAGCAACGGACACGCAGTGTCCCGCGAGGGACTAATTACAATCAATAACGGAAACAGAAAATGCAAGAATTCACATAGCAAACGTGAACCAATATGCAAGTAACAGGGATCAGAAATTAGTGCTCTGGGAGCTCTAATTTTGGGTGTGGCCCGCCAGAGAAAATAATAAAAGATGGCTCAGTGGCGCCCCCTCAAACAAGCAGTTTACATTGAGTGAATGAGAGCCCGGTCGCAAAAAATGTCATCGTACAAAGGTGACACTGGCCAGGGACATAGACCACGTCAAGACATGTAAAAAGTGATATTATGGCCCCGCCCTAAACGCTACAGGAAGTCGGTCATCTTGGCCCAAACCTCGAACCTTCAAAATCGTACCTCCTGAACTTATGAACCCTGAAGCTTACATTTTTGGCCAAAATGTCCCAGACCCATGTGGCTTTCCAAATCCTCATTTAAATTTTGGAAATATTATTGGCCGTGGTCATGACAAGGCCGCAACTCAGAGGCCATTTTCAACAAAATTCAAAGTCTCATATCTTTCACAGACTTTGTCGGATTGCAACGGACCCAAAACGGCACGCATCTCGAGCTGGACCTAACCATGTGCAAACGCAGTCAGTATCGCCAAAAATGACCCACTGGCGCCCCCTTCAAGGTTTTTTTTTCTTGAAAAATTCTAATAAAAATCAGGATGGTATGGAGTTGTGAAAATAATCATACAGGCCTTCCCCGTCATAGGGATCACTTGCGCCTTTGTCAGAGCTTTCCAAAAATGTATAACATTTCAGGGTCAAGGCAACCACTCCGCTTATACAGCCTGATCAAAGTGGCAGTATAGCGCCACCTGTGGCTTGTAAGTGGCCCGCCCATCCTCCATGCTAGTTTTTGGCTCCAAATTAAGCATTTTTGGACTTTACCATCACCGGAAGTTGTGATTTCATAAAATTAATCTAAGTTCAGTTTAGCCACAGCTTTCTGTCTAGCACCATAGATAAAGTACTGGGCTCCCAATCATGAGGTTGCTGGATCAAACCCAATGATGGTTTATTTTGTATTTTTAATTTTTTTGGTTTGGACTTTTCATCTACTTGGAAGAACATAAATCGGCGCCTATGGTCCCAACCTCATTAAAAGACGAGGAAAGAACAGTTTAGAAATATGCGCAACTACACAGTAAGACATGGGGGTACAGTAGGGAAACAATAGAGGCAAAACTGGGGGGAAATGTTGAAAAATCGACCTGAATGACCTGAAATGACCTCAGTCAGCTCAGTGATAGTGTGCTGGTCTCTGGTGCAAGAGGTTGCCAGTTCAAACACAGCACATAACACGTTTTTAAAAGCTTTCTCTTTTCACCTGGGCCGCTGCACATATAAGCGAAATCGCAATCTTCAGTCAAAGGTCAATCGGGATACCTGCGCTGCCTCCCAGTAGTCCCAATATAAAATATGAATGAATACAGATTGATTTACAGGCATAAAAAATTTGGTACATTTACAAATCATCAATAAATATATCGAGTGTGAGTATCTATGCTTCCACAAATACTTTGGACAAATATATTATTTCAAATTACCAACTGCAAGTGGCACAAGCTAAATTAAATGTCGACTTATTGGTGGAGGGATAATTCTTTCCTGAAAAATTACACATAATATATAAATTGTAATATAGAAACGCAGAAAGAAAGTCATCTCCACTTTTATACTACACAATGATTTGGCCTATATAAACATGTGTCTCTCAGCATTTTATGGGGGAGGAGGGATTGCAATAATTGTGTATGAAGGAAAGGCTATATAGTATATGCAATAGCACCTTCTATGCGTCCTCTCCAACATACTTCATGTGTAATTTGTTGGATCTTTTCTGAGAACACACTCGGCCTTCAATAAACTATACTTCGTCCTTGGCTCTGATGTAAAACATTTCCCTCCAGATGTGTAGATACTGAAAACTTCTCCTTGTTAATAATCCAACACAATCAAAATCATAATTGGTTTCATTGCCATTCACAAAGTAGGAATGTTTTTCAGGGCAATCGTGCAACTTGAAACATAACACTTAGATAAATAATAAACTATCAAAACTTTAAAACATCAAGTGCATGCATAAGGTAGATGAAAAATACAATGTAATAAAAAACTGCAAGCCCTCTCCCCAAGCCCCAGTCCTGGACTGCAGTAAAGTGACCCTACACTTCTAGATCCACGGTAAAGTCTGTCGCGGACATTGTGCTATTTTCACTAATGTCATGGCACAAGCACATTGTAGGTGGCCCGCAGTGAACGTCTATCTCCACGACCCGTTTCACTGAAGGAATTTTCAAGGGATCTGCCAAGGTTTTCCTGTCTTGTGTCTGTCACCAACAAGTCCTCTTTGTAGCTGCTTAGCAATAGCCCACGTTTGCACACAAATACCTTCAAATGAGCAATTGTCCATCGTCTAAAAACATGGCAACTCATCTCTGTATCCTCCACCTGAGCCTCTCACTCAGTTTAGTAAGTTTGCAATATCATACAAACATATAACAAATCATTCACACGGCACTGCAGCACCCATGGGTGCGGTGCCCATACTACAAATAGAAACATTCGAAAAGGACTTCTGTGGAAGTTTGCACCTCTGTCCAGGTGCTGTTTTGCCTGGTGGCTTCTACCTAGTATTGCAGTTCACTGGCCATAGAAAGGATTTCAACTATACAGTGAGTGAAAAGCACCGCTGCAGCGAATGTGAGGCCGGGGCATTGAGGCTGAGGCAAGAGTGGGCCGGCACCGAAACTACCTGGGGCAAGAGTGAGGCCGGCGTGTGACGAAGGATCAGGCGAGAGTGGGCCGCGTTAAGGCGCAAAACCAACCGGGTTGGGAGTGATGGCGAGAGCGAGCAGGGACGGTCGCAAGGGGGGGACTGCGCCAGGGGCGAGGGCCTTTATCGCTGCAAGCAGCTTTAATTATTATTATTATTATTATTTGTATATATTCTTTTTATTCAACATCAACAACCAAAAACGTAAGAAAAATAAATAATACAAATTAATTTGAAAAAAAAGGGGGAAATGTTACGTTGGCAAAAATACTTCAACCAAAACATAACTCTTTTGGAACTTGTACCTGTAAGGTGTTTTTCCATTTTCAGTGGTCAGCAGTAATCTCTCTGTCAAATTATGTACAAGACATTTTATCGGTGTTAGTCCTTCCTATCTCTTCTAGAATACACCTCATATTGCATTTATGGGTGGCCCCTGTTGAAAAAGAGTCATTTGAGCCTGTAAATAAATGTGGTATTTTCTGCTGGTACAGTCAGCAGTTGGAGCAGCTGCTTTCTGGCCTCCTTATACTGTATCTCCGCCTCACTCTCATTTGTAACTCATATTGCTGACAGTCAGCACAGCCACAACGCTTATGTAAATTGCCTGGTTGCCCTTGTAATTAAGATTTTATTTTTTGAAGTCATAGCCTTGAGTGCTATTCTGGCAATGGTGAAGTATAATAGAAAATGTGTGTGGGACCAGATATAAAGATTTTTTTTACACAAACACCAAAGATTGATTGGGAGGTAGATTCCTCTTATAAAAGAACAAGTGGGGCGAGTGGTTGTTCAGCAGTTCGCGATCGTCCTCGGAACAGTTGTTGTCATTGTCATTGTCCTGGGACGAGACACTTCACTCACTGCCTGTGTGAATGTGGTGTTTGAGTGTGGTCGATGTTGATCAAAGGGGCTGATGGTGCTGATTGGCAGCCTTGCTTCCATCAGTCTACTCCAGGGCAGCCATGGCTACAATAGTGGCTTACCACCACAGAGTGTGGCGTGAATGAATATCGCAATGTACTGCGTCTTTTAAGTGTACAAAAAAACGCTTTTAAAAACAGATGTGTTATTATTTGTTAATAAGAAGATTGTGTGAATGTCAGTGTCTATATTTAACCCACTGAAAAATGAGCCGTTGAATTAATAAGCAGCTCGAACAACATTTTAAGATTGATTGAAGTGTATTTTGTAAGTATATAAACCGTGGGAATACAAAGATGTTTTACAATACTATTGAAAAAAGGCCATTTAGTGAACATGCAGTATGTTCAGTTTCTTGTGCACTGGCATTTTCTTCAGAATTGTATTGTGCTACCTGCCCATTGCTTTCAAGGTCAAGTGCTGTTATCTGTGTGCATCATGCCCCTGAGAAGCACACCCAGGAGGTCCACAATACGAAGTAACACATTGATCCCACCACAATGGTCCTAGACTCCACCTTATTTGCACTAAGTTAGTTTCCACAACAACACACTTGTGCAAGTTGTAGTAATTTACAGTAACCTGTGGCCTCAGGCTAACTCTGGTACAATGCATCAACTGGCAACATTTATGTTATAATTGTACATGGTCCCTTTTAAATAAATAAACTAAACTAAACAGAAGGATTTATCTTTGCACAGGAGATGTTATAGAAAAATAGAAACTCCTTTAAATTGGTGACATGATATCCAAATTAAAAAGTCAAAAATGTTCTATTATTATAGGTTTATATTAACTGATAGCCTACACTATGGATTAGCAACACTTAATAATTTGAAGGTCATTCATGTAAACTAGTTTTAGGATTTGAAAAAGTGCAATAAAAACCGTAACATACAAATAACCAATGAACATAGTCCCACAATCTTGTGAAAGTACAGTTCTCAATGGCATCCTTGCATCAAAGAGACTTTGAAACATATCTCTTGGTTTGATATGGATTAACCCATTGTGGAAAAGGGCCCCTCTCTGCGATCACAATCGGTCAGATCATCAACGGCCTTCTCCAAACCCCCAGCGGAGGCCATTCTCTTTGTTTTTGCATTTGGACCCAGCAGCCTGCAGCGTATCTCCCTCTTATCCCTTGCCCTTCACACGCGTCTTTCATTAACGGGACGCTTCCAGGCACACTCGCCGACCCTCCATTGTGTGGGCCTATCAGCTTGGCGGGATGGGGCGCACTAATTAATATTTAACTAAAGACCGCCTCTGAGCCAACAGGAGATGTGCAGATGGAAAAGGGGGGAAAGTGGAGGGATGGCTGTAGGAGACGGGTGGGTGGAGTGTTTGAAGATGGATGAAAGGTTAGCCTTGAGAGTTAGGGCAGCAATGACACAGAAGAGGTGCAGGGGATAGGGGTCGGGGAAAAGGTTGCATCTGATGGAGCACCGAGTGGAAGAAATTCACTATAAGAGAAATAAAAAGGGATGAAAACGAAGTGGAAATCTGATAAACTATTAGGCCACAACCAGTGAATGTGTGAACTGGACCATGACTAAACAAGTATTTAGGGCTAAATCAGATTTTAATTTCAGATTTCAGATTAGACCATGGATAAAATCTATCCAAACCAGAGTTTTATTAGCACAACCACCATTCACTGGATACTAGCCAAAGAGCCCCAGGCCCCCAACCTTTTTTTTTTAGTTTTTAACCACATTATATTACAAAAAAATCATGACCAAAAACATATGTATTGCGGTGTTCTGTTTCATTCAGTAATCCTCTAGTAAAAGCCAGCCCACACTCTGGAGAACGCCTTGAAGTGTATTTTTTTATTACAGACACCTTCACCAAACTTGTTCTGATCCTGTTTATGGCCTCTTTCACGCACAGATTAGCATGTTCTGCCGGTCGATTTGTCATGATTGTAATGATGATGATAATGTGATCATATGGTCACAATCACAAAGCCAGTCTACTCTTTGTAATGCAAACCAAATCACTGAGCAGATTCGGTCCAAAAGGAGAAAATATTTGTTTTTTTTCTCTCAAATTTTCCCCATTGTGCACAGTTTCCATTCCGTCCCAACCCCCAACCTCCTAAGTAAGTGAAATGACATGTTCTGACCCCAGCCATCTTTGTCACCCTGGTTGTATCTATGTCTTTATTTGGGCATCCATCATTTTGTCACATGTGTTTTCCACAGCATACAATTTGGGGGGGGGGGGGGGTGCATATGTGTGCGCGGCAGCTCCCAGATGTACCCTGCATGTGCTGTGGTGCGATGGGTTTGGCGTGGATTTGGTGGTGAAGGCGCACAAGAGCCCCTCTTATGAGATTAGATGTGTCCCAACTGTATAATCGGTCTAATCCCACACAGGATGCTCCCAGATTACGATAACAGGAGGCGCTGGACCTCATGAATCCCTCCGCTGTCGTGTTTTACCTTATCAGCCCTACTTTAAGAGCACGAGCATTAGCGTTATTAACTAAAGTGATATTTGTTTTTTACAGATTTTAAATTCACTCTCTTCAACCATCAGTGAATGAGAAGAGGTTCCATGGTTGGAGATAAAGTTATTGCGAACTGTTGTATGGGGATAACAATATTTTACTCTAATTTCAACATAGTGTCAAAAAGAGACTATATACTGACATTGTATACATTTTTGATTCCTATCCTACGCTAATGCAAATCAATCGGACAATAACAAGGTGTAACTAGAGCATAACGAATTGTTGGCAGAAACTTTTTGGTTGTTCATTAGTATGACACCTGCTTTATTTTTATTATGTTCAAAACAAATCAGGTATATTTTTCCTCGCTGTATACTCCCCTTCCCCTGTTTATTTTAATTGTTTTGTACCCCATGCCTCTGGCGCTAACCCTCACTATTTGCAGTGTCAGATTTTTTTGGACGGTGGTGTTGCCATGGTGAAGCGTCCCCTGTGATGTCACTGTGAAGCCTCTGGAGACGACCACCCCCCACCCCGATCCACCTCACCCTGCCCTTTCTCCCCTGCTGGCATGTGCGTGTGTGTGTGTTCTTGTAGTTAAGACATTGTGAGGACCAGTTTGCGTTTTTAACCAACAGAGTGAGGACATTTTTGGAAAGTGAGGACATTTTGGGTGGTCCTCACTTATTTGAAGGACTGTTTGAGGGTCAAGATGTGGTTTTAGGGTTAGTGTTAGAAATGGGTTAAGATTAGGGTTAGGGTTAGGATTAAGGCTAGGGGCTTAGGGTTCAGGGTTAGGGTCTGGGTAATACATTATGTCTATGAGTGTCCGCACTAAGATAGAATTACAAGGTCGTATGTGGGTGTGTGTGTGTGTGCATTTGTATGGGGAATGGCCACACAAATTCGGTGTGCGTTGGCTGTGAAGCACCTGCCTCACTAATGAGCTGTCTCGCTGCAGACCGCATGGCTTTTTCCGAAACACATCATTATCTTTGCAACACACACACACACACACACACACACGCACACACAATAAGGAGCACGGCTTCCCTGGAAATGCTTTACGAAATTTGTGCCACCCCAAGTGCTCCGATAAGACGGCGGTTTTAACAGTTAGTGATTGTTAGTTGATTTGAAGGGAAGGGTGCAGGGTTATAGGGGCACCTCTTTGAGACTGCAGGACCAAACTCCCCTCCCCTTCATGCCCACTCTCCTTCATTCATTTCATCTTTCAAAATCACCTCCCCTAAGTCCATGCTTCACCCCCTCCCACCCCAATATGTCAGCATTGTCTCGGCGTAGAATTGGAGTAGCGGGGGATTTTGGTGGGTGGGGTCTCCTTTGGCTCTCTCTGTGTGAATCCTTCTAGCATTCCAACCCCCCCCCCCCCCCCTCTCTCTCTCTCTCTCTCTCTCTCTCTCTCTCTCTCTCTCCCCCCCTTTGGACCGCCTCCTCCCCCTCCCCACCCACTCACTCTCCTCCTTTCATCAGCAAGCAATGAGGTAATCCCTGTAGCAGCCGCGTGAAGTGCAGCCAGTGCGGCGGTGGTGAGAGAGGGAGAGCGAGAGAGCGCGCGCGCGACTGAAGCCGGTTTGCGGGCTGAGGGCTGAGGGGGGGAAAAGCAGGAGAGGAGATGTCAAGAGCCGGAAGATCATCACCGCCGCTTCTTATCGGACCCAACTGTTAGCGCGCCGGGAGCTACGCGGGCTAATACATGTCAGCGGTGCAGCTTTAGGGCTATAGGTTGCGGCGTATTAGTGGTGGCACTATGTGAAAAAGAGGTGGCCACACGCGGAGCCAGGCTGGGAAGAAGGAACGCAGGGCTGGGTCAAGCTTAGTCAAGGCGAGAGAGAAGTGACTGGAGGAGGAGAATTAATTACAGGGGGGTTTATATTGTGGGTGCAAGATGACGGAGAGGTGTAGTCTGTGGAGCGCGCTGTCCGCGGCTGCGTGCTGCTTCTACCGGGGTTCCTTCATGCAGGTGCAGGTGAGTGGACGTCACTGCTTCTTTCACCACAGAGGATGCTGATTGACTGATGTACGCTTTCGGCTATGGCGAGCGTGTGCCGCGATCAGGCGGGACAACAGAAACGGATGACATTACTTTGATGTGAAATGGCAAATACAAAAACAAAACAAAAGAGTTTAGAAAGTAAGGCATTTGTTGATTTGTTCAACTTTTAATGGCGTGAAGAGTTTGTTTTGAAACGTATAATATTTGCTGTGCTCATAATATAGAATGAGGCTGGGCCAGAGCTGTAGGCTATTTGATATCAAACAAAAGTGTCATGTTGTTGTGTGCTATTCAAAGCGTTATATAGACTTGCATCATGAACATCAAACTTGGTCTTATTATGGAAGAACTTTTAACTTTAAAAATGTGACCGAGAATGTTTCTATGCTTGAAAAACAAACAAACAAAAAAACCTCGACAACTTGCCCATGCAACCCATTGTGATTTGTGAAGTGTTTTTCCTACCGACCTACTTTGGCCACTTTTTTGATGAACTTTGTTAAGTAGTGATTTTGCTCCTGCAGCTATAATGTCAGCCTGGCTTCATGGGACAGGAGAAACTTGGTGTTCGAGGGAAACATTGTGGCTTGTGCATGTGTGAACGGGATCTGAAATGCACTGTGTTTGTGCTTGGCCTACAGTTGTGCATACAGTATCTTATATCACTTAACATGTCTAATTCCAGCCCGGCACTTGTAACCCGATATGTGACCTCATTCTATGGACGGCTTATTTTGCATGTATGTATCAGATATGCCTTGTCACGCTTGATAGTCAGTGTCTGTTGTGTTGTGGGACTTTTCAGGAACCACATGTGGGGCAGGGAGTGGCATTTTAGAACCTCTGTGCTGAAGGATCGCACATGCCAAAACTGTCAAGTGAATGACAGGCGAGACAATGTGAAACAGTATACTCCAGGGAGCAGAGAGATGGTACCGCCCTGGGTGGTGATACTGAAAAAAGAGAGTTTGAGGTGCACACAATCTTGTCTTGCTGCTGCCACATTGGCATAATTAGGGCTTAACTTTGTAAGCTGCTGTGTTTTATATTATTTGTTTGACGTTTTGACTGTGCGTTAGCGTCACCTTCTGAGCAAACCAGGCTTCTTTCAAAACAATCAGCATAAGAAATCCCCACTTTGCTTTGACATGCTCTTGCATTAGAACACACAAACTAGCAAACATGAAAAAATAAGAAGAAACATTCTCTATTAAATTCAATATTAAATGACATACAATAATAAGACACAGGCAAAACAATATATTAGTCTGAATCGGTGAATCTTTAGGTACTGTGCTTGTTTTGTCCTCCTTTAGTGTTTTTAAGCTAAAGTGTTTTTAATTTATCTATTTTTTCAATTTCTTGAACTTGCCGGCCTGTTTGTGACCCTGAAAAGTGACCCTGCTATTTGTAAAATATGCCTATGAATCCGTATGTGTAGAACTGGGATGCTACAAATATGATGGGAAAGTATGGAACGAGTTCGGATGCAACTAACATTTTAATTTAATGGCTTCCTCTTTCATTGTTTGTACCAGTAATTAAAAAAAATCAGGTATAGGGCCTTTAAACAGTGGCAGGTCAGTGATGACCGACTGGAGTGAGTTCCACAGTTTGGGCGCCGCCACGGCAAAAGCACAATTGTCCTGCTGCTGCTAAACTGGGACATATAACTATGTAATATAACAGGTAATGAAGAACATACATAATACATGTTCTTGTTTAATCATTGCCAGACTTTGTTTAGAACAGTGTTTCTGTTCTCAAAATGTTTACACAATCGCTATATTTACATTATAAAATTATCTCCAATTTATATGAATAAGGAAAAACATATCCTGATTACCCTCTGTAGAAAAGAGGCCACACATCAACTTTGTATGTTGAAACATGCCTTTCAGTGGGAGTTGCTTAGGGTTAATGAAGTTATCTAGAAGAAACCAGTTTTGTGGTTGATGCCAAGCATCAAGTGGGTGTTACATGAGCAAGGGCTAAATTAATTAACCGATGCGGTAAGTTGCAGCATTTTTATTGTGGAAAAAATATTGCCTAATTCTTAGCAGCTTGCCTTTTGCTCAGTCAGTTTTGATTGTAGACACTATTGATTCCTCAGTCCATTCCAATTAAAGATAGACTGTCAGGCTCAATACAGCTCCATACAACCCAAACACTGCACTCTTCCAGACAGTAATTGTTCATATGTATCTTCATATTCAGCTCTGCTCCTGTTACCACAAGGGGATAGTGATTTATCGAGTCCGTGGCACCCAACGCAATAACTCAAAATTAACGAAAAAGTTGCACTTCTCTGATCAATGTTGGCGCGCAGTGCAAGAGGAAGGGCAATATATCGTAAGAAGTAAAGTGTGATATTGGTCTGTGCTCTGAAGGATAGACCATCTGCCTCAGATGAAATGTGTTACACATGTAGTTTGTCAGTATAGGTCTGGTTTACTTTATTTATTTATTTTAGATTATTTTACTCACAGACTTCATTTCACTCTGATAGGACAATTTAGAATGAAAGGGGAGTGAGAGATTTTCAACAAACTGTCAGTGCTGGGGTTCGAACCCACGACTCTGAGGAGAACCTTGTGCTTGAGTGCTACAAGAAGGACTATCGTATTAAATTTTTCATCCTAGGTTTTTTCAAATCACACTTGTATTTCAGCTTTGTTATATTTTATATACATTGCTGGGACTGCACAGGATATTGCCACATTGTTGTTGTAACAAGATGTATTGCATTATCAGAGGTCTTCCATCTAAACAAATTTACCCTTTTTTGAGTATAAAGACAGTTCTGCTTTGGTCATGCTTTTCCAGTTTCCATTTTAACCTTTTGGACCGTCTGAATCCGCCCAATTGAGTCTTGTTTGGTCACAAATTCCTTACAAATTTAGTTTGAATTGAAACATTTAATGTACTGAAAGAGTTTTGTAAAACATCAAAATATTGTTATTGCAACATTCAATAAATATCTTTCTCACAACATGCTGTCCAATCAGATAGATTGTAAAGTCCGAATGATGTCACCACTTCCACAGTCCTATGGGCCTGAGTGTTGACAATAGCTGTTGTTGCGGTGACAGTGAAGTGTGACCCCCGCTCATGAGCTGTATCACCGAGGAGATTACACTTGATCCCCTGGTCTAGACTGCGCTAAGCTAACTAGTACTACACACATCTGTGCCGCTCAGCATTGTGTTGTACGACTATGTACTGTATAGAGACGCATTAAAGCCAGTGTCGCCAGCGCTTTTCTGAAACTGGGACATTGTAACACCTCCTCTGTGGCTGTCAACCCCCCATCACCTCTCCATCACCCCTGCTATTGGTCGAACTCCTGTAGTTGCATTTACATTGTTTTTCAAATGAGCCCCTTCACTTGCTGGGACTTCACTTGTGTTTTGGGCTCCTCCTTCTTCTATTCCCTGCTGACCTGAGCAGCATGGAACCGGCCGGTGTGCCCTCCAGCAGCCGGTGCCTCTGTACTGCAGAGTCCAGGCAGAGGAGCCCTTTACCTTGTAGAATGTAGTGCAGAGCTGACCTCACAGTATGGCTCCTCTCAGCACGCACATGTGCCACGTATCTACACACGTGCCACTTGTTTAGGTGATTAATAAGGAAGAAACAAAACAGAGACATTTCTGTGTTGAGGGAGTGCAGTAGAAAGTGAAAGGGAAGATGTCAATGTGCTGTATGTTCCAGGCCGATGATGATGAGACCTGTGCTATTGGGATTGTTAAAAATATAGAATCATTCAAAAGTTTGGAAAAACTTTTCATGTATTGGCATGTTCATATTTTTAACACTATTTACATTGTGTGATTCACAATGAAGACACTATGTGGGATTATGTAGGAAACAAAAAAAGGTGAAATATTATTTTTATATTTTCAATTAGCCTATTCATTTAGCTTATTTTTGGCATTTTCTCAATGAGATTCATAAGGTCATCCCTGAAATGGTTTTCAACAGCCCTGTGAAGTGAAAACCATCCATGGTTACTATACCATGAAGCCCGTGGAAAAAAAAGGACAACAAACACAGATTATTATTATTTTTTTTTTTTGTTCATTCATAAAAACTAAAATAAATAATACTTACATAGAGATTTTCCACACATTTGACTTTTAGTTTATTTGACTTTCATTTAGCCAGGAAAGTCCCACTGAGGTTTAGAATTTCTGGGCCTTGTACCAGCAGGGACCCTATTGTACATGTTTTAGTAGTAGGGAAAACCAGAGTACAGGCACAAGGCGAACATGCAAGCTCCAACCAGGTCGAACCAGGGACTTTCCAGGTAAATATTCCATGAAAAGGTGCTTTTCTGTTTACATCATTGTCTGCATTGACCCAGCCTTTGATGTCACGGCTTGCCTTATGAAGAGCCATGAGCAGTTGTGGAGCACCAGCATACTCCAGATCTTGTGCCCCCAGGCATCGCATTCATCTAAAAAAAATAAATAAGAAATGATTGCAAAATCCTGAACAGCTTTGACTTTGCAAAGTTCATAACATCTCATTATAAAACATTAAAAGAGAAAAACAAGAAGCCAATGTTAATCAGTTGCTGGTTCTGCTTCACAGATCATAAACAAGATGCGCTCAGACCACTGGGTGTTTGCATTTCAAGTAGCATTGTTCCAATTAAACTCGAGTAAAGCCAGAATTTAATCAAACGTTGCCTATCCTTCTTGACTGAAAACAAAATGGCACTTTTTATAGACTTCTTGTGGATACGTTAAGGCCCATGTTTGCGAAGACTGTATCTTCAAAGGACCAGTCTTATTACAAGCGGCGTTTTATTTTTTTCCACTTACAATGCACCATACATAATAAACTAGAGCTTTATTGCTTTCGCTCAAGTCTCCTGCGTTCATAATGTTGTTCTGGCTAAGCCTACAAACGGCGTATTATTAACTTTACAGGCAGACAAGCCAGCCAGTATAAGTGTTGCTCTATAGACTTTACTTTGTGCTTGCTTTTCCAGAACAGCGATCAAGTCCGCAACTAATAAGAAGCGCTTTGGTGTCTTTTAGCCCATTCAGTCAGTCACAGTAGGTTAACCAGCAATCAGCTTGTCAGTCTTCTCCCCAGGGGTCTCAGCCTGCGCTCCAGCATTATAGCCTCATAGCCATCAACCCCTGACCAACCGTGTCTAGTCAGTGCGTAGCTAGCTGTGGAAGATACGACCACACTAATACCATTATTCGTGTCGGGGGGAAAAAAAGGGGAGCCCGGGCCAATCGCCGCATGTTTTTTAGCATTGAAATATTCACCATGTAATCCCCTCTTCTTCACTGCGGTTATCTCACGCACTGGGCTCCTCCGCCCCAGAGCTTTCGGCTGCAAATCCTCTTTTGGCATGCCCGCCTGTCACACCCTGCAGGCGGGCACAGAGTGAAGGGCAGCTGGGCGTGTGTGTGTAAGATTGTAAATGCGCGTGTGGGTAAATTGCCTTGTTCTAGAGACCATATCCTCATTAGAGCGCTCTGATGTTTTTGGCAGTAACAAGGGAAGAGCCTGTGAGTAAGCAAGGCTGAGGCTCAGTGTGTGTTTCTGACAAATTGTGCTTCATTGGCTCTCGGTCCCCGGCTCATTCTGCTGTCTCGGCAAAATGCATAAATCAACATACATTTATTAACAGACTTTGTTTATTATGCGTCGAGATGCTCACCTAAAGGATTTGGATAAAATCTTTAGATTAAAGTTTTGGCAAACATAAAGTGAGTGCAGCTTTACTTTTGCGTTTTGTATTGCCGTATTGTGCCCAGCCATTTCAAATATCATTATCTACATTGTCTCAAAGGTTCCATGATGCAGAGCCAGTTTTGATATTTAAATAACAAAAAATAATAACCATCCATGGTTCTCCACCGGAAAAAGGTGGCTTCCCCGCTTCAGGTCGGTGGGGTGTCCTTGCCTCAAGTGGAGGAGTTCAAGTATCTCGGGGTCGTGTTCACGAGTGAGGGACGGATGGAGCGTGAGATCGATAGACGGATCGGTGCGGCGTCAGCAGTGATGCGGTCGCTGTATCGGACGGTTGTGGTGAAGAGGGAGCTGAGTCGGGGGGCAAAGCTCTCGATTTACCGATCGATCTACGTTCCCACCCTCACCTATGGTCATGAGATTTGGGTAATGATCAAAAGGACAAGATTGCGAATACAAGCGGCCGAAATGAGTTTCCTTCGCAGGGTGGCTGGGCGCACCCTTTGAGATCAGGTGAGGGGCTCAGTTACCCGGGAGGAGCTCGGAGTAGAGTCGCTGCTCCTTTACATTGAGAGGAGCCAGCTGAGGTGGCTCGGGCATCTGTTCCGGATGCCTCCTGGTCGCCTCCCTCGGGGGTGTTCCAGGCATGTCCCACTGGGAGGAGGCCTCGTGGAAGGCCCAGGACACGCTGGTGGGACTATGTCTCCGAGCTGGCCTGGTGTCACCTCGGGGTCACCCCAGAACAGCTGGAGGAGGTGTGCGTGGATCAGGAAGTCTCTGCTGAGACTTCTGCCCCGCGACCCGGCCCCGGAAAATGGATGGATGGAAAATAGTAACCAATCTCTCTGTCTTTGTGAGCTCAGCTATTCTTAAAAAAAATGCAAATAATACATTATCAGAGGGAATGAGACAAGCTGTTTGTAAACAATACTATTATGTTACTGACAACTACTGGTTTAGTGTGGGTATTTGGTTCTTGAGTGTTCCTGATTAAGTCTCATTAGGTCTATTAAATATTGACAGCACGATTCACCTAAGTGTGTAGCTCGCAGTTGCTGGGATGGACACCATGAAGTTGATATGAATAAGAGCAAGTATATGTTACATTGAAAAACAAAAAACAACTTTATAGATTTCTGATGCACTTTTCACCATGCTGTTACATGGACTTAGTCATACTTTCTCTTTCGCTTTGTGATTTCTCAGCTTCTACCAGTTGTCTCCCTCCGTCGGCTTTGAAATAAGCTTTCTGACAGAGACCCCAAGGTGAAATAGCAACCTGAACTTGCCCTGCACTCCTCTGCTTTGATGGAAACTTGCAGACTCTACTGAGGCAGTGACTAATCTTAAAAAGGCAGTTGCATTTCATCCACTGGCACAAAGCACGCCGCAGTCTTTCGGTTGGCACAAATAGAAAAACAGCTCTTCTATCTCCGTCTGACATTAGCCAAAGAAGTACTCCTCTAATTGAGCACTTTAACACTATGGGCTTGGTCGCGGAAACCAGGGAGATCAGCATTTTACACAGCAGAATTTCTTGCTAGGCTGGGAGCAGGTTGGCTCGGTCCCAACTGGTGCTGTCTTCTGCCTAACTTCCACAAAACTGAACTATTTAGAAAAAGGGAGCTAAGCTGTATATGGGTGCAACTTCTTTAAACCTATAAAATAGAAGGTGACTGGAAGCATTAGAGGTTGCCTGTTTAGGAAGTCTTGTTGTAGTTTTAACAGCATCCTCCAGAGTCTAGACTCTATTCTGTGGCAGGCCTTTGTCTCAGTGATATATTGCACACTTGGTTCTTGGCTCCAAGTTGGAAAGAGCAGCAGTGAAGTGAAGTGGTCCTCGAGCAGCAGGTCACTTTTAGATAGCTCATTTTCAAGGAACAAATGGGGCTTGTCTTAGTAATGAGATATTAACAGATGTGTTGACATATGGGTGACTGAGCGCCTTTTTAGAAATATGGCATGTGTGTATAATTTAGTATGTACAGACTGTAGATAGAGCAACTCAGCATTGAAGAACTTCCAACACCTTTGTGAGTTTTTGTCCTTCAAGACACTGTCACTTCTGCCAGATGCATTAGTTAGAGATGAGTGAGTGAGTGAGATCGGCCCCTAAGTATCGTGATACGTATCGGATTGTGACAAAAGTGTATCGTCCCAGCCCTTGAGCCTTCAGTATTCCTCTGAAACGGTCCACCGCCACCGTGGTTTGCCCCTGTTTCAGAGCGTGGTGTCCCGCACAGTTCACCTCCTCCTTCCTCTTCCTCCTGTGCAGCTCCCTCATCTGTGTCCTCCTCCATCTCCCCTGGCTCTGATGCCATTCTTCACCTAAGGGTCACCATCTTCTCACTAAAACAAGGCTCACTAAGGAAAATTACTATGCGTTTTAGTTTTAGGCCATGATGACCAAAAACATGTTAATCTCAGTCAAACGTAAGACCTCATATAGTATCTTGTGGTTATGGATACAAAACATACTGCTGCTCTGTGAGAGAAATATGCGTTTGACAATTAAAAAGTGACAGTTGGTGCTGTCAAACCCCTGAATAAAATCATCTCTAGTGCAGACCGGCGAGTTTGTCAGATCCATTTGCCTGCTGTTACAGAGTTGTGAATATGTCGCATTAGTCACCGAAGCTGAACATTGAGAACACTTTCTTATTTTGACACTTCCATGCCTCGCTTTATTGTAGGCTCCGTATTAGTTCTCTGCTCCACTCATCATAGGCTGTAGTGGGCTCCCAGAAAATGCAGCTGGAAGGGCATCTGATGTAAGAGTTCAATGGGTATTGTGAGACATGCTTCCACATGTCTCACTAATGGTATATTATTCCGTGAGCATTTTTTTCTGAGGGAGTGATGTAATTGAATAGAGCTCTGTACAGCGTCTCCACGGGTTTATTCTGAAGGTGAAAAGGCCAGTGCCATCCTGAGCTCCAGCTCCTAACGTGATCTCCAGCTCCTAACGCGATCTCCAGCTCCTAACGCGCTCTCCAGCTCCTAACGTGATCTCCAGCTCCTAACGGGATCTCCAGCTCCTAACGGGATCTCCAGCTCCTAACGTGATCTCCAGCTCCTAACGGGATCTCCAGCTCCTAACGTGATCTCCAGCTCCTAACGGGATCTCCAGCTCCTAACGCGATCTCCAGCTCCTAACGCGATCTCCAGCTCCTAACGCGATCTCCAGCTCCTAACGCGATCTCCAGCTCCTAACGCGATCTCCAGCTCCTAACGCGATCTCCAGCTCCTAACGCGATCTCCAGCTCCTAACGCGATCTCCAGCTCCTAACGGCATCTCCAGCTCCTAACGGCATCTCCAGCTCCTAACGGGATCTCCAGCTCCTAACGCGATCTCCAGCTCCTAACGCGATCTCCAGCTCCTAACGGCATCTCCAGCTCCTAACGCGATCTTTTCCATTCAAACGTGAGGATGCACAGAGTAGTATCCTCGTGTTAAGCTCCTAGCCAGGATCACAAAGATTTCCAGTCCAGCGCTTCATGCAATCATCTGCTCTGCCTCCTGACATGAGAGAGACACACTTTAGGGAGGAGACTAACCTATGGCTGTGGTTGGTGTGCCTTTATTCACAGTCTAGAGGAGTGGGTGAAGATCCTGCCTGGAGGTCATGAAAATGTGTAACATAGTAATTGTCTATTAATATGCAGTGTAAAAGGATGGCTTTCAAATAGGACTTTAGTGTATCACAAATGTTTAATTACAATATAGAGATAGGGATTGTGTTGCCATAAACCAAAGGAGATTTCAAAAAGTAAAATACTCAATTTAGCGTTCATAAGCATACCCGATAGTGTTTTGTATTTGACACGGTGCAGTTTTGTTGACTTTTTTAACATTTGTTATGAATAATGTTACTCAAGATTTAGGCTATAATGTTAACTTCAAAACATCCGATCCAGAAATATAAGGACAAACCGGTCTGTAAACGGCAATTCAGTAATGATAAGGTCAAATTTATAGTACTGAGAATTATGTCGAATTATGCCGCCACCTGCAAGTTGTGTTTTACTCATACTGATCTTACACATATTTCAGAAACTAGGTCTTAACGTTCAAATAAGGCATAGCACTGGCTTATACAATGTGTCAAAAACGAAATGCAACAAAAGTGTGACACAAACGCGGCGATAAAAAACGTTTAGTGCAGTTTTGTAGCTCGTAGCGTTCAAATGAGATGTTGCACTGGCCTATGGGCTGTGAGCTCTCCAGTCGAGAACCTTTTAGATTTGGGTAATGCCAAACTGAAGAAAATGCGCTCTGTTAAAGGGGGTGTTACGAGGTAAAGAAAAAGAAACTTATAGGTGCACAAAATGGAAGTTTTATGCTTATATAAGCTCAGCGTGCAATTTAAGCCTTTTTTTTGTAGTGCATGTTGTGATACGTTCAGAATAAAGCCTAGGGTTATACAAACATATTTGCGTATCACAATACAGGTGCCTGAATACGATACGCAAGCTTGTCATGTACCCTTTGATGAGCTTTTTCTTCTTCTTCTTATATTTAAACTCTGTATTTTTATGAGACTCTTTATGGATGAGTAAAAATTGCAGTTTCCAGCAGCCTCTTCAGTCTGTTGCATTTATTCATAACTTTCGTTCCGAGATGAAACCGTGCTCCGTGTCACTGGCTGTTTTGCCGGAGAACTTTGAGAGCTGATCTAACTTTACATTCTGAGTGGAAATGGTGTGTCGTCTGAATTCTTACAGATTTAAGTGCACATAAACATCGACTGTGGGCACATGCTGGGAGTTTCACAGTGTGCCATAGCGATGGGTCCCTCCTGCACTGAACCCCAACGGTTTTCCCTCCTCATCTTTTGACCTGCAGCGGTTTCAGAAGCAGCCCAGACTATTGGGGACGGAGCCGGCCGCAGCTTTAAAGGCTAAGTTCTCCTGAATGAAAAGGCAAAGCTCCTCCAGCGCGCAGAGGAGAGGTGATCCCGGGCCCCAAATGTCTATTGTCTACTATAAAAAACACCGGCCTCCAGGCTCCCACTCTGCTTAGGGACATTCACGGCCATCCAGAAGCTCATTATTCAGTCAGTCCTCCCAAAAGTATGTGCTGCTATTTTACACACTTTATTTGACATCATACCATTGTATTTCAGGCAAGCGTTTTGATAAAGTGGAGAAAAACAGAAGGTAATTTCACCCACGTAATAGTCTGGACTCTGTTTTCCATTTTCTGGTCATTGTAGACAATCTCACTTTGGTTCTTCTATTTCAGTTTGCCATTTCAGATCTGCATGATAAAAAAAAAACGGTGCGAAGAATACCGACATTTATTTGAATTCAGTTTGAACCTCTTACCACCCGTAACTGAGCGCATTTTCTACATTTCAGCATTACCCAAATCTAAAAGCCTCTCAACTGAAGCTTACAACCCACAGGCCAGTGTAACGCCTCATTTGAAAGCTAAGACCTACAAAACTGATTGTGACTTTTTTGTTGCATTGTCTTTTTATATATTTTTCTTGCTTTCTGACACTTTTTTGCCGCTTTTATTTGGTCGTTTTTTTGTTGTATTTTCATCCTCGTTCTCGTCGCTGTTTTGATACTTTTTTTTCAAGAAGCTTTTAGATTTGGGTCTAAAAAGTAGGTTTTGGGTTATTTTGTCCCAGTAATTTCTTTTGACACGTTAGTTATACGTTTATGTATTCATTGTTTCATGGTTATAATTTTTGCAATATCCAAACTAAACAGTTAAAAATAACTATCCCGGGTTTGTTTTGTTTTCAGTTAAAGCATCACACAGTATTTACGTTGAATGTTTCATTTGTGTTCATGGTATTGCAATCAAATTAAGACTTGCCCCCTGGTCCGGAGAGGGGTGTGTCCTTGCAGGCAGCCATGTTGGGGGCTTTGTTCTGCCCATGGACTAGCCCAGGTGCAGGAGGGACAGTTTACACAGTGAGTTTACCTGATCGTTACCTCGAGATGGACTGATCTGGGGGGGGGGGCTTCCTGCTGGGGGAGTTTTAAAAGGTGTCTTGCAACAAGTATGGGGGAACCATGTAGCTGGTTACATGTGGTAGGTTTCCTGAGTTCAGTTTAGTTCTGTTTGTTTGTTTCTGTTCAGCATTTTTGACAATTATTTTTTTGTTCAAATGTAAAGTTTGATTTTACCACGGTGAAATAAATGTCGGCTACTATGGGACTTTCTAAGTCTGCCTCCTACTTGACCACATTGGCCAGCTTCCCCACAATGATGTATATTTTACACACATGATAAATGCATAGCTAGTGCTTGAATACAGAGGGCTGTATCCTGTAAAGGCTGCACAAGTGCGTAGAAAGATTCCCCATCTCGTAAGGTTAGTGGTTTTCTAATTTCTTACACATCCCACAGGGCGACGTGTGTTTGAGTTACAAAAGGCCTGATGCCTCTGCGGAGATTTAAATGCATCATCTTCCTTTATGAAAAGACCTAAGGCTGTTAAAGCGTCTCTGGGTGATTTGCAGAGAGCAGCTGAGAATTGCAATGAACATCGCACTCTCGCTCCCTCTCATTCCTATAGCCGCGCTCAGACATATGTCCATTCCACTGCCACACATGTGCCGCTTGATTAGCAACGACTTATTGAGGATTGTCTCTGGCCGTGCATTAGCGTCATGCAATGGCGCTTTCGAGTCTTGCGTTATTAAAACTGAAAGTCAAGTGGACCCCTAATTGGATGTTGGCTTATTCATGTGTTTATTTCTCTCGTGGTAAATTGTTCATGTCATATTATAGCTGCCTTTAACATCTGTGCGGGTCTAGCGAATAGGCTAACGGAGACTTACCAGTTGTTGGTGTTAAATTGTAGGAAATATGATAAGGGGCACGTTGTCTTTCCAGCGGGAAATATGCCAATTCAACTGCCATTGGTTTGGTATAATTAAAAAGGAAGTGAACAAGCAATTGGCCATCATTTATTATTGAAACACAGAATTTGTCTAATTGGGTATACTGAAATGTACACAGTGCTGGCACCCACGGCTTAAATGAACAGGCCACTGTTTTTCCATACTGAGATATGTTCTTAGCTGAGCTTAGATGAGTTTGTGTGTCTTTACGCGTGCGCTCAGTCACGCAAAAAGACCAAATATGTTGTTAGCATTTCTCCTCCTCTCCTCCATGTGGCCAAACGGGGTGAAATTAGAAGCGACCACACTCTTCCACGCTTCCCCTATTTAAATATGGTTACATGAGTAGTCACACGTTCCAAGTATAGTTACACAAAATTTAACTTTTTTAATTATGCCAATTTTCTAAGTGGATTAAAAGGGGAACTATATTGTGAGGCGTAATAACACCTTAGGAGCACTTCGACGTCCGAGCAACGTAAAGTGAAGACACTGCGTCTAAGCGAAGGTAAGGACATATCTCAGTATGGAAAAACGGTGGTCTATTCCTTTAAGATGGGTTTCCTGTTCCCACATGCGCCTGCCCGCTTTGTGACTATGTCTGTGAAAGGTGCTATATAAATAAAGTTCTTCTTCTCCTCATGGGTTGCGCCAGCGGCTGAAGGGTGGGCCAAAGGCAGAGGACATATTTTTTGTTGTACAGTTGTTGTATACATACATCACTCCTACATATTTGACCTCATCTGAATAATTTTTTTTTGTACCCACAATGTTCGTTTGATACGGCTTCAACACCACTTCTCTTTAGACCAATTCCTCATAGCCATCATTTTTATGTTGCCGCATAAAAATTTACTGGAGAAATTAAAATAATCCACCCACTGCTTTGCGTTAAGGTGCAGCACTGCGATAGATTAGCTGGAGATCCGGAAGCTTATGACACTAATAACATGGATACATCTAATTCATGGCCGTCAGTCTGGGACAATAGATCCAGAAGATTTACTTTGACTCACATTATTAGACGTCTCTGTTCAACATAATTAATGCAGATATTGTGCTAATAAGTCTAATTTCATGCAGCGTGCTCACACATGTCACGCCTAACACATAAAACTCATAAATATACATTATTACTCCCATGTTTTAGCCAAAGACATTTGTTCAAGCCTGGAAACACAGAGAGAGAGAGAGAGAGACTGATGGGCTGTCTGTCGTCAGTGTGATATACAGTCAGTTGAAATATCCGCATGAGGAAGACTAATGGACAAAGCGCAGGCAATAAACATCATCTACAAAGTCAATAATTTGCTTATTGGGAAAATCAAAGCGCGCTACTCTCCGCTCTGACAAAAAATGGCTCGCAGAATGTCACATGTTGCGTTTGCGTCTCGGATATTGTCTGCTTGCGCCCGCTGTCAGAATCAAAGCTTCTTCTGTATCCGCCATAACTGGGAAGCTCTGGAAACACCCGAAGCATGTTTCTGGCGAATGTGGGAGAAAAAAAAAACAAAGTGAAAAATAAATAAATAAAAGAAGTGCGAGGAGAGAAATAAGTGCAGGTGGTGGAAACATGGCGGGGGAAGGGGGAGGGTGAACGTACTTTGTAACAGGCTATCAGTGGCTAATTTCCCCGGAGCATCACTGGGAGGGAGGAGGTCTCATGGGAGTGTTTATGCTGACACCTTTTGAAAACACGCCGTCTCTGGTCTCGGACGCTTTTTGCTTTTTGGTGCGGTTAGGGCAAAAATCTGGGGAAAATATGCATGCGTCTTCTTCAGTGAAAGGTTGAATTAAAATGGTTCAAACAGGTAGGAGATTCGCTTATAAGAATCTAATTCTGATCTGAACTGGTTTTGTCCGTGGCGAGGGGAAGTTTTGAGCAGAGACTGTAGTTACCTGGAAGTTCTGGTCGCAAACCACTTTCAAATGGAAAATCATTTGCGTTACTCTTGCAAAGGAGGTTTTCAAAAATGTCACATTTTATAAACAATATGTGAGATGACTTGTTCTTTGCTGCGGATAACCTCATATTATTATTGACCACAGCACAACGTAATATTGGCATCTCCTCCTACTGAAGATCGAAATATGGAGGACTATTCTGAGTGTACTTATTGCCTCGAGAGAAATCAAAGCTGTGAACTGAACCTCGAATGTACGCCTTTGCAACAATTTTGTCCCATGCTATCAGCGCCTTTAGAATAATTGCTCATGTTGCTGCCAGAAATTGTACCAAAATAAAAATGGTATTTCTGGAAACTTTTAGACGGTGAGGTCAAGTGGAGGCACACGTCACTGTAGCCCACAATATTGTGAAACACAAAAGACCAACTGGCTTTGCACTGTGAACATAAACCTAATGGTAAAACTACATCGCCATGACAACAGGATGGTAACAACACGGGAACCAACACCCATCTCAGGCCTACCAACCCCCACCCTCAGTCAGTGTGGGGATTCATGCTTGATTACTTGCATATTTGATAGTGTGCTTTTGTGAAAGCGTGGGTGAAATTCTAAAACGTCCCAACATGTCCATTAGGGACGGTCCCAGCAGGTACTGTCTGCTCCAGATGATGGACATAACCCTAATAGGGCCGGCACTATGGGGAGTGGTCGCACGTGCGCGTTCACCCCGCTGTGTGTGCATGAATGGAAGTCATACCTCAGCGCTGCTCTTTCACCGTTTGCTAATGCCAGCCAATAGCATTGTTCCTTTCACAGCCTCCAGGAAACGATGACATCATTGCTGGCCAATGGCGTTATAGCTTTAGGGTGAGCTTTTTTCAGCCAACGAGCTGAAGAGAGTGATGGAGAAAAAAGAAAAACAATCGTGTGAGGAGTGTGCACGCTTGTTAATAGGGCAATAAAACGGATTGATATGCAGCTGTTATCCACTTATGGCTCAGAATGCTTATGGATATCCATTAAATATTGACAGATTGCTAATTTTTATATCTTTCTCCTCCGAAAACAACTTTTAATCAGTTTATTCTTTACATGTCACATTTTCAGTATAGCATAGTTTTCCAAATCTGGGTTTTACTCACCAGTTAGTATCACAGAGAAAAACAAAATGTCAAATTAATGACAGTTTAAACATAGACCAATTAATACACAAAATAAATACATGTATTTGATGGGGGAGGGGGCGCAAATGAGAAATAATAATAATAATAATAATGCATTGTATTTCTTAGGCGACTTTCAAGACACTCAAGGTCGCCTCACATCTACAAGTAAATTAACATCAACAATTTAAAAAAATGAATGAATAAAAAAAGGACGATGCCGTTGTGGTCACAGTGAGTAGGCTTGTCTAAACAGACGGGTTTTGAGGATGGATTTGAAGTGTGGGAGTAGGTCGGTGTTACGGAGGTCAGGAGGGAGAGTGTTCCGGAGCTGAGGAGCAGAGCGACTGAAGGCTCTACTCCCCATGGTGAGTCTATATCTTCATTTGAATCCAATTTATAAAGGAGCCTTAATATTCTTATTCTGAATGTAACGTCCATTGCCCTGCAGGTCATATGTTCTATCCAACACACAAGCCTGGTTTCTGACGATATTGAGTAATCTCCTATGTTCATGCCTCTCTTGATTCATTGTTCTTCCTGCCCCACACAGTGGCCGCCTCAGCTTCAATATCACCGTCGTCTGTTCCGTTGTGAGTTCATGTGTGTCATGATCCAAGGCCAGTCGATAGGTTGCTGCTTGTGTTGCTGTGACTTGGCTAAACAGTGGTGTGCATAGCGGTGCAGTAGACGGCATGATGTCATCTGCAAGGCATAGCCAAGCCTCTCTGATGACATATTGTAATTTGATTTCCAGTTTCTGTTTGGTTAACTTGATTGAAAATGCACTTTTTCAAATGATACATACAAGGTTATAGTGAAAAGTTGAGAGATCCATGTTGCTGCAGATTTGACCTTCATTTGGTACATGTGACTCAATTGTATGGTAGAACTTTTAACTCATATTCATTATGTTTTTATGTAGTTTATACTTATCAGGGAGATTACTGGGTTTATCCACAAGAAACAAAAATGGGCATAAATGGAATGTACGGAAAGGAGTCGTACAGCGTTTTTCACACACAAAGCGCTTCCCAGAGGAAAATGATTAATTCATTCCATACTTGGTAGTGGCAAACCACAGTTGCCCTTGGAGTTGACTGAAAGAAGCACGGCTGCACACATCTGCGCCAACAGACCCTTCGACCACCAACAATTCACACACACACACACACGCGCGCGCGCACACGCACATGCAACTTCAACGCCTGTCAGTAAAAAGGAACTCGGTATAGTGCTATATAGTATCAAAAGGTGGTGCTTTATTAAATCACCAAGGTGTTGTTACGGGTTGCCCCAGCAGCATTGATGGGTCTAATGAGAATCAATAAAAGTATACCCTAAAGTAACAACAGGAGCTCAATATGGTAATATTGTGTTTTCAATCCATACCGCCTTTGCTCTGCCTGATCCCGTCATACCTTGGAAGCTAAGCAGGGAAGGGCCTGGTCGGTACTTGGATGGGAGACCGTTTGGGAACACCAGGAAGCCTGGCGAATGTTGTGTGTGGGTGGTTGGTGGTGGTCGGAGGGACCAATGAATGGCACAGACTGGTTGCCTTGCTTCCGTCAATCTACCCTAGGGCAGCTGTGGCTACAATAGTGGTGTACCACTATGAAGTATGGAGTGAATGACTAGCGCCATGTAAAGCGTCTTTGAGCACCTAGAAAAGCGCTATATAAAACCGATGCATTATTAATCCCTAAATGTGAAATTTTTGCATGGTTATTTCTTCAAAAACGGTACATATAAATGTCCCTGCCCTTGCCTCGAAAATATGACATAAAATTTGTAAACACAAATGAAAAAATGTTCTACCTCAGATCATCCCTGTTGTCAGTTTTTGATTCCATGTCAGTGTTGATGGGATTGGTTGCTATTGATGCATGTTTAATTAATTTCCCTACGGGCTTCATCAATGTTCTCCTAGCCTCAGGCAAGTCCTTCTTGTTTGTGACTGGAAGGCCTCACGATAAAGAATTTGTTAGACAAGACTGTACAGTTTCTGCTTCAAATCTTCTTTGCATTTGGACATTTAAAATTCTACATACAAGGCAACTGTCCAGCCAAATGGAAAGACGCAAAATGTTTGCTTCGTGCCTCTGTGTGATTTGCTTTATTCAAAGCAATGAAGATGGGGCCTGGGGTCCCATGAGTTTATTTCATGGATACATTAACCCAACTCAATAACGTATCACCCCCTCTGGCGTCTGTTTGATTAGTGGCCACTTCATAATACTGCAGCAAAAACCTCAAAAAAATGTATTGTCCAAAAAATTACTTTTTAACACCTAGCCTAGCTAGCTTCGCTCAGGCCTCGCTGTAACTTTTTGACATGCCGTTTAATCATGAGGGACAGTCAGGCTGTGAAACTGCCTATATACAAAAGATAACGCATAAACAATGATTTGTTCTCAGTGGCATGTGCCAATGAGCACAGACCATTGCAATCTCCAGTTGGATCACCAGTGCCTTCATGCAACCTCACCCTGTAAAATAAACAACAAATGAGAGTGCGGTAAAGTCATTAAATGCATAACTTTCCCTTTTGCTGCTGCTTTTTTTTTTTCATTTGCTCCTTTTTGTAGTGGGCAGAGCTGATTAATCCTTCTCTGTCACTCACTGATGAATTAATTACATGCTGTGTCACCATATGCCCGTCTCCAAGGCAACAGACTCATTTGAGTTAATTATTATTACGAAAGAAACATTGCTAATTGATTAGGTGTAGGGCTGCGTAATACATCGCCAAAGTATTGTTTTTGCACGCTTAGATGATGCAATATTTTAAGAACAATAAATAAAGTAATGTGTTTTTTCGCTTTAGTTCATTTTTAATCTTGTTTTGCTCCCCTTTTTAGAATAAAGTCTTGTTATGACACAATTTGATAAATGACAAATTGCGTTTGATTTTTGTTTCAAATTAATGGAACAAATACAGCGTTTAGTAAAGTATCGCAGTAATACTTTGCGTGTTTTTGTTTGTCGGTTTTTACTTTTTTTTTTAAAACTACAAATAAAGGGTGCCGGTGGAGCTCAATTTCCTCGCCCCATTAAAAAATCACTGCATCCCTCGAGCCAATATACTGTAGCTCTTCACTGTCTGCCCTTCAAGCTTGCTGTTTGTGTCCCCCTCCCTGTTTAACCGCTGAAGAAATGCATTGTGGGTTTCTTCCCCTCGCACCTGTCACTGTTAAGATAAATGGCACTATATGGACCAGTAATGGCACTGGGCTCGCGGTTACGTGGCACCTCTGTTATGGATGTCCACATGTGTCCGTGCGTCCTGATTGGTTACATGAAGTCTTTAAATTTATGAACGCCTGGCTGCTCCAATGTGCTTATAATTGTGTATATGTGTGTTAAAAAGAAGGTTAGTATTGACAAGTCCTCACACCTCCCATCCGTCAGCCCGGTGACCTTTTACCCCAAAAAGCCAGCAAATTAGCCATTAGTGGTGGAGGCAGGGGGAGGGCAGGGTGACGGAGAGTGGCAGGGCCCTTGGGGGGAGTTGGGTAATTCTGTGCGTGCGGCTGTTTTCTGCTGTGTCCTAGAAAGAAAAAACGAAAAAAAGAACTGAAGCCAAGTTGAAGGTGTTGCATATTTTTGTGAAGTGGCAGGGCTTAAGCGTGCCTTGATTAACATAGTCGTCAAGTTAGGGTCGCATACTAAAGCAGGCCTTTTCAAATTTGCTGACAGCGGTGCTCTCCCCCTAATCACACACGGCTCCCCTGGGCAGCCAGAATGAAGGGTTAGATTTGTGTTTCCGGCGAATAAACGGCACACCGTGTTATTTAGTGGTCCCAGCTGAAAGCTGTAAATTACATAAAAGAAATGGAGTCGTTTGTTTCCTAAAACTGGCAGGTGTCTCTATTCTTTCTTTAAGATTTGTTGCAGAAATGGATGGCATTGGTGGGTGCACAGTTGCTCTGAACAACAAGGCCAATGGAGGTCTTATGTGATCCAGGTATTCTTAAGTTGGGGTGCTTTATTTGTCATTATATTACAATTTTACAACGGTATATACTGTTTGCATTTTATCACCGTTGACAATTCATGGGAAGGTTTGTCGCTGGTCATTTCTGTTGTTGGGTCCATGGGCAGGACACTTTACCTTTTGGATCATGTTTTGGTTGTAATTATTACATTTTAGAGAGGTATAAGTAAGAAAGCAAGTAAGTGCTTTAATGTCATTGTACAACAAAATAGCATTCAGGTGTTAGTCCTGAGCTGCTGCGGCTGAGCCGCGCTGCCACTGTGTGTCGACCTTGGAGGTCGGGGAAACTGTAGCACTCGGAAGAAACCTGGCTGGCTGCCCTCTGTCTCCTCTGATCCTCTGAAATGGTGCACCGCCTCCTGGGTTTGTCCCTGTTTCAGAGCGTGGTGTCCTGCACTGGTCAGCTCCACCACTCCCTTCCTCTTCCTTCTGCGGTCCCTTTTTTGTTTCCTGTAGCTCCTCATGTGACGCCTCCTCTGTGCTGCAGCTGTGGGGGCTCTTGGTGCCTCTTCAGTGTCTCAGAAGAACAAATATGTAGGTCTCAAATGGGTTTAGCTAATAAGCTAGCATTTTGTTTACCTTTAAAAAGCTGCTTTCTTCAGAACCATTTTAGACTCTCAAAGTAAACAAATCCACCAAACCTCCACAAAAACACGGAAAAGACGTACAAAAGTATCCAGAAAAACAATGTGGAACACAGAAACCACAAATGCAGGTGGTTTCTGCATTTTCTTATATTAGAAGAAGCAAAACAGGGTTCATCTAATTTTAAATGCATTAGTGACTGTCAGGATATGTTAGAGCGGGCATGGCGTGACAACAGAAGCTAAAGGAGTGTAAGTATGGACCTTGGGTGGGTGCATCTTGAAGAATTAACAAGGTTGAGGAACAAATATCTGAGCTGACAACTAGGGGTGGGCAATATCCAATCGCATATCGTTATTGCGATATAAACTTCCACATGGGCCATATCGCCCGGCCCTACTGACAACTAATTTCCACTGTTTTTTTTTGTTAAAAATCTGTAGCTTGCTGAATTTGTCAAGTCAGTATATTCTTTTTGGGCATGATAAAGAATTGAATTGCTACATGCAAGATTCTTTATAAATACTTGTAAGACATGATCTGAAGCTTCCCCACCTCATGTTTTATTTACGTTTTGATTGATAGTTCAAAGCATCTTCCTCCATCCATTTTCTCCTGCTGTTTTTGTCTATCTGGCAGCGTGTGCTGCTGTCTGTCTCCCATGTTTGCGGACAAGATTTCACACACACACGCTGACAAAGCGATCGAGGTACCCAGCTGATGGAGAGTGCACCGAGAGGCTCAGCGGAGTGATACGATCTGCGGTCCACGTACAGCGGCAGGAGGGAGATATGAGCCTGCAATGGGAAGATGGAAATAGCAATTTGAATGACTACTTAGGGAGCAGATAATAGAGGAGCATGCTGAGTGTGTGTGTATAGGGGAATAGAGGATAGAAGGTGGGAGGGGGAAGGATACATTAGGAACAAAGTATGTGGAGATGGACGCAGCGAAAGGACGCCAAAGTAGCACTGGTGACCTTCAATCTTACCTCAATCCTATTGGGAAATACAAACAATGGGAGCATTAAGAAGGCGCATTCAAACTAACCTCACAATAGGTTGCGTTGACGTGACATCACCACATGCTAAAGATTGTATAGTTTAAAACGGGGCAGCTAGGAATGCAAAGGTGGCGACTAAAGGTGTTAAATTGCAGGATCTTTAGCGCTGTTATCACTGAGCCTGTCTATGTGAAACAAAAAACTGTCACAAATTTTAACATCATGTTTGTCAGCATATCTGAACTAAGGGGAAAGTGTTTACTCTATTAGGTGGTAACACTATTCTAAAACATGTGCGTGATGAAGTACACTACCAACAGCTGTTTCTTTCTTCTTCTTTTTTTTCCCCCTTTCTTTCCAGCTTCAGGAGATTACACATTGAAATAAAAACCTAAAGGGTAGTACAGTAGTGGATTGAATATAGTTATTATTTTTTTAAACATCAAAAGAGCAACATTGAAAACACCAATGGCTCACACATGTGTTCCAGAGCACTGCATACGGGTGGTGTACAAAGAAGCCAAGTTGTTAAGTCCCTCCAGTCCTTCACTATTATTTATTCATAAGCCTCTCCTGAGCTCATCTCCTATATAAAGCCTGTGACCAAATACCGTTGAATCCACTAGGGTCGAAGGCGCTATGTCACCGCTGCGTCCAACTCCTTTTGTTAGGAGCTGACTTCATGTTCTTCTTCCTGTTCCTGCAAAATGTCATGGAAAGCTGAAAAGAGAAACCCCCAGCCCAGGCAGGGCCATGATGACCACACGGTGCATTCGCCGCTGTAGTGTGAGTCACTGCAGCGAGAGAGTGAGTGGACTAAAGTGTTTGTTTACGCCGCTACAGCTGCTAATACAAGCATCGGGTGCCACTGTTATTCGGTGTCATTTGGCGACAACCCCCTATTAACCTTTTAGCATATTGTTGTGTGGACTGAGGAAAGAATGGGGACAAAGAGTGCTGTAATGTTTTTATAGTTGAAAATTATGGCCAGATTGGGAGGTTAAAGATTTTCTCTCACTAAACGCTGTGTGACTGCAGGGCTAATGCTGTCATCGGTGCCAAGATATAGCAGTTGTGTCGTATGTGCATAACACATATTGCATGTTTATTGCTTCATATGTATTAAAAATGTCTTTATTGAGGAGGCAGAGCTAGGGGTAGAGAAGAAGATACGGAGGGACATTTGAGGTCTTATTAGGACCTCAAACTTGGCCTATTAAACTTATCCATCCACCTGACAACCATTGTGCCGAACACATGCTATTGTATTCCATTATGAGAGAAATTATTTCACCTTTTTTTAAATAGGTTTTTCACTTTCCCTCCATCTCACTTCAGGGCTCTATATATATTTTTTATAATATTAAGCGTAAGCGTGAATGCAGCCTGATTGTTTTGGAGATAATGTCAGAAAGTCCCAACTGATGGTTTGGATTAAGCTTTATTGTCTCCATGTAAAAAAAATCTATCCTCCGCAGTAGGATTTGGCTATTGTGTATGTTGTTTGGATATATTGGTAGAGGGCTGATGTAGTGACGGCTGTCAGGCCAGGGACTATTTGACTTAAAGGGACTATACAGAGTTTAAAAAATGTAAAATTAAGTATTTTCCTCCCCCTACATGTTCCAGCCACGTCTTAATGTGTAGAATGAGCCCAGACCTGTTCACCACAACTGCCTCTAAAATCCTGCACTGTCGCTCAAAAAGGTGTTAATCCGGGTCCGAATTGCCGTCATGCACAAGCTTAATATAGAAGCTGCAGTTACGCGTAAGACTTTAGGTGTCAGTAGTGAGTATAAAATGACCCATTTGATTTGTTTGTAGAGTACAGAAAAGTGTTTCAAGACATGTTCTAGGTCTCACAAATTATATAATTTACTGATTATGAATTAGGTATGTTACAAAAAGAACATTGCAGTGATTCATTGTAATGGTTTGAATTGTATCTTTGTGCAAAGTTTTCATCACTGTATTGTAACTTAGAACTTCCCAGAAAGTCTTAGCAATTTTAGCAAAGTTTATCAATTTGTCAGGACTAATTCCAACAGGCATTCATTCTACCGTCTCAGGTGAGCCGTCCCATAAATCTGCCAAAACGTTTTTTTTTTCTTTTTTACTTGATCAGCACCAAAAGATAAGACGCAATCATATCAGGCAGACAATAGTGCTCTGATAACTGCTTGCGACCCGCTAAGTTTTCCCCCTCAGTCCCCTCGGTCGCACATGAAGGAGCAAGGCACCCGTGGGACGCATTAACCTCACCCTCTGTCACACACACATATACGCGCGGTCCATACAGTTCCCTCGAGGGACTGTAGCAGCTGGGGCATGAGGTTACCGTGGAAACAGCATCCATAGGTGTGGCATTGCTGAGTCGACATAAAAGGATCGGACTTTTTGCTATGTGGGGCAAGGTTAGATGGGGAAATGTTTTGTTATGCAGGTTTGATGTTTTTGGTGTGTATATTATTGAATACCTCACGGCCAACCACCCTAATCTATAATAGGCTATAGAGTTCGAAATGTAACTGTATAAATTGATTATCATGTAAGTCCACAATTCTAGTAAACATTGTTCAGACCAGATGTCATATTAACCAAAAATTGTCTCACTTTGGCTTTTACAGCAAAGATGGAGACCTGGATTACTTCGAGACCCACCACCTTTGTGCATGATGTTGCTTTGGCTCTGTACCTGCTGTACTTACTTGTAGGGGACAGCAAATACAGCAGGCGCATGTTAAACGTGTGTCCAGTTTGTGCTAAAACATAAAGATAACGGTGATGCCTGTGTTGTCATTATGCCCCCGATCTAATGCACAAATGACCTACACAGAGTGACGCTGGTTGTGGAGTAGAAACGGTTTTAAATGCCCCGTCTGAGCGATCATATATTTTAATGGATGAAACAGACTCAGTTCTGTTATTACTGATTGCTAAGTACTCCCAACTAAAGGTTATAGAAATATGAGAAAACGTGAATCCGTGGTTTCTTTTATGGTCTTCCAAGAAATCTGTTTCCATTCAAAGTTACATAATCACCACAGTCACAAGTGGCAACTTATTTTTTGGTAGGCAAATCAAAGGAATGGGTCAAACTGTGGAGGATGTGGTTTTCAAAACGTACTCAAGTTATTATTTCTCATTGCATTGCTGCAGTATTCATAAAATGAGCCGTTATTAACCGTCCAAGTGAACTCTAACCTCACAACAAGCCATCGATGAATTCATACAAAACAGGAAATGCTGTATGCAGTAATGGTCTCAAAGTCAGAATCATTACCATGGCAGCATCCCAAGACGTGGGTGATCAAATTGATGCATTAAATCATAGAATGTCAAAGTGTGTTTCCAAAGACGCTCGCACTTAGATCTGCAGTGTGTGTGTATGTTTTGCAATTGAAATTTTTGCTGCTCCTTAGATTCATGAGTGTGGGGTTTGTAGCAGCCTGCAACCGTTTTAGCGCTTGTTATTTGTCAGACGGCTCCTCGTGCAGGGGCTGTCAGCTGAGGCAGGCTCCGATGTGTGTGTGTGTGTGTGTGTGTGTGTGTGTGTGTGTGTGTGTCCTCTCGTTGTGTGAACAGATGTCGTGGAGGGAACTGTCTCCCAAAAAGAAAAGCAAAGAAAAAAAGAAAAGCTTCATCGGGAAGGGGTAAAAAAAAAAAGACTTGACATAAGACACGACAGTAACCGTGGACATGTTTTTTGTTTTGTTTTTGGTAAATTGACCCGATGAGAGATAATAAGAGATTAATTGTTGCCTCTTAAAAGATTTCCGGTGTACAGCAATTTGTCCTATAACTTAGCATAGTGCCTACTAATGCAGCTCTTGCTCTGAGCTGTTATCACTGACATTTTTTGGGCGGCACGGTAGCGCAGCGGTTAGCGCTCGTGCTTCACAGCTAGAAGGTCCTGGGTTCGAATCCCACCTGGACGGGGCCTTTCTGTGTGGAGTTTGCATGTTCTCCCCGTGTCTGCGTAGGTTTCCTCCGGGTACTCCGGTTTACCCTACCACCAAAAACATGTACAATAGGCTGAATGATGTGAGTGGTCGGTGGGGCCGATGGCACAGATTGGCTGCCTCCCTTCCGTCAGTCTACCCCAGGGCAGCTGTGGCTACAATAGTAGCCACAGCTAAGTATGGAATGAATGAATAGTGCAATGTAAAGCATCTTTGAGTGTCCAGAAAAGCGCTATATAAAACTGATGCATTACTATTATTATTATTTTATCATTCTCCAAACTTAATAATCGCCATCGTGCCTGCGCTTCCCAGCATGCTCCAGGCACAGCACCATCTGGTCAGCACCAGACAGAGGTGAAGAAACTGTCACAGAGGTGTCCTCACGGTAAAAATAGCCTGCCATTGTTTTTGGCACATTTGAGCTCCTTTCCACACCACTATTGTCTTCCCTCTTCCGCACCCTTTAAGAGCCAGCCTACAAATTCCCACTTTTCTAACCATCGCCAGAGCGGCCTGTCGGTGTGTGTGCTATTACTCCTAGCGCTGCAATTACATCTTAATGCGTGGAGCCGCACTCCCATCATTAGCACCGTTATTAAAGTAATTTGATTTGAGTAGGTTCAACCGAGCTGTCTGATTCCATCTCGAAGAAGGCCTAATTGAATGTGTGTAATCGGTAATCAGTGTTTGTATCGCGCCAGCTAGCATCAACACTCAATCTTGTTACATTAATTACTAGGAATAGTTATCAGAAGTGTTCGCGTTTCTCCTCTGTGTGGGTATAGAGCTTGTTTTGAGCAGTGCCGTGTGTGTGTTTTGGTAAAGGGAATACGAGGTTGTTTGCCTTTGTAAGCCGCGGGGAGAGGATGCTTGAACGCGTGGCAAAGCTGTTTGTTGTCCGTGTTTTAGAAGAGTAACTCCCAGGTAGAAAAAACATTAGAACGTGCATGATAGCAGCACTTCAAACCACATGCTTCTGCACAGTTCATCTTGATACCCTGTCAACATCGAGTATTATAATGTATAAAACCTGTTCATCCTCAGCCTGGGAACCAGACGAGAGAGTCTGGTCACCGTGGCATCAATTCCATTTCCCGCCGCGGTACATACGCAGGCAAACAGGAAGCGGAGTAAAACAATCAGCGAAGGGCGGGCGTCTGCCGTTGAGGCGGTGTTATTAGCGGTTTGGCGCTAATATTCGCGCAGGATTATGAATCTCGAAAATCACCAACTGTCGATGTGTTTTTGGTCATTTACCACCGGTTTGGAGACGCGCTCATTCTCCCTCTCGTGCGCCGTTCGTAGTTTGGTATCGAGGGCACAAATAAACAAATCTGATCGTTTTGATTTTTCGGATGCCGCCATCGGGGGCGGGGAGTCCAGGCCGATTCCCCCCAGGCTCTCACCAGGTCATCCTGTAGTTAAGATCTAGCATGTCCTGAAATGCTATGAGATTTGTATTATTGTAGCTGTCTTCTCTCAAGTGTATAGCTTCCTGGCCGTTTTTGAAAAAAATCACTGTGATCTGAATCTAGATTTCCAAATCTTAAGTGCAAATTTGAGTGGAAGAGCAATTGTTTGAAAACTCGCCATTAGCAGCCCTGCTTCTGGTCAATATTTTTTTTTTTTACTTTTTTAATGGCCATAATATTAAGGTGACAACATGGGAGTTATCTTTGGGGGGAAAAATCCTTAATCTGCTCATGGAGGCGTGTAAGAAAGATAATCAATCAATACAGACCAAATAATAAATAAAACAAAATAGCGACTGAGTGACCAAAATGTGTCTTGAATATGCTTTTGTATTATATCCACTGGGGTTTATGTTATCTCGTGCTTTTGTGACCCTCAAGGAGAAAGCAATTTGCAGCCTTACGTGTCGAGTTAAAGCTGTCGGTGCTCCATGTCAGAGTAACACAAAAACTCCTTTTTAAGATTTGTCAATATATTCAATACATGTTACATTGTTTTTTTCCACCAGAATAGCTCGGTCTCCAGTTCTAACGAGCGCTTGATGAAATCGTGACTATCCCCTTTGTTTTTCTTTTCTTTTCCCGAGTTGTCTCCTACACTTCTGTTCTCACTCCTAACGTGCCAACCCCTTTGCACGCGGCGGCTTCCGAGGACCCACATAAGCGTCGGTAAATAAGCGCTTCCATCTCACGACTGCCCCGATAACACACGAGCAGAGAGGACCTTCACGCCGTATATCCCCGTAATGGGCTTCTCATCAAAGTGCTGATAGATGCTGTTCGCCAGGTTGATTAGAAAGCGCGAGACAGAGGGAGGAAACGGATTTGCTGGTCTTTGAGCTCGAGACAAAAGACGTCTATAAAGCAGTGGATCACAGCGAAAGGCGACCATTAAAATATGAATGGCGCTGGAGTCACAGCAGGGCAACACCGCTCTATAGAGGAAAAAAAGAGAAGAAAAAAAAAACTTTTTTCTTTGTCTGAACAAAACGTGCTTGTTTTAAGTGCTATTGCTGGCTTTCAAAGTGAAGACAAGTGGACTGGCGTAAATGAGGCGCAACAGTCTGGATTCCCGCCGTTAACATCAGAGGAGCAGCACTGTGGCAGTTGGTGGAGAGCGTTTGCTGAATGAATGAACCTGATTAAACACAGTCCCTGCTGCCCGATTGTGACGTGTGGGGAGCGTTTTAATTGAGCACTTTTGTTTCGGCTTGATACGACTGCTTTAAATGAGCGGGCAGCACTGAAACTTCCGTGCTTTGTTAAACTTTACAGTAGAATTGTTTAGATTATAGGGAAATATTATCTTCATTTGATCCATCCGTCAACCTTGTCCATGTCTGGAGCAGTAAAAAACTATATACTGTGTCTTGGGGAAAAGATAATCTGCCTCCTGGTGTGAAGTGATTTGCATATTTATTTAGCATAACCCCCCCTATGGCTGGATAGAGGCCACCGCATAACATAATGCTCTAAAATACACAACATATAATAATGTTTCTCTGCCTGGATTGTGCCTTCATGATATGGGCAACAATATTAGAAGAATCTAGGAAGCCACATTCAGGGCATGGCTGTTTCAAAAACTTGATTTTGTTATTCATTAGCATTGCTTTCCGTATAATCTATGTAACACACATTATATCTAACTGCTTTATTAGTCTGAATTAGTCTTATTAGCAAAATGCAGTCTGTCTAAACATGATTGAATGTCGGATTGGTATTTTTCAGAAATCCTTCAACACGACACCAAAGACTCTTCCATAATAATATTGCACTGTATAGATAGTTGCTCTGCTCTTCATGCTGTCATTGGGAGACTTGTGGAGTGTCACATCCTGTCCACCTCCCGTCAGTCAGTCCAGGGGGTCTGAGCTATGACTGACAACGTTTACTTTATATGGGTTTACTGCTGCCGCTAACACTGCTGGGAGTACGTGTGCTCGCTATTAGATATATATGCTCTGAGCTGACCTCCAGGGATGGCTGCGTGCCCTGTTTGTATTTGTGTGTTTGGATGAGACAGTGATTCCTAATGACAGGAGGAGGTCACCATCACCATCAGTCTTACAGCCTCTCTCTCTCTCTCTCTCCCTTTCCTCCATGGTTGTGTCTGAGGAGACCTGTCTGAGAGGAGCTTTGATCATGTCAGGCAACAGCGCATGTGCCTTGTTTTAGACTTTTTAGTTTTCAGTCAAGGGAGTATCCCTTCCCCTATTGTGGCCTATAAATAAGGTATTGGATGACTTAGACAAGTTTTAAGGCTGTGAACAAATAGAGGTGTATCAAGAAAGTGCAAAAAAAAGGAGAACAATCTGTGCTACAACCATTTGACGTTCAAATCCATTGCCAATAATGACCCACTCTGTTGAAACACAAAAGCACTGAAATCATTGTGATACAACTGTACTGATACAAAAAGCTTCTACCTCAACTAGCCCTTTTCCTATGTTCCTGAAAGTATAGGGGCTAAAACCAACACCCTTTCCTTCCCTAAGGTGTTGATGAGTATTCCCTTTAAAAATGTCATTATATTTTTAATAATCATTCCATTTTGAACTCATAAAGACTTCCTTGTCACTGGTGTCATCTAAAAGTTACTATATTTACTTATACAGTACCTCTTCATTTGTCTTGCGTCTTGATCATTTTAGGTTCTTTGATATTTCATTGCATATCAAACGCTCGCTCCCACAGGAGGCTCATTAAACTGCTAATCAATGCATTCTTTACACTGGGCACGTTTTATACATTTTTCCCTTCGACTTTCAGCAAAACCGTGCACATTGATATGCATCCATTCCACGCTTAACGAGATACGGTCATTTCAAAGGATTATAATTGGCTCTGAGCTCATTAGATACGGCAGCATCTTGGGTGTATGTTGGGTCAAACTTAACTAAGGTCTGCAATGGATTTAAAAGTTATTATCCTCAAAGTTAAGTAACTCTAGGCTTATTTAGATGCAAGAAAACCAATTCAGAAAGGTAAAGGTAGAGCGGATGTATTCTCATAATCTGTGAAATTAGCTGCTTTTCTCGCTCTACTGTAAGTGTTTGATTCACCATGAAAGATGGTGTTTGGAAACCACATGATGACTTTGAATAAGCAGCAATGTTGTGAATGAAAAATAAGGGTAAAGCACTTGATTATAACCTGCATTCATAATGTGACTGGGTTCAGAACTTATTTAAGTTGAGCAACCATGAGGAAAAGGAAGCTCTCCTTCCAGAACTAGGTTTACAAATTGCCCAGAATAGTTTAATTCTCATGTCATAAACTGTTATGAACCTTTGGGTTGTGGATCAGTGCATCTGAAACAGCATGGTGACACTACAGGAGTCTGTTAAAATGAATGTTATTGGGTTGTTTTTATCATAATTTCAGTCTTAAAGGCATTTCTTCTGCTTGTTCAATATTTTCTTTACAATATATAAGAAATTACATTTTTATATGTCATCCTAGGGTAACAGTGGGTCCTGAAGCCATACCACTTCCTTAGAGGCAACAAAAACAAAGCTTTTATTTGGCATTTCCTTGCTGCACAAGTGGTCTAACATTACAGTCACCCCTAATGCTCCTATCACTTTTCATGTGTCTGAAATCCACTCGAACCCGTGTGAACCAGTGAGCCTCCATAACAATGAGATTTAGGCTGGAGGGCAGGCGGGGATTACCTGGGCCTGGAGAGGGCTGATACGGGCCCCCTCTCCTGCCCTCGGCCCCTAGTACGTGAGGGCGTGTAATAAGAGATAGCAGGATCCAGTCGCCCGTGTGCTTTAATCCTGCTCTCTCTCTGTCCAAAAGAGGAGGGCGAGAGAACGAGAAGCCAGATCAAGGGAACCTTCTTTAAGAATTCGACCTTTGGCTTTTGTATAGTGGCTGTGAGCGCATGAGTTGACGGTGAGGGAGAAGGGACCCCAACCCCCCAACCTGCCCCACCCCAGTGATGCCACCTATACATCTATCCCAAACTCTTGCCACCACCACTTAGGACGGTTGCCATGGCGATGAGGTTAGAGGCTAGCCTCGCAGCTGGAGAAGAAAGGAGGTGCATTCTGACACAAGCTCAAAGTGCTGCTCAAATGCATTCCTCGCCTCTTTTGTGCACGTTTTTTTGGGAATGTGCTTCTTTTCTGACCAAAAATGCCCTGTTTTGTTGAACTCAACACTGGGTATTGTTTTTAATTCATTTCACAGTCTTTCCTGGCCACTTGTTTGCTTGTGCGCTAAAATGGCTTAAGTTGCTGATCTGTGTTTCTTCCGCATGGGCAGACAAAGATGAAGTCTAAACAACAACACGCTGATTCATGCCAGAGTTGATGGTCTCCCAGCTGCTACACTTGGATTCTGTTTGGTTTCTGCTTAAATGCTTAGGACACAGTGTTGTACAACGGTATAAACCGTTAGTGATTGACTGTGTGTTTTTTTGCGCAGGTTATGCCCATGCAAAATCCATTGAATTTGATTAGGCTAAAATGCCATTTCAAAAAAGGAAAAGTTCCGTCTTGTCTCACAGGAAATGTTTTTTGGATCAAAAGCAGATTCATTGCTTTGGTCGAGAGATTGTATTTGAAGTTGGCCAAAGATAAGGTTGCATTATTGGAGGAAATTTGCCTCTGATACTTGAAGTCCATGAAAATTCTTTAATTATTAATTTTTGCTTGATTCATTAACAAATGATCCATTTATCATCAGTCAGTCTCAATGATGCAATTTTGTCTTAATTGATATGAGCAGTAAGAAATGCAATTTTCAGACGATGTACAATGCCCGATTATCTCATAATTTTAAGTGATTCTTTTTTTCTGTCCTGATTTTGAGACATTTAAAACAAGTCGTGCCGTGGTAGCATATGATAAACTGCAGTATTGCAGCCAGTTAATGTGTTTCATGGTTTTCCACTTATTTAACATTATAATGAACGTATCCACAATAAATTGTATGGCCTCAGACACACAAATAAAACATATCGACAACTGGATGCAGTTGTAAAATACAAACACACATCAAGGTTTTAATGTAATTTGCCTGTGCAGAATCTAATTATAGTTATATATTATAGACACAATTGGCAGACTCTGTTGTGTACTGAACTGTACTGTATACCAAATTAATATGACTTTTCTAATATTCAAATTTATGCTGTGCGGCCCATCAGAACTAAGGGACCAGCATCAAAGACACAACAAAGTGTTTTCTTTCTCAGCGTGTGTTTCTTGACCATTAAAATGCGCATATATTCACTGACTGCCCATTATCATCCTTTTCATTTATTTTCATATTTCTATGTTTCTATCTATGCTGAATGTCCTCTCTCACCTATGGGGTGTGTGCAGCTGATGTCCCAGGATGGCGGCGTGTAATTGATTTTGTGTGAGTTAACAGAATCAGATGCACGTTAGTGTAAATTAGCTGTGAGATCACACTGAGCTGATATCTCCCTTTCACACATACACAGAGCTCGATGCGCTATCTTCTCCTATGCCCATGTTTTGACCTCTTGCTTCAGTCTGTCTGGCTTTGCTATCACTAAAATAGGGCCCAATCCAATTACACGTCCAACAGTGCAGAGATGCGCACGGCCCCCCTCTCCTAACCTCCCTGGGGAGCCAAGTCCGGCATCAGCTGCTAAATTACCCAAACTCTCTCATCGGCTAATGGACTACCTGTCTCTTCCAGCCCCTCTCTTAACTTAAACGAGCTCTTGTTGTCTGCCTGTGATGCCAGCTGTCTACTGTTTGATACAAATATATAAGGCTGCTTCTCCAGGTCTGTCTGTCTTCTGATTGTTTTCCCCCTAAATTACTCTTTCTCTCTGTATTCATGAGCTGTTCAGTAAATTTATGGAATATTGCATCATAAAATATTAACCGTGATTTTATAGGGCCACATCGTGGGGTCTGCTTGCCCTCTGTTTGTTATTGTGGCCTTGCCTCCAGGTACTTGGTGCATACAAATTTAAATGAATAAACAAAACAAACAAAAAAAAAGTTTAAGTCTGCTTTTTAGGAATCCACAGCTAATTATCTTCAAGTGTACGACTGTATGCCATTTTGTTGCATGCCGGATACCCTTTGATAACTTTAACTCGGCGTCATCTTCATACTTTGTACTTGGAGTATACACAACATGTGATATAGAGTTGTATTTTGTATTTATATAATTTCATTTCAGGGCCTGTTTTGAGTCTATAGGCCCACATGGTAAAAAGGGAAGAGACCAGAGGAAACACAGCCATGAAACCGTCGTCAAGAACTGACCCCGACTGAGCCGCTGACTTTTTGCGGTTTGCGGTTAATTCCTAATGATCAATAAATGCATAAAAAATGTACCTCGAAGCCCTACTGCAATTGTTTCAGTCACACCCAAAGCCTGTGAGGGTCACTTCTAGCCCCCAGTAATCCAGAAATGACAAGTGGTAGCAAATGATCTTATGCCTATTGTGCTTTAAATGCCTTTTTTTTATATATATATAATTGAGTCCAGACCTCCTGGCCAGCCTAAAGACACCCACAACAAAGCCATGTTTTGATATTGAGCTCTTTATTGATGCTGGGCTTACTGACACACAAACAGTCCATTAAGCCTAACAAATGTGCTGCATTTTTCCAGCTGAGTAGATTCTCTTCTCCATACTCCCATCTCTATGAGAAATACTCCCAATTACAGAAAACCTCTGAGTAGTTCGTCAAACCTGCTGGAGCTGAAACCAAAGCATCTGTGAGAGGTATAGATATAGTTCATGTATGACTAGGGGAAATGATATTGCCGTATTGATATTTCGGGCTCATCCTTAATAGCCCCACAGCGCGTAAAGTGGATAAAAAGGAACGTCATTATTTAGCTGAGAGTTGCGCAGTGTTAAAGCCATGCAAAATATCAGGTCAGGTTTATGATATCTTGTGTGGTGTTCATAATCATCGTCATTATGATAAAGGGCACCACATTTTAGGTTTTTCTGATAATAAATATTAGAAAAACAAAAATAGAAAAATAGACAATGGAGAATTCTGATTGTAAGTGTATGATAGAAGAGTGATAGAAGATGAGCTCAATTTTAATTATAGGCTAACTATTCTCTGGTGATAATTTTGTTTAATATCTGTCATGTGCTGGGGCTGTATACCTATACCTGAGTGAAATCTATGTTTCCCCCTTGCAGTGCATTGCGTTTGCAGACTAAGGTAAAATAAGGTAAAAAGAAAAAGCGCTGTGTGGCCTCTGCAGCGTATTATGAGCGACTTTAGCAGGAATGCTACAAAAGCGTTAGCCTTGTAATTGCTAATATTGCATTACCAGGTCACTCGGGTCCTTGAAAGTTGTATAAATCCCCGCAAAGAATTGGAATGACAATGCACATGACGAACTTGAGCCTTGGATACAAAAAAAGGAAAGGTTGGAATAACTAACAATAAGGGGGAAAAAAAAGTGTTCACCTTATTCCGGAGGTTCGTGTTGGCGCCGCCATGAATTGTGCCCGCCCCTTTTCTCCTATCAGTTGACATGGGACCGGAGAAGTCCAGATAAAATCAGTTACTACATGAAAACCATGTTCAGCCGCGCAGAGAAACGGTGCAGTGTTGACTTGTTGGTGCAAATGAATATTGGACATTTTACACAAATCAATCGACTAAACATCAGATTTGAGCGGAGAACGTTTTCCCTCGTTCTCAGTTTGAATGAACGGGCTTCGCGCTCGACCTGAAAGTGTCAGGACAACGGAAGTGCCGAGACAAGGCGAAAAAAGGCAAAAGTGGGCGGGGCGGAATAAGGTGAATAGGGGCCGGAGCCTTTGGTTGCCTGGCAACCAAAACACTTCGCTCATAATCGTCTATTACTATTATTCCATCTTTTCTGGCAGGAGAGTGTATTATATTGTAGGAATTTCCTTTATAATCTTTCCTATTGTAAGACTCAGCTTTTGTATTTTTTCTAAATAGATCTGGATCCCATTTAATTCACACTTTCACTTTTTCTCCATTCATTGAACCCAATTCTTATTTCACACAATATCTTCAACACTTGAGTTATGAATAGAAGCCCACACATGGTTTCGGTAAGGTTTATTGTGCTTGGTCGGAAATGACAAACGACATAATTATTTTTCCCCTTTTGCTCCCATTTCATTATTCCTTTATTGTATGTCTCAGAGTCCCATCTACTGTCAGCCCATTCTGCGGCTCGTATCATAAATAGAGAGACCCTGCTGACATTTCAATTTGCCCTGTAACCCTTCATATATATATATATATATAAAAAATACACACATAGATAGTTCATTGTTGGGGATCAGGGATTTGCTTCGACTTGGTATCCATAGCGATGAGGCAGAAAGCAATAACGGCACACTTGACCCCGGTGCTCTTTTGGTGGCCTGTTCGCACACTCACACCTCAAATCTAATCTGGGAGAGTAGGCCGCCAAGTGATATCTACCCATCTGCCCCTGAGGATTCAGGGAAGCAGGATAAAAAAAAAAGGCAAGAGATGTTGGAAGGGGACAAGGATAGAATTCAATAATTTTATCTGGCACTGTCCTGGCTGAGAGATTAGATCAATTGTCTCCGCTATACTATTGGAGAAAGATGGGGTGAAGGTGTAACATGTAAAACAGTGTCCATTGACAATTCTAATTTTTCTGGCAAGATTTGTGGATTTGATTTGATTTGTTTAGTTTTTTTCATGCATTTTTCTCACCTTTGCGTGTGTAGTCTTGCAGATGGACAGTCAGACAAGTGATGGATGGAAATGCAAATATAATACCGATATAGTCTAACAGAAGAGAAAGCCTGGCTGGATAATAGAAGTGTGAGGGGAGAAATAAAGTGGCAGGATTAGCAGCAGTGACAGCCCAGTCTTCGCAACACCACTGTTTGCTGTTTATCTGGGTCTCCAGTCTCATTACTCTTCATATTGGCAGGGCAGGAGATGATTTCCTTTCTCTGTTGTGTATATCCCATGTTGTTTTTTCTGCTGAGCTTGGTGCGTGGAAGTGTTGAAATGTGCGCGTGCTTATCTTTGTGTGCGCTCCCTCACTCCTCTCCATCAAGCCTAATTTTTGTTTCAGAGCTAAATGTGGTAGCGGGATTCCCTCTGTTCTCCACACAGTAGCTGGTGAAAGAGTGATCGAAAGATTTGTAGTCTGTATCAAAGTATGTACAAATGTATTTTTTATGTTTGGCCTTTGTTCCTCTTGATGCACAGATCGGATCAAGAGGGACATTTTGCAAAGACAATTTAATGTTGTCTACTGGTAACAAATTGCCTTTTCCCTTTAGTTTCTCCTTATAGATCTCTAGACTTACATACCCAAATATGTTGCTTACACATTTTATTTTTACAGGACGGTCAAGGAAAGTTGCTATGAATTCTAAGGTCAAAACAAGGATAAGAAAATAGTTAATTTACGTGTCAGGTTGGGACATAAAAAATCCTGATGGATTCAGCCTGACACGGTGGTATTCTTCCTCGCACATCCCAAAGAGAACCTCAAAATGTCCAAGTCTGTATAATCGTACCGCAGTCTTACCACTTTTATTAAAAACATTCTTTTTCCCCGACTCCTCAGTCAGAGATCAATATAAACCAGTCTGAGTATATACGGTCAGGTGTAAATCTGCCAGTGTGGGCATTTGTGTGCATTCAGCTTTATTGTAAACGTGTTGAGTGCAGTGCTCAGAGCTGGAGGTCCCGTCAGTGAAGTTGGCCACAATAATAAGAGATTGCGCCTGGTGATTTCTGGCTCTCAGTAATCAGGTCAGGGTCGATTGAATTGCTGCTTCTCGCTGAGAGTACTTGTGTTTGTGTACTTCATGTGAACAGTATGCAGCATTTGAGTGGCTGACCATACACAGCCGCAGTGCTTCCTGCAGGGCTGCCTTCTGCAGCACAGGTGTGTTACTTTGTGTCCTGTACACTAAGTACTTGTATTTCACTCTGCTCTTTGTAGTGTCCTGCTCAACTGTTGTTCAACCAATGTAGTTGTACTTTTTGTGTTGTCAGATCTGCTTTGAAAATTAAATTCAAATCTCCATGGTATTTACAGTATTTGAGTGAGTCAAAGTTATATTTAGCCTTTGGTAAAATTGGTTTCTAGGTGAATTCGCTGCGCTTACAGCCTTTTAATCCCCTTTGTCTTGTTTTTGTGCACAGTTCTCAAAGGAGAAATACCTGCTGGAGTCTCCCCCTGAGAAACTGCGCAAAGAGCTGGAAGAGGAGCTGAAACTGAGTCCTGCTGACATCCGGAGCCATGGCTGGTACCATGGACACATACCCAGAGAGGTGGGTCCTACAGCCCACAGAGAACAATGTGCATCACATGTATTACCAGCAGGTTCACAGTGGGGGAGGGCAACAGAATGATAAAAAATATTGAATTGTGATCTCCCAAAGGAGCTTGTTGTCTCATGACCAAAACACTGACACATGCCATTTTCTTTTCCTCACACTCTCCTTCTATTGTTCAGAAGAAGAATGACCAGGCAGCACGGTAGCACAGCGGTTAGCGCTCGTGCTTCACAGCTAGAAGGTCCGGGTTCGATTCCCACCTGGACGGGGCCTTTCTGTGTGGAGTTTGCATGTTCTCCCCGTGTCTGCGTAGGTTTCCTCCGGGTACTCCGGTTTCCACTAAAAACATGTACAATAGGCCCAGGGACTGCAGGTGGAAATTAGCACAAGTGCTATAACCTGGTACAATGCATCTCTCCTTTCTGAGGCTAATGTAGATTGTACAAAAATAAATAAATACAAATACAGCTGTTTATTTCAGTGCACACACACACAGGCTCTCTTTGTGAGAGCAAACTCTGTAAAAATGATTTGTGACTCGAGTTGAGCATGTCATGTTATTGCTATGAATGATTTAGCTGTAGAATATGAACTCTCAAATGACCAAATAAAATATGGTGAAAAATTAACGGACAGCTTCGAGCCCGGCAGGTTTTAGAGTGTAGGGCAAGGGTCAAGGAAGAAGAAGAAATCATCTCACTTGTATTGTGCTCTTTCTACACTGGATTACCTCAAATGCTACACTGTAGTCATTATTAATTTACTCGACACTCGGTGCTAGTGAGCTTCCACTGTAGTCACGGCTGCCTTGTGGTAGATTGATTGGAACGGGGCAACGATTAGAAGCATCAACTCCTCCAACAACCACCAACCACTCACTCCCCTCATCCCTTCACACAGGCAAGGTGCGTGAAGTGCCCAAAGCCTTTCTGATTATTATTATTAGATACCCAGCTCTACTCTTGCAACAAGATTTTATACTGTTTTGAGCGTTATTGACTAATGTTACCCCTGAACTAAAAGTGTTGAGTTTGGTCTTATTATCAGAGATGAATAATGTTAAGTCATCGTCCGATTCAAGATGCTTCGCCAGCGACACTAAAGATCCCTGACCACAGGAGAACAAAGGACCACTGGGGGGACGTAACATTTTACTCGAAATGCTACTCTAATAAAAAGGGCTGGTACTATGACAAGTTAAACCCCTATCCGTGATCTTTATTTAGTCTGTCTGTGCCTATAGATCTTTTGTGTCATGGACGAAGCTTCGTAGATGAGAGGCAAAATGTCCAAAAACTTCAACAAAAGAGTAAAGATGATGACTCAAGAACCTTTGCTCATTGATACCGTCGTCATTGTTTGTTTATCGTTAATATGTCAATGACTTAAAATGTAGGCTACTCACACAACAAAAACAACCAACAACAAGCTTTGTCATGTAATTTTCAACCAGCCATTGCAACTTGCGCCAACTGCCAAGACATTTGGATTGTGAACGCGGCATTTAAATACTTTACACACAGAATGACACTGATTAATGAATCCCATCATCTGTCACAGCTCAGTAGAAATTGCTTTAGCGTTCAGAAGGTGGGAGAGCGTGCCAAACAGACAGCTGTGTGCGTTGCCCCCTGTACGCAATTGGATTTCACAGCTGGTGACTAAAACACAGATACACAATGATAGGGGGGCGACAGACCTGAACCCCCCCCCTTCCCCTTCCCTCTCCCTGGATGCACATGTGGAGGGTTCCCCCAAAACGCAGCCAGCCCCCACAACACTTGCTCATCCTCTGTGATCTCGCTCACAGTTTCAAGAACCATCTGGGAGACTTTCCTCAATTAATTCACATGAAATATTCATGTGCCTGCTCCCATGTAAACTTTAGTGGCAACCAACAATGCTTGTTTACTCTAACATTTACTGAAACATTTATTAGCTTTCTTCCTATTACTTTTCTGTATTTTCTTTACACTGACTTTTATATCCTGAAGTCACACTAAAGGAGAATGTCAAATAGGGCAGCAAGAAGTGCCTTGGGTTTATAGCTAGCGTATTGTTTCTCTTTGTATGTTATGACAAGATTCAAAGTGAGAGATGAAGGGTAAATGTGTTACAATATTTACAATTCGTAGCTGAGCCTCTGTGTGCTGACCTGTGGAGGTGCTGCCACCTGCTGGTCAACAGAGGAAAGTAGTGTAACTCATTTCCAACGTTGTCCACATGACAAATCCAATGTTTTCTTGTTGTTTCGCTTGATTTGAACTCCGCTAGTATGTCTTTGAGAATATTTAAGAACTGTCTGATGATGTTTTCTTTGTATCAATCAATATTTGCAATCTCTTCTCATAAAGAAACCACAGACAGTGCAATGGTTGGTATCAGCAGGATGCACAGCCTCAGGCGGATTTATTGACCATGAATAGGAGATTGTTTTCTACATTGCTCATTTTGTCAATAATAAATTCAAAATAACTTTCACATTTGCCGTAGTCATGCAATCGTTTAAGAGATGTGCTCACAAAGCTAGTGATGCAGTAATTGCCTGTATTGTCTCCAATGCTTTGTGAATAAATTATGTTCATGCAGTGTGTCGGCATGAAATAAAAAGTCTCATACTGCAAATACAAAAGAAACAAAATTATAATGTGTATTTTATGTCACAACAAAAGCTTCAAAAGTGTGTTTTATTCTGTTGTAGGTGTCGGAGACGCTGGTAGTGAGGAACGGAGACTTCCTCGTGAGAGATTCACTGACTAGTGTTGGAGACTATGTCCTGACTTGTAGGTGGGACAATGAGGTGCTTCACTTCAAAATCAGCAAAGTCCTTGTGAAATCTACTGAAACTAAGGTATAACCATCAATATTATTTGCAGAATTGGTTCATCTCGGAGTGAATGTCTGCCATAATCCTGTGAAACTATCGGGATCATTTACCAAGCGTTTCCATAGCATGATTGATTACGTATCGTATTTTGGGGAGCTAATACTGGAACACATGCAATATCAAATTGGTAAATTAGGTGCAGCTTTTTAGCGCCTGTCTTGATAAATGACCTCCTTTGTTTTTTAAATTGGTTGTTGTATCAGTGACAAAATGAAATGTCTTAATCCGTAATACTAATAATAATGGCTTTCTAGTAAACACAGACTCAAATAGAGCAAAAATGACATGAACGTCTTTTAGTTTTTGATGGAAACCTACTTTGTTTTTAAAGTTAGGGTATGTAGTGTTTTGTACATTATACATTTCATGAATATCTGTCTGTGTCTCATCAGAAATCAGAATTGGCACTAGGAACCTCCAAAAACATTCACTTTAAGTTGACTCCAAAACATAACATTTTCATACACCATTCACAGCCAAGCGATCAATTGTAAGAATAATCGGTAGGTTAATCGATTAACTAAATAATCGCTAGTTGCAGCCCTGGTCACTATGCTCTTACAACTTATGCCATAACTTTGAGTAGTGTATTTGAATATAATTGTTTGTTAAAGTGGGTTAAATTCTATATATTATACAGCATAATTTTAATATTTTTTGGCCACAGAATTAAGCGCAATCAGCTCTAAATTTTTAAATGACTGGTTGCACTGAATAAAATGCAAAGACTGAAATATTTATGCAGCTCAATGTTTTTTCAAACAATATAAAATCCTGGCTCCCAAAGGTATTAAGTATTAAAGTTTAGGCAAATATATTCTGAAATGCAGTAGATTCTTGTATTAGCTTATATATAACATATTTTGGTCTTCTCTCAAATGTTTAAAACGCGCAACCCTAATTAATGTGTTGTTCTTTCACAGGTGCAGTATGTGTTGGAGTCCGATAGTTTTGACTCTGTCCAGGAGCTGGTAAGGTATTACATTGGTCAGCGCAAAGTTGTGTCCCAGTCCAGCGGGGCGCATATCTACTGTCCCGTCAGCAGGACCCTCCCTCTCAGATACCTGGAGGCCACCTTTGCACTCTCCACCAAGCAGGGCTCCACTTACTCCCCGTCCAGCCAGAGAGGCTCTTACATCAAGAGGAGGAGTGTCACTATGATGGACGGGCTGACCACTGAAAAGATGATACCTCACAGGTGAGACGGCTTGGAAATATAGAGTCCAATCTAATCATATCTTTTACAGAACGTACTATATTGTAGACATTAGGAGTGACAATATATCGATATATATATATATCGCGATATTTTGTGGGACGATACCAACTTTTTATTCCGATATCGATACTTTTGATGACATCATGCATATTAATGAGCGACATCGTGCATATTAATGAGGCAGCAGTGCTCCACTGTTTTCAGTCAATAGAGGCCAATAATGATGAAGAATTCAGTCAGCAGAGGCAGTACTTGGACCAATGTCACACAATTATATTACTTTTAATGATAGTTTTTATAATTATGAATAAGATTATTTTGGGGTTGATTTATTTCTTTTTAAATAGGACTGTGGTTTCTAGTTTATTTAAATGTAAATGAAGTCACTGACAGATCTACAGACCCATCTTCAGTGTGTAAGTCAGCCATCATTCACACACAAGGGGTACAAATGAAAATACATGTAAATGATGAATAATATGTAGTATGTTAAAAGGTTAAAAGTAGCATACAATAGGATGGGAGGTGAGCGCGTCAGTGGGTCCAAAATAGTAGATACAAGTTCAGGTGCTCTTCGAGGACAAAGACATAGAGAACATAGCCATACATAGGTCTGCCAATCAAATGGTTCTGGACGTGCCCAGGTCCCACTACAAACAGTGGGGCGATCGTGCCTTTAGGGTTGCAGCGCCTAAACTGTGGAACAGCCTGCCCCTCAGTCTGCGTGTTCTTACGGACCTGTCCCTGTTTAAATCCAGATTAAAGACTCATCTTTTCAAACTTGCTTTTAATACTTAGGGCACACTGAATTGTGTCTTGGTTGTAATCATTTTGTGTTTTTATATTGTTTTAATCTTTGTGTGAAGCACTTTGGTCCTCCTGGTGTTGTTGTAAAGTGCTATATAAATAAACCTTGATTGATTGATTGATTGATTGATAGCAAAAAGACAAAGGAATGTCCGAGGCACTCTGAATGGTGAAATTAAAATCCTTTAATAAGCAAGGGACGCCAACGCGTTTCGACCTAGTACGGTCTTCGTCAGGGCAAGTGATTAAAAAGTAGCATGAAAAAGAAATTGGTTATTTTTGTGCAATATATCGATTATCACAGTATCGGCATCGTAAGCCATGTATCGCATATCGTGAGGTACCCAGAGGTTCCCACCCCTAGTAGACATATGGTGATTTTAAAACCCTTTGCACATCTATTTATATTTTTGTTAGCTTCCAACTCTTCGTATCTCATCATTCCGCATTTGCTTCCTTTTTCTCTTGTCAGTTTACCAAATATAAAATAACAGAGAAACCTTTTGATCGTGTATTTCCTTTTTGTCCTTTACATCTTTACATTTCTTTTTCCATTAGCCTCTTAAATTTATGTTTCTTATGTACAAAATCAGCGACAGCTCCACTACCCCAAGCCCGGTTGAGAGCCCCGTGGCCCCTCCAGTGGACCCCGACCCTGAACCTGTGCCCACATGCAGGTGGTGTTGTTGTTCAGGCCCTACTTCATAAGTGCACTGCTGACCCCCTCATTCCTACAGCCCCATTAGCACTCCCTCTAGCGTAGTGAACATCAATCCCCTCACAGTCCCCTCACAGCAATGCTTCACAGTGACTCTCCCACTTGTGCACTGAATCCATCATTCTTTTTTAGAAGCTACTGTCCACGTGAGAGGAGCAGACAAAGTGCAAATGCTGCCCTTCTCACTGAAAGACAGAAGAAAAGTAACTTTAGGAAGAAAAAGAGAACACATGATGATTGAGATTGAACACATATAGTAATGAAATATAAACAATTGTTTGACAATTTTAACATTAACTCAAGCCCTTTCTGAATTACAAAATGTTAGAAATAGTTTAAGGCCCAGTACCTGACTTATTTTTTCTAGTTTTGGGAAACTATTTGTTTTGTCCTCCCGTATTTTGTAAAAGCAGACTTTTGAAGTAGAAAAAAAAAATAACTTTGTGTACTGGGCACCTAATTAAAAAGCATTTGTATTGACGAGTGAACGAGCAGCAGGCTTTTTAATGACATTACTGCTTCCTGCAAAGTGTGAAATGGGCTAATAAACTAATTCCTATAAAGAACTGGGATGTTAGAAAGTTAGGAAAGTTATAAACAACAGGTATGACGCCTTTAATTGTGTAAATATAATCATTTGGCTGTTTCTCTGACTTTTTTCTGCTTCAATTTCATTTACTTTTAACATTTGATTCATAAATAACACAGTATCTAGTGTTACTTATGAGGCTTAACAAATATCTTTAGAAGAATATTCTTCTCTAACCTTATGGTAATTAGAATTCATACCCCTAACCTTCTGTTCCTCTCCCGACATGGCACCCCTGTGAGTTCTGTAAAGTTTACTGCACTGCACTGAGATTTACTACAGTCAGACTTTGAAAATATGTTTCACATTCCAGCCCGTCCACCATCCACCACCATAAAGACGCAATGCGGAACTGTGCCATGAGCATGGACCAGATCCAGGAGTACCGCTGCCCGCTGTCGCCAGTCGGAGAAACACCAATGTCTCCTGCCTACACAGCCAGTATGTCTTTTACTCATTGCATATACTTACTTACAGTGTGTTCAGAAAGTGTTGATGCTGCTCCCAGTGCAGGAAGGGGGTGGGGTGAGTATGATCATGTGTTTTTATATGTGGTGGGATAACGGCTGAGTCAGAGGTTCTAGGGCAGACGTCATTAAACGGCGGACCTCGGTCCGGATCCGGACCCACGCGCCAACCTGTCCGGACCCTAACCTTAGATCCGAACTTTGGACCCGACCATGAATCCCCTCAGACGAGTGGCTGCGTGTGCTCGCTCTCCCTCCCTCTCTGACTTCAGAGCGGTAAACTACAGCCCAGATGAACAGAAAGAGAAAGTCCTACCTCTGAGCTTCAAAACACCTTTTATATTGTTGGAAACGGCTGTGGAATGACTGAAATACCACACGCTAAAGTTTTAAAACTGAGGACGCCCTAATTAAATGGGATGATCGTAATGCGCAAATAGTGCGGCTGTTTCCCGATCGGCAGCGAGCAGGTCTGAACCAGGACTAAGCCAGGACTAAACCAGGACTAAACCTGGACTAAACCTGGAATAAATCAGGACTAAACCAAAACTAAACCTGGACTAAATCCGGACTAAACCAAAACTAAACCTGGACTACGCCAGGACTAAGCCGCAGGGCTCAGTGTGTTGAACTAAGCAAAGAGGAGAAACACATGACTGTCATATGTGCACATTGTTTATAATAGAGGCTATTTGTATTCTGTTCTTTAGGAGCAAAAAAAAATATTTTTGGAGAAAAAAACAATAATATCAAGATTCAATTAATTACATTATTTTCAAATCACAGTAATAGATTTTAAAAAGGCTTAAAAATCCTCATATAAATTAATTAACCCCCTCCATTCGGACCTTGGTGAAATTTTATTCGTGACTAGGGAATGATTTTAAATTTGAATAGAATAGAAAAACTTGCACAATGATGGTAGAAATGTGCCTTTAGCTTTCTCACACACAGCAAATATAATAAAATACATTATAAATACATTATAAATTGAGTTCACTGCAGACACAGCAGCAGCAGATTCACCTCATCCAAAGAAAAGGAAAGGAACAGACTGAGCGACATTACAACTTATTCAGCTCCTTGATGGCAAAGGGCACTAAATAATTCCTGTACACGTTCTTGGCACAAGGAAGCCCTTGTGTTACAAACTTTGTATGAAAAGTGCTCGATAAGTAAACTTTGATTTGAACTTTCCAAATTATGATCAATCAATAAATATCTACAGGTTGACTTTCATAAGGGAATCAAAATTAGCATTGCTATGTTTGATAGCAATGGACTGGACTCTTATGTGCAGATGACAGGTTTACAGCAAAAGGTTCTCCGGTTTCTTCGGTACTTTCTGAACTCACATTAATTTCTTGGAGTTGATCTTAACTTTTGTCCATTCTCTTCCAGTAACCAGGCAGAGATGTCACTCAGGAGGACGTGCCCTCGCAGTAGTCCCGCCCTCTCCCGTAATGCGCCGCTCCAGTGATCCACAGCTCAGTCCCACAGCTTGTCACAACCCACCTGAACACCCCGCTCACACCTCTCACTCTGTCCACTCCTCGTCTGCCCACCATCCCAACCACCAATCGCATTCCTCCGAGACGGCCGGCAGCTATTGCGACCTCAGACCGTGTGCCCCGCCCAAGCCCCCCACCAAGAGCTACGTGGAGAGGCTAAGAGTGGAGGAGGGGAGGGGGGAAGGAGTGAGGGCAGACGGAGAGGGACTGTTCAGTGCTCCACAGGTGGAGACGGCGTCTTCCTTCAGACCGTCCAGGTATTCAAAACAAGCACACTTGGAGCAACCTTATGGAGTTGACTCTTGATCAGGATTAATAAACAATATACTGTTACTTAAATGTTATTGAACTGATGCAAATGTGCAACGTTGAATTTCAAAGTGAGACACATCAACCCGTAGTGATTTATATTTATAAAGTCAAGATTCAGTGCATTGTAACGGATGATTGAAATATGACATGAGGCACATGCAGAACATGTGTACAGAGGTCTATGCGGTTAGCAGGCTTTATATGCAAATCCCAGGGGGGCAATGAGTTAATTATAATGCACATTATATGATTCTGTCCGGACTAATAGCAGTTATTTCAGTTTTCAAATTGCAATTTAAAGGCCCAACAGGGACATGAGCTGCAGATTAGCACTAGCTAGAAGCTCTTTATACGTCGCATCAGCGGCAAACTTGAATTGTAACTATGTTGATTGCATCGTTCCTGAAAAATAAATGAATAAATAAAATGTATTTGATTGCACAGAGGCGAGGAGGCTCGTACCGGGGGCTAGTACAGTACAAGCGCTGCTTAGACTGTCAAACAAGAGAGGTGCATAAAAGAGCTCAGCTGACGTCCTGAGGGAGGATGCCTAAATCAGAACTGTTCTGTGAATTCACACTTTACTGATGTGACAGTGATGAAACCTCATTTTGTTCAAAAAAACAAACGCACAGTCTCTTCACATGCCGCAGATTTGAGCCATTTGTACATAATGATCTGAGATTCTGCCGTAGAGTTACATTCAATCAGTACATTTTGATGTTTGAGTCAATTATATGCGTTGTAATGTTGTATTAACAGTCATTTCTGTGAGAAAATGTATGTTTGACAGTGAGTTTTTGACTACTCATAAAGATGACAAAATGGTTCCAAAAGAGAAAAGAATCGAGAGTATTGAATAGAGATAAAGAAGGAATTGAAGTTGTTACTGCTGGGGAGAAAAGTGTATTACTTGGGGAGTTGTACCACAGTTTTAACAAATAGTCGAGTTAAATGGGCAGCACGGTGGCACAGCTAGAAGGTCCCAGGTTCGATCCCTAGGCCGGACAGGAATGAACACTTAGTGAATAGTGAGAGCGTGTTTGAGTGTGCAAGTGTGGAACAACGGATGGAAATTAGCTACAATCCGGCGTGCCGTGCTTACATGCGTGAGTCCCATGTGTTTGAAAACATGCAACTTGTGTTTATAGGTTTGAGTCACGCCTTTTACCCGTGGAGAACAAGCCTCTGGAGATGTCAGTGCTGAAGAAAGTCAAAGAGCTCCTTGCTGAAGCCGATGCACGGACTACAGCGAAGCACATCTCTATGGTGGACTGCAAGGTCTGTGTGCCTTATTCAATGACTCTACACAGATCACCCTCATACAACTGAAAGAAGTAATCACTTGTTTCACTGGCATAGGTTGCGAGAATATTCGGAGTGACCACAGAGCTGCAGAGGATGATGGGAGTGTCGTCGGGGCTGGAGTTACTGACTCTGCCGCATGGACACCAGCTGAGACTGGACCTGCTGGAGAGGTACAAACGGGCTCTGTCTCACAGACTCTTTCAATGCATCATTCAGGAGCACCTTCATTAATGCAGCTATTGATCCACCCTTTAGTTCTCTCTGTGTATCCTTCGGTCTTCTTTTGCTCCTCCTTCCTCCACAGTGCTCTCCTTTTACCATTCGTTTACCATAGCATTATCTTTTGTAAAAACTGAAACTCATGCTCATGCTTGTGTATTTTTGATTTTTGTTTGTCTTTAAGTTTGAATGGAAGGTTTCCGACATGTAGACATAGACAACAGTAACACAGTAATTTCTCACACATTTTCTTATAACAGATTCTACACCATGTCCATAATGATGGCGGTGGATCTGCTGGGCTGCACAGGGAGCACAGAAGAGCGGGCCGCACTGCTCCATAAAACCATCCAACTAGCAGCGGAGCTTAAGAGCAGTGTGGGGAACATGTTTGGGTTCGCTGCAGTAATGAGAGCCCTGGAGCTGCCACAGGTAACACCACAGCACTAAACTACAAGTCACTGTTGTAAAGCAACATCTTTGCTGAAAAATGCATATGGTGTTTTTGCTGCAGATCGCACGTTTAGAACAGACCTGGATGACGTTACGGCAGAGACATACAGAAGGAGCCATATTGTACGAGAAGAAACTCAAGCCTTTTCTAAAGAATATCAATGATGGCAAAGGTTGGTGCACATACTACTGGGGACAGTATGGAGCCACAAACTATTGTTGTGGTGAGACGGTAATTCAGTGTCTGTTAAAAACCCAAATCTAATTGTGATACATGTCTAAAAAAATAAAAAAATCACAATTATATATTTTTCCAAAATTATTGAGCACTATCACCAACGCCTAAAGGTTAAGTTTTAGTGCTGACAGAAGAAATAAAGTTCTCTACTGTTTGCTGCAATAGTTACTGAAGTCTGTAGTTAATGTGGAATCACTGATCTTTAAATCTATATCTACCTACTGTGCCATCAAGACTTGTGGTAAATGGTCTCAACTTATAAAGCGTTTTTACCCAAAACGCTTTACATCGAGGAACCATTCACCCATCACCCATTCACACTCTTATTCATACACCAATGTACGCAAGACGGAATATATATTATATGTATAGAATTAAAACCGTTAAAAAACATCAGAAATTGTTGCCAAGTGAAAGCATTATTAGTGTTAGATTATTTAAGTCATATTAATAACAATCAGATGCAAAAAATGTGTGATTATTTTTTTCCAGTTTTGAAACCATGAAAACTATGAACAGTGTCTCAAACTTCCTTCTACGTCTCACTATTGTTCCCGTACATCCCGATTTCTGATCTGAAGTAATAACATGCTTGTCTCAGTCGCTTGTACAGCTTTATGAGATGGCCTAGAAATCAATTGCACTCCTTTTGAGTGTTTTCAATCAGTAAAAAATAAATACCTAATCTATAATACCTAATCTTCACAATTCTCCATAGACATACATAGGAAATCGTCATTTCAAGGGCTATTTTCTCAAAAGGCAAATCTCCACGGCATTAGCACCTACAGACTTCAAATTTTCCCACCTTGGATTAAACATTTTGAAGATTTTTTCAGAGGGATTTTTAATAGCCAATTCCTAGCCTTTAGATTTATTTATGGAGTTTTGAATGTCAAAAAACGTTGTGTCGAAATTTCAATTTTTACAAAAATGTCAATCCGTTATTCAGATTTCGTTGCCAAAAAGATGTGAAATTTTTGGGCATTTTTGACAGAAAACTTGCCATATTTTTGTATTTTTTCTCAGATTTATGGCAGTAATCTTCAGCAAAAGTTTCAAATTGATATCTTTAATCTCTATTCACCTGCAGTGTCTTAATAAAAAAAAAAATCTCTACACACGGTACAGTTCTGTGGCAAAATTCAGAAAATACATCGAGCTACTCAAAACTAACTCCATTGTGTGTGTTTTCCAGAGTCTAGTGTCCTGTCCAACACCACGTTTCCCCACATCATCCCCGTCCTGTCCTTACTGGAGAGGGGCGTGGCTCTGGGGGAGGGGCTGGAGGCCTGGGAGAGTACGGAGGTGGGGGTCGACGTGGTCATGTTTCACCTGGAAGCCGCTCGTACCATAGCTCATCACGGAGGCATCTACACAAGCAACGCCGAGACCAAACTACAAGGTAGACTCTTATAGCTTGGCTGCAGAGGGCGCTCGAGATGAGGATAGCATCGTTTCACACCTGTCGTGCATGGGCTATGATGATACTAATATGGATTGATATTTGTAATCTAACAAACACTAAATCAGTACCAAAACGAAGGTCACGACTGAAATGCGACTTTCAATACTTTAAAGCCACACTCTGAAAGGGCAATAAAATGGTCGCAAAATGGTTACCAAAATAAAGCGTGTAGAAAGGGACCAAATGCATTTAAATCTTGCGGTTGCTACCTGCGGGTGTCTATTGGGTGAAATGTTACACAGGCTACCATTTTGGCTTGTGGGCTTCGGAAAGAGAAAAACTTTCCCGGAAAATGTTGGTGAATGAAGAGTGAGGAGAGACAGGCAATTGTCAGAGGCCGGGCCACTGGAACTGGCAGTGTCCAGCATACATGTTTCTTACTCTCAGTCTGGGCCAGTGGTTCTCAACCAGAGGATCAGGATGAGATCAAAATATACATGAGGTATACAAAATGTAAATATCAAGCATTGGCCTAAATGACTTGAATTGAGGAAATGTATCTTGTTTTCACTCACTTTGTCCCTGATCTGACCAAGTTTACTTTGCAAGTTTGCTGACAGTTCAAACTAGTTCTAAGGTAAGCTTGCTTGAAATAAGAAAGTAAAACGACCAAAGACCAATTTTCTTACCCATTGGCTATTTCTTTTTAGTCGTTTATATGTACACAGTATTTCTATGTTTTGAATGTCACAAACACCAGCAGCTGAGTAGGATTCGTGCCCAAAAAAGCTTGAGAACCGTTGGCCTCTAGGCTATTGCAAGAAACACGTTTTTTGCTTTTTTTTTTCTTGGTCACTGGATCACATGTGTTGATAGTGATGGATGGGATTAGTGACGGGGACTTGACCAGTGTAATGTAATTATCATGTTTTCCCGTGGACACTGTCTGTACTGTATTGATCTCTAACCTTTCCCCAATCGCTTCTCAGTTCGAGCCTATTACTGCTTTATTGAATGAGCCTTGTCAATATCTTTATCAGCTCACATCTTTGCACTCAGTTTGCTATTGAACAGGACTGATCTCAGAGAATTATTATTAGTAAGTAGTGTGATTGTTTCCCTGACGTTTTGTGTACTTTGCATTGAACGGCAACATTAATTCATAGTGTACAAATGAATCCACAATTCGCTGTGGTGCAGCACGAGGTTATTTGGGGCGACAGAGGCTCAGTGTTTAGAGCGGGGGTGGGCAATTAATTTTCATAAGGGGCCACATGAGAAGCCTGAATTGAGTCGGAGGGCCGCACCAACAATAGCTCAAACTTATTCTGCTCAACTTTATCCGATTGTACGTTACACTAAGTACATTGCACTAAGTTCAACTTCTTATCCTCGCACTGAAAGCACCTCTGTGTTTGAATGAAATTAAGCGATGCACTGTAGCGGGGTCTCCAAGTAAATTTCCCTGGGGGCCAAAACATAAACGGGGAGTGTATTTCCAGGTCCATAAACAAAAGCTCCAAAATAAAATTATGTTTTAATTGGGAAAATACTGTTGAGGAAACTTTTTTCAATAAATGAATAATAATGAGCCTGACAGGACTGTAGCCAATGTGTTGTTATCCTGATCTCTCATTATGTCAGTGCCCTCTGCTGGACACCTGTGAAATTGGTTATTTTTATTTTTATTTAAGCAGCCCCCTAGTGGCTGGAGTGAGCATTCTGGTAATTTCTTCAACCATAACTCCACACATGAATGGGCTAGAGACTTACTTTTTTTTTTTTTTGACATACTCAGAAATGTATGCCCTAAAAGCCGTGGGCCAGATTGAATCATCCGGCCCGCGGGCCGTATTTTGCCCAGGTCTGGTTTAGAGCATTCTTCCAACGATCCATAAGGCGGCAGTATGAACCCAGCTCCAACTGGTCTTTGTTTTTTTTTTCAGGAAAGACACTTCTCCCATCTTTCCTATATGTGTCCTACCTTAACTCAAAAATCACTTTAATTTAGCACACATTTATTGCATGTTGTAGTATAGTCACAATGCACTCGAGGTTTGGTTGTGTCAGTCAGTAAACCCATGGTTTTATAAGTCCATCCTGTTGAGAGGTAGAGTTGCAATCCTGTGCTTTTTAACCTGGGACTTGGGACCGCCATGGGGGTCGCCAGAAAATATGAGACATACAGTATTTTCAATGTAGTTTTACTGGAAAAAGTGCCCTGGCGGTTGTTGTCTAAATCACATATTAACATTTGACTTGTGATAATATTAACTTTAAAATTAAATGTCTCTCCTCACAGATTTCCATGAGCACGCAGAAATTGGTGAAATCTTTCAAACAGAATTCCAGATGCGTCTCCTCTGGGGAAGTCGTGGCTCTGAGGGCAGCCAGTCAGAGCGCTATGAGAAGTTTGACAAAGTCCTGACCGCGCTGTCACACAAGCTGGAGCCACCTGTCCGTCAAAGTGAGCTATAGCACCTACCCCTCCACCTGCTGCCACCACGACCACCCGGTGTGACCCTGTGTTACCGTACAGACACTCAACACTGGACTGATGTTTGGGCTCCAGAGATGTGGGGGAGCAGACACTTGGAGAGACGTTTGGAGGGGAGTAAGTTCAGAGGCAGCTAGAGCATGTGATGTGAGCAATAGAACAGAGGAAAATTGACTCATTTATAATAAAGCGTTGCACTCACTGTGGACTCCTTTTAAGGAACAGATTTATTCTGTTTTTGTCTGTGGACCTCCTCACTTTGTGCAAGATGTTTAAACGCAGCAGGGACGAGACGGACTGAGTGAGAGAAGGGCTTCTGCGCTTGGTACAAACTGTTACATGTTACAAACGCTGTTGTTTGAATCCACTGCTGTTACACTGCAGCAGACCAGAAACAAGACGATAACGTGCATAGCTCATAACAGATGTATTGTGTGAATGTGTTTGGGCGTATGTGTTTACATTCCTTCTTTATGTCATCAGCATTTTTTGTGCTTTTTAGTCTTTATTTATTGTTCATTATCAAATTACCAAAACAGTTTGGACATTTGTACAGCTGGATCATCAGCCAGTGATCAAGCAGAGTGAATTGTGTAAAAAAAATAAATTAAATATGTATTTGACTATCCTATCGAAAATGATAAAAAATGTATTAGGCATGCATTAATAAATGTCTCCGAAATGAAGCATTTATAGTACTAATGCTGCAACATGGTAATGAGGGCTTTGTGAGTTGTTAAAATATTAGACAGAGAAACTTTTGTATTTTTACCATCACAAAGCTAAAACGTTCTCTCATGGTTATAATTTGGGGAAAGCAATACTTCTGGTTACAGGTTACAGTTTATTCGCAATATTTGTAATCTACATTGTGAAGTTATCGTCATGGCTACCGGTACTTTGGTTGTGTAATCCGGAGTATTGCTTTTTTACCTTCTACTGTGTGAGTTCACTATGAGCACAGTCCTCGTCTGTTGTACTTTAGGATCAAATTTTTTAGTTTTTTATCAGACAAATACCACTCATTAGTCATTGTTTGACTGTGCTGTTTTGTTACAGTATTTATTTGAAAATAGCCAATAAGATCTGTACAATCACTTAACCAAAGGGCTTTGACCCCTGAAGGCCACATGCAATCCCAGCTTTCCTGTTGATTTTATATACTTTCATTATTTATAACAAACTGTCAATTATTAAGTGAAAAGCAAGGCACCGATAGGCTTTAACTTACATCTACTATTCATTGATTGTCGTCGGTCAGTCTCTAGCTCTTTTTGTTTTTTTTCATTCGCTGCACTGAAACGAGATAGAGGTGCCTCTCCCATGTCGTCCCTGCAGAGGGCGCCCTTTAGTTAGAAAACATCGACAATTGTAACGGGTGCCATAAATGCGATGCAATTCTTTTCGTAATAAGATCAAGGAAAAGACAATGGGATTCGGTTTTATTATGGTGATAATGTATTTTATGCCCCCCCCATCCCTCCCCCCCTGTCCCTCGAATGCTGTTCAGAAGTGCTCAGACTTGACTGAATAATGGAAAAGAAAAGAAAATGTTAGATGGAAAAATATTGTATGTCATGTTTTTATGTACTGTAAATAACAATTCACTTTTTGAAATAAAATGAATGCCCAAATAATTGTTTGTTTTAATATTTTTTAATTTAAAGGATTTTGTAAGTAACCGTAAGGTCATTTATAAGGGTTCATACATAGCCTAACACAAATAGGAAAGGCTTTTCATTTGCACTAAAACGATGGTACTGTTTCAGTAAATCAATCAATGGTTTTGTATAGCCCAATATCACAACAGGAGTTTCCTCATAGGGCTGCACCGAACATTAGGGTAATAAAACAGCAGTAAATAAGACAATGTAAAGTTCAGACGAATTAAGTATCCAGGCAAACATAATGTCCAAATAAGCGTCAGCAGTGAGAGGAGTGAGAGGCGAGGAGCGGCGCGGGTGTCCCCTGTCCTTAGACTCTCCAGCACGGCAAGGAAAAACTTAAAAACCCAGGGGGAGAAAAGAGAAACCTTAAGGAGAACCACAGAAGGAGAGATCCACTCCCATGGACGGACAGGCTATAGAGACCCAGGGCCAAAGGAGTCCCTTAGGCAGACGGGCCAAGATCGCAGACTGTCCAGTCCTTGTTGTTTACTGAAATAGTTTTAAAACTATTACAAAAATAAAAAATATATACATAAATCATATATACATGATATACACTACAGGTAAAAAAAAGAAAAAAAGTCCAAATTGTTTTTTTCATGTTTCTTGATAATCATACTGTTCAATGCATCATTGTACTCTTGAGATGAAATAATAAGAAATGTATGAAAGTAATATATTGACCAAAACATATTCTATACTTTTGAGTCACCAAAGTATTCCCATGAATGCACTTCGCACTGGAGGAGGACATGTGATGGTAGGGGGCTGTTTTGCTGGATCCAGGGTCACTAACTTGTACAGTGGCACCCTGAACCAAAATGGCTACCTCTGCATTCTGCAGCTCCACGCAGGTCTGTAAATGTTACACCGTTGAGCTGGTTAGGGATGATTTGGACAGAAGAGTGAAAGTAAAGTAACCGCCAGGAGAAGCCCCTGCCACAACGTGAACCTCTGGTTTAGTTGTTTGTGTATAGGCAAGGAAAGGCAAGGCAAGACTTTATTTATACCGCACATTTTGTACATAAGGCAACTCAATGCGCCTATATAGGCTCTCAGTCCTAGAATTTTCCGTTGTAGTAGAGATTTTTAAATCTCGGCTCTATCTTTGGTAGTCGCTCTTAAGATCAAATGTAAAATCAAAAAGAGTAACAGTGTGCTAACCTGTCTAACCTCTGACTACAAGACTGAAAGCTCTGAAGAGGCGGAATGTCATAAACTCAATCAACCCAGTCCAGTCGATGATATCTACAAATCTCTTCTACACAGGTTAAGTCACATGCATCCATGTGCCTTTTCAACCAGCAGGGGCAGCATTACCAAACCCAAGTCCCTCCAGAACTGACCTCAGCATTCTGGCCCAGTATATTATATGTATATGTGTCAGCTCACTTCCGGGTCTGCAGTCTTGTCTCCTTGTGCATTCTTCAGCCCACCATTGTTCCTCTTTTATCATCTCCACCAGCAGCGCTCTCACAGTGTTTTATACCTCCAAAAGGTGACAGTTTACAAGTACTACAGGCATGAGGTGCACAGAGCATGTGCAAGAAGTATCTCACATTGTTGTGCTAAGACAGGTCTATGGTGATGGCAGCGGGAGGCAGACAAAGACAGATGGAGTGTGTTCCTGCGTGCTTTTGTCACTATGGTGTGTGTATGAGACCCAGTACACAGATGTTGTACTGCTGTTACCGAGACCCTCTTCATGCAGTAGGCAGTAGTGTGGCCTGGCAGCTGTTACACTCTTCTTTCCAGGTAACACCTAAAATAGAAGCAAGTATCTGAATAGGGTTTGATGCCGAACAGAGAGGGACAACCAAAGCGCATCAGCGTACAATGGACAAAGGAGAAAGAATAGGATGCAGCTACAATGGTAAATTATCATCCGCTCTGCTCTTTGTCTCCTCTCCCCATACAGTTCCATAGGCGTAACATGTTATGGATGTAATCTCTAAGAGGATTCTCTCTGCTTTGTATCATGGTACATGTTAATTTCAGCGCTTTATGTTCCTTATTGAAACAGACCGAAAAGCTCTCAGACCTGCAGACCAGTCAAGCAGCCATCCAAGCATCATCAATTCAACCCTAATCTCTGGCCCAGTCTTTTCAGATCTAATCCATGGTCATTGTCACCTGTTGTGTGCAACTCTGGCGGCAAAACAGTTACGTCTGACATTCAACATAACAAACCAATCATAAAGCGAGAGGTGCTGTGTTGTATAGGCCTAAACAATGATCAAAACAAAAATGTGTGCGTGTGTTCCCAAATAGAGGCGATGCAAATTAAAATATATATATATACATAACATGCTTTAGGTTTTGTATGCATAAAACATTTATCTTCACTCTTCTGTGAGCAAATACAAATGTTGGATGTTTCATGAGCTGGCACTTAGTCCAGATACAGTCATTCCAGGGTGTCACTCTACAACCATGAAGCGTATCTGTCAGTTTTCACATTATGTCTGTTTCAACACAGCAGCTTATGAACATATCACCACCTCTTTATTATTGCTCAAACTTTTCACAGCTGTGTGCACTGTTGGGGGACTTCTGATTTTCCCGCCTGTCTCTCTCACCCACGCATCACACTGGCCCCTGCCAGGCCCCTGGTCGATCTGTCTATGTGCCCCTGCACTGACTCCTCATTAACACATGAATGCAGACACGCAAAGGCCTGCTATGGCTTGGACGCCAACAGAAGGCAGGAGATTTGCAATTCAAACCTCTGACCGACCCCCTTTTTACCCTCAACCATATCCACCCAGTCATGTATACTGGGACCAAACCTATGATTGAGAATCTATGCATGTAGAGAACAGGGAGACAGACAGATGTGCATTCACACATGCTCTCTGTACGTCCATGTACCACTATTACAGACATTTCCCCGGCAGAACCAAAAAATACGTGTTAAAACTGGTCAAGTTTTAGTCATTGTGAATAAAACTCTAAATGTCTTTGTAAAGCATTTGTAGGTATGAAAGTAAGATACTATGTGCTACAACGTATATATATATATATAATACGAGGTTATTTGAGTAATAAGATAGTAATATAATATTAATAGGTTATAATCCGTGGCTATAATATTGAATAAAACACATTCACATCATTGTTCACAGTCTCACCATTTTCTTCATCAGCTAGCGCCTACTTTTTTCCCAGCAGCTGACGTCACTTCCTGTTACAACGCAGCCTCTTCTTCCTGCATGTGCAAACAACATGGCAGCCCCCACATCCATAAATCTGGAGTTTGGGTGGGTGTATTGTGACTTTAGAGCTTTTTGATGCATTTATATTGCTGTGTCTTTTAAGCGGGTATTTACGGATGACGTTTCACACGCATATCCACATTTTGACAAATTGTGTGACGATCCGCGTCCTATAAAACGAGGTCACATGTCTTCAACAGCTAGACGCTAGCCTCTGTAAACTTTTAGATATAATGCTTCGATTTACGATGGGGCTGAGGCTGAGTCGCGAAGATGAAACAACGAAGTCTGTGTTCAAAGAGAAGAATCCATTGGGACACTTTGTATTTACTTAATTAAACAGTAGCCCACTGGATTGGAGTCGACTTGCCCTGTATTTCCTCATGTCCCTGCCTGCTTTAGTTTAAGTGCATCATTTACATTGTATTGCATGTATGCAAGTGGAAAAACTGCAATAATCGCTTTTGGATTTCTTTAGAGGGGGTGCAGAACTGCTGTTTGATGGCATAAAGAAGCATCATGTGACTCTTCCAAGTCAATCAGAGCCCTGTGAGTAATACTGAGTTTAGCATCAAGCATCCCTTTCATGCTTTCATACTAATTTGCATCGTTTTTGTCTTGTTTTGTCGTTTTCCTAATTCTACAAAATTAGTCTAGTGGCATTTGTTCTTGATACTATAAGCGACCCACAAAACAGTAACCAGAAAGTAGTATGTGATCAGATAACTTTAGTTTTGAAAATGCAGTAACGAACACTAATATTACACTTCAAACATTGACAATTTTACAACAATAATGAGGCCATTTTAAAAGTTAATCACAAACCTAAAACATCTGACACGGCTAGGACGCTAACGTTCAATCAAAAAAATATCTGTTGAGTGTATATTAGATTGCTTACAATTAGGAGATGTGATGATAAAAGCCTTGATGTCAGTAACACATAGTCTGCAATATTTTCTATGAGATAAATATGAGCAAACATGCACAGTTCTGACAATAACTAAAATGTGCAAACACCAACCATAAATAACTTGAGTTATTTGTTGAAAACGTACACAAGCAGAATAAATAAAATAATTTTGTTTCCGTTTAAAATGTCGGTTTCAGGAGTCCCACGGGAATAATACCAGTCATGTTGGATTTTTAGAGGGAAAGGTGGCATTATTAAAAGCAAAAAGGATACTGGAAACTTTATTGTTCCTTTTGGAGAGAAGCAAAAGGCTTGTTCAGGACTTTTCCAGCTCGCGTCCTGCATGATGCCTGCCTGCTCGCCAGGACATAAAACTTCTTCATCCCCCAATCCATATTGATTGGATTTTATGTGGCTGTGAGACCCAGGCTCGTTCTCTCACAGGTCACTAACAAGTCATAGTGCTGCAAAGAGAAACCTGCCCGCAGCTCTTTTCATTTTCCTGAACTCAAAAATTGTGGGTTTTATAGTGGTGTGTTTGACAATATGTGTAAATTGTACATATTTAAAAAAATGAAAGAAAAAAAAAGTGTGAACTTCCTCGAGCTGATGTGGCTTTAGCAGTATCGCCTGTTCGCGCAGGATGGTAAAAAAAAAAAAGTGACTTTGGTATTTTTACACACAAAGGCTGTTCACCCGTGATGCTAATGTTACCACGACGACGAAGAAAGACAAAAGTTGACCAGAACAAAGAAGGTCCGGCCGAGTCATCACATGGACACTCTTTGAGCGGGGATACGGACAATGTTTCAAATTATTTAGATAGGAAAACAGGCTGAATTGTTTTTAATTCAAATTTCATAGCACTTTTGTTATCTATCGTCATTTATCTATTTCCAGTCCAACATTATATATTAATTCAAATGATAATTTCTGTGTCCCTATATATCCATTACTTCTTATGTGGAATGTTATGTATATCCCAAAAATGAAACCAAAAAAATAAAAACACTATTTATTTCAGATGGCCGCTACTTTTGCATGGGTGCGTGACGTGCATGTCTGGCCGCAGTGGTCGGGAGGACGCGGAGCGGGCCGATTATAATTGGTTCTCAATCCTTCGCATTTCTCTTTGACCCCAGCCGGTGATTGATGACCCTCGACTGAAAGACCCCACCCCCACACAGACCCTCACATCCACCACAAAACCCCCTGGTCTGTGCCGCTCGCGTACGTTTTGCTCTACGCATCACCACCGAGATGGATCGTTCACCCCGTTCCCCTCTCCATCTCGAAACAACCGTCATAATAATGCGCGCACGCGAAATCCAAAAGGGGGGATTTTTTATATATATTTTTTTTTACCACAATGCAAAGCGAGCGAGGATTTAAATTGTGTCAAAATGGCGCCTTTTCCCTCCCCTTGCTTAGTCCTTTTTCCCACCCACGCAAACGCAGCCTTTCCCAGAATGCACTCGGAGCTTGTGACGCATCGTTTTTCTCTATCTTCTTTGCGCCCTCGTTCTCTCTCCCCCCCCCCCCCCCCCTCCACCTGTACCTCACCGTGATCAATCACCGCGTATCCCATTTCAACCTGTACATTCGCTACGTAACCAGTCCATTTGTGATAGATTGGATTTGCATACGATTTTACAATTCATTTCAAACATTAGCTGCTTTGGATGCCATACAATATCCCCGAATAGCTCGCCAACGTTGAAATTGATGTTCAAGCTTTCAAGCTGTTTATTCTCCCAATGCAACTTTTCTTTGCTTTTACATGCTTGATGGCCGAGTGCCTTGGAAGAAGGATATAAAATCAAGAGGGCAAAAGGTAGAAGCAGAGAGCGGGGGGGAGGAGAGCAGGTTTTATGAGAGTGTGTGAAAGGGAGAGAGGCCGAGCAAATGAAAAAGTAAATGGGCAGCGGGATGAAAGAGCGAATAAGGGGTAATGGTGGAGAAAAATACCAATAGTCCGAGGCAGAAAGGAGTCACCACAAAGAAGGAGTTATGACTGCACTAGTGATTAGTCCTGTTTTAGCCCTGCAGAGGGACAGGTCAATATTCACTGCTTTTGTCGTTTTTTTTTTTTCGTGCGAGTCTTTTAAAGCAAGTTGTTCATCTTGTTTTCATTTTTATACACTCCAGGCCCTCAAGAAAACCAGCACTATCATTATACTAGTAAGCTGCCGACACCCGAGCAATTAACCTGGCTGGGGCGCAGCGAGCCATGCCCCAACACGCATGTATTAAGCCCAAAGTCATATGCGGTTTTTGGTTTTTTTTCTTCACCCCGTATGATCCCCTGTGTGCCTCCATAGGACTCTTCGCTATGTAGTGACACGCGGAGCTAGAATGACGAGAGTGCAGGCGTCTGAACCAGACAAGCCAAGGTGTAGATTTCACACAAAACGATAGCATACAAGGTTGTGCGTCGAGAACATCCCTTTTGCGTTATTGGGGCTGGAGATGATTTGCGATGGTGCAGGGGCGTTTTTTTATTTTTTTATTTTCTTAAGCAAACTTCCAATCTGGATAAGGCTCGGTGAGCGTAAACCATGGAGCTCGTTTATGGTCCTATACGGCAAAGCAATTGTCTGACAAGTTGCATTTGAATATACAAATATAAATGGCATTAGAAGTTGGTGATGTTGTCCGTACGATCTGTGAATTATGGATGCGTTGCTCTTCTCCAGTGGGTCAAATAGCAGCTGTTAACGTGATATTAGCTCTGTGTTTGATACAGCTGACCTCTGTTGTAGTACTCCCGCAGACTTCAGCACTCTCCGTACACCTGCCTCGGAATGACTCACTGTTCCTTTTCCAATCTCCTCCATCTGCAGCCACTGTCCTCATCCTCTACAATTCCCCTGTTTGACTTTTTAATCTGAGTCATTCTATCTATTTATACTACCCGTGTGCATAGGAGCTCCAAGTGATTGTGGTCGTCGAGCTGCTATTTCAAATTGTCCTTCCTCTCTATATTTCACCTGTGGTCGAACACATGCGCTGCACACGTGTACGCGGATGGAAACGACCGAGGGAAAATGTTCCCCACCTATACAAGTCTATACATAGCTCTCGTCCCTGCGCTAGGACAAAACGGCATCAGGCCACACACACTTGCGCGGCACACCGGCCCGAATCTTTAGCCTTAATGTGCACCATAACTTTAATATATTCATTGTTAGATGTTTAGTGGGGATTTATCCTAAAACCTCTCATTGTCATCGCCTTTGTGGCCGTCAGTCTGCCGGAGACATGCTCAAGCCATTGTTGAGACAAGGTCAATCTGATTGTTCGAGGGGTCAGACTCATAGAAAATTCAAGCATCGCTGATATCCAGAAGCAGGCTGGACACATTAAAAGGTCCACTTGGACAAAGGGTGTAATTCCTGGGATATTGGATGTATGGCTTTTTATTGTGACGGGCCGAAACAGAATAATTCACCACCTGCTTTATTTTATATACAAAGCTATATGAAATGCAGTACCAAATGCTGTGGTCATTTAAGATTCTGTTTCTGAATGGCAATAGTTGAAAAAAATAATAAGAAGAAATTGCAAAAGCTGCAATTATTATATCCCATGCTACTGACACTAGGTGTTTATATTTCATTGTTTGTGCGCGTTGTAAGCTGGAAGTTAATTTTTAAACTGATCAAAAATGCTATATTTGTAAAAAGAAAAGGGGGGGGAAAAAGAGAATTCGATGTTTTGTTTTTTCCCCAAAACCGTCGTATATGTTTTTGATCTTTTTTTTTTTTTACATGTGACAAAATTGTAGAAATAATAAACCATTTGTGAGATCAATTTTCAGAATCCTTTTGACTGCGTCCAAGGTGAATGTTGGCGGTCTTGGCTGTGACATCGGTCCACCCTTCCCCCTCCTTTTCAGTGTCCCCACAAACATACACTCATCCATATACATGCAGCTTCCACGCACACACAGTGTAGACGCATGTATAGCCAACTTGTCCCGCCTGGTGCTTCTGTCGCGTCACATCGACCAGGAGGCTGGAACTGTGCACCTTGACCCCTCACCTCTGACCCCTGGTCTCTTGTCTGCCCTGGCTTTGTGTGTGTGTGTGCGTGTGTGTTTGTGCGTGTGTGTGTGCGCACAGGGAACGTGAAGCAGCTGCTGGTGTGGATCCAACAGAACCTGCTAAAGGAACGGCCCGAGCTCTTTGTCCAGGGAGACTCTGTGTAAGTGAGAAGGCTGCACTTGACATACACCTGATGCAACGCCAACATACAGCTAGTTCAGGAAGTACTCATACCCATGTATTTACTCTATTATGTTGAAGTCAAATACTGAACCATTTTCACTACTTTAACCTTAAAAAATCTGCAGTTGTATAGTGTCTGAACACCAGATAATATGTATATAGATATAGATAAATATATATGTTTTAATCTGTAAACTTTCTGCAGCCATAGTTTCTTCCTAAAGGCATATTGATACACCAGTATTCAAAATGTGACTTTTCCATAGTCAGTCTGAGTGATCAAATTCAATCAATATGACAAACCGCAAGCGTTTGTTTAGTAAAAAATAAAACGACCTTTCAACCTGAGAACCATTTTCCTCTAAAATGACACAAAATGGTGCTTTAAAATAGACATTTGAGGTGGAGGTTAAGGAAATCATAATTTGTGAGTACCGTTTGAGTTGATTCACATTTTTAAGTGATTAGGTTGAACCACTGCTTACGTGCGATAATTATTTTAAGCTCTTTAAAACACTATCCAAGACAAATTTTAAAAAAAACAACAACGTTAAAATGTTTTTTTAACTACTCAGCTTGCACTTCTTTCTACTATTGCTTTCCCGGTGTTTACTGTAAAAACGGGTAACCTTCAGAAGATGGGTTTCAATGCAAAGATTACCCATGTGCTGGAGTGTGTTTGTCCTTACACGGGTGTTTGTGTGTGTCCGGGTCTTATTGGACTGCCTGACTTTTACAGCTGCCTTTGTGCACAACTATTTATAGCACCACCCCACCAATGGATGGAGAAAAAGCTGCGCTACCTATAAACCCTATAGCTTAGATGTGTGTTTCATGTGTGTGCCCTGCACTGAGCGCCAGCACTGTCTTTTAAAGAAAGATGGAATCACATTAGCACAAACAATTGACATTTAAGGATTGTTCTGTATTCTTTCCCCTTTTGTCATCTTGGCTGTTTGCAGATGCTCCTTTTCACTGACGTCATATAATGTGCAACTGCAGACGATTTCTCAAATTGAAATTTACAAATGCAGCATTGTGTGTTCCGTGTCCACTGGCATCATGCTTTCTCGAGTAGGCGATATTATGTATTTTCCCCATAAACGCAATAACAACCTTCAAAAGTCTGCGATGTTTGGGATTACCCCATTATCCTTTTTAAAATCAAGAGATATTTTTGGACCCTCATTAATTTCCACTGACAGGCTGTACAGTTATATATTTTGCTAGTTTATCTCAAGTGTGCATCATTTACTGTATAAAATGTTTCGTTTTATTCTACAGCAATGTTCTTAAGCCTAAAGTTACAGCGCTTGTAAATTAAGTGCTTTGGTTTATGGATGGATCATTTTCAATTAAAAACATTTAATATGTAAATCATTATTATTATTATGATGGAGATGCTTTAACATGTGCCCACCTTCTTGTTTTAGCTCATTTAAAAAAAAAAATTACAATATCGTAATGTTATATATGGAGGGCGACGGTGGCGCAGATGGTAGAGCGGGTCGGCTCATGATCGGAAGGTCGGGGGTTCGAATCCCGCCTCCTGAAGGTGCACATTGTCGTTGTGGGCAAGACACTTCACCCTCCTTGCCTCCAGTGTCTGCGTACACTGGTGTATGAATGAGAGTGTGAATGGGCCCCCTATGAGAGACCAACAGGCCTGTTTGGAACCGTTTGGAACCATGAGGCCGTCCTCCCGTGGACCCACCACCTGCAGGAGGAGCCATAGGGGCATGGTGCTATGTGACTTGGGCAGCTCCAACAGCTGCCCCCACGACCCGGCAACGGACAAGTGGGAGAAAATGGATGGATGGATGGATATATAATTATGAATTTAGGTTAAAAACGTTTATATTTTACTTGTGTCCATTCTAAATATTTCATAATTTTTCTTTAATTTCTAGCTCTTGAAAAAGCTGCAAGACAACAAAGAGACCTATGAGTCTTCCAACATTTCAAGTTGTGAATAATCAATCAATCAAGTTTTATTTCTAAAGCGCCTTACAATAACCAAAGTCTACCAAAGCGCTGCACACAATAAAAATAAAAATACAATATAAAAAGGAGTACAATTTCCCCCTGATATTCATGTTTCAGGTTTAACTAAAGCGTAATTTTATTGATGCCTTATTTAAAGTTGCGAGACATGCACTTCTGCAAATGTGTTTTCAAATGCTCCAGTATTTATTGTATATAACATTACCTTGACCAAGTCTCGCAGTGATGTGTTTTCTTTCCCGCAGGAGGCCAGGGATTCTGGTGCTTATAAATGACGCAGACTGGGAGCTGATGGTGAGCATCAACTGTGTTTGCTTTCACTTGTACCAGCCAAAGGAAATGTTTCAGAAGTCAACGAGACACATATTAGTGATGGGATTTGTCTGCACTATATTTTGCTGACATGGATGAAAATGTTGTCATTTTGAATTATTACCTATCCCCTATAAAGTATTATGCTCGTATGGTTTGTCAGTGAACATACCAAGCGTCAGTTTAGATTCAGTTTCTAGATCACGCACTGAAGGTACAGGAAATACAAAATTTGGCCTTGATTAGAATGCCTTGTTATCCCTTACAGAGGCAAGTGTTTTTTTCCTCATTTTTTGAATATACTTAATGTTCTCAGGGGGAACTCAAGTACCAACTGCAAGACCAGGACAACGTAGTGTTCATTTCCACTCTTCACGGAGGATAGCTGCACAACAAATGAATGCTTTCACATGTATGTAATATGGACTCGAGCCTTTTTCACTTCCTCTTTGCGACATCCCAACAACGTGCCTCCTGATTGGGCGCGGCGCAGTGTCAGGCCTCACAATGGCCACTGAGCTGATAGATGTTTGTCCACAAGAATGACTTCGGCTGCGGTTAAAGGCATGTAGTTGTGCTGAACAGTGGCCTGGCTGCATAGCTCGATTTTGAATTTAAACGTGGTATGCCTTTTGGGAAATTGGTATGTTGAAATGTCATTTGCAAACATATAGTTGAGTGGACTGTCATTCTAATTAGGATCTGGAAACAAAAGTCCCACATTTTTGAAGGCCTAAGGTTATTATTTGCTCACTGTGTGTATTGAATGTCTATACATGTATGTAATGTAAGTAACATTAAAAAATACAATTAATAAAACCTTTTACATATTATTATGTTGGAAAATGTCTACTTTTTTTTTTTTTTTTTTTTAGTTAAATGATCCCATTCAAGGAGGGACTGCATTAGTGGTAGGCTATAATAACACACAGCTTTAGCTCGGTTTGGGCCGCAACATTGTGAGAGCCGTAGCCAAACGTTTGACTCAATTAGGATTTGACATGACGCCTGGATAATTCACGGCGATGGCTGAGGCTCTATCTGATCGATGTGCGCCCGCTCTGTGATCACATCGCAGTTTTAGGCTGATTAGAGCGGACTAAAGGGAGATTTCACCTAGCTCGAATATTCATAAGAGGGGGATGGAGTGTGCGTTACAGCGCCACTGCGGGAGGTCGAGGTCTCGCCTCCAGGCTGCCCTCCCCTGAACGCCCGGGGCGACCTAAAACCTTTTTTTTTTTCGGTTGTGAAGTCCGATTTGCAACGGGAAACCGGACCATAGTGACGCTAGAAAGGAAATGCTAATGAGAGTGCGCGGTTAGAGGGAGAGACTGCACAGAATGCCTCAGCTGGTGCAGGCCATGCGTGCACATCCTACTGTAGGCCCATGCAGGTCACTTTATTATTGTGGTCTTTTTTAGTCCTGGTTCTTTGGTATCGAATTTTTTACTTTTGTCTGTTTATCTCCACTGGGCAACTGGTGCTTGCAGCTTTTTTGTTGTTGCTTTTTTCCCCATTCAATGAGCTACACAGGCCATACATAAACCTGATCATTATAGCCTGTTTGTTTTATAAAAATCAGCAGAGCCATAAAGATGCCTGTGCAATACGTCCCCATCTGTGCCAATTCAGAGCATGACATGTTATCCATATGACCACAGGGGCGGACACTGATGATGGAGGTGATTCCATAATGAGCCGCTGCATAAGGCCTGTAGTGTCTCAGGGCACTCAGAAGTTGCTGCGTAAAAATACATGTCTATTGAGAAGGATCAAAGTAATATGTTTAAGAGACTCAGCTGGTCCTTAAAGGTTTGACCAAATGTATGAAATGTCATTGTTTTAAAGAAGATTTTTACAAATATGAATCCAGAATAAAAACACGCATTTGGTGGCGGTTTCAGTCATGTTGGCTCTATCTTTATTACTCAGCTTTTGTGCGTCACACCCACCTGCTGCTTCATACAGCCTACAGACTGTTTTTTTTTTTTTTTTTTACGGATTATCGCGGATTATTTTGGGCTAAAATAATAATTAAATTAAACGTGGTAGGCTATTATTTGGTAGGAAATCCATCAGATTAAAACACACTACGTGTGTAAAGTAGCCTGCCCTGTTTACAAGGCTCTTCGGTGATCCGCCCTTTGATTAAACGAATTTATCTCGATCTTGCCATTTTTAAAACAGTACTCACAGCCCACCACTTTTTTATGACACGTTCATGTTGCTGCCTAAAAGAGACAAAACACGTATCTCATTGGAGTAAAGACATTGACCTAAGGTATGAGCACTTTAATTTAATCTTATCTTTTCCATCCATGAGACAATTATTACGCACAGAAATAGTCTGACCTGAACGGCATTTTACGCGCTTTATTTGTGTTTGACATAGGTTTAGGTTTCATTGGATAATAGGATAGGCCTAAATCATTATTAAAAGATATTCCTTTTTTTTTATTATTCAGAGTTCAACATACATACATTTATGGTGTGCAATTAGCTATTGCTATAGATAATCGTAATAACTATTTCAGAAATAGGCCTATCAATATTTATTTCAGATGAAATGGAGAGAATGATAATAATGGGAGTATTAGAAATAGAAGCAGTTTTGTTTTGAGCTATTAGATAATCTTGTTTTAATTCAAATAAATGTGTTTTAGGTCTGATCCAATGTGTCAATCTGCTTTAAATAACAATAACGGGTTTCTTCATTAGAACTAAATATATATTTAGTTTTATAAAACATTTTAAAACATTATTGTCCTTTAAAAGAAACGAAAGAAAGTCAAAACGTTTAGCTCCAGATTTCCCCTGTTTTCCCCATTGGTGCTCGTAAGTGTGCTGTGCATTTATGCAGGCCTCACTCTGGGACCACTCAACGTGCTGCTCTTTTGCCAAATACAGTCGATCCATTGATGTTTAAAGTCGATATTTGTCATTTAGAACAAACAGTCTTGATTAGATTTTCGACAAAGTGTAAATACCAATCGGGCCAACCACAACGCATTGCTTGAAAAACACATACATGAAGCAGGATCAGGTTGACTTGACTTTATTGGCTGAACCCATCGTCACTATGTCCACAACATGCAAGCATGGCTTATGCTATGTCTTACCTGAGTGCAACTGTTACAGAGTTACAGACTTGCTCTTTTGTGCGCGGAGGCCCTCGTTGTTGCTGTGGCGCTTGGCTAAAGCCACAGTGGTGAATGGGAGCCTCCAGCAACAGATGTCCATACACAATTCTTGGGGAGTACTTTGAGTTGACACAAGAATTGCGTTTGGACAATCAGCAGCTAAAGACTCGTGCGTAGTGTGCCAAGGTTTAGGAAGAACATTTGCGTTTGGAGATCTAAAGGAACTGCGCAGGCCTACAGTGCACCTGCCACGACTAAATGCCCTTTGACAGCGTTTGTCTGGAGCACTTGCCGACTCCTCGTGTTCTGTTGCAGAACTGTGCGTTATTTTGACACCTTGCTCTGCTTTATTTTTTTCCAATACAAAAAAAAAACATCACCAATACACACTAACAGTAAGTTTAAAAAAAAAGAAAGAACAAAAACATCTAAAGCTCAAATTATAGCCCTGTAACTTGAGATTTAAATGAGATAGGTCTACTTTCAACACTTTAAAAGTGCACATAGTCTAACTGATTACAGTGTCCATAATACTGACACCAAATAATCGCCTTCTCCATGTTCCCCGCGGCCTTTGTTGTCCTAATACCTGCAGTTATAAAGTTGAAGCCTATATCGAGTGGAAGTCTCTTCACAACTCTGAGCCCTTAAGATGGCCACTGCCTTTTCAAGTGAAATGTCATCTCCTCTGTTCTCAAGAGCCATGACTTTTCAAGTCTTTAAAAAAAAGGGGAGAAAGCCGTGGCATCACACCGCGCAACTACTTTGGTATAAAGTCCTTGATGCTGGAGAAGCCATTTCTGCACCTGTATTAGTGACATCGATCTTGGCAAAGCAGCTGTTCAGTTGTGAAGTGCGAAAACACACACAATGGCTCCACTTGAATGCAAACACGAGCCTGTGATTAAAAAGCATTGATACTGTTTCCCACAGTAATGAAAGAAAAAAAAAGGACGCTTATAGTTCCGTTGGTGCGTCCTTGGATCGGTTCCCTCGTCGTCTTTGATTCGGCCCCCAGTAGCGAGATGTAGGACGAGGAAGAAAAAAATGACCGAAGACCAAGAGAGCATAGGGGCTGTAACCACCCGGACCTGCGCTTCGTTCATTCATCTCGGTACTCTCCCAGTGCCTGCATCCTCGCTCCGCGGCGGACTGGCTGCTCACTGACACTGGACGCACGTCTCTCTGCGCTCTGCTTTTCTTGCATCGCTCCACAAAAAGGCGAGAGAGGAGTGGAGCCTCTCCTCGCTTGGTACTGAATTTGAATAACACCACGGGGTGATAAATGTCCATTGTACTGCTTAAGTAATGAATCTGCGCTGTCCTCTGTGTCACACAGCCTCGTGCGCGCGCACATACACACGCGCCAGCAGCTGCGATTGGGGACCAGCAGCGCCTCTTAAAGACACAACAGCCCCATTTTCTCCTCAAAAAGAGATTACAATCCAGACACTGTTTACACTCTGCGCGCGCTGCATGACGCGTAATGTTGCTCTGTGGCGTGAGCAAACTCCGGTGCAACGCCGTGACAGCACTCGGTGTAAAGTGGTGCCGTTCTGCAGATGGCTATGACCATGGCTTCTGACCTTCTAACGTACTGTATGACACAAGACTTAGTACAGTGAGGCCCTGGGACCTTTGACAACGACACAGTGCCTCTATGCAACCTTTTCAGTCCATTTTTACAATAAATGCCCAACCTCATGTCCATGAGAGGTTTTTCAGTATAGTCAAGAAATGTGTTTAAAACACTTCTTCATTCTAAAGAAGTATAATTCATTTCATTCACTACAATGTTTAGTGACTCAAGGATTGTTTCATATAATTTTCACTAAAATAGTGTGAAGTAAACCCCTAGTAATAGCTGGTAATGCAATGGATTTAGTTGAACACTCTTAAAAACTTCATGTATATGCTATTATTACAGGAGCTTACATGTCTTTATCTTATAGGTGCAAACACTTGATGTTACCCCCCTTCTCTCTCTCTCCCTCTGCTCTCTACCTATATCTGTCTTTTCTCTTCTCCTTTCTCTCCTCCTGCTTCTCTCAGCCTCTCTGTGGATCTCTGAGTGTTTCTCTAATAAATCATCCTGACTGGTCCCGCCCCGGGCGCAGGGGGTCCTCCTCTTTAAAGCTCAATCCGTTTTTTCCCCCTTTCATGGGTGTGAAGAAGCCGAGTTAACCTCTGCTGCAGCGGGGGCCAGTGCCCCTCTCAGTGCGACCCGCCTCTCATTCACTCCACTCTCACTCATTCACTGCTCCTTTTATCGAGGCTCCGGACGAGGCTCCAGCTATGGGCTCCCTCTCAGTGGATGAATCCAAAGGCGGGAAACACAAGTCAAGAAGAGTTACTCTCACCTTGATTCTGCCACTACACTGACCCAGTTGAGTTTGACACAGTATCTTCTGAAAACGAAAAATACAAGGGATACCCTATGGGCAGTGGTTCTCAAACTCTAAGCATATAGGTTTGGCAAAAACATTTATAACAGGACTTTATACTTGAGCTGAATCAGGTCTAAAATAGGATTAAACAATAAAGCAGTTCTGAAGTGCTGCAGTTCTGAAGTACTGTAGAACACAATCTAATATTAGATAAGATTTGATTAACTGAAATGACAAATGATGCCCTCCTCAAATTTTGAATCCTGGAACCTTTGTTAAGTGCTCTGGCTCCTCGGGGGCTCTTTTGGGTGAAACACCTAAAGACATAGAAATAAAAATATTTCAATGATTACACAAGCAGTTATCTCACACACAATACAGGGGGCTCCAACAGTTTTTTTACCTGGTAAGCTACTTGTGCGTGACAAAAACGTTTAGTACACTCGTGTAAATAAGCAACAGGAGGAGTTCACCCTGGGGAGTTAGAGCCAGGTGATATTTCAACATAAGTTTTGTCCTTATACTTTGATCTGTTTCCCTAAATGCAGATGGTCTGTCCAACACGCTCAGAAGCAAAAGTGAATGCATCTAAAATGTGTCTCATCAAGCGTGTAGAAATGTACAGACACCTTTGTCAAGTTACCAAGAAAGTGCTGGAGAGCTAGCCCCTGAGCAATCAACTGAAGATATAACAATATAACATAAGCAGTACTTTTACTTGTGTCTTTTCTTTCATAGACATAGAAAACATAGACAAACAAGCTAAATCACACCTGCTATGAATAACTGGGATGTACTGTATGCGTTGCACATTGCTGAATGTATCATTCTCATACATGTGCCTCAGATTAGCCCACAGAGCTCAAAGTAAACATTGGCACATTTAAAAACAGTACACACAATATCTCTATTACAGCCTTTTTAGCGGCGCTGCTTTCATGTCGGCCGTGGCTCACGGTGGTGTATAGCCGATGGGGGAGAGTGGACACACAAACACAGCAGGGGCCACTGTGGTGCTCCCCATTCACAAATCAATGTTTAACCCGCTGGCTAAAAGGGCCTTGCAGGGGAGAGAGGGGCCCGGGCGGAGGGTTGGTCTATGAAACTGTCCCGTCCAGAGAAGCACAAAATACAAAATGAGCAGGCGAGTCCTCAGTACCGTGCATCCGCTGGTGAAGGCATGACCTCCTGCTGAACAGAAGGGAGAGCTAGTGTGTGAGCATTGAGCAGGACAGTTTATTGAGGTACCAAGACATTCATGTGACGTCACAACATTCTAGAGTCTAAAACTGAGGTGGTGGGCAGGTAAGAATTCCATGAGTATGGTGAGTATTTTTGTTTTTGACTAATACCTCAGTCAATACTGGGGCAATCCAAATGAAACAAAGACAGCCACACTGTTTAGTGTCTTTTCTGTGAGCATACAAACTAAAGTCCAATTAATTTCTCATAAAGGTGTCCAAAAGGGGAGACACTATTCAAAACCATTTGCGTGATGTTGGTCAAATGAAAGGCGATGAATGTATCAGGTTTGAAAAAAAAAAAAAATCTTCTTTCAAAACTGTTTCTCTCCCTTAGAGTTTTTTTAGTCTCTGCCATTATGACAAATTCTAGAACGTGAACGCAACCTATTGAGTATAGGAGAAAGTGAGGTGTGTTGGGTCATGGGTGGGGTAATAGTAGGGAATAATAGTAACAATCTAAAGACTAAAGTAGGTTCTTAATCATTGACTAAAAGCCACGTGTTTTTGTTTGTGTAGAGGAGACCGGGGCTATTTGTCACACTTTTTCTTCTAGAGTTCGCTGGCCAGTTCGCTGCTCATCAACAGAAAATCCCACAAGAGTCAGACCTGCATTACATGAAAGCGTGAACCCTTGACTTGAAGGAGACCTTGCTCTCATTTTTATATATCGTATTGTGAGAAATAGTTATTAACCGTCAAACACAACACAATCGACTGTGACAATGTGCCCAAGAGTGTTTTATGTTAACTTAAGCTCTCATTACAGAAATAACCCAATAAAGTTTGGGAAGAGGCAAAAAAACAAACAAAAAACAATTCAAATATGTCCTGTCCTCATGTCTTCAGTCCAAATGGGAAAATTATTATTGGAAGAGAAGAGGAATACCAATACACATATTGTAGATCAATACCAGCATACAGCGCCCTCTAGTGTGGCTATAAAAAGCAATTTGACAAATTACCCCGCGTGACAAATAGCCCCGGTCTCCCCTAATGCTTGGTATACATGTTTTGGTAAAGTACCCGACTCTGAAGAGTGACTGAGGAAGTGGTGGATGGTCTGTTATTGCGGATCTTCTGTTTTGTTTGCGGACCTTAAACTTATGAATCCAGACATTGTTGTTCCAATGTTAGGTTTCCCTTCATCTGCAGGATATACTGACAGGTCTGCTCTGTCTGTTATGTTTCCTATAGATCTATCAACTTCAGTATAAGTCAAGTTCAATGAAAAAATATAGTTTTCTGTGTGAAGGATACATGTTTCATGTTTCAATATTCTAACTTTGAATTATAAGATGTCATCCTTTCATAGATAAATGTTAGTGTGTCAGCCCTTCAGAATCGTGACCCAAACCATTCTGGTCACCCCATTCTTATCTTCAAGTTGTTGTACAGTCCACTTACATTTTGCTGCATGTTTTGTCACTCAACCAATGTACAGTATGTATGAAAAAAAAAAAAAAAGGAATTCAGCCCTTTTTTTCTGACCAGAGCACCCAGACTCACTTTCTGCACATAAGGAAGCCGTTTAAATAAAGCTCAAATCAATAGCTGCAAGGTATTTAGAAATATGATTAAAAAAGGGAACACAATATGGACTTTTCTGTGGAGCACCATGAAATACAGGGAGCAAGGATTTTAAGCCAAAGCAACCAGGAAAACTAAACTCGTCACCCAGGAAAGGACTATTCCCAAGTGCTTAGAAAAAGTCATTTTAAAGCAGGTGCCTGGATGTGGCCAACTTAATCCTATGTCAAAAGTCACAGCATTATGTAGCATTACTTAACATCTAGGTTCTATTAAATACAAAAAAAAAAAAAAAAAAAAAGAAATAATTCCACAGAAACTTCAAAAAACACTGCATTGAAGAACATCAGATCCAAACTGGGCAGAGAGGGTGTGGTTGGGGCAGTTATTCTTGACTTTAAGAAAACCTTCAACACTGTGGAACATGACAGGTTAATAAAAACAAAAACAAAACTTCTCACTAATGGTTATTCAGTAGATAGTGGGGCTGCTTACACCCCAATGAAACTACTGTACGTTGGTATTGGACGCACGGATCCACCATGAGGTTGCGGGATACACATTGATAGTAGATTAAGAATATTCAGAGGACGAACTCAAATCAGGAAATAAATGAACTAATACAGCTCACCTTCGCAACGTTCAGCCAAAACAAAACAAAAAAAAACAACGCAAAAACATATATTTTCTCTCCGGAGCACCTAGAAGAAACCTACCCAGACGCAAAAAGAACATGCAAACTTTAACTTTAGCAGAGGTCTTAAAGCAGTAAGTAACTCATGCCCCTAGAGGCCATAAGCGCCACTGCAGGTGTCGTAGCATTTTGCGGTTTTTTTACTCATTAATTGAGAGTAAATACTACGCTGACAGAAAAGACAAATTGTACAACCAATTCCACAATGGAGATATTTTTTTTCACTCAAACTCGGCTCTAAATACTGTTTAAGTGGGGCTAGCTTGTAGTTAGCCGGTTAGGTTCTTCTTCGTGATTCCATCAGTATGTATTGCTGCTCCAACCCAGGGGCAGCAAAGTTGCAATTGTGGTTTTCTGGCCAGAGACACCAGGCGGAGATGAAAGACCCCCAATCATCCCATTAACACTTGTATATTACCCCCAGAGGGACTACGAAAAGGATTTATTAAGGTTAACAATTTACTTAGTACTGCTTTAAAGGGATATTTCAGGATTTTTGACATAGGGCCTCATTTCCTAGTTATCCAGAGTGTTGTTGATGTCTGGAGATATTTTTTTCTTAAATTCATGCAGTTCTTATAGAGTCTAGTGGCGCTAGGCTAGGGCAAGGCTAAAGCATTTCTATGGTATCAGTTAGCCTGCATTAAAAACAGTCTGACCCACTCCACAGTGCACCTGCGTATAACGCCAGACTACCCATATAAATGTCTGTGTTAATAGAATAATTGTTTTAATATAACTGACCTTGTAAAATTATTCTATTGACACAGACATTTATATCGTTAGTCTGGTGTTACCATAGAAATGCTTTAGCCTTGCCCTAGCCTAGCGCCACTAGACTCTTCAATTATAAGAACTGCATGAATTTAAGAAAAAAATATCTCCAGACATCAACAACACTCTGGATAACTAGGAAATGAGGCCCTATTTCAAAAATCCTGAAATATCCCTTTAAGGCCATGGCAGGAAAGAAGACGGTTTTAGCTTTTATTAAAGTTTCTCCACATTCTGCCCCACAGTCCAACAGGAGCACACTTCATATTCGTGTGCACATGATATACTGTAAAACACATTCTCAATTGTTCTTCTGACTCCTACACGTTTTAAGTCAATGGTGCTTACCCTACCCTCTCTAATTGAAGACAAGACAGTTTAGTCCAGGTTAAGGTGTTTCAAGTTTAAATAGTGGCGAGAATTCAGGGCTTTATTTTCGCAGAAAAAGAAGTGAATTGATCAGTTCTTTAAAATTAATTTCAAAATAATTGTATTTTTGGTGATTTGTCCAGTTTTCTGCACAATGATAGTATTTAAGTTCAGATTCACCCTGTTAATTAAAACAAGACCAGTCTAAAACTGAGTCTTTACGGCATGTATTTACATTTTTCACCATTAGAAATAAAAGTTGCCCTATCATTGATCAGAAGTTTACTTTGGCCTCATCTGAAATGCCAGCTCCAAAAGCCCACAGTGATGAAGCGCGGCAGTATAATAGCAGGGATTAAAAGATTAAAGGAGGAATCTCCCATAAACGCAGAACTAAGTGTTTCCTGCTCTGAGCCTCACACACAACACTGTCCTCCCCCCGAGCGCCGCCCAAACAGCCCCGAGAATTCTCTGAGAGTAGCTGCACTGTTGCCTGGCAACGGGCCGATGGACAGCGTCATCCAGGGAACAACGAGAAGATGAGGCAGAGGAGTCTCCACTAATCTGCACACACTTCGAACACATCAGACGCAATGACAGGAAAAGACTAGGGCTGTTATTGGTATCTTGTTGACAATGACAGGGAACAACTTCAGTAATGAATAAGCCTTAACAGTATTTCAGACTATACTATTCAAACTTGTGAAGTACACCATGATTTACAAAACATGAAACTGATTTTATTTATTTTTATTTATTAGTTTATTTGACAGGGACAGTACACATTAATGAACATTTCTGTAAATGTGTCCGCATTAGCTACAAAGCTAGTTTTCAACTGTTGTCCCTGGGCAAGGTGTATAATGCCAACAACAATTATAAAACATAAAACAATTTAAAAGTTGAGGCTACACTTACATAACAAATGTTGATACAATTCATACATTAATAACATCTGAATGTCCGTTCTGTGACTTGCACAATAGAATAGAGATGTTGGTGCAAGGGCAGGTCAGCAGTTCAAACAGACATTATAAGGATAAATATGTACAATTATTTACAAAGCAACACCTGTGCAGAGGATCCTGACACTCGGTTCAGTCCTGCAGGAGATCTGTACAGGGTCTAATGAGCACATCGTTGATTTGATTTCAACCAGTTTTTTTAATTGATCCCTACATGTGTTAAATGTGGGGCATTCTCTTATAGTGAGAGGGCTGCTGTTGCAGATGTTACAGCCTCTGACTGAAAGAACAGTCTGGCCGAAGGTGGTATGTCTGAAGGGCACTTCACAGTCTCCTCTAACCATAGACCGAGTGGCTCTGCCAGAAGAGGATTTCAATTTTACGAATTCCCTTAATGACGGTGGTGCAAGTCCGTTGATTATTTGTAGACCATACAAGCAAATTTAAAGTATTTAAAATGTTCGAAGTTTAGAAGGTTGTACGTCTCGAGAATGCGGCAGTGGTGGTACGAAACAGGTTTTCTGGCAAAAACGTTTAAAGCTTTTTGTATAAAAGTGGTTTCATTTGTAAGAGACCAGTTTGTAAAACAATATTCGATGTGCGAGAACACCATAGCATGCAGAAACATGCTAGCTGCCCGAAGTGTCACGGATGAGCAAATATATCTGAAGTCATGAAGACTGAATTTAATAGTTTTGCAAATTTTTGTGACGAGACTTTTGAATGTGAGAGTAGAGTCAAGAACTACTCCAACTCTTGTACCAGTTCAAGCTCCACATCTCTGAGAAATACATGCAAATTAGTAGTTTTTATTTCGTTTGGAAAACATCATACATACAGTCTTTTTAGTGTTTGAAAGGAGACATGATTTTGAGAGCCAATTTTGGACGTGGGCCATTTCAGTAAGTAAGAATACGACCAGCTTCCTATATATTTTTTGCTGGAGTGTATATTACAGCATCGTCTGCATAGTTTTGTATCTGGGTGTTTCTGCATGCTTCTGGAAGATCATTTATATAGAGGGAATAAAAGAACCGGTCCTAGAATGGAGCCCTGCGGTACTCCCACTGTGCACTGTCGATAGGGCGATTTGACACTGTTGACCACAACACACTGCATTCTATTGGTAAGATATGATTTAATACAGGTTATGGCTTTCTCTGAAAAATGTAAATGAGATAATTTGGTTAGCAGGATTTTGTGATCAAGGGTGTCAAAAGCCTTCTTTAAGTCCAGAAATATGGCAGCTACACAACTGTTCTTATCTAAAAAACGTTTTGTTTTTTCTAAAAACATACTTATAGCGCCCTCTGTTGAGTGATGGGTGCAAAATCCAAACTGCATTGGATGTAGAAGTTTATGACTCCTATTTAAATGTTCGGTTAATAGTTTCACAACCCATTTCTCTATCATTTTTGAGACTACGGGTAAGATGTTAATTGGTCTGTAGTTATGTTTGTCAGTTTGTCCCTAGTTTTGAAAACCACACCCACTTTCCATGTGTCTGGGACCATGTCTCTGAGCCTACCTGCTCAGTTGGAGGAAGCATTACATTTAGTCATTTTTTAATGAAAAGAATGACAAAAAAGTAAGGAACATTTCGTACGAGATTTGTTTTCTTTGTTTAGGCCTATATGAGCACAGCTCCATAACTTATATTTGAGCATGCTGTACACAAAATAGCACATAGTAAAATATATTGTGTGCTCATACACTGCCACGCAGGCTGATGTCAGTCTGAAGGCTTTAGAACTGCACAAATATTCCGTAGATTCAACAAAATCATGGATACATTTGCACAATTGCTTTAAACATGTCCTTTATCTCTCTCACCTGACATTTAAACTGTCAATTAAAGCAAGAGCTGTCTGTGCACATCAGTGTTCAGGGCCTTTCTAATGCATCTAATGCTTTTCCAGTTGATAACAACTGCCAGATTGGCCAGATAACTGAGTAATTGTGGTTTAAAGATATTCCTAAGTGATACTTCATATTGAAACCATGGAATTCATTTTGGCAATGTATAACCACTTCACGCTCATTAGGTAATAGTTCAGCTGATGACGTGAATTTGAACAGGAACATTTAGGATCATCTCCAGCTTCAAACGCTAAGGGACTGGACCATATAATATTCATGAGATGTTATAATGCAATCATGGTGCTATCACACTGCTCATAATCAGGTTACATGTGGCATTGGCAGAAGAGTTAGCCCAGAATCAGCTCTTTGTGCTGACTAAGAGACTACAGACAACTGAACCACTGAAGCAATCCTGTCTGAGTGCTGTACAGAGATCCTCCAACAGGAGACACATGAGTAAACAGGGCACATCACAGGCCAATTCGTTTCAGTTTGAGTTGGATTTATTTTGAACATAAGTGTTTACATCTTGAAACTGCAGCATTTGACTGTTGCACCTTGCACCCAAACTACACTGGATATAAATGACAGCAAAAGGCAATGCTTTATTTGTAGGGGACAATTTGTCCATCCATCCAGCCATCCATCCATCTTCTTCCACTTGTCCGTTGCCGGGTCATGGGGGCAGCCGTCCGAGCTGCCCAAATCACATTGCATCAGCCCCTATGGCTCCTCCTGCAGGTGGTGGGTCCACAGAAGGACGGCCTCATGGTTCTAACCGGGCCTGTTGGTCTCTCATAAGGGGCTTCTGAACCGCTCTTTGTCTGACCCGTCACCTAGGACCTGTTTGCCATGGGAGCCCCTACCAGGGGCACGAAGCCCCCGACAACAGAGCTCCTAGGATCATTCGAGTGCTCAAACCCCTCCACCCTGTTAAGGTGGCGGTTCCAGGAGGGGGGACACAATTTGTACACAAGGCAATTTAAAGTGCTTCACAGTTGCATGACGATAAAAGAAGGCAGATGAAAAAAATCCATAAAACATATACAGTATATTATTGTGATGGCCAGGCTACACAGAGGTAACAAGACTGTGGAGGTCATTTAATGAACATGGGCACTGACATGATTCTGTCCCTTTAAGAGCTGAGAGGTGGCGAGCGGCGGACCTGGAGAGAGCTGGAGGCGCCCTTATGTGGACCAGACCATGGCAGAGGGGGACTGGGGTTAAAGGGGTTTTGTTTGTCCCTTAGTTCTGTCTGTTTCTCCCTTATGTTTCTGCTATTTATATTTTGGTATGGTCCAAGCTGTATATAAGTTGCCTTATGTCTCATTTGAGGAGGTCAGTTTGTTTGTGTTGGTTAGTTTCCTTTGGACATTCTGTTTTTGTAAAGTTAAAGTTAACTACATTAAAAGTAGACAAAATACTTTCAGTGTTATATGCACAGCTGAAAATAATTGTTGTCAGCCTGGATTTCTGTTTCTGTTCCAGATTTTCGCTGCATGAAACTAAAACGCAGCCTCACCATGTTTACCATGCACTCTGGGAAAAGCAGGAAACCCCTCAACAAAAAATTGTTCCCACATTTCCGAATACATTCTGCACTGAAATAAGACTAGTGTGTTCAAGAGGGGAACATGAGAGTATCACACAGACAGCGGGGCCTGAGTAGGTGCTGAGTAAGAGGGTGCTGCTCAGACCCTGACTGACAGGTATTGACCCTCGCAGCCAAAAGATGTCTCTGTGGGACGGCTATTGATTATTGCCACGGCAATAAAGGTCCCGGAAGCTCAAGAGAATGTCACGACTCTCTGCGTTTAAAAAAGCTCCGGTCCCAACAAATAAACACAAAGGCAGGGACACTGTGAGGGTAATACGCTGAGAGCTATGGACAGCCATTCTCTCTGACTGAAGATGAAAGACAGACCATAGCAGGGCAAAGATAAGGGACACCACCACCTACCATAGTGGTGGTAGGTGGTGGTATGTATTTGCTTCTCTAATTCTTATAATAAAAGCTTTTTGTTGTTGTTTTATGTTAAAGCCACTGTAAAGCAAGTGTCATATTAATGAAGTTCCTAATGATGAGTGAAACACAGACTTGTATTGTAGACTTTATTGTCCCCGTAGAGAAGATTGTCTATGGGAAATTGTGCAACCACAGTGCAGCACCTGGGGACCCATCCCCTGCGCTTGAGCCAGGAGCTGGGTCAACTAGAATTACCTTGTTGGGAGGTGTTTAGGTCATGCTGTTTACGTTTTGAGTGGAAACCCACACAGACACGGATCGAAATGTGAAGACCTCACACAGAAAGGACCCACCCGACATGGGAAACCTCATGTCTGGGTACCTCAAATGCAAAGCGGCAATATCTCCTCGAAGACAATCCGATGGGGGTCCCACTAATGGCAAAGTAATGAGCCAGGCCTGGCGAGGAGGAGAGCTCTCTCACTGTGAAGATTTTGAAGTCATTTGCACCAATTCATGCTTGTATTTTATTCTATATTTATTGGGTGAAATGTTACTCCGCTGCTACAAGTAGTGGCTTCACAGTCATTTTTGTGTCTCGCCTTTGAAGGAGTTATCCGTATCCTATTGTCAGTTTAGTTTTAAAAGGGAAGGCAACTAACAATTCATTGGTTGGAACACTGTTCGCCGTAACTTATCTGATCCTAGAAAGTGCTTTTTTCTCCGGATAATTTTGTGAGTTTGAAAGGTTATTCAGGAACCCTCAGAGCCGGTTGTACCTATTCTCAGAGTATAGAGTATCCTGCTTGTTGCTTGATGTTGTCTTTGTGTTGGAATGGCCCTAAGAATGCCTTTTGAAGCACAAAGGTATAGGTTATGTCATTAAATGGCCCAACATAATGTAAACTGGAAACATTTCAAACTGTACTCTATAATTCTTACGAGTTCTTCACACCTTTGCTCGACTGACCTTGATTGGAGTTAGATCAGGGACACATCCTCGAGAGCACCGCGCGTTATTTACCCTCTCGACATGTCCTTAAGAGTTGATCCATTTACCCTCTCCAGCCCCATTTTTAAACGGTCATCCCTGTCTCCCGTTCTGTTCCACCGTCTGTCCGGCTGCTGATCGTTCACACACCCCCACACACAGACACCAGCCCCACCCTTGACCTCCCTGTGAAAAGTTAGTGCACCCGAGGTTGAATCCTTCAGACGCAAATGCTGGGAAAGTGCCCCTTACATATTAATAAGAGTGCGAGCCAGCATATATGTTTGCGTGGCGCTGGCGACACTTTGGGGCGCCATGAAAAGGCCAGCTTTGACCCATGGCCTATGACCTGTCCTCAGAAATGACCCCTTTAACCTGACTGGGCCATTGTCAGCCATGCCCTGCCACAGCTTATTCACGGAGCCCGCCAAAAACAGTGGAATTTCATTTGAGGCCATTGTTTTATTTCTTTGCACTGGCAGATATGCATTTTTTAAAATTATTTTTTTTATTGCAGCTTTGCTGGTTTAGTTCCCATCACTTCCACATCTGCTGGACCACCTACGGAAGATGAAGCCTCATATATAATTCCTACATTTAAGTGAAGAATATTGATCATGCAAATAAATACTTCATTTGTTTAATTAGTGTAATATTTACAATTTATGAAGAAGAATCAGCACTTTATCCATATGTCTCAACTGATAAAAAAAGGACCTTTGCCTTAGTAATTGACCAAAGAAGGGGGGAGAAAAACATGAGATTGAAATAAATGGGGTTATCATTTCACACAATATAACAGGGTACCGCTGTGAATGCGGTAAACTTAGTACATGGGACAGTACACAACATTCACACATGTTATCAAAAACTCATCAACCCACCTATACATATTCATATAAACATATTCACGTTTAAAGATGGTTGAAAATGTTGTGGATATTTTGTGACCTAGGACTTGTGGGCTTGTAGCAAACTGTTATAGTGGTGGTGGAAGAATGCAAGACATAAACTACCAGTGGGTGTACTGTATACTCTATTGTATTGAAAGTATATAAAGCATACAGTAACTTTCATAGAAGGGCAATATAAGCGTGTTTACCAGTCTCTAGGCCATAAACAAGGAGGTTCATTTTCCTGTGTCTTATAATGGCACCGTTAGAGCTGAATAAAGGAGCATAATAGATATAACACCTAAAGCCTCACGAGGACAACACTGACACTGTTTGTTCATGTGGCGCTGCTAACAAAGTTTCTATGGATGTCCTTGTAAGATGTGATAAAGCGTGTGTTTACACTGGTAGTGGCTTTATTTTCAAAAATCTGACTTGTCATCTTCATTATTACCATTTATTTATTATAATAATTTCAGTAAATAATTCCAATTCTTATATAGACGTGTATATGTTTATAAAAACACCTCTGTCCATCATCATGATTTGTTCTGAAAATGTAATTATGGTCAGAATAATGCATATAAAACTAAAACATATATATTTCTGAACCATTGGACACCGTAGCCAGCCTCGTCTCGACTTCTTCTGGATCAAACCCCCCCTCTGCTGGGTACAATGCGCCATTACATCCAAATGCACTCAGGGGTGACAAATCTATTGACTTATATAGTAACAGAATGACCCAATAAAGCTGTTTCCAAAATAACAGAGAGAAAAAAGACATAAAATAAAACAAATATATAATTATAACAAGTTTGTTTAAAAAATGTTATTCCCAAATATTAAATTAAGTACGAACTTTACGCACATTTTAATCTACATTTGTGATAATGATTCGCGATTGCAATGACCATTAAATAGCCTTAATTAGCCATGGAACAATGTCAACAACTAAAGCCTTTAAATAATTATGTTATTTTTGTTTTAAATGGGTGTAACCTTGTATACGTCACAGACAGCTCTTTTTTTCTGTAGCTGGGGGGATCTCGATTGTGGAGTGTTGATGGAGTTTCAAATGTAGATACAAACCTGTGGGGTTCTTTGACGCACAACTTTACTTGCAGCAGAAGCCGGTTCACTCGGTTTTGGATGCCTTTTTGGTAAATGGTACACACGAAAGGGGAGGAGGGTGTACATTTTTGGGATAGCCCTTCTTCAAGTGCTGACGCGTACAGGACAGACGTGCTGTAGCGTCTCAGGCTTCGTGGGGTCACAGCGTTTAGCCATGCTGCTTCCCTGTCTGCTACTTTGGGCACTTTTAACTCAAACCCATGGCTACTTCTCGGAAGAAAAGTACCCCGAGGAGTCGAAAATGCAGCCTCCAACCGTGGTCATCACTATCATAGCCCGGAACGCTGCTCACTCACTGCCTTACTACCTCGGAGCTCTGGAAAAGCTCAACTACCCCAAAGAACGTGTCTCAATATGGTGGGTTGCTGCATGTACTATAGTAGTCTGCCTTTCTCACTGTGTGCATGAGAGTAGAGGGGTCTTCTTTTCATCCGACTTTAGTGGCCGTTCAAAAGGTCAATGGCATTTAAATGAGTTTGTGAATGCGGCTCCAGCCCTCCCCAGCTGCTCCCTCTCAGCCTTTCACTGGCCCAGTCACTTCCCATTGAGAACTGTGGACTCAGGGCTTGGACTCTTTATATTCATTAGGCTTGTTGACATCGAAGGGATCGGCGCAGTGTAATAGCAGATAAATGTGAGTTTTTGTCTGTGAGTTTACAGTAATATAATTAAGTAGCCTATTCACGCCTCCCTCCTGCCCGTGGGAGTGACTAGTGAGCATTGTAACATGTGGGCCTTTTCTCTACGCCTGTGGTCAAAGTTCCCCTGGATGAATTGTGTTCTGTGCATCTGTAATAACATTGTTCATAACTACATAATGCTGCAGAGGGAGGGAGGGAAGGTGAGAGTTCAGCTTCCTGACAATCTGGTGGATCAGTCAGTTGGATCTGGCAGAGACTTGCTGTCTTCTCCCTGATGGCAGGACTGAAGAGGGTGTGAGAGGGTGCAGTCTCATATAAAGTATAAATAAATCTATACCTCATTACAAGAAAGACACAATTAGTAAGGTTTTGCATCTTGTTTAATTTTAGAGATTCATAATTCTCAGTCAGACTCTGGTTAAAGGTTACGGCCCGTTGCGGCAATGACATATTCGACTGTCACTCATTAATACTGCATTCACGCTCACACATTCACCCATTGCGGGTCAAAGTGGAGCGTCTTCCCCTGAACTGTGTGATCTTTGCAATTGAGAGACAACCGCAAACGCTACGCCACTGACCAACAAACTTACTTCAAATACTCCAGTTACTAATGTTGTTGTTGTTTCCCTTTTTTTCTCTGCATAGGGCAGCCACAGATCACAATTCAGACAACACTACTGCAATATTGAAAGAGTGGCTGACTGTTATGCAAAAGTATTATCACTATGTGGAGTGGAGACCCATGGACCAGCCCACGTAAGTTGATCTTGTTTAAGTGATGTTAGAAAATCCTGATTCAGTTCACTGTGCAACTTTTGTCAGGGAGCATTTCAAATTTGTGTGAAGACTGAAAATTTAAGTGCTAAAATAAGAGACATAAGAGTTAACGGGTTTTATGCATAATAAGGCCCATGGAGACAGGGTATTTTGTTGTTTGCAAAGGATGTATAGAATAACGGCAGTCTTTGCGAGAAATTGTGAGTTTTTATTCAATTGCAATTAATGGTGCTGCCCGTGACAGGGAAGGCCCATCCTGATGTTTCAACCTTAAAATTATAACCCAGTGACTGATTTCAGAAGACCACATTTATTTATTACATTTATTTGACAGAGACATTGCAGTTCTACATCGCACAAAACAAGCTTGTAGCTACTGCTATGCAAAATGAGTGTACACTCCAGTCCCTGGTTTCAACACTACATTACAATTACATTTGTCGTACATTCTTTCTAAAAAAAACTATCTAGCGACCTCGAACAAGTCACAGTTCTGCTTCGTTCTTAGCCAAGACTCAACCCGAGAGGTGAACATTTTAAATTGAGAAATGGTTTTAAGTTCAGTGGGCAGTGAATTCCACAACTTTGCACTTTTACACATAAAAGCAGACTGATCAAATGAAGTCTGCATTGTGGAATTGTACAGTTGTTATTGATGAAGCATCTGGTTACTCTGACTTTGTCTCTGGATAAATGAACTGAGCGGCTCAACTGCTAGATTATTGATACATTTGAATGTTAGTTTAAGACAACATGAGTTGCCAAAGCTTTCAAAACTTACCAAACTATTGCAATGATGATATCGAATGGGCTTTTTGTCCATAACTTATATAGGTTGATTGTATAATGACTGAATACGTTTTGTGTCTGAGGGAGCGGTCTAGGCCCATGCTGTCATGCAGTATGATATATGTGAGAATATCATAGCGTGCGTCTACAGAAGGGCGGCCTGGTTTGGGATGTAGTGTCGAATGAGTTTGAAACCATTTAGATTGCTTTGTATTGCCTTCTTAAGATGTTTGGGGGTCGAGGACCAATCCAAGGTATTTAAATTTGGTTACAGATTTCATAGTTTATTTTGCAATTTGATTTGTTCCTTATGTCCCCAACATGAACATAATCAAGATGTGTCAGGAAAATGTTTGTTGAAAATGGTAATTAGCAATTTAATGTCTTCTCCAGGTCTTATATGGGTGAGCTTGGCCCTAAACATTGGCCCAACAGCAGATACGAGTATGTCATGAAACTGAAGCAGGCAGCACTAAACTTCGCAAGAAAACACTGGGCTGACTACATCCTGGTAAAGGGGCAAAATCCGTTGCAGTAAAGTTATTGTACATCTCTCCTCTCTATGACATTGTTGTAACAGTTTCTCTTATGAATCTACTTCAGTATGCGGACACTGACAATGTCCTCACCAACCCAGAGACGCTCAACCTGCTGATAGCCGAGAACAAGTCTGTGATAGCGCCCATGTTAGATTCTCAGGGAGCATACTCCAACTTCTGGTGTGGCATAACTCCACAGGTAAGGACACAAGCACAGGTGGGTAGGAAGAAGCTCTTCTGAGAGGAGTTGTACAGCACCACCCTTTTTACTTGTGCTTGAGTAAACCGTTTTGAAGTAACAGTGCTGTTGCTTGCATTACATCATTATTTGGATGACTACTTGTAGTCAACACTTTCCCTTCAAGGCCAAGCCACAGCGCTAAACCAGATACTGACAGAGCTCCTTGGCTCATATTTTGAATAACACTGACTTTCAGGATTGTAAACAACTGCACACACAAACCCCCTCCCTAACCACACCCCCGTCGTTGTGGGTCTACCTCGACATGTTTCCTCAGCCCCACCCTCCGGTCATTAACCGGTCATCCGTCCTATCCCCAAGAAATTCCAACACGTGACCTCGTGTACTGTGTACTTCCCATGTCTTGATGTTTTTATGTATGTGCTTTGCCTTAACTTAACCTGATTGTAATTTCTATATCGACTTTTGTAAGGCGCATTGACTTGCCCTGTGTACGAAATTCACGGTATAAATAAATATGCCTTGCCTTACTTTTACTTTGAGTAATATTTAAAAGTAATGCTGCTTATACTACCTGAGTACGTTTTTGGGACACTCTTCCCGCCTTAGCACCCTAGTTAAAGGCCATGTACGCGATTTTTACATTGTCAATTCCCAACTTGCATACTGTATGTCACATTGCTTCTTCCAAGCTTTCAGGGAGAAAGTGATCTGGTAATACCTCCAACTACGAACCACGCTATGTGTTTTTAGCATCAGTGCCACATCTGGGTTAATGATTGCAATTATTATTTTCTCACTTTTTTCGTATGCCAAACAACAACAGGGAGGGGTCTGATTATACTCGATCTGTTTCTGCTTCAGGGCTACTACCGTCGAACAGCAGAGTATTTCCCCACTCGAAACCGCCAAAAGCTGGGCTGCTTCCCTGTTCCCATGGTCCACTCCACAGTGCTCCTGGATCTAAGAAAGGAGGGCATGAAGGAACTGGCCTTCTTCCCCCCACACAGCGACTACTCCTGGCCCTATGACGATATAATTGTTTTTGCCTTTTCTTGTCGCGCAGCAGGTTTGTGCATGGCCTAATTTGTGTTAATAGTATTGTATTATTTACTCATTTCTAGTTTATGCTTCTTATATGCTTTTACTATTTAGAAATCCAAATGTATGTGTGCAATAAGGAACGTTATGGTTATGTGAACGTGCCGCCCAAACCTCACCAAAGCATGGAGGATGACCGACTCAACTTTGTTCACCTCCATTTGGAATCCATGAGTGAGTTCTTCGACAATACTCGCCAATTTCACGGGCTTAATAGTTATTTTCTTCTCTCTTTGCACTTACAGTTGATGGTTCTCCCATGTTGCCATCTCCCCACGTCCACATGTGGACCAAACAGCGAGACCTCATGGGATTTGATGAAGTGAACCACATAATTTTTATCATAGGGTGAATTTTGGATTTATGTTCTGCTAGCACTTGTACACCATTCTTATTTGTATTTCAGATATTTCTCATAAATCTCCAGCGCCGGCTTGACCGCAGAGACAGGATGTTATTTTCCCTGAATGAGTTGGAAATTGATCTGAAGGTGGTGCCTGCTGTGGACGGAAAGTGAGTGATGACTTTATCTGTCGTCTGGCGAGAAAACAAAGATCGTGGGTTTAATCACGTGTGTGTATTTATGTATCTTTAGTGCCTTGAACAGTAGTGATATAAAGGTCCTGGGGGTGGACCTTCTGCCGGGTTATCATGACCCATTCTCTGGACGCACCCTGACCAAAGGAGAAGTGGGCTGCTTTCTTAGTCATTTCTTCATCTGGAAGGAGGTGAGGACACATGCATCATTTAGTTGTATTTTGGTGTGAGTAGGGCTGTAGGATTAATCACAATCAATCTAAATCTCAGTTTAAATGATTGCGATCAACAAATCACCCTAAATTATTCAGGCAACACAATGTTGTTTGCAAATAACAAAAAAATTGCCCTGTTTCCATGAGGTCTTATGTGCCGGTAAAAACCTTGCAAGCCCTGTAGTGGTTGCCGTAGTTTAGACCTCTGGAGACATGATCTGAAAAATATACACTGTGCATTCGTTTAGCACAGTGATTCCCAGAGTGCGGCCAAAGGTCAAATATGGCGCTCAGACCAGTTTTTGGTGGCCTTCAGGCTTCTTGTTGAATTGGAACACATCACCAGGGATGGTATAGGTGAAAATTAGAATATTGTGAAAAAGTTCAATAATCATCAAAGTTATAACAAATAAAGGCTATACATATCTCTCTTTGCATAATGATTTTGGCTCACAACTTGTAAAAACCCCAAATTCAAAATCTCAGAAGATTAGAATATTGTGAAAAGGGCTCCTTTTCAGCTCCTTTCATCAGCTAATTTATCCAAAACACCTGCAAAGGGTCCCCAAGACTTTAAATGGTCTCTCAGTGGTTCAGTAGAATTCACCATCATAGGGAAGACTGCTGACCTGACAGTTGTGCAGAAAACCATAATTGACACCCTCCATAGGGAGGGAAAGCCTCAAAAGGTAATAGCAAAAGAAGTTGGATGTTCTCAAAGTGCTGTATCAAAGCACATCAATAGAAAGTTAAGTGGAAGGGAAAGGTGTGGAGGAAAAAGGTGCACAAGCCGCAGGGATGACCGCGGTCTGGAGGGGATTGTCAGGTAAGGGACATTAAAAAAAAGTGTGGGTGACCTTCACAAGGAGTGGACTGAGGCTGGAGTCTGTGCATCAAGAGCCACCACACACAGACGGGTCGTATTCCTCTGGTTGAAGCATCCTGGTCTTCCATAACACCTCAGCAGTGCCACAGGCTGATAGCATCCATGCTAAAAAGGGCCCAAACCAAGTACTAAGTACTTATCCATGATTATAGTTAGGGATAGGGATTTTAAACAGACATTTTAGATTTTGAATTTGAGGTTTTTACAAGCTAACACAAATGTTACTTTTTGTAGCTCTTCTTTGCCTCGTTATCTAAGGCCTGTTATGATGCCATTACACATTTGTAATTTTCTCCAGATTGTGGATGTACAAATGGACAAGGCTCTAATTTTTGAAGACGACATTCGATTCCAAGCCAACTTCAAACGCAGAGTGCTCACACTGATGGAGCAGGTGGAGAAGACAAAGCTGGACTGGGACATCATGTAAGATGAACACTTTGACGCTATGAGTGGAGCAGTCAAGTAAACAGATGCCAGCTTTTGGTTTAGCTGGCATCTGCTTACTACAATAATGTAGACCTGGGGTACATCAAAATGATTGTAGACGTCCATCCGTCCATCCATCCATTCATTTTCTTCCGCTTTATCCGGAGCCGGGTCACGGGGGCAGCAGTCTCAGCAGAGATGCCCAGACTTCCCGATCCACGCACACCTCCTCCAGCTGTTCTGGGGAGACCCCGAGGCAACACCAGGCCAGCTCGGAGACATAGTCCCACCAGCGTGTCCTGGGTCTTCTGTGTGGCCTCCTCCCAATAGTAACATTTTTACTACAAAATGTCTAGAGCTGCACAAGTTGAAAATTATTTGATTGTGAATTTTCGGACATGATTATAGAGGTGTAAATAAATCAAATAAAAAATAATCAATTTTTTGATTGTTTAAACTGCAATTTTTTTGACAATCACCGCAGTGTTGTTTTCCAAAGCATATAAACAACCTATTATTCTCATCTTTATTTCTATTATTGCAGATACCTAGGCAGAAAGAAGGTTGACCCTGGAGAAGAGGAGCCAGTGGAGAACGTCCAAAACTTGGTGTGGGCCGACTACTCTTTCTGGACTCTGTCTTACGCCATCTCTCTGCAAGGAGCTCAGAAACTGCTCAATGCTGAACCACTTTCTAAAATGCTGCCAGTCGATGAATTCCTCCCCATCATGTACGACAAACATCCCAAGTACGTATCTCAAAATATACATTCAATTCAGCCAGTACAACCACAACCAACCTTTATTGCCTGTGCCATGTAGCGAAAATGATCAATAAAAGATATATATATTTTACAGACGGCAAATTATGCACTTCAGCCGAAAATGTGGTCTAGTGTGGTTGTACTTATAATAGAAAACTCGATTGGATTAAAAAAAGTATTGCCAGGACTAAAATAGCAACGTGACGGACCTCAGTATGGTAGTATTTCATGTAGACTCCTTGGTCATTGTTAAAATTGATACATTATCCTCTGCCTTTTTCTTCATCTGCTCTCTTTTTAGCTGTGGCAACACTGAGTATTCCACCTCCCTGAGGTCACAAAATGTCAAACTATGTACACAAACCCCTCTCTCACCAACTAACTTCGCTGCATACCTTTCACTGTATACTTTGGTCATGTATTTGCTCTTCACTTTCGTTTAGCTTTGTTGTCTGTTCCAACAAATGTAAAGCACATACAAAGAATCAAAATTGTTTAATTCTCAAACTCTCTCTGACAAGAAAACATTAGTTACCATGATACAGAGATCAGTATCAAAAATATTGCACACAATTGGGTACAGCAGAGAGAGTTCACTTTCCTGATAGCCTTGTATCCCTGCAAGCCCACTCTGCTTTTATTGCATTTACAAATACTAATCTCGTTTTACTTACTAACTCACTTTCTTACTTACCGTTGGACACATAAGTATTATTGAGCCAAACCTATTTTGAATTTTAAATATCAGGTGGGGGCATAACATTGTTATTGGATTAATGACGGAGACTGATTAAATATGCAGGATTACTCAAACAAGCATGAAACAAAATAAAAATCCAGATAGCCTTTGACAGATGATTGGCCCATTAAACATTATTTTATTTTACGTGTATTATGTATATTTTTTAAATACCTGAATAATTTGAAGAGTATGTTTGTTACTTCAAAGAATGCCTATACTCAGGCATCTTACCACAGAAGTGGACTGAGATCTTGTGTTGACGGATCTGCAAACCAGACAACTTGGCAGTGTGTGTGCTCATGCGTGTACTAAGGCCTCAGACCCTGCCCACTTTCCTTTTCTCTTCACTCTCATTTGATATGCTTGACTAGTCTGTTGAGAAAAGGCACCAAAATGGAGCACATTGGACCTGCTGTTGATCCTCAGGTTCAAAAAGACAGCAATGGTTTAAATTATACAAATTTACATATTACTAATAAAAGGCATCACACTGTGGCTTTTTTACCCTTTATCACAAAGACTATTTTGTTATATATTGAGATTACACTTTTTGTGCCTCTCTCTTTGCAGTAAGGAGTACAAATCCCACTTCCCCAATAGAAACTTACAAGCCTTCAGCACACGCCCCCTGCTGGTTGAGCCAAGTAAATACGCGGGCGAGCCTGAGTGGGTGAGTGACACAGAGACCTCAACGCTGTGGGACGATGATTCAGTTCGCACCGATTGGAGAGGTTCACACAAGATACTAAAAGGCTCATCACCACCAGAGGTGCTGTCCACTGCCTATAGGGATGAACTTTAGAGCAAAACTTAAAAATCTGCGGAGGTCCACTTCGCAAGGACTTTTGGAAGAGAGGGTTTTGTCACGCAACTGACCTGCACACAAATGAACATCTTTGAAACATGGAGTAAGGGTGCATGCCTTTATTATGTGGGACATTATTTTATGAAGACCTTGCACAATTCAAGAACAGTCCGCTCTTGTTTTTCTGTTTTGTATTGTTATAAGAAATGTATTTTTAAACGTCTCTGGTGATGTTTTACATGTTGGGACTTACTGATATTTTCTTCAACAATGTTTTTTTTATCATAAGAATAACATTTTAGACTATACTGGATAGGCTTACTTATTTAGCTGGTCAGTGGTACAAAATCAAAATACTTCTCTTGCCTTGTTTGTGTGTTTTGAACCTTCAAAAATGTTTCCACTATATAGACTTAAAACATAATAATATTGACGACAACAACATCATCACCATCAACAAGACAACTTTTGTAATGTGTTTGTAATGTGTAATCTGTATGGATTTTCTAGTAACTATTAGTAACTAATAGTAACAATTTATTTATCTATCTCTCAATGTTCTGGTGGCAGATAATGTATGAAAAAGTGCAATTTCATTGATTTTTTCAACTTTTTTCATTTTTGAGTGATGGCCTTGTATGCACAAATTATGTATGAAAGTGTCTGTAGGAGACACAACAGTTGGGGAGTTGAGGTATGTGTGAACTGCTGAGCAGGTGGGGGCCACATGTGTAGGCATGTGCAGAAGAGAGAGTGTGTGTGTACTCGTGAGGACCCACAGAGTGAGGACATCCACGAGTTTTAGACCAACAGACTGAGGACAATTTTCAAAGTGAGCACATTTTGGGCTGTCCTCACTTTGTAAAAGGACTGTTTGAGGGTGTTTTAGGGTCAGGATGTGGTTTTAAGGTTAGGGATTTCATCCTGTTGTATGAAATAAATTCAGCATTGTGGATCTCATCGTAGGCTATTTTTAATCATAACCTCTGCGTCACAAAACTACGAGCCATTGATCCAGCCTCATTCTCTGTAAAGGGCTAAAAGGTTTGTTTTTGGAAGCAGTAAAAACCTTGTGTAAGCGTATTTGTAGTTCAAACATCCACCACGAGAAGGCACTGTATGTCCGAGTGTCTGCCTTGAAGGAATTGGGCCTGTAAGGGTCACGTAGTATAAATATGTATGAAAATGAAGCGCCTGGGATATTGTAACGTAACAGGCCGCTTCCAGAAAACACAGTGGCATTGTTCCGGTTGTATCTGAAAGGTGCTCTAAGCAAGCCACGGTCAGTGCTCCAGCAGCGCATCGCAACACTCTTCACACATTCCCCTTTGAAACACACGATTATGGGCTAATGAGCATTTTTTCCCTATTGAGCCCATCCAACTTTGTATTTAGATAGCAAGAACTCATTTTCTGTACACACTTCACATGGGGCAGCACGGCCGTGAACGCAGAATGCATTACCTGTTGACATTTCTACAAATACATGTACCAAATGAGAACTTGTCTCAATGTCGGTCCTTTCAGGTATTTTACGGTAAGAGTGGAGCAGGACGTTATGGGACCTTTAACAGATAGATGGATAGATATGGTGCCCCATTTGGTCAGTGTACGGTCCGTGTATGATTCGTTCAATCATTTTTCAAATTGAAATCAAAAACAAAATGACCTAGAAATGTCTGCTGCCCAACTAACCCACGAGTCGGCCCAGACTCGGTCGAATCAAGATTTGCGACTCTAACTGAATGTGTCGGCCGAACTACAGCAACGTGACTCTCACTTATTATGACGACCCAGTATCGGCCGAACTAATTGCTTTTATTTAATGTAGGCTATGAGTGTCGGCTGAGAATCGCCTGGGCCCTCGTGCCAGCACTCGTACAATAACTTAAACACGCATGCTAGACTTTAAAAGAAAAAAAAAGGCGCTGATGTGGTGTATGCATTGAAGTATATTGGGTGTATGTTAGTGAGGCGTCTCTCACCCAGAAGGTTTTGGGGTTAGGGGGCGTGTCTAGCCATGACTGGTGTTCGTCCTGTTCTCCGGACCTTTTGTTGTTGGCGTGAAAGAAATAAAGTTGACTCACTTGCAGCTTGCTTGTGTCCTCGTCTTTCTCGCCACATGACCCCTATTGTGAGCATGACGGATAAGGTGGAAGAGAGTTTCTCCTTCTGTCTCGGCCGCGGCCATGGGCTTGGCCTACGATGCTGTCTCTCCTTTTCTCACGGCCGTGCCGCACGATCCGGAGAACAACGACGCGGACGAGGAGGGCGACATGCTAGACACCTCCGACCCCAGAGACAACGCGCCGAGCCCGGAGGAGCTCAACGACGAGGACGCGTCCGAGAAACACCGTAACAAGATGTACAAGTACAAGAAGAAGAAGAACGACCAGGCGATGTCCAGCGGCAAACTGGACGTGAGTAAACTTGTTGGGACATTTTATTGCATTGTGTCTATTTAAAAGGTGATGTGACCCTGCTAAGACTTCGGTAATGTATGTCATATTGTCGTTAAATAAACACTGTGGTCATCGTCAGGGTAATAACTCATTTATAGATTGATTAGTGACGATTATTAACCTCTTAACCCCCACCTGAACCGTGCACATTTTCTCCAGTTTGCCATGACCCAAATCTAAAAGCTTCTTGAAAAAATGGTCAAAAGAGCGACAAAATGAGACGTAAATGAGGATGAAAATGAGCTACAGAAAAGTGATGAGAAAGTAACAAAAAGAACAATTTATATCTAAAATAAGCCTTCATTGTGTATAAAAATAAATACATGTTTTTTGATCATGTCAGAAAAGCATTGCAACAAAAAAAAAGCCAGAGTAAATGCAATATTTGTTTGGGGTCAGATGTTCAAAAAGCCTTGTAGTCGGCCCTACAGCAGGTGAAAATCAGGTAAATCCCATTACAGCGCTAAAGTTCCGTTGCACCCGGAAGTATAATGATGACATCATCACAACAAACGTATTCCGAGGTTGCCATGGTTAAAGATAAATAGACTTTTGGTCCTGTGTTATATCGGCGGCGCGGTGGCCGAGCGGATTAAGCCAAGTCCCCGGCTGTAAGTGTATCGCGCCGCTGGGGACTCCTGCCTCTCCACGGGGTCAGCCTCGGGAGGGACGCAGCACATGGACCAATGCTCCGTGGAGGAAAGTGGGAAGTTCTCCCTTAGCAGCCAGATCAGCCCGTAAGCGGTGTTTTTTCTTGAAAAACACGCCGACTCTAAGGTCCGGGGTTCGAGCCCGGACAGGGTCACAAGATCGCTTCAATAAAAAATATTTTCAACAGTCGGGGTCTCCGACCTTTTTAGAGCTGACCTTGAGCTAATCTACAAGGATCTTTTTCCTCGCCTTGTTGCCGCGTTGTCATCAGTTTTTTTGGACATTTTTTCATTGCTGTTTTGCCACATTTTTGTCACTTTTTCATCCCTTTTCATTACTCTTTAGTTGCTTTTGCGTTGCTCTTTTGTGGCTTTTTTGGTGAAATTTTTGTCATTTTTTTTATCACATGTAACGTTTTTGTCGCGTTTTCTTTGTTTTTGTTTCTGTTACTCTTCTGCGTCTCTCGTGTGGCTTTTTCATCCTTGTTTTTGTCTCATTTTTGTGGCTATTTTGACACATTTTTCAAGAAGCTTTTAGATTTGGGTAAAGCTGAACTGGAGAAAATGTGCTCGGTTCAGGCGTGGGTTAAAGGCGTCAATTAATTTACAAAATGCATTCTCTGACTGAAAAATCATAGTTTTTTTCTCTCTCTCACTTTTAGGAGAATGCAGAGGAACGACCCGTGTCTGTTAATAAGCAGCGTCTGGGATCTATGGGAGACCGTCCTGCTCGACCATCTCTTATAGAGCAGGTCCTCAACCAAAAGAGACTTGGCGGCATCGTGGTGCAGCAGTTCGTGCTCACAGCTAGAAGGTCCCTGGAAGGATGTAAGAATTAGTGCTGCACAATATAGACTTCATTTTCTTCTGTCAAGTTTTGAAATATTGATTGGATTTGGGAACAAGATTAAAAACATTTAGGATAAGACTGAAAGAATCACATGAATTTAAGAACATATTTATACAGCGGTCTAAACCACAGGATTAGCAAGTTTAATACATGTTGAATACCAATGGAGGCAGGTCATTTAGTTGTAATCTGGGGAAATCATATTCAATAATTGCAGCCATTGCGATTGTGACCTTTTAAAATTGCAGTTTGATAGCGATTACCTGTGCGGGAGAGTTTTGATCTAATTTGCCTGACTGTTTTTCTTGTGTCCACGGTCATGGCTGAGGAGTCCGGAGGTGATGGGTTTCCTGCAGCAGCAGCTCTTGGCCACGCAGAATCGAGGTCAGACACAGCAGCAGTTTCAGGGCTGCTGACCCCGGCCTCGCTGACTTTTCTCTGTGGCAACTGTCCTTTGTGATCCACTAAATAAGTAATGGCAATTTAACTAAACATGCGTCAAAACACTGCACTTTCATAATCAATATGTGACTGCAAAAAAAAGTATTTATAAAACGTGAAGTGGGGCATCTGAGCGGAAGCCAATGAGGATCTAATGTAAGTAAGAAACAATCACTGTTACACATACCCCAAAGCCTGTATGTAGGTGTTGTGAATTAGTGGTTTTGTTGACTGTTTTCTTTGTGTGAAAACAGTCACACAAAGACTGTTTTCTTGAACAGTCTTTGTTTTTCACAAAGACTGTTCTAAAGACTGTTCTTTTTTTTTTCTGAGACAAAATCTCATTGAATCATTGTCAATATAACAATCAATCGGTGCATGTGTAGCATTGAGGCCATGTGACATCAAGGCAGAGCTTTCAAGAATTTAAAAGGGCATTTTACTGCAGGGTTTCTACAGGGCAGCAGAAAGTCAAATGTATTGCTTTTTCATGCCTTTTTTTTTATACCCAAATACTATATTTTCATGCTACAATCACACAAAAATCTACATATTTTATTTATTCAATCAAACTGAGGAATGAGGAGAAATTGGACACAACAAACAACTTTTGAGCATAAAATATATTTGAGATTTTACCTGCACTGAAAGAAGTAAATCATGAGACATGGCTACATGTTTGTGTTTAGTTGTTATGCTTTGTTAAAAAGGTCAAAGGCAATAACCTCAAGCTTCGTTAAAAACCAAGCACTGTTTTCCAATAAAGTCAATGCAATGTTTTTTTTTTTTTTTTTTAAGAAACATATTTAATGTAAATAAAAAATGAACATACAACATCAAATGAAAAACGGGTAAATAAACAGTACAGTCTACAGGTATTTTTAGTACCTCATTACCTATGAAACTGATTACATTGAAAAATGTGATACCTGTTGTGGCCTAGTACAGGGTGCGCTCTACAGGTGATTAAGACCAGAGCGCCACATACCTTTTGGTAAATAGGTAATGGCAAAGTTCATAGGATTTTCCAACATCTGGGATTTGTTAAGGAGTGTGTAAGTTACCTGTTCACGGTAGAGCAGTTAACATACAGTGGGAGGAAAAAGTATGTGAACCCTTTGGAATAGAGAAGATCGCTGTTTATTTCCGTGATGTTTTGGTGAATGGTGGGCAAACGACGTGAAGAGCTTTTTATTTCAATCACAGATCTTTGACAGTGCATATCATTTTACAGAAGGAATAGTCTGTTTGTGAACATTGTTTTGAGTCTGACCCGGCCACTATAGAGCTATTATTATCTATCTATTTATTACATTTGTGTTGCCCACCAGAGCCTGGGACGTGACGCCAAGGCAATCCCCCTCATTTGTCCTGTGAATGTTTGCAGGTTATGGCCAATAAAAATATGACAACATGCAATTGTTTGGTTGGTATTAGTTTAAACAGACACTATTACTCAGTCTTGTGATTTTAATACAAATCAGACCACAATTTAGGCGGAAATGTACTGTAAGAAATCCCAAGAGGTTCACATACTTTTTCCTCCCACTGTCGTTCGTTTTGGTCATTTGGTTCCAGGTTTACCACCAGGGGTCGCTACAGATCCGTACATGTCCAAAGAAGAAGAAATCGTGTCACCTGGAATCACGGCGGTGGGTTTAGGGCTATTATGAAAGAGATATTTTTAAATCAGGCCTTTCTGGACACGTCCAAAGGGCTGCATTTACTAAAGAAGGGACATCAACACGGAGATAACTCTGTAGTAAGATTGCAAAGAGGGATAATGTCAAGAGAGAACTGTGAGCAGAGCCGTGGGAAGAACTTTTAATTGGTGGGGGGTTGAGGGATAAAGTTGACCCCAAAACCACTTTTTCTGTGCATATTTCCTATTTAATAATATTGCCTGCAATTTGCAAACTATTCACCAGGGGGTGCTGCAGCGCCCTCAGCCCCCTGGGTTCCCACGGCCTTGTGTGTGAGCTAGAACCGACTGTTAGCTTTAGCATTAACGACCCTCCACGGGGATTTACTGCCGTCATGAGCGAAGATGACAAATCCCCGTGGACGAACAAAGAAAGAGTCCACGCTGCTGTTCACGAAGGACGGGCAGAAATATTAGCTGAACAAGAGCGGCGGCCTGGACAGCAGAAATGTGGTCACGCCGCACGATCCGGAGAACAACGACATGGACGACGCGGACGAGGAGGGCGACATGCTAGACACCTCCGACCCCAGAGACAACGCGCCGAGCCCGGAGGAGCTCAACGACGAGGACGCGTCCGAGAAACACCGTAACAAGATGTACAAGGACAAGAAGAAGAAGAAGAAGAAGAACGACCAGGCGATGTCCAGCGGCAAACTGGACGTGAGTAAACTTGTTGGGACATTTTATTGCATTGTGTCTATTTAAAAGGTGATGTGACCCTGCTAAGACTTCGGTAATGTATGTCATATTGTCGTTAATTAAACACTAGGGTCATTGTCAGGGTAATAACTCATTTATAGATTGATTAGTGACGATTATTAACCTCTTAACCCCCACCTGAACCGTGCACATTTTCTCCAGTTTGCCATGACCCAAATCTAAAAGCTTCTTGAAAAAATGGTCAAAATAGCGACAAAATTAGACGTAAATGAGGATGAAAATGAGCTACAGAAAAGTGATGAGAAAGTAACAAAAAGAACAATTTATATCTAAAATAAGCCTTCATTGTGTATAAAAATAAATACATGTTATTTGATCATGTCAGAAAAGCATTGCAACAAAAAAAAAGCCAGAGTAAATGCAATATTTGTTTGGGGTCAGATGTTCAAAAAGCCTTGTAGTCGGCCCTACAGCAGGTGAAAATCAGGTAAATCCCATTACAGCGCTAAAGTTCCGTTGCACCCGGAAGTATAATGATGACATCATCACAACAAACGTATTCCGAGGTTGCCATGGTTAAAGATAAATAGACTTTTGGTCCTGTGTTATATCGGCGGCGCGGTGGCCGAGCGGATTAAGCCAAGTCCCCGGCTGTAAGTGTATCGCGCCGCTGGGGACTCCTGCCTCTCCACGGGGTCAGCCTCGGGAGGGACGCAGCACATGGACCAATGCTCCGTGGAGGAAAGTGGGAAGTTCTCCCTTAGCAGCCAGATCAGCCCGTAAGCGGTGTTTTTTCTTGAAAAACACGCCGACTCTAAGGTCCGGGGTTCGAGCCCGGACAGGGTCACAAGATCGCTTCAATAAAAAATATTTTCAACAGTCGGGGTCTCCGACCTTTTTAGAGCTGACCTTGAGCTAATCTACAAGGATCTTTTTCCTCGCCTTGTTGCCGCGTTGTCATCAGTTTTTTGGACATTTTTTCATTGCTGTTTTGCCACATTTTTGTCACTTTTTCATCCCTTTTCATTACTCTTTAGTTGCTTTTGCGTTGCTCTTTTGTGGCTTTTTTGGTGAAATTTTTGTCATTTTTTTTATCACATGTAACGTTTTTGTCGCGTTTTCTTTGTTTTTGTTTCTGTTACTCTTCTGCGTCTCTCGTGTGGCTTTTTCATCCTTGTTTTTGTCTCATTTTTGTGGCTATTTTGACACATTTTTCAAGAAGCTTTTAGATTTGGGTAAAGCTGAACTGGAGAAAATGTGCTCGGTTCAGGCGTGGGTTAAAGGGGTCAATTAATTTACAAAATGCATTCTCTGACTGAAAAATCATTGTTTTTTTCTCTCTCTCACTTTTAGGAGAATGCAGAGGAACGACCCGTGTCTGTTAATAAGCAGCGTCTGGGATCTATGGGAGACCGTCCTGCTCGACCATCTCTTATAGAGCAGGTCCTCAACCAAAAGAGACTTGGCGGCATCGTGGTGCAGCAGTTCGTGCTCGTGCTCACAGCTAGAAGGTCCCTGGAAGGATGTAAGAATTAGTGCTGCACAATATAGACTTCATTTTCTTCTGTCAAGTTTTGAAATATTGATTGGATTTGGGAACAAGATTAAAAACATTTAGGATAAGACTGAAAGAATCACATGAATTTAAGAACATATTTATACAGCGGTCTAAACCACAGGATTAGCAAGTTTAATACATGTTGAATACCAATGGAGGCAGGTCATTTAGTTGTAATCTGGGGAAATCATATTCAATAATTGCAGCCATTGCGATTGTGACCTTTTAAAATTGCAGTTTGATAGCGATTACCTGTGCGGGAGAGTTTTGATCTAATTTGCCTGACTGTTTTTCTTGTGTCCACGGTCATGGCTGAGGAGTCCGGAGGTGATGGGTTTCCTGCAGCAGCAGCTCTTGGCCACGCAGAATCGAGGTCAGACACAGCAGCAGTTTCAGGGCTGCTGACCCCGGCCTCGCTGACTTTTCTCTGTGGCAACTGTCCTTTGTGATCCACTAAATAAGTAATGGCAATTTAACTAAACATGCGTCAAAACACTGCACTTTCATAATCAATATGTGACTGCAAAAAAAAGTATTTATAAAACGTGAAGTGGGGCATCTGAGCGGAAGCCAATGAGGATCTAATGTAAGTAAGAAACAATCACTGTTACACATACCCCAAAGCCTGTATGTAGGTGTTGTGAATTAGTGGTTTTGTTGACTGTTTTCTTTGTGTGAAAACAGTCACACAAAGACTGTTTTCTTGAACAGTCTTTGTTTTTCACAAAGACTGTTCTAAAGACTGTTCTTTTTTTTTTCTGAGACAAAATCTCATTGAATCATTGTCAATATAACAATCAATCGGTGCATGTGTAGCATTGAGGCCATGTGACATCAAGGCAGAGCTTTCAAGAATTTAAAAGGGCATTTTACTGCAGGGTTTCTACAGGGCAGCAGAAAGTCAAATGTATTGCTTTTTCATGCCTTTTTTTTTATACCCAAATACTATATTTTCATGCTACAATCACACAAAAATCTACATATTTTATTTGTAAAGATTCAAGCAAACTGAGGAATGAGGAGAAATTGGACACAACAAACAACTTTTGAGCATAAAATGTATTTGAGATTTTACCTGCACTGAAAGAAGTAAATCATGAGACATGGCTACATGTTTGTGTTTAGTTGTTATGCTTTGTTAAAAAGGTCAAAGGCAATAACCTCAAGCTCCGTAAAAAAACCAAGCACTGTTTTCCAATAAAGTCAATGCAATGTTATTTTTTTTTTTTTTTTAAGAAACATATTTAATGTAAATAAAAAATGAACATACAACATCAAATGAAAAACGGGTAAATAAACAGTACAGTCTACAGGTATTTTTAGTACCTCATTACCTATGAAACTGATTACATTGAAAAATGTGATACCTGTTGTGGCTTAGTACAGGGTGCGCTCTACAGGTGATTAAGACCAGAGCGCCACATACCTTTTGGTAAATAGGTAATGGCAAAGTTCATAGGATTTTCCAACATCTGGGATTTGTTAAGGAGTGTGTAAGTTACCTGTTCACGGTAGAGCAGTTAACATACAGTGGGAGGAAAAAGTATGTGAACCCTTTGGAATAGAGAAGATCGCTGTTTATTTCCGTGATGTTTTGGTGAATGGTGGGCAAACGACGTGAAGAGCTTTTTATTTCAATCACAGATCTTTGACAGTGCATATCTTTTTACAGAAGGAATAGTCTGTTTGTGAACATTGTTTTGAGTCTGACCCGGCCACTATAGAGCTATTATTATCTATCTATTTATTACATTTGTGTTGCCCACCAGAGCCTGGGACGTGACGCCAAGGCAATCCCCCTCATTTGTCCTGTGAATGTTTGCAGGTTATGGCCAATAAAAATATGACAACATGCAATTGTTTGGTTGGTATTAGTTTAAACAGACACTATTACTCAGTCATGTGATTTTAATACAAATCAGACCACAATTTAGGCGGAAATGTACTGTAAGAAATCCCAAGAGGTTCACATACTTTTTCCTCCCACTGTCGTTCGTTTTGGTCATTTGGTTCCAGGTTTACCACCAGGGGTCGCTACAGATCCGTACATGTCCAAAGAAGAAGAAATCGTGTCACCTGGAATCACGGCGGTGGGTTTAGGGCTATTATGAAAGAGATATTTTTAAATCAGGCCTTTCTGGACACGTCCAAAGGGCTGCATTTACTAAAGAAGGGACATCAACACGGAGATAACTCTGTAGTACGATTGCAAAGAGGGATAATGTCAAAAGAGAACTGTGTGAGCAGAGCCGTGGGAAGAACTTTTAATTGGTGGGGGGTTGAGGGATAAAGTTGACCCCAAAACCACTTTTTCTGTGCATATTTCCTATTTAATAATATTGCCTGCAATTTGCAAACTATTCACCAGGGGGTGCTGCAGCGCCCTCAGCCCCCTGGGTTCCCACGGCCTTGTGTGTGAGCTAGAACCGACTGTTAGCTTTAGCATTAACGACCCTCCACGGGGATTTACTGCCGTCATGAGCGAAGATGACAAATCCCCGTGGACGAACAAAGACAAAGAGTCCACGCTGCTGTTCACGAAGGACGGGCAGAAATATTAGCTGAACAAGAGCGGCGGCCTGGACAGCAGAAATGTGGTCACGCCGCACGATCCGGAGAACAACGACATGGACGACGCGGACGAGGAGGGCGACATGCTAGACACCTCCGACCCCAGAGACAACGCGCCGAGCCCGGAGGAGCTCAACGACGAGGACGCGTCCGAGAAACACCGTAACAAGATGTACAAGGACAAGAAGAAGAAGAAGAACGACCAGGCGATGTCCAGCGGCAAACTGGACGTGAGTAAACTTGTTGGGACATTTTATTGCATTGTGTCTATTTAAAAGGTGATGTGACCCTGCTAAGACTTCGGTAATGCATGTCATATTGTCGTTAAATAAACACTAGGGTCATTGTCAGGGTAATAACTCATTTATAGATTGATTAGTGACGATTATTAACCTCTTAACCCCCACCTGAACCGTGCACATTTTCTCCAGTTTGCCATGACCCAAATCTAAAAGCTTCTTGAAAAAATGGTCAAAATAGCGACAAAATGAGACGTAAATGAGGATGAAAATGAGCTACAGAAAAGTAACAAAAAGAACAATTTATATCTAAAATAAGCCTTCGTTGTGTATAAAAATAAATACATGTTTTTTGATCATGTCAGAAAAGCATTGCAACAAAAAAAAGCCAGAGTAAATGCAATATTTGTTTGGGGTCAGATGTTCAAAAAGCCTTGTAGTCGGCCCTACAGCAGGTGAAAATCAGGTAAATCCCATTACAGCGCTAAAGTTCCGTTGCACCCGGAAGTATAATGATGACATCATCACAACAAACGTATTCCGAGGTTGCCATGGTTAAAGATAAATAGACTTTTGGTCCTGTGTTATATCGGCGGCGCGGTGGCCGAGCGGATTAAGCCAAGTCCCCGGCTGTAAGTGTATCGCGCCGCTGGGGACTCCTGCCTCTCCACGGGGTCAGCCTCGGGAGGGACGCAGCACATGGACCAATGCTCCGTGGAGGAAAGTGGGAAGTTCTCCCTTAGCAGCCAGATCAGCCCGTAAGCGGTGTTTTTTCTTGAAAAACACGCCGACTCTAAGGTCCGGGGTTCGAGCCCGGACAGGGTCACAAGATCGCTTCAATAAAAAATATTTTCAACAGTCGGGGTCTCCGACCTTTTTAGAGCTGACCTTGAGCTAATCTACAAGGATCTTTTTCCTCGCCTTGTTGCCGCGTTGTCATCAGTTTTTTTGGACATTTTTTCATTGCTGTTTTGCCACATTTTTGTCACTTTTTCATCCCTTTTCATTACTCTTTAGTTGCTTTTGCGTTGCTCTTTTGTGGCTTTTTTGGTGAAATTTTTGTCATTTTTTTTATCACATGTAACGTTTTTGTCGCGTTTTGTTTGTTTTTGTTTCTGTTACTCTTCTGCGTCTCTCGTGTGGCTTTTTCATCCTTGTTTTTGTCTCATTTTTGTGGCTATTTTGACACATTTTTCAAGAAGCTTTTAGATTTGGGTAAAGCTGAACTGGAGAAAATGTGCTCGGTCCAGGCGTGGGTTAAAGGGGTCAATTAATTTACAAAATGCATTCTCTGAATGAAAAATCATTGTTTTTTTCTCTCTCTCACTTTTAGGAGAATGCAGAGGAACGACCCGTGTCTGTTAATAAGCAGCGTCTGGGATCTATGGGAGACCGTCCTGCTCGACCATCTCTTATAGAGCAGGTCCTCAACCAAAAGAGACTTGGCGGCATCGTGGTGCAGCAGTTCGTGCTCACAGCTAGAAGGTCCCTGGAAGGATGTAAGAATTAGTGCTGCACAATATAGACTTCATTTTCTTCTGTCAAGTTTTGAAATATTGATTGGATTTGGGAACAAGATTAAAAACATTTAGGATAAGACTGAAAGAATCACATGAATTGGAAATCTCACATTAAATATATATCTACGAAAATTTCTAGAAGGATTTCAGTAATTGCAAAAGCAAAGCACATTTTAAACATCAAAGCTCTACATACCTTATACTGTTCTCTGATTTTGCCCTACTTATATTATTGTACTGTGGTTTGGGGTAGTACTTATAAAAACACAGTTAAACCAATAATATTGTTGCAAAAAAGAGCTATCCGAGTAATTCATAAAGTTGGGTTTTTGGACCACACAAACTCATTATTTTTAAAATCAAAGATCTTGAAGTTTTGTGACATTGTTGAGTTCCAAACTGTACAGATGTTATTCAAAGCAAGGTATAAATTGTTACCAAACCAAATACAAAGAAGGTTCCAAGAACGTACTGGTCGTTATGATTTACGTGATGAATTAAACTTTAGGATTCAGAAACATAGCACAACTTTGAAAAGTTTTAGCCCAACAGTTAATGGTGTACAGTTGTGGAATAAACTGGAGATGGATTTGAAACGATGTCCAAACATCAACCTGTTCAAATATAAATATAAACAAAAGACTTTTGAAATATACAGACAAGAAGAAATGTGTTGCCACTAGGGGGAGCAGTGGGATCAATTATGTGTATTGTTTCCTCTATAATCTGGAAGAGTGTTGCTGCTTGGAACGGTTGTCATTCTATTGCTCAAATTCACAAATGGAGAATTAGGGTTGGCAGGTTATGGATCTGTTGAGAGGGACCCTCCCAACGGGCTCTAAACCTTGTCTTTTAATGCACCACTCAGCATAGGAACATATTCTACAAAATCAGCTGTTAGGGCAGCCGTGTGGGGGTTTGTTGATTGGGAGTTACTGCTCTCTTCAAATGGCCCGCTCTACACTCTGGCTTTTTAATGCACCACACTATGCAGGGCTACAGCATACTTCACATATAACTCAATTAAATAAATATATAATAATAATGATTATGAAAATTACACCCAAATTAAAATTATACTGAGAATGGTAATGACAACTGGGAAGTATCAAGATCTCGGAGTATAATACCTATTAATGTACCTTCATAACATAAAAGTAACTCTCGGTTATCAAGGGTAAAAATCTGAAAGAAATATATTAAGGATCACATTTTTATTTTATTTTGACTGCTTTGTACTAGACAGCGTACATGAAAAAAGATTGTTGTTGTAGCTGTGCGTTGTTTCAATTAATTGTATAAACAGTTCATATATTTTTTTTGTAAGTTTGTAAGTTGGTCTGTACGAATGTAGCTGCTTGAAATGTTTTGTAATGTTCTTTTTTTATTTATTTTATTGCACTTGGGGGTGGGCACTCATAAGCTTTTGCTTCAGCCCACTCCTTTTGAGCACTATGTGTACTGCTCAAATAAACAAATAAACTAAATTTAAGAACATATTTATACAGCGGTCTAAACCACAGGATTAGCAAGTTTAATACATGTTGAATACCAATGGAGGCAGGTCATTTAGTTGTAATCTGGGGAAATCATATTCAATAATTGCAGCCATTGCGATTGTGACCTTTTAAAATTGCAGTTTGATAGCGATTACCTGTGCGGGAGAGTTTTGATCTAATTTGCCTGACTGTTTTTCTTGTGTCCACGGTCATGGCTGAGGAGTCCGGAGGTGATGGGTTTCCTGCAGCAGCAGCTCTTGGCCACGCAGAATCGAGGTCAGACACAGCAGCAGTTTCAGGGCTGCTGACCCCGGCCTCGCTGACTTTTCTCTGTGGCAACTGTCCTTTGTGATCCACTAAATAAGTAATGGCAATTTAACTAAACATGCGTCAAAACACTGCACTTTCATAATCAATATGTGACTGCAAAAAAAAGTATTTATAAAACGTGAAGTGGGGCATCTGAGCGGAAGCCAATGAGGATCTAATGTAAGTAAGAAACAATCACTGTTACACATACCCCAAAGCCTGTATGTAGGTGTTGTGAATTAGTGGTTTTGTTGACTGTTTTCTTTGTGTGAAAACAGTCACACAAAGACTGTTTTCTTTGTGTGAAAACAGTCACACAAAGACTGTTTTCTTGAACAGTCTTTGTTTTTCACAAAGACTGTTCTAAAGACTGTTCTTTTTTTTTTCTGAGACAAAATCTCATTGAATCATTGTCAATATAACAATCAATCGGTGCATGTGTAGCATTGAGGCCATGTGACATCAAGGCAGAGCTTTCAAGAATTTAAAAGGGCATTTTACTGCAGGGTTTCTACAGGGCAGCAGAAAGTCAAATGTATTGCTTTTTCATGCCTTTTTTTTATACCCAAATACTATATTTTCATCCTACAATCACACAAAAATCTACATATTTTATTTGTAAAGATTCAATCAAACTGAGGAATGAGGAGAAATTGGACACAACAAACAACTTTTGAGCATAAAATGTATTTGAGATTTTACCTGCACTGAAAGAAGTAAATCATGAGACATGGCTACATGTTTGTGTTTAGTTGTTATGCTTTGTTAAAAAGGTCAGAGGCAATAACCTCAAGCTCCGTAAAAAAACCAAGCACTGTTTTCCAATAAAGTCAATGCAATGTATTTTTTTTTTTTTTTTTTAAGAAACATATTTAATGTAAATAAAAAATGAACATACAACATCAAATGAAAAACGGGTAAATAAACAGTACAGTCTACAGGTATTTTTAGTACCTCATTACCTATGAAACTGATTACATTGAAAAATGTGATACCTGTTGTGGCCTAGTACAGGGTGCGCTCTACAGGTGATTAAGACCAGAGCGCCACATACCTTTTGGTAAATAGGTAATGGCAAAGTTCATAGGATTTTCCAACATCTGGGATTTGTTAAGGAGTGTGTAAGTTACCTGTTCACGGTAGAGCAGTTAACATACAGTGGGAGGAAAAAGTATGTGAACCCTTTGGAATAGAGAAGATCGCTGTTTATTTCCGTGATGTTTTGGTGAATGGTGGGCAAACGACGTGAAGAGCTTTTTATTTCAATCACAGATCTTTGACAGTGCATATCTTTTTACAGAAGGAATAGTCTGTTTGTGAACATTGTTTTGAGTCTGACCCGGCCACTATAGAGCTATTATTATCTATCTATTTATTACATTTGTGTTGCCCACCAGAGCCTGGGACGTGACGCCAAGGCAATCCCCCTCATTTGTCCTGTGAATGTTTGCAGGTTATGGCCAATAAAAATATGACAACATGCAATTGTTTGGTTGGTATTAGTTTAAACAGACACTATTACTCAGTCATGTGATTTTAATACAAATCAGACCACAATTTAGGCGGAAATGTACTGTAAGAAATCCCAAGAGGTTCACATACTTTTTCCTCCCACTGTCGTTCGTTTTGGTCATTTGGTTCCAGGTTTACCACCAGGGGTCGCTACAGATCCGTACATGTCCAAAGAAGAAGATATCGTGTCACCTGGAATCACGGCGGTGGGTTTAGGGCTATTATGAAAGAGATATTTTTAAATCAGGCCTTTCTGGACACGTCCAAAGGGCTGCATTTACTAAAGAAGGGACATCAACACGGAGATAACTCTGTAGTACGATTGCAAAGAGGGATAATGTCAAAAGAGAACTGTGTGAGCAGAGCCGTGGGAAGAACTTTTAATTGGTGGGGGGTTGAGGGATAAAGTTGACCCCAAAACCACTTTTTCTGTGCATATTTCCTATTTAATAATATTGCCTGCAATTTGCAAACTATTCACCAGGGGGTGCTGCAGCGCCCTCAGCCCCCTGGGTTCCCACGGCCTTGTGTGTGAGCTAGAACCGACTGTTAGCTTTAGCATTAACGACCCTCCACGGGGATTTACTGCCGTCATGAGCGAAGATGACAAATCCCCGTGGACGAACAAAGACAAAGAGTCCACGCTGCTGTTCACGAAGGACGGGCAGAAATATTAGCTGAACAAGAGCGGCGGCCTGGACAGCAGAAATGTGGTCACGCCGCACGATCCGGAGAACAACGACATGGACGACGCGGACGAGGAGGGCGACATGCTAGACACCTCCGACCCCAGAGACAACGCGCCGAGCCCGGAGGAGCTCAACGACGAGGACGCGTCCGAGAAACACCGTAACAAGATGTACAAGGACAAGAAGAAGAAGAAGAACGACCAGGCGATGTCCAGCGGCAAACTGGACGTGAGTAAACTTGTTGGGACATTTTATTGCATTGTGTCTATTTAAAAGGTGATGTGACCCTGCTAAGACTTCGGTAATGCATGTCATATTGTCGTTAAATAAACACTAGGGTCATTGTCAGGGTAATAACTCATTTATAGATTGATTAGTGACGATTATTAACCTCTTAACCCCCACCTGAACCGTGCACATTTTCTCCAGTTTGCCATGACCCAAATCTAAAAGCTTCATGAAAAAATGGTCAAAATAGCGACAAAATGAGACGTAAATGAGGATGAAAATGAGCTACAGAAAAGTAACAAAAAGAACAATTTATATCTAAAATAAGCCTTCGTTGTGTATAAAAATAAATACATGTTTTTTGATCATGTCAGAAAAGCATTGCAACAAAAAAAAGCCAGAGTAAATGCAATATTTGTTTGGGGTCAGATGTTCAAAAAGCCTTGTAGTCGGCCCTACAGCAGGTGAAAATCAGGTAAATCCCATTACAGCGCTAAAGTTCCGTTGCACCCGGAAGTATAATGATGACATCATCACAACAAACGTATTCCGAGGTTGCCATGGTTAAAGATAAATAGACTTTTGGTCCTGTGTTATATCGGCGGCGCGGTGGCCGAGCGGATTAAGCCAAGTCCCCGGCTGTAAGTGTATCGCGCCGCTGGGGACTCCTGCCTCTCCACGGGGTCAGCCTCGGGAGGGACGCAGCACATGGACCAATGCTCCGTGGAGGAAAGTGGGAAGTTCTCCCTTAGCAGCCAGATCAGCCCGTAAGCGGTGTTTTTTCTTGAAAAACACGCCGACTCTAAGGTCCGGGGTTCGAGCCCGGACAGGGTCACAAGATCGCTTCAATAAAAAATATTTTCAACAGTCGGGGTCTCCGACCTTTTTAGAGCTGACCTTGAGCTAATCTACAAGGATCTTTTTCCTCGCCTTGTTGCCGCGTTGTCATCAGTTTTTTTGGACATTTTTTCATTGCTGTTTTGCCACATTTTTGTCACTTTTTCATCCCTTTTCATTACTCTTTAGTTGCTTTTGCGTTGCTCTTTTGTGGCTTTTTTGGTGAAATTTTTGTCATTTTTTTTATCACATGTAACGTTTTTGTCGCGTTTTGTTTGTTTTTGTTTCTGTTACTCTTCTGCGTCTCTCGTGTGGCTTTTTCATCCTTGTTTTTGTCTCATTTTTGTGGCTATTTTGACACATTTTTCAAGAAGCTTTTAGATTTGGGTAAAGCTGAACTGGAGAAAATGTGCTCGGTCCAGGCGTGGGTTAAAGGGGTCAATTAATTTACAAAATGCATTCTCTGAATGAAAAATCATTGTTTTTTTCTCTCTCTCACTTTTAGGAGAATGCAGAGGAACGACCCGTGTCTGTTAATAAGCAGCGTCTGGGATCTATGGGAGACCGTCCTGCTCGACCATCTCTTCTAGAGCAGGTCCTCAACCAAAAGAGACTTGGCGGCATCGTGGTGCAGCAGTTCGTGCTCACAGCTAGAAGGTCCCTGGAAGGATGTAAGAATTAGTGCTGCACAATATAGACTTCATTTTCTTCTGTCAAGTTTTGAAATATTGATTGGATTTGGGAACAAGATTAAAAACATTTAGGATAAGACTGAAAGAATCACATGAATTGGAAATCTCACATTAAATATATATCTACGAAAATTTCTAGAAGGATTTCAGTAATTGCAAAAGCAAAGCACATTTTAAACATCAAAGCTCTACATACCTTATACTGTTCTCTGATTTTGCCCTACTTATATTATTGTACTGTGGTTTGGGGTAGTACTTATAAAAACACAGTTAAACCAATAATATTGTTGCAAAAAAGAGCTATCCGAGTAATTCATAAAGTTGGGTTTTTGGACCACACAAACTCATTATTTTTAAAATCAAAGATCTTGAAGTTTTGTGACATTGTTGAGTTCCAAACTGTACAGATGTTATTCAAAGCAAGGTATAAATTGTTACCAAACCAAATACAAAGAAGGTTCCAAGAACGTACTGGTCGTTATGATTTACGTGATGAATTAAACTTTAGGATTCAGAAACATAGCACAACTTTGAAAAGTTTTAGCCCAACAGTTAATGGTGTACAGTTGTGGAATAAACTGGAGATGGATTTGAAACGATGTCCAAACATCAACCTGTTCAAATATAAATATAAACAAAAGACTTTTGAAATATACAGACAAGAAGAAATGTGTTGCCACTAGGGGGAGCAGTGGGATCAATTATGTGTATTGTTTCCTCTATAATCTGGAAGAGTGTTGCTGCTTGGAACGGTTGTCATTCTATTGCTCAAATTCACAAATGGAGAATTAGGGTTGGCAGGTTATGGATCTGTTGAGAGGGACCCTCCCAACGGGCTCTAAACCTTGTCTTTTAATGCACCACTCAGCATAGGAACATATTCTACAAAATCAGCTGTTAGGGCAGCCGTGTGGGGGTTTGTTGATTGGGAGTTACTGCTCTCTTCAAATGGCCCGCTCTACACTCTGGCTTTTTAATGCACCACACTATGCAGGGCTACAGCATACTTCACATATAACTCAATTAAATAAATATATAATAATAATGATTATGAAAATTACACCCAAATTAAAATTATACTGAGAATGGTAATGACAACTGGGAAGTATCAAGATCTCGGAGTATAATACCTATTAATGTACCTTCATAACATAAAAGTAACTCTCGGTTATCAAGGGTAAAAATCTGAAAGAAATATATTAAGGATCACATTTTTATTTTATTTTGACTGCTTTGTACTAGACAGCGTACATGAAAAAAGATTGTTGTTGTAGCTGTGCGTTGTTTCAATTAATTGTATAAACAGTTCATATATTTTTTTTGTAAGTTTGTAAGTTGGTCTGTACGAATGTAGCTGCTTGAAATGTTTTGTAATGTTCTTTTTTTATTTATTTTATTGCACTTGGGGGTGGGCACTCATAAGCTTTTGCTTCAGCCCACTCCTTTTGAGCACTATGTGTACTGCTCAAATAAACAAATAAACTAAATTTAAGAACATATTTATACAGCGGTCTAAACCACAGGATTAGCAAGTTTAATACATGTTGAATACCAATGGAGGCAGGTCATTTAGTTGTAATCTGGGGAAATCATATTCAATAATTGCAGCCATTGCGATTGTGACCTTTTAAAATTGCAGTTTGATAGTGATTACCTGTGCGGGAGAGTTTTGATCTAATTTGCCTGACTGTTTTTCTTGTGTCCACGGTCATGGCTGAGGAGTCCGGAGGTGATGGGTTTCCTGCAGCAGCAGCTCTTGGCCACGCAGAATCGAGGTCAGACACAGCAGCAGTTTCAGGGCTGCTGACCCCGGCCTCGCTGACTTTTCTCTGTGGCAACTGTCCTTTGTGATCCACTAAATAAGTAATGGCAATTTAACTAAACATGCGTCAAAACACTGCACTTTCATAATCAATATGTGACTGCAAAAAAAAGTATTTATAAAACGTGAAGTGGGGCATCTGAGCGGAAGCCAATGAGGATCTAATGTAAGTAAGAAAATATCACTGTTACACATACCCCAAAGCCTGTATGTAGGTGTTGTGAATTAGTGGTTTTGTTGACTGTTTTCTTTGTGTGAAAACAGTCACACAAAGACTGTTTTCTTGAACAGTCTTTGTTTTTCACAAAGACTGTTCTAAAGACTGTTCTTTTTTTTTTCTGAGACAAAATCTCATTGAATCATTGTCAATATAACAATCAATCGGTGCATGTGTAGCATTGAGGCCATGTGACATCAAGGCAGAGCTTTCAAGAATTTAAAAGGGCATTTTACTGCAGGGTTTCTACAGGGCAGCAGAAAGTCAAATGTATTGCTTTTTCATGCCTTTTTTTTTATACCCAAATACTATATTTTCATGCTACAATCACACAAAAATCTACATATTTTATTTATTCAATCAAACTGAGGAATGAGGAGAAATTGGACACAACAAACAACTTTTGAGCATAAAATATATTTGAGATTTTACCTGCACTGAAAGAAGTAAATCATGAGACATGGCTACATGTTTGTGTTTAGTTGTTATGCTTTGTTAAAAAGGTCAGAGGCAATAACCTCAAGCTTCGTTAAAAACCAAGCACTGTTTTCCAATAAAGTCAATGCAATGTTTTTTTTTTTTTTTTTTAAGAAACATATTTAATGTAAATAAAAAATGAACATACAACATCAAATGAAAAACGGGTAAATAAACAGTACAGTCTACAGGTATTTTTAGTACCTCATTACCTATGAAACTGATTACATTGAAAAATGTGATACCTGTTGTGGCTTAGTACAGGGTGCGCTCTACAGGTGATTAAGACCAGAGCGCCACATACCTTTTGGTAAATAGGTAATGGCAAAGTTCATAGGATTTTCCAACATCTGGGATTTGTTAAGGAGTGTGTAAGTTACCTGTTCACGGTAGAGCAGTTAACATACAGTGGGAGGAAAAAGTATGTGAACCCTTTGGAATAGAGAAGATCGCTGTTTATTTCCGTGATGTTTTGGTGAATGGTGGGCAAACGACGTGAAGAGCTTTTTATTTCAATCACAGATCTTTGACAGTGCATATCTTTTTACAGAAGGAATAGTCTGTTTGTGAACATTGTTTTGAGTCTGACCCGGCCACTATAGAGCTATTATTATCTATCTATTTATTACATTTGTGTTGCCCACCAGAGCCTGGGACGTGACGCCAAGGCAATCCCCCTCATTTGTCCTGTGAATGTTTGCAGGTTATGGCCAATAAAAATATGACAACATGCAATTGTTTGGTTGGTATTAGTTTAAACAGACACTATTACTCAGTCATGTGATTTTAATACAAATCAGACCACAATTTAGGCGGAAATGTACTGTAAGAAATCCCAAGAGGTTCACATACTTTTTCCTCCCACTGTCGTTCGTTTTGGTCATTTGGTTCCAGGTTTACCACCAGGGGTCGCTACAGATCCGTACATGTCCAAAGAAGAAGAAATCGTGTCACCTGGAATCACGGCGGTGGGTTTAGGGCTATTATGAAAGAGATATTTTTAAATCAGGCCTGTCTGGACACGTCCAAAGGGCTGCATTTACTAAAGAAGGGACATCAACACGGAGATAACTCTGTAGTAAGATTGCAAAGAGGGATAATGTCAAAAGAGAACTGTGTGAGCAGAGCCGTGGGAAGAACTTTTAATTGGTGGGGGGTTGAGGGATAAAGTTGACCCCAAAACCACTTTTTCTGTGCATATTTCCTATTTAATAATATTGCCTGCAATTTGCAAACTATTCACCAGGGGGTGCTGCAGCGCCCTCAGCCCCCTGGGTTCCCACGGCCTTGTGTGTGAGCTAGAACCGACTGTTAGCTTTAGCATTAACGACCCTCCACGGGGATTTACTGCCGTCATGAGCGAAGATGACAAATCCCCGTGGACGAACAAAGAAAGAGTCCACGCTGCTGTTCACGAAGGACGGGCAGAAATATTAGCTGAACAAGAGCGGCGGCCTGGACAGCAGAAATGTGGTCACGCCGCACGATCCGGAGAACAACGACATGGACGACGCGGACGAGGAGGGCGACATGCTAGACACCTCCGACCCCAGAGACAACGCGCCGAGCCCGGAGGAGCTCAACGACGAGGACGCGTCCGAGAAACACCGTAACAAGATGTACAAGAAGAAGAAGAAGAAGAAGAACGACCAGGCGATGTCCAGCGGCAAACTGGACGTGAGTAAACTTGTTGGGACATTGTTTTGCATTGTGTCTATTTAAAAGGTGATGTGACCCTGCTAAGACTTCGGTAATGTATGTCATATTGTCGTTAATTAAACACTGTGGTCATCGTCAGGGTAATAACTCATTTATAGATTGATTAGTGACGATTATTAACCTCTTAACCCCCACCTGAACCGTGCACATTTTCTCCAGTTTGCCATGACCCAAATCTAAAAGCTTCTTGAAAAAATGGTCAAAAGAGCGACAAAATGAGACGAAAATGAGGACGAAAATGAGCTACAGAAAAGTGATGAGATAGTAACAAAAAGAACAATTTATATCTAAAATAAGCCTTCATTGTGTATAAAAATAAATACATGTTTTTTGATCATGTCAGAAAAGCATTGCAACAAAAAAAAAGCCAGAGTAAATGCAATATTTGTTTGGGGTCAGATGTTCAAAAAGCCTTGTAGTCGGCCCTACAGCAGGTGAAAATCAGGTAAATCCCATTACAGCGCTAAAGTTCCGTTGCACCCGGAAGTATAATGATGACATCATCACAACAAACGTATTCCGAGGTTGCCATGGTTAAAGATAAATAGACTTTTGGTCCTGTGTTATATCGGCGGCGCGGTGGCCGAGCGGATTAAGCCAAGTCCCCGGCTGTAAGTGTATCGCGCCGCTGGGGACTCCTGCCTCTCCACGGGGTCAGCCTCGGGAGGGACGCAGCACATGGACCAATGCTCCGTGGAGGAAAGTGGGAAGTTCTCCCTTAGCAGCCAGATCAGCCCGTAAGCGGTGTTTTTTCTTGAAAAACACGCCGACTCTAAGGTCCGGGGTTCGAGCCCGGACAGGGTCACAAGGTCGCTTCAATAAAAAATATTTTGAACAGTCGGGGTCTCCGACCTTTTTAGAGCTGACCTTGAGCTAATCTACAAGGATCTTTTTCCTCGCCTTGTTGCCGCGTTGTCATCAGTTTTTTTGGACATTTTTTCATTGCTGTTTTGCCACATTTTTGTCACTTTTTCATCCCTTTTCATTACTCTTTAGTTGCTTTTGCGTTGCTCTTTTGTGGCTTTTTTGGTGAAATTTTTGTCATTTTTTTTATCACATGTAACGTTTTTGTCGCGTTTTGTTTGTTTTTGTTTCTGTTACTCTTCTGCGTCTCTCGTGTGGCTTTTTCATCCTTGTTTTTGTCTCATTTTTGTGGCTATTTTGACACATTTTTCAAGAAGCTTTTAGATTTGGGTAAAGCTGAACTGGAGAAAATGTGCTCGGTCCAGGCGTGGGTTAAAGGGGTCAATTAATTTACAAAATGCATTCTCTGAATGAAAAATCATTGTTTTTTTCTCTCTCTCACTTTTAGGAGAATGCAGAGGAACGACCCGTGTCTGTTAATAAGCAGCGTCTGGGATCTATGGGAGACCGTCCTGCTCGACCATCTCTTATAGAGCAGGTCCTCAACCAAAAGAGACTTGGCGGCATCGTGGTGCAGCAGTTCGTGCTCGTGCTCACAGCTAGAAGGTCCCTGGAAGGATGTAAGAATTAGTGCTGCACAATATAGACTTCATTTTCTTCTGTCAAGTTTTGAAATATTGATTGGATTTGGGAACAAGATTAAAAACATTTAGGATAAGACTGAAAGAATCACATGAATTTAAGAACATATTTATACAGCGGTCTAAACCACAGGATTAGCAAGTTTAATACATGTTGAATACCAATGGAGGCAGGTCATTTAGTTGTAATCTGGGGAAATCATATTCAATAATTGCAGCCATTGCGATTGTGACCTTTTAAAATTGCAGTTTGATAGCGATTACCTGTGCGGGAGAGTTTTGATCTAATTTGCCTGACTGTTTTTCTTGTGTCCACGGTCATGGCTGAGGAGTCCGGAGGTGATGGGTTTCCTGCAGCAGCAGCTCTTGGCCACGCAGAATCGAGGTCAGACACAGCAGCAGTTTCAGGGCTGCTGACCCCGGCCTCGCTGACTTTTCTCTGTGGCAACTGTCCTTTGTGATCCACTAAATAAGTAATGGCAATTTAACTAAACATGCGTCAAAACACTGCACTTTCATAATCAATATGTGACTGCAAAAAAAAGTATTTATAAAACGTGAAGTGGGGCATCTGAGCGGAAGCCAATGAGGATCTAATGTAAGTAAGAAACAATCACTGTTACACATACCCCAAAGCCTGTATGTAGGTGTTGTGAATTAGTGGTTTTGTTGACTGTTTTCTTTGTGTGAAAACAGTCACACAAAGACTGTTTTCTTGAACAGTCTTTGTTTTTCACAAAGACTGTTCTAAAGACTGTTCTTTTTTTTTTCTGAGACAAAATCTCATTGAATCATTGTCAATATAACAATCAATCGGTGCATGTGTAGCATTGAGGCCATGTGACATCAAGGCAGAGCTTTCAAGAATTTAAAAGGGCATTTTACTGCAGGGTTTCTACAGGGCAGCAGAAAGTCAAATGTATTGCTTTTTCATGCCTTTTTTTTTATACCCAAATACTATATTTTCATGCTACAATCACACAAAAATCTACATATTTTATTTATTCAATCAAACTGAGGAATGAGGAGAAATTGGACACAACAAACAACTTTTGAGCATAAAATGTATTTGAGATTTTACCTGCACTGAAAGAAGTAAATCATGAGACATGGCTACATGTTTGTGTTTAGTTGTTATGCTTTGTTAAAAAGGTCAAAGGCAATAACCTCAAGCTCCGTAAAAAAAAGCAAGCACTGTTTTCCAATAAAGTCAATGCAATGTTATTTTTTTTTTTTTTAAGAAACATATTTAATGTAAATAAAAAATGAACATACAACATCAAATGAAAAACGGGTAAATAAACAGTACAGTCTACAGGTATTTTTAGTACCTCATTACCTATGAAACTGATTACATTGAAAAATGTGATACCTGTTGTGGCTTAGTACAGGGTGCGCTCTACAGGTGATTAAGACCAGAGCGCCACATACCTTTTGGTAAATAGGTAATGGCAAAGTTCATAGGATTTTCCAACATCTGGGATTTGTTAAGGAGTGTGTAAGTTACCTGTTCACAGTAGAGCAGTTAACATACAGTGGGAGGAAAAAGTATGTGAACCCTTTGGAATAGAGAAGATCGCTGTTTATTTCCGTGATGTTTTGGTGAATGGTGGGCAAACGACGTGAAGAGCTTTTTATTTCAATCACAGATCTTTGACAGTGCATATCTTTTTACAGAAGGAATAGTCTGTTTGTGAACATTGTTTTGAGTCTGACCCGGCCACTATAGAGCTATTATTATCTATCTATTTATTACATTTGTGTTGCCCACCAGAGCCTGGGACGTGACGCCAAGGCAATCCCCCTCATTTGTCCTGTGAATGTTTGCAGGTTATGGCCAATAAAAATATGACAACATGCAATTGTTTGGTTGGTATTAGTTTAAACAGACACTATTACTCAGTCTTGTGATTTTAATACAAATCAGACCACAATTTAGGCGGAAATGTACTGTAAGAAATCCCAAGAGGTTCACATACTTTTTCCTCCCACTGTCGTTCGTTTTGGTCATTTGGTTCCAGGTTTACCACCAGGGGTCGCTACAGATCCGTACATGTCCAAAGAAGAAGAAATCGTGTCACCTGGAATCACGGCGGTGGGTTTAGGGCTATAATGAAAGAGATATTTTTAAATCAGGCCTTTCTGGACACGTCCAAAAGGCTGCATTTACTAAAGAAGGGACATCAACACGGAGATAACTCTGTAGTAAGATTGCAAAGAGGGATAATGTCAAAAGAGAACTGTGAGCAGAGCCGTGGGAAGAACTTTTAATTGGTGGGGGGTTGAGGGATAAAGTTGACCCCAAAACCACTTTTTCTGTGCATATTTCCTATTTAATAATATTGCCTGCAATTTGCAAACTATTCACCAGGGGGTGCTGCAGCGCCCTCAGCCCCCTGGGTTCCCACGGCCTTGTGTGTGAGCTAGAACCGACTGTTAGCTTTAGCATTAACGACCCTCCACGGGGATTTACTGCCGTCATGAGCGAAGATGACAAATCCCCGTGGACGAACAAAGACAAAGAGTCCACGCTGCTGTTCACGAAGGACGGGCAGAAATATTAGCTGAACAAGAGCGGCGGCCTGGACAGCAGAAATGTGGTCACGCCGCACGATCCGGAGAACAACGACATGGACGACGCGGACGAGGAGGGCGACATGCTAGACACCTCCGACCCCAGAGACAACGCGCCGAGCCCGGAGGAGCTCAACGACGAGGACGCGTCCGAGAAACACCGTAACAAGATGTACAAGGACAAGAAGAAGAAGAAGAAGAAGAACGACCAGGCGATGTCCAGCGGCAAACTGGACGTGAGTAAACTTGTTGGGACATTTTATTGCATTGTGTCTATTTAAAAGGTGATGTGACCCTGCTAAGACTTCGGTAATGTATGTCATATTGTCGTTAATTAAACACTAGGGTCATTGTCAGGGTAATAACTCATTTATAGATTGATTAGTGACGATTATTAACCTCTTAACCCCCACCTGAACCGTGCACATTTTCTCCAGTTTGCCATGACCCAAATCTAAAAGCTTCTTGAAAAAATGGTCAAAATAGCGACAAAATGAGACGTAAATGAGGACGAAAATGAGCTACAGAAAAGTGATGAGAAAGTAACAAAAAGAACAATTTATATCTAAAATAAGCCTTCATTGTGTATAAAAATAAATACATGTTTTTTGATCATGTCAGAAAAGCATTGCAACAAAAAAAAAGCCAGAGTAAATGCAATATTTGTTTGGGGTCAGATGTTCAAAAAGCCTTGTAGTCGGCCCTACAGCAGGTGAAAATCAGGTAAATCCCATTACAGCGCTAAAGTTCCGTTGCACCCGGAAGTATAATGATGACATCATCACAACAAACGTATTCCGAGGTTGCCATGGTTAAAGATAAATAGACTTTTGGTCCTGTGTTATATCGGCGGCGCGGTGGCCGAGCGGATTAAGCCAAGTCCCCGGCTGTAAGTGTATCGCGCCGCTGGGGACTCCTGCCTCTCCACGGGGTCAGCCTCGGGAGGGACGCAGCACATGGACCAATGCTCCGTGGAGGAAAGTGGGAAGTTCTCCCTTAGCAGCCAGATCAGCCCGTAAGCGGTGTTTTTTCTTGAAAAACACGCCGACTCTAAGGTCCGGGGTTCGAGCCCGGACAGGGTCACAAGATCGCTTCAATAAAAAATATTTTCAACAGTCGGGGTCTCCGACCTTTTTAGAGCTGACCTTGAGCTAATCTACAAGGATCTTTTTCCTCGCCTTGTTGCCGCGTTGTCATCAGTTTTTTTGGACATTTTTTCATTGCTGTTTTGCCACATTTTTGTCACTTTTTCATCCCTTTTCATTACTCTTTAGTTGCTTTTGCGTTGCTCTTTTGTGGCTTTTTTGGTGAAATTTTTGTCATTTTTTTTATCACATGTAACGTTTTTGTCGCGTTTTGTTTGTTTTTGTTTCTGTTACTCTTCTGCGTCTCTCGTGTGGCTTTTTCATCCTTGTTTTTGTCTCATTTTTGTGGCTATTTTGACACATTTTTCAAGAAGCTTTTAGATTTGGGTAAAGCTGAACTGGAGAAAATGTGCTCGGTTCAGGCGTGGGTTAAAGGCGTCAATTAATTTACAAAATGCATTCTCTGACTGAAAAATCATTGTTTTTTTCTCTCTCTCACTTTTAGGAGAATGCAGAGGAACGACCCGTGTCTGTTAATAAGCAGCGTCTGGGATCTATGGGAGACCGTCCTGCTCGACCATCTCTTATAGAGCAGGTCCTCAACCAAAAGAGACTTGGCGGCATCGTGGTGCAGCAGTTCGTGCTCGTGCTCACAGCTAGAAGGTCCCTGGAAGGATGTAAGAATTAGTGCTGCACAATATAGACTTCATTTTCTTCTGTCAAGTTTTGAAATATTGATTGGATTTGGGAACAAGATTAAAAACATTTAGGATAAGACTGAAAGAATCACATGAATTTAAGAACATATTTATACAGCGGTCTAAACCACAGGATTAGCAAGTTTAATACATGTTGAATACCAATGGAGGCAGGTCATTTAGTTGTAATCTGGGGAAATCATATTCAATAATTGCAGCCATTGCGATTGTGACCTTTTAAAATTGCAGTTTGATAGCGATTACCTGTGCGGGAGAGTTTTGATCTAATTTGCCTGACTGTTTTTCTTGTGTCCACGGTCATGGCTGAGGAGTCCGGAGGTGATGGGTTTCCTGCAGCAGCAGCTCTTGGCCACGCAGAATCGAGGTCAGACACAGCAGCAGTTTCAGGGCTGCTGACCCCGGCCTCGCTGACTTTTCTCTGTGGCAACTGTCCTTTGTGATCCACTAAATAAGTAATGGCAATTTAACTAAACATGCGTCAAAACACTGCACTTTCATAATCAATATGTGACTGCAAAAAAAAGTATTTATAAAACGTGAAGTGGGGCATCTGAGCGGAAGCCAATGAGGATCTAATGTAAGTAAGAAAATATCACTGTTACACATACCCCAAAGCCTGTATGTAGGTGTTGTGAATTAGTGGTTTTGTTGACTGTTTTCTTTGTGTGAAAACAGTCACACAAAGACTGTTTTCTTGACCAGTCTTTGTTTTTCACAAAGACTGTTCTAAAGACTGTTCTTTTTTTTTTCTGAGACAAAATCTCATTGAATCATTGTCAATATAACAATCAATCGGTGCATGTGTAGCATTGAGGCCATGTGACATCAAGGCAGAGCTTTCAAGAATTTAAAAGGGCATTTTACTGCAGGGTTTCTACAGGGCAGCAGAAAGTCAAATGTATTGCTTTTTCATGCCTTTTTTTTTATACCCAAATACTATATTTTCATGCTACAATCACACAAAAATCTACATATTTTATTTATTCAATCAAACTGAGGAATGAGGAGAAATTGGACACAACAAACAACTTTTGAGCATAAAATATATTTGAGATTTTACCTGCACTGAAAGAAGTAAATCATGAGACATGGCTACATGTTTGTGTTTAGTTGTTATGCTTTGTTAAAAAGGTCAAAGGCAATAACCTCAAGCTTCGTTAAAAACCAAGCACTGTTTTCCAATAAAGTCAATGCAATGTTTTTTTTTTTTTTTTTTAAGAAACATATTTAATGTAAATAAAAAATGAACATACAACATCAAATGAAAAACGGGTAAATAAACAGTACAGTCTACAGGTATTTTTAGTACCTCATTACCTATGAAACTGATTACATTGAAAAATGTGATACCTGTTGTGGCTTAGTACAGGGTGCGCTCTACAGGTGATTAAGACCAGAGCGCCACATACCTTTTGGTAAATAGGTAATGGCAAAGTTCATAGGATTTTCCAACATCTGGGATTTGTTAAGGAGTGTGTAAGTTACCTGTTCACGGTAGAGCAGTTAACATACAGTGGGAGGAAAAAGTATGTGAACCCTTTGGAATAGAGAAGATCGCTGTTTATTTCCGTGATGTTTTGGTGAATGGTGGGCAAACGACGTGAAGAGCTTTTTATTTCAATCACAGATCTTTGACAGTGCATATCTTTTTACAGAAGGAATAGTCTGTTTGTGAACATTGTTTTGAGTCTGACCCGGCCACTATAGAGCTATTATTATCTATCTATTTATTACATTTGTGTTGCCCACCAGAGCCTGGGACGTGACGCCAAGGCAATCCCCCTCATTTGTCCTGTGAATGTTTGCAGGTTATGGCCAATAAAAAATATGACAACATGCAATTGTTTGGTTGGTATTAGTTTAAACAGACACTATTACTCAGTCATGTGATTTTAATACAAATCAGACCACAATTTAGGCGGAAATGTACTGTAAGAAATCCCAAGAGGTTCACATACTTTTTCCTCCCACTGTCGTTCGTTTTGGTCATTTGGTTCCAGGTTTACCACCAGGGGTCGCTACAGATCCGTACATGTCCAAAGAAGAAGAAATCGTGTCACCTGGAATCACGGCGGTGGGTTTAGGGCTATTATGAAAGAGATATTTTTAAATCAGGCCTGTCTGGACACGTCCAAAGGGCTGCATTTACTAAAGAAGGGACATCAACACGGAGATAACTCTGTAGTAAGATTGCAAAGAGGGATAATGTCAAAAGAGAACTGTGTGAGCAGAGCCGTGGGAAGAACTTTTAATTGGTGGGGGGTTGAGGGATAAAGTTGACCCCAAAACCACTTTTTCTGTGCATATTTCCTATTTAATAATATTGCCTGCAATTTGCAAACTATTCACCAGGGGGTGCTGCAGCGCCCTCAGCCCCCTGGGTTCCCACGGCCTTGTGTGTGAGCTAGAACCGACTGTTAGCTTTAGCATTAACGACCCTCCACGGGGATTTACTGCCGTCATGAGCGAAGATGACAAATCCCCGTGGACGAACAAAGAAAGAGTCCACGCTGCTGTTCACGAAGGACGGGCAGAAATATTAGCTGAACAAGAGCGGCGGCCTGGACAGCAGAAATGTGGTCACGCCGCACGATCCGGAGAACAACGACATGGACGACGCGGACGAGGAGGGCGACATGCTAGACACCTCCGACCCCAGAGACAACGCGCCGAGCCCGGAGGAGCTCAACGACGAGGACGCGTCCGAGAAACACCGTAACAAGATGTACAAGGACAAGAAGAAGAAGAAGAACGACCAGGCGATGTCCAGCGGCAAACTGGACGTGAGTAAACTTGTTGGGACATTGTTTTGCATTGTGTCTATTTAAAAGGTGATGTGACCCTGCTAAGACTTCGGTAATGCATGTCATATTGTCGTTAATTAAACACTAGGGTCATCGTCAGGGTAATAACTCATTTATAGATTGATTAGTGACGATTATTAACCTCTTAACCCCCACCTGAACCGTGCACATTTTCTCCAGTTTGCCATGACCCAAATCTAAAAGCTTCTTGAAAAAATGGTCAAAATAGCGACAAAATGAGACGTAAATGAGGATGAAAATGAGCTACAGAAAAGTGATGAGAAAGTAACAAAAAGAACAATTTATATCTAAAATAAGCCTTCGTTGTGTATAAAAATAAATACATGTTTTTTGATCATGTCAGAAAAGCATTGCAACAAAAAAAAAGCCAGAGTAAATGCAATATTTGTTTGGGGTCAGATGTTCAAAAAGCCTTGTAGTCGGCCCTACAGCAGGTGAAAATCAGGTAAATCCCATTACAGCGCTAAAGTTCCGTTGCACCCGGAAGTATAATGATGACATCATCACAACAAACGTATTCCGAGGTTGCCATGGTTAAAGATAAATAGACTTTTGGTCCTGTGTTATATCGGCGGCGCGGTGGCCGAGCGGATTAAGCCAAGTCCCCGGCTGTAAGTGTATCGCGCCGCTGGGGACTCCTGCCTCTCCACGGGGTCAGCCTCGGGAGGGACGCAGCACATGGACCAATGCTCCGTGGAGGAAAGTGGGAAGTTCTCCCTTAGCAGCCAGATCAGCCCGTAAGCGGTGTTTTTTCTTGAAAAACACGCCGACTCTAAGGTCCGGGGTTCGAGCCCGGACAGGGTCACAAGATCGCTTCAATAAAAAATATTTTCAACAGTCGGGGTCTCCGACCTTTTTAGAGCTGACCTTGAGCTAATCTACAAGGATCTTTTTCCTCGCCTTGTTGCCGCGTTGTCATCAGTTTTTTTGGACATTTTTTCATTGCTGTTTTGCCACATTTTTGTCACTTTTTCATCCCTTTTCATTACTCTTTAGTTGCTTTTGCGTTGCTCTTTTGTGGCTTTTTTGGTGAAATTTTTGTCATTTTTTTTATCACATGTAACGTTTTTGTCGCGTTTTCTTTGTTTTTGTTTCTGTTACTCTTCTGCGTCTCTCGTGTGGCTTTTTCATCCTTGTTTTTGTCTCATTTTTGTGGCTATTTTGACACATTTTTCAAGAAGCTTTTAGATTTGGGTAAAGCTGAACTGGAGAAAATGTGCTCGGTCCAGGCGTGGGTTAAAGGGGTCAATTAATTTACAAAATGCATTCTCTGACTGAAAAATCATTGTTTTTTTCTCTCTCTCACTTTTAGGAGAATGCAGAGGAACGACCCGTGTCTGTTAATAAGCAGCGTCTGGGATCTATGGGAGACCGTCCTGCTCGACCATCTCTTATAGAGCAGGTCCTCAACCAAAAGAGACTTGGCGGCATCGTGGTGCAGCAGTTCGTGCTCACAGCTAGAAGGTCCCTGGAAGGATGTAAGAATTAGTGCTGCACAATATAGACTTCATTTTCTTCTGTCAAGTTTTGAAATATTGATTGGATTTGGGAACAAGATTAAAAACATTTAGGATAAGACTGAAAGAATCACATGAATTGGAAATCTCACATTAAATATATATCTACGAAAATTTCTAGAAGGATTTCAGTAATTGCAAAAGCAAAGCACATTTTAAACATCAAAGCTCTACATACCTTATACTGTTCTCTGATTTTGCCCTACTTATATTATTGTACTGTGGTTTGGGGTAGTACTTATAAAAACACAGTTAAACCAATAATATTGTTGCAAAAAAGAGCTATCCGAGTAATTCATAAAGTTGGGTTTTTGGACCACACAAACTCATTATTTTTAAAATCAAAGATCTTGAAGTTTTGTGACATTGTTGAGTTCCAAACTGTACAGATGTTATTCAAAGCAAGGTATAAATTGTTACCAAACCAAATACAAAGAAGGTTCCAAGAACGTACTGGTTGTTATGATTTACGTGATGAATTAAACTTTAGGATTCAGAAACATAGCACAACTTTGAAAAGTTTTAGCCCAACAGTTAATGGTGTACAGTTGTGGAATAAACTGGAGATGGATTTGAAACGATGTCCAAACATCAACCTGTTCAAATATAAATATAAACAAAAGACTTTTGAAATATACAGACAAGAAGAAATGTGTTGCCACTAGGGGGAGCAGTGGGATCAATTATGTGTATTGTTTCCTCTATAATCTGGAAGAGTGTTGCTGCTTGGAACGGTTGTCATTCTATTGCTCAAATTCACAAATGGAGAATTAGGGTTGGCAGGTTATGGATCTGTTGAGAGGGACCCTCCCAACGGGCTCTAAACCTTGTCTTTTAATGCACCACTCAGCATAGGAACATATTCTACAAAATCAGCTGTTAGGGCAGCCGTGTGGGGGTTTGTTGATTGGGAGTTACTGCTCTCTTCAAATGGCCCGCTCTACACTCTGGCTTTTTAATGCACCACACTATGCAGGGCTACAGCATACTTCACATATAACTCAATTAAATAAATATATAATAATAATGATTATGAAAATTACACCCAAATTAAAATTATACTGAGAATGGTAATGACAACTGGGAAGTATCAAGATCTCGGAGTATAATACCTATTAATGTACCTTCATAACATAAAAGTAACTCTCGGTTATCAAGGGTAAAAATCTGAAAGAAATATATTAAGGATCACATTTTTATTTTATTTTGACTGCTTTGTACTAGACAGCGTACATGAAAAAAGATTGTTGTTGTAGCTGTGCGTTGTTTCAATTAATTGTATAAACAGTTCATATATTTTTTTTGTAAGTTTGTAAGTTGGTCTGTACGAATGTAGCTGCTTGAAATGTTTTGTAATGTTCTTTTTTTATTTATTTTATTGCACTTGGGGGTGGGCACTCATAAGCTTTTGCTTCAGCCCACTCCTTTTGAGCACTATGTGTACTGCTCAAATAAACAAATAAACTAAATTTAAGAACATATTTATACAGCGGTCTAAACCACAGGATTAGCAAGTTTAATACATGTTGAATACCAATGGAGGCAGGTCATTTAGTTGTAATCTGGGGAAATCATATTCAATAATTGCAGCCATTGCGATTGTGACCTTTTAAAATTGCAGTTTGATAGCGATTACCTGTGCGGGAGAGTTTTGATCTAATTTGCCTGACTGTTTTTCTTGTGTCCACGGTCATGGCTGAGGAGTCCGGAGGTGATGGGTTTCCTGCAGCAGCAGCTCTTGGCCACGCAGAATCGAGGTCAGACACAGCAGCAGTTTCAGGGCTGCTGACCCCGGCCTCGCTGACTTTTCTCTGTGGCAACTGTCCTTTGTGATCCACTAAATAAGTAATGGCAATTTAACTAAACATGCGTCAAAACACTGCACTTTCATAATCAATATGTGACTGCAAAAAAAAGTATTTATAAAACGTGAAGTGGGGCATCTGAGCGGAAGCCAATGAGGATCTAATGTAAGTAAGAAACAATCACTGTTACACATACCCCAAAGCCTGTATGTAGGTGTTGTGAATTAGTGGTTTTGTTGACTGTTTTCTTTGTGTGAAAACAGTCACACAAAGACTGTTTTCTTGACCAGTCTTTGTTTTTCACAAAGACTGTTCTAAAGACTGTTCTTTTTTTTTTCTGAGACAAAATCTCATTGAATCATTGTCAATATAACAATCAATCGGTGCATGTGTAGCATTGAGGCCATGTGACATCAAGGCAGAGCTTTCAAGAATTTAAAAGGGCATTTTACTGCAGGGTTTCTACAGGGCAGCAGAAAGTCAAATGTATTGCTTTTTCATGCCTTTTTTTTTATACCCAAATACTATATTTTCATGCTACAATCACACAAAAATCTACATATTTTATTTGTAAAGATTCAAGCAAACTGAGGAATGAGGAGAAATTGGACACAACAAACAACTTTTGAGCATAAAATGTATTTGAGATTTTACCTGCACTGAAAGAAGTAAATCATGAGACATGGCTACATGTTTGTGTTTAGTTGTTATGCTTTGTTAAAAAGGTCAAAGGCAATAACCTCAAGCTCCGTAAAAAAACCAAGCACTGTTTTCCAATAAAGTCAATGCAATGTTATTTTTTTTTTTTTTTTAAGAAACATATTTAATGTAAATAAAAAATGAACATACAACATCAAATGAAAAACGGGTAAATAAACAGTACAGTCTACAGGTATTTTTAGTACCTCATTACCTATGAAACTGATTACATTGAAAAATGTGATACCTGTTGTGGCCTAGTACAGGGTGCGCTCTACAGGTGATTAAGACCAGAGCGCCACATACCTTTTGGTAAATAGGTAATGGCAAAGTTCATAGGATTTTCCAACATCTGGGATTTGTTAAGGAGTGTGTAAGTTACCTGTTCACGGTAGAGCAGTTAACATACAGTGGGAGGAAAAAGTATGTGAACCCTTTGGAATAGAGAAGATCGCTGTTTATTTCCGTGATGTTTTGGTGAATGGTGGGCAAACGACGTGAAGAGCTTTTTATTTCAATCACAGATCTTTGACAGTGCATATCTTTTTACAGAAGGAATAGTCTGTTTGTGAACATTGTTTTGAGTCTGACCCGGCCACTATAGAGCTATTATTATCTATCTATTTATTACATTTGTGTTGCCCACCAGAGCCTGGGACGTGACGCCAAGGCAATCCCCCTCATTTGTCCTGTGAATGTTTGCAGGTTATGGCCAATAAAAATATGACAACATGCAATTGTTTGGTTGGTATTAGTTTAAACAGACACTATTACTCAGTCATGTGATTTTAATACAAATCAGACCACAATTTAGGCGGAAATGTACTGTAAGAAATCCCAAGAGGTTCACATACTTTTTCCTCCCACTGTCGTTCGTTTTGGTCATTTGGTTCCAGGTTTACCACCAGGGGTCGCTACAGATCCGTACATGTCCAAAGAAGAAGAAATCGTGTCACCTGGAATCACGGCGGTGGGTTTAGGGCTATAATGAAAGAGATATTTTTAAATCAGGCCTTTCTGGACACGTCCAAAAGGCTGCATTTACTAAAGAAGGGACATCAACACGGAGATAACTCTGTAGTAAGATTGCAAAGAGGGATAATGTCAAAAGAGAACTGTGAGCAGAGCCGTGGGAAGAACTTTTAATTGGTGGGGGGTTGAGGGATAAAGTTGACCCCAAAACCACTTTTTCTGTGCATATTTCCTATTTAATAATATTGCCTGCAATTTGCAAACTATTCACCAGGGGGTGCTGCAGCGCCCTCAGCCCCCTGGGTTCCCACGGCCTTGTGTGTGAGCTAGAACCGACTGTTAGCTTTAGCATTAACGACCCTCCACGGGGATTTACTGCCGTCATGAGCGAAGATGACAAATCCCCGTGGACGAACAAAGACAAAGAGTCCACGCTGCTGTTCACGAAGGACGGGCAGAAATATTAGCTGAACAAGAGCGGCGGCCTGGACAGCAGAAATGTGGTCACGCCGCACGATCCGGAGAACAACGACATGGACGACGCGGACGAGGAGGGCGACATGCTAGACACCTCCGACCCCAGAGACAACGCGCCGAGCCCGGAGGAGCTCAACGACGAGGACGCGTCCGAGAAACACCGTAACAAGATGTACAAGGACAAGAAGAAGAAGAAGAAGAAGAACGACCAGGCGATGTCCAGCGGCAAACTGGACGTGAGTAAACTTGTTGGGACATTTTATTGCATTGTGTCTATTTAAAAGGTGATGTGACCCTGCTAAGACTTCGGTAATGTATGTCATATTGTCGTTAATTAAACACTAGGGTCATTGTCAGGGTAATAACTCATTTATAGATTGATTAGTGACGATTATTAACCTCTTAACCCCCACCTGAACCGTGCACATTTTCTCCAGTTTGCCATGACCCAAATCTAAAAGCTTCTTGAAAAAATGGTCAAAATAGCGACAAAATGAGACGTAAATGAGGACGAAAATGAGCTACAGAAAAGTGATGAGAAAGTAACAAAAAGAACAATTTATATCTAAAATAAGCCTTCATTGTGTATAAAAATAAATACATGTTTTTTGATCATGTCAGAAAAGCATTGCAACAAAAAAAAAGCCAGAGTAAATGCAATATTTGTTTGGGGTCAGATGTTCAAAAAGCCTTGTAGTCGGCCCTACAGCAGGTGAAAATCAGGTAAATCCCATTACAGCGCTAAAGTTCCGTTGCACCCGGAAGTATAATGATGACATCATCACAACAAACGTATTCCGAGGTTGCCATGGTTAAAGATAAATAGACTTTTGGTCCTGTGTTATATCGGCGGCGCGGTGGCCGAGCGGATTAAGCCAAGTCCCCGGCTGTAAGTGTATCGCGCCGCTGGGGACTCCTGCCTCTCCACGGGGTCAGCCTCGGGAGGGACGCAGCACATGGACCAATGCTCCGTGGAGGAAAGTGGGAAGTTCTCCCTTAGCAGCCAGATCAGCCCGTAAGCGGTGTTTTTTCTTGAAAAACACGCCGACTCTAAGGTCCGGGGTTCGAGCCCGGACAGGGTCACAAGATCGCTTCAATAAAAAATATTTTCAACAGTCGGGGTCTCCGACCTTTTTAGAGCTGACCTTGAGCTAATCTACAAGGATCTTTTTCCTCGCCTTGTTGCCGCGTTGTCATCAGTTTTTTTGGACATTTTTTCATTGCTGTTTTGCCACATTTTTGTCACTTTTTCATCCCTTTTCATTACTCTTTAGTTGCTTTTGCGTTGCTCTTTTGTGGCTTTTTTGGTGAAATTTTTGTCATTTTTTTTATCACATGTAACGTTTTTGTCGCGTTTTGTTTGTTTTTGTTTCTGTTACTCTTCTGCGTCTCTCGTGTGGCTTTTTCATCCTTGTTTTTGTCTCATTTTTGTGGCTATTTTGACACATTTTTCAAGAAGCTTTTAGATTTGGGTAAAGCTGAACTGGAGAAAATGTGCTCGGTTCAGGCGTGGGTTAAAGGCGTCAATTAATTTACAAAATGCATTCTCTGACTGAAAAATCATTGTTTTTTTCTCTCTCTCACTTTTAGGAGAATGCAGAGGAACGACCCGTGTCTGTTAATAAGCAGCGTCTGGGATCTATGGGAGACCGTCCTGCTCGACCATCTCTTATAGAGCAGGTCCTCAACCAAAAGAGACTTGGCGGCATCGTGGTGCAGCAGTTCGTGCTCGTGCTCACAGCTAGAAGGTCCCTGGAAGGATGTAAGAATTAGTGCTGCACAATATAGACTTCATTTTCTTCTGTCAAGTTTTGAAATATTGATTGGATTTGGGAACAAGATTAAAAACATTTAGGATAAGACTGAAAGAATCACATGAATTTAAGAACATATTTATACAGCGGTCTAAACCACAGGATTAGCAAGTTTAATACATGTTGAATACCAATGGAGGCAGGTCATTTAGTTGTAATCTGGGGAAATCATATTCAATAATTGCAGCCATTGCGATTGTGACCTTTTAAAATTGCAGTTTGATAGCGATTACCTGTGCGGGAGAGTTTTGATCTAATTTGCCTGACTGTTTTTCTTGTGTCCACGGTCATGGCTGAGGAGTCCGGAGGTGATGGGTTTCCTGCAGCAGCAGCTCTTGGCCACGCAGAATCGAGGTCAGACACAGCAGCAGTTTCAGGGCTGCTGACCCCGGCCTCGCTGACTTTTCTCTGTGGCAACTGTCCTTTGTGATCCACTAAATAAGTAATGGCAATTTAACTAAACATGCGTCAAAACACTGCACTTTCATAATCAATATGTGACTGCAAAAAAAAGTATTTATAAAACGTGAAGTGGGGCATCTGAGCGGAAGCCAATGAGGATCTAATGTAAGTAAGAAAATATCACTGTTACACATACCCCAAAGCCTGTATGTAGGTGTTGTGAATTAGTGGTTTTGTTGACTGTTTTCTTTGTGTGAAAACAGTCACACAAAGACTGTTTTCTTGACCAGTCTTTGTTTTTCACAAAGACTGTTCTAAAGACTGTTCTTTTTTTTTTCTGAGACAAAATCTCATTGAATCATTGTCAATATAACAATCAATCGGTGCATGTGTAGCATTGAGGCCATGTGACATCAAGGCAGAGCTTTCAAGAATTTAAAAGGGCATTTTACTGCAGGGTTTCTACAGGGCAGCAGAAAGTCAAATGTATTGCTTTTTCATGCCTTTTTTTTTATACCCAAATACTATATTTTCATGCTACAATCACACAAAAATCTACATATTTTATTTATTCAATCAAACTGAGGAATGAGGAGAAATTGGACACAACAAACAACTTTTGAGCATAAAATATATTTGAGATTTTACCTGCACTGAAAGAAGTAAATCATGAGACATGGCTACATGTTTGTGTTTAGTTGTTATGCTTTGTTAAAAAGGTCAAAGGCAATAACCTCAAGCTTCGTTAAAAACCAAGCACTGTTTTCCAATAAAGTCAATGCAATGTTTTTTTTTTTTTTTTTTAAGAAACATATTTAATGTAAATAAAAAATGAACATACAACATCAAATGAAAAACGGGTAAATAAACAGTACAGTCTACAGGTATTTTTAGTACCTCATTACCTATGAAACTGATTACATTGAAAAATGTGATACCTGTTGTGGCTTAGTACAGGGTGCGCTCTACAGGTGATTAAGACCAGAGCGCCACATACCTTTTGGTAAATAGGTAATGGCAAAGTTCATAGGATTTTCCAACATCTGGGATTTGTTAAGGAGTGTGTAAGTTACCTGTTCACGGTAGAGCAGTTAACATACAGTGGGAGGAAAAAGTATGTGAACCCTTTGGAATAGAGAAGATCGCTGTTTATTTCCGTGATGTTTTGGTGAATGGTGGGCAAACGACGTGAAGAGCTTTTTATTTCAATCACAGATCTTTGACAGTGCATATCTTTTTACAGAAGGAATAGTCTGTTTGTGAACATTGTTTTGAGTCTGACCCGGCCACTATAGAGCTATTATTATCTATCTATTTATTACATTTGTGTTGCCCACCAGAGCCTGGGACGTGACGCCAAGGCAATCCCCCTCATTTGTCCTGTGAATGTTTGCAGGTTATGGCCAATAAAAAATATGACAACATGCAATTGTTTGGTTGGTATTAGTTTAAACAGACACTATTACTCAGTCATGTGATTTTAATACAAATCAGACCACAATTTAGGCGGAAATGTACTGTAAGAAATCCCAAGAGGTTCACATACTTTTTCCTCCCACTGTCGTTCGTTTTGGTCATTTGGTTCCAGGTTTACCACCAGGGGTCGCTACAGATCCGTACATGTCCAAAGAAGAAGAAATCGTGTCACCTGGAATCACGGCGGTGGGTTTAGGGCTATTATGAAAGAGATATTTTTAAATCAGGCCTGTCTGGACACGTCCAAAGGGCTGCATTTACTAAAGAAGGGACATCAACACGGAGATAACTCTGTAGTAAGATTGCAAAGAGGGATAATGTCAAAAGAGAACTGTGTGAGCAGAGCCGTGGGAAGAACTTTTAATTGGTGGGGGGTTGAGGGATAAAGTTGACCCCAAAACCACTTTTTCTGTGCATATTTCCTATTTAATAATATTGCCTGCAATTTGCAAACTATTCACCAGGGGGTGCTGCAGCGCCCTCAGCCCCCTGGGTTCCCACGGCCTTGTGTGTGAGCTAGAACCGACTGTTAGCTTTAGCATTAACGACCCTCCACGGGGATTTACTGCCGTCATGAGCGAAGATGACAAATCCCCGTGGACGAACAAAGAAAGAGTCCACGCTGCTGTTCACGAAGGACGGGCAGAAATATTAGCTGAACAAGAGCGGCGGCCTGGACAGCAGAAATGTGGTCACGCCGCACGATCCGGAGAACAACGACATGGACGACGCGGACGAGGAGGGCGACATGCTAGACACCTCCGACCCCAGAGACAACGCGCCGAGCCCGGAGGAGCTCAACGACGAGGACGCGTCCGAGAAACACCGTAACAAGATGTACAAGGACAAGAAGAAGAAGAAGAACGACCAGGCGATGTCCAGCGGCAAACTGGACGTGAGTAAACTTGTTGGGACATTGTTTTGCATTGTGTCTATTTAAAAGGTGATGTGACCCTGCTAAGACTTCGGTAATGCATGTCATATTGTCGTTAATTAAACACTAGGGTCATCGTCAGGGTAATAACTCATTTATAGATTGATTAGTGACGATTATTAACCTCTTAACCCCCACCTGAACCGTGCACATTTTCTCCAGTTTGCCATGACCCAAATCTAAAAGCTTCTTGAAAAAATGGTCAAAATAGCGACAAAATGAGACGTAAATGAGGATGAAAATGAGCTACAGAAAAGTGATGAGAAAGTAACAAAAAGAACAATTTATATCTAAAATAAGCCTTCGTTGTGTATAAAAATAAATACATGTTTTTTGATCATGTCAGAAAAGCATTGCAACAAAAAAAAAGCCAGAGTAAATGCAATATTTGTTTGGGGTCAGATGTTCAAAAAGCCTTGTAGTCGGCCCTACAGCAGGTGAAAATCAGGTAAATCCCATTACAGCGCTAAAGTTCCGTTGCACCCGGAAGTATAATGATGACATCATCACAACAAACGTATTCCGAGGTTGCCATGGTTAAAGATAAATAGACTTTTGGTCCTGTGTTATATCGGCGGCGCGGTGGCCGAGCGGATTAAGCCAAGTCCCCGGCTGTAAGTGTATCGCGCCGCTGGGGACTCCTGCCTCTCCACGGGGTCAGCCTCGGGAGGGACGCAGCACATGGACCAATGCTCCGTGGAGGAAAGTGGGAAGTTCTCCCTTAGCAGCCAGATCAGCCCGTAAGCGGTGTTTTTTCTTGAAAAACACGCCGACTCTAAGGTCCGGGGTTCGAGCCCGGACAGGGTCACAAGATCGCTTCAATAAAAAATATTTTCAACAGTCGGGGTCTCCGACCTTTTTAGAGCTGACCTTGAGCTAATCTACAAGGATCTTTTTCCTCGCCTTGTTGCCGCGTTGTCATCAGTTTTTTTGGACATTTTTTCATTGCTGTTTTGCCACATTTTTGTCACTTTTTCATCCCTTTTCATTACTCTTTAGTTGCTTTTGCGTTGCTCTTTTGTGGCTTTTTTGGTGAAATTTTTGTCATTTTTTTTATCACATGTAACGTTTTTGTCGCGTTTTGTTTGTTTTTGTTTCTGTTACTCTTCTGCGTCTCTCGTGTGGCTTTTTCATCCTTGTTTTTGTCTCATTTTTGTGGCTATTTTGACACATTTTTCAAGAAGCTTTTAGATTTGGGTAAAGCTGAACTGGAGAAAATGTGCTCGGTCCAGGCGTGGGTTAAAGGGGTCAATTAATTTACAAAATGCATTCTCTGACTGAAAAATCATTGTTTTTTTCTCTCTCTCACTTTTAGGAGAATGCAGAGGAACGACCCGTGTCTGTTAATAAGCAGCGTCTGGGATCTATGGGAGACCGTCCTGCTCGACCATCTCTTATAGAGCAGGTCCTCAACCAAAAGAGACTTGGCGGCATCGTGGTGCAGCAGTTCGTGCTCACAGCTAGAAGGTCCCTGGAAGGATGTAAGAATTAGTGCTGCACAATATAGACTTCATTTTCTTCTGTCAAGTTTTGAAATATTGATTGGATTTGGGAACAAGATTAAAAACATTTAGGATAAGACTGAAAGAATCACATGAATTGGAAATCTCACATTAAATATATATCTACGAAAATTTCTAGAAGGATTTCAGTAATTGCAAAAGCAAAGCACATTTTAAACATCAAAGCTCTACATACCTTATACTGTTCTCTGATTTTGCCCTACTTATATTATTGTACTGTGGTTTGGGGTAGTACTTATAAAAACACAGTTAAACCAATAATATTGTTGCAAAAAAGAGCTATCCGAGTAATTCATAAAGTTGGGTTTTTGGACCACACAAACTCATTATTTTTAAAATCAAAGATCTTGAAGTTTTGTGACATTGTTGAGTTCCAAACTGTACAGATGTTATTCAAAGCAAGGTATAAATTGTTACCAAACCAAATACAAAGAAGGTTCCAAGAACGTACTGGTTGTTATGATTTACGTGATGAATTAAACTTTAGGATTCAGAAACATAGCACAACTTTGAAAAGTTTTAGCCCAACAGTTAATGGTGTACAGTTGTGGAATAAACTGGAGATGGATTTGAAACGATGTCCAAACATCAACCTGTTCAAATATAAATATAAACAAAAGACTTTTGAAATATACAGACAAGAAGAAATGTGTTGCCACTAGGGGGAGCAGTGGGATCAATTATGTGTATTGTTTCCTCTATAATCTGGAAGAGTGTTGCTGCTTGGAACGGTTGTCATTCTATTGCTCAAATTCACAAATGGAGAATTAGGGTTGGCAGGTTATGGATCTGTTGAGAGGGACCCTCCCAACGGGCTCTAAACCTTGTCTTTTAATGCACCACTCAGCATAGGAACATATTCTACAAAATCAGCTGTTAGGGCAGCCGTGTGGGGGTTTGTTGATTGGGAGTTACTGCTCTCTTCAAATGGCCCGCTCTACACTCTGGCTTTTTAATGCACCACACTATGCAGGGCTACAGCATACTTCACATATAACTCAATTAAATAAATATATAATAATAATGATTATGAAAATTACACCCAAATTAAAATTATACTGAGAATGGTAATGACAACTGGGAAGTATCAAGATCTCGGAGTATAATACCTATTAATGTACCTTCATAACATAAAAGTAACTCTCGGTTATCAAGGGTAAAAATCTGAAAGAAATATATTAAGGATCACATTTTTATTTTATTTTGACTGCTTTGTACTAGACAGCGTACATGAAAAAAGATTGTTGTTGTAGCTGTGCGTTGTTTCAATTAATTGTATAAACAGTTCATATATTTTTTTTGTAAGTTTGTAAGTTGGTCTGTACGAATGTAGCTGCTTGAAATGTTTTGTAATGTTCTTTTTTTATTTATTTTATTGCACTTGGGGGTGGGCACTCATAAGCTTTTGCTTCAGCCCACTCCTTTTGAGCACTATGTGTACTGCTCAAATAAACAAATAAACTAAATTTAAGAACATATTTATACAGCGGTCTAAACCACAGGATTAGCAAGTTTAATACATGTTGAATACCAATGGAGGCAGGTCATTTAGTTGTAATCTGGGGAAATCATATTCAATAATTGCAGCCATTGCGATTGTGACCTTTTAAAATTGCAGTTTGATAGCGATTACCTGTGCGGGAGAGTTTTGATCTAATTTGCCTGACTGTTTTTCTTGTGTCCACGGTCATGGCTGAGGAGTCCGGAGGTGATGGGTTTCCTGCAGCAGCAGCTCTTGGCCACGCAGAATCGAGGTCAGACACAGCAGCAGTTTCAGGGCTGCTGACCCCGGCCTCGCTGACTTTTCTCTGTGGCAACTGTCCTTTGTGATCCACTAAATAAGTAATGGCAATTTAACTAAACATGCGTCAAAACACTGCACTTTCATAATCAATATGTGACTGCAAAAAAAAGTATTTATAAAACGTGAAGTGGGGCATCTGAGCGGAAGCCAATGAGGATCTAATGTAAGTAAGAAACAATCACTGTTACACATACCCCAAAGCCTGTATGTAGGTGTTGTGAATTAGTGGTTTTGTTGACTGTTTTCTTTGTGTGAAAACAGTCACACAAAGACTGTTTTCTTGACCAGTCTTTGTTTTTCACAAAGACTGTTCTAAAGACTGTTCTTTTTTTTTTCTGAGACAAAATCTCATTGAATCATTGTCAATATAACAATCAATCGGTGCATGTGTAGCATTGAGGCCATGTGACATCAAGGCAGAGCTTTCAAGAATTTAAAAGGGCATTTTACTGCAGGGTTTCTACAGGGCAGCAGAAAGTCAAATGTATTGCTTTTTCATGCCTTTTTTTTTATACCCAAATACTATATTTTCATGCTACAATCACACAAAAATCTACATATTTTATTTGTAAAGATTCAAGCAAACTGAGGAATGAGGAGAAATTGGACACAACAAACAACTTTTGAGCATAAAATGTATTTGAGATTTTACCTGCACTGAAAGAAGTAAATCATGAGACATGGCTACATGTTTGTGTTTAGTTGTTATGCTTTGTTAAAAAGGTCAAAGGCAATAACCTCAAGCTCCGTAAAAAAACCAAGCACTGTTTTCCAATAAAGTCAATGCAATGTTATTTTTTTTTTTTTTTTAAGAAACATATTTAATGTAAATAAAAAATGAACATACAACATCAAATGAAAAACGGGTAAATAAACAGTACAGTCTACAGGTATTTTTAGTACCTCATTACCTATGAAACTGATTACATTGAAAAATGTGATACCTGTTGTGGCCTAGTACAGGGTGCGCTCTACAGGTGATTAAGACCAGAGCGCCACATACCTTTTGGTAAATAGGTAATGGCAAAGTTCATAGGATTTTCCAACATCTGGGATTTGTTAAGGAGTGTGTAAGTTACCTGTTCACGGTAGAGCAGTTAACATACAGTGGGAGGAAAAAGTATGTGAACCCTTTGGAATAGAGAAGATCGCTGTTTATTTCCGTGATGTTTTGGTGAATGGTGGGCAAACGACGTGAAGAGCTTTTTATTTCAATCACAGATCTTTGACAGTGCATATCTTTTTACAGAAGGAATAGTCTGTTTGTGAACATTGTTTTGAGTCTGACCCGGCCACTATAGAGCTATTATTATCTATCTATTTATTACATTTGTGTTGCCCACCAGAGCCTGGGACGTGACGCCAAGGCAATCCCCCTCATTTGTCCTGTGAATGTTTGCAGGTTATGGCCAATAAAAATATGACAACATGCAATTGTTTGGTTGGTATTAGTTTAAACAGACACTATTACTCAGTCATGTGATTTTAATACAAATCAGACCACAATTTAGGCGGAAATGTACTGTAAGAAATCCCAAGAGGTTCACATACTTTTTCCTCCCACTGTCGTTCGTTTTGGTCATTTGGTTCCAGGTTTACCACCAGGGGTCGCTACAGATCCGTACATGTCCAAAGAAGAAGAAATCGTGTCACCTGGAATCACGGCGGTGGGTTTAGGGCTATTATGAAAGAGATATTTTTAAATCAGGCCTTTCTGGACACGTCCAAAGGGCTGCATTTACTAAAGAAGGGACATCAACACGGAGATAACTCTGTAGTACGATTGCAAAGAGGGATAATGTCAAAAGAGAACTGTGTGAGCAGAGCCGTGGGAAGAACTTTTAATTGGTGGGGGGTTGAGGGATAAAGTTGACCCCAAAACCACTTTTTCTGTGCATATTTCCTATTTAATAATATTGCCTGCAATTTGCAAACTATTCACCAGGGGGTGCTGCAGCGCCCTCAGCCCCCTGGGTTCCCACGGCCTTGTGTGTGAGCTAGAACCGACTGTTAGCTTTAGCATTAACGACCCTCCACGGGGATTTACTGCCGTCATGAGCGAAGATGACAAATCCCCGTGGACGAACAAAGACAAAGAGTCCACGCTGCTGTTCACGAAGGACGGGCAGAAATATTAGCTGAACAAGAGCGGCGGCCTGGACAGCAGAAATGTGGTCACGCCGCACGATCCGGAGAACAACGACATGGACGACGCGGACGAGGAGGGCGACATGCTAGACACCTCCGACCCCAGAGACAACGCGCCGAGCCCGGAGGAGCTCAACGACGAGGACGCGTCCGAGAAACACCGTAACAAGATGTACAAGAAGAAGAAGAAGAAGAAGAAGAACGACCAGGCGATGTCCAGCGGCAAACTGGACGTGAGTAAACTTGTTGGGACATTTTATTGCATTGTGTCTATTTAAAAGGTGATGTGACCCTGCTAAGACTTCGGTAATGTATGTCATATTGTCGTTAAATAAACACTGTGGTCATTGTCAGGGTAATAACTCATTTATAGATTGATTAGTGACGATTATTAACCTCTTAACCCCCACCTGAACCGTGCACATTTTCTCCAGTTTGCCATGACCCAAATCTAAAAGCTTCTTGAAAAAATGGTCAAAATAGCGACAACATGAGACGTAAATGAGGATGAAAATGAGCTACAGAAAAGTGATGAGAAAGTAACAAAAAGAACAATTTATATCTAAAATAAGCCTTCATTGTGTATAAAAATAAATACATGTTTTTTGATCATGTCAGAAAAGCATTGCAACAAAAAAAAGCCAGAGTAAATGCAATATTTGTTTGGGGTCAGATGTTCAAAAAGCCTTGTAGTCGGCCCTACAGCAGGTGAAAATCAGGTAAATCCCATTACAGCGCTAAAGTTCCGTTGCACCCGGAAGTATAATGATGACATCATCACAACAAACGTATTCCGAGGTTGCCATGGTTAAAGATAAATAGACTTTTGGTCCTGTGTTATATCGGCGGCGCGGTGGCCGAGCGGATTAAGCCAAGTCCCCGGCTGTAAGTGTATCGCGCCGCTGGAGACTCCTGCCTCTCCACGGGGTCAGCCTCGGGAGGGACGCAGCACATGGACCAATGCTCCGTGGAGGAAAGTGGGAAGTTCTCCCTTAGCAGCCAGATCAGCCCGTAAGCGGTGTTTTTTCTTGAAAAACACGCCGACTCTAAGGTCCGGGGTTCGAGCCCGGACAGGGTCACAAGATCGCTTCAATAAAAAATATTTTCAACAGTCGGGGTCTCCGACCTTTTTAGAGCTGACCTTGAGCTAATCTACAAGGATCTTTTTCCTCGCCTTGTTGCCGCGTTGTCATCAGTTTTTTTGGACATTTTTTCATTGCTGTTTTGCCACATTTTTGTCACTTTTTCATCCCTTTTCATTACTCTTTAGTTGCTTTTGCGTTGCTCTTTTGTGGCTTTTTTGGTGAAATTTTTGTCATTTTTTTTATCACATGTAACGTTTTTGTCGCGTTTTCTTTGTTTTTGTTTCTGTTACTCTTCTGCGTCTCTCGTGTGGCTTTTTCATCCTTGTTTTTGTCTCATTTTTGTGGCTATTTTGACACATTTTTCAAGAAGCTTTTAGATTTGGGTAAAGCTGAACTGGAGAAAATGTGCTCGGTCCAGGCGTGGGTTAAAGGGGTCAATTAATTTACAAAATGCATTCTCTGACTGAAAAATCATTGTTTTTTTCTCTCTCTCACTTTTAGGAGAATGCAGAGGAACGACCCGTGTCTGTTAATAAGCAGCGTCTGGGATCTATGGGAGACCGTCCTGCTCGACCATCTCTTATAGAGCAGGTCCTCAACCAAAAGAGACTTGGCGGCATCGTGGTGCAGCAGTTCGTGCTCACAGCTAGAAGGTCCCTGGAAGGATGTAAGAATTAGTGCTGCACAATATAGACTTCATTTTCTTCTGTCAAGTTTTGAAATATTGATTGGATTTGGGAACAAGATTAAAAACATTTAGGATAAGACTGAAAGAATCACATGAATTGGAAATCTCACATTAAATATATATCTACGAAAATTTCTAGAAGGATTTCAGTAATTGCAAAAGCAAAGCACATTTTAAACATCAAAGCTCTACATACCTTATACTGTTCTCTGATTTTGCCCTACTTATATTATTGTACTGTGGTTTGGGGTAGTACTTATAAAAACACAGTTAAACCAATAATATTGTTGCAAAAAAGAGCTATCCGAGTAATTCATAAAGTTGGGTTTTTGGACCACACAAACTCATTATTTTTAAAATCAAAGATCTTGAAGTTTTGTGACATTGTTGAGTTCCAAACTGTACAGATGTTATTCAAAGCAAGGTATAAATTGTTACCAAACCAAATACAAAGAAGGTTCCAAGAACGTACTGGTTGTTATGATTTACGTGATGAATTAAACTTTAGGATTCAGAAACATAGCACAACTTTGAAAAGTTTTAGCCCAACAGTTAATGGTGTACAGTTGTGGAATAAACTGGAGATGGATTTGAAACGATGTCCAAACATCAACCTGTTCAAATATAAATATAAACAAAGGACTTTTGAAATATACAGACAAGAAGAAATGTGTTGCCACTAGGGGGAGCAGTGGGATCAATTATGTGTATTGTTTCCTCTATAATCTGGAAGAGTGTTGCTGCTTGGAACGGTTGTCATTCTATTGCTCAAATTCACAAATGGAGAATTAGGGTTGGCAGGTTATGGATCTGTTGAGAGGGACCCTCCCAACGGGCTCTAAACCTTGTCTTTTAATGCACCACTCAGCATAGGAACATATTCTACAAAATCAGCTGTTAGGGCAGCCGTGTGGGGGTTTGTTGATTGGGAGTTACTGCTCTCTTCAAATGGCCCGCTCTACACTCTGGCTTTTTAATGCACCACACTATGCAGGGCTACAGCATACTTCACATATAACTCAATTAAATAAATATATAATAATAATGATTATGAAAATTACACCCAAATTAAAATTATACTGAGAATGGTAATGACAACTGGGAAGTATCAAGATCTCGGAGTATAATACCTATTAATGTACCTTCATAACATAAAAGTAACTCTCGGTTATCAAGGGTAAAAATCTGAAAGAAATATATTAAGGATCACATTTTTATTTTATTTTGACTGCTTTGTACTAGACAGCGTACATGAAAAAAGATTGTTGTTGTAGCTGTGCGTTGTTTCAATTAATTGTATAAACAGTTCATATATTTTTTTTGTAAGTTTGTAAGTTGGTCTGTACGAATGTAGCTGCTTGAAATGTTTTGTAATGTTCTTTTTTTATTTATTTTATTGCACTTGGGGGTGGGCACTCATAAGCTTTTGCTTCAGCCCACTCCTTTTGAGCACTATGTGTACTGCTCAAATAAACAAATAAACTAAATTTAAGAACATATTTATACAGCGGTCTAAACCACAGGATTAGCAAGTTTAATACATGTTGAATACCAATGGAGGCAGGTCATTTAGTTGTAATCTGGGGAAATCATATTCAATAATTGCAGCCATTGCGATTGTGACCTTTTAAAATTGCAGTTTGATAGCGATTACCTGTGCGGGAGAGTTTTGATCTAATTTGCCTGACTGTTTTTCTTGTGTCCACGGTCATGGCTGAGGAGTCCGGAGGTGATGGGTTTCCTGCAGCAGCAGCTCTTGGCCACGCAGAATCGAGGTCAGACACAGCAGCAGTTTCAGGGCTGCTGACCCCGGCCTCGCTGACTTTTCTCTGTGGCAACTGTCCTTTGTGATCCACTAAATAAGTAATGGCAATTTAACTAAACATGCGTCAAAACACTGCACTTTCATAATCAATATGTGACTGCAAAAAAAAGTATTTATAAAACGTGAAGTGGGGCATCTGAGCGGAAGCCAATGAGGATCTAATGTAAGTAAGAAAATATCACTGTTACACATACCCCAAAGCCTGTATGTAGGTGTTGTGAATTAGTGGTTTTGTGTGACTGTTTTCTTTGTGTGAAAACAGTCACACAAAGACTGTTTTCTTGAACAGTCTTTGTTTTTCACAAAGACTGTTCTAAAGACTGTTCTTTTTTTTTTCTGAGACAAAATCTCATTGAATCATTGTCAATATAACAATCAATCGGTGCATGTGTAGCATTGAGGCCATGTGACATCAAGGCAGAGCTTTCAAGAATTTAAAAGGGCATTTTACTGCAGGGTTTCTACAGGGCAGCAGAAAGTCAAATGTATTGCTTTTTCATGCCTTTTTTTTTATACCCAAATACTATATTTTCATGCTACAATCACACAAAAATCTACATATTTCATTTGTAAAGATTCAAGCAAACTGAGGAATGAGGAGAAATTGGACACAACAAACAACTTTTGAGCATAAAATGTATTTGAGATTTTACCTGCACTGAAAGAAGTAAATCATGAGACATGGCTACATGTTTGTGTTTAGTTGTTATGCTTTGTTAAAAAGGTCAAAGGCAATAACCTCAAGCTCCGTAAAAAAAACAAGCACTGTTTTCCAATAAAGTCAATGCAAAGTATTTTTTTTTTTTTTTAAGAAACATATTTAATGTAAATAAAAAATGAACATACAACATCAAATGAAAAAACGGGTAAATAAACAGTACAGTCTACAGGTATTTTTAGTACCTCATTACCTATGAAACTGATTACATTGAAAAATGTGATACCTGTTGTGGCTTAGTACAGGGTGCGCTCTACAGGTGATTAAGACCAGAGCGCCACATACCTTTTGGTAAATAGGTAATGGCAAAGTTCATAGGATTTTCCAACATCTGGGATTTGTTAAGGAGTGTGTAAGTTACCTGTTCACGGTAGAGCAGTTAACATACAGTGGGAGGAAAAAGTATGTGAACCCTTTGGAATAGAGAAGATCGCTGTTTATTTCCGTGATGTTTTGGTGAATGGTGGGCAAACGACGTGAAGAGCTTTTTATTTCAATCACAGATCTTTGACAGTGCATATCTTTTTACAGAAGGAATAGTCTGTTTGTGAACATTGTTTTGAGTCTGACCCGGCCACTATAGAGCTATTATTATCTATCTATTTATTACATTTGTGTTGCCCACCAGAGCCTGGGACGTGACGCCAAGGCAATCCCCCTCATTTGTCCTGTGAATGTTTGCAGGTTATGGCCAATAAAAATATGACAACATGCAATTGTTTGGTTGGTATTAGTTTAAACAGACACTATTACTCAGTCTTGTGATTTTAATACAAATCAGACCACAATTTAGGCGGAAATGTACTGTAAGAAATCCCAAGAGGTTCACATACTTTTTCCTCCCACTGTCGTTCGTTTTGGTCATTTGGTTCCAGGTTTACCACCAGGGGTCGCTACAGATCCGTACATGTCCAAAGAAGAAGAAATCGTGTCACCTGGAATCACGGCGGTGGGTTTAGGGCTATAATGAAAGAGATATTTTTAAATCAGGCCTTTCTGGACACGTCCAAAAGGCTGCATTTACTAAAGAAGGGACATCAACACGGAGATAACTCTGTAGTAAGATTGCAAAGAGGGATAATGTCAAAAGAGAACTGTGTGAGCAGAGCCGTGGGAAGAACTTTTAATTGGTGGGGGGTTGAGGGATAAAGTTGACCCCAAAACCACTTTTTCTGTGCATATTTCCTATTTAATAATATTGCCTGCAATTTGCAAACTATTCACCAGGGGGTGCTGCAGCGCCCTCAGCCCCCTGGGTTCCCACGGCCTTGTGTGTGAGCTAGAACCGACTGTTAGCTTTAGCATTAACGACCCTCCACGGGGATTTACTGCCGTCATGAGCGAAGATGACAAATCCCCGTGGACGAACAAAGAAAGAGTCCACGCTGCTGTTCACGAAGGACGGGCAGAAATATTAGCTGAACAAGAGCGGCGGCCTGGACAGCAGAAATGTGGTCACGCCGCACGATCCGGAGAACAACGACATGGACGACGCGGACGAGGAGGGCGACATGCTAGACACCTCCGACCCCAGAGACAACGCGCCGAGCCCGGAGGAGCTCAACGACGAGGACGCGTCCGAGAAACACCGTAACAAGATGTACAAGGACAAGAAGAAGAAGAACGACCAGGCGATGTCCAGCGGCAAACTGGACGTGAGTAAACTTGTTGGGACATTTTATTGCATTGTGTCTATTTAAAAGGTGATGTGACCCTGCTAAGACTTCGGTAATGCATGTCATATTGTCGTTAATTAAACACTGTGGTCATCGTCAGGGTAATAACTCATTTATAGATTGATTAGTGACGATTATTAACCTCTTAACCCCCACCTGAACCGTGCACATTTTCTCCAGTTTGCCATGACCCAAATCTAAAAGCTTCTTGAAAAAATGGTCAAAATAGCGACAAAATGAGACGTAAATGAGGACGAAAATGAGCTACAGAAAAGTGATGAGATAGTAACAAAAAGAACAATTTATATCTAAAATAAGCCTTCATTGTGTATAAAAATAAATACATGTTATTTGATCATGTCAGAAAAGCATTGCAACAAAAAAAAAGCCAGAGTAAATGCAATATTTGTTTGGGGTCAGATGTTCAAAAAGCCTTGTAGTCGGCCCTACAGCAGGTGAAAATCAGGTAAATCCCATTACAGCGCTAAAGTTCCGTTGCACCCGGAAGTATAATGATGACATCATCACAACAAACGTATTCCGAGGTTGCCATGGTTAAAGATAAATAGACTTTTGGTCCTGTGTTATATCGGCGGCGCGGTGGCCGAGCGGATTAAGCCAAGTCCCCGGCTGTAAGTGTATCGCGCCGCTGGGGACTCCTGCCTCTCCACGGGGTCAGCCTCGGGAGGGACGCAGCAGATGGACCAATGCTCCGTGGAGGAAAGTGGGAAGTTCTCCCTTAGCAGCCAGATCAGCCCGTAAGCGGTGTTTTTTCTTGAAAAACACGCCGACTCTAAGGTCCGGGGTTCGAGCCCGGACAGGGTCACAAGATCGCTTCAATAAAAAATATTTTGAACAGTCGGGGTCTCCGACCTTTTTAGAGCTGACCTTGAGCTAATCTACAAGGATCTTTTTCCTCGCCTTGTTGCCGCGTTGTCATCAGTTTTTTGGACATTTTTTCATTGCTGTTTTGCCACATTTTTGTCACTTTTTCATCCCTTTTCATTACTCTTTAGTTGCTTTTGCGTTGCTCTTTTGTGGCTTTTTTGGTTAAATTTTTGTCATTTTTTTTATCACATGTAACGTTTTTGTCGCGTTTTGTTTGTTTTTGTTTCTGTTACTCTTCTGCGTCTCTCGTGTGGCTTTTTCATCCTTGTTTTTGTCTCATTTTTGTGGCTATTTTGACACATTTTTCAAGAAGCTTTTAGATTTGGGTAAAGCTGAACTGGAGAAAATGTGCTCGGTTCAGGCGTGGGTTAAAGGGGTCAATTAATTTACAAAATGCATTCTCTGACTGAAAAATCATTGTTTTTTTCTCTCTCTCACTTTTAGGAGAATGCAGAGGAACGACCCGTGTCTGTTAATAAGCAGCGTCTGGGATCTATGGGAGACCGTCCTGCTCGACCATCTCTTCTAGAGCAGGTCCTCAACCAAAAGAGACTTGGCGGCATCGTGGTGCAGCAGTTCGTGCTCACAGCTAGAAGGTCCCTGGAAGGATGTAAGAATTAGTGCTGCACAATATAGACTTCATTTTCTTCTGTCAAGTTTTGAAATATTGATTGGATTTGGGAACAAGATTAAAAACATTTAGGATAAGACTGAAAGAATCACATGAATTTAAGAACATATTTATACAGCGGTCTAAACCACAGGATTAGCAAGTTTAATACATGTTGAATACCAATGGAGGCAGGTCATTTAGTTGTAATCTGGGGAAATCATATTCAATAATTGCAGCCATTGCGATTGTGACCTTTTAAAATTGCAGTTTGATAGCGATTACCTGTGCGGGAGAGTTTTGATATAATTTGCCTGACTGTTTTTCTTGTGTCCACGGTCATGGCTGAGGAGTCCGGAGGTGATGGGTTTCCTGCAGCAGCAGCTCTTGGCCACGCAGAATCGAGGTCAGACACAGCAGCAGTTTCAGGGCTGCTGACCCCGGCCTCGCTGACTTTTCTCTGTGGCAACTGTCCTTTGTGATCCACTAAATAAGTAATGGCAATTTAACTAAACATGCGTCAAAACACTGCACTTTCATAATCAATATGTGACTGCAAAAAAAAGTATTTATAAAACGTGAAGTGGGGCATCTGAGCGGAAGCCAATGAGGATCTAATGTAAGTAAGAAAATATCACTGTTACACATACCCCAAAGCCTGTATGTAGGTGTTGTGAATTAGTGGTTTTGTTGACTGTTTTCTTTGTGTGAAAACAGTCACACAAAGACTGTTTTCTTGAACAGTCTTTGTTTTTCACAAAGACTGTTCTAAAGACTGTTCTTTTTTTTTTCTGAGACAAAATCTCATTGAATCATTGTCAATATAACAATCAATCGGTGCATGTGTAGCATTGAGGCCATGTGACATCAAGGCAGAGCTTTCAAGAATTTAAAAGGGCATTTTACTGCAGGGTTTCTACAGGGCAGCAGAAAGTCAAATGTATTGCTTTTTCATGCCTTTTTTTTTATACCCAAATACTATATTTTCATGCTACAATCACACAAAAATCTACATATTTTATTTATTCAATCAAACTGAGGAATGAGGAGAAATTGGACACAACAAACAACTTTTGAGCATAAAATATATTTGAGATTTTACCTGCACTGAAAGAAGTAAATCATGAGACATGGCTACATGTTTGTGTTTAGTTGTTATGCTTTGTTAAAAAGGTCAAAGGCAATAACCTCAAGCTTCGTTAAAAACCAAGCACTGTTTTCCAATAAAGTCAATGCAATGTTTTTTTTTTTTTTTTCTAAGAAACATATTTAATGTAAATAAAAAATGAACATACAACATCAAATGAAAAACGGGTAAATAAACAGTACAGTCTACAGGTATTTTTAGTACCTCATTACCTATGAAACTGATTACATTGAAAAATGTGATACCTGTTGTGGCTTAGTACAGGGTGCGCTCTACAGGTGATTAAGACCAGAGCGCCACATACCTTTTGGTAAATAGGTAATGGCAAAGTTCATAGGATTTTCCAACATCTGGGATTTGTTAAGGAGTGTGTAAGTTACCTGTTCACAGTAGAGCAGTTAACATACAGTGGGAGGAAAAAGTATGTGAACCCTTTGGAATAGAGAAGATCGCTGTTTATTTCCGTGATGTTTTGGTGAATGGTGGGCAAACGACGTGAAGAGCTTTTTATTTCAATCACAGATCTTTGACAGTGCATATCTTTTTACAGAAGGAATAGTCTGTTTGTGAACATTGTTTTGAGTCTGACCCGGCCACTATAGAGCTATTATTATCTATCTATTTATTACATTTGTGTTGCCCACCAGAGCCTGGGACGTGACGCCAAGGCAATCCCCCTCATTTGTCCTGTGAATGTTTGCAGGTTATGGCCAATAAAAATATGACAACATGCAATTGTTTGGTTGGTATTAGTTTAAACAGACACTATTACTCAGTCTTGTGATTTTAATACAAATCAGACCACAATTTAGGCGGAAATGTACTGTAAGAAATCCCAAGAGGTTCACATACTTTTTCCTCCCACTGTCGTTCGTTTTGGTCATTTGGTTCCAGGTTTACCACCAGGGGTCGCTACAGATCCGTACATGTCCAAAGAAGAAGAAATCGTGTCACCTGGAATCACGGCGGTGGGTTTAGGGCTATAATGAAAGAGATATTTTTAAATCAGGCCTTTCTGGACACGTCCAAAAGGCTGCATTTACTAAAGAAGGGACATCAACACGGAGATAACTCTGTAGTAAGATTGCAAAGAGGGATAATGTCAAAAGAGAACTGTGTGAGCAGAGCCGTGGGAAGAACTTTTAATTGGTGGGGGGTTGAGGGATAAAGTTGACCCCAAAACCACTTTTTCTGTGCATATTTCCTATTTAATAATATTGCCTGCAATTTGCAAACTATTCACCAGGGGGTGCTGCAGCGCCCTCAGCCCCCTGGGTTCCCACGGCCTTGTGTGTGAGCTAGAACCGACTGTTAGCTTTAGCATTAACGACCCTCCACGGGGATTTACTGCCGTCATGAGCGAAGATGACAAATCCCCGTGGACGAACAAAGACAAAGAGTCCACGCTGCTGTTCACGAAGGACGGGCAGAAATATTAGCTGAACAAGAGCGGCGGCCTGGACAGCAGAAATGTGGTCACGCCGCACGATCCGGAGAACAACGACATGGACGACGCGGACGAGGAGGGCGACATGCTAGACACCTCCGACCCCAGAGACAACGCGCCGAGCCCGGAGGAGCTCAACGACGAGGACGCGTCCGAGAAACACCGTAACAAGATGTACAAGGACAAGAAGAAGAAGAAGAAGAAGAACGACCAGGCGATGTCCAGCGGCAAACTGGACGTGAGTAAACTTGTTGGGACATTGTTTTGCATTGTGTCTATTTAAAAGGTGATGTGACCCTGCTAAGACTTCGGTAATGTATGTCATATTGTCGTTAATTAAACACTAGGGTCATTGTCAGGGTAATAACTCATTTATAGATTGATTAGTGACGATTATTAACCTCTTAACCCCCACCTGAACCGTGCACATTTTCTCCAGTTTGCCATGACCCAAATCTAAAAGCTTCTTGAAAAAATGGTCAAAATAGCGACAAAATTAGACGTAAATGAGGATGAAAATGAGCTACAGAAAAGTGATGAGAAAGTAACAAAAAGAACAATTTATATCTAAAATAAGCCTTCATTGTGTATAAAAATAAATACATGTTATTTGATCATGTCAGAAAAGCATTGCAACAAAAAAAAAGCCAGAGTAAATGCAATATTTGTTTGGGGTCAGATGTTCAAAAAGCCTTGTAGTCGGCCCTACAGCAGGTGAAAATCAGGTAAATCCCATTACAGCGCTAAAGTTCCGTTGCACCCGGAAGTATAATGATGACATCATCACAACAAACGTATTCCGAGGTTGCCATGGTTAAAGATAAATAGACTTTTGGTCCTGTGTTATATCGGCGGCGCGGTGGCCGAGCGGATTAAGCCAAGTCCCCGGCTGTAAGTGTATCGCGCCGCTGGGGACTCCTGCCTCTCCACGGGGTCAGCCTCGGGAGGGACGCAGCACATGGACCAATGCTCCGTGGAGGAAAGTGGGAAGTTCTCCCTTAGCAGCCAGATCAGCCCGTAAGCGGTGTTTTTTCTTGAAAAACACGCCGACTCTAAGGTCCGGGGTTCGAGCCCGGACAGGGTCACAAGATCGCTTCAATAAAAAATATTTTCAACAGTCGGGGTCTCCGACCTTTTTAGAGCTGACCTTGAGCTAATCTACAAGGATCTTTTTCCTCGCCTTGTTGCCGCGTTGTCATCAGTTTTTTTGGACATTTTTTCATTGCTGTTTTGCCACATTTTTGTCACTTTTTCATCCCTTTTCATTACTCTTTAGTTGCTTTTGCGTTGCTCTTTTGTGGCTTTTTTGGTGAAATTTTTGTCATTTTTTTTATCACATGTAACGTTTTTGTCGCGTTTTGTTTGTTTTTGTTTCTGTTACTCTTCTGCGTCTCTCGTGTGGCTTTTTCATCCTTGTTTTTGTCTCATTTTTGTGGCTATTTTGACACATTTTTCAAGAAGCTTTTAGATTTGGGTAAAGCTGAACTGGAGAAAATGTGCTCGGTTCAGGCGTGGGTTAAAGGGGTCAATTAATTTACAAAATGCATTCTCTGACTGAAAAATCATTGTTTTTTTCTCTCTCTCACTTTTAGGAGAATGCAGAGGAACGACCCGTGTCTGTTAATAAGCAGCGTCTGGGATCTATGGGAGACCGTCCTGCTCGACCATCTCTTCTAGAGCAGGTCCTCAACCAAAAGAGACTTGGCGGCATCGTGGTGCAGCAGTTCGTGCTCACAGCTAGAAGGTCCCTGGAAGGATGTAAGAATTAGTGCTGCACAATATAGACTTCATTTTCTTCTGTCAAGTTTTGAAATATTGATTGGATTTGGGAACAAGATTAAAAACATTTAGGATAAGACTGAAAGAATCACATGAATTTAAGAACATATTTATACAGCGGTCTAAACCACAGGATTAGCAAGTTTAATACATGTTGAATACCAATGGAGGCAGGTCATTTAGTTGTAATCTGGGGAAATCATATTCAATAATTGCAGCCATTGCGATTGTGACCTTTTAAAATTGCAGTTTGATAGCGATTACCTGTGCGGGAGAGTTTTGATATAATTTGCCTGACTGTTTTTCTTGTGTCCACGGTCATGGCTGAGGAGTCCGGAGGTGATGGGTTTCCTGCAGCAGCAGCTCTTGGCCACGCAGAATCGAGGTCAGACACAGCAGCAGTTTCAGGGCTGCTGACCCCGGCCTCGCTGACTTTTCTCTGTGGCAACTGTCCTTTGTGATCCACTAAATAAGTAATGGCAATTTAACTAAACATGCGTCAAAACACTGCACTTTCATAATCAATATGTGACTGCAAAAAAAAGTATTTATAAAACGTGAAGTGGGGCATCTGAGCGGAAGCCAATGAGGATCTAATGTAAGTAAGAAACAATCACTGTTACACATACCCCAAAGCCTGTATGTAGGTGTTGTGAATTAGTGGTTTTGTTGACTGTTTTCTTTGTGTGAAAACAGTCACACAAAGACTGTTTTCTTGAACAGTCTTTGTTTTTCACAAAGACTGTTCTAAAGACTGTTCTTTTTTTTTTCTGAGACAAAATCTCATTGAATCATTGTCAATATAACAATCAATCGGTGCATGTGTAGCATTGAGGCCATGTGACATCAAGGCAGAGCTTTCAAGAATTTAAAAGGGCATTTTACTGCAGGGTTTCTACAGGGCAGCAGAAAGTCAAATGTATTGCTTTTTCATGCCTTTTTTTTTATACCCAAATACTATATTTTCATGCTACAATCACACAAAAATCTACATATTTTATTTATTCAATCAAACTGAGGAATGAGGAGAAATTGGACACAACAAACAACTTTTGAGCATAAAATATATTTGAGATTTTACCTGCACTGAAAGAAGTAAATCATGAGACATGGCTACATGTTTGTGTTTAGTTGTTATGCTTTGTTAAAAAGGTCAAAGGCAATAACCTCAAGCTTCGTTAAAAACCAAGCACTGTTTTCCAATAAAGTCAATGCAATGTTTTTTTTTTTTTTTTCTAAGAAACATATTTAATGTAAATAAAAAATGAACATACAACATCAAATGAAAAACGGGTAAATAAACAGTACAGTCTACAGGTATTTTTAGTACCTCATTACCTATGAAACTGATTACATTGAAAAATGTGATACCTGTTGTGGCTTAGTACAGGGTGCGCTCTACAGGTGATTAAGACCAGAGCGCCACATACCTTTTGGTAAATAGGTAATGGCAAAGTTCATAGGATTTTCCAACATCTGGGATTTGTTAAGGAGTGTGTAAGTTACCTGTTCACAGTAGAGCAGTTAACATACAGTGGGAGGAAAAAGTATGTGAACCCTTTGGAATAGAGAAGATCGCTGTTTATTTCCGTGATGTTTTGGTGAATGGTGGGCAAACGACGTGAAGAGCTTTTTATTTCAATCACAGATCTTTGACAGTGCATATCTTTTTACAGAAGGAATAGTCTGTTTGTGAACATTGTTTTGAGTCTGACCCGGCCACTATAGAGCTATTATTATCTATCTATTTATTACATTTGTGTTGCCCACCAGAGCCTGGGACGTGACGCCAAGGCAATCCCCCTCATTTGTCCTGTGAATGTTTGCAGGTTATGGCCAATAAAAATATGACAACATGCAATTGTTTGGTTGGTATTAGTTTAAACAGACACTATTACTCAGTCTTGTGATTTTAATACAAATCAGACCACAATTTAGGCGGAAATGTACTGTAAGAAATCCCAAGAGGTTCACATACTTTTTCCTCCCACTGTCGTTCGTTTTGGTCATTTGGTTCCAGGTTTACCACCAGGGGTCGCTACAGATCCGTACATGTCCAAAGAAGAAGAAATCGTGTCACCTGGAATCACGGCGGTGGGTTTAGGGCTATAATGAAAGAGATATTTTTAAATCAGGCCTTTCTGGACACGTCCAAAAGGCTGCATTTACTAAAGAAGGGACATCAACACGGAGATAACTCTGTAGTAAGATTGCAAAGAGGGATAATGTCAAAAGAGAACTGTGTGAGCAGAGCCGTGGGAAGAACTTTTAATTGGTGGGGGGTTGAGGGATAAAGTTGACCCCAAAACCACTTTTTCTGTGCATATTTCCTATTTAATAATATTGCCTGCAATTTGCAAACTATTCACCAGGGGGTGCTGCAGCGCCCTCAGCCCCCTGGGTTCCCACGGCCTTGTGTGTGAGCTAGAACCGACTGTTAGCTTTAGCATTAACGACCCTCCACGGGGATTTACTGCCGTCATGAGCGAAGATGACAAATCCCCGTGGACGAACAAAGACAAAGAGTCCACGCTGCTGTTCACGAAGGACGGGCAGAAATATTAGCTGAACAAGAGCGGCGGCCTGGACAGCAGAAATGTGGTCACGCCGCACGATCCGGAGAACAACGACATGGACGACGCGGACGAGGAGGGCGACATGCTAGACACCTCCGACCCCAGAGACAACGCGCCGAGCCCGGAGGAGCTCAACGACGAGGACGCGTCCGAGAAACACCGTAACAAGATGTACAAGGACAAGAAGAAGAAGAAGAAGAAGAACGACCAGGCGATGTCCAGCGGCAAACTGGACGTGAGTAAACTTGTTGGGACATTTTATTGCATTGTGTCTATTTAAAAGGTGATGTGACCCTGCTAAGACTTCGGTAATGTATGTCATATTGTCGTTAATTAAACACTAGGGTCATTGTCAGGGTAATAACTCATTTATAGATTGATTAGTGACGATTATTAACCTCTTAACCCCCACCTGAACCGTGCACATTTTCTCCAGTTTGCCATGACCCAAATCTAAAAGCTTCTTGAAAAAATGGTCAAAATAGCGACAAAATTAGACGTAAATGAGGATGAAAATGAGCTACAGAAAAGTGATGAGAAAGTAACAAAAAGAACAATTTATATCTAAAATAAGCCTTCATTGTGTATAAAAATAAATACATGTTATTTGATCATGTCAGAAAAGCATTGCAACAAAAAAAAAGCCAGAGTAAATGCAATATTTGTTTGGGGTCAGATGTTCAAAAAGCCTTGTAGTCGGCCCTACAGCAGGTGAAAATCAGGTAAATCCCATTACAGCGCTAAAGTTCCGTTGCACCCGGAAGTATAATGATGACATCATCACAACAAACGTATTCCGAGGTTGCCATGGTTAAAGATAAATAGACTTTTGGTCCTGTGTTATATCGGCGGCGCGGTGGCCGAGCGGATTAAGCCAAGTCCCCGGCTGTAAGTGTATCGCGCCGCTGGGGACTCCTGCCTCTCCACGGGGTCAGCCTCGGGAGGGACGCAGCAGATGGACCAATGCTCCGTGGAGGAAAGTGGGAAGTTCTCCCTTAGCAGCCAGATCAGCCCGTAAGCGGTGTTTTTTCTTGAAAAACACGCCGACTCTAAGGTCCGGGGTTCGAGCCCGGACAGGGTCACAAGATCGCTTCAATAAAAAATATTTTGAACAGTCGGGGTCTCCGACCTTTTTAGAGCTGACCTTGAGCTAATCTACAAGGATCTTTTTCCTCGCCTTGTTGCCGCGTTGTCATCAGTTTTTTGGACATTTTTTCATTGCTGTTTTGCCACATTTTTGTCACTTTTTCATCCCTTTTCATTACTCTTTAGTTGCTTTTGCGTTGCTCTTTTGTGGCTTTTTTGGTGAAATTTTTGTCATTTTTTTTATCACATGTAACGTTTTTGTCGCGTTTTGTTTGTTTTTGTTTCTGTTACTCTTCTGCGTCTCTCGTGTGGCTTTTTCATCCTTGTTTTTGTCTCATTTTTGTGGCTATTTTGACACATTTTTCAAGAAGCTTTTAGATTTGGGTAAAGCTGAACTGGAGAAAATGTGCTCGGTTCAGGCGTGGGTTAAAGGGGTCAATTAATTTACAAAATGCATTCTCTGACTGAAAAATCATTGTTTTTTTCTCTCTCTCACTTTTAGGAGAATGCAGAGGAACGACCCGTGTCTGTTAATAAGCAGCGTCTGGGATCTATGGGAGACCGTCCTGCTCGACCATCTCTTCTAGAGCAGGTCCTCAACCAAAAGAGACTTGGCGGCATCGTGGTGCAGCAGTTCGTGCTCACAGCTAGAAGGTCCCTGGAAGGATGTAAGAATTAGTGCTGCACAATATAGACTTCATTTTCTTCTGTCAAGTTTTGAAATATTGATTGGATTTGGGAACAAGATTAAAAACATTTAGGATAAGACTGAAAGAATCACATGAATTTAAGAACATATTTATACAGCGGTCTAAACCACAGGATTAGCAAGTTTAATACATGTTGAATACCAATGGAGGCAGGTCATTTAGTTGTAATCTGGGGAAATCATATTCAATAATTGCAGCCATTGCGATTGTGACCTTTTAAAATTGCAGTTTGATAGCGATTACCTGTGCGGGAGAGTTTTGATATAATTTGCCTGACTGTTTTTCTTGTGTCCACGGTCATGGCTGAGGAGTCCGGAGGTGATGGGTTTCCTGCAGCAGCAGCTCTTGGCCACGCAGAATCGAGGTCAGACACAGCAGCAGTTTCAGGGCTGCTGACCCCGGCCTCGCTGACTTTTCTCTGTGGCAACTGTCCTTTGTGATCCACTAAATAAGTAATGGCAATTTAACTAAACATGCGTCAAAACACTGCACTTTCATAATCAATATGTGACTGCAAAAAAAAGTATTTATAAAACGTGAAGTGGGGCATCTGAGCGGAAGCCAATGAGGATCTAATGTAAGTAAGAAACAATCACTGTTACACATACCCCAAAGCCTGTATGTAGGTGTTGTGAATTAGTGGTTTTGTTGACTGTTTTCTTTGTGTGAAAACAGTCACACAAAGACTGTTTTCTTGAACAGTCTTTGTTTTTCACAAAGACTGTTCTAAAGACTGTTCTTTTTTTTTTCTGAGACAAAATCTCATTGAATCATTGTCAATATAACAATCAATCGGTGCATGTGTAGCATTGAGGCCATGTGACATCAAGGCAGAGCTTTCAAGAATTTAAAAGGGCATTTTACTGCAGGGTTTCTACAGGGCAGCAGAAAGTCAAATGTATTGCTTTTTCATGCCTTTTTTTTTATACCCAAATACTATATTTTCATGCTACAATCACACAAAAATCTACATATTTTATTTATTCAATCAAACTGAGGAATGAGGAGAAATTGGACACAACAAACAACTTTTGAGCATAAAATATATTTGAGATTTTACCTGCACTGAAAGAAGTAAATCATGAGACATGGCTACATGTTTGTGTTTAGTTGTTATGCTTTGTTAAAAAGGTCAAAGGCAATAACCTCAAGCTTCGTTAAAAACCAAGCACTGTTTTCCAATAAAGTCAATGCAATGTTTTTTTTTTTTTTTTCTAAGAAACATATTTAATGTAAATAAAAAATGAACATACAACATCAAATGAAAAACGGGTAAATAAACAGTACAGTCTACAGGTATTTTTAGTACCTCATTACCTATGAAACTGATTACATTGAAAAATGTGATACCTGTTGTGGCTTAGTACAGGGTGCGCTCTACAGGTGATTAAGACCAGAGCGCCACATACCTTTTGGTAAATAGGTAATGGCAAAGTTCATAGGATTTTCCAACATCTGGGATTTGTTAAGGAGTGTGTAAGTTACCTGTTCACAGTAGAGCAGTTAACATACAGTGGGAGGAAAAAGTATGTGAACCCTTTGGAATAGAGAAGATCGCTGTTTATTTCCGTGATGTTTTGGTGAATGGTGGGCAAACGACGTGAAGAGCTTTTTATTTCAATCACAGATCTTTGACAGTGCATATCTTTTTACAGAAGGAATAGTCTGTTTGTGAACATTGTTTTGAGTCTGACCCGGCCACTATAGAGCTATTATTATCTATCTATTTATTACATTTGTGTTGCCCACCAGAGCCTGGGACGTGACGCCAAGGCAATCCCCCTCATTTGTCCTGTGAATGTTTGCAGGTTATGGCCAATAAAAATATGACAACATGCAATTGTTTGGTTGGTATTAGTTTAAACAGACACTATTACTCAGTCTTGTGATTTTAATACAAATCAGACCACAATTTAGGCGGAAATGTACTGTAAGAAATCCCAAGAGGTTCACATACTTTTTCCTCCCACTGTCGTTCGTTTTGGTCATTTGGTTCCAGGTTTACCACCAGGGGTCGCTACAGATCCGTACATGTCCAAAGAAGAAGAAATCGTGTCACCTGGAATCACGGCGGTGGGTTTAGGGCTATTATGAAAGAGATATTTTTAAATCAGGCCTGTCTGGACACGTCCAAAGGGCTGCATTTACTAAAGAAGGGACATCAACACGGAGATAACTCTGTAGTAAGATTGCAAAGAGGGATAATGTCAAAAGAGAACTGTGTGAGCAGAGCCGTGGGAAGAACTTTTAATTGGTGGGGGGTTGAGGGATAAAGTTGACCCCAAAACCACTTTTTCTGTGCATATTTCCTATTTAATAATATTGCCTGCAATTTGCAAACTATTCACCAGGGGGTGCTGCAGCGCCCTCAGCCCCCTGGGTTCCCACGGCCTTGTGTGTGAGCTAGAACCGACTGTTAGCTTTAGCATTAACGACCCTCCACGGGGATTTACTGCCGTCATGAGCGAAGATGACAAATCCCCGTGGACGAACAAAGACAAAGAGTCCACGCTGCTGTTCACGAAGGACGGGCAGAAATATTAGCTGAACAAGAGCGGCGGCCTGGACAGCAGAAATGTGGTCACGCCGCACGATCCGGAGAACAACGACATGGACGACGCGGACGAGGAGGGCGACATGCTAGACACCTCCGACCCCAGAGACAACGCGCCGAGCCCGGAGGAGCTCAACGACGAGGACGCGTCCGAGAAACACCGTAACAAGATGTACAAGGACAAGAAGAAGAAGAAGAAGAAGAACGACCAGGCGATGTCCAGCGGCAAACTGGACGTGAGTAAACTTGTTGGGACATTTTATTGCATTGTGTCTATTTAAAAGGTGATGTGACCCTGCTAAGACTTCGGTAATGTATGTCATATTGTCGTTAATTAAACACTAGGGTCATTGTCAGGGTAATAACTCATTTATAGATTGATTAGTGACGATTATTAACCTCTTAACCCCCACCTGAACCGTGCACATTTTCTCCAGTTTGCCATGACCCAAATCTAAAAGCTTCTTGAAAAAATGGTCAAAATAGCGACAAAATTAGACGTAAATGAGGATGAAAATGAGCTACAGAAAAGTGATGAGAAAGTAACAAAAAGAACAATTTATATCTAAAATAAGCCTTCATTGTGTATAAAAATAAATACATGTTATTTGATCATGTCAGAAAAGCATTGCAACAAAAAAAAAGCCAGAGTAAATGCAATATTTGTTTGGGGTCAGATGTTCAAAAAGCCTTGTAGTCGGCCCTACAGCAGGTGAAAATCAGGTAAATCCCATTACAGCGCTAAAGTTCCGTTGCACCCGGAAGTATAATGATGACATCATCACAACAAACGTATTCCGAGGTTGCCATGGTTAAAGATAAATAGACTTTTGGTCCTGTGTTATATCGGCGGCGCGGTGGCCGAGCGGATTAAGCCAAGTCCCCGGCTGTAAGTGTATCGCGCCGCTGGGGACTCCTGCCTCTCCACGGGGTCAGCCTCGGGAGGGACGCAGCACATGGACCAATGCTCCGTGGAGGAAAGTGGGAAGTTCTCCCTTAGCAGCCAGATCAGCCCGTAAGCGGTGTTTTTTCTTGAAAAACACGCCGACTCTAAGGTCCGGGGTTCGAGCCCGGACAGGGTCACAAGATCGCTTCAATAAAAAATATTTTGAACAGTCGGGGTCTCCGACCTTTTTAGAGCTGACCTTGAGCTAATCTACAAGGATCTTTTTCCTCGCCTTGTTGCCGCGTTGTCATCAGTTTTTTTGGACATTTTTTCATTGCTGTTTTGCCACATTTTTGTCACTTTTTCATCCCTTTTCATTACTCTTTAGTTGCTTTTGCGTTGCTCTTTTGTGGCTTTTTTGGTGAAATTTTTGTCATTTTTTTTATCACATGTAACGTTTTTGTCGCGTTTTGTTTGTTTTTGTTTCTGTTACTCTTCTGCGTCTCTCGTGTGGCTTTTTCATCCTTGTTTTTGTCTCATTTTTGTGGCTATTTTGACACATTTTTCAAGAAGCTTTTAGATTTGGGTAAAGCTGAACTGGAGAAAATGTGCTCGGTTCAGGCGTGGGTTAAAGGGGTCAATTAATTTACAAAATGCATTCTCTGACTGAAAAATCATTGTTTTTTTCTCTCTCTCACTTTTAGGAGAATGCAGAGGAACGACCCGTGTCTGTTAATAAGCAGCGTCTGGGATCTATGGGAGACCGTCCTGCTCGACCATCTCTTATAGAGCAGGTCCTCAACCAAAAGAGACTTGGCGGCATCGTGGTGCAGCAGTTCGTGCTCACAGCTAGAAGGTCCCTGGAAGGATGTAAGAATTAGTGCTGCACAATATAGACTTCATTTTCTTCTGTCAAGTTTTGAAATATTGATTGGATTTGGGAACAAGATTAAAAACATTTAGGATAAGACTGAAAGAATCACATGAATTTAAGAACATATTTATACAGCGGTCTAAACCACAGGATTAGCAAGTTTAATACATGTTGAATACCAATGGAGGCAGGTCATTTAGTTGTAATCTGGGGAAATCATATTCAATAATTGCAGCCATTGCGATTGTGACCTTTTAAAATTGCAGTTTGATAGCGATTACCTGTGCGGGAGAGTTTTGATATAATTTGCCTGACTGTTTTTCTTGTGTCCACGGTCATGGCTGAGGAGTCCGGAGGTGATGGGTTTCCTGCAGCAGCAGCTCTTGGCCACGCAGAATCGAGGTCAGACACAGCAGCAGTTTCAGGGCTGCTGACCCCGGCCTCGCTGACTTTTCTCTGTGGCAACTGTCCTTTGTGATCCACTAAATAAGTAATGGCAATTTAACTAAACATGCGTCAAAACACTGCACTTTCATAATCAATATGTGACTGCAAAAAAAAGTATTTATAAAACGTGAAGTGGGGCATCTGAGCGGAAGCCAATGAGGATCTAATGTAAGTAAGAAACAATCACTGTTACACATACCCCAAAGCCTGTATGTAGGTGTTGTGAATTAGTGGTTTTGTTGACTGTTTTCTTTGTGTGAAAACTGTTTTCTTGAACAGTCTTTGTTTTTCACAAAGACTGTTCTAAAGACTGTTCTTTTTTTTTTCTGAGACAAAATCTCATTGAATCATTGTCAATATAACAATCAATCGGTGCATGTGTAGCATTGAGGCCATGTGACATCAAGGCAGAGCTTTCAAGAATTTAAAAGGGCATTTTACTGCAGGGTTTCTACAGGGCAGCAGAAAGTCAAATGTATTGCTTTTTCATGCCTTTTTTTTTATACCCAAATACTATATTTTCATGCTACAATCACACAAAAATCTACATATTTCATTTGTAAAGATTCAATCAAACTGAGGAATGAGGAGAAATTGGACACAACAAACAACTTTTGAGCATAAAATGTATTTGAGATTTTACCTGCACTGAAAGAAGTAAATCATGAGACATGGCTACATGTTTGTGTTTAGTTGTTATGCTTTGTTAAAAAGGTCAGAGGCAATAACCTCAAGCTCCGTAAAAAAACCAAGCACTGTTTTCCAATAAAGTCAATGCAATGTTATTTTTTTTTTTTTTTTAAGAAACATATTTAATGTAAATAAAAAATGAACATACAACATCAAATGAAAAACGGGTAAATAAACAGTACAGTCTACAGGTATTTTTAGTACCTCATTACCTATGAAACTGATTACATTGAAAAATGTGATACCTGTTGTGGCTTAGTACAGGGTGCGCTCTACAGGTGATTAAGACCAGAGCGCCACATACCTTTTGGTAAATAGGTAATGGCAAAGTTCATAGGATTTTCCAACATCTGGGATTTGTTAAGGAGTGTGTAAGTTACCTGTTCACGGTAGAGCAGTTAACATACAGTGGGAGGAAAAAGTATGTGAACCCTTTGGAATAGAGAAGATCGCTGTTTATTTCCGTGATGTTTTGGTGAATGGTGGGCAAACGACGTGAAGAGCTTTTTATTTCAATCACAGATCTTTGACAGTGCATATCTTTTTACAGAAGGAATAGTCTGTTTGTGAACATTGTTTTGAGTCTGACCCGGCCACTATAGAGCTATTATTATCTATCTATTTATTACATTTGTGTTGCCCACCAGAGCCTGGGACGTGACGCCAAGGCAATCCCCCTCATTTGTCCTGTGAATGTTTGCAGGTTATGGCCAATAAAAATATGACAACATGCAATTGTTTGGTTGGTATTAGTTTAAACAGACACTATTACTCAGTCTTGTGATTTTAATACAAATCAGACCACAATTTAGGCGGAAATGTACTGTAAGAAATCCCAAGAGGTTCACATACTTTTTCCTCCCACTGTCGTTCGTTTTGGTCATTTGGTTCCAGGTTTACCACCAGGGGTCGCTACAGATCCGTACATGTCCAAAGAAGAAGAAATCGTGTCACCTGGAATCACGGCGGTGGGTTTAGGGCTATTATGAAAGAGATATCTTTAAACAGGCCTGTCTGGACACGTCCAAAGGGCTGTGTAACCCGGGTGTCGAGTTCTGTCAAGATCCTAGTATTTTTCTCACCGGCGTGCTCACCTGATACGTATTACGTCACGCGGTCATGTGACCGGGTGCGGGCGTCGTACGTGTAGCATACATGGATCTATTATAATAGCATAATACAGGAAGTTTTTGTTTACCGGTAACAGCGAGAGGGGCACGTATGGGATGAGTGGTTGCTGCAGGTAAACGTACTACTTTGCGCTTATTTCAACATTAAGAAGCCTAAAACTAAATGCAATCAATCTCGAACTATATGAGCATACTATGGCGTCAGATAACTATCTTTAAGTTGAGGGCAACATCAACGCGCGCAGAACACAGGGATCGAGGGCGCATGCACTAAAAGTGAGCGCAAAAACTATGACAGGGCTCTTGTGTCCCTTCATACGCCCAGTGTTTGCATTTCAGCGCGCAGTTGCAGTTCTCGGCCCGCAGTGCCCTCGCTCTTCCACAGTTTCACCGCTCAGTTTTCTTGTTCATTCAGCACGTTACTTTATCAGAATAAGGCTGACTAGTAGATCACAGATTCACAATGGAGAAGTATCCAGATCTGACAGTGAACACGAACATACAAGAACAAAAATTACGTTCCAACAACTACATATATCCAATAATTAGTTAAGAATATTCTATTTTTTTATCTTTAATGCGCTTAAGTAACTTTTTGAAGAAATTGTAGGCCTACTTCTTCAAGTTGTTTTATCATACAATGCATTTTATCTCTACTTGAGTCAAATTCTAATGAAGCATCTGTTTCTTTGTTTAGTAAAAGTAGTTGTTACTTTTTCCACTTTGAGTAAATATTTAAGCTCCTTGTTCTTAAGAATTATTTTTGTTTTTCTGTATGTTCTGCCATTTTCTTGGAATTTTCTTTCTTTGTAAATATCACCATTTTCACAGGATTTTATGTTTTGGTTCACACCATTTATGGCATCATAGTAAATAAATTGGACTTTTACAAACAGTTACAAAAACATTTTTTAACTTTCACTTGAGTAATTGTTTGGGTCACTATTTACTTGTACTTGAGTAAAATTATTTCAAAGTAATGTTACTCTTACTTGAGTAAATATGTTGGCTACTATACCACCTCTGGCGGTGTTTGATCAAATCAAATTGCCTCAGGAAAAACTATCCAATCATACTGCTCGATCTGCTAGCAGTCTGGCCAATCAGATTGCAAAACATGAACATTCTTTCGTATTATTAATACTATTATTATTATTATTATCATTCCTTTTTTTCTATAGTATTTATGTATTACTTTTTTAGGCAATGTTCTTTTTTTTATTTCTTTTTTTTTTTTTTTGAAGAAGATCTTTATTTATATTTATTTATATTCTTTATTTATATTCTTGAACAATAATATACTAAATAATGAATTATAATAGCTATTATAATTAATTAGCCAATTATACTAGATTAACTATACTTCTTTCATTTTTGGTATTGGGTCAAATATATTGATGTCTTTTTCAGTCCTTTTATAAATTAGTAGTTTGATAACGTTTTCAGTTTTAGTATATGTGTGATCTAACACTAGTCAGTCTTATTCTGATGAAGTAACGTGCTGAATGAAGAAGAAAACCGAGCGGTCAAACTGTGGAAGAGCGAGGGCACCGCGGGCCGAAAACTGCGCGCTGAAATGCAAACACCGGGTGTATGAAGAGACATAAGCGCTCTGTCATAGTTTTTGCGCTCACTTTTAGTGCATGCGCCCTCGATCCCTGTGTTCTGCGCGCGTTGATGTTTTTTTGCGCCCTTTATCTGACGCCATAGCCGACTATCGGGGATTATTGCGCGGTCGAAGGGAGCGCTGGGTGCGTTGATCGTGAGAATTGGCAAGTCGCGCTCGCATGTAGCATTCATTCATTCATTCTGCTCCATTGGGGTTAGATATGGACGGTTAGCATGGGTTTTTACTGCCGGTTGCTCGTAATATCAACCATAACAAGAAACGTAATTGTTGTGACCACTTAGTCATGTTTGAAATTATTGTTTGGTATGTTTAAATGTAATCTGTGAGCGGTTAAAAGCCAGAGTTTGATGTACCAGTTCTAAGCATCCGAGGTACTTTATTCAGCCCCGTTAGTCACTGCGGCTGTGACGCACTGTATTGTGGATGTGTACATTTGTCCTAGTGATTGATGGTTAAATATTTTAATATGCCAATTATTATATTTATTCAATTAGAATTCTTATATTGATCTGTTTATATTGTGCAATATGGATTTTGATACTGCTTTTTATACTGATGGTATTTAGCATGGATGTCGATGTATTGTGTGCACTAGAAAATTAGTAATTAGTCCTGTTTCATGCAGGCCAGGTTTCGATGGCAAGCTGAAGCCCACAAACTGTCATGGTTAAGTCAACCTGAAGAGTTCTTCGCCTGGACCCAGATTGAGCTACAGAACCCCCTCTGTTGGTAAGATCGGTAGAAGGCTCCTGTAGGCAGCCGCCCCTCTTCCTTTCTTCTGGGTTCCCTTTCCAGTCCACAGCCCATACTCAGTCCGTCCCCTTTCATGTACTTTGGACAATAGCCTCTAGACAGTACTGGGCTTGTGGGCCCTTCCCGAACCGTACGTCTCGGACAAGGGAAACCATGACACTTTGCGTTTCGGAGCATGCATTCGTTACGTGAGGGTTTTGAATGAAGTATGTAAAGATTGTATATAATTGTTGTAAATATTTTCTATAGAATGGCCATTCGCGTACGTATAATTACATGTTGGTGTGTTTTGTCTGTGGCACAATAATATAAGGTACCGGTTAACCACACTGTTGTGTTTAGATACAAGCATTGTAATAAAAGAGTCATACGCCTGACATACAGAGGGCGCTAGTACCATGATAGAGCGGTACAAGGGTAGAGTGAGAGTAAATGCAATGTATGAAGTTGTTCTGACCATGCTCTTGAGATCTACAGTAAATCGTTCCTAAAGACTTACTAAGTTTCTTATTTCTTCTACACCACCAACATAACGCACACCTTAAACAATTTGTTCAGTCTCCTTGTCCTATTCTCCGCTCCTTGAGTTGAACGTAGATTTTCTGACACTAGTCCAGTTGCAATGACTCCATTAGTAGTTATGGAGTGCTATTCCCAAGATAACGAGTAGGTTACAGCTGTAGTAAGATTGCAAAGAGGGATAATGTCAAAAGAGAACTGTGTGAGCAGAGCCGTGGGAAGAACTTTTAATTAGTGGGGGGTTGAGGGATAAAGTTTACGCTAGCAGATATTATGCCTTCGTGAATACGGAGGCTAAGTCTGACTCCAGATCTTTGCGAAAGCGGAGCGCTGCTGAGAGGGGACAGTGCATTTAACCAGACTTTATCTGGCGCTCTGAAATTAATTTTTGAATGATTGATCGTACATCGTACAGGGGTAAAAAGTATCGTACAAATACGATAGTTATCGTACATCTGGCAACCCTGGGGTGAACCAGTGGGGGTTCCGCCCCCTTTCCTCTGAAATGAGTTGTTGTGGGCCCACGGCCATGATTGTCGTTTATTTTGAATTTTTATGTGCATGTTGATATTGTTTGGTAATTTTCAGTTTGTTGCATGTTTATAATTATTTTGAGTTGATTGATGCGGGCCCGCCCACACCCCCGCCATTGGCTAGGCACACCTGGGGACTATCAACTCATCAGTGCAGATGTGGATCAGGAGTCAGGGGATAAAAAGGGAGTGCGTGACACGGTGTCAGGTGTGTAAAGGGGTGTCGAGTGAAACAAGGCACTAGAGCCCAAGGAGTGACTGGGCGACCAGGGGCCGCGGCAGTACGTGGTGGGATGTCGGGACCAGAGCGTGGATGGATCTGAACCAGAGGACGCGGAGCTCGCAGGGTCGCCAGCCACAGCGCACGGAAGACAGGACCCTTTTATTAACAAAAGCCACATTCATACTCCTATACCTTTATACTCCCAATCTGTCACAGAAAGAAGCTTTAATTTGCTAGTTTTTGCCTCCAAATTTAGCTTTTTTGGACTTTACCGTCACAGGAAAGTGTGAGTGCCTGTTTCCTGTCCGTCTCTCTGTGTATTCCTCCTACTACATGGGTCTGACCAAACTATTCTTTCACCCATCGAGGTTGCTGCGTAGCTGGAGCATCCTCTCAAATATTTGGGCTCCCAGGCAAAATTTGCCCGAATTATCAAATGTTTCAAGTAATATTGGCTGAACTGTAAAGCTGTCCATCTGTTTTCTGCAAACACATGAGCGTGGGGAGTTTAATAATATTCATCTAAGGTTCTTTTAGCCAAAGCTGCATTAGATCTATAGGTAGAGAGCTGGACTCCCAATCGTGAGTTCGCAGGATCAATTCCCACCTTAGCCCAATATACTTATTTTTTCCCCCTTTGAACTGGCCACCTACTGGGAAGCACATAAATTGGCGCCTATTGTCCCACCCTCATTAAAATAACAGTTTCCAAATATGCAAAACTACACAAAGACATGGGGGGTCAGTAGAGAAACAATTAAGGCAAAACTGGGGTGAAAATGGAGGGGGACATATGATTTGAAATGACCTCTCTCCTCCAGTGGCATGCTGGGCCCTTCGGCCAGGTAAATTAGAGAAAATTACTCCCCATCATGCCTTTACAGTTGGCAGCTATAGCTCAGTGATAGTGTTCTGGTCTTTGGAGCAGGAGGTTGCCAGTTCAAATATGACATAGACACTTTTCTAATGCTATATCTTTTCACATGGGCTGCTGCACATATGAGAAAAATCCCATTCTTGTAGTGCACATGGGCAGCGCTTCCGGTCAAAGGTCAATCGAGATGCATGCGGTTTCCCAGTAGTCCCAATGTGAAATATGCATCAATAAATTTTGCTTTACAGTTATCACAACTCTGGTACATTCATAATTCATCCACAAATATATTGAGGGTGAGTATATGTGCATCCACGAACATTTCGGACACATATATGACCAACATTCAGATGTAGAGATATAGCTCGGTGAAAGTATGCTGGTCTTTTGTGCAGGAGGTTGCCAGTTCAAACCCGGCTCTGACACTTTACTAATGCTTTCTCTTTTCACATGGGCCACTGCACACACTGTCAAGTTGGCCTTGAGGCTGAGGCAAGAGTGGGCCGGCACCAGAACTACTTGGGGGAAGAGTGAGGCCGGGATGTGACAAAGGCTCAGGCGAAAGTGGGTTGGATCAAGAGTTAACAGGCGCAAAGCAGACCAGGTTGGGTGTGACGCCGGGGCGAGAGCGGGGTTTGGGCGAGAGCAAGCCGGGGCGGTCGCAAGGGGGGGGGGACTTTGCCAGGGGTGAGGGCCTTTATCGCTGCTTGCGGCTTTAATTAATATTATCATTATGCATTGGTTTTACACAGCTGGTGCGATGTGATTTGGGCAGCTCCAACAGCTGCCCCCACGACCCGGCAACGGACAAGTGGGAGAAAATGGATGGATGGATGGTTTTACACAGCACTTTTCTGGACACTCAAAGACGCTTTACATTGCATTATATATTCACTCTTTACTCAGTGGTGGTAAGCTACTATTATAGCCACAGCTGCCCTGGGTTGACTGACAGAAGCGAGGCTACTAGTCTGCGCCATCAGCCCTTCCGACCGCCACCATCCGAGGTCTAATAGGATCTGATATAGCATAGGCGGTATGCTATGTTCAGAATCGATTGTTGTTGAATTTGTCCTTTATATTTAATCTATAAAATGAAATTGTTATTTGTCGTATTGCGTCATCTTTCGTGTAGCCATAACTCTGTACAGTAGCAGTCCAACATGATGAACCAGATTATTCACAGTTTTTGGTATAAATCATAGAACTACACCTACTTTACCAGTAGGTGCAGTAGATTCTTAGACACACAGACAGACCCAGCATTCATGGTATGCATGCTCTTACTTCTGTGTAGTGTGTGAATATTCAATTGAAAGGGGTGTGTTCAAAATAATAGCAGTGGGGAGTTCAATTGTTAAGGTCAATCATTCTGTGGAAAAACAGGTTTGAATCAGGTGGCCCTTATTTTAGCAAGTCAGCACATGTTATACATGCATTTCACTTTGAAATCCTGAATAAAAATGAATCATTAAAGACTAGGGATGGGCACCGTTAAACGACCGAAAACTCCGGTCGGGGGCGGTATCAAAAAACTAAAATTCTTTTGGTGCCAACTTTCGGTACTTTATCTCTCTAGACGTCAATATATGACCCGCAGCGAGTCTAAAAAAAGCAACATGAACGTGTGCGTAGATAATGAGCCGCTTCAGCGCAAATGGAGCGAAGCAAAACTACAACTTAAAGCCAAAGCCGTGGGAACTTATTTTGGTTAAGGGGTGCTGAGGGACTTAATTGTCAAACAAGTTATATTCTCAAATAATTTGGAAAGGAGATTATAAAAAAGATTAGATGTAAATACTTAAAATTCCCAGATGAAGATGAAAGAAATACAGTTTAAAATTATTAATAGGATTTATTCAACTAGTTATTTCTTAAAACAGAGGTACAAAACTGTAGCTTCTGTGAAAAAGAACCCGAAGATTTAGATCACCTTTTTTGTTTGTGTGAAGTTGTACAAAGGTTTTGGCTGGACCTTCAACAATTGATTGTCTCCAAAGGAATTCAGATGATCAATCTAACAATTAATGATATAAAATATGGTATTTTTTCGCAACAATCATAATAATGTTGGCATTAATAATGTAATTTTGTTAAGCAAACATTATATGCATAAATGTTGTTTTTTCAAGACAAAACCCAGCATTACTCATTGGAGGAATGAGCTGAAACTATTATATAAATCTTTATTTTTGATTAACATCGAAAATGCAGAGAAACAGGCTTCCTTTATAGACATCTTATAGGATAACTGCCATTTAAATTATTATTATTATTATTATTATTATTATTATAGTTTTTTTTTCTTAATATGTAAATGCAATTTATACTATTAGATTCAAGATTTTTTTAATTTGTCAAACCATGTGAATGGTTTGCAATTAGATTTCTCTCATCCTTGATTGTGGAGCGGGGGGTGGGGGAAGAGGGGTGGGAGGGAGGGCAGGGAGTTCAGCTTCCCGATGGCCTTGTGTATGAAACGTTTTTTAAGTCGACTGGACCTGGCCTGTAGATTCCGCAGTCTCCTCCCTGAAGGCATTACCTTGAAGAGACTGTGTGATGGGTGTGTAGGGTCCCTGGTGATTCTGAGGGCTTTGCGGGTGAGACGGGTGGAGTACATGTCCTTAATGGAGGGGAGAGGAGCTCCACAGATCTTCTCCGCTGCTCTCACGATGCGCTGGAGGCTCCTTCGGCAGGAGGCAGTGCTTGCGCCGTGCCACACAGTGATGGAGCTGGTCAGGATGCTCTCATGCCCCATGTTCTTTTGTTCTTTTTATTTACTCTTTTTTCAAGTTGTTCACTGAAGATTCCAACAATGTACCTATTGTGTTTGTATTTGCTTTTATAATAATAATAATTAAAACAATTTAAATAATTTATGATTATATTTATATTTGGCGCTCTTGGCGCACAAATATGACAACTTCCGGTTACATAAAACTATTGTTTTTCGTTTTGTCTTAATTTTTGGGGGGTTTTAAATATACAATGCAAACATAAAAACAACATTTCAGCACTTGGATATAAAAAGAAAAATGGCTGTTTTTTCATTTTTAGTTTTTTTGATTTGCAAACCAAATTGAAAAACTACTTGTTTTTCTATTTGTTTTATTTTCATTCCAATAAAGACCATCCAAATACCCATAAGTACACTGACCCCTATTGCAACTGCAGATGACGCACATTTCGATTTTGGTGTAAAGCAAACGTTGCCAGGTCACTGCTACGAACCCCTTCTCGGTCTGTGAGTGGCTGCTGCAGGAGGTGGGGACTTGTGAGGTAAACTTGGGCAAAGCAAGTAGGAACTGGCTACAGAAAGCAAGCTCAAATGCTCTACTTCTGCATGGTTTGGCTCACACAGCTGCTTCCCTCTCCTCCGTTACAACCTATATGGACTAGGCTAATATGAATGGAAAAAAATGTGTCGCCTTCATTTCACAACTTTTAATAATCTTCAAATGAGATGTTAATGCTCCCTTGGCATGTTTCAATAAAGACAAAAGCAACAAGAGCAAACTTCTACAAGCCACACTCTGACTGTGCAACTGATCTCATTGCGGCTAAAAGCTGTATAAACTGTTCCGCCTTCTCATATAAACAGCATGTGGAGCGCAAGTGTAGCATAAAAGCATTGAAGCGAATATATGGAAGAGGCATGCTGTCCCACCTCCTATCTCTTTCAATAGTTGTGCTCAGTGGCGCATGAAACCAGTTTTGTCTGCCATAACGGCCCATGGTACCCGTATGACGGGTGGAGCCACATGCTCCACCTCACTCTGAAGGAGTGGTCTTGTCGTCTGTGCAGCTCACTCTGGGTGTAAAAGACTCTACAGCTCTGGGACTAGTGTCTCAGGCTCGTGGTGGTTCCATCTGACGCACTTCAGACAGGCCTCGGGTCATTACAAGATTTGCTCATCGATTTTAAATTGCACAAAGTAAACGGTTCTGTACAATTTGAAAAGGTAGCTTTGTATATATATTGTGCTGTTTCTGTTTCTGATCCAACTTTAACAAAAGGTTATGAAGAGGATCACCTTGCTAAAATAAATGCGCTTGAAAACGATTTATTTAGTACTTTTTATTTTTGCTTTCCACTACTGGACAGCGTCACATTATCGAACCCAAAAGCTATTTTCAAAGCCGTGCAGCCTAATCAGAAAAACAAATTGTTGTTGTTGTTCATGTTAGCCAATAGGCCTACCTTTTAACATTTAGACACGCTTGCCATGTGTAGGTTCACAATACATTTTAGTACTGAGTAAAGAAAAAAACTTACTTTAGGTGTCTGTTAGCGTTTATCCTAGTCCAGTCCCGTTCATTACCGTATTATCATGAGGATGTGACACAGGCCTCAACTCTGACATTGTTCAAATCCAGGCTGAAAACAGCTCTTTTTACCCGAGTGTATGAACTGTGCTCTACAAATAAACTTGCCTTGCCCATTATTGTCTGTTTGGCTCTCAGACCGCTTAGACCAAACGGGGAAGACCTCTGCTCGTTCATGAGTCTTCACGCACACGCTCGCGCACGTCCACAGCACTGGTGACGTCACGTCATTGGAAAACGTTTAATTTTTTTTTTTTTGATGCTTTAAAAAAATGTTATGAAGAAAAAAAGTCCATGTCCTAAAAATAGTAATTTTAAATAAATATATTAGCCTTAGTCTGAAACTCCAGATGCCCGTGGACCATTTTACAGGCTGCTACTTTTACATTATTGTCTATGGCAAAAAAGGCTTTTGAGCCGTAGGGTGCAATATCACGGCCTGCCACTAGCACAACTCATTTCAGAGGAAAGGGGGCGGACCCGTCCACTGGGGCCAAGCTGTAGGAATCTCTGCTCCTCTGACATTAGACCCGTTGCTCCAGCCAGGCCACGCTGTGATGAATGCTTTCACCTCCTATAAACAACGCTGCAATATCTGTGGATTCTTCACCAGGAACACTTTGAGATCGGATCCACTGTAGGTAGGATATGATCAGTGCGACTGCGAGAAAAACGTGCTGCACGCGCTCCAGCAAAGTTTGATTTGACACAGTCGACACGGTTTCCTTCTATGCATGTCCATGCCACACTCTGCAACGCCATGCCTTGTTTTGAAGAAGTCGTTTGGTTTAAATCATGGCTTGTTGGTTTCGTATGGCCACTGCACGCATGCACCGTTATAGCAGTCTGTACTTGAGCTGCAGTCCACACTGATGTGGCACTTTCACACAGTCTTTCATTCATGGCAGCTAACGTGACCGCTGACAGCCAGCATGCATTTAACCCCGGCAGTTTTTACTCGACCAGCTGATCCACACAAATATTATTGCCTATATCTGCTTTAATCCGGATCAAACTCACAACTGCCTAAGATAGCTGAGTGCATAGGCAGAGGTCTGCAACCTTCAACATCAGGAGAGCCACTTTGAGTAATTTTAAACACAGAAAAGTTTCAAAGAGCTGTAATCGTATTTTTTTTTTTATCGTCAATCCAAGCATGGTTCTACAGATTTTAATATATAGTAATATGATGAATACATAGATAAACATTAATCATCATAAATTTGGAACTGTAGTGATAGTTGGACATATGGCCAAGTGGATCTGGACGGTCCTTCCTTGCAAAATGTCAACAAATCATTTGTCACAGCCTCCGTTCTGGCACACATTTTTCCACATACTGTTGTAGATTGTCACTCATATAAATACACATCTTAAGTTTACTTTTTTCATCAAAGCTCAGAAGAACTGCACCAGAGCCGCATGTGGCTCTTGAGGTATAGCCAGGTTATACAGGCAACTGCAGCAGATGGCCCTCTATGACCTAGCAGTGGTCCTGTCCTTTGTGCTTTCAGAAGCCTCTTATGGCGTATTGTGAGTTTATCATTTGATTTAAAGTAAACAGATGTCAGCATGTTCCTTTGATCCTGTAGCCTATAGATAAGGTGACATTACACGGCTTCAACTTTGACCAGAGCTCGGCTCACAGTGGCAACTTTACACATAAAAGCCAACAATGCACTTTTTCTTTATTGTTATAATGCTATAACAGTGGGAAAGAACTCACTTGGTGTTTAAATTGGATCAGAACATTGAGTATCGCAGCTAAAGTATAACATGGCCTACTTGGGTTGTCTAATAGACATCCTGAACCCTATTAACGGTTTACTTTAACTGTGTCCACGTCCAGTCCATGGCCTTCATCGGGAGTGCAGTTCGCCGGATATCTTTATCCCTCCGGCCACCATTGTCTCCTCTGTGTCGGACCAGTGCTCGGGCCTACAGCTCAGAACCCACCACAGAAAAGAGCGTTCCCTACGAGAAGACCCTCAAACAGGAGGATGGGAATATTGCAGGGCCGACCAAACCTCTCCCCAGGTAAACCTCTCCCGAGTGTCACTTCAGGTCGTCTCAGGTCACATGCAATAAGGGTTTGGCTACAATAATGTGACCAAATGTTATCTTACAAAGTTTAACTTCTTTTTCCACACTTGCTGTGTCACTGCTGTAGGTCAGCAGATGCAGTGGTAATTGGAGGAGGAAGTCTGGGCTGTCAGACGGTCTACCACCTGGCCAAAATGGGGATGACCAATGTAGTTTTGCTGGAGAGGGACAGACTAACTTCTGGCACCACCTGGCACACTGCAGGTAATCCCATTTACTTTATGAACTAATGTGCATTTTTAAAGGTCTAAAAGCAGGTTTGTTTAATCATATCCTACATCAAAACCAGCTCTAATAAGATCCTTAGAATGGTCTTAGTTTTGTACCCGGATTTACTTTACAAACTCTTACAAACTCTTTCATGAACTCCAGAAGGTATTGTTTTTCTTCTATATATTCCATCCACTCTGTTTACTGTATAGAATCATACTGAAGAAAATCCCAGCACAAACAGCCAGATTTGTTATTCTCTTTCACTCATATTGTTTTATTTGTCTACATGGCCTTGATTGTGTCATGTTGCACCACACCATATCATATCAATGATTAATTCAGTGAGTAATGCGTCAACTATCTGGGAATACAAGGGTTACACTTTTTTTTTCAAATATGTGAAGATTTTTCTGACGAGTCAAATTTAGGATTTTAATTCACTGTTCACATTTTAAACTCACACAGAAACATTTATTTTAATTGGAGCGCAGACTGAAATATTAACTTGCATTATTGCCTTTGCTCTGCCTGATCCCGTCAGAAGCTAAGCAGGGAAGGGCCTGGCTGGTACTTGGAATGGAGACCGTTTGGTAAAACCAGGAAGCCAGGGGTGAATCTAGTGAGTGGTTGGAGGGGCCAATGGCACAGACTGGTGCCTTGCTTCCGTCATTCTACTCCAGGGCAGCTGTGGCTACTGCAGTAGCTTACCACCACCGAATATGGAGTGAATGAATAATGTAGTGTGTAGCGCTTTGAGAAACTTGGTAATACAGGCTTGTAAAGTGCAATACAAGTGCAAGCCATTAATATTATTATTATGTTTGTAGAGGTCTAACTATCGGGTTAGTAGAAAGTGTACATGTAATAAACCTGAATATCCATCTATCCATCCACTTTCTTCCACAGCTGTTTGAGTTGCCCAAATCACATTGCACCAGCCCCCATGGCTCCTCCTGCAGGTGGTGGGTCCACAGAAGGACGGCCTCATGGTTCTAACCGGGCCTGTTGGTCTCTCATAAGGGGCTTCTGAACCGCTCTTTGTCTGACCCGTCACCTAGGACCTGTTTGCCATGGGAGACCCTACCAGGGGCACGAAGCCCCCGACATAAGCCTGAATAGAGATATTATATTTTTACATTTTGTTGTTGTGGAAGGTGAAAATGAATACAATCTTTTTCATTTGCTAAGAGCAACCACAAAGTGTTATTTTAATGTCATAGCTGCATTGTCTGAAAGCAAAAATGGTCATTGCAGTGTTAGAGTAATTGTCCTTACAACTTTCCATAATGGGTGCATTCTTCTAACATTGCTGTCATAGCTTTTTTTTATTAGTTTTTTTTATACACATCTTTTTAAATATGTATGTACTGTGTCAGCACAAATGGATGGATGGAAGAGCTGCTTTTACCAGTGAATTTAACCATAGTGAGATCAATATAATTACATTGTTTTATTGTTCGCCCTTGTCTTTAGGTTTACTGTGGCAACTTCGTCCCAGTGATGTTGAAATTGAACTCCTGGCACACACTAGAAACGTGATAAGCAAAGACTTGGAGGAAGAGACCGGCCTCCACACTGGCTGGATTCAGAATGGAGGCCTGTTTATTGCCTCTAATAAACAGAGGCTGGACGAGTACAAGCGCCTCATGTCGGTGAGGACTTGACTAATTAGCCCAATCCGGTGTGACGGGTTTATATGTGTTCATTAACATGCTCTGTCCTGACCAAATAAATAAATACAAAATTATAAAGTGCCAGAGCAGGTTTAAATAGTGATATGTTTTTTTTTTCAACAACTGCTCTCCCAAAATCTTGTTATCTTTATACATGGTGATTATTATGTTATTTAAATCCAACTAATTTTAAAAATGCACCTTGATAAACAAAGTGACTCTCCACTCTTTTGTAGCTTGGTAAAGTTTATGGCATCGAGTCCCATGTCCTGTCACCTGCCGAGACGAAGGACCTCTACCCTCTCATGAACGTGGATGATCTCTATGGAACTTTGTATGTTCCCAAAGATGGAACCATGGACCCTGCGGGCACCTGTACTACCCTCACCAGAGCTGCTTCAGCCCGAGGAGCCACGGTAATGTCTGCTGACATAATCTTTCGAAATCAACACGTAAGAGAAGGTATCGATTTGTGAGGTTTTTTATTATTAATTTTATTATTAATTTAGTCAATATCCCCATGGAGACAATCTGGAGACGTTCCAGCTCCTAAAGTTACCATCGGGTCTTAGGAGAGGTGAGCGGCTCAAAGCAAACACACGCAAGGCAAGGCAAGTTTATTTGTAGAGCACAATTCATACACAAGGCAATTCAAAGTGCTTTCACAGTTGCATAAAATTACAAGAAAACAGATAAAATCAATCAATAAAACATCAACATAAAAATGTATAAATTAATGTTGATTAATTGGGCAACACTTTATTTTACATTACTCACATTGTACCTGCCAAATTTAGCACAATGTAATGTGCTTCGTAACAATCCTTAAGCTTAAGGGTCTTATGCCTTATTACTTTGTGTACCAATACACATGATTCTATCGTGTATGTACTACATGGGTACAAGTTATTACAGATTGTTACAAAGCAAATTACATTGTACTAAAGTTTGTTTGGTACAATGTATTAAGCTGGTGTAAAATAAAGTGTAACCCAAGTTCAAGCTATTTTTCAAGGATAACATTATCTGTAATAAAACAAATGCTTGTATTTCTTTTTTTGTGGTGATGATTGGGTGAAAAGTAATGTAGTGGTGTAGCTTTTAAACAAGTACAAAAAATATGCAAGATAAAATGTACAAATAATAAGCCAATAAAAAAGGCACACACCTTATTCATATTGGTTATGTACATATGTAATTGCTTTTGTCAAGAGGGATATTGATGATTGCAGGACACTTTCAAAAGAAAATATGAACCCATTGCATATTTGGTGGCAGAAGATCTTTCCATTTGAATTGAATAATTAGAATTGGACTGGCCAGCAGTGCAATAGAAGAAAGCTCCAAATATGGCCATTAGGGGGCATGATTGTATTGGTTTACCAGTAGCACTGCAAAAGATATTTTGGGTTTTGAGTTTTGAGCAGGGCCAAACATATGGACATGATGGGCAGGAATAGCGTCGCATCAATTGCAGTTTGGGTTCACATCAGGGGAAACCTTGGCCCAATATTAGGGGCCCAGTCGTGAGGCAAATGAGACAAAGGCATTAAAGCTCCAAAAAGTATTTTATTGGCTACAAACAAATATAGACAGATAAAAGAAGTCAAATTAATGTAACTTTACAAAAACAGAATGTCAAAAGGGAACTAAGACAAACAAACTGACCTGACCACAAGACACAAGGTAATACAATTTGAACCATGCCAAAATGTAAATAAGTCAGGAGCATAGGGGAGAAACGGATCAAACTAAGGGACAAGCAAAGCCCAGTCCCCCTCTGTCATGGTCTGATCCACACTAGGCCACCTCCAGGTCTCCCCATGCCTGTCCCTCGCCACCTCTCTGCTCTTAAATGGACAGAATAGTGTCAGCATAATAATATTCATTATTATTAAGTGCCCCTCCTGGAACCGCAACCTTAACGTGGTGGAGGGGTTTGTGCACCCGAATGATCCTGAGAGCTTTGTTGTCGGGAGCTTAGTGCCCCTGGTAGGGTCTCCCAGGGCAAACAGGTCCTAGGTGACGGGTCAGACAAAGAGCGGTTCAGAAGCCCCTTATGAGAGACCAACAGGCCCGGTTAGAACCATGAGGCCGTCCTTATGTGGACCCACCACCTGCAGGAGGAGCCATAGGGGCTGGTGTAATGTGATTTGGGCAGCTCCAACAGCTGCCCCACGACCCAGCAACGGACAAGTGGGAGAAAATGGATGGATGGATATTATTAAGTGAACTCAGAGGGAATTTTGTCACCTCTGTGTGGCCTGGCCATCACATCCAAAAACCGTAGTGCAGAATTTGACTGCACTGTTTGGCACAAGCAGAGAAAGAGTGAGCTCTGTTTTGGAGAGAAATCCAGAGGACATCTCTGGCCCCTCGAATACAGAATTATTATTATTGTAAGATTTTGTTATACAAGATTGAAATCCCACCCTTTAATTTTTGGGGCCAATCTCAAATGGAGTCACCTTTTTTGTGCTTTCAATTCAAATGTACTTATTTAACACAAAAATAACTCCGACCATCTCAAATCGTGCTCTCTGTTTCTGTGGCATTCAATTACTGTGCTGTTTATTTCTTGTATGAACATACTTTTTTTTTTAAACTAATTTTCACTTTATTAACCTGTTCCATTCCTGTTCAGGTGATTGAGAACTGCCCGGTGACTGGGATCCAAGTGAAGTCAGATGATCTTGGCGTGAAGAGAGTTAAAGCAGTGAAGACTCTTTACGGCACCATTGAAACCCCGTGTGTTGTAAATTGTGCAGGTAATGATCAAATATTTAAGCTGCAATTAGAAAATAACCTTTCAAGCTTTGAATACATTCTCTTAAACAATGCTCACCTGTGTCACATGTAGGTGTATGGGCTACAAAGCTTGGCGAGATGGCTGGAGTTAAAGTGCCTCTCATTGCGATGCGTCATGCCTATGTGGTGACGGAGAGAATCGAGGGCATTCAGGTTAGAATTTGGTCATTGTATTCAGCATTTTAGTACGCTTGGTTACTCTCATTTGAAATCTTATCTAACAATATTGTAACAGTCACAGTGCTCTGCAGTTACTGTAAATAAAAGCCCCATACCAGATTTTTTTTATTTTTCTTGTGGTGGATTGAAGTTTTTGTGTTTAGTATATTGTATTTTTTCCAGTATCAGCTCGGATATTTCCACTACCCTGTATCATATTGGTGCATCCTCAGTTGCTTTGCTCCTAATTTTAAATTGTAAAGCCTTTTTTATTGTAAACTTCGCTGGCTAGTTGCTGCTACCGTTACTATGAATGTTGTGAAACTCATCGCTGAGGTTTGGACCATAACCAATAATTTAAACTTATTTGTAGTTTGGAGGTACATAATGTACAGTAATAAGACCCTTAGGGTTAGGGCTTAAGGTTAGAGTAAGGGTCTTATTACATTATGTACCTCCAAACTACACGTATTATCCCATTGTGTAACACATTGTTACACAGCACATTACATTGTACAACATTTGGTAGATATAATGTATCAAGGGTAGTGTAAAATAAAGTATTACCTATTTTTCTAACTGTTCCTTTTTCATTGTTTGTAAACAAAACAAAAACAGGAATAGAGTCTTTACGATTTACAGACTTTAAAGCACTCTATTTGAGGGGGTCCTAGATTTGTCCTTATTTTTCACTATTTTATGCAAAATCCAACTCTAGTCTGTAACAGGTAATATGACCAACAGGTGGCACTATCAGAAAGCACATGCCTTATTTGCCACAGCTTGTATGTGGTTTAATAACAAGATGCTTGTTTGTGTCAGAGATGGAGACAGGATCCATTATTGTGTTGATTTTGTGTGTCTGGGGATGGATGTAACCCAGTGCACTGTCTGACAGCCTTGAGTGCATAGAACAGAGTCACACTTCTATGTGTGAAAGATGCACTCGGTGTACTCATGCATAACTCTCTTCCTCCCTGGAGAGCTACGTTTTTTTAGTTGCTCCAACCAAAGCTGTGCTGTCGCTGTATGTAATTAAAGAGCAGCTTAACCAGCATTACTGATGTATATTTTTTTGCTTACACCACCTACGTGCCAAATTGAGAAGAAAATTACATTAATATAGTTTCTCGGCTTGTCGATGTTTTGCTATTAGACTTGTAGCTATTTGGGAGGCTAAGGTATAAACATTTGGCCATTCCTGTTGTTTTTGATAAATCAAAGCTGTCTGGGTGTCTCAAAACATTCACCACTGAAGTCTAGACAAAATATTGAATGGAGAGCTTTACAATTCACATATTTGTGCTGATGGTATTTGGCATATCCCTTCATCTGTGGGAGTGTGTGAAGGACGTAGTCATTTGCAGCGCTCGGTCTGTAGTAAGGACTCTGCACCAAAAACCTGAGTTTGTATTGTATTGTGTAGCCAAGCAGTTTTCAAATGTCAACTTTATCTCAGCTATTCACTTTTGCTCACAGAAGGCTCATGAGGACCAAGAAAGAAAAACGCCTTGTGACAAATGAATGCAAAATATATAATCCGTTCCACACAAAATAACTATGCATTGGGGATTTTGTGGTTTGTCACTATGAAACTTGCTGAACAAGAGGTTTGCATAATAACATGAGGCTTTTTTAAGATAGGCAGGGAAACCTTGGGGGATGTTGCAGACATAACATTATCACATGTTTAACATTATGCATGCACCCTTTGCAGAACATGCCAAACGTCAGAGATCACGATGCGTCAGTCTATCTACGTCTCCAAGGTGACGCCCTGTCCGTGGGAGGCTATGAACAAAACCCCATATTCTGGGAAGAGGTAAGATTGGACACATTTTCAACAGGTATGTGTGCTCGTGTGTGAGAAAGTTCAAGGTTATCTTTGTGCTTATTGTCTGCTCAAACTATTTTAGTACCATTCCTCATGTGTCATTGCGTGGTTGCCAGGCTACACACTTTTTCAATGCAAAGACCTAGTGTCACCTCTGCGAGTTAGACCGATGGACATGAATTATCCAATATGAGAAACGCAAAGTCTCTCATTGGCTAAGAGACCTTTTTTTGTTTAGTTAACCTTGCGAGTATGTTGAAACAATAAAGTATTGGGAAACAGGGCAGATTACTGTAGAATTGGCGGCACGGTGCTTGAGTTCTTGCTCTAGAGATTCACGGCAAGAAACACCTGGGTTCGATTCCCCGACCGAGGAAACCTTTCCCTGGGGTGTTTGTCTGCATGTATCCCTGGTTTCTAGGAAGAGGTCAAAAGGAAAAGGAATAGGTGTCGTTTTGACGGTTAATTGTTTCATTTGCATATTCCACTTAGCACAGAAGCGCCATCATTTAATCTTGAAAATACCTCCCATGAAAACATAATGAAGCTGACGTCATCTGGGTCTTTTAGATAGTGTTTTGAAGGCTTGTGGTGCTTGTCGTCCTCTTTCGCTCTCTTTAATCTAGCTTGATGCCTGTCGTCATATTCCCTGGTGAATGTGTTGTAGTGGCTCCTTTTGGTCTTGTAATGCAGCTGAATGTTGTTTTGATGTCCTCATGGTCAGAGATTAAAAGCAGGAGTGGTAGCTGTGGCTGCATAAATGATATTGAGATAGATATATGGATAGACAAAGAAAAAAACTAAAATTTCTTGTTGACAATTTGTCTGTATGAATTATCCAGGTGGAAAAATAAATCAGAGTTTCAATGTGTGCTGTTTGTCAAGTTATATCTAGCTGTAGAAATGGTTAGTTAGGAATACATGTATGTACATGGCCGCTCTGCCCGATCCCGTCAGATCTGAGAAGCTAAGCAGGAAGGGCCAGGTTGGTACTTGGATGGGAGACCCTTTGGGAACACCAGGAGGCCTGGGTGGATGTAGTGAGTGAGTGTTTGGTGGTGGTCAGAGGGGCCGATAGCGCAAACTGGTTGCCTCGCTTCAGTCAGTCTATAAATAAATAAACTTTATCTCGATAAATAAAGTTGTTTGATTTCAACCTACCCCAGGCCAGCTGTGCCTAGAATAGAAGCTTACCACCACCAAGTATGGAGTGAATGAATAATGCAATGTAAAGCGTCTTCTAGTGTTCAGAAAAGTGCTATATAAAGCCAATGCATTGTTATTATTATGTACAATTTGGAGGGAAATGATTCTTTACACAAAAGGATTCGATAATGCATCATATGTTATGTAAGAAGTGGTCTTTTTCAACAAAGAAGTAAGCTTGTATCTTGCATCAAATATTTTTAACCAGTAAGTTGGCAGGTACAACCCGACTCAGAAAGGCACATCTTAAAAGAAAAGAAAAAATCTGGGAGTCAGGCAGGAGGAGGGTTTCAGGAGGAGCAGGGACCGTTGCGCTGCCAAGAATGGGGGAAGTACGTGACTTACCAAATCCTGCTCAGAGCACAAGGTGGTGAGCGGAGGATTAAAAAAAAAAAATCGGAGCCCGCTGAGTCACTTAGATTTGTGTAGGAGGAGGAGGAGAGTTGTTAAGGGCGAGGCAGTCCACGCTCCTCTGCTGTAGATGGAGGAGCTAAAGACTGCATTTTGGCCCAGCTGACCAGGAAGCTGTCCACATGGGAGCAAATTAAAGCCTGGACACGGAACAGACAGGGCTCGCCCGATTTCACAGATGTTTATTCTTCAGTGACAGAGCGGACATTCTGCTGCCGCCACAGGATTGTACAGATTTTCCCTCACTAACTATGTATCGATACCTGTTTTTGGTCATAATGCTCTTCTCATAATTAAGGAGAGGAGCGACACATTAGTGACTGAGAATATAGCATCCAATCACAGCAATAATGTACTAAAGAGGTGATCACGCAAAGAAATTGGATAAATGTTATGAGAACATTGTGCCCAGTGACAAGGAGGTGAATCACACTCAAACTCTTCAGAGATTAATTCTTCTCTGGACAATGTTGTTTTTTTGGTAATCAATAATAGAGGCAAGGCAAGTTTATTTGTAGAGCACAATTCATACAAAAGGCAATTCAAAGTGCTTCACAGTTGCATAAAATTGCATGTAAACAGATAAAATCAATCATTAAAACATCAACATAACATTTTATCAATTACAGTAAAAGGCTAGAGTGCAGATAAAATACTTTCAGTTTTCATATGCACGGGTAAAAAGAGCAATTTTCAGCCTGGATTTGAACATTGTCAGAGTTGAGGCCTGTCTCACATCCTCATGAAGACTGTTCCAGATTTTAGCTGCATGAAATTGAAACGCAGCCTCACCGTGTTTATTATTGACTCTGGGAACCACCAGGAGACCCCTCCCTGAAGTTCTCAGGGCCCGAGATGGTTCATTCGGCTCTAACATGTCAGAGATGTACTTTGGTGCTAAACCATGAAAAGACTTGTACACAAGCAGAGCTGTTTTAAATTCTATTCTCTGAGTGACAGGAAGCCAGTGCAGAGACCGGAGCACTGGACTAATATGGTCGTATTTCCTGGTTCTTGTCAGGACTTGAGCAGCAGCGTTCTGGATGTACTGCAGCTCTAACAGCTCGTTTAGAAAGGCCAGTGAGCAGCCGTTACAGTAGTCTAACCTGCTGGAGACAAATGCATGGATGAGTCTCTCCAAGTCTGGTTTTGACACTATTCCTCTGATCTTAGCAATGTTTTTCAGATGTTACTATTTTGATGTGGCTGTTTAAGTTCAGGTCTGAGTCCATGATTACTCCTAGATTTCTAACCTGATTATTTGGTTTTAGAGAGAGAGACTCAAGGTGACTGATAACACTTTGTCTTTGTGTCTGTGGGCCAAAAACAATGATCTCAGTTTTGTCTGAGTTTAGTTGGAGAAAGTTGTTTTGCATCCACAAACTGATCTGTTCGATGCAGTGACAGAGTGTATCTACAGGCCGATGTTCACCTGTCGTCAGTGACACGTAGATCTGAGTGTCATCTGCGTAGTTGTGGTACGACACATTGTTGCTGTTTATTAGCTGACCCAATGGAAGCATGTACAAGTTGAATAAGAGGGTCCCAAAACCCATGTTACAATATGACATGTCCAGACATTATCCACTTTTCTTTTTTGGGTGTACAAAAGACATTATTGGGGAGATTATCCAGAAGAGAATCAATTTCTGCAAAGGACCATAGATAATCTTTCAAAATTGGCACAATACAGGAACAGGATGTCTTCAGGTACAGTGTGTGTGTGTGTGTGTGTGTGTGTGTGTGTGTGTGTGTGTGTGAATGCAGGTTTTATACATTACTGTGATTGCTCAATGACTGGGTCAAATAATCTTCAAAACTGTAGCTCTTCTGGGCAGTTCTCAGGCCACACTGGCCAGTATAAGAAGGGATCAATAGATATACAGCCATTAAGCTGCAACCGGTGATTCATGGGTAGTAATCTCTTCCATTTGTATTTTTGAATTAACACCAATTTTTTATGTTCACAATAGGTTGAAAACTAAATTTTGTCGGTGGCTGCTAAGCATTTCCTGTCGCTCCATATTGGTTGTCATGAGTGGCATAAAGATGCATAATGTTAAAAATCATCTTGGTGTGTAGCTAAGTGCTATTTCTACTATTATTAAACACTTACCTCATTGATTTTCTAATTGTAGTTTAGATAACACATGTATGACCTCTTGCTTAGATGCTGTTTCATCAGTTATGCACATTATGTGATTATTGACTTTGCAGGTTTCTGATCAATTTGCCTTCAGCTTATTTGACCTGGACTGGGATGTGTTTATGCAAAACATCGAGGGAGCAATTAACAGAGTTCCTATTCTGGAGCAGACGGGCATCAAGTCCACCGTCTGTGGCCCAGGTACAGTCATAAGATGGTGGACTTTATACACCTCTTAAACACATTAGACCATGTAACACAAACAGCCATGTGCCTGTTTTAATTGGAGTCATTTACTTCATGCTTTGGTGCAGTGCCTCAAGAATATATAGGATTATAGTACAGTTTGTAAAGGAACAGTTTCATAAAATCTGACTCCAGATCAGAAGTACGTTGCTCAGATGGATAAAAACAGCTCTGTTCCTATATCTAAAAGTGCATTTCATCATCACAAAGCAGGACCGCTTAAATTATTAATTTTTTTTTACCGGACACCCTATGAATCAATGAATGAATGGTGAGTCAGTGTCTGTGTATTAAAAACATCTTGTCGATTTGTCTGTCAGAGTCCTTCACAGCAGACCACAAACCACTAATGGGAGAGGCTCCAGAGGTCAGAGGATACTTCTTGGGTTGCGGTTTCAACAGCGCTGGTAAGTTCAGTACAAGGCTGGAAATGTACTGCTGAATAGAAAGATAAACTCACAGAAGGTGCCAACTCTATGGTCCTCTGCCAAATATGTCCATTTGTCATTTACAGTTGCATGCTTGTTCACCCTTCAAATTATTTTTTGCTGGAGAGTAAAATGAGGACTGAGTCAAAAGGGTCGGCGAAACAAGCCTCAAGTGACGGTGCAAGTGTGTTTTTCTTTAATACTCGGCCTTCGCCCGTCTGTGTTTTTCTCTCTGGACTTCTTCTTAAATAATGGACTTCTCCTTGGTTCTCCGCAGAGAACAGAAAAAGATGTACAAACAACCTTAAACTGTCACTGCTGGCATTACATAGGGAAAGGATGATTATCTCCAAGGTCTAATGGGGCAGGGTAGTTGAATGCATGGCAAAGTAAATGGATCTTAATGGATATAGTTGTGGGATTTCAACACAAGACCTGTATTGTCTTGAAGGTCAGACTTGAGTGATGTGTGGGGGGGGGGGGGGGACGTCTGGAGGAGCACAGGCTGCTGCACTAATGACTGTGCTCTGGCTTTTCCACCATCCTCTTATGGTCTGGTCCTCGCAATTTATTTCGCCCACTATTTGTCTGCTATTGTAAATTTGTCAAAAGACAAGTCTGGACATAGCTGGACTGCTATGCAATAGAAAAATATCTCAAATGTCTCTTTAATTTGAACAAGATTGCCTAATTTAGAAAATTAGCCAATCCAGTTCGGATCGAAATGCTGTCTGATTAAATGCAGTAAGTAAAAAGTGTGCAGGCTTTAGCCATTAAAGGTATACAGGAGGATTTTCCCTAATTTTAGGAAAGAACCGCCCTCTCCACATTTTGAAAAAAATGCACATGCGCAACGCTCTACCTGCTCCCGAGAGGGAACGCCTTCTAAAACGTGTGCGAGAGACATGCACGAGCCCAGTTCTCCTCGTGCACGCTCTGTTTACAAGTCACTGTCGGCATCGCTCACACAAGCTCACTTTCCAAGAAGATTTGCACTTTTTCCACAATGTCAGACTCCCCACCGGTAAGTGAAAATCTATTACAACCATCAAAATTTGTTTTAAAGAATATGTATAAAGCCAATCGTAATCAGGGATTGTGAATACAAAATGTTTCGTGTCTATGTAGCGTTACGAGCATAAACAAGCTATCATTTAGCATCTAAATTGTTTTATTTCATTTATGTCCGTTTAGAGCTTTCAAGAGGACAGTCTTGTGGGATCAGATATGGACTACGAGCCCGTTCCCTGTGCATCCCGACCAAGATCCAGGAGGGGGGGTGCGCCTAGAGGCCGCGGGAGACGAGCTCAGAGCACAAGACCTCCAAGAGCTAGCACCAGCCAAGAGCAAGGAGAGAGAAGGGGAGGCAAGGGTCGGGCTAGAGCCCGTGGCCGTCTGCTAGCTGACCTGTCACGGGAGGACTTCAAAAGGGTTGAAGAACTTCATAAACAGAGGATTGCAACTGAGGAGGTATGTGTACACATATAACCGCTAACTTGTTATTTTTTTGTCGCAAAATACGTCACAGGCTAACTTACAAACTCTTATCAGTACAAAGCATTACTATTGTTATTGTAATATTACTGGTCCAGGGTGTCAGACAGACAGTGTGAGACGTGATCTTTCCTTTTGTTATTGTAATGCTCCCTCCTACATTGCGAGGCAGACAGTGAACAGTGAATACACTCAAAACTGGAGTGAATGTACTGCACTTTTCCCTTTTATTAGAAAACGTGTTCACATTTCGCCTGTTCAATGGTTTAGAAAGCTGTGTGTCAAAGGGCTAAATAGAACATTTTTTTAAGTGTGATTTTGTTTTAACAGGCTAGGATAAAGAGACTGACATTAGAGGAGTGTCAACAACTTCTACAAAGATGCCTCAGTCGTGAACCGAGTCTCATCTTTGACCTCATGAGTCTCACCCCTGATCCCCCTCCACCAGGCCCTCCTAATCCACAGGCACCCAACTTGTGTGTCTGTGGAAACTGCAGAAATATGCCAACACTGCTGGAACAGAAATGCTGTCAACAACAACCACAAAACTGCACGTCACTGTTGCCACACATAGAGCTGTACATCTTGGAGGAAGGTGTGCTGAGACTGGCCAGGCGAATCTGGAATGACCTTAGGGCAGAGGTGGACATCCAGGAGACAGGAGAAAGTCACAGACAGTTCCGCTATGCTGCATATAGGAACTTTATTGTCTGGCAATATGGTGTTCTGGGACCAGGAGTTAGAATTGTTATAGCGTCATGTTGTGTGTGGAAAATTAGAGATCGTTTCCCGGATTCTAATGGTAATTATGTAGGCTTTATTCCGGCCAGAGTGTAAACCTTGTGTACTCAACGTAATTCTTTGTGCTTTATTCCAAGATACCTCATCAGGTAAACTTGCACCATAAAATAAGCTGGATCAATACATGTGTGTATTTTATGCTAACTTTTTGTTACATGTACTATTTTGATTGATGTTGATAAAGTTTCTTACAAAGCATATCTTTGTCCATGTACTTCCATCGAGTTTCCCATACTTCTCTAAAATATTTGTACGTGGCTTTAAAAAGTTCACAAAGGACAATGTATGTAGGCTTGTACAGTTGTGCTCTAAAGTTTACATATCCTGGCAGAATGTTTTTACTTTTTTTTTTCCACTCAGTGGTTGTGTGAAGCCACTTATGGTGAAACAGTGTTTGCTCTTTTTAAATAAAATGACCCTTTTCAAAAGTTTACACACCCCTGTTCCTAATAATGTGTATTTCCCCCTTAGCATCAATGACAGCTTGTAGTCTTGTGGTCATTGTGGAGAATTTTCTGTATAATCTAATGGTAAACCGGCCCATTCTTTATCATAAACATGTGCTGTATGTGATAACGGTTTAGAACTTACATATACAAATATCAACGCAATTTGAGATAGCCATATGCAGATTTTGTCTTTTATTTGCTCAAATGTATAAAATTATATGCTGTTCTTTTATACATGACATACATTCACCATAAAAATTATTGATTTGCGCATTATGTACAGGGGAAATGAAGCACACGTATGTCACTCCTTTTGAAGCACCACATCTACAGGTCATGTGTGAGATGGTTGACCTTTAAAAAAAAATATAAATAAAATAAGTTTACATATCAGGACTTTATCCTATGCAACAGCAGCATACACTGTAGAGCAGGGGTAGGCAACATCAGGCCAAGGGAGTCAAATCTGGCCCTCCTGCATAAAACATGTGGCCCCCAAGATCATTATGAAGAAATATTATTCAATAAATAGGAGACCAAATACCTGATAAAGCACTCTAAAATGTTGAAAATACTGTCAATATTTTCACATTTCCTTCCAAAGCACTCCTTTAGATCATAAATGATGTACAAAGCTAATATTTGTGCTTTATTTTGGACAAGAATTGTAATTTTCGGCCCTTGGCATTTGGGCAATGAAGAAAATTGTCCCTCAATGACAAACCTGCCTACCCCTGCTGTAGAGGATTGAATTCAACAAAATAAGGCACTTGACTCGAATACAACTCACCTAGCCCTCTGCGGGCTTTCTTTTCCTTCAATTCTTGTACTGTTGGGGCAGGGCCACCGGACAACAGCCCCAGCCTTCGTGGATCATGAAGTGCAAGAGGCTGCTTTCCTGCCATCCCCCTAGGAGCCAACAGTCTTGAATGGAGAATAACACTCTGTAGATCTGTAATGTACTTGTAGGTTTTTGGGTTCTTGATGGTGTACAGCCGCCACATCTTTGATCTTTTGTTAAAAATTCTGCCATACCTTGGAGGAGTAAACAAAAACATGTCAATATTGCCATTGCGTGTATAGTATAAATTATGGATTATAGATCAGTGATAACTTACTGATATGAGCCATCTGCATTTGTTCGTGCTCCTCGGTTTAGGTGGTAGTTATAATCCAGCCCTGCCAACAGGGTCCGAGCATAGTACACTGGTGGTTTGAAGCAGAAGCGCTTTGAGGCGTACATAAGTATGTGGTTATGGAAGGACTCCAGGTCTGAGGTTGATCTATAAAACAAAAATAAAGAAGCAAATAAGACAATGTGTGAACCTGGCATTTTCCAAATTTTGATAAAGCAAATTGGTGGTTTGGAATGCAATTGCACTACAAAAATGTCTACCTGAAAGAGAGATACTTGGGTATATTTTTCAACCAGCGTGCATCGTAAACGATCTTTTGGAGTCTTCCATGTGCTGCAGAGCCCTTTGGAATCCATTCTTTATTCCGGTCTTCCTCCAAAGGACCATGTCGACAGGCCCCAAAGTACCACTCATGTTTGCCAGTTACATGATGCAGAACTCCTGTCCAAAGATCCTGTAATCAAATGTTTTCACTCAGTAAATTATGCGTACTATTAAAAAAAAAAAAAACATTTGACAAACACCCTTTATATATTAGTATACTCTAATTGTGTAGTAATATATACAGTAAATAAAAACTTACGTTGAAAGCTTCAAAGGTCTCTGCTTCCTTACAGCTGTACCAAAAATGATTGCAAATGTCTCTGTTCCAACTCAGAAGTAGTGCACAGTCCTTCTCATGTCCAGCCTAAAAAACAAATTTATTGAATTAGATTAACTGGTTCCTTGCCAAAAAAACAAAAAAAGGTCTCAATAACAGTAAACATACAGCCAGAATCTTTTTACTTAGGTTCTTTGCACCGTGCCAGATATCCAAACTGTGTTTCACACCACAGTCTTTGTATTGGCCATTGTCTGTCAAACATCAAAGCAGTATTATTATTCATTGAACATCAAATCTGTCTATATGTAACTAATATTGCATAAAGCCACGTACTAAAAATTGCTGATATTTGAATATTAGCATCAGTGCAAAATTCCTTCACATTCCCCAACTTTGGACGGAGTGTGTCTAAGGTCTCGATGAATGTCGCCTTCTCCATAGCTACAGAGTTCCCTCCGACCTGTCGTTTGTCCATATTGACAATCGACACAATACTTTGTGTCGTTCTCCATGGTGGTGTATGTGCAGAATTCGGCACAGAACCCAGGACTGTCCATCCTAGCATCACCTTATAATGACAAATATAAATGGGTTCAATGTTTTGTTAATGTATAAAACAATAACGACAGATAATATTGCAAGTTGCAGAGATGTTATATACTAACCAAGGAGCACAACAGAGTCCTTTGAACTCAACTGGCTGATGACATTGCTACTCTCCCTCTTCCAAAAATCTTCAATGTTCGACAGACAAAATTTGGTTTGGATTTTGTAGAATGTTGTTGGGTCGATCATCCCCAAGTTCATAAACTTGAAGAGCAGAGCTATTTTCCGGAAGTTGTTACCAGACAGGAGGATATTTGCACCCAACATAAAATCGCCAGCGAGCATTCCATATTTGAAATATCGCTGTGAACTCCACTTCCAAACAGTGTGACCATTTGGACATATCTGTAAGAGTGCAAGAGTTGAGCGCCACTGCAGAAAATGCCACTACTGAAATGATTTTGAGATTTAAATGTAAACATGTGATACTCACCCATTCCGCAATGACTGCAGAGCACCTTGATTTTACAGAAACCTCAAATGGCTTAGCTGCATTACAGGGTGCCTTTGTGATTGAATTCTTCACTGTGCATTTTTCAATTGGAAGAATAAGGAAGTCCAGCAACTGCTTTATAATGTCATGATAGACTATGGATGCGGGCCTGCCGATTACGTCTTCCTCTGTGAGGACCATTGGTGCGTCTGGTGGAGTGGCAACTTCCTGGCTTTCATCTTCATTACCTTCCGGGTCATCGTGCACTGTCTGATCAAGGCCAATCACAGGATAATCCTCTAACGACAGTCCATTTGGGAGAGCAACACCAGACCTGCAAATGTAAAGAAAAAGATGAGTCACACATCACCCAAAGAGCAAAAGCTTCTGCCAGCCACTCCAGTGCTAATTAACAACTATTACAAGTCAATAGGATGCTGGAGACAGAGACATTTCATTTACATGTGTTGGAGACACCGCCCGGAATGTCAGACAGACCTTTCAAACACCTACAAAGGGTTTTACGTACAGGTGATAGCTCTAGTAGCAGTTTTTTTCATCTTTATTGCTTTCAGAGATTGATTGCAGGAAGACGTTCTTTTGGAAATGCAACAATAAGGTTTACCCCAATGAAAATCGCATCAACATATTTTCCATTACAAAATGAAAAAATAATAATAATACCTTATGCAAATATGAGGACCCAGGTCGTATTCTTCATCCACATCAGCTGGGGTTTCACTGGTCTCATCTTCTGAGAAATCTACCTCCTCTGTCTCATCTTCTGAGGATGACTGTGATTGTGTCTCTGTATCCGGAGTCCAAGTTTCATCCCATGTGTCGTCATCCCAGTCAATCCTTTTGAATAAAGTAATTTTAGTGCCCCCTTCAGTACCATCCCAAATAAACCCAAAAAACAGTAATACTTACATTGAATTGTGTAGATTGTTGAAGGAATCTTCTTCAATGTCAACTATATTTACACTAGTTGAGGCCCTAGAAAATATATTCAGTAAATTACCAAATATAAAGCAAAAATAAATAACATTCAAAATAACATCTGCACAGAGATGTTGAATTATAATTACCCTGCTTCCTCTTGTGGAATAGTTCTTCTTTCTTCCTCACTGCTACTACTGCTGGCCATTTTCTCAACTCCCTTCACAGAGAAATCACCTTCTCTGTAAATTACACAAATACAGAATATAGATAATGTTGCTAATCCAGCCACAAAAACAAGGAATAATTTCTACTAAGAAATATGTAGCTTGATGATAAATATGACAATAACTTACCGATCAGACAGTGACTCCTGAATTGTGGACACAGCTGGAGGCCGGGGTCTGGCCCATTGAGTGTGTGTCAGTGGAGTGGATGTAATTTTATCATAGCTGTAACAAATATAGAATTATACACATTAGTTGTTTGTTCTACCAAAGTACAAGCATAACACATCTTTTATATTTTAGTGCACATATATGCATCACAGTAGATTGTATGGAAGGGCATCCAAATTTGGCTAGCAGCGTCATGCAATACAAAATATCAAATGCCCTTCCATGTTTTATTTACTTATAATGATAGATTGATTGAGACTTCAAGAACAATGGAGAAGTAGCTTGTTGCTTTTGTCTAATTTATACTATGGTGACCATTGGGATTATCCAAAATGAACACACAAGATTTTAGATCATTTCAGCGTGATGTCTTTTACCATTTGTCATAAGGCTACTTTAGACAAATGGAGAGCTTTCCCGTGTCTGCGCGGCGCGTGACCTGTGCCAAGGCTTCGCTAATCAGAGCCTACATTAGGATAAACTTCTCTCCTAATAACTACTCGGTCGATTATTCTCAAATCATAATCCAAAGCATATCACAACGATCCTCTTCTGAGTTCGTTTCCAGTTAGTGATTGGCCCGCTTTTAAACGACATTACTTAGTAAATGGATGCAGGAGCGGGTGTTCTACACGAGCTGCTACTCTGTTTGTTTGTTTGTTAGCAAAGGCTCCGAGCCATGAGGGAGGAGGGGCGGCGGGTACGCGATGATAAAGACGGTCACTCAGATAGATCTCATCTCATCCATTTTTATGTTTAAGAACTTTCATCGCAAAAATGACTGCTAGTACATTTAAAAATCTTGACATGCCTTTGTTTGGGGGCTGCGGTGAAGATTAGGAAATGTTAGCAGACCTGTGGCCATCGTAATAACTACTGACGATGCAAATTACAAACTAAATAAACTAATCTACCCTAGAAAGTTACAATATACAGTTACAATGTACACTTTTACTAGAAGTGATTTTAAATGGATTTCTCCAAATAGAATGCCAAACTTTACCTGTCGAGTAGAAACTTCGCGACTGAAGCGTCAGTGGGAAGCCCAACGTGTGCTTTCAGCGCACGCCATCGTGTGAAAGAATCTCCCAAAAACACTCTGGTCTTGTTTCTCTCTTCTGAAGCCTTTCTCTTCTTCTCATAAACCTCGAAGACACTTTTTCTCTTGCGACTCTCTGCCATTTTCAAAGCACCCGGTGAGAACTGCGAGCTACAGTGAAAAGCTGAAGGCGAAGCTCAACATATACACCTGAAAGTGCGCATGCGCAAAAAAACGAAAACTACCCAGGAACGAGCACGTACGACGTCCTTACGTAAACATATCACCAGAATGATTGACAATCAGGAGGACCAATAGTCTTGATGATCCACCCGGAAAAAGAACATCCTCCTCTACACCTTTAATTTAGTAGTAATTTCAAGTAAAGTGGCACACTTAACGTAATAATTACATATATCCTCCTGCATAGTTAAAAAAGTAGTAAGTAAACAATTTTCATCCTCAGTTTCTTTACTCTAACTTGTACAAAAACAATATACAAAAAAAAAAGCAGGTGGTGAGAGCCTGGTGATATAACTGCGTAGAGTGCAGTCAAATAGTATCCAAGGCACACATACACGTTTTTTCACACTTTTTGGACCCGCAGCAGCGCTAATTTGTTCTACTTTCAAAAAAAAAAAAAAAAAACACTCTTACATAATGATCTAATGCATGCATTATGTACATTATCTGTGATTGAGCTCTGTGTGGATAACTCGCACTCAATTTGCTTTTTAACATTTTATGCTGGTGGCCGAGCACGAACACGACATCAGTACATTTTTGTAGCTTAGCAACAACTACTGCGGACCAGCTCTTTTATAAATGGTTCTTTTAATTACACTGAACATCTGCATCTTTTTGTCCGTTTCATCGTCTGCATTCTTTACTGTTATCTCTAACCTTGTACTTTTAATGTTAGAGATAACCAGGCACAGTCAAAAAGAGACTTCTATATCGATCTATCTGCTTCTAAAGGTGCTACACCCCTGAAAGTGCGTATACAGTAAAGCGCTCTCATCTCAGCTGTTGGATTGGATTCTGCCTGAGCTCACTCCTCAGTAAAAAATGACAGCACTGCAAAGGAAACAAGGAACCTTTCTTTGCCATTGTTATGTTTTTAGCGGCCGCTGATTGTCCTCCGTGAGTTTTTAAGAAGCAGGTTAGCGATGGTAACCTGCCGTAAATGTGAGGAAATAGTGCTCAAGATAAAATAATGCATGGAGATTGACAGAAATGAGGCGAGATGGAGTGTTTGGTGGATAATGATGGAGATGGAGGAAGTGTTTGCAGAAGATAAACCAATAGTGATAGAGCAGCGGTGGCACAGGCCTTTACAACAAGAGCGACATGATGAAACGGGGCGAATCACACTCCCACATCACAGCGGTTATCTCCACTGACATTTATCAGTGCCACCTCTGCCTCGCCGCCGTGTTTTCACCACGTCTCAGGGCAACTCCATCATCCCCTCCCAATTTATCTGTGCCCCCAGCCCACCTCATCCCGCCATCAGTCTATTTAAATGTTCTCCACCGGCGTGGCTAACAGTGACAGCATCTGAGCTGAGATTTGAAGATAGAAGACAGAGATGAACACATGGACACACTGTATCATGGTGGTCGTTGATATTAATGTTTTTAACAGAGTACAATGTAGTTGCAGACCCCCCTGTGCAGCTTTGCGGATGCATAAAATAAAATAAAATAAAATAAAAACTACAACGAGGATGAAGTAATTTTCCTGAAGGGCAACTGTAGGTTATGGGCAATTGATGGAACAAAGTCATGGACTCGTAATGTGTGTCCTGTGACATCATGTGTAGTAGCTAGGATTGTAAGGCAAGATATCACTTTAACAGCCACTGCCACTGATGTAACTGGATAGAGATCATGGGGTGGAAGGAAACATTATTAAGTAACTTTTTTTTAATTCAACGCTTTTAAAAAGTGCAGTATTATCAGCCCAAGTACAACTGTTCCGACATAACCACATACATGCACTTATCTCTAAAAAGGACGAGACAGCATTTCATCAACAAATCTGTCTTATACCATCTTTGTGGTGCCTCAATTTAAAAACTAGCCACCCTCTTATTTAAGCATGTGATATATATATCCTTTTTTTTCTTTGTTTTTATTGAACACTCAATTCTGCTTGGGAAGGTGCTCAGAGCTCGTACTGTGATTGCAGGCATGATGTTGGGCGGTGGCTGTGGGAGGGAGCTGGCCCACTGGATCATTCACGGCCGCCCAGAGAAGGACATGTATGGCTATGATATTAGGTGGGTCCACTCAAGCATCTAATGTCAAAAAGCACAGGAAAAAGTCGTCTGAATGTCAACTTTGCCCTGTAAAAAAAAAAAAGACTGCCTACCGGATATATAGTCACAAACCGCAGTCTAGTTTCTGTTTGTTTGTTTGTTTGTTTTTTACATTACATCTAAGTGACGCTTCCTCCTGTTGCAGACGTTTCCATCACTCCCTGACCGACAACAACCGGTGGATCAGAGAGCGCAGCCACGAGTCCTACGCTAAAAACTATTCTGTGGTGTTCCCCTTTGATGAGCCGCTGGCCAGTCGTAACATGAGGCAAGACCCGTTCCATAAGGTAGATATAGGCAATGAAATAAGCTTGCATTCAAACCTCACCATTTTCCATTCTTCTTTATGTTTTTTTTGTTTTGTTTTTTTCTGCAAGAATTATTATTTTCTTTTTTATTATTTAAATTTCAAACGCATTGTGTCTGTCAAAAGCTTTGCATGCTTTCATTATTTATTTGTGAGTGAAGGCTTTCGATTAAATTAATAGCAATTCACTTTTTTCTTTTTTCTATAATCATGACTTTAAGCTTTAACTTTAACGGGCCTAGTTAGTTTATAACCTCAACATTTGTGGAGTCCTGTATTTATGCATATCGAGTCTTAGTCCAAGTTGCACATTCACAACTGCATGACTGCATGTTGATTTTTCTTAATTTACCTTTCTTTATTTTATTGTGAATCATCCTCTGGCCTTGGCCTCTCACATCAATCAATTAATCAATAACATTTTATTTTATAAAGCGCTTTTCATGCACATGTTTACATAGTAAACCATTAAAAAAACATTCTCGCCTAGCCCAGATCTTCAATGAAAGATCAATAAAAGGGAAGGTTTTAATTATTGAGCTGAACTAAAGGCTCTATCCGCAAGTCTGGTGATGAGTATCTGAGGGTTTGAGGTGTGATAAGTTATTTCGGACCACACGGGTGCATTTATGCAAGTATATCTAATCTGGGATGGAATTTAGGATGGGGGTGATATGTGCACTTGCAGCAGAACTTTAGCGGCACTGTTTTGGATATATTGCCACTGATTAACAGTTGGCTTTATGTTGTCAGGCAGCTACTTTATTAATACAAACGCTGCTAGCAGGACTACAAATGATACACTTAGCGCTAGTTGCTGTGGCCTTAGATGTGTCTCAGTTGGCACTAAATCCTAAGGGGCTCTGCCACTATATTTTATGCATTAACGACCCACTTAGCCATGGTTTCCTCTGGCCCTCTCGCCACTATTTACCTTTTAACTGTTGCAATTTTCTCCTGGTCCCCCACAGCGGTGGGCATTCTCTCCGAACACATTACTGTCATATTCATTGTGTAGGGACGTCATCAATATGTTTTGTCGCGCGTGCCTTCCCCCAAGAGCACCGCATAATTAATCTGTTTGCTCTCAGGGTCTTTTCATGATTTCGTATTTGAGTCTAAAGGTTGACGTAAATGGGATCTGGTGATTTTAATCTTTTTTAATGAGAAGGAAATATGTGGTTTGTAGACGTGAGACTCTTGTGTCTACAAATTGGTGGCACTTCTGAGCCCTGTGTAAGAGGCTTTGCAAAATGACATGCCATCATCCAGAGCCCGTCTCCTCTGTTTGTTTTATCAAGTCTTCACAATCAATGAAAAAGCGCTTTAAAAGTTTGTAGGTGGTTAATGTGAAAAGGATAAAATAAGTAACACTTTTTATTGGCAAGTTTAGACGTCCTTCTCTGAAAATAAAAGGAGTTCCAAGAATTTCTGCACAGGAACAATGGAGATTTTAGTTTATTCAATAACAAAATTATACAAAGTTATTATGACATTGTGTGCACCATTAAATAAAAGATTTAATATGAAGCAATTTTCTTTCTTTTTGTTCTGCCAAAATCAAAACTTAAAGACTAACTTTAGACCAAAAGAAGGCTTGATGTAACTATAGTACATTTGGACCTGGAGTCTGGATTATAGTCTGTCTATATGTATTAATGCATTACGAAATTGGTGATAAATTGTGTATCCATAGTACATCTCTTAATAACATGCACAGTATAAATTATTTCAGTGATTTATTTAAAGGAACAGGCCACCGTTTTTCCATACTGAGATATGTTCTTACCCGAGCTTAGACGAGTTGATGCGTACCTGTCTGGTCTCTACGCGTGCGCTCAGTCACGCAACAAGACCAAAGATGTTGTTAGCATTTAGCCTCTCCTCTATGAGGTCAAACAGGGGTGAAGTTAGAAGCGATCACGCTCTTCCTCGTTTTCCCTATTTAAATACGGTTATGTGAGTAGTTAAACGATCCAAGTATAGTCACACAAAATTAAACATGTCGATTTTCGGCGGATAAAAAAGGTACTATGGCGTAATCTTAGGCGTAACACCTTAGGAGCACGGACGTCGCAGTGCTCATAAACTTCACCCCTGTTTGGTCACATAGACGAGAGGTGTAGAGGCTAATGGCTAACAACAACTTTGGTCTTTTTGCGTGACTGAGCGCACGCGTAAAGACCAGACATGTGCGCATCAACTCGTCTAAGCTCAGGTAGGAACATATCTCAGTATGGAAAAACGGTGGCCTATTGCTTTAATAGGGAGGACCCTATCGCCTCTCGTTGACCATCGCCTTGCAACTCCCTTTCTATTACCCAACATGAAAAAACACACAATGCCCTTTTCTATTTTCCGAGTAGGCTTGTGTCCCACACTATTCCCTATCATTACAGCATGTACTATGGCCGAGTGCTACTTAAATGCCTAATCCACCGAGAAAGCAATCTCTGCACACATAATGAGAAGGGCTGCTTCAAGGAAGCCATGCGTGTGTGTGTTTATTTCAGAAGACGGAACTGGCCTTCTCTGACACTGCAGCACACACTCCTTCTCCACCTCAGCACCACGGGGTTAAATTTAGCTCCGTGTGGGAAGTTCTGGCAGGAGACAGCTAGAGCCAGATTGGTACATTGTGGAGCCTAGCTTACCTACCAACTGGGGGCGGCTGTCAATTTAGCAAGAAACCGTGCAGACAAGAATCAATGCAGATCTTTGTTAATAGTTAAAAAAATAAGCTGCGTGTCAATTTTACTTTACAGTGCTTTGTACAGGTGTAGAACATTCATTGTCATATCAAGCGTGGTTCATTTCTACGTTTCACCTGCACCAATCAATACAACTAGCTCCAGATCAAATTTAAATGATTAAACTCCAGACAATTTTCACGCTACTGCTTTTTAAACCAAGAGAATCCATAGTTTCTTCATCAATCTCTCTGCAGGAAAAAAAAGATGCTTGTTTTGACTAAATTTGCCAAATATGGAGTCTTGCTGTATTACTGAGAATGTAGGCATACATAATTGTGTATCAAAATGCTATAACAACCCTCCAGTTTGAGTTGTGAATTAATGGGGAGGGAGGAACCAGAGGCGTTTTGTCTTCACGTAAGATACAGTACGCATTCTGTTTTAAATTGTTTGATAAAGCTTAAAAAAAACGATCAAACAAAATGAAGGTAGTATTTAGAGGATGGGCTCTTGTGTGGTACTTGTGTTTCCTTAAGCTGCACGAGTTTCAGTATATGTGAGCATGCAGTTCCTCATTTGACAGTACCTCAAGAATTCAGTCACTGGTACTAATTAGGACTCGATTGGGGAGAGTTCCTTTAAGACTATTTCCAAAGTTTCCAAAAAACAAACAAACATTAACAACTTTTCAACATATAGTTTTAATACATCCAAAAATCGGTCTGTTACTTAACTACGGTACATGAAACTCTAAAGTGCACTCGTCACTTTTCAAAAGCAAAAGGTCAAACTGTGTGTTGTCTCATTTGCAGGCGCTGACGGAACAGGGATGTGTATTTCAGGAAAGGCACGGCTGGGAGAGACCGGGCTGGTTCAACAAAGATGGCGCTGCGCCTGTGAGACCCACTGTTTACATATAGATCTTTTACAGCACTTGTGTCTTCAGTGTATAGGAATGTAAGATGATCTAATGCCCATAGAACTGTAAACATAATGTTAGGCTTTTGGGCAAAGAGCAAGATATATGACACAAGCAGTTTGTCTTTCTTCTTACACATTTTCTACCTAATCTTTGTGTCTGCGCAGGTTAAAGACTACGATTACTATGGTGCGTATGACACGCCGAAGAATGCCAACTACAAATACAAGGAACTGCTGGGCAAAGAATACACCTTCAGTTTCCCACCACACCATGACGTGGTAAGATGCCGTATATAAGAAAAAAGCTTTCAGTCATGTGAATAGGTTGCGCTGATTTCCTTGACCTTGTAACTCCTAATACTCCGCTGTTTCGTTATGATTATTTTGCATAGAAACAGAAACTGGTACAAAGTTCATTGTCTTCTCTTTCAACATGAAGAAAAGTTAAATCCATTTTTCAATATACAGTTTGGGATGGAATGCTATAAATTAAACATGTTAATGGAAAACAGTGTCCACACACAAACAAAAGTGGAGAAGAAGCAGCCGCGTCACTACTGCTGAATACGTCTACTGTAATGTCATGACTCCACAGTGTTACATTTTCTCCATTGTTTTATTGCTGTGGATTTGGTCAGGGATCACATAGATCGTATTGGGTTGGACGCCGCAATCCCAAGCTCTCTATAGCATCTTAAGGTGGGTTATAACTTTGTGGACCTGCTAACAAACAAGGATAAGGTTTTTTGTTTTGTTTTTTCCTTTAAGGCTAGTAATTGACCTTTTCATCTCAAAATTCTGATGACACTTTACACTTTAGCAACCTTTTAATGCCTCGATGCTTAAAAAATTGTATTAGCCTAGACTAGAGGAGCTCAGAGCAGGAACTGTTGGCCCCGAGGCGTAACGCTTTATTTGGACAATCAGCTTTCTCTGTACAAGGCACAAAAGCCTGGAAATGTTTACCCACTGAACTGACAGCAGCGTCAAACTGGGTCATTTTCAGACACAAACTTAAAGACTCTTTAATTAGGTCAGAAATGTGACCATCACTGACCGTCTGCTGTGTTTATACTGTGTTACACTGTATAATTCTGATGTTCAATTATTGTGTAAAGGCCCAGCTAAAAGGTTGTAGTACGCAACATAAGCTTGTAGAATACTTGTCCCTATTCTGAATAAATTCAGATACATTTTTGTTTTTTGTTTTGTTTCTTCAGATCAAAAACGAGTGCCTTACATGTAGGAATGGTGTGGCTGTGTTCAATATGTCCTACTTCGGAAAGTTCTTTCTCACTGGGCCGGACGCTAAAAAGGCAGCTGATTGGTTATTCACTGCTGATGTCAACAAAAAACCTGGTAAGTCTGGATGAAAGCTTTAGCCCAAGTGAAAAGACCGACAAAATAAAGGGCTTATTGATGGAAAAAAAAGGAAGAAAACTTACCATCTGATTCTGAACGCTTTTTCTCTTCACAACTGGATACCTAGACACTGTGGGTGTACACACGGCACACCTTGCTTTTGAATCACCCTGATATTGACAGCCAGACCCGCTCAGAGCTGTGATTGGCAGTTTCACCTGAGTTGGCAGAGGTTGAGGCAGTAGGAGTGTGAACAAAACTGACTGCAGTGCTGAAATGGGACCAGCTCTAGCCATAACTTATGTGCCTTTTCTTCTTTATGTGTTCAGACAGATGTGTTAAATTAAGTCCAGTAGCCCAAGCACAAATGTTCCCATTAAGTGCAGAGAGTATATTTTTTTAAATCTTTTAACCTGGTACAGAATCCACTCTTGCAGTCTTCTTTTGTATTTGTAATAAAAGGCAAATGGTCAGTTTCGTTAAGTGAATATCGAAATTACTTTTTTGAAAATGGCCTTAAAAAGTGCCTTCCCTGGTTGATATATTTACTTTCATTAAAAATTGTCTTATCTAATAAATTGTTTAGTTTTAAGGTGAGACACGGCAGGTGAAAACAGATTTTTCACACAGTGATCTACGTTGACATTTTTAGCGAGCTTTCTCCTTTTAACGTCTTAGTTTTCATTTCAAGGTAAAATTACAAATTACAATTCAAGTTTGCAGATAACTAGAATTGATGCGTTTCCAGTTGTATTCGCACATGGTATTTCTGACATTAAGCCAAGAACTTGTCAGATCTTCCGTCATAGGTATTGTCTAGGATACGGTCTTTTAATTAAGTTGCCAGCAGCAGCAGCGCTAATGGCCTGTGTGTACTCCAGGGTCCACTGTGTACACTTGCATGCTGAATAAGAGAGGAGGATCCGAGGCGGACCTGACTGTGAGCCGACTGGAGCCCGGTGCTGCCGACCTACCTCTGGCTCCTGAATCCAATGGTGAGAAACACTTACTTATTTGGGCAGGATTTTAGAGATTATCTGTGAAATATTTTTGGAAGGATGACCGCAAGTAGTGTTCTTAGGCCTATAACAGCCTTTATCCATCCATTGTACTAAAGCGTCATCGATTATTGAAAGACCTATACAGTACATTATGCTTGGTTATGAATTCAACATAACTTATCATTTCTCAAAGCGGTGTACCTGATTTTTCCTGTTTTCAAGCTGTGAAAGGAGGCGGCAGTGAAGTACAGTGTTAGCTGACCACACATGCTGCTTGTTCACACGTTAGGCGCATATAGCTTTGTCAGACGGTGAAGTGGGGGCCTTTTATTTACAATATACAGAACTACTGAGAAAACAAAACTATATTTGGTACTCAAGCTTTAGCGCAATAATGTAATGTTAGCAAATGGACTTGTATAGCGCTTTTCTACCTTTTATATCAGGTGAATTATGGTGAAGCAAGGCACAGTTCGTGAAATGTCTTTGTTTACTTCCTTTATTATTTACACTGTGCACAATGTTTCTCTCTCCTCAGGTGACACGTACTACCTGGCCATTGGAGGTGGTGTGGCTGAACACAACTGGAACCACATTTCTACAGTTCTTCAGGACCAAGGCTTTCGCTGCCAGCTCGCAGACCACTCCGAGGACATGGGCATGATCAGTGTCCAGGGGCCCAAGAGGTAGAGGAAACCAAAGGAACAAGACGCTGTTCTTGACAAATTGGCACACACACTTTCCTACAGTGCAGTACAATAGTCATCTTTTGAGCGAACACTGAGGTTACATCATTTCTTTAGGATGTGAAAATATCTTTTCTTGGCTTCTCACAGTAGCACAGGTAGTACTTTCTTTCACTTTTCTTTTGTTGTTGCCTCGAAGCGCAGACCACCTTTAGCTCGAACTGATCCGTTTGTGTACTCCCCGTCTCTCTGTTCCTCCCCTTTCACCTCGTGTCGTTCCCCATTGCCTCCCTCTGTCTTTGTTCTCGTCTCTCAGCAGTGCCAGGGTTCGGGCCACTCTCCCCTTTGTGGGCTGTCGATATCTGCCGCTTCTGTCTTGATATTGCTGGGCCGCCTTTCAATGCGCCTTCCTTCCTGTGCAATTTTAGCCCATATGCTTTTCAAAGGCTACTGACGTCAAATTTAAAATCAATGATAACACAATGACCGTGGAAAATTCCTTTTATGTTCCTTTGCATTATATAACCTTACAGCATATCTATATAATAGGGCATGTTGCTTATGACGGCTGTACGAAATAAGACCTTTGTGCTCATGAACAGGAAAGGTATAAAAACCCATGAATAGGATAGTAGGATGTGGTCACTTTGTTTTTCTTTTTTTTTACTTGGCGAGTACATGATTAAATCACATTTACTATTAAGCTTTTTGAATTTAATCAAGAAAGGTGGTAGTTGTCTTGAGTGCTCTGCTAACGCAGACACTATATATATAAAACGCAGACACATATATATATATATATATATATATATATATATATATATATATATATAATGTCTGCGTACATTGGTGTATGAATGGGTGAGTGGATCCTTGCTGTAAAGTGCCTTGAGTGCCTAATGTAGGTGGAAAAACGCTATACAAGTTGAGACCATTTACCTTATAGGGCTGTTTTCATGCTGAAAATGTGATTTTGCAGACTCTTCATTTGTTCATATGGAAAAAAAACAAAGCTGCAGCTAGGGCTTGACATGAGTGTGCAACAACAATAAGCAGGAGAATTGCAGTCTACAGTAGCCACACATAAATTGTGGGCACGGTTTGTAAAAGGCTATATATTGTGCAGTCCTAGTGCTTTGATAGTCCTAGTGCATATCTTTGGTTATGTGTGGTTTAAACATTGGTTCAAATTTCACGTTTTCATGTTGTCTGTCATCTATACAGATTGCAATGTGTATATGTTTTTCTTAAAGTAAATCAATCTCCTTGGAGCTCGAGCACAGGAGCAATTGGAGTGTATATATCACTGTTTGTTTTTTTACCTCTCATTCAAATTCTACTGACACTACTGTAGATCAGGCACTTTGTCACACGCTAAGCTTGCCAGTCATTTCTAGACGGGCTAAGAGCGATCTGCGTTTTTAATTACAGACCTTATTTATAAACCATGAAACTCTGATTTATTCTGGGCAAGACCCTCTTAAGCATGTGCGGGTACAGAGATGAGAACCCCGGCTAAGTGGCATGTTAGGAAAACAAATTGGTGGTTACAAGCCCCTCGTCACCCAGGCACACATGTGTGCATGGTGCATACACGGATCGGCACTGTTGGCTGATTATATTTAGCTAATTGCCCTTGCTTTCAGGCTTTTTGAACAAGGCCTGAAAGCAAGCAAGAGATGGAAATTGCATGTCAGTCTGGAGAAAAATATAGTCAATAAGATGCAAATTTTTAGGAGAATTTTGAACTGCTACAACCACCTTAACTGACAAAAAAAAAAAAGCTTGTGTTTTATTGTATCTACAGTGTATAGTAGGCTATCACTGTAAGTACAATGACTCGCATCACGATGAACGATGACAACTTGATTGGACAAAAAATCGAAATAAAAACACTCTTAGCCCGTCTAGCTTGGCGTGTGACAAAGTGCCAGATCTACAATAGTGAATTTGAATGAGAGAAAAAAAAAAACGATTCACCATTAAAGGATGTTGCAACATGAAATCTAACACAAATAACAGCTTGAAAGCCTGTCTCTGTAACTATTCTGAACCTTTTGCATGTGTTATTACTGAAATAAAACAGCCACAGAGCAAAGGTACTCTTTTAATGTTTTTCTTTAACTCTAACAGGTATCGTATTGATTTAGCACACAGATTTTTGCAGCTTCTACTGAAAGCACAGCTCATACCTTGCTTCAAATATATCAGGCCCTGGCCAAGTGCCACACAATGTGAAAAAATATCCCTTGAAAGACATCACACATTGTAATCCCTGCCTACACTCGCACAGACTGAAGATAAAGCTACTAAACATAGACCTATTTTGTTGACTCATCGTTATATAATAATATTTGTTGGACCAAGGACAGCTGCAGGAGGCTTATCATAAAACATTTAATGGTTGATTATAATATGCATTGTAATATCAACAAATGTATTTATTTTTTATGCCATTTATTTTTTATTTAACTTTGTTTTGCAGTCGAGCTGTCCTTCAAGAGGTGTTGGACACAGACCTCAGCAATGAAGCTTTTCCATTCTCAACGCACAAAGTTGTTAATGCAGCAGGGCACCAGGTGAGGTCAACGCACTAAACTAACTTTTCTGTTTCATAAATTAGGCTTTAAGTTTATATGTTTTAAATTTTCAACGGGACTGAGATCAGGATTTTGTGAGGACCACTTCAAAACATTGACTTTGTCATCCGTTTGGCCGTATTCCTGTTTTGTGAAGTACACCAGTCCCTCCCGCAGCAAAACAACCCCACAGCATGATGCTGCCACCCCCATATTTCACAGTTGGGATGGTGTTCTCAGGCTTGCAAGATTCATCCTTTGGCCATAATGACCATGGTCACGTTTTGAGGAAAAACAGTAAAAAAAATAATGTTTTCCTCTTTCCTGGCAGAGTTCCCTCTCAGCCCATGTCAGTACAGTGCTTGTTTCACTCTGTATAATGACAAACTCTTACCATATTCAGCATCTTTTGCATTTGTTCTTGGGTTGGTATTCACATTTCAGAACACAGCACTTTCATCTCTGGGACACAGAACCCACCCTCTTTCTGATCTGTATGATGACTGGATATTTCCATCTTTTTTTATACATGCGTGTAATTGTTTGAACCAATGAACCTGGCACCTTCAGGCGTCTTGAAATTGCACCCAAGGCTGAACCAGACTTGTGCTTCCAAGGTCATGCCATCGTCATCTGGGCTATTGTTTTAAAGTATAGTCATCTTAGTGTATGTAAACTTCTGACTTTGTAGAAAGTAACAAAAAAAATTAAATTGACCTGAAAAAGTAAAAGTTAATTCTGGTTTCATGTCAGACGGTAAGAAAAAAAAATGCATAATGTCTTTTTATATAGTGTAAACATCTGGTTCCCACTGTAACTATAGCTTTTGTGACCCGAGGTACTTAAAAATAACTAATAAAATAACTAAAGTATTAATAAAACCAAAGGACACACAGGTAAGTTTTGTAAAAGACAGGCAGAGACAGTGTTTTTAAAATATGTAATTAAAAGTTTATTTGTAACAGCATAAGGTTAAAAAAAAGGATGATCTTTATTTGTAAATCGTAAAATTCAGGTAAAAATGGCCAATGTAATAAAAGTATAGTTTCAATTAAAACCTGGCAGCCCCTGGGCCAGAGCCAAACGAAATCTGAAAAAAACAGATAAGTCTTAAAATAACCAAACAAGGATGGCTTGAGAGGGGGTAGCCCCACCCCAAACAAAACGGAAAGTGCTACCCACAAACACACTAAATAACAAAAATACCAAGTGCAAAACAGAAAAATGGGCCAAATCCCCCTCCCAAGCACATCCAAGGGAAACTAAATCTAAAAGGCTAAAAGACCCAGGGACTGCTATATAAAACTAGTGCAGAGCTAAAAGGGGGTTTCTAAAAGCTAGAAAATGATACTCAAAGAAACCCAAAAAAAACGAACTCTAAACAAAACAGTAGCAGGCTAAAATCTGCAATTAAAATGGAAACAAACGTAAAAACTCAAATGCAATAAATGTAAAAAGTGCTAAAACGCTTGTCCCACCTTGAAATTGCGATAAAAACAGGGGAAAATAGCTGCCACCGGAGTCCTATAAAAGCTCTAAAACCAGAGAAATAAATTAAGAACAGATTAAAAATGCTAAAAGCGAGGGAGGGTAAAACACACCTGTCACCAGCCAGCAGCAGTCGAGACTGAGCACCAGGCGCGGGGGAAATTTAAAGGGAGGCCACTTCCTCTATTGGGCAGGAAGCAGCAACTCCTTATTTGGGAGAGGGAGCCCCCTACTGCCCGCTACACTTTGAAAAGCAGATCTGCCATCACCACACTTACCCCAAAAAAGAAGGCACCCATCACCCACCTGCAGAACCAGGTGGAGAATATTGAAAATGATTGTACCTTCATTTGGGATGTACCGATCTGCTTTTTTGAGCTCCCGATCCAATATTTTGACACTTTATCTGGCCGATACCAATCCGATACTGTCTTTTTGTATTATTCCATTTTTATATAATATATATTATAGCCTATGGATTTTACAGTAGTTTTACCAGTTGTCTTTTTATAAACATGCAAGAGGTTTTGGCTTTAGCTTTTGAATTTAAAATTAGAAAATGTTTCAGAAGCAGGTGTTAGCGGCAGGTTAACGATAGTAGACACATTAATTTATATCCTCATGTGTGATGTGGATGTTCTGTTATGATTGATTGTACAGCTTCTGTGATTTTATTTTGGCAGCCATCTAAATTCTGTTTGCTGTGTCTTGTAAGCCCATGAGGGCTGGGCACTTACTTATGTGCAAGACACAATAATATAAATAAATCAAATCAAATAAAGCAAATCAATATCCTAACTTAGCGATAGCATAAAGGCTGTGAATCTGTGGTCCTGGATCTGCAGCAGTCTCAGTCTGCAGGTTTACCACTGTGCTGGATGCGGTAAACCAGTGGTAAACCTGCAGGCTAAAGCCGCTGCAGATGCATGACCACAGATTCACCGCCGTCTTGTATCGGACCCGTCTAGTCATCAAATCCGATATTCTCAAAATTCCCGGATCGGCAACCGATACTGAATATCGGATCGGTACATCCCTAGCCTCCATATTTGGACTTGGAGTCAAAGGGCTTCATGTGGCGTTACACTCCTGTACATGACAGCAAAGGTTTAGGAACGCAAAGGTCAAGGGTTCAAACCTAGTCAACGGTACGTTATTTTTCTTCATAATTGTAGTGATCTCAGCAAAGTTAAATACAAAAAGCTTAAACTGTGCTTGAAAAGAAAAACAGGGAAGTGATTTTTTTTGCTGCATGTCATGTTTATTCCGCAGTTTTTAGCTGTTGTCTTTCTACTCAGCGGTTAAGAGCAGAAAATCTATAAATTCCATCATCAATCATTCCATACAGATCCACGATTATGGTTGGATAGTAACATTGAGCAACTCATCGTGAACCACTCTGTATTTTTATGGCATGTCTTGGTTTTGGGCTGCATACTGATCAGGCTTAACAGGACCACCTGACTATGCAGAGACGCACACAAACTTCAGTCATAATTTAGCAATTTCACATTTTCACATTTACATCAACTTGAGCGAAAGGATGTTCAATATTACTGACATGACTTTTTAACGGCTAATATATTCACCGACCTTTGACTGAAGCTTTTATTTTTAATGTATTTTTTCACGCTACCCAAGATTCAACTAGTTTTTGTACCGATTTGGCTTTAGCTTAAGTCGTAGTCCAACTCATAGTCCCGGCCAGTGTAAATATTTGTTTAGGAGCACCTGACCTTCACGCTGTCCTGGCCATACATCAAAGCACGCATGTTGTCCACAGTGTCCCGGGGCATGCAGAGACACATATGTCCACCCAAATGCCCTTGTTCCGTCTTAGTCACTCTTGCATGAATTATGTAGCACTGTGTTGATTGCAGACTGTATCCTCACATTGTGCTTGTGAGCGTGTTGCTTCTGCCAATGTGTTGTGTTCCTGCTGGCTTACTGGCCTTGTCTGGGTGACATTTTAATGGCTGCACCGCTGCGAGAACAGAGCGCTCCCTCAGTCTCACAGCTCATTAGCCGCTCTCCTCTTCTGTTGCCTGCATTTCAAATGTACACGGTTGGAGCGATCGCCATGTGTGCCTGGTTATGAGCGCCCCTCTTTATGCATTTCTGTGCTTGCATGCACTTGTCTACATTTTAAGAGTCACTGTGCATCTGTGTTCTTTGTTCAAGTGAGTGTTGTGAATAGCCATAAGCCTGTATACCCTGCCAGCATTAGTTGGCATTAACACAAGGCCTAGAGTGAACTAGGCCTGGCAGCAAGGCTTCGCTCTCGTGGCTCCTGCTGGTGGAGGGCATGTTTACTTCAGGATTTGTATGATGAATTTTTTTGGTTGAAGCTTCTGAGCACCCAGCTTTAATAAACCTCTCAATAAATAAATAATTACTAATACTAATTACTATTTACTAATACTAAATTATAAATGCAAGACTTTGCTTAGGGAATCCACTTGCAATCCCCACACCGCCATAAGCAGAAGAAAAGCATCTTAACTCTGCTGTGACTGATTGCAGTATTAATTCGCCTAGAATATTTTCCTTGTAAATTGTCTTGAAGGGCCAAAAAAGGAGATATCAATGTGTGGTTTGGCAATTGTCTAAATATATAAAGAAGTGGTTCTACTGTAAAGTTTCAATAACATAGCATTATTATTTAATGTGTAATTGCTGTTGTAAAACAAGATGATGTCGGCGCCGACACAGCGCTACAGCAGACTTAAGTAAATACTATTGTAGCTTCATTTTCTATTACGACTCTTGTTCATATGTAACTAAATTGAATCCGAGTGTCATGTCATGTCATGATTCATACTGTAGCCCATATTTCCAAGGGTAGCCTTTATATTGCCCGCCTTGCCACTTATCTTTCAGAGCAGATTTCTAAGGCTAGATTGCATTTTCATTTTTCTCTTTGTACACTGTATCTTGCTCTTGCATTGATATTCACTGCCGCACACAGGCTTGCACACCAAAGTGGTTTGCATTAACATTCACGAAAAGTACAGAAAGTCCTTGAGGATAAAGTATTTGAGTAGTACGAGCTCAATAGGAGACCAAAGGCTTGGTCCTTCTTATCTTTAGCCCTCTGCTGTTTGCAGGTGAGAGCTATGCGCCTGTCGTTTGTCGGTGAGCTGGGCTGGGAGCTGCACATTCCCAAAGACTCCTGTATTCCAGTCTACAACGCTGTCATGGCTGCCGGGGCTAAACACGGCATCATCAACTCCGGCTATCGGGCCATCGACTCCCTCAGCATAGAAAAAGGTAACGGTTACACACAGTACACAAAAGCAACACATTCTGCATGGTAGATAATAGACGATAAATTTTTTTATAGAACAGGTAAGCTACGTAGTATTTTTTGTAGGGGGGAAAACACATTCTATTAAACATTATTCTGTCATTTGTTATGTCTGTAGGTTACAGACACTGGCACGCTGACCTCCGTCCTGATGACACACCACTAGAGGCAGGTTTGGCCTTCACCTGCAAACTCAAGAGCACCATCCCATTCCAGGGACGTGACATCCTGGAAAAACAGAAGAAGGATGGTCTGAAGAGAAAGATAGTCTGTTTTACCATTGATGAGTATGTACAAAATGAGTAACTCTTGCTTGTTTACTGGATCATATTTTCTTTTTCCTCAAATTGATTTTGTGAAACAGGAAAATGCCCATGTTTGGTCTCGAGGCGATCTTCCGCAATGGCGTCCCTGTCGGCCACCTGAGACGCTCTGACTATGGCTTTTATATTGACAAGACTATTGGTTACGGATACATTCGCAACCCTGACGGAGGAGTGGTAAGGACATCACGCACACAATCTGCACTTTTAAATTTTCTTATGAACTCTATTATAAGCGATTTTTTTGGCTTCATCATTAGCCTGTATGAAAGATACTACTTACTGTATGAATGCTGGTAATTCAGAGGATTTTTCAAGATATTTTTGCCTGTAGGCTTTATTTGAAAAGACAGCTCAGGGTGAAAGGAGGCAAAGAGATGAGAGACGTTTAGCAAATTGTCGGGATCCGGGACGCTCGTGTGTGTGTGTGTGTGTGTGTGTGTGTGTGTGTGTGCGTGTGTGTGTTAACTACTGACTATTAACTGCACTCATTTGGAGAAAATTTGACTGGATTTACCTGAAATTGCCTTATTTTATTCTTCTTTTCATAACTAACTACAGTATCAAAGTAACTAAACACCACTTTACATTGACATTAACATTTATAAAAATAATAAAAACTAAAGACCCAAATAGATTTTTGCTTTTTGTTTTGAAAGCTTCAAATATGTGAGAAACGTAAGCTCTGTCTGCTACAGGCTTGTTAGGGAAATACTGGAGGAGTCCGGAGAGACACGAGTGGAAAGATGGAACGGAGTCTGGATGTCTTAAGTAGAGAGAAGTTTATTAACACAATATAATAATACAGGCCTGGAGACAGCTGAACAGTCAACACATTGGTCAGGGCATTGATCATTCAGAGTCTGGCGATACTTCCACATGAAGAGAGTTAAATAGTCTTACTGACAATCTACGCATGGACGATATGCCACGTTGCCTAGGCCACATATCATGTAGAAGGTCGGCGCCGCCGTGTCTTGATCTAACAGTACAATATGGTCTGTTCTAACAATACAATATGATAAGGTAAATATGTGATAGCCGAATGAATTATATAATTCCCCATCAAGGCTTGTCCTGTTTAAGGCTGCAATAGAATCAAGCCCATTGTCATTAAAAAGCATTACATTGGATTCAAACTGGCATTAAATTTAAATTTCTTGGAAAAACTTGTAAAACATGTTCAGTTGTAGTTTGCTACACATTTCATTTGCTCAAAAGTTGCCCGTTTTGTCGAATTCAGTTTCCACCGTTTAAAGCAGAACTAAGTAACTTGTTTACCTTAATAAATCCTTTTCGTGGTCCCTCTGGGGGTAATACAAGTGGTAATGGGATGATTGGGGGTCTTTCATCTCCCCCTGGTGTCTCTGGCCAGAAAACCACAATTGCAATACACACTCATGGGATCAAGAAGAAGCTAACAGGCTAACAGGCAAAGCTAACTGCAGGCTCGCGCCTGATAAACAGTATTTACAGCCAAGTTTGAATGAAAAAAATGATCTCCATTGTGTAATTAGATGTACAATATCCCTCTCCCTTTGTCTTTTCTGTCAGCGTAGTATTTACTCTCATGTACAACTAATAAGTAAAAAAAAACGCAACATGCTACGACACCTGCAGTGGCGCTTATGGCCTCTAGGGGCATGAGTTGCTTAGTATTGCTTTTAATTTTTGCGTTTGTGGCATTAAAATATAATGTTTGGGCATTAAAATGGCATTTAAAAGCATTGCATTTTATTTGCTTCTGTCTGTATAAACCCTGATGAAATGTCTGCTTTTATATTGTCATTTATCCTTTTCCACCAAATTGTTACCTCTCCAACAGGCTTATTCTTTCTCACTGTCTGTCACTCAAGGCTACAACAAGTAGACTGTTATTACCGTTCCCATCACTCGATTGAATTTTTGTCCAGTGCTGCCATTTGCTGTGTGCAATTATTTTTGTCAGATGCACATTCCTTCCGCTTTTATGTTGCTAACTTGATATTGCTATTTTTGCTTGAAACATGACGGTAATGATGAACTAAAAGACGGTGGATATTTCCAAAGGCGACAACAAATGAACGCTCCGAAACAAAAACGGCACTTTAAACCTGATCCAAACCTGGAAAGTTGAGTTGCGCAAATGAAATACTACAACAAAAAGGTGTAGCCTTAGATGTAGTAAAACCGGAGATCATTTTTGAGAGCAGACGCGAGACGGACAGATCTGTGCAGGGGCTGTGAGGCAGAAACGGAGGCGGAGAAAATGAACTCCCTCTGTTTCAGGCACTGACATTGAGTTATGAGCCAAAGAATAGCTGTTAGCGTTTTATAACTCGTGCTTCACTCGCTAATGTTCCCCAGTGTCAAATAGGAACGCTGCCAAATTGTCTGTTCTGAAGTGACAAGGCATTTGGGAAAGGTCTTAACAGAACTAATGGATAAAGTGGGCATTTCCACTGTCTTTCAATTTTTTGCAAATGATTCAGCATTGAAGTGGAGCATTGGGGAAGCAGTAGAGGTGTAGGAGAGGGTATGCAATGTATTTTCTCCATTTGGTATTTTGTATAAAAGCTGCGCAATATGTCCATCTCTTGTGTCCGTAATGAAGACATAACCTGTGCTGTGCTTTATTTGGTCATACTGTATTATCCCTCTGTGTTCAGGTGAGTGCTGACTTCATAAGGAGCGGAGAGTTCACCCTGGAGAGGATGGGAGTGACGTACAAAGCCAAGGCTCACCTCAAGACGCCTTTCGACTCCGAGAACAAACGTGTCAGGGGTATTTATGATTGAAAAAGGACCACACTTGGGCCAAAGGACACAAAAAGAATCCCACAAACGTTACTCGCCTGGTTTAGCATGCGTCCCCCATCAGATTTTTATTCTGCTTCCTCTCATTGTTGTCATAGTAACGGCCCTTTTGTTAATCGTTTGTGCGTAGTGTTTAGGCTAAACCCGTAGCTTGGTAGAAATGAACACGCACATCCGTCATGCTGGATCCAAAAATGAAGTAACAGAAATATAAAGAGTAATTTTTGTATTTACTATGCGAGTAGCCTAAATATAAAATTGGGAGCTCCTCTTTACATTTTTAGGTCAAACCCATAACTTGATAGTTCGTTTATAGATAATACGCTATAAATAATAAGTATTAATTCTTTTTAATGCATTACACTATATAGGGCTTACATAATACATTATACATAAAAATAATGACAACTGGAAAGTAGCAAGATCACGAAGTATAATATGTACTGCATAAAGTGCCTTTATAACATTAAAATAGTGACTTCCGGTAATGTTACACTAGTGATTCTAGTAATGTACTAATGTTTGGCATTGGTAAAAATTTGTAAGAAAAAATATTAATGATCATCATTACTTGCTCTGTACTAGACATTGTACAATCAGAATCAGAATAGGTTTATTGCCATTGTTTCAGAACAGGGTTCACAAACTAGGATTTTTTCTCGGTGCAAATGTGCGACATAGAACATATAACACAGAATTAAGATAAAAAATAAGCTAAGAACTTTAAATGAAACCGCTGTTACGTTTTGTATCTACTCGTTTCTGTTTATCACTGGATGAGTTAAAATAGGGCCTTGTAAGTTTGGTCTGTGTTAAAATAGCCGATGTGGTGTGATGTATTGTAATTGACTGGATATAGATATTGTGTGTGTTGTAGTACATTCTTTTGCTGCTGTTTCTTTATTATTGTTCTTTATTATTTGTTGTTACCTTGCCCTATGTTCCCTTGTTTATGATTTGTTACCTTGCACTACGTTCCTTGCTTTACTTGTTAAATGGAAATGTTATTGTTTTTATTTTGGGGGTGGGCGCTTATAAGTCTTTTGTTACAGCCCACTCCTTCTGAGCAGAAACAAATAAACTAAACTAAACTAGATGATGCTGTACACTCCACACCTAACCTTTTTTGTAGTAGAGCATAATCCTTTCACCCCGGTCGGAGGGGCCGATGGCACAGATTGGCAGCCTCTCCTCCGTCAGTATACCCCAGGGCAGTTTTGGCTACAATAGTAGCTTACTGCCACCGAGTATAGAGTGATAAAGAATGACTACAATGTAGTGTTTTTGGAGAAGCCATTATATATGATAATTTTAACCATTTATTTTACTCAAATGGTATCTCTTATGACCAGACCCTCTGACCTCTGACCAAAGCTTTTAAGTCTCCCGGCAATTCCAGAGGTTCCTACCCCGGGCAGAGCCACTGTCATACAGTATATTGTGAAAGCAGATGAAAAAATTTAATATTTGATTCATTTATATTAATAATGAACCATTTTATCGATTACAAACCTGGGAGCAGGTTCTGTGCTGATGCACAGCCTGTGACAAACTCAGAAAGTTTAAAAATGTTCTGGGAGGTCGGATTTCTAACCTGTAAATTTGAAATGGAACGCCCTTCTGAATTAATTCTCGAGTAATATGTCTAGGCATCCTTCTCCATGTTAGATTTAGAAAGAACATGATTTCGTGTGTACTTAGCCCTTAGGAGTCCACTGCCACTCTCCCGCTGACTGTCGCTCATACGCAGCGGTTTCACCTCAGTTATAAAACCTGCTAATTGCTCTGATGCTAATGACATTCTCTATTACATGTTGATACAATCACACTGTTTGGGTGAATTTTAATAGAGACATATCTAATCCTTGTCGTACTTTACCAGCTACATAGCTGTATTTGTCAGTGTTTTTGTCAAAGGTTTTCAACCTGATAACTGGAGCTCTGAGTTCCTACCTCAGAGAACTTAAACGCAGCAACAACAAAAACACGCACATGAATTATAAGGAATTGTGGAATGGTTTGTGAGAGCTAGAAACACTGGAGATGTACTGAATAGTTTCAATTCAACTTGTCGCTATTTAAGAGCAGGAGATTCTGGGTACAGGCCACAGATTATTTCACGTTTTTTATAGGCTCTATTAACAGAATCTGTTATAACCACATATCGTTTTAAATGTGTCAAATTGATATAGATGCAAACCTCTGAGCTTAAGATAGTTAAAATAAATGTACCTTATTTTGATACCGGTGAATGGATCTGCTGCCATAACAGGAGTCACATTCGAGTCTTTGGGGAGGTACTTGGAAGTTCGAATCGACTTGTGTAAAATGTAATTAGCATTTATAATGATTTAAGGTGCAAAACATTTCAAATGATGTTAGTTTGGATACTGTATATTGAGATTTGGTTTAATTCCACAAAAATATGCTGTTCTAAATCCAAAACACATCAAATTAAATGTCAGAAATGAAAAAAATATCTCAAAATCACGCCAGTGTCTCGCGATCCCCCCGCGGTGTCCCGACCCACTGGCTTGGGGAACCTAGTCTACCGTCCTATAATAAGAAAACAATAAGAAAAAACCGTCTAACCACACATAATGTTGCTGCATTTGGCGTCAAAGCTACAATGATGTCTCCAGCTTGTTGGCATGGAGTCTGATTACAGGGACTGATAAAGCAGACCTCTCATGTGCTCAATCTCGAACAGGCCGTGTTTCGGGAAAGAAACACTGAGGACTGGAATAGGATCCTGGAGACAAACATTGTGAGGCGGAATGACAGTGAAACGCAACAGTTTTGAGAAAGCAGCTGCAGCTGTGTGTCCGGCGATTCTGTGCCGCAGTGTTAATCTCCTGTTGACGCCACTTATCGTGCTAAAGTCTTACCCTACACTTCCCTTCGTGTTTAAAGCCGAAAGCAGCAGTCGGAGTATCAACAATGGACAATTAGGACACATTGTGAAGCTGTCTTGAACATGGCCATGACAATATTATTGCAATATTTTACCAAACCATTTGAACTCAGAATGTGTCACAAATGTAGTTTGTCTTTTTCAGGGCCGCTACCTGAAATTGAAAGCTCCAATTAACCTCTTAACCCAAGGATAGGCATAAATAAACATTGCTTCAGCCTATACAGGTGCTCGTCATATAATTAGAATCTCATGAAAAAGTGCATTCCCTTCTGTTATTCAACTGAAACTGTGAAACTAATAAATTATATTGCTGGGTTGCAGGACATCACAGCATTCCAAAGGCCAATAATATTATATGGAGGAAAAATTATTTGATTTTGGAGGACATTTTTGGTCTTGTACAGAGAGATCATGGACCCAGTGACTGATATTAATGATCATTTTTGTAATTCATACATTTTCTTTTGAGCTACGACTTGTGAAAGTGTAATGTTGTTAATAGGAAAAACTGCGTCCTGCCCCCCGCTGGGTCCGGTGGCATCATCACATTCTAGAACCTGCAACCCAGCCATAGACTCATTACATGCAAAGTGAGATATGTATAGCCTTTATTTCTAGTAATTATTACGGCTCAGCTTGTAAAAAAACTCAAATTAGAATATTTTGAAAATGGACTGTAAGCCATAATCGTGTTTTATTTATATATTATGTGTATATGTACTTTAAGTTGAATTACAGAATTATACATTTTACTTTTCATTCATTCGACCCCCACCTGATCCAAGCACATTTTCTCCGAAAAAATACAGAAATCCAAAAGCCACACAAAAAAGTGTCAAAATAGAGACAAAAACGTGCTGGGGAAAAAAAGGGACCAAAAAGCGCAGAAAACAAGGCAAAAACGTTTCAAAAATGTGCCAAAAACACGGTAACAACGTGACAAATAAGGTACTATCAGTTTTGTTGGTCTTAGCTTTCAAATGAGGCGCTTGGTTAAGGTGTTGGGTATTTTTCAAACAATTAAGCAATTTGTAGAGTTGTAGAGTGAAATCCGTTTTGCCCCTTTGTGTTTTTTTTTTTTTTTAAGACGTTTGTGGAGAAAAAAATAAATAAAAAAGGCTACGTGCATAATCAACTATTTAGTGACTGTAAACTCGGAACTCGCAGTGATGCTAAAAACAATTAGCCTGGTGCAGGTCAGTATGTGAACAACTCGCTTAATAAACTCTGCCTAGAATCAGGATGTTAGAAGTGCATTTGGAAAGTTAGGAATAAAACTTGACGAGATCCCTTTTTTTTTTTTTTTTACTAATTGTCGAAACAAGATTCGCTTTATACTTTTATCGGGACAGCAAATAATGGTTGAAATGAATTAAAATGTGTAAATCTCTGGCAGATGGGAGACGTCACCTCAGTGATTTTCTGATATATTGTGGCTTCTTGTGATATTGCTTCACCTAACACCGTGATATGTACTTTGCAGCCCCGTAGGACTCTTGGCATAGGTTCTGATCACATATTCACAACAACATGGACTAATGAATGCAGAGCGAGCTGCCCACATAACACTGCAACCACCTGTGTAATTGAAATAAGGACAGGGAAATAGATTCTTTGGCCCAATCTCAATTCTCCCCCTTAGCCCTCAGTTTAGCCCGTCCCCTCCGTTTTGCGCGTTCACAAGAGACTAAGGGGTGTCCCAATTCTATTTTGCGGTGAGGGGTAGGGGTGAGGAAGAGGGCCACATAGCATCAATAAGCACTTACAACATTTATAAAGTTGCAGAACGCTTCGTTTGTGAATTAATTCGCTTTGTGCAACAATTCGAACAGTCCATTGCTATACACGTGTCACTTCTACGTTTTTCACTTTGCTGCTGCGAACGCTCCGTTTATTCGCGCTGTATTGCCTGACTTTGGAGTTTCTTTCCAAACTTTCGATACGTCGCTATTGTCATGACACACGGGGTTCAGTGCCTCGCTGCTGCGCCCGCTGTCTCCCCGTGCCGCTGTGCTCTGAGCCCGATCTGAGCGCACCTCGGCAGATCCGCTCAGGCCCGAGGGTCTACCCGCTCACAGCAGTAGAAACTATAGCAGTAGAAACATGCTATAGACACAAGTAGGGGCTTTTTTACATTTTCTTTCATATAAATGTGTTCTAATTGATAAAACAAATATACACAAAATAAGATTTCATTCCAAACTCACATAACTATAATCATCTGTGTTAGTTGTAAAATGCAGTCAAATGGAGGGCTGTCTCATTTCTTAGGGCGGTCTTTTCAACCCTCGTCTTTAGCCCTCGGTTTCAAGGTGAAAGGGCAAGGGGAAGGGGTAGAGGTAGAAAAGAGGATTGAGATTGGGCATTTGTGTATATGTGACGTAGTGAAATAATGGACCTAATTAGTTACATTTCTATAAAAACTGCAATGTAATCAATACGGGCAAACATGTCTCCCCGTGTGAGACTTTAGGGTGTACAGAAATGGTCACCTTTATAAATATATAAAAATAAACCGACATTTTTTTTTTTGGTTGTGTTAAACAAATCTGTTAAATAGCCATAACACTCAAATTGCTATAGCTGGTCAAAAATGAATATCATAAAAGGAGGTATGTGACAAAGTGGGTTTGTCCCATTATTTATTTTGGACACTTTGCTTCATTTGCAATATACATCAGCTAACTATAATCTTTGGATTCATGTACAGTTTGCTAAATTACCAATTCCACTTCACTTTGTCTGTTTAAAACTTTGTTTATTTGTTAATGTTTTCAGTATACAAACTTACCTGTCCCACATGATTGAAACGAAGGGAGGGTGTGTTCCTTGTCGACCATTTTAAAAGCGCAGGCTGAACCATGTGGCAGGGCGGAAACTGGTTTAAACTTTGCTTTGAGTTTCCTTTGTATATGATTTCGGGTTGTATTCGTCTTTATTTGATTTGAACAGGTATCATTGTTTCACTAAACACCTACTTGTTTTATGTAAAATGTTAAAACTTGCCAACTTAACGTATTGTTTGAACTTACCCATCGAACTAATGGTACTTACCCGTGGGAGGTCTTTCCCCATTAGGAGAGGTATAAAAGCTGAGTGCTTGTAGTCAGAGCGATGCCATTTTTGTTCATGCAAGTGACATGTGTCATGGAGAAGTTTCTTTTGTTTGAAGAGTAAATATTGCCTGGTAAGAGTTATATGTTTGTCAAGTCTGCCTGCCCATTTCGATCACTCGTGGCCAAAAAACTAGAACCTTGTTTATTACATTTGCTTGAAAATGTTTGCAGTATTGATTTCCTTTATTATTCTTATGACAGAGTAATTCAATAGAAAGATGATTATGTTTACATCGTGTAACTCACAATCTAAGAAGAATTTAATATTGTGAGGTGCTTAATATATTTGACACATAACAATTACTTTATACAGCAAGACCGTTTGTGCCAAATACAAATCTATGGCTGTAAACCACTTGCCAAAGAAGTGTCTGCCGACCGGAGCCATTTGTTTTCTGGCACTTCGACCTATGACGACGGCTTGTGCTGCACTGCTTCTTCAGCACAAACATGTTTACTAATTCAAAATGATGGATTTTGCCCAAAACCATTAATCAAATAAATTGTAGTTCTTTTGAGAACCTTTAGTTAATGTCTGTGTAAGTTCTCACTCGTACAGGAGTTGTCCATCTTCAATGAAGGTACTTGATTTATCTTCTGTACTCAGTAGTTGAAGTCTTCGAACGTTTTGCCTCTCATCCAAAAGGCTTCGTCAGCGACAAAGGTCACAATCTGGACGCAGCTGAAGATATAGACCAACAGGGAGGAGTTAGGGTAGGCTCCTCCCCTCTAATCACAGCTACTCTCACCTGTGGGTAAACACCTTTGAAGTAGAGCGTCTCTAACGATCTGCTCACCCCAGTATCGGTCAGTCCTGTCCTATTCATAGATGATCACTGCCCAGTATCTGTCCTATTCATGGATGATCACTGCTAATTACCTGCCTATTGTTCTTTTGTTAGCTGAGGTGCCGTCTCCTTGGACTGGCCGTGCCCTGTCGGTTTCCCCCGAAGGAGATTGGAGTAAAATGACGGAAGATTAAATCTGAGCCCACCATTCCGGTTCATTGAGGGATTTTCTTTCCTGACAAAAATAGCTTCTTTAACTCCTCTTTCAAACCAACGTTCTTCTTTAGCTAAAATGTTGACCTCCCCGTCCACAAAGGAGTGGTTGGAGGCTTTAAGATGGAGGTGCACCACCGACTGAGGGCCACTTGTGCTTTCTCTTCGGTGTTGATTAAGTCTCTTCTGTAAAACTTGTTTAGTTTCTCCAATATAATGTTCTTTGCATTCTTCTTCTTTGCATTGAATAGAAGAAACCACATTGCTTTGTTTGTGGCTCGGAGTTTTGTCTTTGGGATGAACTAATCTTTGTCTCAGTGTGTTCACAGGTTTGTGGTTCACTGGAATCCTGTGCTGCCTAAAGATTATCTGAAGTTTCTCTGAGACCCCGGCTACATACGGCACTACAACTCCCTTTCTTCTGGGCTCTGTAGTCTGTCGGTCAGGAGGACCCAGTTCACTCCTGACCACATTTGCCAACTACTGGAGATCTGTCTTAGCACCACATATTTCCAGTTCAGGGCCAACTTCTACAGACAGATCCACGGCTGTGCAATGGGCTCTCCAGTTTCACCCATAGTAGCTAACTTCTACATGGAAGAAATGGAGAGGAATGCCTTGGCCTCATACCCAGGAAACAAACCCAGCCACTGGTTTATATGTAGATGACACGTGGGGTCAAAATTAAGCAGAAGGAAGTGACACCTTTTACAGATCACATCAATGCATCCCAGCATTAAATTTACTCCGGAGGACGCAAAGGATAAACAACTTGCCTTTTTAGATTGTAAAGTTATCATAGGGGAAAACGGACAACTTCAGACAGAGGTTTACAGGAAGGCAACGCATACTGACCAGTATTTGATGTTTGACTCTAACCATCCACTTCAGCACAAACTAGGGGTCATCATGACACTCAGACATAGAGCTACAGAGGTGCCTACCAGTGCAGAAGGAAAGACCAAAGAAGAGCACCATGTCCAGAGAGCCCTCTCAGACGGTGGCTGTCCTAACTGGTCTTTCACTAAAGCACAAAGGGCAAGACTGACCGATACTGGGGTGAGCAGATCTTTAGAGACGCTCTACTTCACGGGTGGTCTATATCTTAAGCTACGGGCTGAGCGGGACTTTTGTCGCTTGGAAATATGTTTATGCTAAGGGAACACATAAAAGAGGTTTCTAAGAGTTTTCTCAATATATTACTGGTTTAATTTGTGTCTTTAACAGTACATTTATTTATTTGGTCCAAAGCTATGTAACTTTTTATCAATACATTTTAACTGCAAGGTCTCATAGTGTTTTTTTGTGTGTGTTTTTTGGTACTACAATTAAAAAGCAACAAAAACATGTTGCTTGTTAAAAATATTAAAGTTACTTATATGTATTTTATAGTAATATTAATATAAATTATATATTTTTAATCAGTTAATTATGGCCTTTGTAATTCATTAATCGCAATTAAGCATACATTTAAGGGTTGTATTTATTTTTTAGAGGTACTGTATATTTTAGATGATTTGTGTTTTCATACATTTTAACTCATTTTAAGTGGTGATGTAATTTCAAACACTTCAAAGACAATAGCAGTTTGATTTATTTTTTATTATTTTAATTATCTTTTTTAAATAAGTCGGCTCACCTGTAAATAAACCAGTCTGACAGTAAATAGTTTTGTGCCGTTAAAGTTAAGAGATTAATATTTTGAAACACATTAAACTTTGTCATTAATCCAATTGTAGTTAATCGGTAAAAAGTCGATAATATTTTGGTGTTGCGATTGAATGATAGTAATACTAATTTGGTAGTAATTTTAGGTCTACTTCCAGATTCTAGAGCAGGATCTCCAATCTTTTTTTACCCAGCATGCTACTTTTACACTACAAAAACGACAGAGGGTTACTTGTGCTTCACAGACACTAAAATGCGAGTTCACCTTGGAGAATTGGGGACCAAGATGATATTTCAAATAAAATAACTTGAGTTTTGACTTTACTATATTAAGCCAAATGTTTGCAGATGATTTTTCTCAGCAAACATGTTCAAAACAATAATAAATGCATCTAAAAGAGTCATCACATATACAAATGCACAGTGTTTGAGCTACCAAGAAAGGGCCGGGGAGCTACTGTTGCTCCTGTGCTACTGGTCGGAGATGCTTCAATAAAAATAAAGAAAAGAAGAAAAAAATAGATAGCAATTGTTCTTGTGTCCACACTATATCTGTTGTGGAAAGCAGCGAGACATTATTTATGCAGTTTATTTATTATAATTTTTTTGGGGTCATAAATGTACATTCAATGTACATGTACCATCATCCCTGGGCCTCTCATGGTGCAGAGGTGGGCAGGGCTGGCCCTTCACAGGGATAGTGAGGCTTATCAAGGACAGATGTCACCACTGGCACGGGCTGCTTCTCCCAGTCTCCCTGTAAAATAGACGTGGTCATCATGTATTTGATGTAAAACATTTCATGCTAAAGTTAAAGTGTCCTTAAATGGCACAGTGTTAATAACAATCTTTGTGATGACATCAACAGAAAGCCATTCACTTACCTCTCGGATTCTAATTGGCGCATTTTATGAAAAAAAACTTACTTTCCTCATGTGTAAGCAACTGCTTCACAGTTTAACTTTCTTTTCCACTGTCCAACAGCTTGCTGTTATATTTGCCAAGCTAATTTAGATCTGCAATTCACAGTAATAGCTCTTTTTTGGCCAGTACAAAACATTTACTTTCCAATAATACAGTACACACACATTTTTCTCCTATACATGATTTTGCTTCTGTGATTGCCATGTGACTTTTTTTTTTCTTAAAAAAAAACCCAGTTCACTCAAACTGACTAAATTGTGAGTCATTAAAGTTTGAAAATACTGCGAATGGCCAATAAACTGAACTGTGAGATGATTAGCCAACTGATGATGTAATTGAGCAGCAACTGAGACCACCAAATCCACAGACTTCATCTTCTGAAACACTGAAGAGGCACCAAGAGCTCCCCACACACAGTGTGGGGCAACATAAGAGGCACAATAGGTAACACAAAAAGCGGCCGACGAGGAGGCATCCGGGCAAGCCTCGGAGCTAAACCACACAGCTTAGCTGTGGTGGAAAGCTTCATGAAGTTTTTTCACCATGTAACATGCTGAAGGATGCAAAGCTCTAAGACCTGATTGTTTGCATTTTCTCCTCATGTCTGCGTAGGTTTCCTGCGGTTACTCCGGTTTCCGGTTGGTCAACAGTGGCAGCGCGCAGAGTCACAGCGTCTCAGGACTAACTCGACATCTGATCTACACAATTTTGTTTTGCATTTCTATGATGACGATAAAGCTCTTCATTCATTATAGGCAGCCAAAATGATGGGTAATATTCAGTCACAAAGTCTTGTTAGTGTGATTGTAATGTCCATCTAGTGCATAAACAGGTGACCATGCAGGGGATATAATTAAGAGGTTTGAAATGTGCTCAATTTCGACAAAAATTTCAGAAGAATATCCAAACAATACCATAGGTCATGTTATTTATGACGGTCATTGTATCACATGCTGTAAATCATATTGCGTATGCTGTGCTCTATAGTGTGTTCTAAAGCAAGCACATTTTCATCTTTTTTTTTTTCTCCTTTGCCAGGAAGGGGTGTCCAAGGACAGAAAGCACATGGGAGACTTTTATGTTTGTCTCTTTTTAATGTCATCTGTTTCTCGCTAATTTCAAAATGTTCCTTGTTTGATCATATCTGCAATTCTTGTGAAGGCCCTGTGAGGCTGCTGTTATACTGATCAGAACAAACAGAAAGCATTGAGGCTAAGGAAAAATAGTACACCAGTAAAACCAAACTATTTTCCATTCCCTATTTCTCTTCTGTTACGGCCCCAGGCCTCCAGTCTCCCTCCTTGTTGTAGTAGTTTGTGTGTGTGGCTAATTCCCCTTTGCTGTCCATGGAAACCTGGCTGTGTCTGATGTTAACTAGCTCGGTCATTCACACTAGCGATTGCTTTGGTCTTGAATGGCTCTCTCCAAACACGTACTAACAAGCTCCCATTAAGGCATGTTGATCTACCCCTATACTGAACTCAGTTAGTGATTCATACTTTAAACACTCACCGGGAAGAGCTGAGCAGAGGACTGGTTGCAGTGCATAGACATCGGGGCTGTGTTGTAAAGGGAATCCAACACCTCCCCAGTGAACGCATCCCACTTCAGCTGCTCGTACTGTTCTGTCACACCAACATCTCCGCACACACAGTGGTCATCGCCGTGAAACCTGCACCCAGCCATTGGAGGAAGATGGGAAGAAAGCACATGGAACATGAGATAGATTAGTAAAATAAGCAACAAAAGAAAGTCAGACCCTATGACTAACCAGTTTACAATTATTATCATCTGATCTAAATACTCACTACCCATATCAGTTAGACCAATAAGAGAACATTCAACATACACCGCACATCTAAATGAGCGTGAAGTGCCGATTTCTTGGTAAGTGGAGCTTTTTGCCGTATTTAAAAGGGACTAGACGGGGTTTAAAAAATGTTTAAAATGATGTATTTTATTTTCCACCCCCTACATGCTCCACCAATGTCCTAATGTGTAGTATGAGCCCAGACCTATTGGTGGTTTTCAGGTTCTAGAATGTGATGTCACAGTGGGGGACAGGAGCCATTTTTTCCTATTAAATGCTTTACACTTTCACAAGTCGTATCTAAAAAGAAAAAGTTCTTAATACGGGTCCGAGCTTAAAGCAGTAGTACTTGTCCCTCTGGGGGTAATACAAGTGTTAATGGGATGATTGGGTGGGGGTCCTTCATCTCCCCCTGGGGTGTGTCTGGCCAGAAAACCACAATTGCAACTTTGTATTTATTTATTTGGTCGGGACAGTGCATATTAATGAATATACATGGGTCTCATGCATGTAAACAAGCCACACCAGATTGTAGCCTTGGGCTAATTTCCATCCATCGTCCCCCATGCGCACTCTCAAACACACTCTTATTCATCCTGGCCTATTGTACATGTTTTTAGTGGTAGGAGAAACCAGAGGAAACCTACGCAGACACGGGGAGATCATGCAAACTCCACACATGAAAGGCCCCGTCCAGGTGGGAATCGAACCCAGGACCTTCTAGCTGTAAAAGCACGAGCGCTAACCGCTGCGCGACCGTGCCACCCTTCCCTGCACCGGGTCGGAGCCACCAATACACACTAATGAAATCACGAAGAAGAAGCTAACGGGCAAAGCTAACTGCGGGCTAGCACCACTTAAACAGTTTTTACAGCAAGTTTAGGAAGAAAAAATCGTATCTCCATTATGTAATTGGATGTACAATATCTCTCTCTCCCTTTGTCTTTTATGTCAGCGTAGTATTTACCCTCAGGGACAATTAATGAGTAAAAAAACGCAACATGCTACGACACGGCAGTGGCACTTATGGGCCATGAGTTACTTAGCCTGGTCTTACCATACCCTCGTACTCATTTCGTTCAGAGGGTCTGGAACTTCATAATTGAGCTCCGTTTTTCAGGTGGGAGGGATGTTCTCCTTTTGAAACGATTGGATCTGTTTTCAAACTACAACCAGCAAATGCGTAACGTCACCTACAACACCTGCCTCCCCCGCTCGCTGAATGGTAGGTTGGAATTCAACCGATGAAACGCAGCCACTGAGATCAGACCCAGACGTAGGGAAAAGATAATTGACCGGAGTTTACGGATGGCTATGAGTTACTTAGTTCTGCTTTAATATGGAAACTGCAGTTACGCGTAAAACCTGAGGTGGCAGTAGTGAGTATAAAAATGTCAACTTCCATCTAGTTTCTTTAAAGCACCTTTAAGTCATTTTTTGGATGGCCTGTCCCCCAGAAAGATCAAAGCACCTGTTGATAAAGTTGAAGTATTTTTGCAGATAGCCAGGGTCAACATGGGTCTTGCACAGTTCCAGCTGAGTACGAGGGTAGTAGTGGATGTAGTCAACACACATCTCCTCCATGATACCGAAACCTCCCTGGAAGCAAACGTTAAGAGCAAGATCAATTTTATAATGACGTGGCCATAGATTTGATTTGAATGGAGCAAAAGCTATTCCACTGATGACTCTAAAGAAATACAATACAATTTAGCATTGCATTGGTTAATCGTTTAATCATTATCAAAGCATATTTCTGCTGGCCACCGCACTAAGAGACAGTTTATTGGTGGGTCTGTAATGTTAGTCTATAAACTCAAAAATAGTGCAGATGTTCACATTTTGTTGACTGGGTGAGAATGTTTCACCTATTTGCTGAGGCTTCTTCATGCTCTTGTTGTCAAGTCAAAAAGGACTGTTAAGACTGATAAGCTAGAGGCATATTTACTGTAAGGACTGTCATGGCACCACCACCATTTTTTTTACATTTAGTCAATTTCACATAATTACCTTGTTTTCTGGGCCGGGTCAGCAATAGTCAGAGTTGCTTCATTACTTGGATCTCATTCAATGAAACTAATTCAGTCAATTTGATTAGAAGAACAAGATGAAGCATGCGTATAAAGGTGAAACGACCTCAGCCTAAACAACCTCGTCCAGTCGACAATATTTGAAAATCTCTTACAAAAGGAACATTTCCGGACGATTGAGAGCCTGCAAAAACATTTTGTACTCAAACTACTTTAGCAAAAACCTTTGTTACATTGGAACATGCCTTAGACAAACAATACTATTGTACTTTACAGTATTTCCAACACTAAGATTAGTTTGTGCATGTTCAACCTGACAATACTCAAGTATTGTTTTTGTTATGCAGATTATTGTCACATTTATTCAAGAGATTTAGCAACGTGTAACCAACCAACTATGCCACTTATCAGACTCACCACAGTGGGCTTGGTCCTGTCTTCTGTGTTATAAGTGCACTTGGTTATGAGGACATCGCCCTGTAGCCACGATAGGACAACAGTTCAGGGTGAAAAAGGTCATGGTATAGAGAATTATGCAATTTATTTTATGGCAACATCTTTATATAACAACATCCAACATAATGCAACAATATATTTACATAGAAGATGATGGCTGTTAATTGCACTTGTTTTTTTAACATCTTCCTGAAGTGAATCAACGAGTTTGCGATGCATTACAGGGCTTCTCTGCAGATCTTTCTCCCGGGACAGCCCCATTACAGGCTGCCCCCATTTCCGCTCAATTTGAGCACTCAGACCAAGTGCTCTAGAGCAGCAAGCTGTACCTCCAAAAAGCTTTTCACAGTAAAAAAGTTACAAAAAGTAAAAAAAAAAAAAAAAGGGGGCACTTGACAAGGGGCTATGTACACAGGGACAAATTATAATCTCCAATACCACCATGTCTAGTGTGTGAAAGGTTTTCTTTCTCCGAAAACATTGCCTTTTTTCACATTATCTCTTTGGGATTTTTTTTTGTCTCACTGTCATAATAGGAAGTGGATTTATGATGGTTATGTACTGCGGATTGTGGGTTGCTTGTACTTTCCCTGTGGTGTTTGTATGGATTAAGTAACAAATCCATACTTTCTTTAAAACAAAGTTTAAAAGAAAGGTGAAAAAATATTACTTACTGGTAAAACATGAACCATCTTCCTCAGACTGCGGATCATCTGTTGAAAAAATGTCATATCAGTACAACCAGGGCCCATTGGATTTGTTTCACCAACTGCATGCAACTAAAGAGCACATTACTGATATTTCTGATTTGATCTTCAAAACATCTAACATCCTCTCCACCCAGTTCTGGAAATGAAAACGTTGATTTTATTGCTGGTTGTCTTGTTTCGTTCTGCCTTGTTTTATGGTAGTAATACTGCTCGAAGTTTATTTCACCACACAAATCGCTTCTTTTCCCAAAGGCGCCTCCAATTATTATTGACTGGTTCTAATAGGATTTGGGGGATGGTGCTGATAACATCTTTATTTGTCCGCTGAGGCTGCGGGCTACACACCACCAGGTACACTTATGTTAGACAGCCGCCAATAGGGGGCACAGATTGTATCGGTCGACAGGACAGATGTCTTTCTCAGTCTTTGTGTGTGTGTGTGTGCGTGTGTGTGTGTGTGTACTGCGGCCTCCGGTATTGTGCATAAATAAAACAGCAGATGTTGGATGCAGGGTCCACAGGGAGATTTGTTGTGGTCCTGGTTGCACCCCTAGACTGTAGATGGACAGTTAATCATAGATGTGCAGAATCTGACCTTTCTACATGCAAACCAGTACTGTATTTGACTCCTAACAATGCTTTCCATTTTGGACCTCTAACTTAAGGAAAAAGTCTGTACTACCTTGTTATAGATAGAACAGCTAGGATCACACTATGGCAGTTTTCTGGACATACTGTCATTGCCATTTTAATTTCAATGCCCCAGAACCAAGGTGGGACCAAGTAGCAGTACTTGAACTTGTGTGTACAGTAATTGAAATTTGGAATTGAAAGACAGACAGACGAAAGTATAAAGGTCTTTACGCTCACCTGATAATGTGCACTGAAGTGTGGATCCTGGGAGAGCACCTCCACCTCCCTGCCTCCTCGAATCAGGACGGTGCGGATTGCTCGCCCCGCTAAGTGAGTGTGCAGCTGAGAGGCAAACACATAGATCCCATGTGAAGGTAAGGCCTGGGCACAGAAGCAAAAGCCAAACGTCTGAATAATTAAACAACTCTATACACAGTAAAGATTGTTAGAGAGAACGCACAGTCTGGGTGCATTTGGAGGAGCAGTATCCCCTCAGGTCAAACGCGTGTTGTCCTGGAGGGATGGCCATGATGGGAGTGTACACCAGCCCCAGCTCCATGATCCCAGCGTCGTAGCGCCTCAGACTGGGAGTGAAGTGCAATCGAATGCCTGACGAGTCTTGGCGACCTGCGCAAGTAAACTCCTTTAAAAAACATTTTACAAATTGCATGGGCACTAATATTGTCAAATGACCACGAACAACTACGATTACTTGGGAACTGTGTCAAGGTTTTAGGTTTGACAAAAAATCTAATCTTGGTCCTTCTTATCTTTCAGAACTGCTTTTACCATACAGAAGCTTTGTGGCTCCTGCGCCCCTAGGAGGGCAAGGCCAGCCTGGGGGCGCCCTAGGCAAGTTTGAACCTTAGCGCCTATGCCCAGGGGACTTGTAGTAATTCCCAATGAAAAAGACTCATGGCGAGGTGTCTTTCAGTACTACGACCCTCAACTCTGGAACGGCCTGAAGGAGGAGCTCAGGACCGCAGACAACGTTGAAGTTTGTTAAAGCAACTCAAGACCTACTCTTTTTTCCTTGGCAGTATTCCACTTGTACTCCAGAGTGAAACTTATCCAGACATGGGTTAGAACATGCAAACTCCACACAGAAGGACGAGGTGTCCAGGTGGGAATCGAAACTTAGCTGTGAAGCATGAGCACTAACCGCTGTGCTACCATGCCGCCCAATATTTATTAATTAATTATATATATATATATATATATATATATATATATATATATATATATATATATATATATATATATATATTTCTATTTATTTGTTTTAGTATTATTAATTATTGATTCCTTTTTCATTATTATTTTATGATATTTCACATTTGTTATGCGTTTTCACTTTTTTGTTTGTTGGTGAGGCATTTACTCAGTAGAACTCAAGATGCAGGTGAAACAGGTGTGTGGTTTGTTTTGTCCATCTGCTGTTTGTTCATGTATGCAAAAGCATATGACCTTAATTTACATCACCATAACAATCGTTAGCCTCGATCATATGAAAGATATGATTTCAGACATAACATAAGCCACTAAGCTTTAGTTTTATATTTTATATAGTACCAGCTATAACAACAAAGCTAAACAACGGGCCAGGTCCAATACAAATTGACTTACTTTGCGGATAGCTGTGCTGTATTGACTGTGTCAGTGTAATTTTATAAGATCTTAGCAATGTTTGTGACTCATCAAAAGGATTAGGAATCGCTAGTAGGTACAATATACATTAGCCTCAGAAAGGAGAGATGCATTGTACCAGGTTATAGCACTTGTGCTAATTTCCACCTGCAGTCCCTGGGCCTATTGTACATGTTTTTAGTGGTAGGGGAAACCGGAGTACCCGGAGGAAACCTACGCAGACACGGGGAGAACATGCAAACTCCACACAGAAAGGCCCTGTCCAGGTGGGAATCGAACCCGGACCTTCTAGCTGTGAAGCACGAGCGCTAACCGCTGTGCTACCGTGCCGCCCATATAAGATGCAAATCCTTAAAATCAAAAAAGGGTTGAGCAGTGTGTGTTAGTGTGTGTGCAGGATGTATTCTAAATATTTTAATTCACCAAGTTCTGCCCTGTTGCAGCTTGCCTTTCCATCTGCAAGTTGTGGGTCAAGTAAAACGGAAACGATGAGACATTTTTTACTAAAAGAAAATCTAAAACTCAAACTAAATATTTTTCTACCAATAATTGATGTATAAAGTGGAACTATTGTCCTCCTGTTTTCCGACCAATGTACTCGTTATTTTCTGTTATTGGTAACAGCTAAAGGTAAACTCAGACCACTAGTATGTGTGTTAATGTATATTTACCAGTGATGATGAGAGGGTTGTGGTAGTGCACTTCAAGGCGGACGAACCTGGAGCCTTCAGGACCACCAATGGGCAGGCCTGCATCCGGGGGGTAGTAAAATGGCTGTTCAGACAGACACACACATCAGGATTAGTCGTCATCCATCTGGATTCATTATCACCGTGTCCTCAATTTTTCAATGCAGCAAATTGGCTCATTGTGGGTTTTGTTATTTTCAGTGCTTTAGACAAATTTGCAAGAGTTTCAGTATTCACATTTATGTTGGACAACATTTTCTTGTTGCTGATGTTGTTTATCACCCACCCAAACTGAAGAACAGACACAGGAGTGAGCCCAGTCGCAATATCTTCCCCAGGAGCTTAAAAGGAGAAGGAATGCAGGAGACCAAAGTCTATAAGGGTGGGTTTCCTTTCGTCCTTAGGATTTGATTTGATTTGATTTATTTGATATATCCCTAAAATCCCCATATCCCTAAAATGCACAGCGCTGCACAATGAGGAACTTCAATTCCAACTATTGTGGAAATAGTTTGAATACCATATTTCTTAATTTTCCAACAGTCCCATTATGCAATAAAAAAAAGAATACCCTTATCAGTAAGACGATTACTACAGAATGTCAGGGGTCAATTGATGCAATTTCACAAGAGTCACGTAGGTTCTCATTAACCATACATATTTATAACCTCATTCTAGTATAATTGTTTGCTTTTGCTTTTTTAAGGCACTCATTTCCTCAGTCGGCTACCTCAATGTTTTCTTGGCTCTAATTTCCATGTTTCCAGTCTATTTTTACTAGATTCTGTATCATGTAACACCAGAGCAATGTAAAACAGAGAGATCAGCTTTTTTCCTTGTAAATTTGACATAACAAACAAGGCTCATTCATAATGGTTTCAAACCGTGGTGACAAAGTGTTCTGATTGCAGGGAATGCTTACAGGGAATAAAACATATTTGACAAATGTGCTTAAAGGTATAGCATTTCTCTATCCAAATATAGATCCCCAATTGATTTACACCTTTATCTGCCTAACACTTTGAAGCTTCTATCCGCTCGCTCAGGCTTAAACATCATTTTGCCCCATACGGGAGAGAAGCGTGCGGGCCAAGGGGTGTCCCTAACATGTTTGTGTGACCTACAACAGATATCAACTGTGTTCTTCAGAAATGGATTGTTGGTCCAGGAGCACGATTAGTATTAATACTTTGAATAGATGCAGAGATTTCTTCTACTGTCAAATTACTATCCAAGTCTAGTTTAGCATCTTCCGACAAAACCAGAAATTCAAGGGTATCGAGAAAAGAATCTCCCTCACGTGATGTTTGGGGAATCTCAGATTTATATAAATGCTCATAAAAATCTCTGAAACTATTATTAATCTCTTGAGGCTCAACGGTCAAATTTCCATCTGATGTTCTTATGCTATTACTTACCTGCAATTTCTTAATTCTCCAAGCCAAAAGCTTTTCTTTTTTCTGCTTAAAAGCTTCTCATCTTGTACAAGCTCCAGTTTGATCTGTATTTAATTCAAGTCGATTCTACTTTTTAACAAAGTCCTCATTTTGTAGCCAGACAGATTTAAAACGGCAATTGCATAGGCAAAGAGCAAGTGTATATATTTGAATATTCATAGATGATGAATGATCGCGAATTACAATGCTGTCGTACCAACAACCCTTCACCTTACACAATAGGTTTTGAGAGACAAAAATATAATCGATACGTGACCATGGCTTTTTGAGACCTGAAAACCTTGGTTGGATTTAGATGTCTCCAAATTTCAACTACATTTAAATCATCACTGTACTGTTTTAAAAGTCTGTAGTACATTCTAACACAGGATTTAAGGTGCAATAAAAGTCCTGGCCAATAATAAACAATTCCCGCAAAGCTAAAGAAAAGGCTTAATTCTGTAAATTATATGTACCACCTGTATGCATCTTTTGTTGTTGCTCAAATAAACTAAACCATTCAAATCACAATTTTGAATCAAATGTGATGGATCTCTCAACCTTGTTTTCTTCAAGTGTATGACACTATGAAGGTTTAGCTGGGTTGTTCTCCGCCCGTCTACTGGGGGCACTAGATTTCACTGTGAAATCAAGTGCTGATCCAAGCTATCCCTTTCTGCATCAAGTGGTTCATTGCTATCATCTTGCAATTTATTGTATCTGTGAAGTGCCTTGGGATTTTTTTTTAAATGAAACAACAGAATTTTTACTTTCAACTAAAAGAAAATTAAAACTAAAAAAAAAAAAATATTTTTCTAATAAATTATCAGCTTATGTCCTCCTTATCCTCCTTTTATCAACCATCGTACCTGCGCCCTTATTTTATTTCAGTGTAAAAACTAAGGGTAAAACTACGACCACTACACATGTAAGCTGTTGATAAGGATGAGGAATAGTATAGAAGTTCCCTGTGAAAAGATTTAGAGCCCACTGCTGTACTTTGCTTCTAAAAATATAGGAAAGCCTTCTTGCAAACTCTCAACCACCCACAGAGCCAAGAACTGTGAAACCAAGGCTTCACGGCTCTGGCTGCAAGAGGGGGGGGGGGGGGCTTTCCTATATTTTTACTCTAAGCCTCATCTTCCACATAGCTCACATAGCGAGAATCATGTCAATGGTGTTGTATAAGCAATGAAATATAGTTTAAAATCCTTGAGCATCCAGGCACTGGCTTGGAACATCTTTATTGATTGGCTTCTTTATTGATATCCAGCCCCGATTCAGCCCGTTTGAACTGGTTCAGACTACACCAGTGGTTCATAAGCCTAATAATAATGGCTTACACTTGTATTGTGCTTTACAAGCGTGTGTTTCCAAGTTTCTTCGAGTGCCACACTGTAGATATTATTCATTATTTCATTGATCAAAAAGAAAATCTATAATTGCAGATGACCAAGGTCTTTACTACCTAAAGAAGCCCAAGTACCACCAGTGGTACATGTGACGCAACACAGTCGGAGAATAAACGTATTCATCAAATTACAACATAAATTGAAATTCATTTTATTCTTTTTATATGTCTATTTTTGTTTTGTATACTTTATGGGGGAGGCAAAAAAATAAAGACATAAAGAACTTTGTCTGCTTAGATGTCTGCACCTGTCCCTCACACACTGACAGTGTTATGCATTATTGCTATACTTTATTCCTCAAACGTTGCATCTCCCTCCCCTGCCCAGTTCTTGCATTTCAATACAGTACTAATTAAACAAATATATATATCTATTAAAGGTGCACGATACAACTTTTTATGTAAAAAATAAAGTTAATATTTGTGCGTATTTGACCTTTCAGTGACCCTAAGCGAATTTATTTTATAAAGAATAAATCCTGCTGTTTTTGTTTTTTGTTTTTTTGTTTTCCGGGCAGAGATCATGTGCCAGAGAGGGGCCAGCCTGTGAGACAGTGGGGAGCGGAGTGAAGAAATATGGTGATAGCAGCACTGTTCCTCAGTGCTTTGCTTTTTGTGGCAAGCAACAGCCTGCCTGTTTGGTCAGGCAAATGCAAAGTGCCGCAGAGATGAGACAGTTTGTCCCCTTAAACCTCTAGTCAGCTAGTTACTGGACTTACACTCTCTTACATTCACATTACTGTGTAGTTGCATTAGATCTACAGGTTACAGAAAAACTTAAAGTGCACGTGACAGGTTTGAATGCTTTTAAAAATGTGACTTATTAAAATGGGTAAGATCAGTTTACTTCAGTGAAGCAGCAATTTTAATGAAGCAATGTTTGGAAGAAAAGTTATTTTTATTTTGTGCTAATGACGTGACATAGATAGAGGTAAAGTTCCATAGCAGTTTGACTCCCTCCTTTTTCATTGACATAACATGGTCGCACGGCAACAGTTTACATTTTTTGTCTCTATCTATGTCACTTCCTGTCCGAGTCCAGTGAGGAAGTGAAACAATAAACATCATATAAAACTGTCAAGAAAGATAACCACGGTAACATTATCTCCTGTACAGACTAAGTAAATCCTTTATGCCCTTCTTTCAGTCTCCATTGTATATGCAGAGCCATTAAGTAACTTTTTATGTTTACTTAAAAGTGCATCCCACTCACAGTCTGAGCCCTTAATGGCCCTGTCATGTGTGGGACTGTCTTTACAAGGTTTTGTTGATTTCTTTTAATGGCAGTAATATCTGCAATACAGCGACAATACTGAAAGCCTTGTTCAGCTGGACACCTGGATATCAGTCTATTTATTGTGCTGGATGCTGAGATGCAACTCTTACCAGGGACACTTAATGTTGAAGAAAACCATTTTCACTTTGAAGATTTAATTTATATTATTGGGATATTTTACATAATCACTTCAACACAGTTTGTTTCACTAAAGTCAAACATTAAGTTGTTGTTTTTTAAAATTTGTTCTAAATCAGGATCAAAACTAAAATTGAGCTAAAGTGGGACATTTTAGATCAAAATTAAAATTTAATTTTCAAAATAATTTTTGTTTCTGTCTTTGTCATAACAAAATGTGTGAATCTCAATGAGATGGATGACCTCGTTGAATTAACATGTATCTCCTTGTGATATGGATATTGCTAATATTTTCCATTGCAAAAAAGTCGTTCATACCTCCGCTCCCATGGCCCACGCAGCCAGGACGTGTCTGCAGAAGTTGAGTTTTTCGGGCTTCATCTTGTCGTCGCAGGAGCCGCTGTAGGGGGGCACCTCATGCACCTCCGGAGCGCATTCAAAAACCTCGATATGATGCACCACGGCCTCGTTTCCTGGAGTGATCACTGGCTCATACTGACACACACAAGGACACGCAACAGTGACTACATGAAAACATTGTGTTCTGTGCACTTTTGTGGCTGTGGTTGTGCTGATACATTTTAATGGAAAATGTCTTGGTGGAGAATTGCAGATTTGGTTTGCAGTGTATTACCAAAGTCAAAACCATGTACAGTATGAATTATCATGTACTTTGTTTTCATCTAATGATACAAGCTTCATGCAATAGTGGGAGGATTTGAGGCTCTTCAATGTGATCTATGCACCAATTTCTAAAAAAAAAATTCAGGAGACGGGCACATTTTTGATAGTGATGTTTTAAGACGCCACCTTGAAAACTGCTGAGAGGCAGTCTGAACTGGACTTGAAATATGCTTGAGTAAATTAAAATGTTATGACCCGTAAAGGACACACTTATTTAGCAAGGACACGAGAATATGCAGCCGTAGAAGCTGATCCCACGTCCAACCTGAAGCCAAAAATCCCACATCTGAACCCAATTCAAAGAAAAAGTGAAAATGAGACAGCTGGTCACACTTGGGCAAAATAAAGACTGGTGGCTAACTAAATGCTAAACAACTTAGCATGGTTTGGCCTACACCATCTCAGAGCCTGCCCTTGGGCGCGCAGTGGAGCGGGAGCGTGTTCCAGGTGCAGGGAGCGAGACTGGTTGAAGCGGTGTGCAAAGAGAACTCGATGTGAAATGGGCAGCATATTTATAGCTCGACAGTCTCAAAAATGTGACATTGACAAAGAACTTCAAAACTGAGGCCAAAAATAGGAACAAAAAAAATACCCCTCCTGGAACCAGCACCTTAACGTGGTGGAGGGGTTTGAGCGCCTGAATGATCCTGGAGCTCTGTTGTTGTGGGCTTCGTGCCCCTGGTAGGGTCTCCCATGGCAAACAGGTCCTAGGTGACGGGTCAGACAAAGAGCGGTTCAGAAGCCCCTCATGAGAGACCAACAGGCCCAGTTAGAACCATGAGGCCGTCCTTCTGTGGACCCACCACCTGCAGGAGGAGCCATAGGGGCTGGTGCCATGTGATTTGGGCAGCGCCAACAGCTGCCCCCACGACCCGGCAACGGACAAGTGGAAGAAACTGGATGGATGGATGGATATACAAAATAGGTGCTCCAAGGGGCACCAGCACCTAACAAAAAAAGAAAACGTCTATACCAAGCGTTTACTCCAGTTGCCTGCGCTGCTGTTTTACTTCTGTATTTGTTCTATATAAGATTACATACAAATGGAAAGAAAAAAATATCTATTTTCAGAAAAAATATCAATTTGAACCGTTTCTATTAATGTGCCTGTCAAAGGGTTGTGAATATCACATCATACTGAAACACCAAACTGTGTTTTAGTTAAAATATGAAACAACTATAAATCTATAAGTCATTATTAGCATGTGTCAAATACTTTACCATGACAATGTGGTTCTTGGGCATGTTTTTGGGCAGCTTCTGTATGAAGCACCAGTAGGTGGTCTCCTGACTGGGAATGATCACATTGGGGGAGCGTACATCCAGGGTGCTGACGTCAGGGGGCAGAGTGGGGGGTGGCGTGTCGGGACGCAGCAGCACCACCCTCTGCAGTCCCGTCTCTATCCGGGACAGGTTCAACTGCTCCAGAGACATCAGTGGTTTGTCCAGGAACCCATAGATAAAGTGCACCGTTCCTTCCTAATCAAACAGACCATGTAACATAATGATTATTGGATGGTGAAGTCTGAGTCATTGTGATGCTGCTCTGGAAAAACATAATGATAAATTATGATACATTTTACCTAATACCATGATATTCTAAGTACTTTAGATTTAGATTCACCATAGACTGTGGCTGTACCAGCATTTGTATATGTACACTATCCATTTAAGAGGTATATGGAAAGCCAACCATGTCATGCTTCACTCGATAAAAAAAAAAATGTATATATTTTTATGAAACTGTTGTCTGACTGTTTATTATTCAGAGAACAGTGGTGAGTAGATTAGAACATGTTCTTTCAATCAAAAACTACAGTGCTAGGATCCATATTTTTAAATTAAATATTTAGAGGAAGGGAATACACATTCAAATAGAATGGATTGCTTCCTGTACAAAATGAATAATTTCATTCTATGCCAGAACAGCTGTGTCGTCCTAATTGAGCAAACAGAACATTTCTTACTGTGAAAAGATAATGATTCACTGAGTAATACTATTTATTTTACGTAGAAGCAGTACCTCATCTCACCTCAATAAGATAGTCCCTGGGGTCACATGTGGCGAAGGCGCGCTTGAAAAGGAGGTAGAATCCATCTGCTCTCTGCTCAGCATGAATAAGGTCGTAATCCTGCTGACCATCTAGCGACACACGGCCCTCGCTGTCACTCCAGGCATCCTAGAAATAAATACATGTGAGACTTCGGTGGCGTGAGCTTGAGCCTGATCCCCCCCAGTATATCAAGTAAGTTGATGTCCACCAAACTGTATGCTCTAAACTGAAAAAAAAACCCTGATATTTCTCAGCACATACTTTTTAGTGAGATATAAAATGGATGTATGTCTAAATTAAGCGTTGACAAGTGTTTTGATTGGTGTTAATATGCTCATATTCTCAAATGAATCCCTGGAGGACCTGAGCTGTTGGTGCGGTGTGGGCTCCCTCATTAGCCGCGGCTGATACGATAATCCCCAGTGACTCAGTCATCATAAACAAGCTGCCAGACACACTGCATTCTCATGCATCAGGGATCACGGGTAGCCAACACTGACCCCAACACCTTTCCTTCTTTTGGTTTTCTCAATGTGTTATGTTTTGATTGGACTGAATTAAACTCGATTAAAAATAAAACCTATACACTGGTGGGGAAGCTGGTCAAATGTGGTCAAGTCGGAGGCAGTCTCAACAATCCCATTTAAACAAACACTGAGGGTCTTCTCCCAAACAGATTGAAGGACACACTTTACTCTCCCCAGCAGGGTAACAGGTATGTGTTAGGTTTTAGACTTAGCCTCACATTTAACAGGCTACTTTAAGTTCCTTACAATGTGCACTTTAACTTACAACAGTAAATACAAAATGCCAAGCAAAATACAAAAATACAAAATAAACTATATTAAAAAAAAAAACAGTTCCCCCCTAAAATCATTTAAACTAAATACAGAGTAAATGTGAAAATGTAACCGAAATGTGAATGTTAACCAAACAAATGCTTAACAAAACAAACCTGCAATTGTAATGTTTAGCTGTTTAGTTGGATATTGCAATAAAAATATGTAAAGTGACAAAATAAAATAATGGGGCAAAGTAACCCGAATCTACTTTGTTAATTTGTTAATCTACTAGTGTTAATTTTGACATATTTTAATGTAGTTTTAGTCTTAGTCTTTTGACAGAAATGAAATTTAATTTTAGTCGAGGTTTAGTCAAAAAATGTCTAATGTAAATTTAGTCGACTAAATTTAACATGATTTAGTCGACTGTGTATTTATAATATTTATTATAATCATATTTAATCAGGCTCCTCTGCTTCATGGAGCTTCTCTCACATGAACAAAGCTCAGAGCTGTTCCTTTGGCCGAGGAGTTAAATATGAGGCTCTTTCAGACTGTTAGTGGAAGTTTGGTTGATTTTTGTCTCCTTTAACTTTATCTTATTTTAGTCGACGAAAAATATCTGGACATTTTAGTCATAGTTTTAGTCTCATGAATTTTTTTTTTAGTTTTAGTCCAATTTTAGTCAGCAAAAATATTCCTTTGACTTAAATTTTGACTAAATACTTTAGTTGACGAAATTAACATAGGTCACACCTCTATTTCAAGTAAATGTAACTGTTTTTGCTTTCTGGTGTAGTTCAGTGTGCAGACATTTATATTTAGATGTAGTATAATGCATTGTTTCTCAACCTTTTTTGAGCAGTCCATGTTGACACAGGCTCGTAAAATCCCTTCTCACATGCTCAACGGCAATCCGGGAGGAGGTTTAGGATCCCCTCTGTACACACAACCGCTGTAAAAACTCCTTTGTACCACACTCCATCTCAATAAATCCTATAAATAAAGAACGACTAACCCACTTACATTTGATCACAAACCCTGTGAGAGTCCCCAGGTTGAGAACTACTCAATGAGCGCAAGTACTTACCCCAAAGTAGCTTTTTGTCCCGGCGTCCCACAGCACCATCAGGTCCGCGTTGGTCAGCTCGCCTCTGTCCGACATGCCTAGGATGATCCCATGACGCGCCTTGGACACCCTCAGCTCCATGTACACCTCCTGGGTGGCATAGCTGATGTTCCAGGCCAGCTGCAGCTCTCCCAAGGGGTCCAGGGGCACACTAAAGGGCATAGGTAAAGGTGGGAGTGCCCGGTCGGACTGTAGGCTGGTGAGGTCCACTGCTGAACCCGCCGACTGGTAAGAAGCCACTAAGATGATCATGAGAGTAGCCAAAGCCGTGAAGTACATGACGGTGATATCTTGGAGGCGAAAGTTCTTACCAAAAATTCTCATTGTGCTCTTGGAAAGCTTCCTCCACAACTAGGTGTAGGTCTGAAATAGGCGCTGCACTTAACAGGATCTTTTTATTTGCAATGTAGTCTTATGCAGTTCCCCAGTTGTTTACTTAACACCGTAATCCCCGGACAAAACGTCCTTTTCCTCTGTGTCTCCAGACCAGCCTTTGCACAACCCGTTCAGCTTGTCCTTGCCTTTAAAATGGGCCCCTCCCTTGTGACTTGTCTGCTTTTATCCAGACCTAATAGTGTTACATTTGTTGAGGGAAATTGGATTGTATTCTTTAAGCCCTCGAGCCAACCATAATTCTGCACATCTGCCATGTCTTAATTTATCCAAATCCAACCATAGACCATTGTGCGGTACAGAAAACACTCAATATTCATATCTAATGTAGAATTTAATGCATGTTTTAATAGAATGTTTATTCTTAACTGTATGTTAAGACTCATATGTTTAACTCCAGACCACTGTGAGACCATTGTGAACACCAAGGTGTAATCCAAATATTGACAACCGACTTTTTAAGTGCTTGATTTTGCTCAGTCCCCAGGCAGAAAGCATTATAATGCATGGGTTTCTGTATTGTTGTGCCTGAGGTCAGAGAAGACCTAATCAAGGTGTCAATTACGCCCTCAAAAGGAAGACGGACAGCCCCAAGTTGCTCTGAAAGGTTACAAAGCCCCTTTGTTTTGTTTTGTCTAAAATGCCCACAGGGGAAGAAAAAAAGAAAACCTACTGTGATTTAACCAATTTAATCCAGTGTAACAAAAAGGCCCTCACCTAGACCAATAGCTGTGTACAAACAGTTGGAATTCAGTTTGCAATCAATCATAAGCAGTTCATCTTTCTGTTTTCATCAGCTCCACAGTTCGTTTCAACATTTTCTTTTACAGTCAAAGTAATGGGCATTGTTTGCTGTGCCTGTGGAACAGCAAACCCAAAAAATGTTTTCAATGAATTCACGTTAAAAAAGAAAAAAAGGAAAATACATCCCAATGCAAAAAGCTCTGTAACGATTCACTTTGTGTTAGGTATAGCTTTAAAACAAAGTATCTCAGGTAACACTTTATAATAATGGTACATGAGTTCATGCATGTTGTCGTTGTGCAACAACAAGGACCGTGAAGTCGCCCGGTATGGCGCAGCCGGGGCCCCACCCTGGAGCCAGGTCTGGAGTCGGGGCTCGAATGCGAGCGCCCGGTGGTCGGGCCTTTGCCCACAGGGCCCGGCCGGGCCCAGCCCGAAGGGACAACGTGGGCCTGCCCTCCTATGGACCCACCACCCACAGAGGGATCCATAGGGGTCGGATGCAGAGAGGACTAGGTGGCAGTCGAAGGCAGGTGCCTCGACGACCTGGTCCGCGTGCGCAGCTTCTGGCGTTCAGGACATGGAACGTCACCTCGCTGGGGGGGAAGGAGCCTGAGCTCGTGCGGGAAGTTGAGAGGTACTGGCTAGATATAGTCGGGCTCACCTCCACGCACAGCTTGGGTTCCGGATCCCAACTCCTGGAGAGAGCTTGACGTTCCACTTCTCTGGAGTTGCCCGTGGGGAGAGGCGGCGGGCTGGGGTGGGCTTGCTCATAGTCCCCCAGCTCAGCCGTCACGTGTTGGAGTTCACCCCGGTGAACAAAAGGGTCGCGTCCCTACACCTTCGGGTCGGGGAGACAGGTCTCTCACCGTTGTCTCGGCCTACGGGCCCAACATCAGTGCAGAGTACCCGGCCTTCTTGGAGTCCCTGGGAGGGGTACTAGATTGTGCTCCAACTGGGGACTCCATTGTTCTACTGGGGGACTTCAACGCGTGGGCGTTGAAGTAACGACAGTGAGACCTGGGTGGGGGTGATGGGGAAGAACGGCCTCCCCGATCGGAACCCGAGTGGTGTTCTGTTATTGGACTTCTGTGCTAGTTACGGTTTGTCCATAACGAACACCATGTTCGAGCACAAGGATGTCCATAAGTGCACGTGGCACCAGGACACCCTAGGCAGGAGGTCGATGATCGACTTTGTAGTTGTGTCATCTGATCTCCGGCCGCGTGTCTCGGACACTCGGGTGAAGAGAGGGGCTGAGCTGTCAACCGATCACCACCTGGTGGTGAGCTGGATCCGCTGGCAGGGGAAGAAGCCGGTCAGACCTGGCAGGCCCAAAAGTGTTGTGAGGGTCTGTTGGGAACGTCTGGTGGATAATACCACATTCCCTTCAGAGAGCTTCACCCAGATTCCGAGGGAGGTTTGGGACATGGACTCCAAGTGGATATCGAGGATATCCTCAATCCCACCGTTACGTCTTCCGATGAGAAAGCAGAGGCTGGAGACTCAGAGGGGTCTGGGGTCTGGGGCCCTATGCTAAGGGCTGTCTGTATGACCACAGCAGGAGCTTGGTTCGCATTGCCAGCTGTAAGTCAGACCTGTTCCCGGTGTGTGTTGGTCTCCAACAGGGCTGCCCTTTGTCACCGGTTCTGTTCATTACCTTTATGAACAGAATTTCTAGGCACAGCCAGAGACTGGAGGATGTCCTGTTTGGGAACCTCAGGAACTCATCTCTGCTGTTTGCAGACGATGTTGTTCTGTTGGCTTCATCAAATCAGGACCTTCAGCTGCTCTGGGGGTTTTCAGCCGAGTGTGAAGCGGCCGAGATGAGGATCAGCACCTCCAAATCCGAGGCCATGGTTCTCCACCGGATAAAGGTGGCTTCCCCTCTTCAGGTCGGTGGGGTGTCCTTGCCTCAAGTGGAGAAGTTCAAGTATCTCGGGGTCGTGTTCACGAGTGAGGGACGGATGGAGCGTGAGATCGATAGACGGATCGGTGCGGCGTCAGCAGTGATGCGGTCATAGTGAGACACCGTTGCCTGTAACAAGCAGAAACAAGAGTGAACAGAGAAAAATAAAGCGAAACAAGGAAAAGTACCACGTTATCAATGTGCATGTGTGGCAGTGTGACTGCAGGCGGGCGCTGCCACTTGTCGTTTTGATGGTGGTTGGCTGTGCGCGCCGGCCGTCACCTGATAAATAGCACTGCGTTTATTATTTGACCTCTGACTTCCTGTACGCCCAGTCTCTCGTGTTGTGGTTGTTGCTCCTCGTCACTCTCCAGTCCAGTTGTCGTGGCGCCGCCATGGGCCTGCGTTCTCCGGCCATGATCGTTGAGTGGATCGGTTGTGTTGACTCGGACCCCGCTGTCAAAGCCCCGAGCCGCGCTAATGCCTCCGCTCAGCCTCTGGCCGAGCAGTGGTCGTCACTGCCGCCTGCCTTTTTGCCACCTTTTGGTTCGCCTTTTCTGATATTATTCTCCTGTCACTGGATTCGTGGAGCGCAACGTCCTTATGAGTGACCTGTGGTAACATGTAACTGAAGGTACGGACTAAAACAAATGACTCAACTAAACGGTGAAATGGACTTCGGACAAACCTGGTCTTGACTAAAGAATGTGAAAATAAATGTAAAACTTTTCTATACAGTGCCTGACCTCTGTGATCCATTTATTCAACAACAAACCTACGTGCTTTATTATATGGTGCTGGCCGTCTCCAGCTGGCGTTGTTTGGCAACAAAATTATGTTTAAACTGCTAAGTTAACCCTCGCATTGCCACACATGTATATACTGTAACTAATGTGCAGATACATGAGAGCAACAATACATAAAAATGCCTGAAGTCATGTTTTCACTTTCACAACAGTAATACTGTTGTCCTGCAACATTAAAATGTATGCACAATACCACATTCCATTTTGCCACAATTATGTGATAGCTCAACACCATTAATTGCTCTGTTTCATTCATTCTGTATTGGCTTGGCGGTTTTGTTGTGATTGTATGACGTCACTTTTGAATGAAATAAATAAATTAAAAAAAAGAAAATGAATACCTTTACTACACCTTGACACGTAATTACACCTTGTTACACATTGTCCCCCTTTGTTACACATTGTAAGAGTACCTGTACTTACATGTGTAATTACTTTCTTGTTACCCGTACTTAGACCTGGAACTCGCGGGCGTTACCGAATGTACATGAAAATCTTAATAATTCAACATGATCACTAGGATCACATAAGAATACCATGAATTCACTAAAACGACAGTGAAATGACAGTAAAATAATCAACCAATTCTGATAATGAGGGTCATGTATGAACATCATGACTCATATGGCGGAAATCTACTAGCAAATTGTGGACAAGAACACACCTGGACCTGGTTGGAGCTCCAACAGCTGCCCCCACGACCCGGCAACAGACAAGTGGAAGAAACTGGATGGATGGAATAATCTAATAATAATAATAATAATAATAATAATAATAATAATAATAATTATTATTATTATTATTATTATATTGGTGTCTTTATATTAAAAACACTAAAAGACACAACTTTTGTTGAGGGAACACAATCATAATGAAATCATGATGTAGTAAGGATTAGCGAATGATAAGTTCATGATTGCTGTAAATTTTATCTAATAAAATTGTACTTTGTGTTCTTGTCCATATTGTCCATAAAGTAGATTTCTGCCATATGAGTCATGATGGGCGGCACGGTAGTACAGCGGTTAGCGCTTGTGCTTCACAGCTAGAAGGTCCCGGGTTCGATTCCCACCTGGACGGGGCCTTTCTGTGTGGAGTTTGCATGTTCTCCCTGTGTCTGCGTAGGTTTCCTCCGGGTACTCCGGTTTCCCCTACCACCAAAGACATGTACAATAGGCCGGGATGAATGATGTGAGTGAGTGGTTGGTGGTGGTCGGAGGGGCCGATGGCGCAGATTGGCTGCCTCGCTTCCGTCAGTCTACCCCAGGGCAGCTGTGGCTACAATAGTAGCTTACCACCACCAAGTATGGAGTGAATGAATAGTGCAATGTAAAGCGTCTTTGAGTGTCCAGAAAAGCGCTATATAAAACTGATGCATTATTATTATTATTCATTATGATGTTCATGCATGATGACCCTCATGATCATGATTGGTTGATTATTTTACTTTCATTTCATTGCCGCTTTAGTGAATTCATGGTATGAATCATGATGAATTAATTAAGATTTTCATGTGCATACATTACATTAGTTAGATGTTTAATTCAGGGATGAAGTCATCCATGAACCAACAGTTAATTATGTTTTTTCCTGAGAAGTCATGATTTAGTAATGCATTAATGTTTCATGAAATCATGGATTTATTCATGCATAAGTTCAAAAGTTCAAAAGTTCAAAATCATGCATGAACTCATGTGCCATTATTATAAAATGTCACTGTATCTCACATTCAGCATTTAACCCCTTAGACAAATCTAATGTTTTAATTTGGGGAGACAACCACACCTTTACTTTGTGTGTCAAAAACACAAATAAAATGAAATATACATTGGCTATTACTAATTGCTGACAAGTGAAAGCAGCTGTCTTCAGTAATACATTAACATCCTTGAGCAAACATACACGTGGCTGAGTTGAGAGAACGTTTTTTCGTCAGATGACAGATGGTTTATGGGATTGGCTGGCGTAACGGAGAATAGAGAAAGCAGACACAGACTCATTGGTTAATGTAATAAAGTGTGCAAGCCCCTGAGGCTCAGATCTGTGTCCCTGTGATCTGTCTCTCTCTGCACACCAGCCTCATTAACCCTCTGCTTCTTTGCAGCACAACAGTTTGTGTTGCACAGCTTTGTACAGCTACACTTTCATGCCTGGTTAATAGTCGAGCGTAAACTCAGCATTAAATGCACCGGGCAGCCAATCAGTGAGCTCCGTTTCCACATGTGCAGCTCCCACGAGCTGAACTCATTGGCTGTGTGGCAGAAAAACGTATAATAAACACAACCAATGTCTTTTGGTGATTTACTAAAGCAGATAACAGAGCATGAACAGAGATCTTTGCAAAGAGGAGGTGAATGACAAGTCCGTGCATCAGAGTTGTGTGTTCCAGGCCCCACCCTGTCAGGGTGTCAGTGGATTTTATACAGAAGGTCACTGTGGAGAAAGGTAGGGTCAAGTGCGGTAAAGTACTGGCACAGGAGAATGTACGTAGTTAGTAAAATGTTTCCGGTCTTGTCAAGGTAAGGGCACTATCTTCAGCAGACACTGTGTACAATTGAGGAACAGTATGTTCTTGTGGTTGACGGTGAAGACAATAGACACTAATGTAACCGACCCAGGTTTCGGGCCTGTTGGGCAGATTAAATGTTCCTGTGAAACACAGGGACATGATGAGACAGGTGACTGGTGGAGTTTCTCAATGCCTCGCTTCTGCCCTATTGACGAAGAAAATCACTATACCAAGTAATGCGGCAATTTCTGCACAATATTAGAAAATGAGAAACGTTTTATAACATTTTGAACAGTTATTACATAATACGGTGATATTACAAAATGTGGCTGAAAATAGCAGAGCTGAGCACAAGTCCAGAGGTGAAGACAATAGCGTCTTTCACAGTAGCTAAAAATCGATCACCGCAAAGCATCGTGGGGTGTAAAGCCAGTCAAACAAGCACTCATTTTGCGTGGGTGTATTTGAATGTGAATTTATTAATGGAAAATCCCTTGAGATGCAGCATCTCGTTTGCAAGGGAGACCAAAACATTTAAAATTGAACACAATACAGTACAACATAGGACAAACTACACAACAAACAATTACAGACAAACATTTAAGACAATGTTGCTTATCTATGGCCTGAGTCGCTTTGATAGTCCTTGTGAGTTTTCTGCTACAAAACATGTTCAAACGCCAAGGAACTAAGCATGATACAGTAGGTGGTGGTATGCGCCTTAGTTTGGCTAGCAGTCTGCTATTAAACTGGAAAAGAAAGAACTGTTGTTGGGGCTTGGGCAAATCAGACTCTGGATATCCAGACCGGTTGCCGGAGGGAACTTTTTTTAGCCCATTTCCAAAGCCCGGTAAGATCCGCGACAACATGACATAATTGGAAAGAGAATGACAAGCTGATACTTGCAATGCTCCCAGATGTGGAGTTATCTACGAAGCAACAACGATGTAAACAAAAGGCCCCAGCTGAACGTCTCGACCAAACAGCAGCCCACTCAAACAAAGGGCAAAAAAGGCTTAACAGGTCTAAGCCACGGAGAACGCTCATCATTACAGGATCCTGCGGCTCTGCTAAGTGACAACACAATTGTATATGATAGCACGTCACCTGAATGTAGGCTAAGTCAGCACACACAGTTTGATTTTCTAGATCGCTCAAATAGTTCAACCAGGTAGGAGCCACAAATGATAAACAAGAAGGCTGCCAATTTGTGCCATCGGCCAAAAATTCACACAGGCAAGGTGGCGAGGGAGCCAGGATTCCAACTGCCAACCTGCGGTTATAAGACGGAGTAAAGGGTACTAAGTACCCCTCACAAGTACAGCTAGAAAAGCATTCTATATTACACTGCATTATCTGCAGCTGAACACAACCAGGCTGAAATACAATGGACAGAATTTAGCTCAAACAACAATGAGGGACGACATTTCAGGGCCTGACACCCCTTTAAACATGTTTTTTTTTTATCGTGTGTTCTTCTCCTTATTGTCAATTTTCTCCCCCATCAAAATAGTTTGTACGTAGGGCCCAGACTTTTGTGCTACACCCCTGGCCTTAAAATCTCACTTAGGCTCTGTAATGGACCTATATGGATATGCAGAGAATTCAGCTTGAAGAGGCAAGGTTAATTTGACCCATCCTTTTGAACCACTCCTGTGTAAAATGACACAAGCAGCTCAATATTATCCTGATCTTTGACTGGGCCATTCTAACACATTAATATGTTTGCTTTTAAACCATTCCATTGTAGATTTAGCTTTGTGTTTAGGGTCATTGTCCTGCTGGAAGGTGAATCTCCGCCCCAGCCTCAATTCTCTTGCTGACTTCAGCAGGTTTTCCTCCAAAATGTCTCTGTATGTGGCTCCATCCATCTTCCCAACTATTCTTACAATCTTCCCAGTCCCCGCTGAGGAAAAGCAGCCCCATAGCATGATGCTCCCCCACCATATTTGACACTAGGGATGGTGCACTCAGGATGATGAGCAGTGTTAGGTTTGAGCCACACATAACGTTTTGCATTTGGGACAAAAAGTTAAATTTTTGTCTCATCTGACCAAAGCACCTTCCTCCACATGGTAGCTGTGTCCTCCATATGACTTCTAGCAAACTTCAAACGGGATTTCTTATGGCCTCCTTTCAATAATGGCTTTCTTCTGCCACTCGTCCATGAAGGCCAGATTTGTGTAGAGTACGACTTATAGTTGTCCCATGTACAGATTCCCCCAGTACAGCGGCAGGACGTCGCAGCTCCTCCAGAGTTATCTTGGGGCACTTGGTTACATTTATGACCAGTGCTCTCCTTGTTCGGTCTGTTAGTTTAGGTGGACGGCCGTGTCTTGGTAAGTTCGCAGTGGTGCTATACTCTTTCCATTTCCGAATGATGGATTCAACATTGCTCCGTGAGATGTTCAAATCTTGGGAAATCTTTGTATAACTTAACGCTAAACTTCTCCACAGCTTTACCCCTGACCTCTCTGGTGAGCTCCTTGGCCTTCATGATGTTGTTTAGTGACCAATAGACTCTGACCATAGCTCTGAGGCCCTCACAGAACAGCTGGAATTATACTGAGAGTAGATTATGTACACGTGGCCTCTATTTAATGGTTAGGGCAAGGTGTGAACATTCTGCAGTCATTAGGAACGTTATAAAGGCAATTTAATGCACTCCGAAAATGCTGTATCTATTTAAAAAAAAAAAAAAAACAGAATCATGTATCATTTTGCTTTCATTTCACAGTTGTCTGTTACTTGTGTGTGAACTTTCAGTAAAAAATCTATATATCAAAATAAAATCTTGTTTGACAAAATGTGCAAAAGTTCAAGGTGTATTAGTACTTTCGCAAGGCACTGTACCTTCTCATAATTGTATTGTTCCAGGTGTAGCAAAGAAAGCCTCTCTAGAAGCACAGAGAGGCACGGTGCCCTGTTTAAGCCAAAAATATTCTGGCCTCTCAAGGCCATTCGGCAGGAAGCGAGCACATAGTTCTGGTAAATCCATTCAGAGGTGCAGCAAATCAATAAAACATCCTACAGATGCACAAAATGTGCAAATGTTCAAGGTGTATTAGTACTTTCGCAAGGCATTGTACATGCGTTCCCAATGACATCACACATAGTTCCGGGCGCCATTTTGAATACCCAAGTAGAATTACGCAGTTCTCGAACATGTAACAATATCTCTACTCAGGATGAAAATGAAAGACAACTGATTGGCAATAGCATTTTTATTTACTCGCAATCATTGCTCATGAAGATAACAGTTAAAACATGGAGACAAGTACAGGTTTTGCCCTTTTCAGTTTCAGCGTAATAGTAGAAAATGCCTTTTTGTGGCTTCAGTTATAGACCAATAAAAAAACACTGATGTTACCAGGAGGTCATTGGCTCCTATGTTTCCTTTGAGAGTATTTCCAATATTTGGTTTAGTTTTGTGGAAAATAAAAACAATCATGTTAACACCAAAAACCCTACAATCAACCCCACACATTATGGAAACCAATCTGGCATATTGTCACAATCAGTGTTCCTGTGATTCAATTCAACTCAACTTTATTATGGACTTGAGGTCCAAAGACACAGAGGGACATAATATAGCACACACCAAGAATATAAAAAATTACACACTTTAAAAAGACAGCTATACCAGTGCCTCCACTGACTAAAGCGCCTCTCCCTGGATGCTCACCCCATGTCAACAGCGCCTGAATAACCACCTCCGAGCGGCCACTGGGAGCCACCTCTGGCGGCGTGGCGCATTTCCCCGCTTTTTTTTTTTTTATATCCCCCACGAATCAGACCACTGAGACTCAGCGACAGTGCAATATTCACCCTCTGACGGTTTTGGTTGAGATGAGGCGATGGAACAGTTGTAACAGCTTTGTGTGCGAAGGTAGCGGCGCGTGAACGATCACTGGGAAGAAGGAACACGGATACGGACTTGGACGACCGAATGCCAAAACACCGTGCGGACATATTGACCTCGGCCAAATCAAACGAGAGGTGGGGGGTGGGGGGTGGAGGGGGGGGGACATAGCTTGTTGGAATTGAGATGTCGAGATTTGCTAGTCTCCTCCTTCTCTCCCTGCCTTGGACGGTGATGAGATTTGCGTAGGAGTGTTATATTTTGTGGGCAGCGGCGTTGGTTTACCATCATCTTGCGTTCGCACAACTCCAGACGAGCGCCTTGGATCTAGCTGGGGGCTGACTGAGCGTGCACACACACACACACACACACACACACACACAAGCGCTGCGTTGTGGGGACTCGTCGTGGAATATACAAAGAAGGCATGAGAGAAACTAGAGAGTAGATTTGTGCAGAAGCTCAAGGAAGATTCCGGCCGGCGATTCAACTTCAAACACTGTACGCATGTCGATGTTGGGCAGCTTTTTTTTCCTCCCCTCTGTTTTTTCCCCTTTTGCATCTCCGAGATTTTTAGTCGCTACTTGACTGACAAGGGTCGAAATGATAAAGAGTCGATCTCTCAGGAGTCACCAGTACTGCTCATGTGACCCACTGGTTTCCTTTTGTTTCTGAAGGTAAGGACTGCCCTGTTGATGCTGAGCAATATGTTTCATGCAGCCTGTATGTAGCTATGTAACACTTGGCTGGGCATTGTTGGGCAAATTTACTATAATCACTTCACCCTAATACTTACGAGCGCTCAACCCGTGTAACCTCCAAAATAGCACTGACCAAATGTTGCGTGGTCGTGCGCAGGAAGCAAGATTAAGTCGTGGCAAGACTTTCATTCTCATCAATGCGCATATCACAAGCCGTTTAGACGATTAGGCTAGAAAATTGCATAGGTCTCGATATGGCTTTCTTGAATGTATAGCCTGTAACCAGATCCAACCAGAAAGTATGAACCTAACTTATAGGAAATTGAACACGTCGTGGAGTTTGCACAGCATTTAGCAGAGCATTACTGCTTTTCTAATGGACAAGCAACTAATTATATCTGGCAATTGGCTAGGGTGGTAAAGTCATTCAGACGTGGCAGGATTTCAGCACCACGAGGGGTTTGACATTAAACGTTTTTTTTTTTTTGCTAACAGTCTACTCTTTTCAAATGTTACAGGCCACTTAATTACCACACTTTTAATAAGTTATGAAGCATTTGCTTATTTTTAATGTAAAAAACGAAGTGTTGGTTATTTGTAACAGCCCACTAATGCACAAATTACTGTTATAACCATGTCTTTAATAGGTGCACCATGTTTCATTGTATTATTCTTTTTTGTACAAAATCGAACCATGAGTGAGAGTCAAATGGTTTCGTGCCAAAATGGAAAATGTTTGCATGGTTTGCCGGTGTTACTTATGTCAAGTCTTGTTCAGCACTCTGGACAGCGCCACAGTTCTTCCATTGTATCGCTTTGAAGTAGAGCTTCCGTTTTCCCGGTCCACTCTCGACGTTTATAATTGATTACGATCCATATTGTCGGCACGAAATGCACGGATCTTGGGGCCCAGGTTTTTAAAAAAAACTGTCTGGTGTCTATAGCAGATGAAGTAGGTTTTTATAAAGACTATAAGAGGAGCGTTTTATGGAAGACTTGCTGGGTAGCTGCTTGGTTTTGGCTGGTCAGCGCACCACATGCAGACAACAGCAGGACCTGTGCGCTACTGCTACTGTCACCCACTGTTAGGCATGGGCATATCCAAACTGCTCACTCTAGATATGTTTAGGAAGGGTGGACATGCATCAAAGGCAGCATTAATGCCATGCAATATGGGAAACTGCCAGACTGATTGCATTGGAGGGATTTCCAACACATTTCCACTGTGGACGTAATGTCACATTCTGCTACATGGTCTATCTCCACAATTTCTGTTAAACTAGTTCATGTAATTTGAATAATAGGAGCAATACAAATAATTGCGTGATATAGAAAGATGCAATCCAAATTAGACACACAGAGTAAACATATTTGACTATTTCACTGCACACATCGTCCCATTTATAGTATAGCCTATACAGCACAGTAATAGCATGGTAATAGGATGGATCGTGATGGATGTGTTACAAGGGAACTTATTCTTGGTAATAGTATGGACCCCAAAAGGCTTTATCCCTGATTATCCACATTTGTCATGCTCTATGCACTTGCAGAACCCTTCACATTCATCTGTTTCCATGCAGTCGCTGTGCTGTGGCGTCACCTGCATACCCTTTATTTTCATTATTCTATTACTGTGCTGAAAAGTGCTGCCACTCATGTGTTAAATATAAGCTTCAGCATTTGAATAATATTCCATGATAATTTGCGAGTTTTTTTTTAAATTGCTAGGTTATTTTTTGTTGTTGTTGACTGGAAACTGCAATACTAATGTAGTTTTCATTAAATACATTACAATTTCTATACAATATTTTTGCAAGGGTCAAGGATTAAATACTTTTTGTGTGCATGTGCTATTTGGGTATCAGCACACTAAGCTTAGTCGTACGTGTTTTGGCATTTGTATTTTCACCGCCAAACAAACATCATAATCTGTGACAGTTTACAGGCACTAAAAGTCCTTGATAACATACTCTATCACATACACAATCAGCCACAAGAATAAAAGACCAGGAGAGACTTGCGTTCCTACGGTGACTCCAGCCATGACCCTCGCGGCGACCTTGGTCCCATGGGGCATCGGTCGTACATGCAACACCACGTTGTGCGCTCCATCCCCCCACCCCCCCACCCCCCCCCCCACCCCCCCCCCCACCCCCCCACCCCCCCACCTATCGAGCGTGACTGTGTGACAGTGATGCAAATATCAAAACAGAGCAATGGGGGAGGCTGAATAAAAATAAGAAAAGCTGTTACCTAAGCCTGCTCAAATATTGGCTTCATTACTTTTAAAATACACTGTCAGGAGGCGGTATCGTGATGAATTGGCTCTAGAGGGAAGCATCCGGGGAGGGGGAAGGGAAATATGGCTGCTTCCAGTGATTGCGTTAAACCGCCGCCACCCGCCTGGCCCCTCAACAAACACCCCGGTCAGCCACCCCCATTACAGTGAGTGATTGTAAAATGTGAAGCTGCATGGGAGACATATACAGGAGGCAGTTGTTGATGTTTTCATGTTTCTTCATTGCTGTATTTGTATGCCACACGTGTGCAGTAGCAGTTCAGGGCCCGAGACACTTCACACTTCAGATATGATTTCTCTCAACAAACTGACTCATTTCGACTCATTTTACTGGTCATGATGTAAATATGGTAATACAAAACAGGGGAAGAAAGATATGAAGATTGTCCAGAGTAGAGGATTGTAATAATTATAGACAAATAAAAAAAATACCATACTACGATCAATACAAAAAATGAATAATGCTCTGATCTCTGTGACAATCTTCTATTTGGATGGATTGTTATTCTGTATTTTTTTTGTTTAAACTGGACATATCATGCAAAATCATACAGTACCTGGAGTAGTATTTCACTTTCACACAGTTTTGAGTAATCCTCGGTCAAAGCTGTGAAATGGTTCTTCTTCTACAGTGTGTAATGCTGAGGCACCAAAGAAATGTTGTCACGTCATTTTTAAGCCCCATACATGATATGTCCACTTTAATGTAGCATTGCTCAAATACAACTCCCACAAATGCACAAAACACGTATCATTAGTGAAGAAGCTCAAGCTCAGAGCATACCTCTAAAAGGCAATATGCATATATTATGAGCAAATGAATCATGATCAAATCTAAATTGTGATCTTACTGTGCAAGTGGCTTTAGGTCAGACGGTAGATCATCCATCCATTTTCTTCCACTTGTCCGTTGCCGGGTCGTGGGGGCAGATGTTGGAGCTGCCCAAATCACATTGCACCAGCCCCTATGGCTTCTCCTGCAGGTGGTGGGTCCACAGAAGGACGGCCTCATGGTTCTAACCGGGCCTGTTGGTCTCTCATAAGCGGCTTCTGAACCGCTCTTTGTGTGACCCGTCACCTAGGACATGTTTGCCCTGGGAGACCCTACCAGGGGCACGAATCCCCGACAACAGAGCTCCAGGATCATACGGACGCTCAAACCCTCCACCACGTTAAGGTGGCGGTTCTAGGAGGGGACGGTAGATCATGTCCTGGTATGAAATGCGTAAAAATAGTTATTTATTCCTTTACTAATCTATTGCTGAGTATTTTTACAAACTTATAGAAAAAAAGAATGTGGTTTGTCCTCAAAGAGGCTGAAGGCAACACTGCCACGTCACCGTCGCAACCACATTTACTGTATGTCTATCACTTCCAGTGACCATGAGCTATGACGGCTTTAAAGAGCAACGTTCAGCTTTCAACACATTCAGTGCATGTTCTAATAATAATAATAATGGCTTACACCTGTATTGCGCTTTTCAAGCCTGTGTTACCGTGTTTCTCAAAGCGCCACACTACAGTCATTATTTAATATATTACGACCTGCTTCCTTAGGGAAGGGAAGTAATATAAAACCTAAGATGTAAATGGGTAAAGAAAGTTGTAATTTAATAAAAGGAATGTGAAAGGGTTAAAGCTGGGGTACCTGAGAATACATTTATTTTTGCCACCTCAGAGTATGTTGCAAACACAGCAAAACACAGACCTTGTTGTATTGTCTTCACCAAAAGTATAATTGAGCAATGGATGATAGAAGTCTAATCTAAATTAGTGTAATTTATCTTAGGTGTGGCCGCCTCTGCTTCACTTTGTCACCACTTAATGCTGTATATGGTTGTGAAATGTGCATATACTTATATTCTTTGAACAATTTGAATACACAGGAGGGACTGTGAGAGCTAGAAACACTGTCACTGTTTGAACAAGAAAAATCTAACAAAAAACGGTAAGGCTACTTACAACACACACAAATGTACAAGTTTACAGAAGTTAACAACACTAAAGGAAATCAAAAGGTCTACAAAACAAAAATTCTCAAAACAAAAATCACGACTGTCACACAAATGAGAGATACAACTTAAAATAACAAAAACCGTAACACACACCATACTCAGTGGTGGTAAGCTACTATTGTAGCTGCCTCGGGGTAGAGTGACGGCGGCGAGGCTGCCAGTCTGCGCCATCCGTCCGCCACACTCTCATTCATTCTGGCCTATTGACACGTGTTTGGTCATTGGGGTAGACTCCACAAAGAAAGGCCCTCTCCAGCCAGGGATCAAACCCATGACGTTCTTGCCGTGAAGCACAAGCACTAACCGCTGCGCCACCGTGCTGTGTTCTGATCCTACAGTTTTACTACTGTCTTCTCACTGAAACAATATTCCTAAGCATTAGCCACATGGTGTTGATTTTGCCCCACTCATATTTTATGCACATATTTTAGTTTTACCAAATGACCAAGTGTGTCTGAAGAAAACCCACCGCTTTTTGTTTTTTTTGCCTCCCTTTACTCAATGTAAAGAGTCAAATCTGTATTTCAGAACTAGGAAGCTCTACAATGTGTTTTGTCCACACACCTTGGTAGACATGCCACCATGCATTTATTTTATTGAGACAAATGCAAGTGAGAAAGCCAGACTCTTCAAAAGTGCTTTGTAGAGAGAACAAAGTGAGACGTGAGTACTTCAGAGGATTTGTCATTGCCTCTAGTTCGTAGTAGCTCCTCTCTCTCCAGAGACACCCTCAGAGTGTAGCGAGAGAGTTGTGTAATCCTTGTAAGTATCTTGAGTGAACTCTGAATATACAGGAGCCACGCTGAGATCTATCTGCTGCCAGAGGAGATGTCTTTGCTTGTACATGGCACTGTTTAAAGTGATATTTAAGATGAGCCTACCCACACACCCTGAGGCGCTGCACTGAGGTAGCGCTTAGGAGGAGGCACAGACAGAGTCAATGCACTGCTGAGGGCAGTGGAGGAGACAGAGAACAGGTGGAAGAGAAAGCCACTAAAGAAAAGCAGGACGATGAGGAAAAGTGCCTGCCATAGAGGAGCTGGCCATGTGCCGAGAACAAAGGCTTATAGAAGATGCAGTGAGGCTGCTCCGGGCGCAGCTACTCCTCCAGGGGAGACTGAGGAGGTGATTTATGGTGTGCTCTGGTCCAGGCACCGGCCGTATGTCTGTCAGATGTGCACAGCAGCAGCTGCCCTTACACAGTGCTGAGAGCTGAGATAACCAGGTTACAATGTCATAATACAAAGTTAACCTTCAGGACGCCACCTCTTGTTGCACTACATTGACCCTGGCATCAGGCCAGGGGTGTGTTTATCAGGCTCACTTCACTGTGTGTCCTGAAGAGCTGCCGCATTGTAACACACGGTAATGTAGATGACATGTCAGATGAAATATCCATTATGCATGATAGAATATCATGAATGATTGGGTTTCACGTCCTTGACAGGGGCTCAGGACAATCTATGTTGCCCTTCTGTTTGTTTCTGCTATACATTTTTGCTCCTATCTGCCCTATATCTATGGTTTGACTTTAACTTTGTCAAAAAGGTTAATGATTTATTTTTCACTTTGCCATATTTCATTTGTTTTTGGAAGGAAGACTAAATCTACTACACATGCAATAAATTGGCTTTGAGAAAGACAGACTTTTTTCTAAAATGTACTTCAATCAAATCACTGTCAAGGGTTAGAGAACAAAATGTAGTTTAACTGTCTGAGTTCAAGTGAGAAGAAGAAAACGAGGTACACTGACTGAGGGGGGCTGGAACCAGAGGCAGAAATACTTGTCCCACTGTTCTATATCTGTGGTCTGTCAATCAGTCGTTCCCAACCTTTTTGATCATGTGTACGTGGGCCCTTGAGGCTTCCCCTTATACCCCGAGCACCCCTATCTCGAGGGTTGTTGACGATTATTTTGGAAATCATCCACTAAAACTACATTTTTTAAACGTTTTGTCTTTTACTTTGACCTCTTATTCTAAATGAATAAAAGGTCAAAGTATTCCCACGAAAATACTATTTGCTTTCACCGCTGTTTTTGGCAGATTGGCAGCCTCGCTATAATATTATCTTTCACCACTGTATGCTGTGAATGAATAATAGTGTGGCGCTTTGAGAAATTGTTGAAACAGAACACTGTTGTCCATAGTTTAATAGTATATTATAATATTGTTATTCCACTACATTTGCTTTATTTGCTTTCCTCTGTCCTATTGACGACAGCAGACACTCCACAAAAGCAGCTGTGTGTGCTCCAACCCAGTTGTCCAGTCAGCAGAGTTTAGCCCTAGTCAAATTACAAATGAGCATGTTTATGAAGTGAACAATTTTTGAGAAATATATTCACTTGCTGCACAAAATTGCACTCAATTTCACATTTATTAATAATAGTGGTGATGTGAAATTTGATCGGTGTCAGTCAAGAGAATGCTCTAAAGTCAGGGGATTTATACAATGCGCTAACTTTGGCTCTGGCTCCTGATGAGATTATACCCTGCTGCTGAGTGGGGTTATTAGCACAGCAGAGGGTAGACCCATGTGAGGCGGAGAGAAGGAGCAGGAAGTGCTTTGACACAAATGACAGCACGCAACAATATGTTGTTATTCTGATGTGCTTCGAAAGAGACGGCTGATTTTCTTTGAAAGAGACCCACCAAAGAAATAAAACAGTTTTAATAATGATCCATGCAGTGGAAACATATGCTGCTTTCCATAACTATTGGAAATTGAACTTTCCTTCTTCTTGACCAATGATTACGAGTACATAAAATGCCACTGTCAATCAGTTGTCTTTAGTAGCGATATTGTTACATGTTGTAGTACTGCATAATTCTACTTTGGTATTCAAAATGGCGGCCGGAAGTCTGTGTGATGTCACTGGAAACGCATGTCCACTTCCTGTCCCATTATATTTCTTTGGAAGTGGGGTTTCAATGTTTCGGAAATCATTCCCATTTTCTTCATTAGAGCCAACGATGTGAAACGTTGGCCGTCTTTGCAACAACAACAAAAAGATCCAGTTGAAACAAAACGACAAAGTGGACTCTTGTTTTTCTTTGATAGATAATCGCTAACAGAGTTTGATATAGGTGTTTTTGCAAATAGATGATGTTAAGGGTTAAAATAGCAACCCAATCCATTTGTCTGTCTATAGTTAAATTTGAGTTTAGTTATTACTTTCTGAATAATGGTGACCCTTAGCTTCATGTGAAACGTATCTTTGTGAACACTCTCTTTTCTCAAATTACAAATTCTGGTTCAAATTACTCCAAGCATATCTCTTGACCCATAAAGCAGGATTTTATTTCATTAACTTATTCCACTTTGGAGAGAGAGAGTGTAAAATAATCTTTATTCGTGTTTGTCTTGTGTTTTATAATGGCACAAATCTCCAAACTTAAAATTCACTCTCTTTTTATTTTAATTCGATTTTGCTTTTGGGATCCAGAAACGTGTATAAATCTCCTTTATTCTGTCTTTTTTTCACCATACAAGTGGTCTGGTCCTCTGTTGTCTTTTAGTTAGCATATTTTGCTGCTTTTATTAGATTATATCATTTCTATTTGCTGTTTAACTGTTTTTATTTCAAACATTTACTTCTCTATTATATTGTATTGTCTTCTCTTTTTTATGACTCTTTTTTTCTAAGTTGTGTCATTACTCGCGCCTCCACAAAGTCTCATCAGACGAGTTACCTTTATTTGGACCATATTTTTGTTTTAAATATTGTTAGTGAAATTATACAAAAAACATAACATGCAGTATGTGTGTTATTTTAGTGGTACTGAACATCTCCTTAAGGGGAGACACTACAGGCAAATACCTAATCTTCACAATAACAAGTTTCAATATTTCACTGATTGAATGTATATGGGAAATCGTAAGTTCAAGGGCCATTTCCTCAAAAGGCATTTTTCTCTCATTGGGGCAACAACATGTCGACATCAGCAGCTCCTAGAGACTTGGATTGAACAATATTTTTATGCCAGTGATCTACAGCGGAAGTTTCAAATTGATATCCTTAATAAAATAAAAAAAAGTAAATTAAAGTGCCTTAATCGACACTACATTAAACTCTTCAATGATTCGTCATTGCAAAACTACAGCCAATTGTACAATTTTTGACGCATGGCCTTTTTTGATATCCATTTTACTCACATATTACGAGCTACAAGGTGTGACCATTTTCATTCCCCATACGAGTAAGGATTAAACAACGAGGAGCCGTGCGTTAAACAGTTTTAATGCACGATGCGAAGTGCTTTAAAACGGTTTAATGCGCAGCTCCGAGTTGTTTAATCCGCTTACGCCATGGTCCCACAAACTGAAACTGTTCATTTGCTTATTTTTCAAGCCCTGGGCAGGAGTTATTTCACTGTTCACAAAGCTAGTTCCAGCTCAATTGTTTGTTGTTATGGCAGCTGCAGTGGAGTGATATCGAACGTGATTTAACTGTTGCCGGACTAACTGCGCGGTTCTACGAAAATAATGCACAATAGTTTAGCATTAGGATTCTCACTGACCATGGTATAATCTTATACAATCCTAATATTGTTACACTTGACAATGTTGTGACAGGTTAAGAAAATATGACACAAGTGACCAACATCACATAAAAATCATCCGATTGGATACATATTGTGTAAAATCGTCTCCATGAGTGTAACAACATGGGCCCAGTCGAAACAGTCCGATTGTGACTGATTTGATGACATTAAGTGTTTTGTATAATTATTAATTGATTAATTTATCAATTTATATAAAAAATTGTTATAAACGGTTTCTCCATCATTGAGACATTAATAGAAGAAGCCAGAAAAAACAGAAAACATGGTCAGATTTTTACACACTGACTATTATCTTAAGTACAATTTCAAAAGGTGTTTAATCAGACCTTGTCATCACTTTAAAAGTCGTCAGTCAAAAACCTCTGGATTATTTGTAATTTGCAATGATTCATGTCTAACGCTAAGAGCTATAGGAAAAACATTGCGTGCTAACTAAGCATCTCGTTTTTATTTCTATGGCGGCTGCTTCCGAACACGGTTGATAGCTATTGTTCAATTTAAAATGGTTAATCCCAATCTCCTATTTTCTCTTGCATACTAAAACAGGCAGCAAACAATTTAGAAAGCGCACTTGGCACTGTTGCATTCGAGATGCTTCAAGAGAGTCTAGAAGGTTTTTCATCTGTTAAATTTGCTGCAGCTGCTGCTGCTCACTCCGGTCCATTTCTGTGCCTTTATGGAGTCAGGTTAGCACAGACCACAGTAAATCCACTATTGATTGTGCATGCTAAAGTACTCAGGTCATGAACTGGATTTACTGTTAGTCCAGAGAGAAGGTGCTTCGTAACTTTGACAAATAATTTTTTTAATACAAATGCGTGTCTAATATTCAGCTAAACCTTTTCTAAACTATCTTTCCTTATGAGAAACATGGCTGTATGATTTGGTTGGGTTCAGTACTTTAACTTTTTAAAAACGTATTCATTAACATCTTGTTGTTGCTTTTTTACTTATATGAGCAATGAATTACACAATGCATCTGGTTTGTCCAATGCTATTGTTATGCCCAAATCTAATAAATGAAGTAGTTTTAAAGAACTTGAATGAAGAAAAATATAGGACCTTTAGGTGACAAAATACTTAAAAGCAAAATGTGTGCTGTATGCCGTTAAAATTGCAAAGGACAATCACACTCTTTTGCATTCAGCACACGGCGTATACAGTAACAGTGGACATCTTACATCAGCATTTGCAATTTGAACTGAGAGTACGACTAAGCAAGGTCATTCAGATGGATGAGACATTTAGTGAGCTGTGTAATTAAATAAAGAGAGCCCCAGGTCAGTAAAGTTTTATTTTTTCTCTCTAATGCCCTCACTGTACTGTTCTCGTCTCTGCACTGAGGCAATTTTTTTTTAATAAAAGAACACAAACCTGAAAGGGAGAATATAATTTGTAGCGTGCATCTATCTGGACAGTGTACTTTTAATTGGCAGGTTGGTCATGTTGTAAGCTGAATGTTTGTTCTTTCAACTTTTATGCGATTATGAAATGTCAAAATGACTAATTTTTTAAAGTTGAAAATTGGATATGGTGACAGACAGCGCTTGACATAAACAAAGCTCAAATTTAGGATCTGTTCATTTCAAAAAGTCATTGAAAAGATTGGCTCATGTATTTGATGTAAAAAAAGCTATTCACGCTTACAGTATGACTGGTTACCCTTTGAAATATATGTGAAAAGTTAATATGCGTGATCTCATGTTCACTCTGCAGCCCTATTCCAGCTTACTTGGCACAGTGCTGTTCTGGCTCCATTATTCAGGGTTTCAAGGTCACGGCCGGGGCCACGCTTCCCCGAGGCGGGTCTCTATAGTCATTTTTCCGTCTGGACATAAGTGGTGGCTGTTGGGAAATGGTGGCAAATGGATTTGTAAAATGAAAGAGAGACTGTGTAAGAATGTGCAAAGCTGGGGACACAAGAGCGGGGTTTAGCCCAATATTGAGCCTGATTTGCCTCTTCCCGAGTTGTGGCAAAATTTGTCATGGTGCTTCTCGTGTGTGACGTCACTGCAATTCTGTAGATATTACAACTATTTGTCAGATCAGAGCCTCCAAAACCTCAATTTGAAAAAGTAACACGTTTGATATTTACGTCTTTGAGCGGAGCTCGTCTCACTCACTTCCGGCTCGCTCCTGGCTCACATGAAAACATCCAGCCCGCTCCTGTGGCGCCTTTGAAACCATGAGTGATTTCATCGGCATGTGTTTATTCGTGTCCCTCTAGCTGCTGATGCAAGCCCATAAAAGACCAGCCGCCGAAGCTGTTCAGTATCTCTCGTCCATGGGAGGATTGACGGATTTGTCCAGTTGATGGCTTTCACTGGTTTAGGGGGGTTATTATATATATGCTGTATGTAGTATGTCTGATGTACAGTCTAAGTTGCGTTTCAGATCTTACACATCGTTTTAGAAAGTCTTGGCTCTTAAATAAGGTATCACACTAGCATATAATATTGGCTATAACCTCTCCAGTCAATATGCTTTGAGCTTTAGATATGCATAACTGCTAAGCCCAACTCTAAATCTAACCCTACGCTGGCAGATAGCAGGATCAATGAGGATCAGATTAAAATGTGGTCTCATTTACTTCTATGCAATCATTAAATAAATCTTGTTTTGACTGTAAACCGCTAACCTTTGAACTTGCTGTGCGTAACTTCCTAGCGAGCGTCTCTTGTTAGAGGCATCTCTGTATATCTCTGACAGCTACACCAGTAAGCGAGCTCATCCGTTTGTTCTCGTGGCATGTTATTGTCCCTTGCGTATGATTCGGATTCGCCACCCACCGCGTTCCTCGCCCCCCAACATTCCACTCTGAGCCTGTCAACAGACATTATCCCCAGCAAGCCCTCTGTTGCCATCTCTGCCATGTCCCATCAAAGCGTGCCAATTCATCCCACAGCCCTGTCTCCGCGTGTTAGCTTGTTCTCAGAATTATTGCCTGCGAGTGTTTTTTTTTGTGTGTGTCTGTTTTACGATTGTGCGCCGCCATCGCTCCTGTGGCCCTAACATCTTAACACTAATGATGACCAGTTCTGCTAAAAACAGCCACGCGGTTAATTCTCCTGTCTGTGTGCCGCTAAACCATTAACAACACATTAGCGACACGTGCTCTACTCAATGAGCTGATTAAGGAGGGCCCAAGAGGAAAGCGCTTGACTTGCCTTCCCCCATGGCCAGTGCAGCGACTAATGCGGTGTATGGGTTTTCAATTGCGAGTTCATCTTTTGCCTGAAGGTCTGCTGTGTTTGTTTTATGAATGAGGTGAGGTTTAACGCGCAGAATGTGTAAATGAGATCATGCGAGAGTGGTCTTTTGCTCATGTAGGTGTGACCAAGTGAGGGCGATGGTGATATTTTATATGCACTATTGTTCGATCTGTGACAATGCCACTGGTTAAACCAGAAATATTTTGTTCTATCCACCAAAAGGCTACGCAGGTTCGTTGACTGAGGTGACAGAAACACATGATTACAGGACAGAAGTAGAGTTTCTTATGTTCATTTAATTTGGCTTAATATAAAACAGCGTTTTAAAAGTAAAACATGAATGTCTTTAAAAGTCCCCATTTAAAACTGGGTATAACAAAATCATAATGACGTAGTCCCATTGGTGCGTCCAGTGGTTACCGCTGTGCGCCCGGATCCAAAGGCCGCACAGTGCACACAGAAAAAGGGGGAGACTCCCGCCAGCAGAAGCCTGGGCAACATTAATACATTCAGTTTACATACGGGACATAAATAAGCGACAACATGTAAACAAAAAGACATACCGAGACGTACAGCGATGCCACGCCACTCTTTGGCGACACAATCGCGACTGTCCGAGCCGCCGAGGACTAGAAAGGACAGGGCCGTTAGCCATACGCCAGACAAGGTACTTAAAACCACGAGACGGCTCCAACGCTTACCCACGATGCCCGCGCCACCATCTCGAGCTACTGCGCTTAACGCCCTCAGAAGCTATAGTGCGCCTTATCGTGCCCAACAGCAGCTTGGAGCACCCGTCTCGCCGCCATGACAGCTGCGCCAGCGTGTGACGTCACGGGGTGGGAGGTCAGGTGAGGGAAGGAACGGTTGAAGGTAGTTGCCTTTTATAGGCAGGGAGGGGAAGCGCACCCCGTACAACCACATAGGGAATAAAGGTGAGTCAGGGGTTGATCACGGGGACGAAAGTAACTCGTGTGACATTTTGTGAAATCAGCAGAGACATGCGATTATGTATTGTTGCAGATTAACCCGTGGCCACAATCCAGTGTGGCATATTTAGTGTCAGTCCCATGTGAGTTGATGCACTGCCCAAGCCAAATAAACAAAGCAAAGATAAGATAAGTTCAGCAAATAGAGATTCTGTTAAAGTAATAGTCTGTAGTTTAAATGTTTCACAAATGTAATAGATTATGTATAATTGACTGCCCAGGTCTGCGATTTAACGTAATTTAAGTAATATTGCATGATGATAAAAAATGTCTAAAGTTGCTGATTTCTGCGTCTAATCAGAATCCCCGGGCTATCGCTTTGACCAATGAGCTGAGCTTTCCTGTGAACCGGCCAGTCAGCTCAAATCAGAAGGAAGGGGGAGGGAGCTTGATAGTTTACTTTTGATAGTTTGTTCTCGATCTCCTCATTTTGTAAATTAGGAGTGGCTTTCTGGTCTAATCAGGAGGGGAGGAACTTTAGTGTTTATTTTCATACGTCTCTCTCTTTTCACTTAGCAATCTTATAGTCTATCACTTAAAGGTGCACTATGCAACTTTTTGTAGGTGGTCAGCATGGCACCTTTACTTTCCATCCCTGCAGCCTTTAGGACGCTCCTGGAGAAATGGTTTTTTTCTGGTAGGTTTTCTGAATGGAATGTATGCATAACCATGAAGATGGTTCCATCAGCAGATAAAACCTACATGAAACTTTGAAAACTATTTATTCTTCAGCGTGCTAAAGGCCGCCGTGATGGAAAGTAAAGGTTAAATATTTACTATTATGAACTTGCATTTAAAAGTATTAATGCATTTAATGCACCTTTAAACTTGTTTTATCAACAAAAATATGCTAATTTGTTGACCTTAAATGTGAAATGACACAAAGCTGTCAGAGGCAGATATACCCTGTGTGCTACCCCAACCCTTTGTTCTGTTGTCAGTTGTATTGATTGCGCTGGCGGACTGTGTGGCCTGCAGATTGGATTACAGTCCAGCTGTGCACCAGTCTGAAGGAAGAGGCGCTTGTATTTGTGGTCATGAGACAGAAATGTCTCTGGAGACATTTCACTATAAACTGTACTACAGTTGAGACGAGCTGCCCACAGAGGAATTTAGCAAACGTTCGATTGGCTGCAGGGTGAAAAGGTCAGAGTTGTCAGTCGGATGGTTAGTGGTCACACATCCCGCAGAACAGCCAGTAGCGGATGGATTCTGACATATTGTTTTTTGCTGGTAGAGAAAGAGGAAGTGAGCCAAAAATCTATGTGGAAAAGCACTTACAGTTTGTTTTGGCGTTCATGTATAATTACCACATGTTTGTCAGTTGTATAATAACTATGGGCTGTATTCTTTTTTTTTTTTTTTATGTCATGAGGGTATGTGTATTGACAAGCAGGCCTATGCTGCTGTGTGCTTGTTGCTGATAATGGCTTGCACCATTGAGTCATGGCATAGCAACAAGCCTGCTGGCCTATTTTTGGTCTCAGGCAATTATCCACAATGCGGTGTGGTCCTAAGACACGTCCGGATTGTAGATGTAATGAAGGAGAGAAGGTATACCCACATCTGTCAAGAATCTGCTGGGCTCATCCTAAATGAAAAAACAAGTGAGTCATCCAACATCTCATGAGAAACAACAGTGACATCATCAATCATACTCTATATTTGTTTGTTGTTTGAAGTTCAGTTCTCGGTCAAAGATGACTCCCAGGTTCCTGACGGCATCATGGACCGGACCCATGACCTGAAGGACATCCCCGGAGCCAAAAATAATGAATTCAGATTTAGTTTTGTTTAGTTGGAGATAATTCTGTGCGAGCCATTGTTTATTGTCCGAAAGGCAGGTGTGGAGAGAGTCAAGAACAGAGGCAGTGTTCGGGAGCACGGGTAAAAAGACCTGGACATCATCAGCAGGACCGGGCCAAGGATGGAACCCTGTGGCACCCCAGATGACAGTGGGCCGGAGGAGGAGGAATAGTCATCGACCATCAAAGTAAAGCTCCGGTCAGTCAGATAGGACCTAAACCACTGCAGGACCGTGCCACCAGAATACAATTATTTTCCATGAAACGGCAACGACGTGTAGCCTTATTTTCCAAAAAAGACTACAACTCAATGAAAAGGAGTTTCTCTAAAACCTTGGACAAAAATGGCAAGTGAGAGACAGGTCGAAAATTTGACAGAGCAGTAGGATCTAGATGAGGTTTTTTTTTAACAGTGGCCTAACCACAGCATGCTTGAAGGCTGCAGGGTCTGATCCAGTACCGAGGCTGCTATTAAACAGAGCGAGATGGTAGGGATGAACTTTGGATGGAATGATAATCCAGGGGATAATTTGTGAATTGTGTCCGCCCCTTCACTCGTATTACTTTACATCAGTGCTGTCAAACCAGGGGTATGGGACCCCTGGGGGTACTTGAGAACTTGGAATGGGGTACTTGGAATCACCTCAGATTTTAAAAAAAGAAGTGGAAACTGAGTAGAATTTTAATAATACTTCCAAAGAAAAGTTCGTTTTATGTTTTTCAGTAAAATATTTGACTTTGAGAGTTTTTATTCATACATTTTTAATTACATTACATTACCTTCCATCCATCCATCCATTTTCTTCCACTTGTCCGTTGCCGGGTCGTGGGGGCAGCTGTTGGAGCTGCCCAAATCATTGCACCAGCTCCTTATGGCTCCTCCTGCAGATGGTGGGTCCACAGAAGGACGGCCTCATGATTAACTGGGCCTGTTGGTCTCTCATAAGGGGCTTCTGAGTGACATTACATTACTCTACTAAATACCGAATAATCTATATTTAGTTGCTCACTTTGTTAAAATGTTGGCAGCATCTTGGAGTTAGGGAGTAACTGAGTAATACTGAGTATAAATTAAAGCCTCAAGGTGTAGAACTGCAGATCAGTTACTACACGGACACAAAGCCATTTTCGGGCCGCTCAGAGAAACAGTGCTGTGTTGACTTGGTGCAAATGAACATGGGATATTTTTTCATCAAATTTTAGCAGAAAACATTTGCCCTGGTTCTCCGGAAGTACAACGGAATTGCCGATCCGTGGCAAAAAGAGGAAAAAGTGGGCGGGGCGAAATAAGGTGAATTAATAGGAAGCAGATGCAGATAGGGGAGAGCGGGTTGGGTTGGGTCACTTAAGATATTTCTTAGCTTTTATTGCCAAGGTTTCAATATTTTGTCAAGTTACCAAGTATGCAAACTCTCCATAACAATAATGAGATACTTCTGAACTATGAGGATTTAATATTCAATAGAAACACACTGACACACTAATAGTTATATAGTATATATTTGTATTTTTCACATCAAAAACCTAAAAAAAAAAAAACAGTAAACTATAGTGATGGTATTTACTGAACTTGAATTACTGAACCACTAAGATCTACAGGAAGCATAATAGACAGAGCAGACCTGTCAGTGCCTCTTACAGATAAAGGGGACAACACGAGAACAACAGTCTCTGGATTAACAAGTTCTTTGTCTTCCTTGTCTCATCTGCAAACTAAACAAACGATCCGTTCTACTTTCTAAGGAAATTGCACAATAACAGATCATCCCCCACTTAGAGAAGAGAAAGGTTTTCTTCAGTTTGGGACTTCACCTAGACATAATACTATACTATACTATACTAGGGCTGGGACAAAAAATCTGATCAGACTTGGATTGCAATACTTTGTGCTGCAATACCAAGTATCGATACTTTATACTTTCAATACTTGTGTTTGGAGGAATTTTTTTAATCATACAGCACTTTGTTTTCCTGTAACAGTTACACAGCACTTTGTATTAATGCACTTCTCAATCTAAACACAGTAAATGTCAAATGGCATTTGGTTTATAAACTTTGGACACATGACTTTTAAACATTTCATGGTAAACATATCACTTGTTATAATTACTTACTGTATCGCAATACGTATCGGATCGGCCCCGAGTATCGTGATATGTATCGTGACAAAAAGTGGATCGTCCCAGCCCTAATATATACCAGGTGTCAAGGATGACACCTGGTGCGACCCAACCCTTCCCACAAAATCTGCCCCAACACTCCCTAGTCTGCCAATTTAGAGTTTTTCACCGCCAGTCAAAAAACATGTGGCATTTAGTCAATGATTAAGATACCTTCTTCTACATCTTTAGATCATTACTATCCTGGAAATTATGATAACTGAAAGTCAAGTTCTTCAGTGTAAAGGTTGTCTCACACTTCAGTTCACTCAAGTTCACAGACGTTGGTATGTTTTAGTTGTTTTGCTCTGGTTTATTCTCCTTTCATGCAGCTGATGGCTAGCTACCATGAACAGTAAAAATTGTTTCCACTGGCAGGCCTTACCCACCCCAGTGCCTGGTCAACCTGGTTAGGCCGAGGCCAGGACCAAACCGATCTGACCAGGCATACGTTGTAGGACCGACCTCTGGCTGTGGCCAAAGCGCTGAACTGAGACTAATGTGACATGAACAGACTGCTGGCCTCTGATTGGCCAACGAGAGAGAGGACAACCCTCACTTTTAACATGCAGGTCGTACGGATTTAATATTTCACAACATCATACCGCTGATCTAAAAGGTGATTTTGCACATGTTAGCACAACTTTAGCTTGTGTTAGCATAACATTAGCATGTTGCTTACCTTCATAGTTGTCTTTTAGCTGCTTCTTTCCTGTAGTATTGGGGTCCACCCATTAGTCTGACAACCCATTAGTCCGACGTCTCATAATTACAAAAATGTCCCATTGAGTAGGGATTGAAAAATACAATTAGATTTAGGCAAGAGTCCACTGATCTTACGTTTAGGGCCAGGGGTTGTATACAGGGTTCGAAATTAACACCCGCCAACCCGCCAAATGCGGGTTAAAAATCATTTTGGCGGGTACCGATAAAAAACCTACCAGCCAGTTTGGCCGGTGATGCATGAGCTAGTGATGGGTCGGTCGCGAACGAGTCGGTACAAAGAGCCGGCTCTTTTAAGTGAAAGATGAGAGCCGAGCCTCACCCGCGAGCCGTTTTATTTATTTATTTATTTTTTGCATGTTGCATGTTTATCAAGCTCACCGTGCCCCGCTTTCTGCTAAATTCAAGAAAAATAGAGAAAGGCAAAGAGTAAACGAGTAAAGAGAATGGGATCGGGGAGAGAGGGAGAAAGGAGAACTCTGCAGGCGCAGCCCGTTCGCGAGGAATGAACCTGCTATTTACACAAAATCAAGATCTCTATAAACTTAAACTACTCCATAAATGTAGTCAGCGCATCCATAGCTTTCAGTCACTTTATATTTGAGAGAGATCCGCTTAATATTTTCGGTTTTATGGTTAGAAAAAGTTACGCTGGGTTTGTGGAGTGAAAACAATGCGATGACGCGCGGAGCGGCCTTTTCCTCTCATGTGTATGAGCGCATTACAAACGTACAGGAGTCCTGGCTTAAGTAATAACTTCAGTTATGTCTGGAGTCTGTAACTCTCTCTCAGCGCGAGGCTCCAGCAGCTCACGGAGGCGGAGCTGAGGCCGCAGAGGGACTGGGGAGAAGCTATGGGAGAAGCATTTTGACTGTAAATAAAAGAGTACATACATGAAACTAATGGCAGCTTTAAAAGTGTATGTTGCTATAATAAACAATGGCTCTACCACCTCAAAAAATTTACTTTGATTCCTGAAGACAACACAGACCACTATAAGCCAATATCACATTATTATAGCAACTAATAAAATTAATTCCTCTTTTCTTTTTAATTGCTTTCTTGATTATAGTTGTTTTGTGCAGGGAGCAGTAGAGAGGCTCATTTAACGAGCCATTAATCCAAATCTCTCCTAAATTTAAAGTGTATATATTAAAAAAACATAAAGAGCCATTTGGGGGCCAAAAGAGTCGGCTCTTTTTGGTGAGCCGATCCAAATGATCCGGTTCACCAAAAATAGCTGAAAATCCCATCACTAGCATGAGCCAATCATGCAAATCATGTCAGAGACGCTCTGGGTGGTTTGTCCCCTCTGTCCTACATTTCCCATGAACACTACACTACTGGTGACGTTTTAGATACCTATTATCACATTTTCATCCAGTGGCATTCATAATCTCTTATTTTCGCAACGTAAAAATTTGTCTAATGGAAATTCTGATTGGCTGGTAACTTCAGAAAGTTACCAGCCACTTTGGCTGGTGATCAAAAAAGTTAATTTCGAACCCTGGTTGTATATGGCTCTCTAATCCGCACCACAACTGGGTTGGACCAATGGTACTTCTGCTCAATGGTACATTTTCGGAATAATGAGACGTCGGACTAATGGGTTGTCGGACCAATGGCACGGCACCGTAGTATTAGCATGAAAGCAGAAAAATGACTGGCAGTGATTGTGGAATGCAGTCAAAAAAGGTAAGGAGGCACAAAGTAAAAGTCAGAAAAGTAAAAGTCCGTTATTGAAATATGGACAAAGCAATTAAAAAACGCCAACGCGTTTCGACAGATGTGTCTTCATCATGACACATCTGTCGAAACGCGTTGGTATAATAGTTCACAAGTCTTTTACACTCGTGAGACCCGTAGCAGCGCTCATATACTTACAATGACGGTAGTATTAGGAGGGGCTGATGGTGCAGACTGGCAGCTTCACTTCCGTCAGTCTACCCCAGGGCAGCTGTGACTACAATGGGGTGAATTTGCATAACACCCAGATTATTAATATTTCTGAATGAACATAAGGAACATAACAATATAGTGATACAGCAATTGTGATCGGTAAAAAGCAAACTATAATGCTCTATTTAACTCAACTATCCTCATTAAATACAAAAAAAAGAAGATCAAATCAAATGAGGGCATGTGCAGATGAGATACATAAAAAGCAAAGAAAGAAAACCACATAAAAACAATGCTGCCCCACAAACCCTAACTGCCGCCCCCCACAGCTACATGTCATTGTGGCACTGACTTATATGCCTTCCTCGCTGAGATGAGAACCCCGAACAAAGAGAATTATTTTTGACATTTCCAATGGCATTACAGTGTCTGTGATTAAAGTGCTGCGCTTGTGTGGGATAATCCAGCTGCCGCGGCCTGAAAATACATAATTAAGGCAATGCATTGATCTAATAAATAGAGAATGGGGTTTGCTCAGTCAGTCACATGGCTGTGGAAGCAGTCAGTCTTCACGTCTGTGTCATAGGGGGAAGGGAAAACATCGTGAGCTACGAGAAGACTGCCATGACTGTGCACAATGTGAAGAGGATGCAGGGAGCTCAACCGTAGCATGTTCACGCTGGCGGGATGAGACTGTCCCTTTTTTATTAGAAATAGTGGTGGAGAGTGCTGCGCAAGATGAAAAAACAAATAAACATAGAGGCGGTGGTACGGAAAAACGGACAACAAAATGTATAAAAGACAGGCACTCCACAGGGCAAATGCCACAGAAAAGGAAACAAATTAAAAAGAATGATCAGCAACGCATTTCAACTTATGGATACACAGATAGACAGATTTACAGTTCAGCTTAACCTGGCATCTAAAATCTATGAGCATTCATTTTTATTCAGATGGTTTTTCATTGCAGACCTGAGTCATTGTACAAAAGCAATTTGTGTTAATTACTCAGAGCTCAATGGAGGGGACTGGAGCAGAATAAGACATTTTCTACATTAGTACGTCATGTTCCATGTTCATTTCATCATCTGTCACTCAGATCCGTCTCCATTGTATTTGCTGCTTCTTATTCATTCAACGTGTCTGCTTCCCTCTCTGTGTCCTGACCTCCTCACCCCTTTACAGTCTGTGAAAATGTGTGGTACAGCACAAATGAATTAAGTAAATAAAACATTAATGGGCATTTGCAAACTAATGTGTTTTGTTTTGTTTTGCTATGGCTTGACGGAGCTTCACAGACTCTTGGGTCCTGCCTGCGCTTTAAGAATCATTCAGAGTTGATTCTATTACCCGTCTCGTAACTGGTGGAAAATTCGATAAGCCCCATGGAGATGTCACACAGTTTTAATCGACCTAATGACGCCACCTCATACCCCCTGTGTTTGTGTGCAGGGTGTTGATGGAGAGCCTTTCGAATGACAGCCGGGACAGTGGTCATCACTGGTGGAATCCTAGCAACAGTAATATTACTCCTTATCATCGCGGTCCTGTGCTACTGTCGGCTGCAGGTAAAGCTCCTCTTCATGCCTCTTGTTTCATGGTTTAAGATAAGATAAGAGATAAGATAAGAGATACGATAAGCCTTTATTGATCTCACAATGGAGAAATGTACTTGTTACATTCAGCTCATACAAACACTCAGGGTGTGCAAATAGGCAGGAAATGTGAAATAAACACCAGTTAAATAGTAAATAGTGGTATCTTTTATACAAGGACTTTGTGGGGACAAAACGTGTACCCAGTAAATAATAATAAGTAAACAGACTACAACAACAGCAACAAAAATGTTATAGTCGGTATCAGCAGTGCAGGTTCACCACAATACAACAAGCACATGTTAGTTGCTCTAAAAAAAGCTGTCCTCATGTCTATGCGGAGTAATACTTTAGTTGCTTCTTCTAATCCAAAAAAAGTGCATTTTTTTACTTTCTTACCTGACAGTTTTGATTGCACACTTTCCTCAGAGTTGGTCACATGATGTCACTGTGACATGTGTCGTCAGCTGATTAACACGCCGTTACAACCCAGCTTTACTAGGAGCCCCTGAAGTGCCCTCTTCCCTTTTATTTATGTATATTATATTTTGTACAACCAAAGCTTTATTGGTGTATTTATTTGGTTGGGACAGTGCGTGTTAATGGACAAGCCACACCTGCCTTGGGCTCATTTCCATCCGTCGTCCCCCATGCGCACTCTCAAACACACTCTCACGCATCCTTCACATACAAAACTAAAACTAAAAACTCAAAAAATACAAAAAATGTATACAAAAAAAAAACATTCTTATAGTGCATAGTTCTGAACACATCACTATTTATTATTGGTTTACTTCACACTGCTGTGTTCTATGCACTGCGTACTTCAAATCTTTGTGAGCAATGTCATTCAAATGTAAAAAAAATAATACATCCGTGACACATTTTGACGCACTGATACAAAACGTACACAGCTCAATGTCACTTTTTATAAATACACAGCAAGAACAGTTAAGTGTCTCGGAGCCCGAACATTTTTACACAGTCTTTCCTTTAAGTCCTCCGTTAGTCCTGTAGGTTTTTCTGAGCAGCGTGTCTAATTTCATTTGGTGCCAGAATGAATTGTGACTCACGCGTTGCAATCTAAAATAACTATCTCGCTGCCTTCTGCAGTTTAGATGATAATTTGGTAGGATTGTAATTAATTAATAAATGTAGCCATCTGCCATTTTGTTTGGGGAGCAAATCAATTCGCAATGAGATACAGAGGCAATTTGAAAGGCGTTCATTTTGGTATTAAGATGCTTCATTCAGATGTAGTGACAGCTCATTGTGTGAAATGGGGAGTATTGTATTCTGAATACTTAAAATACTTTCACATTGATTTGCATAATATGAATGCATAAAAGCAGGTTATAATTAAAACGATGTATAGGCTACACTTTTTACAAACCTATTTACCGCTAATAAAGCACAGAAGGACAGAGCACTACTATTTTACACCACCTTCATACAGTGTGCCGAACAACATTTAGTACAATGTAATCTGCCTTGTAACAATCTGTAATAACTTGTACCTTATAGGACATAGACAATGGAATCATGTGTATTAGTACTTTGGAGGTACATAAAGTAGTAAGGCATGAGACCCTTAGAGTTTGGGTTGAGGATTAGGGTTAGATTAAGGGTTTAATATGTCTTTTTACTTTTTAATATGTACCTCCGAACGACATTATTCCGTTGTGTATGTAACCCATATTTTCAACCTATTACACATTTTCTCCAGTTCGGCTTTACCCAAATCTAAAAGCTTCTAGACTGGAGAGCAACAGTGTAACGCCTCATTTGAAAGCTAAGACCTGGCATTTTCATCGCTCTTTTCCATTGCGTCGGCGTCAAGTTTTCGTCACTTTTTCTTTGTCATGTGTTTGTTGCTTTCTCCCTTGCTTTGTTGTTGTGTTTTCGTCACGTTTTTGTCACTTTTTTGTTGCTTTTCCGGCGCATTTTTGATCCGTTTTGATCCTCGTGTTCGTCGCTATTTTGATGCTTATCTTTTAAGCTTTTAGATTTGGGTAAAGCTCGGTTAAGGCCCTTACAATCAAGGGTAGCTTAAAATAAAGTGTTACCGGCAGAGCAGAACTTTTCCCCGGCTGTTTTGATATTTTCTTTCTGATTAATGTTATGAAATTGAAATTTAATGATTTAATGATTTGATTTTTGGAAAGTAACTGTATTCTAAATACCCTCAAATGAAAGGGTACAGATACAGACTTTATAATTGTGATTTATTTTATTTTTTTCGGATCACAACGACTTCACCGTCTGTACCCCAATGGAAAATACTTGAACTTTTAACCTCTTATTCCCCACTTTAACCGAGTGCATGGCTTCACCTAAAGCTAAAAGGACCAGGGTAACGCCTCATTTGAAAGCTGAGACCTACACTGTGTTGTCGACACTTTTTTGACGTTTTCTCCCCCACCTTTTCATCTCTTTTTATGACACTTTTTTGTTGCCTTTTTGTAAAATAAAAAAATGTCATCGCTTTTTTTTTTGGATGCTATTTTGATGCTTTTTTTCAAGAAGCTTTTTGGATTTGAGTAATGCCAAACTGGAGAAAATGATCTTGGTTCAGGTGGGGATTAAGATGTTAATCCAGCTCAAAACTGTGGTATCTATTTTTTACCTTTTACTTTTTACTTGCATTCCACCACTGGGCCAAACATTGGTTGTTCAAAGATGTCTACAAGGTTTCAACCGAACTCTGAGGACAAAAGTTATGTTGCTGTAATTTTGCTGACTGCTTCTCTCTCATCCCCTACAGTATTATTGTTGTAAAAAGGAAGAATCCGAGTCGGAGGAGGAGGAGCCAGACTTTGCCGTCACGTCCCGCCTCCCTCCAGTCCACTCCAATCACAACATTGTGGCGGCCACTGCTGCTGCCTCCTCCATCCCCAATGGCCCCGCCTTATTCTCCACCCCCCCTATGGCCAGAAAACTGACGCGCTCACAGACTTTCTGTCCCTCATGTACACACTATGAACTTCCCTTTTACCTGCAGCCTCCCCAGCCTCAGCCCCCCCCACCACAGCTGCACCACCAGCCGGACGGGCTGAGGAACGGAGGGGAGCGCATCAGCTACCGAAGCGTCCAGCAGCAGGAACTGGACCTGCCTGTGCCTGTCAACATCACAAACTACCGTAAGCCGCAGTTGGCCCGATCCGTCACCATGAGAGACATGTTCCAGCGCAGCTGTAGCATCAGCACCGATGTCTAGCTGTGTGGACACAAGGACGACTCCCCAGTGTACTGTCCTCTGATGTAACAAATTGGACCGCGCTCACAATGGAGGACTCAGGGGACTCTCAGGGCTGGATTTTATGCTACGACGTGCTGGGCCTGGACCTTAAACATGGATAATTTTCAACTAATTTTAAGCTGATGTAATTTTATCCTGAGACTTTTATTGCCTATTTTCTTTGTTTTCTTTTTTATACTTATGTTACAGTGTATCTGTTCTTTAACTTAATTGCCCAACTCTTTCTCACCCATGACTAAGAACCACCATGTCAACGCATCGGCAGGAGTCTCTCTCTCTCTCCTATGGCTGCTAAAATCTATGATTCGTACTGGTGTGGTTGTAATCTCTTGTGTGGTGGATGTTTGTTCCTCTGTCTGCAGATGAAAGAGACTTACTCAGGCCAGGGGGAAGTGGTTTTGCCATATGAATAATACTTTTGACGTGAAGGGCTCATTGAAGATGATAGTGCTTGTTTTCCACACGGTTTTCCAAAGCTCTTTATGATGATAATGTAATGCCACAGAGTGCTATGGAACAGATGAAGGCAAAGGCTTGCTGCCAAAGGAGCTCAGTTGTTTTGTGTGCATGCGTGTCTGTGTTCTATTTGTTTTAGCAGTACCCACTTTGGTTTCTCCGATCACTATTTAACCCTGTGCAGGGTTGCAATAATATATATTTTTAACTGAGAATATATTCTATCCATATTCCATTGTCAATATGTATTGATATAAATGATTTATAACAAGTAGAACAATTAGAAACTTTATTTTTTAAAGAGATTTTATCTCATTGGCGTTTTGTAAATAGATGAGCACGATCTAACATGTAGTTTTAGACCAATGAATTAAATGAGAGTGAGTGTAAATTCTGCCATTGCTCATGCTGCAGTAAAAAGTATTACAGTAGGTAAGTGATCATGGGCATATCACCTGGCCTGTTTATTTTGGTCTTTTAATTTGATCACTACTACCAACACACCTTTTGTTTCGCCACTAATCGAGTTATGTTCAATACAAATTCAATACAATGATAGTGATAGTGGTCCCTACACCTTGCTATACACTGCTGTTACTCTGGTGATGCTCTCATAGCCTCCAAAAGATTTGACTTTTTCAGCTATTCTCTTGTCTTTAGCTGCAGTCTTACTACAACTTGGATACGTTGCCAGTTATCCACAGCTGACAATGGATTTTAATGACCGACAAATTACTCATTCATCATCATCCATCAAATCATTGCTCCAAACTTTATTTCTTTGGAAATGTCTCTAATTGTTTTGATATTGCAGCCATGAGCCATTCATTTTCCTAACGCGTGTTCTGTAATGAGTTTCTTCGATTGTAAAACAGTTGGCTATGTGCTTTCTTGCAAACATGGCACATGCAACACACTGCACATACATTAGTTCTTATGCTATGCTTTCCTTATGTGACCGTTGCACAGGAAATATAGTGCCATAACTAACTATCAGAGTATAAATATGATTATTATGATACATGTATTCTAATGTGGAATTGTTTATCTGAGAAGACTTCTATGATTCAAATGGTTTTAAGTCTCAGTACAGCAGAAATGTTTCTGTTATTGTTTGTTATGTATAACTAACAAAAACCTTGTTGCTAATAAAACAATTCAAAAATCCAGGGCTTTTGAATTGTCTGCATTGGTACATGTGAATAATTAGAAAAATAGAGTAATAAAGAAGTTGTTTCACCAGTTGGCTGAACATGGCCCGTGGATTTTTTTCATAGTCTCCTCCCACTGTGAGGCATGTGCGATGGTGAGGGCCTGCAATCACAAACTGTGGTCCATTATAGCTCCTCAAAGTCACTCAACTCTAACCCCCTCCCAGTCTTGTACTATGTTGTACTCATGTGGAGATTTCATTCTTGCACCAAGGGTTTGAGAGTGATACAAGTTCTAGATACAGTCCTCTGAATGATATTGTTCCTCCACATACTCCTGGACCGATTATCTGTTTTCTGCCCCTTCCTGTTTTAAGAGACTATTCTAAAAAATTAAATAAATTAAAAAGTTTATTTAGTCAGCCGGCAATTGTGCAAGTTCTCCTACTTAAAAAGATGAGAGGCCTGTAATTTTCATTATACGTCTCAACTATGAGAGACAAAATGAGAAGAAAACAATCCAGAAAATCACATTGTCTGATTTTTTATTAATTCATTTGCAAATTATGGTAGAAAATAAGTATTTGGTCAATAACAAAAGTTCACCTCAATACTTTGTTAAATACCCTTTGTTGGCAATGACAGAGGTCAAACGTTTTCTGTAAATCTTCACAAGGTTTTCACACACTGTTGCTGGAATTTTGGCCCATTCCTCCATGCAGATCTCCTCTAGAGCAGTGATGTTTTGGGGCAGATCTCCTCTAGAGCAGTGATGTTTTGGGGCAGATCTCCTCTAGAGCAGTGATGTTTTGGGGCAGGCGCTGGCAACATGGATTTTCAACTCCCTCCAAAGATTTTCTATGGGGTTGAGATCTGGAGACTGGCTCGGCCACTCCAGGACCTTGAAATGCTTCTTATGAAGCCACTCCTTCGTTGCCCGGGCGGTGTGTTTGGGATCATTGTCCTGCTGAAAGACCCAGCCACGTTTCATGTTCAATGCCCTTGCTGATGGAAGGAGGTTTTCACTCAAAATCTCACGATACATGGCCCCACTCATTCATTTAGACGGATCAGTCGTCCTGGTCCCTTTGCAGAAAAATATGGGGCGCCAAATGTAACATGCCTTATTTCGTGGACAGAATGACTTTTGTGTCACAAAATACATATATTCATTAAAAAATCACGTTACATCGTAACGCCGTTTGTCCACGGAATACACACATTGGTTTGCATTGTGTCCACGAAACACTGAAGAGAGCACATCGTTTCGTGGACCAAATTGACTGGTGGCCTTTTGCTTTCGTGGACATAAGGCTGAATGCAATATTCACTGTCGTACACGAAATAAACTTTCGTCATAAAAGTATTGTAATGTGATACAGAAATTATGATGTGTACAAAAGGGATTTATTCTCTAACTCTGCAGTTACAGAAGGCATTCCGTCCACGGAATAGTAACTTCATAACTTATGAAATGCATTCAGTGACACGTGCTTTCAGTCCGTGGACGAAATGCATCATGGAATACATTTCGTGAGTCAACAGTTTACATAACATAACTGTTGACTCACAAAACAGTGAGTCAACAGTTATGTTATGTTTACGAAAAGTTTACGAAATGTCACATAATTCATTCCGTAAACTGCTGACTCACAAAATGTATTGTAGCAGGTCACAAACCTGATTTCGTGATTCCATGATGCATTTCGTCCACAGAATGAAAGCACGTGTCACTGAATGCATTTCATAAGTTATGAAGTTACTATTACGTGGAATGAATGCCTTCTGTAACTGCAGAGTTAGAGAATAAATCCCTTTTGTACACATCATAATTTCTGTATCACATCACAATACTTTTATGACAAAAGTTTATTTCGTGTACGACAGTGAATAGTGCATTCAGCCTTATGTTCACGAAAGGAAAAGCCCACCAGTCAATTTGGTCCACGAAACGATGTGCTCTCTTCAGTGTTTCGTGGACACAATGCAAACCAATGTGTGTATTCCGTGGACAAACGGCGTTACATGTAACGTGATTTTGTAATGAATATATGTATTTTGTGACACAAAAGTCATTCTGTCCACGAAATAAGGCATAGAAAAACAGCCCCAAAGCGTGATGTTTCCACCCCCGTGCTTCACAGTAGGTTTGGGGTTCTCTGGATGTAACTCAGCATTCTTTCTCCTCCAAACACGACGAGTTGAGTTTTGACCAAAAAGTTCCATTTTGGTTTCATCTGACCATATGACATTCTCCCAGTCCTCTTCTGGATCATCCAGATGCTCTCTAGCAAACTTCAGAGGGGCCGGGACATGTCCTGGCTTAAGCAGAGGGACACGTCTGGCACTGCAGGCGGCGTAGTGTGTTACTGACGGCGTAGTGTGTTACTGACGGTGTAGTGTGTTACTGACGTAGCCTTTGTTACTTTGGTCCCAGCTCTCTGCAGGTCAGTCACTAGGTCCCCCGTGTGGTTCTGGGGTTTTTGCTCAGTGTTCTTGTGATAATTTTGACCCCACGGGGTGAGATCTTGTGTGGAGCCCCAGATCGAGGGAGATTATCAGTGGTCTTGTATGTCTTCCATTTTCTAATAATTGCTTCCACAGTTGATTTCTTCACACCAAGCTGCTTACCAATTACAGATTCAGTCCCAGCCTGGTGCAGGTCTACAGTTTTGTTTCTGGCGTCTTTCGACAGCTCTTTGGTCTTGACCATAGTGGAGTTTGGAGTGTGACTGTTTGAGGTTGTGGACAGGTGTCTTTTATACTGATAACAAGTTTAAACAGGGGCCATTAATACAGGTAACGAGTGGAGGACAGAGGAGCCTCTTAAAGAAGAAGTTACAGGTCTGTGAGAGCCAGAAATCTTGCTTGTTTTGTTTGTAATACTTATTTTCTACCATAATTTGCAAATGAATTCATTAAAAATCAGACAATGAGATTGTCTGTATTCTTTTTTCTCTCTCTTCAAACCCCTATGAGAGACCAACAGGCCCGTTTGGAATCATGAGGCCGTCCTTCTGTGGACCCACCACCTGCAGGAGGAGCCATAGGGGCTGGTGCTATGTGATTTGGGCAGCTCCAGCTGCCCCCACGACCCGGCAACGGACAAGTGGAAGAAAATGGATGGATGGATGGATGGATTTTTTTTCTCATTTTGTCTCTCATAATTGAGATTTACCTATGATGAAACTTTTTAAGTGGGAGAACTTGCATAATTGTTGGCTGACTAAATACTTTTTTCCTGTACTTTGCATTCTGTCTTCATGCTCAAAAACCATTATGAGTTTTACTTTGACACCGTAATAGTTTGTGAGAAACTTAATTTTCATGTATTTATTTTGTTTTAATTTATTCATTTATTTCAGGACATGGCACAGAGGAGTTGTACAGGGTGGACATCAATATTCCAGTTATAACAACATGTAGATGAAAGGGAGTGGGGAAAAAATAACGTATTTAATCCTACCCACAATTCCCATTCAGTAATTGACATATTGAGCTTCACTGTGTTACTTAAATTGATTTCGGAAGAAATTACCTAAGGAATAGTCCGTTGCTGCCACCATGTGGTCAGTTGGGGGCAGTGCAAGTTAGTCTGCACGTTACTCTTAAAATAAAATAAAAAAATAAAATGCTATATTTAATTTTTATTATTATTATTATTAATTGATTAATCAATACTTATAAACTAGAGAATATTTTTCACGGCGCAGATGATCATACAGACGATAAGATCTCTTCTTCCTCCACATGAAGTCCCGCCTCTACAGGTTCAGGAGCCAATCGAATCGCTTCTGCCGCAAACCGCGAATGGTTGAACACTTCCTGTTTACTTTAGCGTCATTACTTTCCCGTTTGTAATTTGTTTGTGCTCCGATAAAAATGAATCATGGACGCTGGTGCATCCGGACAAAGTGATGTTAATGTTACTACAGATCATAGACAGCAGACACCAGACGGCAATGAGTGTAGAAAAGGAGTCCGAGGAAGAAGGTAGGTGGTGCTGGAGGGTTCTTATGTTTATATAAATAAAGTTCTTCTTCTTCTTCTTTATGCTACTGCCATTGCTCATGCACCTCTGAAATGGGCCTAATCTGTCAAGAAGAAAACAAATAGCCGATATAGGCCTAGCAACACACACGTTTGCAAAAGTACCTTCTTTGCAAACGGCATGTTGTTAGTTTAGCTCATTAATAATGTGTTTTCCAGAACGCCCTGCTCAAAGTTCAAGAGAGTGCACTCCAGTTTTAAATCCCCCGTAAGTACCGTTCTTTAAAAATGCATTGATTATTATTTTCTTCTAAATGCGTCCATGTTGTTCACCTCACAGCTTCAAGTACCAGAGAGCACTAAAGTTAGCCTTGAAGAGGAGGTGGCAGAGCTGCAGAGGAGAAGACAGCAGCTGGACTCGGAGATAGCGCTGCTGGAGTCTGAGTGAGTGCAGCTGTGCCTGTTTATTCTGCCCGCATTTTTGTCTTGAGTCCAAATAAAAGGCCAGGCCTCCGGAGGTGGGTTGACCGGTCAGTGAGGCGCCGGCCTGTGGGGTTTGTGTTAGAAGAATAGACGACAGAAAATAAGCACACAATTGCAATTTGTTTTCAGCTGTACTTTGGACAATTTATTGAGTGAAATTGTGATTTCCTTGATTGTTTTGCAGAGGATACGACGTAGAAGAGCTGGAGCAGCATATTGACAAAATGCACGAGTACAATGACATCAAAGACATTGGACAGTCGCTGCTGGGTCGCATTGGTAAGATGATGGGAAGCAAATGTGCCCAGTTTAATTTGACCATTCGAGCTTGGAATAGTGTTGCCAAAATTGTTACGATTTAGGGCGTTCCATAATCAACCCAAGATCCTAAAATGTAAAATACTTTGATCGTTAACCGTATTTAAGCCTTCAGATACTACAGTGTATTATATCTGTTTACCTGCCATGACCTGGAAGGTAATGAAGTTGTTCCACTGCACTCTTCAATTTGGTTTTATCTAAGATACAACTTTATTGATCTCACTATGGAGGAAATGACTTGTATCATCAGCTCTCACTAACACTCAGAGGGAGCAAATAGTCCGGAAAAACATGCAATCAAATAATAATAATCAAACAGGATAATGTGTAAACAAGTAATAGAAATCTCTTATGTTCAATGAATAAATAACTTTATAGGGGGCAACAAATGTACAGTGTATAATCAAATGTGAGTCTAGACCATGTTTGCTATATTCCCTGAAAATGTCAAATTTTCATGGTTGAATTGAATATACATGACAAATGTATTGGCTGAACTGTTTCTAAATGGGTTCAGCAAATTGGCCAAGAATTTTCTCAATGGGTAATTGTAGAAAAAAGAAAATCATTAAAAGCTAAGCTGCTTCTAGGCAGCACGGCAGCGCTGCGATTAGCACTCGCACTTCACAGCTTGAAGGTCCGGGTTTGATTCACACCTGGGACGGGGCGTTTCTGTGTGGAGTTTGCATGTCCTCCCCATGTCTGTGTAGGTTTCCTCTGGGTCCTCCGGTTTTCCCTACCACTAAAAACATGTGCAATAGGTGAATCTTTCAGCCAGGTGTTTCTGACCACCATCATGGAGATGTCGGCCAACGCTGGCAGCTCACTGCTCCTACAGGTCGCCCCAGTGACATTGAGGAGGGGTCAAATGCAGAGAACACATTTCTCTACAGAGATAAATAAAGTATAACTTTACTTTCTCTCTCTGGCCCACTTGTATTAAAGGCCCTGTATCTGATTTTATAATTACAGTAAAAAGTGAGGAAGCCACAAAATTAAAAAGTTAGTTTTGGTCCAAACCATTCCCAACTTTTCTAACATATTTGTAGCATCCAAATTCTTCACCGCGATGAGTTTATAGGCACATTTCAAGTTGTGAAAACTGTTTTTAAGACTCTGAAATTGACTTTTCAGAGTCAATTTTTATGCCAGAAAACTAGCCTGTAAGTTTAGGAAATTGATACAAATGCTTTTTAATTAGACTTTTTTTTTTCCTGTTACAAATTATCTAGATTACCAAACTGCTAAATGCTTCGTTTCACTGGGGGGAAAAAAACCAACAGGTATAGTTCCTTTTAAAAATATGACTAGTCTTGCTGTCATATGTTTTCCATATTTTTTCTGCCACATAGGCTCCTCTGCACTAAACTGATATCATATGATTGATTATAGTGACAACATTGGATAAACTGTGGTTTGAATGAGTTTTTGTGTCCTCTTCAGTGATGTAAATATGACATTAACAGTCTTTATTGTTGGTGAACCGGGGATTCATGGAAACTTTGAGGAAAAGAGAACATTCTGACATTAATTGTGATTCAATTCATAGATAAAAATTAAACAGAAATGTACCATGGCGTGAGGAATCCTATGACTGTTTCTGCATAAAGTAACCACCAGAGGGCAACAGAGTGTGACCTTGCTGCTTCCTGCCTGTGTCTCACCTTTTATTATTAGTGTGTGACTTGTATTAAACATATGTAGTATTTTTTCATCGTCTATTTAGATATACATACACACACGTATATTTATACACCACATTCTTGAGCAAAATTAATTCCTGAACAAATTTGTGCTACTTTTAAACCGAGAATGTTGGTTGTTAATTTCTATTTATTTTTTCTGTTCTTGATTCCTTTGACAGTTTCGTAGAGACTGGATGTGGCGTTTCCATCTAACACAATGGCAGTCATTCAGTTGTACCAACACAATCCCCGCATCTGTCTGCTGTACAGACGCATGCTTACAGTGACCCATACACAGTGTTAAATAAAAACTCACTTATGCTGGGATTTTCCTCTTGTTCCCCTTTTCTGCTCATTCAAACACAGGCACACGTTTATGACACTTAAACACTGTTCGTCTGAGAGATAGTGGGCAGGCTGTTGCTCTCACTCACCCCAGAAGAGTGTCGCTATTCTACAAGAGTGCTTCTCTACCAGGGTTACAACAAATGCATTTAAAATCAACTCATTTGGGATTTTAGCCTAATATACAATGGTTGCACAAGCGCTGAATGCGTATTATTGAAGAATTCGAAAGTAGAATTTGCTTTTACTTTACTTTTTTTTTTAAACCTCTCTTTTTGTTCTGCTCATATTCACCCTTGGCCCCAAATTGCTTAAGACGTCACTATCCACGTGAAATAAAAACTGACACAAAGTTCCATGTGTTCATTGTCAAGACAAATGAACTAAGGTGTAATATTGTTTTAATATTTAGCATTATGAAGTGGTGACATTATTCAATCACACAGGTTCTATTGTGGTCCTTTATCTTATCAGTTGTGTAGAGATAATGCTCTATGTACATTACCGTTTGGTTATTTATTCTCTCAAACAGTGAAACATCAATATGTATTGGCCCTGCCCTTCATCTTAAATTTATCAGAACAAGTTCTTTTACAGTACATGCTCTATGCAGTGCCTCTGACTAATATTGGAGTCCCTAATAAACTGACTACTGAAATGATCATCCGGACCATGTTAAGACAAGTCCAAAGGATGGAAGAAGTTCACATTTTAAAATGCTGAAGTACAGGGTAAAGAAGGCAGTATTTGGAAAACTGTCGCCCTGAATGTAAGCACTACACTGTGAACGATTCAAACCTGTACAATGCTTTGTTTTGCAGCTTCTTTGAGAGGAACCACCACTCGAGACCTCTACAGCCACTTTGGATTAGAACTAGATGACTGACAGAGTCATAACTGTGTCAGGAAACCACACATGTATTTATAGTTTGTATTAGGCCTATATGGCTTTGACATTTTTGAAAATTGTCATTGATTTTGTGTCTTTATAGTGTAATCTCAGAACAGTTAAAAAGGAAGTACATCCTAGGGGACTTTTGGTCTACGTTGATATAAAGACAATGCCAGCTAATGTGTTTGTGGGTTTATCTAGTGTTCAATCTTAAATATTTACAGTAGCAAAATAGTTACTTTTTAAATAGGAATTCCTTTAATTAAATCTTAATTCGCTGTCTACAATTAGTAAAGGTGTAGGGTCTGAATTAATTGTTTGCTGGCAGTGTGACTGTCAGTACTGTCACTACGTTTACTGTATGACCCTGGGTTTAGGTCACTGGGTTTTCATACAAGTAAAGATTAAGAGGATATTGGGCAACTGTGAAGTGGTTTCCTGGTTGGTTTAAGCCTGAAAGTGTTTGAATTTCATCAATGGGCGGTTATCCACTTCCTGTCTATAAAAAAAGAAACTGAGAACGTCAGCGCTGTTGTATTTTTGGGTGTGCCTTTATCTGGCTAAGATAAGGCACTTGACAGCCTTGACATTATCTGTGGGAGATTTGGAAATGGCGTCTATCTGTACAATGTACTGTATAATAAGCAAAAGTGTGTTCAACGTTAGTAATTCAACTGTAGGTCAAAGTTCATACAGCTGTTTTTATCATTGTGTTGCCTTTCGTTTTATACTCTTTTACACATCTCACTCAAATGTCAATTGTGCATTCACAAGCCCAAGTGCTGGTCTAAGTCTTTTTCTTATAACCATGTATGCTGGTAAAATAGCAAAAACAACAGGTTTTGTACTCCCATGACAACATTGTGTGGGGAAGTAACCTTTTGTTACCTGCAGCAGTTTATTTTCTTCATGTTGTAATATCTTGTGATGTTGAGACATGCTCCATAACTTGTCAGAAGAAACTTTAGGGCAAAGATGAGGAGAATACTTGTGTGACTGTGTAAACTCAATGGACAATATCCAAACAAAAGACTTGGCATTTGTTTTTATGAAATGACCTACTATGCCTAGTTGTCTGGTTCATAGTTCTGTTGATGTGAGGAGGGTAGGCAGGCCATATGCAAATTCAAGAACGTTGTTCATCTTTCAGTTATTGATTAAGAGGGGCATAGCCACATAATAGACAATTTTATTGTTTTTCTTGACTTGTTTATTTCCTGTTCTACAGATGCGTTAGTTTACTGTAATTTGTCTCCTGAGCCCCTGGTGGGTCAATGCCCTCTTGCCCAGTGAGTGTCCATGCGCACTCCGTGCATATAAACCATTGAAGTATGTAAACCTACTGACAGTCTGAATGGGGTGGAAGAAACAAAGCAGATTCGAGCAACCCAGGGGCCTGTCACTACCGGGTGGAAACTGGACACTGCTCGTGTGCTGCATTTCCCCTCCCCGCAAATGCCGCAGACCCTGCCCCTGTCGCGGGAATGTAAACGAAAGCTGAAGCTCTCATTGGCCGAGGCGCGCGTCTGTCAAACCTTATTCCTCTGATGAGATGCTGACGGCGGGGGGCGGGCGCAGCTAAGGAAATTATAAGGTCATTTGAATTACGCTGGCTAGTGAGCTTGTAGGCTATAATGAACTGAACAAAAATATTAATGGCTGCTACATTTGACGGATGATGAGCGCTTGACGTGCGCAGTCAGGTGAATTTGATTTTGGCCTGGCGGCGGAGAGCGGCCGCATCACCTCGTGTTATTATCAGCGACCGAGAGGGGAACCCGGCGCGTTTCTGTGAGGAGCCAAGCGAGAAACGGAGGGGGCGACCAGGCTGGCCTGTAAGCCGATCAAGGTGGAAGCGCACACGACGAGTTTCACACTGGATTTCATGTTGTGACGGTTTAATACAGTTGTAAGGTATGTCCCGTATTTGCCTACAATGTACAGTTATTGTATCAGTGGATGGGGGCTGTGCTCTAGGGTAAAACGAAGAGTCTGTTGTCCTCTTTCAACCTTGTGCGCCTGCAAACATCTCACCACCCGCTATGTATCTTTATATTCAGTGTTTACCCTCCGTTATGTGTAAAGCTATGAGATAAGACATTTAAAATGTTGGCTTCTCCATCTAATCCATCTACTGTTATTGTTACGCTAGCTCGTGCTGCGGCGTATTCAGATTCCCAGGCGCGTATATTTCCAAATATCATTATAAGGCATGACCCACACGCACATGGTATAATAATGATATGTTGTTATAACGAGGCCCCATAAAGGGCCTCGCTTGGCTACCGCAATATGATGTGAAGCGCGCGCTTCTAAATTTCCGGGTACCGATGATGAAGCTGCTTTTGGTGATTCGCTATGGGCTATGTCCTGTCGAATCCGTTCATTTTCATTTTCCTGCATATTCATATCGTCCTCCGTTCGAGTGGCGAGTTGAATGACTGTCGTTCATTATCATCAAGTAACTGAATGTAAAAGAAAAGAAAGTAAAGCGTTAGCTCATTGCACAGTGGCATCACCCCGTCAGCATCTGTAAATGTAATGGTGCAGTTACACATACTGCTGTTTCCTAAAGGCCACTGGCCCTATCCAGACTAATAAATAGATAATAAGTGGCTTGTAAACCTATCGTGACTGCTGTAGGAGCATCTGCTTTAGCCATTGCACTGAGCACCACTGTCAACACACTCCCTGTCCTCTGATGCTCTGGGCTGTTTCTATGTCTTCACGTATGTTGAGATTTCCCCAAGGTCCTTTAGCCACAAGCTTTTCTGTCTTTTATCAAACCTTACAAGATGTAATCGTAGTATTGATTTGTGACTACACTACATTTAATGTGTGATTCTTTCAGGATGATGCGTCTAGCAAGTTGCACAGCACTGCTGTTTGTGCTGAAGCTGCTGGTGGGCCTGCCCTGGTACCAGGTCATCCCAGCCATCCTCATCCTCTTCCTTGGCAGCGGAGGATGGAACTCCCTGCAGATATTTTCCAAAACAATTGGTAGAGACTTACAGTAAGTGAGAAAAGTGCAGTGAAAACCCTGTTGCGTTTCTAATAATTGGGAATTTGTTGGAAGACGACGTATTCCTACTCTCCGTAGGCCTGTGTAATTAGTAACATCTAACAACAGGACGCTGCCGCTGTGAGGATTAAATCCTCACTGCTCTTTCTTTAAGACCCTTTTTTGAAAACTTTGTGGTAGAGCAGGTTTCTTAAAATATTTAAGGACAAAGAAAGAATGGGGGAAGGAGTGTTGCATTTTTCCAAGTCAAATGTGTGATAGTGACCTTAAGAGAATCAAGTCTATTTCCAGATCTGGACAAAATAGCCACAACAAACGTTCTGGTTTTATTTCTTTATTGCATAAATTCCAAGTGCTTTGTACACAGTGTAAACAGCTAGAGACTGAACTAAAGACTTACTTACTAATTTGTGATTGGCTTAGTTTGCATTTATTTCCAATAGGAAAAAGTGCTTTACATGAGGCATTCACTCAGCTTCAGTTTCCCCTGGGGGAGACACGTCATTCATACAGGCCTATTGTACATGTTTTTAGTGGTAGGGGAAACCGGAGTACCCGGAGGAAACCTACGCAGACACGGGGAGAACATGCAAACTCCGAATGCAAACACAGAAAGGGAATCAAACCCGGGACCTTCTTGCTGTGAAGCATGAGCGCTAACCGCTGCGCTGCCGCCTTTACTTTGTTGTAAGCCACAATAAAAAAAGTAAAAAATAAACTGCAGTCGCACACAGCTTTTAACACTGCAGTTTATTGTCTAAAACAGTTTTGCTGAACAATACTATTGATAAATTGTTTTGATATTTTTTATCAGTCTTGTGAAAAATGTTAAACGCAACATAATAAATACAATACTTTGATTGTAACTAAAACAGGACCCTTCTGCAAAATTGATTCCGGTAGCTTTGTGGGTAAGGTTGCTGACGACGTATATGTCCTCAGCATCGTGGGTTCAAGTCCCAACTCCAACTATTTGCTGAAAGCCTCTTCCTTTGTCACCCAATGCCGTCTCATCTGTAAAACCTTTGAGCCAAAAAATGGTCCATAAACTAACTACACTACAGTTGAGAACGCTGGTCTTAATTCTTACCAATGTCATTCCAAATGGTGGATTTACTGATGTTGCAACACTGAGGTTACTACTGTCCACAGCAATGACACTATACTTATCTAAGATAAATTACACTGTCATACGTAACTAATCTGAATCACAAAGCGCTGAAAACCTTTGTCCCATAAATTTTGCAAGGTGTCATTCTGAATAGTTTGTGCGGTTGGGACTATACTTTGGACTATGCCCCCCAGCTATCTGTCATATATCATTATGTGCCTCGTTATTACCTTTTTAATTAGATGGACGAGCCATTAAAGCATAACATTTGTATTTTAGGCTTTACACTGGAGTAAATACAATTACATCAGGGTTTTTTATGACTATTTAAGCAGTGCATACAGCCTAAGAGATTGTGTTGTTATAATCACACTGGATTCTCAGCAACAGAGATTTGTAAAATAATCTATTTACGTTAGTAGTTAGGTGTGACCCAGCAGTAATTGCCTTGTACCTTATTTCCTTTCTTTACCAACAATTAAAAAGGTATGGAGTAAAGTAATTAAGTAAGCTGCTAGTTGTGGTTCTAACTCATTCCTAACTTTCCCAACTGTTGTTTTATTAACTTCTTTATTGTTGTGTTGACTTGTGTTACTCAATGAACCTTGTTGTTTTCACCGACAAAATGGCGTATTTCTGAATTATAAAATTGGCCCAAACTATGCTCAAGTAAACAAGATAATGTTTCTAACATGCCACATGTTTTATACTTTCAGTGCGGCATACGTGTTGCTGCGAGTGAAGTTGAACGTGAAACGCCATTTGCGAGAGAAGAACACCATCCCCAAGATCTTTGCCGAAACGGTCCAGCGCCATGGCAACAAAACGGCCCTGATCTTCGAAGGCACGGGAGAGAGGTGGACGTTCAGACAACTTGATGAATACTCCAATAGGGTTGCAAATCTGCTGCTACAACGGGGTTTTAAGGTACGGGGCAAAAATAAGTCACACAGCAAACTTGAGGTGAAACTTATTGTTCTACATACAAGCTATACTACGACTATAAAGAAAGAAAATGCTTCAAATTTGTCAAGTATTGCAAATGTTCTGTAAGTAATGAATGCTGTGTTCTGTAGGAAGGGGATGTTGTGGCTGTCTTCATGGAGAACAGGTCCCAGTATGTTGGTCTGTGGCTGGGAATGGCGAAGATCGGAGTCGAGGCTGCACTCATAAATTTCAACTTAAGACTGGAGGCGCTGGTCCACTGTGTCACCATATCCAATGCTAAAGCTGTGGTGTTCGGCTCTGAACTGACTGAGGGTAAGTGACATGTCAATCCAGACGGTCTCCCTGTGTGAGAGCATTTTTAGTCCGTCTCCTCCTCTGATGCCAAGGGAGATTAACGACTATTACCATGACTTGGAGCAGGGTGATTCTGGTATGGCCAGGTAATTTGAAGTGAATTGCCGTTGAATAATTTAGGTCTTTGGTTCTTATAGCTTAATTGTGTTTTGATTTGTGTCTCAGTTTAGTTGTCCTGTATAAAAACCCACAGGACCAGCCCAGTCTATAGATCACATGCGTTGTATTGCAACTGGCATAATGTCTAAAAGTTACTTTACCAGAGGAGTCGCTAAAGGAGGTGGCTCTGTTAATGTTGTGGTTATATGGTTGCAGTAGCCTCACTGAATTGTTCCCACTGGCTTGGGAAATAACAGCTTTCTTTGGACTGGCAGGTGTTATTTTGCTAGTTGATTTTAGAGGGTGGGTGCTCTGCGCACTGCGTAAGAAGGCGTGTGGAATCAATCCAATCCGTTGGACAACACATAGAACCTAATCAATGGCACGTTCGGCAAATTATTTTAAGCAATACATCAGGTGGTGCACTATCCATATAACAAGAAAGAAATATAGTGTAAAAGTCAATGTGGTTTACAGTGCTCAAGTTGCTTTTGATTTGTGTTTAATATTAATTGAATGTACTGTGTTGAAAAGATTTTGTGAAATATCACAGTAATATTTTTATGGCAATATTTAAGTTACAGTTACTGAATAGCAATTTGTTTTTCTCATATCATACAGTCCTAGCCCTTTTCCGATTTTCATATGACTATTGATATGTACTACATAAATATAAGTTGATTTTCTTTGTGTTTACTTCATATCTCCTGTGCTCTCATAGCTGTGTCAGAGGTTCACAGTTCCATGAGAAAAGCAGTGCAGATGTTGTGCTCTGGAGAGTGGGACCCTAAACGAGTCCCAGAGGGAACAGAGTGCCTGGAGACTCTGCTGGAGAGCACCCCCTCTCACCTGCCTAAACGGCCCGAGCGCTGCTTCACAGGTGAGGATGTCCTAAAGGTTCTTACGATATCTCTCATGGAAATACATTTGCTATATTTAATCTGATCAAAGAAAATTATTTTCAAATGTAAGTGTTTATAATGTTGAAAAACACGTATGTGTTGAATCTATGCTTCAGTGGCAGAAATGTTATCATCTGTATTGAGATAAATTTATACACAGTCACATATTGGCTGTAATGGAACACGGAAAGCTTGATCATGTTGCTTTACAGGCTGCAAATGCTCACTGTAGTTTCCCTGCCTCAGATCGCCTGTTCTACATCTACACTTCAGGAACCACTGGAATGCCTAAAGCTGCTATTGTTGTGCACAGCAGGTAGGACAGAGTCATGCGGCTATCTGACATACACAGAACTGCAGCTGTTCTTTTTGCTGATCTATGTTGCTCTGATTTTGAATGTTAAGAATCAAAGAGACGGGGTGATTTGAAGTGTTTAAGTTACTTTTTTCTGCTCAAAGGTACTATCGCATGGCTGCACTGGTGTATTATGGCTTCAGGATGACGTCGGATGACGTGTTGTATGACTGTCTTCCTCTATACCACTCTGCAGGTAAACATGTGTTTAGTTACTGAACAACCCAAGTTGATTCTACAATCTATCTGAAAAGTCAATAAAATACGTAACTAATGTTGACATGCATTGTTTGCCAATCATCAGTGTGTCCTTTGTTTTTAATAAAGAAGCTGCTCTTCTTAATTAACCTTTTGGCCTATTTACAGGTAACATTGTTGGAGTTGGCCAGTCTATTATACATGGCATGACTGTCGTCATCAGAAAAAAGTTCTCAGCCTCACGGTTCTGGGATGATTGTGCCAAATACAACTGTACGGTGAGGACATTTGTACACATTTTCTGTCTTTTTTACCGCTTTTCTTTTTTGTGAATTGCAGAAAATATTTTGTACGTTTATTTTGTGTAAAAGTGAATGCGTATAATCTGTCTTCATCACAGACTCCATGTTTGTATTCTACAGATTGTTCAGTACATTGGTGAGATCTGCAGGTATTTGCTGAACCAGCCGGTGCGTGTCACTGAGCGACAGCACCGCGTCCGCATGGCTTTAGGTAATGGCCTGCGCCAATCCATCTGGGAGGAGTTTATGAACCGCTTTAACATCCCTCAGATTGCAGAGTTCTACGGAGCCACAGAGTGCAACTGTAGCGTGGGCAACTTCGGTAACGAGGTGCGACGATGCCTAGTGTCTGTCCTCAGAACACGCACTTATTATGCTTCTGATTCTTTTTGTACCATGTCACTTTGTTTTAGGTTGGAGCATGTGGCTTCAACAGTCAGATATTACCTTTCATATACCCCATCAGACTGGTAAGGGTGGATGAGGAGACCATGGAGCTCATTCGAGGACCGGATGGTGTCTGTATCCCTTGTAAACCAGGTAGGATTACCGCAGTCATGCACATGCTGATATCAGCTTTGGACCTTCAACCATGCAATGTTTGTTGCTTTACTGTACATTTCTTTTATTTTCCCAGGTGAACCGGGTCAATTAGTTGGAAAAATTATTCAGAATGACCCACTGAGGAGGTTCGATGGCTATGTTAACCAATCCGCAACCAGCAAGAAGATTGCTCATAGTGTTTTTAAGAAAGGAGACAGTGCCTATCTTTCTGGTAATCCCACACAAACTCTAAAAATAAGTGTATTATTAGGACACATTGTCATTTCTTCTGTTTCTTTTCAATAGGTGATGTGCTCATCATGGACAAGTATGGCCACATGTTTTTCAAGGACCGTACAGGAGACACTTTCCGCTGGAAAGGAGAGAATGTCTCAACCACAGAGGTGGAAGGAACTCTCAGCCGCCTGCTAGACATGAAAGATGTAGTTGTTTACGGAGTAGAAGTGCCAGGTACATCTTCCCCTCCAAAAGTCAACCTGAAACCCATGATATAAGTTACTTATTATATGAATTTTACACTGAATATTTGACCATTTTCCTCATAGTACAATCATATATGTGGACTCAGTTATGCAAAACACTGACATTTATCAATAACCTTTACCTTTGGTTGCTTTGATCACAGGAGCAGAAGGAAAGGCTGGAATGGCAGCCATTGCTGATCCATCTCAGTCCAGTGACCTGGAGAAGTTGGTGAAGGACATGGAGAAAGCGTTGCCTCCTTACGCCCGACCTGTCTTTCTTCGCTTCCTACCAGAGGTCAACAAGACAGGTAAATGGTCCACTTGCAACCTGGCAGTTTTAAAGACTCAAAAGGCCAATGTTATTGTGTAGAATGAAAAAAATACCAGATTTTGCCAATAGACATAAATTATACGTTTTTTTTCTTCCAGGAACCTTCAAGTTTCAGAAGACAGAAATGCGTCGGGATGGCTTTGACCCCAGTACAGTATCAGACCGGATGTTTTTCCTGGATTCCAGTAGAGGGCGCTATGTGCCCTTGGATGAAGAGTTGCACCGCTCCATTATTGCAGGAAAAGTAAAATTGTGATGACAAAGGATGACTGTGCTGCCACACAGTGCACACGGAAACCCGCTGGTAAAAGTGTATTTGATTCAGCTAATCCTGGTTATGGAGACTCAACCAAATGATGAAATAGCCATACAAAAACCATCATATTATCACAATCTCTGATTAGACTTCTGCGCAGCACCCACATCCGAGTGGGATGCTGTCCACTGCTGTCCTCAAACTTTAAGCTGGGAGTTCACTGGCTACCTCAGCTGTACAAAGAGGAGCAGAAACCTACAAACTCGGTCTGTTTGGGTTTAAGATTCCAGCACACGAGTCATAACAATCTCAGAACACACAGCACCACCGAGCTCCGGCTGCACAACTGGACATGTCTACCTTTTATGGGGAATTACTAGACATTTCGTGGAGGAAAATAATTTCAGATAACCAATTTCTTTGTCAGCAAGGTGTTTTATAAAGAAATCAATTGGCCTAACCTGCACATCTCTCTATTTAAAGTGTCTTTCATTCTGACAGAGGTACTACATGTAAGTGTAGATTTTCACCTGAGGTTACAGAGGACCTCAGGTCCTCTGCCGTGCAATAACCTGCTATACCATACAAGCGCTGATCTCCACACAATATTGTTTAAACACCAAATAGACCGTATCCAAGACATGTATTTAAGGCACTCTGATTCTTTGTTTAATTTAAGGAGTTTAAATAAAGAGTCACAAAGTTCAAACTACTGTATATGGAGCTCAGCAGTACCACCCTCCTCAAAACCCACTCTAGATTCTGAAAGTTCGTTTTACACTTTTTCCCCTCATAGTCGTAAATAATATGAATAATGCTCATAATAATAGTTTAAATTAATGATGGAAACCTATATGACCATAAAACATACAATTTTAATTTGAAGATTCATCCCAAACTTTATAAACCAAAATGCTATAAAAGTATTTTGCTCTGATTTAAAGTACAGTACTTCTCGAAAGTACTAATACACCTTGAACTTTTGCACATTTTGTCACGTTTACAACCATAAACATAAAGATTTTATTTTGAATTGTTAACTGAAAGTTCACACACAAGTAACAGACAACTGTGAAGTGAAAGCAAAATGACACATGATTCTGTTATTCTTCAAAAAAATAGAAAACCGAAAAGTGGGGCGTGCATAAGTATTCATACAGCATTTCCTGAGTGCGTTAAATTGCCTTTATAACATTCCTAATGACGGCAGAATGTTCACACCTTGCCCTAACCATTAAATAGAGTTAACAAAGATAAATGGAAAATGTACTCCCGAGCCGGGTTTTGAGGTTGGTGGCAATGTTAAGCCCCACAAAGAAATGCGAAGTCAGTAGAGGTTGTGTTGTGATGTGCAGGTTTGGATTTTAACTCGAGCACTAGAATGATGGGACAGAACACCAACTTGCCTTGTGTGTTCTGTGTGACTGACGAGAGCCGTCTAATCCAAAGATTGAAAGGCTACAGTTGATGCTGACGATGCACTCCACAGAGCGATGAGGGGAGAGATGTTCCTTTGCCTCGATCTTTTGTGAATTGTTTGCGGTAGTTGTGTCCGACGCTGTAGCAGTATGAGTGTCATTAGCCACAGAGCTCTGTGCCTTACTGTGAGTTCCACTCCAGATCCACAGGCCCTGCTCCATGCTTACTGTAGTATTGTTGTACTGTACTTCCTCATGTGATGGACACTTCATTCTTTTCTTTGTAAACTTGAATTGTTTCTCCTAATGTTCACCTAAATCGTAATCTGACCTTCAAAGCAAAGAGAAGAGAACATTTAAGCATAGCCACAACAGTTGTCACATGTCCCAGGGCAACTGTACACCTGCTACTTGTGTGTCTTTTTCTCAACACAATGCTGTTGCTGACTGCATGTGGCTAAAGCCCCTCCCAGCTACTATGAGCCTGAGGCGGGTGAACCTTGGACAAGAGCCAGTGAGTTGCAAGGTCTCACTATCACTTGTCTTCCTGGTATTTGCTGTTTGAAGTACTGATGGATAAAATGAGCATTAGCAACCAGGGTTTACGGCTGTAAAGCTTTGTGATGTTAAACACGCCGACGGCTTTTGTTTAAGGTCTGCATATCCCTCTAAAGCCCTTTCTCAAACATAGCGTATGCCCATTTAAACATACCAAATTAATCGCTGACTCTCCACTACTGGCTCATGTAGTTCTTATACAAACACCTTTGTCCATGTGTTTCCGGTAACATAGAAGACTGAAACGTTTATTAGAGCAATCTTAGAACATTGTTTTTCTCTGTCTGTTTCATTCAGAGTTTACACTGACTGACAGTTGACCTTGATGGGTGCAAGCGCTCAACAGTGATGGCCATTGTTGCTTGTCACTTACTTGTCCTCTTTGCGGACAACACAAGTAAAAAAAAAAATAGGATTTCAGAGCAAACATGACTTGATTCCTGCCTCCTTGTGCTTCCGCGGGCAGGCGTTTTTAATCTCTTTGTCTTCTATTTATTCTTTTAATGATGAGTGTGAAATGTTCTCATGAAGGTCTACAGAGCAAACGAGTGATCAACGTTGATGATGTATGTTGTACAGTACATGTTTGAAGGGAATATACAGCCGCTGTTATGATGCTTCTGACCCAGAGTTGCACTAGTGAACTCGGACCACCAGGGGGCGCGTGACTAAACAGCTCCACTGCAGCACTCCGATAAAAAGAGATTTTAAACTTTGCTTTTGTAATAACTTTAAATTATTTTTTTGGAACTGTCGATACTTTGAATGTTAAATGCTTTATCTGTTTGATTTTGTGTTTATTTTTTATTACAATGAGGGAGTTGTGTATGAGTGAGTGACAATCAACTTTTTTTTTATGAAATAAACTTGATGTTGCTTTTAAATTATGACCTGCAACCAAAAGTAGACAGTTACGGAAATGTTTGTTCTCACAAGTCGGCACTAAAAATCTAAAACTCTTTATAGGGTTAGGCAATTTTGTATAAATGTCTAATTGCACAAAATCTGAAATCTGAATGGCTAAACTAATAAAAGGATCACATGTTTGTAGTGGCCTACTAATGAGCGTTTTTAAAACTTAATAACCCCCCTTTTGAGACAATACATTTGGTTATTTACAAAGTACTGTACTGCCTAAATAATTGCAGACTTTAAAATGTACAAATTGCAACTATTCAGAATACTATTTTGATTTGATTGTGATATGTTGTGCAGCCCTACTCCTCAAAGGCACAGATGCATGTGGTCAATTTCAAATATTATCGTTTAACACTGTATACTGATTGTTTTTTTCCAAGAGCTTTTGTTCAACGCCTGATTTTTGCACTTATTTTGTGGTACTCAGGAACATCATACAGTGCTAGAGGAGAACCACTTTAGCACTTCTGCTCATGTGTGTGTGATGTGGAAATGTTTTCCCTTTATTTTGGATTAGTCGTGTTGCACAGTGGCAGGCAGCCGTGGGGCAGAGTAGACGTGGCGTGTGAACCGCCCACTGATGTCCACAGAACGAAAGCTATAGCTGTACAAACCTGCTTCTGAAAAAAAAAGTACTGAGTGCTGCAAGAGGAAATGATTAATAATAAAACTATTTAAATGATTTCAGTGAACTCTTTTGAATTTGTCTATTTCACAAATTTGTGTTCAGTCTGACAACTGATCTTGATCCTTTTGGGTAAGCTCAGTGTTATTTTTCTGATTATAGCAGCCAATCTCTTGCTTGAATATGCATTGAATACACATTATATGCGTATAACTTGTCTGCGGGGTTGTTTGCGTATAAACAAGCAACACTTTATGTTCAAGTGCTGTTTAACAAGTCACACAACATCTGCTGAAAATAACTTTGCTCTTCAAGACTGCTCAGAAGTCAGAGAATAAAATGGCTTGTTGGTGTAGTTCATAGGCATGTGTCATAATAATATTTGAATGTTTCGCACAAAAAGGTTCACCACTCTTTGTATAAATTAGAAGGTTGACACTAGTGGATTAAAAATGCCAAAGAAAGAAAAGAAAAATGCTGTGAGGGAACTTCCATTTGAAAAAGGTAGTCGTGATGTTAAAGGTGCATTATGCAAGAAAAAACAATGTAATATTGCTTAATAGTAGAGCAGTTAAGCTTGAGCGGTTAAACTTGAAAGTTTTATTACAGTTAGCTCATACCAGAAGGTTTATTTTTAGATGTGGAGGTAAGCTGTGTTTGACCTCTGATGACCGTGAGAGGCCGTTGACCTCAAAATGCAGATTTTTTTAAGTCTGTATGAAACAAAATCATATTCAAAGCAATATCATTTTGCATTGTCCAGTATCAAAACTATGCTGTGCCACCTGGTGAGTGTTGGAATGTTGCTGTGGAAACGTGTACATGAGTAAACCACATGGCTGCAAATGGGATGGTCCAAACACATGTTTAGCAGTTGTTCAGGTAATTCAGGTAACAATGAATTACATAATTAAAAAAATATGTATATATTAAACAATTGTGTATATATATATATATATATATATATATATATATATATATATATATATATATTACATAATAATAACAACAACAAAAAACAACCAACAATGTTTTACTACTTTCATTGTTTTTTTCTCCAAAATTGACATTAACTCACTGGAGAAATATAATCCAAAAAGAGGCAAAAACGTTTAAATGTACAGTACAATAGAACCCACCACCCCGTATGCTAGCGAGCTTCAAGGAGGACAAGTTAATGGTATTTGTTATTAAATTAGTGATGCACCGATCTAGATTTTTTTGCTTAAATGAATTATAATTATGTTATATCAGTGATTCTGTAACAGTATTTCTCAAACTAAAATGCAAACACTAGTAGCCAATATTAGCCTATTTCACTACTTTATGTGTGACTCAGTCATAGTTTCTGTTGCAGCCTTGACTGATTGAAGCTAGCATTAGCATGCTGCTGCTAACTGCAGTATTTTAACTTTTAAAAACACATCTGTTTGAGTTGCCTTTCAATCAAAGTTGAGTTGAAACAGATACACTTAAACGTGTATCTGTTTATATCTGTTTATCTTGATGCCACAGAAACTAATAGTTATCAGCCTATATCTAAGCTGCCCTTCATGGGAAAAATCTTGGAGAAAGCTGTGTATGACCAGCTTACAGTATTTCTTCTTGTTCTCACTGAAAGTAAAAATACGCACAAATAAAAAGCTTTTAGTTTCACATAAAAAGTTCCATAATACCCCTTAACCCTTTTTTAAACGTGGTACATTGCCTGATTTACCCCCCTGTTATTATTATATCAAATCCCTGGTTTATAACGATTGTCCACAGACCCTGAAGGCCAACAGAATAACATCCAACCCCAAAATTCCCAACACGGTCAACATGCGTGAAAGAGTAGACTGTAACTTTTGAAATTGTCCTAATCAGTTTATTGGTCAAATTCAATCACGTGATTACTGAAAGTCGCCATTGTGGCTGCCAATCATATAATCTTAACCTACAGTATATTAACCTTTTATAATAGATTCATGATATAAGTTAAGTTATATCAACACACATGTTTGATACAGTGTGGCGTGTTGCGTTCGTTGCATCCCCTTGCGAGCAGCCGGAATGGCGTCTCCAGTCCTCGAATAGGATCATCCTTTTTTTAAACCGATCGACAATGGAGGCGGACATTTCAAAATTAGATCTCCTATTTTATGTCACTGGCAAAAAATAAGAGGTTTTAAAAAATGTACTGTTTATTTATTGCATTTTCCAAAAAGGAAGTTCCCATGCCCCACCCTGTATGAAGTAGCCTATTCCCGCAACCGGAGCCAAGTTGATATTACAGCGCCAATAACATTTACAATCTGAGACCCCCCCGGCGGAGGTGGATCGCAACACAGCTGGGAAGCGAACAAACCATGATTGCTGGAGGCAAGACTCTTACGCTGATGGGCTGAGGTGGAGGTGTGGCCCTCACGGAGGTAGATGATGCTGAAATTAGTCTCCCAGGTTGAATTAACGCCTAGGCTTCATTTAGCTGATTTTTACCTGCTGTAGAGCCGACTACAAGGCTCTTTTTAAACATCGGATTGCAAAGAATATCACTATTTACTCTGGATTTTCTGTAGTCTTTTCTGACATTAATTACCTTTTTTCCATACACAATGACAGTTTATTTTAAATTTTAAAAATATCTTAATTTTGCGACATGATTGCATATGCTATTCTAATTAAGTTTGAGGTGTGTTTTGTTGGCCTTTTATCTGCTGTTATTTCAGCACGAGATTCAGTAAAAGTTGCAGTTTTTGCTGTGTTTGTCTATGGAACGCTCAACAGTTTGGATATTGTGTGTGATGTCACTCTTAACGTATACAGTAGCAATAATGCACTATAACTCTAATTTATAATGTTGATGATTGTAATGGTAGAAAAACAAAATACACAAACTTTCATTCATTTTCGCATTAAAATTGAAATGCTGTATTGTACTAATAAGCTTCCCAGAAAACATGTTGGTACAGAGAGGGGTTTTCTAGAATTCTTGTGTCTTGCCCTAACCTGTCAATGTATTTATTACAATTACACAGTATAGAGCACCGAGTTTTGTTTTCATTTGCCTGAACAGTCCTAATTCCTCTTTGACGGTGTCATGTGTGGTTTTCCAGTCTTGTGAAACCACATGCATGATCATCTCATCTAATTTGTCAGCTGATCTCCAACAATTCTAACGTCCACATGCAGGTTTTTAACCACATTTTGCATCTTGGCTCACGTCCTGGCTTATAGAGCTCCTGTGTTGTGATTGGTCACTTCTCAGAGGGGTGGATCATTATTAAAACAAACAGTGGCAGTGAATTGCCCCTCAGTGCCTCGACTGTACACTGTCTCTTTAGTAAAGCACATATTTGCGTCAACATGGGGTCCACCGGGGTTGCTGTTGTCATGGTGATAGTGGTGATGACAATGATGGGTCATGCGGACGTCAAGCCACAGAAAGATTTCAACCTGCAACGGGTAATGTTGTTTTATAATTCTACAGCTTGCGCTTGACTTTCTGTTACTAAATATCCAAGGAGACAAAGTACAGTTTATTTAGTGAAGATTACGTGCGTTAATTTGGTTACTACGTCAATATTTTGAAGACCGTGGTGCGGTCTGTGTCCCAAAGTAAGCACCTCTCTGTGTCCTGCGTGATACACAAATTTGCTTAGGCTATTTGAGAGTTCTTTTAACTGTCCGCGATTTGTCGTGGTTTAGTTGGGATAAGTCCTAAGGTACTAGTTCAGTGTAACACTTGGTGAGACTTGGATTAGCCGTAGTACTACAATGTATAGGTTAGAAAATACTGCTGCTGGGTGTAGTTTAAGGGCCACAAAGAGGGTTTTCATTTTAGCAACTTCCCAGCTCACTTTTTTGTGTGCCCTAAGAACAAAAAGGGCAAAGAAAAATGTTCTCAAACACCTATAAATAAGTGGAGTATATTTTTTGCCATTCTAAAAGCTCTCTCCTTAAAAGTGGGAGTGTACTGTATATAGCAGGAGGGTCTTCTTGTGGAGACTTGTGTGACTTCTTTAGGTTTTGTTTTTATTCAGCAGAAAATTGCTTTACAGATGAGCATTTTGTAATGTTTTTTTTTTAAATGTATATATCAATTTATTATGTCAAGCTGTTCAGCCTAATTGATCAACCCTGTGACCGTTTTTATTATTGTGTGCAGTTTGCTGGTAAATGGTATCGAGTGGGTTTGGCGTATGACTCTCCAACATTTATCCAATACAAGTCCTTGCTGAAGGCGTCTGTGGGCATTGTCACACCGCTTTCCAATGGCAACGTCAACCTGACCATGTGGGATAAAATGTGAGTGGATTTTTAATGTACTGAAATAAAATAAACCATAACAACTCGTTAGTTGTGCAATCCTGGCTCCGACCAATGCATAACAGAGTGTCCTTGAGACCCGCCATCTACCAATAGGAATGCATGTGAGTGATTGGTGCTCAGGAAAGTTGTTGGCACAGGGCAGTGGTGGCCACAAAAGGGATTAAGGAAAAGTGCTATACAAGACTGATTCATTATTGTTATAAAATCAAGATGGCTTTTTATCAATTGTGCTTTTTAGGCCAACTGACTGTGTGACCAAGATGTACCAGTATGTGGCGACAGATGTTCCTGGACTGTTCACCTACTTCAGCACACGTAGGAGATTCCATTTACACAGACACGAGGCTTAGGCTTACCCATGGTGTTTCATCCCACAGGTCATGGTATCACGAAGGACATCACAGTCGTGGACACAAATTACACTGAGTATGCCATAGTCCTGAAGCATAAAGTGTTCAACCGGGAGTACACCCAGGTGGCTCTCTACGGTAAGAGGAATTTTACATTCATAAACATTGTTTAGCCATGTTGTAAAAAAAAATGCACATAGTATGTAGATGTGTGTTTTGTCTCTATGCACAAATCCTGCAAATTCACTTTGTCTCCACAAGACCTGAAAAATGAAAACATGTACCCTTCACCTGCTGATGTCATGAGCTGGTGTTTTCCAATTCCCGACAGTTTCATCCCTCCTGTGCTCAATTGCAAACAAAAACAAAACTGTTGATGATGAATATCGCTCGACCTTTGGTTTCCCTGTCAGCTGCCGCAGTCGATATTACCCAGTAACATTAAATGTGTCCATGTTATTAACAGGGTTTTTAAGTGTCTTGGTTTTGTCCGTGCCCATGTGAACGATAAGTCAGTATCCCAGCTGGTAGCTGGGCTTTTAAAAGTTAGTATCTGGTATTAAGCCAAACATTACAGTATACACATTACTTTTTTTTGCTCTGCGGTATTTTGAGTAATAATAACCCATTAATATTAATTCATTAATTTCTATCTAATTTTCTTGACCAAAATAACATTCAATAGGCTTTTTGCTTTTTATATCCAAATCCTTTTGGACAGACTTTGGATATGGAAAAAGCTAGTTTTATTTTATTTTATTATGATTATCACTGTTATATCATAATTATTTTTTATTTAGTTTATCTATTGAAAAAAATCAGAACATGTGCTTCATTAAATGGAATCAAGTCTCTATCCATTACACAGGCAACCGCCTGTGTCGCCTATGCCTAGGCCTGAGGCCGAGCCATGCTGTCCAAAAACACAGCTGAATGCATGAAACATGGCTTAAAATAATACAACAAATAAACTGACATTGGAGCATTTTCTGCGATCTGTATCCCTTTCTCACTAATTATTTGTTTACCTTTTAATTTGTTCAAATATCTTATGACCTGATCTTTTGACCAGACATCTTCCCTAGCGGTCCCTGGTGGTGCCCATCCAAGGGGCCCTCAGGGTGGGGACGTCTGCTCTAGTCTATGGCAGTCTTTGTCTAACTGTGGTACAGTCTGAGCATCTACACACATGAGCACAGGCCAGGGAAGACCGCGCACACATGAGCGAAGAGAGGGCAGAGTAGCTCAAAGCTGTTTAGAGATATTTGTAACTACCTATGCTCGCCCCGATTTCCCCTATGTTTTAGTAAATTAAAGTGTCATATGATAAATTTAGACACTACAAATCAGAGTAAGTGACAAATTAGTTTAGTTTATTAGTTTATTTGAGCAGTAAACATTCTGCTCAAAAGGAGAGGGCTGAAGCAAGAGCTTAAGCGCCCACCCCCAATTGCTAAATGCATAGAGCTAAAGGAACAAATGGCCAGAGAGTTTAACATGTAAACTGAGTATTTATAGTTCTTTCTCAGTTGATTATTTTATAATTTATAAGGATTATTTATCTTCCTATATAAACATGTAATCCCATTGTGAATTGGGAGGGCTAGAAAGCCTGTAACAGAGAACGTGGTTGAACCACACCCTCTTTGGAGGCTGGAGCTCCAGCGCATTAGAATGTGTGGTATAGAATGTTTCTTCCGAATGTTACTTACATGTCTGATGTGTTTTTTGCAGCCCGCAGTTTGAAAGTGAAAAATGAAGTCTATCAAAATTTCAAAGCTTTTGCCCTGTCCCTTCACTTCCCTAGAGACTCTATTGTAACACCTCCTCCTGCAGGTATAACATTTACACATTTTATTTTAACCTACTTTACCTTACTTTTTCATATACTTTTGCCAACAGATGACTGCCCGGCCAGTGGATATTAAGAAATTCACTTCAACAGTGATTTGGATGTTCCTCTAAAAACAAACAAAACGTTTTCATGAAGAGCATTTAGACTTCTGTTTGAACTTCATGGGGTCCAGTTCATAATTTAATATTTTTCTGTTGCAATTTATTTGACCATGTATAAACATACAGTAAAGTGAATTTGTGTTTATCTGCCATTCATTTCACATTGTTATTGTTGAATTGGATCAGAATATCTTTTGTTTCCATTTATTTTATTTTATTTGCTTGTTAATTTGGTCGCGACCATAGATCTAAATAATAAAGATCAGCGGGTCCCATTCAGCCCCATTCATAGTAATGATCCCGAGTGGTCTGTGAAATTAACATGGCTCAACATCTCCTCCTACGACACCTGTTCCTTAAAAGGGCAAAAAGACGGGAAGCCCCGCCCTCATGGGGCGAGTTTGTCAATCATAGACTTAGGCTTCCACTTTTTATTTCTAATATACAAAAATCAGCGTGATTAAAAATATGATATACAGAACCGGCATCACATGGGTCATAGTGATATTTTATTTTTTAACTCTGTTTCCAAAGTGTCTTTTGGAGTCGCCCCTGGCCACCAGGGGGTGGTATTACAGCAATGTCAGCTCCTCGCCATGAGGACCAAAGAGACAAGCTTTCCTCGCCCATTGTTCGGGACAGTGCATGTTAATGAACATATATGGATACATGCATATAAACATGCCACGCCGGATTGTAGCCACAATCTCATTAATTCTGGCCTATTGTAAATGTTTTGTATTGTTAGTGAAAGGGTTAACAAAATCGGATTAGGATTAGCAACATGAAAAAAATTACAAATAATGATAAATAATAAAATAATACAGGCATGTCTGAGCTAAGATACAATCTAAACTGATTTCTCAATTGACATTACAAATGTGTAATAGCAGAGGGTGCAAATACTGTCGTGGTGTAGAATAATACGATTAATGTACAGGTTTTTTAGTGTTCTTGCAGAGTGGAAAAAGCAGTTTTTTTGGTGGGAGGTTCTGGTCTGAATGGACCCTTCTACCTGACAGGAGAGGGTCAAACAGTCTGTGTCCAGGGTAAGACCAATAATCTGACTCTAATATCCTGGAGAGATTGAAGGCTGCAGCCAATCACCTTCTTAGCAGCCCACACAATGCACTGCAGTCTGTGCCTGTCAGGCAGTGGTGCATGCATACCGTGATGGAAGCAGGTTAGGATTAACCTTACAGTTTTTGTTATAATTTTAAAGCATTCATTAAAGCAATGAAACAAAACATTAAATAAAGACCAGGCGGTAACGCTTTATAATAAGGGTACATGAATTCATGCATAAATTCATCATAATTCATGATAAATTGATGTGAAGTCATGATGCTTCATGATGAAATACTCATGAATTCACACCGTTAATTCAGGCAATGAACTCATTAATGATCATGATGAATTCTTTGTTGTCATGACTTCAATATGAGTGTGCCCCTTAAAACGAAGCGTTGCAGCTTTGACAACTTAATAGATACAGAACCTGTATATCTTATACACAGAAGAGCTTAAATGAATATTCAAGACTTTTTTATTAATTTATTTAAAAGAAAACAAAATATGTATAGACAAGGCAAGTTCATTTGTAGAGCACAATTCATACACAAGGCAATTCAAAGTGCTTTCACAGTTGCATAAAATTGCAAGAAAACAGATAAAATCAATCATTAAAACATAAACATTAATCAATTACAGTAAAAGGCAAGAGTGCAGATAAAATACTTTCAGTTTTCATATGCTCGGGTAAAAAGAGCTGTTTTCAGCCTTGATTTGAACATTGTCAGAGTTGAGGCCTGTCTCACATCCTCATGAAGAATGTTCCAGATTTTAGCTGCATGAAACTGAAACGCAGCCTCACCGTGTTTGTTATTGACTCTGGGAACCACCAGGAGACCCCTCCCTGAAGTCCTCAGGGACCGAGATGGTTCATACGGCTCTAACATGTCAGAGATGTACTTTGGTGCTAAACCATGAAACGACTTGTACACAAGCAGAGCTGTTTTAAAGTCTATTCTCTGAGTGACAGGAAGCCAGTGCAGAGACCGGAGCACTGGACTAATATGGTCGTATTTCCTGGTTCTTGTCAGGACTCGAGCAGCAGCGTTCTGGATGTACTGCAGCTCTAACAGCTCGTTTAGAAAGGCCAGTGAGCAGCCGTTACAGTAGTCTAACCTGCTGGAGACAAATGCATGGATGAGTGTCTCCAAGTCTGGTTTTGACACTATTCCTCTGATCTTAATGTTTTTCAGATGGTAAAAAGCTGATGATGTCATTGCTTTGATGTGGCTGTTTAAGTTCAGGTCTGAGTCCATGATTTATCCTAGATTTCTAACCTGATTTTTTGGTTTTAGAGAGAGAGACTCAAGGTGACTGATAACACTTTGTCTTTGTGTCTGTGGGCCAAAAACAATGATCTCAGTTTTGTCTGAGTTTAGTTGGAGAAAGTTGTTTTGCATCCACAAACTGATCTGTTCGATGCAGTGACAGAGTGTATCCACAGGCCCATGTTCACCTGCCGTCAGTAACACGTAGATCTGAGTGTCATCTGCGTAGTTGTGGTACGACACATTGTTGCTGTTTATTAGCTGACCCAATGGAAGCATGTACAAGTTGAATAAGAGGGGTCCCAAGATTGACCCCTGGGGGACCCCACAGGTCATGGAAATTTTGTCTGAGACACAGTTGCCAATTTCGACAAAGTACGTCCTATCCTCGAGATAGGACTTGAACCAGTTTAGAGCAGTACAAGAGATTCCCACCCAGTTTTCTAACCTGTGAAGTAAGATTCCGTGGTCCACTGTGTCAAAGGCAGCGCTCAGGTCCAGCAGAACTAAAACTGAGACCTTACCTGCGTTGGTGTTCATACGGACATCATTTGTCACCTTGATCAGAGCTGTCTCAGTGCTGTGGTTGGGCCTAAATCCTGACTGGAAAGTATCACAACACATTGTTAGACAGGAGAAAGTAAGTGAGCTGTTGTTACTTTCTCTAGGACTTTTCTTAAGAATGGTAGGTTTGATATGGGCCGGTAGTTGTTCAGTATCTTGGGATCAAGGCTGCTCTTCTTTAGAAGAGGCTTAATGACTGCGGTTTTCAAAGCCTTCGGAAATGCTCCAGTCTCAAATGAGATGTTAACTAACTGAACAAGTTGTGGTAACAAGCTGGTCAGCACAGACTTCAGAAATCTAGTGGGTAATTCAACCGAGGCAGCATGTGCATGAACTCAGACGGAGATAACCTCTTCGATTGTTTTGTCAGTAACAGTTGTGACATGTGTCAGCTCAAGGTGTTTATCTGGTGGCAGGGTTGCTATTTGTGTTGTTAAAATTATGGCATTTTTAATGCCTCGGACTTTGTCATAAAAAAATATTGCAAACTCATTGCACTTAGATGTAGAGATTAGTTCTAAGGGCAGTGAAACTGGAGGGTTAGTTAATCTGTTCACTGTGGAAAACAGAACACGAGAATTGTTTCTGCAGTTTGCGATGATTTTAGAGAAGTACTTCTCCCTTTCTCCACGCAAAATCTGGTTGAACTCACAAAGCACTTCTTTGTATATCTCAAAATGAACCCGGAGCTTTGACTTGCGCCATTTCCGTTTGGCTTTTCGGCACTCCCTTTTCTGTGCCCTGACCGAATCTTCACTTCTCCAAGGTGCCTTTTGTCTATTGTTAACCATTTTAACCTTGACAGGAGCAATAGTGTCCAAAACATTTAAGACGCTTGATGTATAAGAGTTCAACAGATTATCAACATTAGAACATGGGGGATTTTCAAATCTGATCATTTCCATAAACGGTCTCCTTGTTGTATCATTTATGTGTCTTCTTTGAATAACTCCAGGCCCAACCACTGGTTTGGGTGTAACAGACAGGTCAAAGAAGACACAAAAATGATCAGACAAAGCAACATCAACAACATTCACATTTGATATATTAACACCTTTTGTAATAACTAGATCTAGAGTGTGACCTTTGTTGTGAGTTGCCTCACTCACGTGCTGAGTTAAACCAAACATTTCAAGAACAGCTCTAAATTCTTTTGCATACCTGTCATTGGTCACATCTACATGCACATTACAATCACCTGAAATAACTAAACAATCAAAATCAGTGCATATAAATGAAAGTAATTCAATAAAATCTTCGATAAAACAATTCTGTGGTGGTTTGTAAATAGTCATATAAAGTATGAAAGATTGTTTTATCTCCATTTTGAAAGACACATACTCAAATGATTGAAAAAACCCCAAATGACAATTTGTGGGTGACTATATTGTCCCTGAATATGGCACAGACACCCCCGCCCCTTTGGTTTTGGCATGTTTCAGACACAAAATAGAAATTTGATGGACTACACTCAATCAAAACTGCGTTTCCAGTGTTTTTATCAAGCCATGTTTCAGTTAAAAACATAAAATCTAGATTATAAGAGGAAATAAAACTCCATCCATCCATCCATCCATTTTCTTCCGCTTTATCCGGGGCCGGGTCGCGGGGGCAGCAGTCTCAGCAGAGATGCCCAGACTTCCCGATCCACGCACACCTCCTCCAGCTGTTCTGGGGGGACCCCGAGGCGACACCAGGCCAGCTCGGAGACATAGTCCCACCAGCGTGTCCTGGGCCTTCCACGAGGCCTCCTCCCAATAGGACATGCCTGGAACACCTCACGAGGGAGGCGACCAGGAGGCATCCGGAACAGATGCCCTAGCCACCTCAGCTGGCTCCTTTCGACGTGGAGGAGTAGCGGCTCGAGTCCGAGCTCCTCCCGGGTAACTGAGCTCCTCACCCGATCTCGGAGGGTGCGCCCAGCCACCCTGCGAAGGAAACTCATTTCGGCCGCTTGTATTCGCGATCTTGTCCTTTCGGTCATTACCCAGATCTCATGACCATAGGTGAGGGTGGGAACGTAGATCGGTCGGTAAATCGAGAGCTTTGCCGCTTGGCTCAGCTCCCTCTTCACCACAACAGTCCGATACAGCGACCGCATCACTGCTGACGCCGCACCGATCCGTCTACCGATCTCACGCTCCATCCGTCCCTCACTCGTGAACAGGACCCCGAGATACTTGAACTCCTCCACTTGAGGCAAGGACACCCCACTGACCTGAAGCGGGGAAGCCACCTTTTTCCGGTCGAGAACCATGGCCTCAGATTTGGAGGTGCTGATCCTCATCCCGGCCGCTTCACACTCGGCTGCAAACCGCCCCAGTGCGTGCTGAAGGTCCTGATTTGATGAAGCCAACAGAACAACATCATCTGCAAAAAGCAGAGATGAGATTCTGAGGTTCCCAAACCGGACACCCTCCGGCCCCTGGCTGCGCCTAGAAATTCTGTCCATAAAAGTAATGAACAGAACCGGTGACAAAGGGCAGCCCTGGCGGAGCCCAACACGCACCGGGAACAGGTCTGACTTACTGCCGGCAATGCGAACCAAGCTCCTGCTACGGTCATACAGGGAACGGACAGCCCTTAGTAGAGGGCCCCGGACCCCATACTCCCGGAGCACCCCCCACAGGGCACCACGAGGGACACGGTCGAACGCTTTCTCCAGTGAATAAATAAGTAAATAAATAAAACTATTTATTAAAAAGGACTTGTTTTTAATGATCTGACATTGAGTACAGCATGTTTGAGATTTATCTGTTTGAGTGGATGGAATCTTTTTGCAAGGGATATGGATTAGAGTTCTTTGATTGGACGGTCTTACTGTCCCTCTCTTATCTAATCTATGTTGTTTGACAGTACCAATTGTTTCAGAAGAACACACTCCCTCTATGGACCTCTGGTTGGTTTTGAGTTTGCTGTGCATGGTAGCAACGCAGAGGCCCCTAATGTCCTAGACAGCAGCAGTGACGCTGCTGGAGATAACAGCTGTGGGCACCGGTGGTGGGGGCCGAGCTGGGGAGACCTAGGGTGAAAAAGGCGGCGGTGGGAGAGGGGCATGATACTTCTTTGGGGATGAAAGCCTTGGTCTTGACATGACTGGAGTGAGGGGATTCATTTTAATCCCTTGTTTTATCAAGGGTTCAAAATGGTTGGGGAATCCCATAGGTGAGTTTGGGGATGGGAATGATTCAGGAAAATCTCTGGAGGGTGTAGATGTAGCAGTTGGGCTCAAGGCCTGTGGTGGAGTTGATGAAAGTGCTCCTTCGGCTGAATCATTTACTATAGATGCAGGTGGTACTGAAGCTGGGCTTTTCCCCGGAGATGCAGATGTGGATGGCGCTGCTGTGGCTGGATCCTTAACTGTGGCTGAGTCCATTACTGTAGGTGTATAGATACTTTTAAATATGAATATATGCTTATGTGTGCTCAACCAACATAATAATAATAATTAATAATAATAATAATGCATTGGATTTTATATAGCGCTTTTCTGGACATTCAAGACGCTTTACATTGCGTTATTCATTCACTCCATACTCAGTGGTAGTAAACTACTGTTGTAGCCACAGCTGCCCTGGGGAGCCTTGATCGGGAGCAAACTCCCAACCTATTTGCCAGTATGTTTATACAAGTTATCAAAGCTGCAACGCTTCTGTTTAGGGGGCACATTCATAATGAAGTCATGATGGACTAATCATTTTTAGTTGTAAGTTTATTCAAAGTTTAGTACTTGCCACTGTTTGTTTCTTCGCACAAGAATTCATCATGATCATGATAAATTAATCATTATCATTAATGAGTTCATTATTTTCATTATTTCATCATTAAGCATCATGAAGTCACATTAATTCATAATAAATGAATTAATGAAGTCATAATGAATTCATGCATATACCTTATTATAACGTGTTACCGTAAAAAGAAGCCCAATTCAAAATTAAAGTGCAGGCACTGTGTTTCATAATAACTCAATGTCTACAAATGCCTTGGGTAAATACAGGATGGTGACAACCTGCTCTGCCTTTCAGGGAATGTGGGCTCAAGATACAAGAGTGTGTTTGGTCAAAACATATGATGCAATTAATTTGCGTTTAGTCCTTGATTTATGCATTCATTCTTTTTTCGATTTATCATGAGTTAAAGCGGTGACTACTTATGTGCCACATTTTTTTCTACCCACAAACTACACTCAAAGTCATTACAATTAAGTTAAGTCAGTTGTGGGCATTCCTTTTGATTTTCTATTTTGCAATGTTAGGGAGTAAGAAATAAATCCACTAGATTTGCAGTAATGTATTGCAATTACAATTGTAAAACTTGTAGTTAGATTCTTTACTTTATCAAATAACTATTGGTTAATTTTTTTAATATTTTGACAGCTTAAAACGTCTTATAATTCCTAATGTCAGAAAAATACAATCAGTGAAAGCGCCTTGATGACTCTATGTTCATGCATTGATTGTTTATTTAGCCTCAAATACCCCTGTCCAAAGTCTGGTGGAAAACACACTTGTATGACCTACGTTTAAATATTGGGCGACTGTTCTTCATGACAACATGCTCAGGGCTTTCAGCTTGAGTTTATGTCTTATTGGAGCTTGGTCAACTTATGGAGCCTCTCCTTTCATTACACAGGACAATTTCACTCTAGGACAAGTGAGTGTGTGTGTAATATTGATTTAAACATTAGCTTTTCATTTGGACTAACTCTTTCTCCTTTACAGTTCTTGGGAAGGTGGTTTGAGGTGGCCGTTGCTTCAACATGTCCACACTTCATGCAGCGTAAGATGAGAAACTCTGCAGTTGTTGTATTAGATCTACAACACAGTGCAGCAGTCGGCAACATTACTGTCACTGCCACTTCTCTGAGGTTAGTGCTAATTCTATGCTGTGACGTTCAAAGCCTCTCCATATAAAAGGCCACACATAGTAAACATCTCAACATGTTTATTTACATATAACTTAAAGGTGCATTATAAGCACCGCGCTGCCACTGTGTGTCAACCTGACCCGCATGACCTTGGAGGTCGGGGAAACTGTAGCACTCGGAAGAAACCTGGCTGCCCTCAATCTCCTCTGATCCTCTGAAACAGTGAACTGCCTCCTGGGTTTGTCCCAGTTTCAGAGCGTGGTGTCCTGCACTGGTCAGCTCCACCTCCTCCTTCCTCTTCCTTCCTCCGTTCCCTCCGCTCCACAACAGTCTTTCAGCATCTCTTGTTTGTCCCTTTTTGTTTCCTGTAGTACCTCTTGTGACGCCTCCTCTGTGCTGCAGCTCTGGGGGCTCTTGGAGCCTCTTCAGTGTCTCAGAAGAAGAAACTTGTAGGTCTCAAATTGGTTTAGCTGATAAGCTAGCATTTTGTTTTCCTTTTAAAAAGCTGCTTTCTTCAGAACCATTTTGGACTCCCAAAGTAAACAAATCCACCAAACCTCCACAAAAACATGGCAAAGACAAAAGTATCCAGAAAAACAATGTGGAACACAGAAACTACAAATGAAATTTGCCGAAAAAGGTAAAAAACTCAGCTGCACCAGGAGAGAGGGAGGCAGCCCCCTGTTTTCACGTCGCCATGACTTTGCAACTTTAATGCAAAAAAATACACAACAACAACTTGATATTTTTTGTGTATCATTGACCTTTTTGTTTTGTAGAATTTCTGGTGACCAGGGAGACACCAGTGAAAACCTACCAGAAACTCTATAATCAATTTTTATTGATTGGTTTATTTGGTCGGGACAGTGCATGTTAATGAACATACATGGGTGTCATGCATGTAAACAAGCCACACCGGATTGTAGCCTTGGGCTAATTTGCATCCGTCATCCCCCATGCGCACTCTCAAACACACTCTCATTCATCCTGGCCTATTGTACATGTTTTTAGTGGTAGGGGAAACCGGAGTACCCGGAGGAAACCTACGCAGAGAGAACAAACTCCACACAGAAAGGCCCCGTCCAGGTGGGAATCGAACCCGGACCTTCTAACTGTGAAGCACGAGCGCTAACTGCTGTACTACCATGCCGCCAATTGATCCTGAAGCGTCATAGAGGCCACTGTGAAGGAATACTGAGCACTCGTTCAGCCGCTGGGTCACTGATAGGTCAAGTACGCACAAATATAAAGCCTTTGGTTTCACATAAAAAGTTTCATAATGCACTTTTAAGTAAGTTGTTTTGTTTTTGTATCTTTCATGAATTTATCTTTTCGTAAATGTCTTTTATATTACATGCAGACTTTTGTTCATTGGGGTTGCCCAAGGATTTCACAGTTATTCCTTAGAAGCACCAAGACCAGCACATGTCTTGGGCTTTGGCATTCAAATTTACTTACATTTTAGCATTCTGGTAAATGAATAGATTTGTTCTTGTTTTGCAACTTCTCTTTTATTTCCTCCAAGTCCATGTTCTCTATGTTTGCTTCCGAAATTGAGCTACTCAACACTGTTTTGTCAATCGAGTTCTTCAGGTTCTTCCGTTTTGTTTTGTATTGTTGTTTTGTGATGTTTTGTGATGACAATGACTGTATCTGTGCCTTGCGGCTTTCTGATTCACATAGAAATGCTTTGACCTTTGCTCCACTGCCGCCCCCAAGTTACAGTGTAACCTGTAGCCCTACACACTCACAAGTAAACAGTTTGTAACAGAATTTACTTTTACTTCAGTAGTTGCTACAGTATTAGAAGTGAGGAGTAAACCTCTCTTCCAAGTGTGTGGCTTTTGGCATTGTAAGTACCATTTCTTTCTGTCGTTACAGAAATGAGTCCTGTAAAACAACATCCACCAACTACAGTCTAACAGAGACCCCGGGGAGGTTTTTCTACCATGTTCCCAGTCAGTAATATATGTCTTCAATTGTAGATACTGTATTAGCGTAGTATTGCTGTAAGCGTAATGGTGATGCATTACAATAACTACCCAAGAAACAGGTTAGCTCTGTCATTACACTTTATTACATGTTAATGTGATCAATCATAACCCAAACCCGGTATAAAGACTGAGTTACACCCAGTATCATGGTCACCAAACCTTAGTTCATCAAAAAACAACATCGCACACTCGTGAGCCGATGTCCAAATTTTTAATATTAGTGATAGTGATCACGTTTCGGCATTAGCCTTCATCAGATCTTTCTAAAAGAAGAAAAAAGAAAGATCTGATGAAGGCTAATGCCGAAACGTGATCACTATCACTAATATTAAAAATTTGGACATCGGCTCATAAGTGTGCGATGTTGTTTTTTGATGTATGAAGATTTTCCCCTACATCTGCACCTCGAAGACTATTTTTGGTGTGCGTTGCTTCCCCTTTTTCTCACCAAACCTTAGTTACCATATTAATTATATAATAATAAGTAGATATTGTAATAACATGTTATTACTGTGATGTAAAGTACAGCTATGATCATAAATAAAGGTATCTTATATATAACTGCCACCACAGGTCTGACGCATAACTGCAGTTTCTATCTGTTGGAGCTGGTAGCCAACAAAACCACAAAACACAATAGTTAATGCAAGAAAGTGAGACAAGACAGTTTACCTTTTTCTGACCAGGAGAGACAGACAGAGATGAGGGTCCAGCTCCGATGGAGCTGGGCCATCGTCCTGCTCGCTCTGGCTTCCTGGTTGCCCCCACATGGGCTTTTATTGACTTGTTCACGCCCCTGGTTTACAATTTACTGCTTGGATCTAAGGGAGGGGGGACAGTATCCAAAGCAGCAAATGACATTTACAACTTCACAGTGTTTACTTTTAATTTGCATCACTCTTGTCCTCGACACCGTACCAGGTCTCGGTCACACACAGCTGCTCTGCCCCAGTCAAAGGGCAGAGGTCATATACCAAAGCAACAGATAACACTCCTTCAATTTACAGAACTCAGAGATCTGGAACTCAAAGTAAAACATCAATAACATCTCTTCAGTCATACAGATTATAAAGTGTAAGATAAAACAAAATATAGAGAATAATCAATATTTATCCAACATTTCCCTCCTGTTTATCGATATTTTGAATTTCCGCCACCACTCTTTCTGTTTCACTATCGCTTTGGTCATGGGGACACATTCTTTAGCCTACTGTCCAGGAGAGAGAGCAAATGAGATATACAAATATTTCATATCATTGTTCTAATAGGGTATAAACATTTTGCAGCACCTTGTGTGCCTAACTAATTTTGTTATTTTAAAAGTACCATTCAGGTTAACTTTAAAAACTTCTCTCTATACACCAAATCTTAATTTCTGTTTCTGTCAAACTACAGTGGTCAATGGGTGGGTAATGTGGCAAAAGTGATTTTTTGATCCAAGGTCAAATGTCACTTATACAGTCCTTCAGCTCTTCCCAGTAGATATCTGCATTCAGCAAACACTTTAGGCGTCATCAGCCACTGTCCCGTGGATGATGATGCAAGACAGCGATGTATTTGACCATCAGGAAAAGGAAAAGTCACTGTTAGTACATTCAGAACACACAGAATTGATGCTCTCATCAGCAAATCAGGAGAGAAACAGCAGTCTGAGGAGCCCCGATGAGTCAGATTCAGTCCTGCCAGATGGGTACTGGTTTGGTGAACGATTTTGGGTGGTTTTCCTGTATCCACCCAGTAGATGGTGTCCGTTAATGATCACAATCTCAAAGTTCACAGATGAGTGTTGTTCACCTTCATCCACCCGCACGTCAAGAGTCTGTCCGTTCCTTTCACAGGTAACATGAGTTCTGGACTCAGCAGCAGCCAGTGATCAGAGTAGCATTATCCACCAGCGTTGTTTTAAACGCCTCGATCTCCTCGAACGTTGTTGGTCTGTTTTCTGGTTCTGGATATCGTCTTGTCTGAAACAATCCTTGGCCACAATTACCAAAACCACACCCCTAAGTCACTCCACAAGTCCACATTTAAGTAAACTCTTTATTACTCTTTTTCTTTATTAATTTCATTACTTTTAGTTCAACTTGCTCTCGCTTCTGGTCAAGGGCGATCATAACATCGTCTCAAAATGTATTCATTTATTTATTTGGTTTCCTTAATAATAATTCAAATTTTTTTTCAAATTTCATAATTTCTCCATCATAACTTTTGGTAATGCGTCCAAAATGGCACATAAAGATCAACTTAAACTTTAAATTAATAGTGGTCTGTGCTTTCCCATGCCAAAATAAACCAAATTCAGTCCAATACAGAGTCATATAAACATGTATCAAAAACCCACAATACAGGTGAGACCTCTATCCTTGTACAAGGAACACAACAAACCAACTCAAATTTCACTGGAGATTAATAACTTCGGCACCTGTAGAGTCGCAACACAATATATATCAACACAAAGAAAACAATAGACACAATAATACATGTTAGGGTCAGTCCAGGGAGGTTTAAGGCAGTTACAACTGGGTCAACAGGATGAGTGAGATGTGACACCACTCGTCTGGTTTACGACCTTGACAGCATGGGACGTCCTGGCCGTGGCCTCAAAAAGGATCAGACCAGCACGGTTCAGTCCAATCGCGGCAGAGGACCTTCGACAGGCTGGGGAAGAAACTCTCAGCACCAAAGTGAGAACAGCAGTCACCTCCAACCTGAGTGAATAAACTAACAAACTAATGTGTAGTTACATTTCTCAATCAGTCCATAAACACATAATTCTCTATCATGGTGTCGTGGAATGAATTAATTGATGTTCCAAAACAAATACAACCATAGCATTAATATCTATAGCATAGGCAGACACAGGACATTTTAGAAACTTGTCACTTTCTTTACCAATCTTTTAGTAAATATTAAATCCATATCCATTTCTTTTGAGATATGTTTTTCACACATGTTTCTAAATGTTCATTCTATTTAAACAACGTACTACTAATTTAGTCTGTCCTACTAATTTCAGGTATCCCGTATCAGGTGACGATGTCTTTACATAACGCTTTTTCCACCGTCATTCCTTCACTTTTATTTAACTGTATAAAGTCCATTTGTAAAAGGGGTATGTGGGCTGAGGGAATTTCCCTCGTATAGGCCAAATATTCCCCTGTGCGTTCAAATTTTGCACGTAAAACATTGTTTACAAAAAATTTTTTAGTAGTAATTTATGAATCTATAGGTAGTGTACTAGTGATACCATCCCTCCTGTTTGAGACATGAATATCCATGACTCAAACATTTGCATCTCTACACAACATTTTTTGGTAGGATGTTTTTTCTCATTGGGAGCAACATAAATGTCTTACTCTAGTGTGGCTCTGTGACGTATCATAAACTTTCACCCCCCTTTTCCTGAGCCCAGGACCTGTGGGAGTCAAAAGATCATGTAGTCCCTTATCTGTAAACAAGGTTTACGACTCCAACTAAGACCACCACATCAGGTAATGGATTACCGTGGTCATCTCCTTCACGCTTCATTGCTCAAATTCTTCCCTTTCTCGAGGTTTGGTAAACACACACATTTCCATTCAGAGTTTCACACGTCTTTTAGCACAAAGCAATCTCCCTCTGAAGACAAGGAAAGAAACACGTAACAAATAAGCAAAATTTCAACACGGCCAATGCTGGGGAAAGAAATTTCAATACCATTTCCCTTAATGCTTTAACTTCCTCAGACAATCCATCCCATGCATTAATAGTAAAATTAATGTACGAAGACATACGGAAATGTAAAGTTTCCATCATTTTGAATATAGTCAATAACCCTTTTGCTACTTTGGACGGAAGAATGTCTGGAAATAATGTATCTTAATTCAAAAGGGCCTATCCACACTCCGTGGGGAAGGGCCTGTGGAAGTTTTAAAACCAACACAGCTTCTATTATTAACCACATTTTCTATGCCATTTGCAAATTATGAGCAACTTATAGGCATATCTCATAAATTGTTCTCAGCAAATAATTTACACACTACTATTAGTGCAACTATTCTTTTGTTTATGCAGATAAAATTTTCCTAATAAATGCATATCCTACACAATTTTCCTTTTTGCAGAATTATCCACAAAATGACTTCTCCACTCTTAAGGAGTGTATCATGTTATACACTAATTGAGTTTCATGTAAACACTCATGTTATAGTAATTTCCCCTGGGTTTGTCACCAGGCTATTAGGTTAAAAATTATGCTACATTTCTCCTATATTCCTAAATTTAAATGCAAACCAATGCTGACTAAGTCTATTAGAATCACTACATTGCATTGCTCAAGTCTATGACAGAAAAATACTTTTCTTTTGAATTCAAAGAATTTTAAGCAATGTCTGTGAAATTGAAACATTGGCTTTCTGTTGTACAAATCTTTATCTCAAATCTTGTACCATCCTTCAGGCTAAGTAAGGTGGTGTCTTTTCAATTGGAACAAATAGGTGTGTTTCATGGTTAATCTGAACACAAAACTATTTTTCATCTTTTTCAATTACTGTTGATTATGCCAACTTCAACATCATATTTTAAAAGGATTCGCTTTTTTAAAAGGATTCGACAGAAATTACTGATGGAATTTTTCCACAGAATGTTGACCAGACACACCTCTTCCTCTAGCCACTCTGCTTCACGGTTCACAGCACATCACACACCAAACAGCACACACCAAATCACACACCCTCCTTCAGCTTCAACTGACTGTTATTTTGGATGTTTCAAAATACCAAATTTATTCTACAGTGATTTAATACTGCTTTTAACAGGAATATTTCTACTTAAAAGTATAATGTTGCATCTTCTACATTGAAATTTCCTTTTGGAGCCTTTAATGTGTTACTCCTACTATGGTAAGGCATAGCTATTGCCTCATTACTTTTAAATTCCTATAATTATTATTATATTTATTTATTTTTTTTTTTTTCACGGTACACATAATTGACGGCGTTACAAATAAAAAATGTTTTTCCTTCCTTAATGCAAACGGTATCCATACATCATTCATACACACATCTCTGAGTAAGTAATTGTCTACTTTCTTTCAACCTTCTCTCACTTCTCTCAATATCACACAAAACTATCAGACTTCCATTCATCAACAGCGTTATCTATCTCTTATTTTCACTTTATTCTATTCTCTTATCTGGCCAGTACAAGAGCTCTTTGCAATCTGTCCAGTAGAATATGTCCTCTATCTTTACAATTTCTCGCCATATGACACTTTAGTGACAAATGTTCAGTTCTGTCTTCTTTTTGTAGCCATTGTGAGGAAAATCTTCCCTTATCAAACAATCGGTCAGACAATCAAAAATAACGACGATAAGCAGATTGATCATTTCTGCTTACCTTCGACATTTCAGTCTTTAAAATGGCTTTTTCTCCCACTTAATATTCAGGAGATTCATTTTCAAACATTCCCCTCCTATTGTTTAATTTGCCTTAGGAATGTTCCTACTTGCACTTCTTTTCTTATTCTTTGTCATTTTCTCCACATAATTGCATGTATGAAACCAATCCTACATTTGATAACTCAATATAACGTTTTGGTTACATTTTTTCAGGTCTTAGACCGTTATAATCAATTTCAATAGTTTTCTGAAATCACATATTTTTCTCCCCTGTGAGTCATTTACAGTCTCAGTTTCTCTTCACTGTGAAATCTTCTCATAATCTGTATGATTAACACACTTGACTTTGGATTTTTCCAAATAAATCATGCATGAGTGATATATTTGTCTAGTATACTCATGAGCAAGGCACTTTTCTTAACATGCACAGATTTACCTCTGAGCAAGGCATTTTACTCTTATTTTACTCTACTTTGCTACACTATTTTAAAATCAGACTTACTCTAGATTAAAATAGTTATAATAGCAAGGACTTACTTACATTGCAAGTTATAATTCTTTCCTACTTAAGTTACTATATATACGTATCAACTTTTCATTCACAAACACTTTTCACACGTATTACAGTTAAAATTAATTTCATGAGAACCTTAGTTCACAAGCAAACTTAATTATCTCTGTAATTTTGTAATTTTTTTTTTATCCATAATTTTAGACTTCTACTTGCCCTGGGGCATTCCTGTTCTACCATTTTGTAGTCTTTAGACAACGGTTTTGACATTTTTTTATTAGAATTTCCCAATTTTAGTCCAGCGTTTTGACATAGGGTCGTCTATTACTGGTTTTTCATGAATATGTAAACGGACAGTGAAAACAATATTCAGTATTTCTCACTTGAAATCTTGTCTAAAACATCTGAAAATTGTCACTGTATTTCCCCGTTTACTTAATATGTGCAAACTTATCAGAAGTTTATACCAATCATTCATTCATTCACACTTTCATTCGCAATCTATTTTATGTCGACATTAGCACTTGCAAACTCCCCAAGGAATTTGTTGGGTCCCCTTCAGTAATTTTATTAAATTCCCCAAGGAATTTTCAAACCCCCCAAGGGATTTTTTGGGTTACAATCCCCTACAGTAATTTCAAAACCCCCCAAGGGATTTTCAAACCCCCCAAGGGATTTGTTGGGTCCCCTTACTGTAATTTTCAAACCCCCCAAGGGATTTGTTGGGTCCCAAGTCCTGAACTAGTATTATTTAGGACTTTTTACCGGCGCGTTTTAAAATAAGACATACTCACGTCCTACTTTCTTTGAATTGTCTCACTCTCTCCCACGGTATCCCGTCAGTCCCCGGACTCCTGGAGATGAAATGAAGGCAGCTCCCGTAAAGGGCGTCAATCGCGGTGCATCGTCTTACTGGTTTCAGATCGCCTCCAGAGAGAACTGGGACCTTGGGATCCGGCTCGAAGGACCAAAATGTTGGAGCTGGTAGCCAACAAAACCACAAAACACAATAGTTAATGCAAGAAAGTGAGACAAGACAGTTTACCTTTTTCTGACCAGGAGAGACAGACAGAGATGAGGGTCCAGCTCCGATGGAGCTGGGCCATCGTCCTGCTCGCTCTGGCTTCCTGGTTGCCCCCACATGGGCTTTTATTGACTTGTTCACGCCCCTGGTTTACAATTTACTGCTTGGATCTAAGGGAGGGGGGACAGTATCCAAAGCAGCAAATGACATTTACAACTTCACAGTGTTTACTTTTAATTTGCATCACTCTTGTCCTCGACACCGTACCAGGTCTCGGTCACACACAGCTGCTCTGCCCCAGTCAAAGGGCAGAGGTCATATACCAAAGCAACAGATAACACTCCTTCAATTTACAGAACTCAGAGATCTGGAACTCAAAGTAAAACATCAATAACATCTCTTCAGTCATACAGATTATAAAGTGTAAGATAAAACAAAATATAGAGAATAATCAATATTTATCCAACACTATCTTAAGCTCGTGCATGGCGGCAATTCGGACCCAAATTAACAACTTTCTGAGCGACAGTGCAGGATTTTAGAGGCAGTTGTGATAAATAGTTCTGGGCTCATTCTACACATTAGGACATGGCTGGAACATAGGGGGAGGAATATACATCATTTAAACATTTTTAAACTCTGTATAGTCCCTTTGAAAGCACCCTTCAAAATTGTACTCTTTCTTTACTTAACCATTTGGTCACTATTTTCACAGGTGACAAAAGCTTATTATTGCCATATTTTGATTTGCCACGCCAGACCAGCGCCACTTTATTCCCTGTATCAGTGTCACTTATTGACAACCTGCACTAGGACTATAAACTTTGCACTGCCAATGATGACCTTGATATTCTACTCTTTATTGAGAGCCAAATCTAACAAGTGAATTTCTCCATTGTGAGATCAATAAAGGATTATTTTATCTTATCTTAGATTCCCGTACTTGAGTGAATATTTCATTTTTCCTCGACCCACCTCTGCTTGTATCTTCTTAATGCTGCAGAGTTTGATGCAGATGTTGATGTGTTTGTGGCCGATACAAACTATGTGGAATATGCCCTGATGGTCCTTGTCAGCACAGAGCGCTCTGCCGGTAACGAAACACTGATAGTTAAACTTTACAGTAAGTAAATAATGTATTGATATTGTAATACATTAAAAAAGAAAATACACAAAAAAAGCATTGTGCTCACAGGTCGGAGCAGGGGTGCAAGTGAGACTATCAAGGAGAACTTTAAAGCACTAGTGAGACGACAGGGAATCAATGACAAAGCAATCATCTTTAATTGGGACAGAGGTACTATATATATATATATATATATATATATATATATATATATATATATATACACAGTAGTGTTTATTTGTTTTTGATTAACTCGTGAATTGATCTTTTCAGACCACTGTGAGCAACTGACGACAGATACTGCTCATACCTAAATTTTCCCTTGACATGACGAACTGCAGAAGTGGACTTTGCATGAATTCCCTCTAAAATAAACTATTTTATCCAAAGCTTGTATTCCAGTTCATTACCACACGTTCCCATTGACTCCTTGAAATCCACCAGCTTTAGTCAGTTCACATTTTCACCCCTTTCTCATCTGTCAGTGTCCAAAACTGCTTAATAAGAGAAAGAATAATATATCGGTGAGTTGCATACACACTTTTTGCATTTCACCAGCTTTAATAAAAAAAACTTTTTAGGGGCAGAATTATCTGTCCCTGTTTTTGTTCAAATACAATATTTTTTTCAGGGCAATATATTATGCATAATAGAGGATTATTAGGAGTCATACGGTCATTTGGATTATTGATGATATAATACAACCCTGGTTTAGAGGCTTATTAGTCAAAAACCTTGTGAAATCTTGATGAGTTGTATTGATTTTGAAAGGTCAGCACCACACGCACGCGCACACACACACACACACACACACACATGCGCGCGCGCACACACACACACACACACACACACACACACACACACACGCACACAGTGAAAAAAAGATGGTCGGGGGAACTTTGCTCTGTGCATATTTGTTTTCGCCTGCAGAAGTGAGCACACATCACAGAATCACAAATAACAAAGGTTGACACTCTTCTCCCTGATAGACATTGGGTTCGAATAGGCTGAGGAGCTGACAGGATGTCCAGGGTTCTGCTGTGTGTGCTGGTTCTGGGATGGACATGGAGTGTACAGGCTGTTCCACTGGCCTCAGAGCCTTTGTATCCCACACAGGAGAACTTTGATCTCAGTCAGGTCAGCGCATTTACTTTTACGTAATCTATCTACAAGTGTTTCATGTTTACGTGTATCTAACATGCATCACTATTAGAACACAGACTTGCAGCGTAAACCTTTCACCTATGTTATGTTTTGTCACGCGCATAATCACATGTGCTCTGTCAGTTTTTGGGTACGTGGTACGATCTGGCTGTGGCCACAAAATGCAGCCACGCGCAGCACCGCAGAGGGGACGCAGCAATCGGCAAACTGGTGCTGGGGAGAGACACCGCACAGAAACTAAAGATGACACGCACTATGCTCAAGTCTGTATTTCAAAACACTTCAGTGCTTTGTGTGTAAGCCCACGCCACCTAAGTGAAGCATTGTGATCGTCCAGGCAGGGCTCGTGCTTGGAGATATCTGGAGAATATGATTTGACAAACACAGCTGGGCGATTCTTATACCATGTTGCAAGTAGGTTCCTTTGCTTCCTTTAAAAAAAAATATTATTATTATTATTATTATTATTATTTTAAACAAACAATTACCTGTCGTTCAGAATGGAATGCAGATGTGGACGCCTATGTGGTCCACACAAACTACAACGAGTATGCAATTTTAATCATGAACAAAAAGAAACCAACGGGCGACAGCGTTTCCGTCAAACTTTACAGTAAGTTTCCTAATGTACGTGGGGTAACAAATGCATCTGTTTTAATTGAATCTGAATGAAAGGCCGCACCAAAGATGTAAGACCCACCATTTTAGAAGACTTCAAGACCCTGGCCAGACAACAGGGAATCGGCGATGACTTCATCATTATAAAACAAAACAAAGGTAAAGCACATTGAAGTACAGAATAATGATTGTTTCAAATCCACGTAAAAAATATATATTTTTAAATTGATTCAAAATGTATATATTGTAAAATAGTCCTCATTAAATGTTTTATTTTGTGAATCATAAACATATTCTAAAACCTTGAAGCCACGGCGCTTGAAGAAAATACAAGCATTTATTTCAAATACAGATATCATTATTAAAATACCGGTATATGTTTTATTGTTAAAAATAAAATAAAAAGCTAAAAGATGACTAAACAAAGGTGAGTCTGCTGTGCTCACCTCTCCTAAGACCTGAACATAATTTTACTAGGAGTGGGAACGTCTCCAGCTTGCTGTCAAACGTGAGATTTAAATAGCTTAGGTCCTCATTCAAATCCATTCTTTAATTACCCTCTGCAAAATTTGCATGTTCTGTGTCGAGCTGCTCATTAGGAACATGTCTTGTATTGCTGGCAACCGTAGAATCCAAAATGTTACGCAGTATCCCTTTAAGTAGCGTCTATATTTTAGATTATCTTTTTTGAAATGTAATGCATGTCTTCTTGAATGTGTTATTTTTGATTCATAAATCAACTTTTTTGGATAACAGACAATAGGTTGTGTTCACGTGACATCACAACACTGGGAAAATCCATATGAAACAAAAACTGTCTCAAAGTTCATTGTCTCCTTTGTCAGCACATATAAACTAATGTCCAATTATTTTCTCTGAAAGGCGTCCAAAAGTGGTGACAAAATACGAAAACATGAGTGTGATGTTGGCCAGTAGGAAGGACTTTCAGACATAAAACATTATATGGCAGGTTTCTGAATCCAATCACTGTCAAATACTGATGAGGAAAAACAGTTGACAATTTTCATTTTGGAGATTTCTGACAAAAACTGTATTTCTCCCATAGAGTTGTATTGGCCCCTGCCCTGACATTATTACATCATCACATTCTAAAACGTGAACGCGACCCATTGCAATAAACTCTTTAAACACACCAGTACCGGAATAAAAACAATGTGTCCTACTGAAACCTGTTGTTGTGCGACTCCTCTGCAGGTGACTGTGTTCCTGGAGAGCAGGTGGCTGCACCAATCACTCAACCTGAGGCTCCGGTAATGCACTTATAAAGTAATACAGAGCTGGATACAGAATCTCAATTGCTCCTGTTAAGGGAATGCAAGAGTGAGACCTGTTAGGGCAAGTTTTGTTTATCAACCCTTTCCAAAGTATACAGCACCCGCATGGCCCTCTGGATAGGCTCTAGTCACCAGATCAGGTTTTTGTAGGCAGTGTAGTAGAGCAAAGGTTCTGAAACCGCTGGTGGTATTTTTGCACTTCTTCAGGTCAAATATTTACATAATATTCATAAGTTGTACTTAGTCTGAAAAGTTTGGGAACCACTGATCGGAAGGAAGAACAAGAACATATGGTCACTACAATCATAAAAAATATGACCACCAGATGGCAGTTTGTCTATGTTTGTAGCCCGAAGGAAGGAAGGAAGGAAGGAATATAAAACATGGGCTTATAGGTTAGGTTACTATGGTAGGTTGCTATGTTACTGTTTGGAAGGTATGATATGGGTATAGTAGATATGGTATGACAAAAGCTGTTACCCCACAGAGAGTACGGAGGGCTGCGGTGCCCTCTTTGGCTCCTTTTGAAACAGAGGGGTCTGGGGATGATGACACTCCGCTCTTCAATGGAACAGGTATAAGCTACATACATTGCATTTATACATTGAAGTCAGAACACATTTTTTAATTAGACTGCGATCTGTATTTCTCCTCAAAGAGGCCTGTAAGTCAGCCCCGGACACAGGGCCCTGCTTTGGAATGAAGGAGCGATACTTCTATAATGCCACGCTGATGAGCTGTCAGATGTTTAAGTACGGGGGCTGTCTGGGTAACCAGAATAACTTTGAGAATGAGAGAGACTGCCTGCAGCGGTGTCGCAGTGAAGGTAAGGGCACACGCGCTTTGAACGCCGACTATTGCTTATAATGGAAAAGTAAATTATACGTACAAGCCAGGATGGATACATTGAAACTCCTTTGGTGCCTCCAGCTGTGTGTCGACTCCCCCTGGTGGCTGAGCCGTGCAGTACACATTCATCCACATGGGCCTTCGACTCCAGCGTTGGTCTGTGTGTGCCCTACAAAACGGGCTTCTGTCAGACCAATGGCAACAAGTTCTACACCAAGGCCGAGTGCGAGGAGTACTGTGGAGTGGTCAAAGATGGTGAGACCTCATCTGATCATACATACAAATACATTGCTCTACGTGTTTGTCTGAACTTAAATACTTTTGTTTTTTTAGATGGAGACCTTCTCAACGCAAACTAATAAGAGGGGTCACGGTGATCGTCTCAATCTGTTGCATGTAGTGGCACCGAAGTTATACAAAACAAGATCCATTGTACAAGACAAAACCCATGCAATAAACTGTCCTAATTCTCGTTGTAGACATGTCTTTCTTCATTTTGATATGAGCATTCTGATGAAACAAACATGTAAATATGCAATGCCATATTTGAATATTCAACTACAAACAGGAACATTATAGATAGAAATAATATAATAAACACTATAATCACTAACTTACTGTAGTTTTGAATTTGGAAATCTGCTTATGTTGTTTGTGTTTGTTTTTCCTTTAAGCAATGGGACACAAATAGGGCTACAGTAATAAATGATGGGACTAAAACGCAATACTAATGCTGTCACAACCTGATTCATTTATTTATCTCCTCCTGACTAACAGCAATGCAAGACTGTCCTCTGTAGAGGACCATTCTAAACCTGAATATTTCCCATTAGCTGAACTGCTGGGTTTCAGATGACATCACAGTGTTCTAAAGGTCTATAATATTATATAGAGGTAACATTATTTTGTTTATGAGGACATTTTTGGTCTTTTACAGAGAGATCATGGACCCAGTGATTGATATTAATGATCATTTTTGTAATTTATACATTTTCTTTTTACCTACGACTTGTGAAAGTGTAATACAGAACTGGCTCCTCAGGCCACCAGGTGGATCAACAACCACAGTCCATTGAATCAATACAGCTGGACATGCATTGATGTCGTCTTTATCATTTAACTATGACATACAAATCAATTATTTTTATTCTTTATTGTTTGACATGAAATTGTTGACGTGCTGTTTGCTCATCGCACTAATCCATTTTACATTTCTTCATGCACTCCTTTTCATTTATGAAATTATTCGGGTTGCCGTGGCAGCCTCCATAAACAAACTCTTCACATTTCTGTGTTTTTTGGTTGTAGAAATAACGTGGAAAGAAAGCCTCACAATGACCCGTCTCTGGTGGCAGGAGACAAATGTCTAAAAGAGAAAAAAGGACAAATGAAACTGTGAAAGTTTGTGCTTCTGTCACACACACACAAACATTAAGAGCAGCTATTCATCTGAAACCAAAGAATACCTAATGTTACATATCTTTATAATAAGGTGTTTATTAACATTTTATTTTAATCATAATGTTTTCATTTAATATTTGAGCATGTATCAGCTATACTCATTCATCAATTTAAATGTCAATTTGACTCAAAGATCCAAGGCTTATTCCTGCATTTGTAATTTTTTTTAAATGGCTTTTTCATGTTTACACTGATTTGGTCAAATCGGAAATGAAATGGTTATTGAATAGCAGGGTTTCCATATTACCAACCCTTTTTGCCCTGGCTGCATTACACTGGCATTAGTTGTGTTTGCATTTCCTTGACTGCATTTGAATCTACACCATAGGCATTGTCAGGCTCCTTTGGACCTGAGATGATTTTGAGAAATAGAGTTGCACTCAGCAGCGATCTGAGTTCTCCAGAATACTGAGATACTGTCGATTTGTCAGGTGTTCGATTTTGTATTTGTGTGCAAACGGTAGGAAAGGGGTTCTTCAGCTTTGGCCACCATGAGCAGCTTGATGGTCCATGACGAGGGAGAGTATCGGCTCGCCCACTTGCCCACCTCTGCTCTAATCCATGAACTAAATGTTGGATCTGTTTTTGCACTTACCAGTTTGGTCAGTTCCAGGTGTTTCTGTCGGCTGCAATAACAAACAAAAAAGGGGAAAAAAAGAATTAGACTGGTGTCAAGTTTTGAAATGAACAGCACACTCCGATCCTGAAACAGTGGGCCCTCATTAATACCTGTTCGACTTTATGGTGACACATCAGATTACACTCCCTCGCCGACACAAATCGGTTGCGATTTCCTCCACATCCTCCATAAATGAATGTTTCGCATTTGAGTGTCTTGGAGTTGTAGAAGTAGCGCGGCATGTATGCGCGACAAGGACCAGTCTCAGGCGGCAGGGTACAAGCTACACAGCGAGCAAAAATAAAGGTCAAAATACACAGCTGTTAATGTCGTGTGTTTACAAAATGTCTGTGTGTATCCACCGCAGCATCAATTGATCTTGGCCAGGTCGTCGAATGAGACTTTGTTCTCAATTGAGCCATCAGCCTCTCAACAAACTCAACTTGATATAATTGTCATCAAGAATCCTACCAGGGGCCCATGTCCACGGTAATCCCCCGATGGACAAGCCACTGAGCACAATGTTTCTCTGGCCAAAGTACATTCCACTTATAGTTTGCTAACAAACAATTTAATCCTCACCGTGTGGATTGATTCGTCGCCCTGCAGGGGGGACAAGTGGCATGATCTGCAAATAAAGCAACACCGGTACAATTAGTGGACATCAAGCTAAGCGCATATGTAAGATATATTATTACTCTTAAACATTCCACTGGTATGGTGTATTCTGATACTTATTGTGTAAAATATTCACTCAGATTAAAGACTGTGCCTTTGTACATCATCAAGAAAGTCATTTAACTTGAATGTTTAAAAGCACAGCCATGGTTGAGGGGATGGTATACTTGTATGAACATACTAATATTGATTTTGTACTACTCAACAGAACTGAAGGAATTAAGAGGCTTGAATCCACTCTCCTTTGAGCGTTTCGAAGCCTTACCACGTCGCTGCCTCTGTGATGACAAATCCGCATGCAATCGTCAATGGACTCAAACCGGTTATCGTTGCCGTCACAGCCTCCATAAATGAAGGGCTCACATCGCTGAGACTCTGGGTTGTAATACAGTCGTGGGAAAGCTGCCTTACACGGACCTGTCTCTGGAGCCATGTTGCACACCTCTATAAAAGAGACCGTTGAGATAGCTGACAACTTGGGACACAAATAGTGATGAAAAGTTAAATCAAGATCAAACCTGTTGAATTGAATTCAGGAACGCCCCGACAATACATCTGACAAATCGGTAAGGATTTGAAATTGTTGTCATTGCCTCCACAGCCTCCATAAATGAAAATGTCACATTTCCCTGAGGTGGCATTGTAGAAGAAGCGAGGGAAGTAGCCAAAGCAGGGCCCAGACTCTGGTTCTTGGTTACAGGCATCTGCAATACAGCAAGGATAGTTCATTGTGTGTAACTGACCATTTAGATCCATCGAACTTAATTACATGAAGTTAAATTCACTTTGTTAGTCCTGTTGGTTATTTTGATGGAGGAAAAAAACACCTCCAACAAAGCACTTCAAGGCTGATTTCTAGCTTTGTAAAAGCAGATGCACACTTGAAATTGAGCATATGTGTTAATGTTTGTATTTGTAGACCTGTGGGGAAAACTGTCCACTGCATTTGACCCATGCTTCATCCAACGTCTCAGTACTCAGCTCCAGACCTTGAGCCAGGATCTTAGTCAGAAGTAGCTATTTTTAGGTTTTAGCCTCCCTATGCATATTTTGGATGGACAGGGGAAACTGGAATACCCTGCAGAAACCGTTCCACACATGGGCAGCACATCCAACCTCCCATAGATATTTTTGTTATGTATGGTTTGTATGGTCATTTCTGTAGAATGTTGTCATGATATTAGTGTTAGATTTCAGTAAAACATTAAGTGAGCTCCAGTAGCTTTGAGAGTAAGGCTGCTAGACATGTGCCCTCAGCAAGTCCTGCCTCCAACAGTTTGCTGAATGTCCTGTCCAATAAAACTACGGACCAAAAAAAGTGGAAAAGGTTAAAAAACATGAATGAAGAAGTCTAGTTAAACACTCTTAGACATTAGATACATTCTCGGTGCTTTAGTAAAGTCACTCTTACTCTTTGTGTGATGTTGAGCGTGGCGTTGAACGCATGCTTCAGCAGCAAATGTTTTAGTATGTGTCTATAAAAGCATACACTGAATTAGACATTTGACTTTTAAGCTTTGTAAGTATTCTCTATAATTGTGTCACTTTTACCTCATGCCTGGGGCCTGAGGGCTGAGGACTGCAGGTCTCCATACACTTTGTCTCTGAGTCAAATCTGTTGTTGTTTCCTCCACAGCCTCCATAAATAAACTCCTCACACACCTGAGATGTGGAGTTGTAGAAGAACTGCGGGATGTACGCTAAACAACTTGGCCCAGGTCCATTATTTGGGAATAGTTTGCAGAAGTCTGGAACCTATGGACAAAAGACAACATGAAGAAAATAATGTTTGTGTGCACGAGATTAGCAATCCACCTGCTGTCATATTCACAGCCAGTCACCCAAATGCAGAGTCAAAATCAATGCAATGCAAACGTAATCCATCAATATTAGTAAAGCTACCGCACTTATTTGCATATTGCATATTTTTAACATTTATATTAAGTCTCATTTGTATTGCAATAGACCTATCCAAAAAGCAGCACAATCCCCTTCTGTCAGGTTGTCGAAAGCCCACATGAGAGTGTCTCTATACCTCAGCTGACTTTCCCAGCGGAGTCCAGACCAGGACGAGCACAGAGAGCAGGACCGCACACTTCTCCATAGTGCAGCTTCCCTTCTGAGGCTCTGCTCAGACTTTTAACTTGTGCCACCCACTCATGAAAGTGGGGACACTGAACTTTAGAGTCAAACACATTGATCTAAAACAGCATGTAAATATAGCAAACTCAAAACCAACCAGAGGTCCATAGAGGGAGTGTGTTCTTCTGAAACAATTAGTACTGTCAAACAACATAGATTAGATGAGAGGGACAGTCAGACCGTCCAATCAAAGAACTCTAATCCATATCCCTTGCAAAAAGATTCCATCCTTTCTAATAAATAGTTATATTTCCTCTTATAATCTAGATTTTATGTTTTTAACTGAAACATGGCTTGACAAAAACACTGGTAACGCAGTTTTGATTGAGTGTAGTATATCAAATGTAGTAGGGTGAATACGTTTATTTTGGTGGGGCGACTTCCGCTAGTCCGGGCACTAAGCCGCAATGCGTGATGACGCTCTTCCCTTCGCCTCTCTGTTACTCGGAGCACGTCGTGTGAATGCAGCGCGCGGACATCAAACAATCTACCGAGCCGTTCTAACAAAGCCCAAACACCAAACCGTATACCTCCAGCCATCTACACCTGGTAATCAGCGTCAATCTTAAAGGTCCTATATCATGCAAAATCAACTTTTGGAGCTTTTAACCATGTTGTTATGCTATTTCCTTATCAAAAACACCCCCAGAGCGGTTTTTGGATTCATTCACGCAGTTCTCAGTAATCCTCCTGAATCCTGCTCTCTGAGCAGCTGCTCCGCCCTCTCCTGGTAAACGACTGGCATGTTCAGTTGTGTCGTCACAGCGGAACGGAAGTGCTCGACGTCTGTAAGCTAATGCCTTACGGCCTGATTTTCATTTGTAAAACTGCTTTTTTCATTATTTCTGTCGTAAGAAAAAAATGAAAAAAAGGAAGTGCCTGACGCTGCGCTGCCCCTGTACCGAAAACAAACGCTCCCCCTGAGCTTCCAGACGGTCTGAACAGATGGTCATGTCATGTTGCACCGAAAGTTGTGAAGAGGGAGCTTTTTCTAACTTACTCTGGAGTCTGGACACCTGTTCTTTTTTTCGTACCTCACGATAATGTCACGGAGAAAACCGTGTTTGGCTGCGAGGGCAGGACTTTATTCAACCTTCCTAAAGAAGAGGCCATAGAAGTTGGAATTTCCCTCCGGGATTCAGCGACTATCAGCCAAAATAGTGTTTGTCTGAGCCTGTCGCTGATGGATGCTTGATGAACCTTGGCCAGAATCAAAGTGGATTAACTTTTATAACCAGCGCAAGTCCCATAATGGAAACATCAGAGTGGTGAGTCGATCAAAATGCGTGTTAGCGTGTGTGTTAGCCATTTAGCCATGAAGCTGTGTTGCACATGTTAACTCCTTATAACAGCATCATGAAATAACTTCACTTTTTGCTGTGATATATATATTTCTACTACTGCTAAAGTTGTATGAGCGGCGAGAGGGGGCGGAGTTAACTGAATCCAAGCGTTTTGTCTTCCGGGTTGGAAAAATACCTCCAGAAAATACTTATATTTATCACAAAAATGAGTGCTCCGTAGTGGTAGAGGTACAATATATCATATAAATGCCTATACTTTACTTTGGAATGGCTAAAATAGCATGATACAGGTCCTTTAACAAAACATCATTGCCTGTCATTGTTTTATCCCATGTTTTATAAATAGGAACTGTTGAGGTTGGGCCTTAGAAGTTTTTAAGATTATCAAAAGGCACTTTAGACGGGTTTTGTGCAATTGGTGTATTATATTATTGAACAGAGAGTAGTACTGTTAAGGCCGTTTTATTTTTATTGCTGTGTTTGCTGTGCACTGTTTATGAATTACTGGTTGAATTATTTTGTTACTTGGTCCTTTTAACAGTACTGCCTTTTAATTTATATTGTATACAACATCACTATTGCACTTGCCCACTTTTAAATGCTTAACCCAAAGTGAAATAAATTTACTTAAACTTAGCTCCTGCCTCTGTCAGTTTATTCTGGCGCCTGTGTTGTGCAGATTACTACAAAATTGGCGTTGTCGTGCAGGATTAGGCTGGTTAAGTTTAATGGCCCTTTACTGTTAGTGGGATAAAACAGTGGCAGGTCATCGGCATCGAGGGAGCGCCGTACTCAAGCTTCACCACTCTACTCTTCCATCTCCAGCACAACAACATGGAAGAAGTACAGGCCCTTATGGATCAGCTGCAGCAACTTAAAGCCTCAAATGAACAATTGAGAGAGCAGCTACAAACTCGACAGACTCAAAGTACTCAGGTATCTGACCCTAGGCCTGGGTCTTCCAATATCAACATGGCTTCCATGAGCAATGCGCCTCATGAAACTGCAAATATACGTTATGTATATGTACCTAAAGATCGCAAGTGTCCGAAGTTTACTGGTAAAATGAGTATTGATTTGCTAACGGTTAATCAATGGGTTGAAGAGGTACGGAGATGTCTGGAGGTTAGACATATGCCAATCTCTGAACAAGTATTGTTTGTTATTGACCACCTAGATGGTGGAGCAAAAGCGGAGGTTAACTTCCATCCTAATCTTGGCCGGGATACACCAGATAAAATCTTTGCCATCTTGACTAAAAATTATAGCTGTACACAGTCTTATGTAGCAGCGCAACTTCAGTTGTTTCAACGTGCTCAACGAGAAGGTGAATCTCTCCGTGACTACTCCCATGCTTTAAAGTCATTAATGGATGTAGCCATATGCAAAACCCCGGGTGGTATTCCTAATAACGACATGATTCTACGAGATCAATTTATCGAACACATTTCAGATGACACTTTACGCAGAGAGTTGAAGCAACGCATTGTCCGAACACCAGATATTTCCTTTATTGAGCTCCGCGCAGAAGCTATTGGGTGGACTGAAGCCAGTAGACCCAATAGTAAAACTCGGTCTCGCGCGTTTTCTTGCGACTCTCACTATGCAGACGTGGTTGAAGCGAACTCTAATGCGGTAGTAATAAAGCCGATTGATGAGATTGCTGAGATTAAGGAATCGCTTCGTAAACAACAGTCCCAACTTGATACTATTATGCAGCACTTAACAGCACAGCTCCCTCGAACTGAAGGTAATGATGTCCCTCGGAGTTTTGTTAAACTGCCCCGCGTTCAGGCCGATGGTAAGCCTATCTGCTATCGCTGTAATAAGCCCGGTCACATTGCGCGGTATTGTAGGGTAAACCTAAATCCCTGCAATCGACGTGCATTGTCCGTGTCTGAAGCTGCTGTGCGCAGTCAAGTACTGGGGGAGGGCCCTGACTCTCAACCGTCGGAAAACTAGGCCCTTCTGATGCGGAGAGCCAGGCGTCAGAAAAGGGGTTTGGGGGCTCACCTGAAGATTATTCCTGACTTATTGGAAACTGCCCGGTGGTAGAGGTTAACATGGGGGGCGTTATTGTCCCCTGCCTCCTTGATACTGGATCAATGGTTACCACAATACGAGAAAGTTTCTTTAATAAATTCTTCAAACCACAGGGGATTGAACTGCTGAAAAAATGCCATTGGTTGCGGCTTAAGGCGGCTAATGGCCTCAATATCCCGTACAAAGGATACATGGAGCTTGAAGTTAATGTATTGGGCAGGAGCCTGAATAAAATCGGCGTCCTCGTGGTCAAAGATCCCCCTAATGAGCCCACAGACCAAAGCTCAATAGTGCCTGGTCTCCTTGGAATGAACGTCATTCAGTGTTGTTACAATCTATTGTCCGACCAATTTGGACCTAGTTTCTTTCAGTTACCCGTCATCAAAGCGGCTGGAAGAGAATGGAGAGAGGCACTGGTGAAATGCCAGCATGTTGAAGCTGTGACCACACAAGGGCACCTGGGTAAAGCTAAGGTCCAAGGTCGAGCGGTACGTGTCCCAGCTGGTTCTTTAACTTGGATTCACACTGTTTGCCCATCTGCATCTAATCTGACTCTTCCATCAGTTTTACTGGAGCCCTTATCAGGCACCCACCATTTGCCAGCAGGACTCCTGGTGTCATCTGCCCTCCTTTCGGTCCACCAAGGAAATGTAGAAATTCCAGTCGTTAATGTGAGTTCGGAAGATGTCTGGCTGAATCCCCTTACGCAGTTGGGAGAGTTGCATGTGGTGGACACCCAGCATTCCAGGAATACTGTTACTTTGGAGGAAGGTAAAGACCAGGAGGTAACTGCTGTGATTAACCAGGTGGAAGTGGATTGCTCGCAGTCCCTTGATCTTTCTGCCTTTCATTTGTCAAATTTGTCCCCCGAACAAAGCCAACAAGCAGCGGATCATTTTAAGACTCATGGTGCAGTGTTTAGTCAAGGTGATGGGGACATAGGATGTACAAACCTGGTAGAGCATGAAATCCACCTACTCGATGAGGCGCCCGTACGGCAACGTTATCGTCGCCTCCCACCATCACAGTACGAGCAGGTGAAGGCCCATATACAGGACCTATTGGACAACGGGGTCGTACGGCCAAGCACAAGCCCATTCTCATCACCCATAGTCATAGTTTTCAAGAAAAATGGAGAAATGAGGCTTTGTGTGGATTACCGGCTGCTTAACGCAAAAACGAGAAAGGACGCTTACCCGCTTCCCGGCATAGAAGAGACCTTGGATGCCCTAACTGGTGCACGGTGGTTTTCAACTTTAGACCTCGCAAGCGGATACAACCAGGTGCCTGTTGCGGAAAAGGATAAAGCTAAAACTGCCTTTTGTACGCCCTTCGGCCTTTTTGAATTCAATCGGATGCCCTTCGGCTTGTGTAACGCCCCAAGCACTTTTCAAAGATTGATGGAGCGGATATTTGGGGATCAGAGCTTCCAGTCCTTGCTACTATATCTAGATGACATCATAATTTTTTCCGCAACCTTTGAACAACACCTTCAACGACTCGATCTAGTGCTCACCCGCCTTCAGCAACATAATTTGAAGCTTAAGTTGCAGAAATGCCACTTCTTCCAACCGGAGGTGCAGTATCTGGGCCATATAATCTCAGCAGCTGGAGTAGCAACAGATCCCTCCAAAATAAATGCTGTTGCAGAGTGGCCCAGACCTACCACCTGTTCAGAACTGCAGTCTTTTCTCGGCTTTGCGTCCTACTATCGACGCTTTGTGCAGGCGTTTGCTAAGTATGCTGCACCCCTTCATGCAGTGGTAGCTACATTAGGTGGCACTAAAAACAAAAGGTCAGGGAGGAAAGCTGTCATTGCGGAGCTATGGACTGAGAACTGTAAAGGTGCTTTTCAAAAACTCAAACAAATGTTGATCAGTGCTCCAGTGCTGGGCTATGCTGATTTCACAAAGACATTCGTTCTTGAGATTGATGCAAGTCATGCTGGTCTGGGGGCAGTGTTGTCTCAAGACCAGGAGGGCAGACGAAGACCGATCGCTTTTGCAAGTCGAGGGCTCAGACCCACAGAAAAAAATATGTCGAACTACAGTTCCAGAAAGCTTGAGTTCTTGGCCCTTAAGTGGGCTGTCACTAGTAAGTTCCGGGAATATTTGCTGGGGAAGAATTTTCTTGTCTTCACTGACAATAACCCATTAAGTTACCTTCAAACAGCAAACCTGAGCGCAGTAGAGCAACGTTGGGCATCAGAGTTGGCAGTTTTTGACTTTGAAATAAAGTACCGCCCTGGACCAGCCAACCGGAATGCCGATGCACTGTCACGCCAAGTTCAGTCGCAGAACATATCTCCTTCCACGCCTGGTTTCACAGTGCCCCAGGAGGCCCATATAAGACACCAGACTGGTACCACTGCTGACGCCTCTTGCAGTATAATCACTGCGCTGTCGTTCCGCCCAAAAGCAGATTTGAATACTTTGCAAGCAGCTGACCCAGTTATTGGTGCTTTTCTTCAATACTGGAAAAGAAAGAGACCCTCCTCCAAACCAGAATTAAGCACGTCATGTAAAGGCCTTCGGAAAATGGCACAGCAGTGGTCAAGAATAACAATGCGTGATGGTGTTTTATACCGCCAAATTCAACCTCCGGGTGAGCAACAAATATGGCAGCTTCTCTTGCCACAATGCCTTAAAGCTGAAGTTCTAAAAAGCCTCCACGATAATCATGGCCACCAAGGTGTTTCGCGCACTACAAATCTGATCCGAAGCAGATGTTATTGGCCTTTTATGGGGCACGAGATCGAAAAATACTGCCAAGAATGCCACCGCTGCACACTTGCAAAAGCTTCACATCCAAGGGTTCGCACCTTCAGAGGAGGTCTTGCGGCTTCGAAGCCCTTGGAAATTGTTGCCATTGATTTTGCTTGCTTGAGAAATCAACAGACGGCAGAGAAAATGTGCTAGTGGTAACTGACGTGTTCTCCAAATTTGCCCAGGCATATGCCACTCGTGACCAACGCGCATGTACCGTTGCAAAGATCCTCACGGAAAAGTGGTTCTACACCTATGGTGTCCTTAAACGGATCCATAGCGATCAAGGAAGACATTTTGAAGGAGATCTCTTGAGACGGCTATGTAACTTATATGGAATTGAAAAAAGTAGGACGACGCCGTATCATCCAGAGGGCAACGGGCAGTGTGAAAGATTCAACAGGACACTCTATGATTTGTTGCGCACTCTTCCACCTGAGGGTAAAAGAAAATGGCCACAACATCTGCCTGAAGTACTTTTTGCATATAATACCACGGAGCATCAGTCCACCGGCTTCTCACCATACGAGTTGATGTTTGGCCAAAAGCCCCACCTTCCTGTTGACTCCTTGCTTGGCACATCACCCGAGGATGTCACCTCTACTTCAGCTCAGGATTGGGTGCAAGAGCATAAAAACTATCTAAATATAGTATATGCCCATGCCAAAGAGAAACTGCTGCAGGCAACCGAATGGAGAAATAGACATTACAAGCCCAATGTGACCTCTGTCCTTCCACCAGGCACTCTAGTGTACAAAAGGAGCCACCCTTTAGGGCGTCACAAACTGCATGATGCTTGGGATCCCACTGTGTTTGTTGTCGTCAAAAGTATGGATCCACAAGGCAGAGTGTATCAAATCCATCCAAAAGATTCCGCGGGTAATCACAGAAACGTGAAAAGAGCTGAACTCAAAGTCCTGCCTATTTCACCTGTTCAACAGATGGAACAAGAATTTCACTTGGACCCGGGGTTGGTGGACACCCACTTGCAAAGAAGGCATTCACACTCTTCAGAAGAAAGCGAATCAGAAGCTCTTATCATAGTATTGGATCAAGAGCCGCAAAGAGTCAGGGCCCTCTCTCCTCCGTGTCCAGGCCAAGCAGAGAGTACTGAAGTAACCCCACCATCTGTGACAACTCAAAACTAGCAACAGGGTCCCCAAAATACGTCCAGTGCCGTGTCCCTGTTAGATACAACAGCACAAAGATGCTTGCAGAGAGCAACCGCAGGTCGGCATACAAATCCCCATCGCCTTCCGAGGTCTATGACTTAGTCTCCTGTATCAACAGTAGTTGGTTACGACCGGAAAACGCTTAGTCACCGGGACGGCGACCTTTCAAAACCGGGGCCAGTGTAGTAGGGTGAATAAGTTTATTTTGGTGGTGCGACTTCCGCTAGTCCGGGCACTAAGCCGCAATGCGTGATGACGCTCTTCCCTTCGCCTCTCTGTTACTCGGAGCACGTCGTGTGAATGCAGCGCGCGGACATCAAACAATCTACCGAGCCGTTCTAACAAAGCCCACCAAACACCAAACCGTATACCTCCAGCCATCTACACCTGGTAATCAGCGTCAATCTTAACAAAACATCATTGCCTGTCATTGTTTTATCCCATGTTTTATAAATAGGAACTGTTGAGGTTGGGCCTTAGAAGTTTTTAAGATTATCAAAAGGCACTTTAGACGGGTTTTGTGCAATTGGTGTATTATATTATTGAACAGAGAGTAGTACCGTTAAGGCCGTTTTATTTTTATTGCTGTGTTTGCTGTGCACTGTTTATGAATTACTGATTGAATTATTTTGTTACTTGGTCCTTTTAACAGTACTGCCTTTTAATTTATATTGTATACAACATCACTATTGCACTTGCCCACTTTTAAATGCTTAACCCAAAGTGAAATAAATTTACTTAAACTTAGCTCCTGCCTCTGTCAGTTTATTCTGGCGCCTGTGTTGTGCAGATTACTACACAAATTTCAATGTTGTGTCTGAAACGCGCCAAAACCAAAGGGGCGGTGTGTGCAATATTCAGGGCCAATATAGTCATCCACAAATTGTCATTTGGGTTTTTCTATCATTTGAGTATGTGTCTTTCAAAATGGAGATAAAACAATCTTCTATACTTTATATGACTATTTACAAACCACCACAGAATTGTTTTATCGAAGATTTTACTGAATTACTTTCATTTATATGCACTGATTTAGATTGTTTAGTCATTTGCCGTTTCAGACCTGCCCCTGTTCAAAGCAAAACTAAAGACTCACCTGTTTAAAGGCATTTGACACATAGTTTTGTGGCAACTGTTGTAAATGGTCTGTTTTGAATGAAATTGTACTCCTTTTTATATTGTATTTTTATTTGTATCTTTATTGTGTGCAGCGCTTTGGTCAACTTTGGTTGTTGTAAGGCGCTTTAGAAATAAAACTTGATTGATTGATTTCAGGTGATTTTAATGTGCATGTGGCAGAGATGGGGACGCGCGAGTCGGACTCGAGTCGGACTTAAGTCGATATTTTTAGAGACTTGCAACTCGACTCGGACTTGTACCCTAAAGACTCGAGACTTGGCATTTGAGCTGCTGCATAAGTTTTAACTTAAAGCTACTACTCAGTAAAGTGATTAGTGATCAAATCATTACCTTTACGAGGCTACCGTTTATTTAGGGAATATTTTGTCTAAGACCAATAGCTGGCAGTGGATATAGCAGGTCCTGTAGCTACAGTGGATATAGCAGGTCCTGTAGCTACAGGCTGAAGATGGAACACTCATGTCAACAGTCTGTAAGCCTTCAAGGTAAGACTGGAAGTATTATTATCCACAGTGGAGTTTTACTGTATGATAAAGGGCACTTCAGTAACATTCTGAAGCTTCTGCAGACATGTTTGTGACAGAGTACAGCTGTGATAACTATACTGATGTTACTTTTACAAATCTGAACTAAGTAAGTGGTGTGGGAGGGCTAGTTGAATGAATGACACAGGGCCTGCCTTTGGCCACAGCTGTAGACAGTGGTAAATAGTTCATATTATTTTTGTGTTTTCCTAACTTACCATTACATTGGGATTGACTGTGAATGGCCTTATGCTTCATAGAAATATTGAGATGTTGATTATTTGTTTGTGGAAGGCCTGGGCTCGTATTTGTCTGATAGTTGTTTTTAATTTACAGATGTTTATTGATTTTAAAATAGTTTTATTGTACTGTGATTTGAATCACAGTACAAGTAAAACTATTTACTTGTACAGTGTAAAACTACAAGTTTTACACAGTACAATCACAGTGTAAAACATAGAAACCATGGGACTTGGACTTGCCTTGGACTTGCGGGGTCACAGACTCGGACTTGACTTGGACTTGCAGGTGAGGGACTTATGTGCATCTCTGGCATGTGGATGTGACCAATGACAGGCATGCAAAAGAATTTAGAGCTGTTCTTGAAATGTTTGGTTTAACTCAGCACGTGAGTGAAGCGACTCACAACAAAGGTCACACTCTAGATCTAGTCATTACAAAAGGTGTTAATATATCAAATGTGAATGTTGTTGATGTTGCTTTGTCTGATCATTTTTGTGTCTTCTTTGACCTGTCTGTTACACCCAAACCAGAGACTGGGCCTGGAGTTATTCAGAGAAGACACATAAATGATACAACAAGAACACAGTTTATGGAAATGATCAGATTTGAAAAGCCTCCATGTTCTAATGTTGATAATCTGTTGGACTCTTACACATCTAGCGTCTTAAATGTTTTGGACACTATTGCTCCTGTCAAGGTTAAAATGGTTAACAATAGACAAAAGGCACCTTGGAGAAATGTAGATTCGGTCAGGGCACAGAAAAGGGAGTGCCGAAAAGCCAAACGGAAATGGCGCAAGTCAAAGCTCCAGGTTCATTTTGAGATATACAAAGAAGTGCTTTGTGAGTTCAACCAGATTTTGCGTGGAGAAAGGGAGAAGTACTTCTCTAAAATCATCACAAACTGCAGAAACAATTCTCGTGTTCTGTTTTCCACAGTGAACCGATTAACTAACCCTCCAGTTTCACTGCCCTTAGAACTAATCTCTACATCTAAGTGCAATGAGTTTGCAATATTTTTTATGACAAAGTCCAAGGCATTAAAAATGCCATAATTTCCACAACACAAATGGCAACTGTTAGGGAATTTTGCCTGTTCACTTAACAGACCTGGAAACGCTGTTATTTCTGCCTCAGCAATATTTAACAGATTGAAACACACATCGGTTCAGACATTAGGTTTATTCTCGAATCCGGGAGAGTGAAACAAAGGAGCTCAGGCAGCCAGCCTGTCCTTTTCTCAAAAACATCGATACAATGTGTTCAACAAGATTTTGTAGAAACATAAGCACACCCACTCTTTTCCACCAAGGTTACATCCCATCCCATCACACAACCAGCCTCCTTACACCATATCAAACAAAGTAAGACTTAAACTCCTTTCCTGTTCCTAGGAGAGAGGGGTCAGAGGTCATGGTGATCCCTTCTCCCTATCTCCCCAGGCAGGAATCATCACTCATCCCTGTTATCGATTACCCACAAACTGGAGTTTATCTAAACATACAGGTCATGTTTTGCCCACAAGGTCACATCTGCACAGGACATGACTTTTAGCAAATGTTTAAGTTCAAAAGTTCAGTCTTGCATTTCAAACAATACACAGATTAATTTAATAACCGTACAAATGCAACACATAAGATAACTTTATTTACAAAATGTTCTAACACAACCCTGCCACCAGATAAACACCTTGAGCTGACACATTTCACACCTGTCACTGACAAAACAATCGAAGAGGTTATCTCCGGTCTGAGTTCATGTACATGCTGCCTTGATGAATTACCCACTAGATTTCTGAAATCTGTGCTGACCAGCTTGTTACCACAACTTGTTCCATATCAAAGCAATAACATCATCAGCTTTTTACCATCTGAAAAACAATGCTAAGATCAGAGGAATAGAGTCAAAACCAGACTTAGAGAGACTCATCCATGCATTTGTCTCCAGCAGGTTAAACTACTGTAACGGCTGCTCACTGGCCTTTCTAAACGAGCTGTTAGAGCTGCAGTATGTCCAGAATGCTGCTGCTCGAGTCCTGACAAGAACCAGGAAATATGACCATATTAGTCCAGTGCTCAGGTCCCTGCACTGGCTTCCTGTCACTCAGAGAATAGAATTTAAAACAGCTCTGCTTGTGTACAAGTCTTTTCATGGTTTAGCACCAAAGTACATCTCTGCGTTTCAGTTTCATGCAGCTAAAATCTGGAACAGTCTTCATGACGATATGAGACAGTATGTCCAGGTCCATCTTTGTATAAAAACAGCGCAGAGAGAGATGGCGTTCACAGGAGTTATTTATTCAGGCTTCAGCAAGCGCACAGAAACAGTTCAAACAAGGTTCAGAGTGAAAGTCCAAATAATAAGTCCCCTCCCCATAACTTTATACCATTTTAGCTAAGCCCATTCCAATGTACGTAAACAGTTCTTTGTCCATGGATGATAAGATACACTTGTGGACCAGGATGTTTTGTTCAACACCAAATATGGTCTTATAACCTTGACATTTGGGGCCGTGCTCATCCCAGACAGACACTCTTATCTGAATGTGCTGTACAGCACATGAACTCACCGACCTAGTTTAGTGCAATAGGCCTAGCAAACATTTTATAGGTTTTACCATTAGCAAACAAACAAACAAACAAACTAGTATATCCCAAACAGGAGGCAAGTGAAGTACGACAATGCTGTGTGGAGAAGGCCCTTGCAGTGCGTAAGGAGTCTGTGTCCATGAAGGAGCGATCATTGGGACCCGTGAAGGAGAGTGAAGGAACCGAGAGATGGTCCTCTATAGCTGTGTTGTTTCTGTTCAGCATTTTCGATAGTTATTTTTTGGTACAAATGTAAAGTTTGATTTTACCACGGTGGAAATAAATGTCGGCTACTATGGAAAATTATGAGTCTGCCTCCTACTTGACCACTTTGGCCAGCTTCACCACATTGACCAAGATTTTCTGGTCACAGTTGAGCAGTGAGATAGGTCGATAGCCACTAGGATCCAAAGCGTCCTTCTCTTTTTTATGGATCAATGTTATAATTGCAGAATGCATGGATTTTGGTAATGAACCTAATTCAAAGCCCTCCCTATAAACATCAAGTAACAAAGGACTCAAAATATGGTAAATGGTAAATGGTCTCAACTTATATAGCGCTTTTCCACCTACATTAGGCACTCAAAGCGCTTTACAGCAAGGAACCTCTCACCCATTCATACACCAGTGTACGCAGACACTGGTGTATGAATGGGTGAGAGAATAATATCTTCAAACGCTTTATAAAAATCTAATGGGAAACCATCTAATCCTAGAGCCTTATTCAATGGCATGCTTTTAATTGCCCGTAAGGTTTCCGCCACACTTAAAGGAGCTTCCAAAATGTTATTATCCTCCATAGTAAGTTGGGGCAAATTCAGCCCTGCGAAGAATGTTTCAAACTTGTGTTCATCTAAGTTTCCTTGAGACAAATAAAGATTATTGTAAAATTCTTTTAATCTATTATTTATTTGTTTAGTTGAGGTTGAGGTAGACCTATCTGACTTTCGTATTCCTGGAATTTGGTTCATACTATTTAACTGTTTAAGACGGTAGGCTAGAGGTTTGCTTGGATTTTTGCCCATTTCCCTG